>OY856411.1:727721028-728998528 GCA_963693085.1 Alisma plantago-aquatica | reverse complement strand
CCAAATGCCTGGCACATTGATAAAAATGAAATGTTGCAAACTACATTAAAGAAATTCCACGCTGATAGACCCACCTAGCAATATATTGATTCACCCGCTCTCTTTGCTTTTTGTCTATAGACTCCTTGACCCCTACTTGGCGCATTGAGGAATATAAGCTAGGAATGGTGCAATGGCCATCAATACCATTCACCTTAGCCATTGCAATGTCGACTTCTTCTGCACAACTACAACTCCTTTTGACATTTCATCCTTCTTCTTCTGTATTTCCTCCATGTTCATCCTGGTCTCCTGCTTAATCTCAATGTCAAATTTAGGGAATGATGAGACATTGCCCTTTATGTGGGCTAAGTGTTGCTTCAGGCGATTCACACCCCCCTTGATCTCCTTCTCACATAGAGAACAATCAACCCAATTGGAGTTGTTTTTATCTTTGAGGAAACAATATTTCCATGCTGGATTAGTTGACCCGAGTGGAATTATGCACGACTGGGGTGTGTTCGATTGGGTGTAAGTCCCAATTTGGGCTGACCCAAGACTCTATATGGTTGCACTGGAGACAATAAACAAAAGACATAAAAAAACATATTCAAATCATGCAAACAGCCAACAAACAACCAACAAACCAACCAATTAAACAATACAATACCAAAAAGGCAACAATCAAATAATGCAATCTATGCAATAAAGAGAAGTGGAAATTAATGTCATATGAGCAGGCTATTATATGAACAACAAATCAACAACTATATGAACAACATATCAGCAATTAGGCATATATGAAAGTGCAACCAGCTGGTCATTTATATGCAAATGGATAACAAAATCCCAGTCAATTATCATCAAAACATAATAGTTATATAATTTATAGTTGACAAGACAGTAGACACAAAAACAAGGGAGAAAGGGAAGAGGATGTGGTAGTGGAATGAGTGGATGGAGGATTGAAAGAAGAAATTAGAAGAAGAAGAAGAAGAAGACACGCGTAAGTCATGAAGGGAAATGGAAACATGGACTCGCTAACATCCAATTCGAATAAAGAAAGGATAAGTTGATAAGAAATAGAAATCATAAGAGGAAATAAAAGATAAATTGGAAGAATAATTACAAGAGGAATGAGAAGAGAAGTTAGAAGAAGAGTAGAATAGGATGTCCTGTTTGGTTGAAGAACAAAAATAGAAGAGGAGGGCACTACTGACGTCTTGTTAACTAAAAGAGGAGGGGGAATAGGATAAGTAAGAAGATGGAAGAAAGGAGAGATCGAGAAGAATTTCTTTTCAATTTAGGAGTTAGGAAATTGAGAACAAGTTATACTGAAGAAGAGAAAATGGAGAAGAGGTTACCATGAAGAAGAGAAAAATGTGAAATTGGGAAGATTGTTACTCATGCAATTGGAAGGAGGTGTAAGAATACAAAGAAGAATAGATGACAAATTACAGTTTGGAGATGGGAGAGGAAATAAAATAACAAAGGAAGTGGGGAACCCTACTAATTAACCAAAAAAAAGAAGAACAACAACTACCTATTGTTGTAAATGGTGAACCATTATCCAAGGTTGAAGAAGGCCCTGTCCAAGGTTGAAGAGGTTGCTGTCAATGCTCGGGGAAGGCCCGTCCAAGTTAAAGAGGCCTCCCTCACTGCTTGGAGAAGTTGTCATTCAATCTCAGAGATGCCACCACCCAAGCTATTAAGAGAGAGGCGTTGCATAGGTTGAGGACAACCGTCGACGCAGAGAACTTCCTAGCACCAACAGGGGCTCTCACAAGGCTAGTGACACCTAGAAAGCACGACACAACAGATTGGGTTGCCGCAGCAGGAATCTTTGCATGCGCAAAACCTTAAACCCTACGCGTCGAGGTTTCTTCGGGCATGGGGGTATCGGGGGAGGGGTCCAGCTGTCCAAGGTGTAATGGGACTGAGACTATTAAACTGGTAAAAAAGCCAAGACCTATTTGAGAAGTGGTAAATATTCGACCGTATGTTCACAATTTTTACTATTTAATCAGGCTTGGCCTGCTTGGAGGGTCGATTCACTATATGCACAGAGGCCCATGGAATGAACTGCTTATTCAGCCTCATATGCGGCTGCACGGGCCAATTTCCACTTCAGGAAAATATAACAATAACGATGGAAAATGTCTGTCGTAATTGGGGAAAATTTGGTCGTTATATCTATTAAGGATGAAAAAAATCAGCAGTCGCGTGCGTCGTAATTGGTCTTTCCGTTATTACCTATGATGACAAAAAAATTCATTCCATCATTATTATCAACAATGATAGATAATTGATGTTATTGCTAATGGATATAACATCAACTTAAACTAGTTGTCATAGTTGGTAATCACGACAACATATTTCCATCGTAAATAAAAATAATGAAAAATTTATAAGTACTCTCATCAAGGTTTATTGGGATGCAAAAATTCCATCATAAATAGTTATAATGATACACAATATTTTTATATAATTTAGAAAATTGATGTATGATATATTATATAATATTATTTCTTAACAATATCCATCTAATGTACACAATTGAACAAATCATGAAAAATTCATAAACTCTTTCCTTTATTATATTGAACAAAATGTTGATGTACATAGTGGAGGATGTGATCCTTTACCACCTTGAACAAATTACCAAATACAATATAAAAATGAACTTCATTTATTACTATACAACTTATACAACTATAGATTATGTCCATATCCAAATTCTCAAGCCTAGGTTGCACCCTGTGCACAAGTAGAGCAATGAATGTACATTTTTGAGGTTCATATTTTGTGGAACAGAGTGATGAAGGCAGATCATGGGACAACTATGTTTTCCATCTCCTTGATTATGAGATTCTCATAAGTTATAAGATGAAGGATGAGTGTGGACAACTTCGATATAACTTCCATGTATTTCTTAGAATAAAAAAATTAATAGATGAACATCCTCTTGTGCAACCTACAATTAACAAAATCGTGACAATATATTAAATAACACAAAAGACTAAACTTCAAGCATATAAAATATGGCTAAACACTCAAGACAATAAGGATTTATTTGACTAATCAATATGTAATTTAATAATGTCAAAAAAAAGGCTACTATGTTTAGAAGAACATCTCCTATAAGGGGGTGTTTTGTTAGCTATATTAAGTATAATTGGACCATATCTGTTAATCCAGCGACCAAAAAATTGAGTTTGGTTTCGTGGAGCAGGAAAAGTGAATAATCCAGTAGTTTTTAGTTATACAATAGTTTTTGGAGTTTCTTTTTCATTTTATATTGGTGGGATGTTGCCATCCAACATGGTGTGCCCTATTTCTTCTAATGTTGTAGCTCGGAATGGAAAGACATGTGACATGGTTGTACAATTTATGTTGAACAACATCTAAAGTAAACATAAAGTTTGTATTTTTGACATTTATAGAATCCTAGAGTTTTTCATTGCTGCATTATACTAATTCATAAATTTTGTTAAATCATGATAAAAAACTTTTCCCTAAGTTTAATGAAACATGGTTGAATACCCAAAATAATAAGTAGGATGATTGACTCAGAAAAAATCTTAACAAAATAAAAAACAGTCATTTTAATTGTTCAACTACTTCTCCACTAGCCATGCATCTACATGAAATTCAAGTTGAGGTTCTTCTACAGGAAAGACACTTGAAGTTATAGTGATATACCTCCATAAGAATATGAAACCATAGCAAATAAGTAACAAATTATATTAGTGCAAATAAGCATAAGATACCTGCAATGAAGTAAAATTCACAATGCAATTAGATAAATTTATTGGCAAAATGATTGGGATATAATAGATACCCTCATTTCCTGCCACCATTCCCTCTATCCTCATTAATTATGAATCTCTCCTTTCTAAAGTCGATTAAAAATGTGAGAACACTCCTTGGTTTCATTTTTATTTTGTCTAAATACAACAGCCAAGCTCGAGAAATGCCGATTGCTCAGCCACTTGGAGAGCCTTCCCCTTAACCAGTCTACTCTAATTGCGAGTCACCTCTCCTTTCTGAAGGAGATTGAAAACTTAAGAACGTTTCTTCGTGTCATTTTTATTTCATTTAAATACATAAGAAGATCGAGCTCTAGAAATGTTAGTTGAGGTTCCACTTGGAGAGCTTTCACCAAACACCAGTCTACTCTAGTGGGCTGCATTAAAAGCAATTCACTAAAAAAATGCCATTTCGTTGAGGACTAGAAAATGGCTTGCTAATGAAGGGATTTTATCATTAGGAACTCTGAGGTAAATCCCTCATGACCTTATAGACTTGGAGAAATAAAGTGTAGCACACAACGGTGCCTAGGACTCGGACTTTCTCCATAATTACTTAAGTAATAAACCAATGACCAGTATATTGGACACAGAACCTCCTGGCCCCTACTTGGGTGAAGATCAATGGATGGAAGAACATAACACTAACATTAACAGGTTGGAAAGTCAACTATTATAGATCAAAAGGAGCAGATAATAAATATGAAAAGAGTATATAATGCACAAAGGAAGAGAGGGCTTATCACCTTATTCTTATGGGATCGATACCCTACAGAATGGTCCTTAATGCTTACCTTCACCATGAAGCAATAATGCCTTATAAAGTGCTCTTCACTGGCTGCTCCTCTTCATAGTCGAGCCTGATATTGCCTCAAAGACACAACCTCTCCAATATGAACTTATAAATATGTTAACTCTAGAACTCATCTGCAGCAGAAAATTAGGAGAGAAGTCAGGAACCAATAGTCATGAGCACCTTCATCTAACAGACAGAGATGCATATCTAGTAGCATAAAGTATTTAGTTCAAGGTCCATTCCAAGCTATCAATCTAGAGGCTAACCTCCTCCCACCTCCTTCAAGTTGGCTAGAATAAGGGAGGTTTAGGGGGCAAGCACCCTACTACAACATGATTCATCTTATATGTCTGTCCTCGACCTCCTTCATGTTTTTTGTTATCCAATGTAGTTTCCAAGTGTGAGTGGCTAGTCTTGGTTAAGGAAATGGGGCAGCCCCACAAACAGAGGAGCATCTACTTTTTTCTTGGTACTCCCGCACCCAATCTTTGTCTTGAGTTCAAGGTAATCAATAACTGCAAGAGCCCACAACTATTAGTTTGGACCTTGGATTTTCTAAGTTCAACCGGCAACTATGATTTGTACCTAGAATGCTCAAATCTTGGACTTCTTTATATGTTTTAGTATATTCAAAATTCTAAACTCACAATTTAAGAGATTATTTTTTAATTATTCGCAGAGCCTTTGAGATCACAATAAATTGTCAATCTTTAAACTACTTTTAATGCCTTTTAATAGATGGCCTTGAGATCTCTCTGACTGACTGGACATTCTTCAAACATCCATCAATACAGGCCCTCATGGTGCTTTGAGGCTAGTGTCAGACATTCGAGTTACTATTAGAGTCGGTGGATATTGAATGGCCATTAGTGTTTCGGTATAGAGAATCCTATTCCAGCAGTAATAAGAATGGCCGACTGGATCCTATTCCAGTAGTCAATATAATAGATAAAATAAACCAAAATATAGACTATTGGCTATAAGTCTACTGCCCACCTTACACACCTAATTAAGCTCAATCTTTACCAGTCAAGATTGATCATCTTGATCTCTACGCTTGGGTACAAAGTTTTGAGTGCAGGTTGTACCAAACAGTCCAGAATAATAAATAGGTTAAAGAATCGATTCAGAGTAGTAGTCATTGCCCCATCTATCCTGACCTCATAGAAGTGGCACTGTGTTATCTCACTTTCTTGAAACTTGCCTCCTCAAAAGGGATCCCAATAGATTTGTCTCTCCCTCAAAGAAGTACAGCAAAACATTGTTACGTGCCCTAGGTTCATCTCCCTAAGAAAATCAATACCAATTTGAATACTCAATCTACATAATTTATGTATCTCAAAATGAAAACCGAGGTGAGAAATTCCATGAAATGCTAATACGTACAAATTTTAGGGACACCCTCACTTCTAAATGACACCCTCAAAAGAAATATGGAAGAAATGATCAGGTGGTTTTCAGGAAGTGTGCAAGGGATGAGCTTGTGACCTTCTCCACATCATGTCTAGCTTCCTAGATGAACCATAACCAATACATTTTCAGCAATGTCCATTTGCCTCCTTCCATCAGAGACCATAGGTTATGGAAATGAGTGCATGATCATATGAAGATAAAGAAAGAATTTAATACACCTACAAGAGGCAGAAGCACACAACCAATGAGATCAAGGATCCCCCTTGTTGTAGTGACGTACATACCAAACATTGATGCTGGGTAAGTTGGTAAGGGAATGGTGATTTTTGGAGCTGTCTTCAAAAGTTGGGAGGGTGATACATTAGCAATGGCAGCTCGGACAAATCATGTTGTCTGGTATGTGTTCACTGCTGAAGCTATGAGTGTTCTCTATAGTTTGTTGGTTGTTGAAAGTTTGGGGTTTGAACATGTAGTAGCTAAAATGGGTAATAAGGGTGTATGTGATCGGATATTTTCAGGAGTGAGAGGGGACAACCCAATTATGCACCTCTTTATAGAAATTGACAAGCTTGCTAATATTTTCTCCTAGTTTGTTCTCTTTCATAGGTAGAGAAGGGAATGCAACCGCTCATAATTTGGAAAAGACGGGGTTGGGTGAGGCCAAGCAGATCGTTTGGTCTTGTAACATTTCAGTTGAACTGGGTGATGGTTTGAGCTCTACTAGTGATTAATATATGGCATCACTTTTGATATAAAAGAGTTGTTCACGTCTATATTTATTTAGTTGCAAAAACAAAACCACTGCTATTAAGAAATCAAAGTGAGGGGAGATGAAGCCAATGTTAGTTTTTGAAAGAATGCTACCACCACTTCATTACTCAAACGTCAAATATCTAATGGATATGCATTGTTAGACTTTTATATAATTAACAACTTATTTTAAGACCAAAGAGATTATTGAGATGAGATTTGTCTGTGCAACTAGTAAAAAACTTATAATCCCTATATGAAAATGAAGTCCTTAACTGCAATCAATGTGTTTGTTTAGAAGTCTCATTTACCATGTGATATTGATAGTTTAATTTTGTATACAACATCACCTTTAGGGGTAAACATTGTTTTCTTCCAATATTTGACTGAGATTACACCATGGTATTAAAAGTCCTACCACGAAGCTCTCCAGGCTTACGCCTCATTGCGAGGCTATCCTATTTGTTCCTCAAGGGTTATGCCTTGGTATCCTAGGCTAAGACTTATGCCTCATAATGTTTGAGGCCTGCCTTATCTTGAATATCACATCTTATATTAACCACCAAAACTTATTCCTTTAAGATTATTACAAATATTTTCTTTTAAGTAGTGAACTTGAAGATACATGTTAAATAATAGGTGAAAAGAATTCTGACTTATAAGATTTAACAATATGTAATTCCATTCAGAATGCAAGTATTACTATAATGGGAGGGCTTAATGAAGCACGACAATCAATCTTATAGGTTCTTGGGAATTTGCGAGACTTAGATGTTCCTAAACATTAATTTGTAGTAAGTCATTTTGTAATTATATGTTGAATAGTGAACATGAGTTGCATGGTTTTGTTCTGGTTCATGTGCAAGTGCTACTATTGTTTCCTTTTGACTCCCTTGATTTTCTTCTTTTTGGATTAGTGTGTGAGTTTGAATTGGTATTCTCCTTGAGGTGAACATTTCAATTTGGATGTCACATGTGTAGTCAAGGAACTAAAAATCTGAGGACGTCACAAGAAGGGTCCATCCAAATCCATATCAAAGAGCCCACAATCCATAACACAATTATTAAGTCCTCCATGGATTGGTTGAGGGGAATTCTAACCAATTTATTCATTAGTAAGTCTGATTTAGTTCTATTGAGTTAGATTGACTCTTAACAAAAATATTGAAGATAGTGTTATTAGAAAGCACTTTAACATGAATCAACTTATTTGTTTCTAGGATTTTGGTAATGGTACAGGAAGCTTCATCCCGTAACACAGAAGCCTTACCTAAAACATGAGATTCATGGTTTGATAGCCAATTATATTGAGGAAAAATTACTCAAAACAATTCCAGTTTTAGTACTCCTAATCTTTGTTTCATTTAATACAATAATGTCACATCTGAGTCAGATCAGGTCCTCTTGGACACCATTCAGTTTTTTGCTAATACCCCCAACATTCTAGGAGAAGATATGCATTGAGTTCATCATTTGGAGATTGGATTATTAAGTTATTAGCCTGAGCAGGAACATCATATTAATAACTTCCAAAATCTTAGAAATTATTATGATGGAAAAAAACTAAAGCAGAGAGTCGATGAAGAATACCACAACTAGCTTTCTTTTTAAAAATTAGGAGGAGAACCCATCTTGTTAACATTGTTAATGTTAAGTTCAATTTGGCTCTTCTACTTAGAATCATTGGGTAAGGAACTTTCTGAATAAATTGGAATAGGAGTAGAAAATATCAACCTTTTACCAACATTTCTATATCAAAAATCATCAATAATCTCAATGTTATGCATGATCCCAACTTCATTGATTTCTTGAGGGGAATTGACTTCATAAACTTCCATAGTACCTAGCTCACTCTTGGATGAGCTAGACTCAGGTTGAATGTCTTTAGGAGTCCATATATGTTTAACTTTGTCCTATTTTATAGAGAAAGGACAACAAACTTCATAATGCCCAAAGAAAGAACACCTACATTAAGTGGTAGGAGTCCACTCATAAACCAGATTCAATCTGTGTGAGTCACCTGCATCACTCTCCGTCAAAATATGACCATGAAATATAAAGTCAAATGACATCACAACTTGGATTCTACCATATTTGATTCTTGAGAAGGATCTCATGGCTTCATCATCACGCTTAGGAACACCAAGGAAGGAACCAATCCCCTAAAACATCCTTTTGTCCCATTGATCTAGAGGTAGTTGATAAATTTTGAATGCAGATTGGAACATTTTTCAGACATTATCTCTCCAGCTTCATTCTAGGCATCCATGTAAAAACAACAAGAGGTCTATTTTTTACAAACCACAACCCTAGATATAGAGAGGCATCTAAATCCTTCTGGTCGGACAATCTAATAATGAATAATCCATCTCTACAACTAAATACTTTAGTCTGCCCCCTTGGATTCCATAACCAGTAGAAATAGTTTTCCAATGTAGGTAGATGCAGTTTGAAATCAAGAATACAACCAGCTAGCCATTTGATACACCTCTAAAGATTTTCTTGTGCTTGGCCAGTAGATAAGTTTACCATCATTCACCTGAATATTTGTTGTTTCCAAGAAAAAGTAAGCACCCTTATTCCTAGAAATAGATCTCTTCAACCAAACACATAGAGTATTAGAGGGAATAGGATGGAGCATAAATATGTTAAAGCTTCTCCTCTTTTTCTTTAGATTTGGGTCTTATTGCATGAAAGATATTGGAAACTTACTTTCACATTCTTTATTTTTCTCTCATTCATCTTTGTATCAGATATGTAACATCTTTTTTTATCTTTCATGCTCTCAATCATCTTTCTGTATGTTCTTACATGTCCACCATATCTATCCATTGGTTATGGTTATGCAAATATTGATGTATAATGTGAAGAACATATAGAGAGTAGTTTTATCGTGCTAGGATCTTATGAGAGATAGCAAGTAACTAAGGCAAGAGTACCAGAGACAAGGCCAGAATAGTGCAATGCAAAACCATCAACTTTGACAATACCTATTGGTGTGTCCCGCTAGAGGTGCACACAACAATCAATGAGGATTTGACTAGATGCGCCCAATGAGATCAGAACACACTCGGGTAGCTTTCAAAATTTATAAGGGGCCTACACAAACATGCTTACATAAACTAAAACACTACACCCGCAAGCACATAGGGTCATGTCGTAGTATAGGCAGGCAGCAAGTATAGGGTTGACCCACATGGAGAAGGGGGCACTAGAGCTAGGTTAGTTTTGGGATAGGTTCCTACTACAAAGTCTAGAGTTTAAGGGTTTGATGGTTGTTTAGTTGATTACACTAATAATGAGCAAGCAAGAAATTAAAGGAAGACAAGTAAGATCAAAACCTAAGTTAACACTAGACATTTAATTCTACTAAGCAAGAAAAGAGAAGGCAAGAAAAGAAAAGAACAATCTATGCTAAGGCAAGAAAGAAGAAGTCTACACTACACTAAGCTAGCAAACAAGGCAAAAGAGCAATCAAAGACCTAAACTAGCAAGAGAAAAGCAAGAACAAGGCAAGAAGCTAACTGAGCAAGTAATGAACCAACAAATCTAACACTAGCTAAGCAAGAAGGCAATTAAGGTTTTAATGTAATAAAGGGATGTGTGGGCTATTTTGGGGGTGCACTTATCAATTAGGTTGGGAGTGATATGTGAACGTTATTCTTTAACTTAGATTACCAAACCAAACAATAAGCTAGACTCTAATGAATTGTTCTAACTGGCCATGGATAAGATAGGTTGTGTATAGGGGAACTAGTCCCTAACACCTCCTACTACCCTTATGAGGCTCAATTGGGTTAGGGTCTAGGTGTAATTCAATTAGAGTCTAAGCAAGCCTAGATTTCTAGGTTAGAGGACCATAGTGTAATAAGGGGATGAGGGTAGTAATGGGAGTGGAAGTGAGGTTTTAGGCTTCACCTGACCCACATTCTGGCCTTGAGAAAGCTCCATGCTAAGCATACTAAATTCATCTAAACTAGCTACTTAGATATCTCAATTACATCCTTAACTCTTTGGCGAATGGCGAGACTGACATACTCTGGAATGGCAAAAGCACAGGGAAATTCACAGCGACCAGGGGGCTCCGACAAGGAGACCCCCTCTCCCCCTACCTCTTTGTTTTGTGCCTCGAAAGGCTATGCCAATCTATCGAGAACCTTGTGAAGATGAAAAAATGGACTCCTATGAAATTGCATAGGAAGGGACCAGGTATATCGCATCTGTGTTTTGCAGATGATATGCTCCTGTTTGCTAAGGCCGACAAGAAAGAAATGAGATCCATCCTCAAGTGCTTCAAGGATTTTGGGGAAGTTTCGGGTCAGGCCATATCAACTAGTAAATCCAGCATTTTCTTCTCCAAGAATGGTCCCAATAGTATCCGCAAGGAGATCAGCAAAATAAGCGGATTTACAGTTACTGAAGATCTTGTGAGATATTTGGGGGTCCCCCTTAACCATGGAAAAGTCGGGAAAGACACCTATAGCCATGTCATAGAGAGGGTGTCTTCATCTATAAACTCGTGGGCTGCTAGATGTTTGAGCCTCGCTGGAAGAGTATGCCTTGCTAAGTCAACACCAACTGCAATCCCTAGTTACGTCATGCAAACGGCGATGCTGCCTTTGAAAATATGTGACAGAATTGATAGAAGCATTCGGTCATTTGTGTGAGGGGGTAATCATAAAACTCATCCTCTTTCTCTTGTTGCATGGAATAAAATCACTTGTAGAAAAGAGTGTGGAGGGTTAGGCCTGCAGACGATGAGAGAACTGAACAAGGCTCTAATGACTAAGTTGGCATGGGAGATTGCAACAAGTAGACCATATATATGGGGCGAGAGCATGACCAGCAAGTATAATGATTACAATGAGGGGAATAAGCCTAACGAGTCGAGACTCACTAAACAGGTCCTGGACTGTAAAAAATTCATAACTGATAACTCCATGATAATCACGATAAGTGGGAAGAACACGAATGCTTGGAAGGATAAATGGTGGAGTGTGGATAGAATGCTAGAAGAAGTGGTGACCAAACCCATACCTTGGGAGCTACATGACCTACAGGTTGCTAGCCTTGTCAACCTTACCAAAACCTGGGATAAGGACTTCCTTAACGACTGGCTGCCGTCTGATGTTGCTGAGGAAGTTTTAAAGATCAAGATACCGGATGACGAACAACAGGAGGATGTCAGAGCCTGGATTCATACTGAATCAGGAAAATTCACCACGAAAAGTGCCTACACCATTCTGAGGAAGGAGAGAGATGTTAAAGTCCCAGGGAAATGGGATATTATCTGGAGCGCTAAAGTACCAATGAAGATTAAATTCTTCTTGTGGTTGACGGGCCACAATGTGATTCTAACTAACTGCAGAAGAGTTGCACGTCAGTTCACTACAGATGCGCGTTGCCCGGTTTGTGAGAGCAGCGATGAAACCATCCTACATGCTCTGCGGGACTGCCCGCAAGCTATGGAGGTCTGGAAAAAGATTATTGACAGAAACAGATGGCCGTCGTTCTTTACAGAGAATGACCTTTGGAGTTGGCTAGCGGTGAACATAAAAGATGATAAAGCAGGAAGCGCAACTTTCATGATTGGATGCTGGCATGTTTGGAAATGTAGAAATCTGAAAGTGTTTGAAAAACGGAAGCAGCCGAGCAACATCACTGCCTATCTGATCCAAAAGGAGGTTACCCTCAATGCTATTGCACAGAGGCCGGAAACAACAGAAGGAATGAATCTGAATAGAGAGCTAGCGAGATGGAAGAAACTGCCAGTTGGAACTCTGAAGTTTAATACAGATGCAACATTTAAAAACAAGGACTCATTGTGTACGATTGCTGTTGTTGGGAGGGACAATGAAGGCAGATGGAGAGGGGGATGGGCTACAAAAATCAAGGCCTCAAATGCTTTAGAAGCTGAAATTCGTGCGATTGAGTTAGCTACTGAAATAGGTAGCAAACTGAAGGTAGATAGCCTCATGATTGAGACTGATTCTAAAGGAGCTAAAGAGTCTATAGAAAAAGAGGTGGGTGAATACCCTAAACTAGCTAAATGGCTGGGAAGAATTAGAGGAAGATGGAGATGTCATTGGCAGTGCACAAACATCCACCGAGAAGGCAACACTACAGCGGATAGGCTGGCTAAGCTGCACCAAAAAACCCAGGGAGAATTCTATAATTATAGAACCCCTCCTCAACCTTTAGTTGAAATCATCATTCGAGAGTCATGTAATGGTAGTAGTACTACTACATTTCCGTTTAGTAATTTGGAGTCAGTTTGTAATTCGAATTTGAGTTTGCTTGCACGAGAGGGGCGAGATGAATAAAACACCCTCTGACTTACCCCAAAAAAAAAAGATATCTCAATTAGGGTTAGGAGAATTGATTAGCATGTAGGAAGATGGGTAGCTAGTTAGGGATTCATGAATTGGACCTAGGAGCAAATCCCAAAATTCACACATATAAGCAATTTCCCTAAATTCCTAGGTGATTTCAAGAACAAACCAACAAGCAATTTATGGAGAATGAGATAGAAATAGAGCATAATCATTTGCAAACTAAATTACAATGTTTACATACCATTTCCCCCCAACATGGTATCAAAGTAACATTTTGAGCCCCAAACAACCCACCTAAGGGGCCTAGCTACTCATGGAAATATAAAATACAAAAAGAAAGGAGAAAGGGGTAGAAGAATCCATGGAGCTCAGTGTAGATGGAGTAATCCTCCTCTTTAGATGTTGCAAGATGTATTCCTCCTTCTTCCAAGGTGCAAGGTCATGGGATGATGGTGGAATAGGGTCAAAACACTAGGAAACTAGGGTTTTGGGTGTGGAAATGATGAAATGTAGTGGAATGGAGGTGGAAATGAAGTGGGGTGGTGGAATGTGAAAATGGGGAGCTAGGAGGTGGTGGAAGGTAGCTAACCTCAGCCTCTAGCTACCACCCACATATATATAGGTGGGGAGGAAGCAATAGGTCAAGTATGAGTGAAGTGGGAAATGTAGTGAAAAGTAGCTAGGTTATTGTGAGTATCACAGTCATATTGGGAAGCACAACCATGGTGGGGTGTGAGTGGAATGACCGTGGTGGATGTGAACGATCGAGGTGAAAAATGGGAAAAAATCATAGTAACGTTGGTGGTTTTGAACTGAAGTCGGTACGGTCGTGGTGGTCACCACGACCATGGTGGGGTGTGGGTGGCATGGCTGTGGTGGACACGATGTCTATGTTGGCTTGGGAATGACTGGACATTCTTTGCAACACACCTATTGTCCTATAAATGTCACAAGGTTGTGCAAGGTGGCACGACCGTTCTCTGGGCCCATGGCACAACCGTTCTGATCTATGCACTTTCTTGACTTGACTCTATTGGTTTTGAGTGAGCTAGCATGGATGTTTTGTGGTACCAAGACCGTTCTAGTCTCTATATCAGCACTTTGACTCTATTCTTTGAATTTTATTGGACATATATACTTCAATGGATATTTGGCCACTAGGGGTAGGTTGAAGGAGCCTCAAACTTCACTTTGGGCCTCTCTAAGGGTAGATAAACCCTAGGATTACTCATTCTCTCTCTTCCATCTAAGTGTGGTCCAAATGCCTAAAAAAATGCAAATAATGTCCATAAGTGCATTTTACACAAATATGCATATTAGGGGATATAACATGTAATCTAGCGAGTATAGATGTGATTGAAATGCAATATAACACAAGATGAAGACCTAAAATAGTTTTTCATTGGGTTCCCATTTCCTTTTCAAAGGTGAAGCTCAGAGCTACCTATTGCAGGAGTTATGTTAAAGCTTCTTTTATTAGGAAGGTTTTGAAGTTTTTTGTTGGGACACCCTTGTTTTTTTCACGCCTATATCTTTTATCCTGATCCTCATCTTTATCCTCATTGTACATACATGTTCAGTTGTAAAGATAGGATCTCTTTTTCAGTTAGTTCTCTTTTTGAGGTCCAACAAGCATTGTACATACAAACAAACAAAAAAGCAAAAAAAAGTGACAGAGTTTTGACCGACCAAAAAAAAAGGGATGCATCACCTATCCACTTAGCCTTTCAAGCCATGTTTGATTAAATGATCTTGACATTCACTCAATTGTCTGATAAGGTATCAACTCTAGTTTCCAAACTACCATCCTCAAGTGTCGAATCTTCAACTTCAACTAATAGTTTGTTGGTGCCTTGGAGTACTCGGGTACTATAGAACTAGAATATGAGCATTTGTAGTTGATAAAACTAGAAAAGGCCTTTAGGTTGTTGGACATACCTAATGAGGCTATTGATCAATGTGACTTAATATAATAAACTATAATATTATCAAATATAGATTTGAGGTCTAAATACCATCACCTAAGGATCAAGAAAGAGGAATTACCTAAGACAAACTTTAGAATTATCTATGGGCACTATGAGTTTGTAATAATGTAGTGTGGCTAACCAATGCACTAGAAACTTTCATGGATCTAATGAAAAAAGTGTTTAGGCAATAACTTGATCGGTTTGTTGTAGTCTATATAGATGATATATTAATCTACTCTAAGAATTGGGAAAAACATGATTAGCATACCTCTTTGATATTTGATCTTTTAAGAAACAACAATTATCTAAAATTGTGAACACATATCTTTTCTTGGTCATGTCGTATCTAAGAATGGGATTTGTATATATCCCAAAAAGGTTAAGTTAACTTTGTTGTTATAGCAGCCTAAGATATTGAATGTGGTGTGAAATTTTCTTGGTTTATCATATAGTATGGATAGTTTATTAAGGACTTAAGTGCAATCAACTTACAATTAATCAGACTAACCAATAAGGATGTACCTATTGTATGTATATAGTAATGTCAATGTGTTTCTACTAGCTGAATTAGAAGTTAACACAAATCCTACTATCCATGCTTCCAAATCTTGAGATAGTTTACACTTTTATATGATGCTTCAAAGAATGGGCTTGGTTGTGTGTTGATATAGGGCAAGCATGATATATCTTTCACTTGTCACCAACTTAATAAACATGAAGAGGAATACATGATGCATGAGACAATGCTAGCAACAATTGTCTTGGTGTTGAATATGTGGATGTACTATCTTTATGGAAAGTGATATAATCCAATTTTGTGGATACTTCATGCCTAATTGTACCCCTAATTTCCTCTCTTTATGGAGAGTTGCCTTAACTTTCTCACATTTTTCTCATGTTTACCATTTATGCCTTGGTTCAAAGGTAGATACTCATTTTGAGTAGGTAACTCACCAAAGTATGATCTCAATCCTTGTGTAGATATCCCATTGGTTTCCACAACCAATGGTAACCATCCACCCTCAGCATCAGACCATCCACCAACACTGACCATCCATCGGTTCCCAAACCAATGGACTCCAACAATGCCTAGGTTCTCAACCATCAGAAGGTGCAACCAAGACAACCAGCAGTCCCCAAAACTGATGCCCAGTCTGGACCACCTATAAAGACAACCATTTGATCCCAAACCGATGGCCAGACTACACAAAAATTCTATACGAGAGTCCACCTAAGGATGGCCAATCTGATCTTACCCAATGGGAGGATTGGATAATGGCATCTGATGACCATCCGAGTAACAACACCACCCATGGTCTACTAGAAAAACCTCAATTGATGGCCAGATAGATGATGAATCATCTGATTTCCCCACCTACCGATGGTGATATTGGATGCATCCGTCATTCATACCATTAAGTGTGTGCCATGAGGCATGTGCTCAGACTTGCGATGCAAGTGAAGTGCACCCTCGAGCCCCTCGAGTCCCACACTGAGGGCTATAAATAGGAAAACTCATGCAACTAGAAAGTTGCAACCCAAGGGAGATGAAGAAGTGTTGTGGATAAACCACCTCGCCATGGCCTTCCACCTCAAGCCATCAGTTCATGTTCTTGAAGGCTGACAATCCAAGGAGTAGCGGATCTCCATCTCTGCCGAGCATTTCTTAGTTCCTTCCTCAAGAGTAGGAGGGAAATAGAGCATCCATCTTCACCTTCGACGCCACATTTAGAGTGGAGAAACTCTCCATCAACCTTGACCCAGTCTGTGGTCACTGTGGGTGTATCTTTCTCCTTCTTATCCAGATTTGTTCATCCCCTTTCACCCCTTCCATCTCCGTGTCTCACCATACTTGTAATTTCTCCATGCTACTCACCACCATGAGTTGCTAGTCATCTAACTTGGATTGGGAGTAGCCACTAAGGCTCTCCCAATGTGTGAATGATTATTTTAATATATTCTCTTAGAAAATTTTATCTCCATACTCTTGTTGTTAATGCTTCACTTGCATGATTAGATATCATCTTGTGTTGTTTTATTTTTAATGCCTTGAAAGAGTAGTATTAACCTACATCTAAGTGTTATGGACTTGCATGAATGCATGTGAATGGTTGAATGCTTAAGCTAATGATCATATGCTTTTACTTTGATTGTTTGTTTGCCATCGAGAGAGAGAGAAAAAACCTTATATCTTGATCTGTCCTAACTCCTAAGACTGAGAGAGGAGGGAATATATACTTTTGATGATAACTTGTAAACTTGGTAAGGGTATACAATAGATGTGAGTGTTACATGTTGGTGAGAGATCTTAGATGGTGAAACCTAATCCAAGTTTCCCCATACATACTTGATACATTATCCTTTGACCTTCTTATTCTTTTATTTTACTTCTTGATTTGTTTTACTTGTTTGTTACTTGCTTGTTGATAGGGAACATAGCTTTACCTTACCATTTTTATTCACTTCCAAAACTGTAAAGCCAACTTTAACTGCACATATCATGGTTAACTGGGCTCAAAGTTTTGTGTATAGTAGGTGGGGAAGCAGAGTTATAGGCAGTTCATCCACTGATCGAAGAGAGTGCAAATGGGAGGCCCCTATGACTGATTCCATTAAGATCAATGTGGATGCAACTTTTGACACTGATGATAGAGTTCGCCTAGCTGCTGTCTGTAGAAACCATAACAAGGAAACGATTGCCATGGCTACCAAGTCAAGCAAGTGTAGATGGAGCCCGTTCATAATCGAAGCACAGGGGGTCAGATTTGGAATCAAGATAGCCAAATCCCTAAACCTTAATTTAGTGGAAATTGAGATGGATGAAAAAAATGTGTGGTAGAAGTTGCATTCTTTTAGTGGGGGGTTAAGCCCAACTGAATAGCTAGTTGAGGATGTTAGGAATCAAGCCAGAGAATTCACCTCTACTGTCTTCACACACCCCTTGCGAGAAGGGAATGTTATGGCTCACAACTTGGCAAAGAAGGTGTTGGGAGAGGACAAGGAAATGATTATCACTTGTAATTTCCATGTGCTTTGTTGGAGAGCATGTTGTATCGAATGATTTCTAATACAATGGCTCGAAGTTCCATCTCAAAAAAAAACCTTACTATTTTTATTGGGGTAACTAAACTAAAGATTAATGAATCTTAACACTTACCACCCTTGTCCCTATATTTGACCACAATATACTCCATTGGACCTCATTTATTTTTGTTGAGGACTGAGTGTCAAGTTATAAATTTAAAAATCTAATTACTCTAGATTCACTCCTTATGCAAGGGTCATTTAGGCTGGTAAACTTTTTGGCATCGTTTCTAGGGACAAGGAAACTAGTATTGTTTTCAAGTCTACTTAGTATATACTTGTTCCTCAAGTCTAGTAATAGGCTTGACTACACATTCTACATCCAATAACTCAAATATCCTTGAATATCTTGTATCACACGTCCATTCTCTAACTCAATCATGCGACTTATTTTAGGCAAGTCTGAATGAATCAGATCAAAACCAATGCCAACTGTTAGAATCATTCCTCCTTACAAGACAGTCATCCCAAACCGAAGGGTGGAAGGCTTTCACGAGGATCATGAGTAGGATCAAGACAAAGAGAATCATGAGGAGGAAAAGCATGAGGAACATCACCATGAAGAATAACAAATATGTCATGACAGAGTGAGAAGAATCAAGATGCACAATGAGAATGATGGTGAAGATGACATAGGCCCTTCTCTTCATGATTTGACTGCCCCAAGGGCAAACGAAGATGCTCGATCATCATCCCTTGATTCAATGCTCCAAACTTTAAGTTGTGATCTCAACTTAGGTTCGGTGCGGGGGACACCTCATCAACTCAAGATCTAAGGGGTTTTCAATCCCTGACAACAATGCCAAAAGTTGATCGGTCCTAAGATAGTTCTCCTAAAAGTGGATGCATGATCCCAAAGTTGGATCTAACTTTAAATTTATAACCTAAAATCTTCAAAGACCCCCGCAACTCAATACAAGGTTGAGGTACATATATGGGGTAAAACATAGGGACATGGGGATGTTTAGGATGCCTAGGATATATTTCTTATGCTAGTTAAGAAAAACTTGTAGTTGATGTATGCAAAGAACTAGAATGAGTCTAGAAAAACTATATAATATAAATAAAAATAGAGTAAAGAAAACAAAGTCCATTAAATCCTACAAATCAAGAAAGCGGTACCTAGATATGTAACCACAAGTTGGGTAGTCTATGCACCCATTCTCAGGTGTAGACAAACCTTGAACACCCTAGAAGCAACTAACATCCAAATATAGCATGTGTTGTTGAAGTTGTCCTTGTGGGCGTCATCCCACTTGCACTCGTGCAATGTGACTAAAACCCCATCAATGATTCGAAACCTCTCTCAAGGATAACAAATGAACACCCCTAAATATTATGTTAGGAACTATAGAGAATCTATGCAACACAACCCTTGATATCCGATCGAGTGGAGTTGAACCTGACCAGGTTCGACTGAACCCGACCAAGTTCACCTAGAGCCGAGAAGATTTCAGGTTTGGGCTTAGACCTCTCTAGCTTATATTCTAGACAGATCACCCTTGAACTTCCTCCTTAATTTTGATCCAAACTATCTTCCTTAACCATTTCTACAACAAATCTCTTGGTCTTGGTAGTAATAGAGGTTCAAGCAAAAAAGAGATTCAACCAACCAAAAATCATAACCACAGAGAAGATAAAACAAAAAACACACTAGATTTGGAATAAGACTACCCGCTTGAGGTAAAATTACATAAACATGTGCCAAACAGGCTACATATCCAAGAAGGAGCTCCACTACCATGGACAAGCATAGTTGCCACCGAACAAAGATGGAAGAACATCATTTGAAATGAAGGAGAAAAGTCAAAAAAAGGGGAAGAAGAAGAGATTTAGCCTATGGAAGTGAGGTTGCTCTCTCTCCCTAGCCTTAGAGAGGGTTGGATCTCATCCTTGGAGTCGTACTCTTTGACTTTCTAGACTCCTTGGCCCCTTTTCTCCTTGATTTTGCCCCCAAACAATACCTTTGGTGGATGTATGGAGGTGGAATATGATTGGAAATGGTTGAAAACTCAATGAATGATAGTGGAAATGGATGGACGGAAGTAGAAGATGATGGTAAGTGATGGTGGATGGAGGAAAACCAATGAAGAGGAGTGTAGAGTGTTCTCTTTAGTCCTTTTGGACCTTAGATCTCACCCTCATATCTCTGGGAACCTAAGAATAGAAGTGCACCAATGTGCAAAACTGAAATTTGGAACCCCTTGCTGTATTTATAGGGGGTAGGTGGAGCATATGTGTTAAGTGAGGCTGAACTTGATCAGGTTCGAGTGAATCATATTGGGTTTGACCCATCTATTTTCTAGTATGGTTTTAGGGTGGCAATCAAAAGGCATATCTTTAGGGGATTCCATCAGAATGTCCATCAAAAGATGATCCTTCAGTTGATGCCTTCAGAAGACGCCATCAAAAGATAATCCTGTAGAGAAATATGGCATCAAGTAGGCAGGGAAAACAAAAATTTTACTACCATATTTCCCAATAACTATATAATGAAAAGGATATTTTGAGGATATACCTAGTCCTAGCGCAAGTCCAACGACAATCTCCTCATAATTATAGCCATGCATCTATCTTCTAGTTGCACTCAGACGGTGCCTATGGTGGCTCTTGGACTTCAACGCGGACAGTAGGCTGATGTTGTCCTCCTAGCGGTAGGAAATGACCTCCATGCCTCTATGGAAGTCCACACGGACCTCCTAGAACTCATGTCACCCTACTAGAGTGGACAAGAAGGAGTTGTCCCTCCCCTTGGTGTACTAGTCACCAACTTGCTCTTCCACTATTGTTCTACCTTACTATCCCTCCCTTTATTAGGTAGGACTTGCTCGGGATTTTTATTGGTTACCAAAACCCAAGAGGACAATAATTTTCAGAGGCAATTGAGTTGTATCTCTAAGGAGCCTCAATACCCCTATATTTATTGGGGGGGCTATGGTTAAAGTTCCTAGTCTGCGTGGGGTGGAAGGAACATGAATTTAATGAATTTTTGCTACGTACAAGAAATGAAACAATCAGTCCACCTGTGAACTGATTGGTTGCCATGTGAGCTGATTGGTTTACCAAGTAAGCTGTTCGTTTCATCATGTTTCCCAATCACAATTGTATTGGAAATTCTAATCCAATTAATGCATGACATGGCATCTACACTAATCCTTGATGCAATCGAATTACTGTCATGAACTGGGTAGTTCATCTCATGAAATGGTTATCTCACAACCATGAGCCGATCAGTTCATGTGTGGTCCATCTAGAATTCAGCCAATGTAATATTCAATCAACCTAACACTCCAACTGATTGTTTCAACACATGAACCGATCAATTGAGAGTTCAATCGGTTGATTTCTTTCTTGAATTGAATACATAAACACTTTAGCAATCAATTCAATTATTATTCACGATCATAACTCCTCTTCTAGGTGTATCCTATGTGTGTGACCCTATAGGTCCCATATTACATTGGCACTAAATGCCTATTTCCAATTATGACATAACAAGCAAGGAGTTGTGCCTAGTCACACATCATTGCTACCCAAGTAAATGGAAAGTTGGACAACAACTTCAACCTATAATCTTTGATCAGTGTTGCAATGTTTGTATAGTTCCTTTATCACTGATATCCAGATTGAACTCGAGGCATGGAGCAATCATCCTCTTCTACATTCAATCTATATTCCTTGTTTTAGCAGACTATTTGAGATATATGTAAGCTCAATATCACATATTGACTCACATGTGCATGACCATGCATTTCTCAGTCTCTCTAATCAAGTGGCCATGATATCATACTCCAGTAGTAGGGTCAAATCACATCTACTTCACTCACAGTCATCCCCATGTGTCACACTACACCCAATCATCACCTTTATGGCAACCCTTATTCAGGATCACGGTGGATGATGTCAAAGTATACTGAACTACATGTGATGAGTGTAGTGACTTTAGGTTTAAGAACCACAATCACCACCATCACTGTGAGAGCTAACTATGACTACCATTGTAATGGTTTTCACATATCACTCTCATGGTGTGTCTCTCTGATACATTGTTCCCTAAAAAGTATCTTTATGTTTGGTTTGATATCACATATCATGACTGATGAGATTCTATCATCAACCAACACACACTCTAGTCTTATATGTTATGTTGTCTTTTAGCTGTCCACAATAACATCTGACTAGGGACATAAAAAGAATGTATATACTCTACCATATGTATGATCTCATTGTTCAAGTCACATATTTGAAGACATATGTCATTGAGTAATATCATTCTTTAGACATTTATTATGTTACTTCATTATCTCATAACTGAACAAAACATCATAAATTGGAAGCATGCCTTTATTATTAATCAAATCATTTACAAGTTATGCTATTACAATCATCATATAACTGGCTCTATGGGCATACATACCAATAGACTCCCACTTGCACTTAGAGCATATCACCCATGAATCTCATTCCAAGTGATCTAACATGACCATCATGCTTCTGCTACGTTGTAATATGCAAATCTTCACATATCATCACTGTACGATCTCTTGTATGAGATATAAACAACTTGGTTTATGCTTGGAACATTGATGTGATTTGGGTTCCGTAGCTTGTGAAATAGCTCTATTGTTATCACAATATATCTCAATCGCATCGTTGATGCTTGGAACCACCCCAAGTTCTGAGATGAACTTCTTGATCCAGACAAACTACTTTGCTACATTCGATGCAACAATATACTAGGCTTCTATTGTAGAATTGGAAACTGTTTCTTATTTGGAACTCTTCAAACTCATAACTCTATTGTTGAGGCAAAACAGAAATCTTGATTGCAATGTGTAATCATCTTTGTCAATTTGGAAGCTTGCATCGATGTAACCTTCTACCACCAACTCTTCCTCTCCACCATAGATGAGGAACTAATCCTTAGTTCTTCTCGAGTACTTAAGGATGTTCTTCATGGATGTTCACTGAGAATCACTTGGATCTAACTGATATGTTCTCATCATGCTCAAGGCATATGAGACATCAGGATGGGTACACAACACTACATACATGATAGATACAATTACAAATGCATATGGAATCTTACTCATCTGTTCCCTTTCTTCACAAGAACTGGGACATTGAGCTTTAAAGATGGTAATTACATGACACATGGGCATGTTTTCTCTCTTTGAGATCTCCATGGTGAAACTCTTCAACACTTTATCAATGTATGTGCTATAACTTAGTCCAAGAAGCCTTTTGGATCTATCTTTATAGATCTTGATCCCCAAGATGTAGGATTCTTCTCCCAAGTCTTTCATGGAAAACATATTTCCTAGCCATGTCTTTACCTTTTGTAAAGTAGGAATGTCATTCCCCATCAATAATATGTCATCCACATATAGTATGAGGAATAAAATCATGTTCCCACTTACCTTATTGTACACACAAGGTTCATCTTCATTTTGAGTAAAGCCAAACTCTTCAACTGTCTCTTCAAAATGAAGATTCTAGCTTCGAGATGCTTGCTTCAATCCATAGATTGACCTTTGTAGGTTACAAACTTTATTTGCATCCTTTGGATTTATAGAACCCTCAGGTTATGACATATACATCCTTGAGAAGACTCCCTTTAATGAATGTGGTTTTAACATCCATCTGCCAAATGACATAGTCATAATAAGCTGCAATAACAAGCATCATCCTGATGGACTTAACCATGGCCACTGGAGAAAAGGGTTTTATATAGTCAACACATTGAACTTGTCTGAAACCCTTTGCAACACATTCTATCCTTATAGGTTTTTACTTCACCATCCATTTTGGTCTTCTTCTTGAAGACCACTGCACCCTATGGCTTTTACCCCTTCAGGTGGCTCCACTAAGGTCCATACCTTGTTGGTATACATGTATTACATCTTAGATCTCATGGCCTCAAGCCATTTATCAGACTCTCATCCCTTTTTAGCTTCTATATAGGATGTTGGCTCATCATTTATGACTAACTCACTGCCTTCCTGAGTCACAAGATATCCAATCTTTTAGGTTCAAGGAGTGTCCTACTTGATCTATGAGGTCCCTGTGTTACTTGAGGAATTTGAGATTTCAAAACATTTTGTGATTATCTGTGTTCCTTTTGTGCATCTATCATTTCAATGCTTTCTTATTGGTCTCAAGACTCTTCAAGTTCCACTTTCCTCCAACTGATTCCTTTGGAAATAAATTCCTTTTCTAGGAATGTAGTATCTCTGGTAAATAACACTTTGCTATCAGATAGACAATAAAAGTAATATCCCTTAGTCTCCTTAGGATACTCCAACAAAATAGCATTTATCAGATTTTGAGTCAAGCTTTTTAGGAAACATTTTCCTTACATAAGCTTCACATCCCCAAATCCTCATAAAAGACATATTGGGTCACTTCCTCTACATATCTAATATGGTGTCTTTTGAACCAATTTAGATGGTACTCAGTTTATGTGAACATGGCGTTTTCAAGAGCATAACCGCAGAAGGTAGTTGGAAGTTCAGCCAAAATCATCATTGATTGCACCATGTCAAGCAATGTGTCATTCCTTCTTTCTAATACAATATTAAGATGTGGTGTTCTAGGTGGAGTCCAATGTGATACGATACCACAGTCTTGCAGAAGGTCCTCAAGCTCTTAGCTTAAGTATACTCCACCTCGATCAGAATGAAGTGCCTTAATACTTTTTCCAAGTTGGTTTTGTACTTCATTCATAAACTCCTTAAACTTTTCAAGAGTTTCTTACTTATGTTTCATCCAGTAAACATAACCATACCTAGTGAGGTCATTAGTGAAGGTAATGAAGTACTGATAAACACCTCTAGCAGTTGTTCTAAAAGGCCTACATACATTAGTATGTATGATTCCTAATAGATCACTATCCCTCTCATTGTTACCAGTGGAAGGAGTCTTGATCATCTTGACCAATAAACAAGATTCATATGTGTATATTGATTCAAAATCAAAAGAGTCCAGATAACCATCTTTATGGAGTCTAGATATGTGATTCTCATTTATGC
Organism: Alisma plantago-aquatica; assembly: GCA_963693085.1. NCBI lineage: Eukaryota > Viridiplantae > Streptophyta > Magnoliopsida > Alismatales > Alismataceae > Alisma > Alisma plantago-aquatica. Next base: position 728,973,361 of record OY856411.1, on the reverse strand, counting down.
ACCCTAGAGGACAATGCCAAAGATATGTTTTGTTTGAGTTATTATGTTATAAACATTTGTCTTTAGATCTAGCAAATAAATACCATAAGACATTGGGACATTGCCATAAAGATCTCATATTTTGAAATAGAATATAAACCATTCTTAATATGAAATTCATATGCATCCTTGACCATACAATATACATAAATCATGTTTCTATTTATGGTAGGTACATAATAGCAGTTCCTTAACTCTATTACAAGCATTGTGGGCAGAGATAAACTATAGGTTCCAACTGTAGTGGCAACAACTCATGGTCCATTTGCAACTCACAGTTCAGCCTCGCCCTTTCTTGAAGAACTACTTCTTTTTAGATCATGCACATTCAAACATATGTGAGATCCACATCCGATATCTAGTACCTAAGTTGAATAAGTAGATACGTTTATGTCAATGTTTTATATACCTAATGTGGAGATCGCCATCCCCATCTTCTTCTTCTTGAATGCCTTCAAGTACAAAGAAAAGATTCCTCTTGTACTTTTCTTTCTCCTCATCTTGAGTGCTGAAGATATGGATTTGGGCTTAGCCTCATAAATCTTCATGGCCTTGCTTTGATTCTTGGATTTGACTTCACTGATCACCATCATAGATTTTTCCTTCTTCTTTCTTACTTCAACATTTATCAGCATGCCTAGCAAATCTGACAGTAGTCTGGACATTTTATTCAAGTGGTAACACTCAATAAAGTGGCTATATGATTCAAGGAATGATTTCAAAATCATATCCATGGCCAACTCTTGGCTTAAAGAGAATGCTAGTTCTTCTAGATGTTCCACATGTCCAATCATATTGAGCACATGCCCTCTATCATCTTACACTCAAAGAGCGTGTTTATAGCATTGTGCCTTTCTTGCTTTGTGACATTATGGTTCACATTCCTAAGATGTGTTACCATCTCAAGAATCCCCATGTCCTTGCATTGCTCATGCAACTCAGAGTTCATGCAACTTAGCATAAGGTAATTATGTCTATGGAATCATTGGCATGCTTCCGGTAAGCATCCACTTTGGCCCTAGGTGCATGAGGAGCAAGTAATTCTGGCACTGGTTTATCTAGGACATAGAGCTTATGCTCATCATTGAGAACCCTTCTCAAAGTCCAAAATTAGTTATGGAAATTTATCATGTTAAGTTTGTCCTTCCTAAGGACTGATGCCAACAACAATTTGATTCTACAAGAGAAAATTTCATTTTTACCAGAACTCTTTTGGTTTGATTTGAAATATATTTTTTGATATTTATTTATGCCTTTAATTAATTATCATTCCCACTATTTTATTCAAATCGATAGCCCTCACATACTAATTCAGAAGATTGCAGCATACAACCTTCTCGTGAGCCAAGATCCAAAAAGTTCAATTATTACACAGCCAACGCCGGCGTCCATAGTCAATTATTAAGGTAGGCAACTTTTGTCAATTGCATCATATGAAATTCTTGGATAGATGATATGCACAACTCTTATCCATAGTCATTTGCATGCCTCTGGTGCTTAATCTCATTAAGGACACATAGCTAAGCCTGAACCAAAAGACAACATGATAATAATGCACCCAACTTGGCAAGCCCACATTATTACCATCACACTTCCACGAGATATACATCACACCACCCTTGGGGTTCCCAAGATTATTCTGTCAAGCTTTTCATGCGTGTTGCTTATGGAAAGCATCTAAGACTTAATATTTTATTTGAGAGAGTTTGTATACATATATTTTATCCAATCACCACATAAATAATATGTATTTTATACATGATATATCCTACAAAGAAAACATGCAATAAGCAAAAAGTGATGGTTATGTCCATCCTAATGTAATTCCTTGGATCCACAAGGAATTACCACAATGTAGGGTCTACATCTAATGCAGAAACTTGTAGTTGATGAAGATCCATGCTTGCTAATATGGTTTGATTGGTTCAACCCTTGAACCGGTCGACTTGCCTCCTAGTCAGTCGGTTGGTTGCCTCCCCGATTGTCTAGACTCCGGTCCACCAGTTGATCGACTGCACCTCTAGTTGATCATTCCTCCTTGGTCCTCCATCTTGTCGAATCATCTTCTTCATAGTAAAAAGAATATAAACTATCCTTCTATTACATGATTATAGAGAAACCTCGAGTTATATTTGAGGGGAGAAAAGGTACGAGAGAATAATAATTTTTACAATTGGAAGATAAGATAGAGGCTCAATATGCAAACTGAGATAGAACAGGAAATAAACAACCACACAACCATGCACAGACAATTAGGGTTATTGGCCATTACCACACTACACATCCACCATCAAAACACGCTTTTAGTTCCCGTCCCCCGTACCCTCTCGCTTTGGCGACTAGGGTTTGCACATGGTGGACGTCCACCCCCCTTAGACTAGGGCTTCTCTCTTGCAGGTTCAAGTGTGCAGGTGTGCTTTGGGTCTCGTCTACATGGCGGAGGAATTAGTGGATCGTTATGTAGGGTTAAACCTATCAGATGAGGAGGAGGAACCGATCGACGACAACTTGGCGGACAACAGAGAGGAGGAAGAAGACCAGGCCGAACTGGCACTGGTAGGACGTCTCTTAACTGATCGCACATACAATCTGAAGGTGATGGAAAGGACTCTAACGCAAGCATGGAGTCTCCAAGAGACGGTGATCTTCAAGAAGTTGGAGGGCGACATCTTTGGGATGCAGTTCTCGCACTGGCGCGACAAGCAGCACGTGAAGGATGGGGCGCCATGGAACTTTGACAGACACCTGCTACTTTTCAAGGAGGTCGAGAAGAAGGACCAACCAGGCCGTCTTCAGATTAATCACACGCCCTTTTGGGTCCGTTTCTATGGCGTGCCAATGGGATACAGAGGGGAGGAGATGGTGCGGGCTATAGCGGGCCGCATTGGCGAGGTGGTGATGACGGATAGAGATGGATTAGGATGGGACTCCTCAGTCCGTGTTTGAGTGCTCCTAGATGTGTCCCGTCAGTTGAAGAAAACCCTAAAGCTTAGGGTTAAGAGTGGGCGCATCGTTGACGTAGATGTTAAATATGAGTGGCTGGCAACGTTTTGCTTCAGTTGCGGGATGATTGGCCACGTTGACAAGGATTGCAGCGTCAACATGGAGGGGAACGACCAACAACAGCGGTGAGGACATTGGCTTCGGGCGTCGCCATGGAAAAAGCAACAGGCGGAGAGGAATTGGGAGGAGAGCAAAGGAGGCATACAACGGAAGCTAACGTTCAAGGACGATGCGACGTCACGCGGTGAACGTCGGGGGAGGGGGGAGGACGGTAGTAGCAGTGAGGGAGGAGAGAAGGGGAGTGAGGGCGCCGTCAAAGGGGTGGGCGTCGACCTACGGAGGGATCAGGGTTGGACGGATGGGAGTGAAGGGGAAGGTGAGATGCGGGACGGTGGGTCGCGACGCACCCAAGGACGACGGGGAGTCGGGGTGTTGACGGGGGGAGCGACGGCAGTCGCACAACATGGCGTCGAGGGGGGCGTCAGGGGTGTTTGGGGGACTGGGTGTCGGGGGGCATGCCAGTGGCAGAGAGGGGGAGAGGCGTCGAAAGCAGTGCTAAGGCAGGAGGGGGCAATACGGTGATGAAGCTAGTTGGGAGGGAGGCCATGCACCATAACGGTCAATGACGGGATCAGGTAAGAGGTGTTACACGAAGAAGGACCTTCTGGGGATCAAGGAAAGGCAGCGTATTGATGAGGAAGCTCTGGTTACAGATAATGATGGACCAGTTGAGACAGAGGATAGAAATGAGGGAGGTGGTGCACCAATGCTACAGCAGGGAAAGAAAGGAGCTGTGGTGATACAAGAACGACAGTGTCAGACGGAAGAAGGAGTGGAGGTAACGCACACTGGCAATTTGGGAGTGTCAGACAACATCAAGGGAAAAGAGGCAATGAAGGAACATGAGGGCAGCACTGGACAGGGACCAACTTTCAACGAGGGTATCAACGCACCTAAAACATCAATCCAGAGAATAGTAACAAGGGCACAGAGGAGGAAAGAGGCGGGGATGCGACTGAGGAAGGGGCACAAACAGGCAAAGGAGAAAAAGAAATGTCAACCATGGGTTTACAAGATGAGTAGAGGAGCGAGGCTGGGTATCCCGGAAGAGGAGGTGGTATGGGAGCAATCAACAGGGAAGAGGGGGAGGATTGGAGAGGAGTGTGATATGGAACTGGATGTGCTACCTATGTTCGAGCCTGGGGGAAAAAGACACAAGGGGGTTGATGAAGTGGTGATGGATAGCTTTGGGGTCAATAAGACTCAAGTAGTGGAGATTGGCAGAGTCCAATCCCGCGAAGGACAATGAAAATCCTTAGCTGGAACTGTCAGGGGATGGGCGACCCTGACACGTGCAAGGCTCTCCGAGCGTGGGTTTGGAGAGAACGTCCAAACATAGTTTTCCTCATGGAAACTATGATTGCTGATAGGAAGCTAGATGATGTGAAGAAGAGTTGCAGATTTACTGACGGCTTGTGTTTGTCCAGTGAGGGATGGGCAGGAGGTATGGGTTTGTGGTGGAAGGACATTGACGTGGAGGTGATAAACTACTCTCAAAGACATGTGACAGTTGTGGTCAAAGATAAGGAAAATGGTGTGATATGGAGAGCGGTGGGCATCTATGGTTGGGTTGATTAGGCAAGCAAGTATAAGACTTGGGAGTTGATGAGGAAGATAAAGGGAGAGGTTGATGTTCCAGTCATTTTCTTCAGGGATTTCAACGAGATTGTATCCAATACTGAAAAGAGAGGTGGTCCACCCAAAGAGGAATGACACATGCAGAATTTTAGAGACATGATAGATGATTGTGAACTGTTGGATTTGGGTTTTGAAGGGAACATCTTCACATGGAAAAGGGGCCTCACAGAGAGAACTCTAGTCCAGGAGAGACTTGACAGATTCTTGCCCGAGCTTGAATGGAGGAATATATTTACGTTTTGCAAAGTTTTCCATATGCCCATATATGAGTTGGATCATGCACCCATAATTTTAAAGGCGAGTAGGAGGGACCACAGCAGAAAGAGGAAGGGGAAATTCATGTTCGAACCAATGTGGATGGGGGAGGACAGCTGTGGTGAGGTCATTAAGGAGGTGTGGGGGGCTGAAGAAGGAAGTGATCTGTCTACAAAGTTGTTGAGGTGTAAGGAAAGTTTAAAATCTTGGGCATCTGAGAAGTTTGGAGAAAGAAGAAGGAGGGTGAAGGAGATTGAGAGTGAGCTTAAGGGGCTGCAAGCTCTCCCTCCAGACCAAATAAATCTAGATAGGGCGGAGGAAAAATCAAAAGAGTTGAATTATTGGCTACAAAAGAATGAGGAATATTGGGCAGCTAGAGCCCGGGTGAAGGAACTAAAAGAAGGGGACCGTAATACTGCCTATTTCCACCAAAAAGCTTCAAATAGAAGGCGGAGGAACAGAATTGACTGCCTAGAAGACGAGCATGGAGTCGTGAAAGCACAAGAGGAGGACATCAAAGCAATTATCATTAATCATTTTGCACAAGTGTTTCTTTCTAGCAATCCTACGGGCTTTATGGAGGCTATAAGGGGGATGAGGGAGATGATAGGAGAGACCCAGAAGGAGGAACTTGAGAGGGATATAGAGGATGAGGAGATATGGACATCTCTAAAACAAATGCACCCAAATAAGGCACCGGGGCCAGACGGTATGAAGGCTATGTTCTATCAAAATTATTGGGGGATTGTTGGGAAGGATGTGGCGAGCTATATCAAAGGGTGGTGGAAGGGGGAGAAGGATATATGAGAGTTAAACGACACCCTTGTTGTGCTTATTCCAAAGACAGACACGCCGAAGACAATTGGGGAGTTCAGACCGATTAGTCTTTGAAATGTGGTTTATAAGATTGCATCCAAAGTCATGGAGAATAGATTGAAGCCCATTATGGACAACATTGTGTCGGAGAATCAAAGTGCCTTTATACAAGGAAGATTGATCACAGACAATGCCCTTATTGCTTAAGAAGTGTTTCATTCCATGAAGAGAGACAAGGGAAGGAAAAAGGGCAGCCTTGTATTGAAATTAGACATGTCCAAAGCGTATGACAGAGTTGAGTGGGGTTTTCTGGATGCCACTATGGAGAGATTGGGGTTTGGGCTGAAATGGAGGATCAAGGTTCAAGAATGCATAACGTCCATCAAGCATGCTTTCGCCTTCAATGACGATAAGACCCAAAGCACAGTGCCTTCATGCGGACTTCGCCAGGGAGACCCTCTTTCCCCCTACCTTTTCATTTTATGTGCAGAAGCTTTTTCATCCTTGATTTCTACCGCAACACGTGAAAACCTTCTGCATGGAATCAAGCCAAGTAGGGGGGAGCCACCTATCTCACATCTTTTTTTTGCAGATGATAGCTTACTTTTTGCTAGAGCCAACACCGCTGAATGTCTGAAGATAGCTGAAATTGTCAGCCAATATGAACAGGCATCGGGTCAAAAGATTAATTTCTCTAAGATGGAGGTTGTCTTTAGCAAAGGGATAGTGGCAGCAAAGCAGGAGGAGTTGAGGCAGCTCCTTGGGGTGAGAGTTGTAGACAGGCACGCGAGCTATTTGGGGCTCCTGAAAGCGGTGGGGAGATCAAAAAAGTAGGTGTTCAGCTACGTCAAAGATAGAGTTTGGAGGAAGCTTCAAGGGTGGACGGAAAAGCTACTGTCAAAAGCAGGGAAGGAAGTCCTCATCAAAGCGGTAGCCCAAGAGATTCCCACATACGTCATGAGCATTTTCCAATTGCCGACGGGTACCATAGAAGAGATTCAGTGGATGATCATGAGATTCTGGTGGGGAGCAAAAGACAAAGAAAGGAAGATATCATGGATGAGTTGGGAGAACATGTGCAAACCAAAGTGACAAGGAGGGCTTGGTTTTAGGGATCTCTATACCTTTAGCCAAGCTCTTCTGGCTAGGCAGATGTGGTGGCTAGCAAACAATCTAGATTCTCTCGTGGCTCGTGTTCTCAAGGTGAGGTATTTCCCACGGACGACGATATGGGAGGCACGAAGGGGACACAATCCTAGTTTTTCCTAGAGGAGCCTTTGGGGAGCAAAAGCATTGTTAAAAGAAGGCACACAATGGCGGGTGGGGGATGGTATGCAGGTGAACATCTGGGAGGATAGATGGCTGCCAAATGAAGATGAAACGCTTGCACATTTCAAAAGGGAGGGTGGACCAGATGTTAACACAGTGAGGGATCTAATGACAGAAGATGGTTCACAATGGGACGCCGAGCAAATCAGTGAATGTTTTCCAGTGAGCTACGTTCGAAGAATTCTTGCTATACACCACAGCATGAGGGACCCCGAAGATTCTTTGATGTGGTGGCCTTCGAGGGACGGGGAGTTCACTATCCGCACTGCTTAGTGGTTGGGGTTGCTTGGGAAAGAAGAGACGAGAAGTTTCGTACACCAACAGGGGGATACTCTATGGAAGCACATATGGCACGATGGATGGAGCCTGAAGATAGCACACTTTCTTTGGCGGGTAAGTACGGGTGGTCTAGCGACACGGGGGCACCTTTTTGACAGACATTGCGTGGATGATGGTACGTGCATGCTTTGCAAGACGGAGAAGGAGTCGATTCCTCACATGCTTTTCCGCTGCCCCAGTGCGACAGAGGTGTGGGAGCAGACGTCAAGGGAGGTACATAAGTGGGCGCACGACGTGAGGGACGCGGACATCATCTCGGCGATGACAGCAACTATGGTGGGAAGGCCAATACATGAAGCTGAACTAATGGTGGCGGGCATGTGGACGGTTTGGAAAATGAGGTGCAATTGAGTTTTCCAAAGCGACGAGGTAGGCTGCGGTTTTCTCCTACGTGGGGCGTTGGTGATGGTGCGTCAGTCCGGTAAGGAGAGAAGGATGAGGTGGGGAGGAGTGGGACGATGGGGGAGAGGGCATGGCGTCCGACGTGGGGATGACAATGGGCAGCAGGAAGGGGGGCACGGAAGATCTCCAGCCAGTGGTCCATGAACTGGATAGGTGTGGTAGGGGGGAGATAGACGTCCTGACGGACAGCAGACGGGGGGAGCAGCAGGTGACGTGCGTCAGGGGAGTGAGGGGGAGCATAATGGGGTGTTGTCGGACGTGAGTTGTAGATGGAGGAAACCGGAGCATGGGAAGATGAAGGAGCGGGCACGGGCCTGGTTTCTAGGGATGAGACGGGATGGGTGGTGGCCATTGCGGGAGAGAAAATTACCCAAGGAACGGGAGTAGCCATTACCGAAATGCTAGCAGCTAGAGCAGCACTCCTGTGGGCAAAGGAAGTAGGGTATGACAACATAGAAGTCGAGACGGACTCACTGGAAGCAGTTCAAGCATGCACATCCAAGAAGCTACGGCGGGACTACCTAGGAGCGATTGCCAAAGATTTCAAAGCGCTGCAATTCCAGTTTTCTTCTTGTAGTTTTGTTTATGTCAATCGTAGATGTAATAGGGTTTCCCATGAGGTAGCCAATCTTGCTCGTAGAGGTCTAGTAGCTAGTTTTGCCTCCACGCATTCTTTTCCTTCAAACTTGTTAGAGCTTGTAAACTTTGATTTATCTAGCGAATAGATTGTGTGTCGGGGAGCCCATCTTGGGTTTCCCGTCCCACCCTCAAAAAAAATATTATTTTGTTATTATGTGTGGAATTTGATCGGATATTAATATTCACATCATATGTCACAAATAAATGATAAAAAACAAAAAATATGAGCATATCGATAATCCCAAAATATAGTAAATTGGCGTGGTTATGATACCATTGTAGGGAAATATAGCATCAAGTAGGCAATGGAAACAAGAAATTTATACCATACTCCCGATTAAACTAGCGGATCATGCCAATAATGATATAATGGAAAGAATGGTTTTGAGGATATACCTGGTCCTAGAGCAAGTCCAGTGACAATATCCTCATCTTTGTAGTTGTGCAACTGTATTCTAGTTGCACTCGGGCGCTGTTTGCGATGGATCCTAGCCTTCACCACAGATAGTAGGTTGGTGTTGTCCTCCTAGAGGTAGGCAACAACCTCCATGCCTCTATGGAAGTCCACACAGATCGCCTAAAACTCATATCCTCCTGCTAAAGTGGACAAGAAGAATTTGTCCCTCCCGTTGGTGTACTATTCACCAACTTGCTCTCTTCAAATTATTCTCCTTTTTATCCCTCCCTTTATCAGGTAGGACTTGCTCGGGCTCTCTATTGGTTACCACAACCAAAGAGGACAATAGGAAATTGAGTTGTTTCTCTAGGAAGCCTCAATACCCCTCTATTTATAGGAGGGGATAGGGTTAGGGTTCCCACTTTGTGTGGGAGTGGAAGGAACTGTAATTTCATGAATTTTCACAATCTACATCACGCTAGTGAACCGATCGGTTGGCATGTGAACTGGTAGTTTCATCATGTTTCCTAGTTACAATATTGGCAATTCTAATCTAATTAATGCATGACATGATGTCAACACTAATACTTGATGTAATCAAATTGCTCTCATGAACCGGGAAATTAATCTCATGAACCGATCGTCTCATGATGATGAGCTGATCGGTTCACTTAATGAACTGGTCGATTCGTGCCTGGTTCACCCAAAATTCAAATCAATGCAATATTCATTTTCATCACATGAAACAATCGGTTGGCAGTTTAGTTAGTTGATTACTTTCTTGAATTGAACACCTAAACACTTTAACAATCAATTCAATTATCATTCATGATCATAACTCCTCTTCTAGGTGTATCCTATGTGTGTGACCCTATTGGTCCCATATTACATTGGCAGTGAATGTCTATAACCAATTATGCCATCATAAGCAAGGAGTGGAGCCTAGTCATACATCATTACTACCAAGTAAATGGAAAGTTGGAGAGAAACTTCAACATACAATTTGTGATTGGTGTTGCAGTGGTTGTATAGTTCCTTTGTCACTGATATCTAGATTGAACTCGAGGCATGGAGAAGTCATCCTCTTCCAAATTAAATCTTTGTTCCTTTCTATAGCAGACTGTCTGAGAATTATGCAAGCTTAATATCACATATTGACTCACATGTGCATGGCCATGCATTTCCTAGTCTTTGCTTGTCAAGTGGCTAGGATATCATAGTCCACAAGGAGGGTCAAATCCCATCTACATTACTCACCCAATCATCACCTTTATGGAGGCAACCCTTATTTAAGATCATGGTGGACGATGTCAAAGTATATTGATCTACATGTGATAAGTGTAATGTGGCGAACAACTCACGAAAACACCATTAACTAAGCGGAAGCGTATCGTTTGTAGAGGATTACTAGAAATCACTAAAAATTAAAACTTTTTACAAAGAGATCCATTCATTGGAAAACTCTTTCAAAAAGAACCAAAGTAATTCAATTACATTCTGGTTCGCAAGTACATCTCTTGTACCATTCCTTCTCGAGGATCACATACATCATCTGCCCTGTTAAAACTGTACATAGGCAGTATAAAAACATTGAGGCATCAAGCCAAAATCTCAGATCGTTTTCATTAAACTAACTACTGACTCCATGGACCTGAGAGTACACAGACGACATATAGGATTCTATTTATACATATACAAGACTTGACAGCCAGTGTCTCCACCTGAGAAAATCACTGTTGTTCTGGTTGTTGCTGTTGTTGCTCTTCCCCTGCTCTAGGGTTTCTGCTCCCTCGTCCGCGTCTACCTAAAAATTTGGGTCCCACAGGGGTGAGACAATTGTAAATTGCCCCAACGAGAGATATAACTCTCTGCCACAAACATTATTATTGCAGTTTAATTGAATAAAATTGTGTAGAGGAATTATATATTCAATAGTAGATAATTCATTGTCTAAACAGATTAGAACAATATTCTAATTCAAAGCACTTCAGCTATAACTTGATAAAGCAGCATGTCACTTATTTAATAAGGAACATAAAGAACATGTATAACATTTATCCGCTATACTAAGCAAGATAACATCAGCCAGTAGTTCTCATATTTCAACCTTAAGCAATTACACTACACGACTGATTATATTTTACAAACAAACTTAATGCCCTGAAAATATGAAGTATACCTTTCATGCTCCAACCGAACATGATTACGTTAAGCATCGGTACCACACAAGGTCAATGGAAGAGCCGAACTCCATGACCTCAACCTTCTCGTTCAGTACGAGATTATATTGCAGAGACATCATGCGTCAAACTGCAATTAGCTTTCTAGGGTATATTGGCATCTTCGCTATAGAGTTATAGCCCGTAGCATATACTCTCTTCAGGGTTATGGCCCGTAGCCAATGCCTGTTATCATATCATGGAGTCATGGCCCGTATCCATACTCATACTGGGGTATGGTCCGTAACCAATACTGTACATAGGACATAGCTCGCAGCCATTCCTATGGGGCATGAGGATATAATTGCCCAATTACCCCCACATATTCAAAAATATGTGTTCTGAGTTTTAACTCGTTTCACCATTCAGCAAATTCTGACGCTGATGGATCTGTGGTCAGGGCAACTACATTATATGATATCACTTGATTAATTAGATGTATTACCATATTCTTTTAGCATCAAGCAAGTTTCCAAACATCAATTACTATGATAATTGCTACAAAGAATGTGTAATACTTTCATCAAGTACTATTCAAATCTCATTGAAGTATTGGGATCTCAATACCTCATCTCATCAGGAACATTCTCATCTTTCCACAAACTCATCATCATGATTATAGAATATGGGTATTTAAACCCTTAGTTCATCAAAGAACACTTGTTACCACTTATCAGGTCACTAAACACCTTCAGGTCATCTGACCAAGGTAAACATGATACTTGTTACACAAGTATCTCACATGGCTCTCAAAGCCCATTTAATCTCTTATCACCTCTCACGAGGCAACAAAGAATATTATGGCTCACAATGCCCAATAACAACAATAAATGAAACATCATAGCTCATACCTGACTATGACCATCATCTCATGATACCTGCATGGTTAGTACACTTGATAATAGTTATATCAATTACATTTTAGCACCATGTTATACAAAGTAACACCACTTATACCCTTTTTAGGGTTAGGGTTTCTCAATTCATGTCAATCAGGAATAATCATCCCATTACCCACATTAGGGTTAGGGTTTATCATCATATTGTCCAAAATTAGGGTTTTGTACACTATAACCCAAGGCTAGGGTTTCACATACCTTTACCCTAATATTAGGGTTAGGATTTCATATCAAGATTTCACATATCATTACATAGCATCACCTTGAATTAAAGTTTCATGACACATTACCCTATATTAGGGTTCCACATTACATTCTTGCCTTTGAATTAAGGCTTCTTATAACATTTTCCTTAAAATTAGGATTTCTTATAACATTATCCTAAATTATGGTTACACATCACCCTAGATTAGGGTTATACTTAACATTTTCCTAAATTAGGGTTAGGGTTCATCACCCTTCTCAATTAGGGTTTCATGATATCTCTATCAAGGATCATACCCTAATTACATATTGTATCGAGTCATTGCTTCCATAAGCATCAAAGGTTAACCATTCCAAAGGTACTAACTACTTAAGTATCTTGAAGGTACAACCATTGTAATTACCTTTGATAAACATCATCAACAATCATGGGGTTAATTGTACTTACATGGTTTGAGTCAATTAAACCTTCAAGGGGTCTTGAAGTGCCTTGACATTCAAATGGTCTTGAAGCACCTCAATCTTCAAACAGTCTTAAAGAAACTGGATCTCAAACAGTTTGAAACCGTTTGGGCAACTAGCCCTTGAAACCGTTTAAGCAAAAGTACATTGAAACCGTATGAACAACTCACTCTTGAAACCACTTGGATCTCCAAACAGTTTGAGACCATTTTATCTCAAATTGTCTTGAGACCGTTTGATCCCAAATGGTATTGAGACAGTTTGGACTCAAACGGTCTTGAGACCGTTTGGTCCAAACCTTTTCAAAACTGAATGGACCAATTATGGTTTCCATCAACCAAATTGATTCAGGGTTTCAATCATTGAACCACCTATCAACCGAACCATTGATCCACTCTTCAATTGAACCATTGATTCACCATTTAACCTTGGCATGACCTAACCTAAAATGGTCTTGAGGTCGTTTTCCCTCAAATGGTCTTGACCGTTTGATGTCAAACGGTCTTGAGACCGTTTGACCCATCCCATCATTGAAATTGGTGGAATTCAATTAGGGTTTCTTTAACAACTCGATTTAGGGTTTGATACTCAATGAACCTTCAAGTGTTGAACCCTTTGGAATTAATTCAATTAAAAAGTATTGGATCAACATCAATTTATGACATTATCAACCTCAAACGGTTTTGAAAACCGTTTCCATTCAATCGGTTTTGGAAACCCTAAACACCAAACGATCTTGAAGATTGTTAACCATCAAACGGTTTAGAAACCGTTTCATTCCAAATGGTCAAATCAACCAAACGGTCAACTCAATCCAAATGTCCAACTATCTCAAATGGTTTTGAACTCAATTCCTCAAACGGTTTGCAAACCGTTTGGTCACCAAACGGTTTGGTGAAACCGATTGACCAATTTTATTGGAAACCGATTGGAGTTGCAAATTTGGGAAAAGTGTCCAAGATGATGTCATCATCAACTACCTTCATTTCTAAGGTTCTCATTACTACTGATTTCATAGAATCATCCATTACAACAAGCAATTAATCAAGAAGAAGGAGAAATCAACATAACTTATAAAATTGGAATTGAATAATGATGTAATTGGGTTCAAGTTATATAACCTGCCTTCAAAGAATGCTTCAAAGCTCCAACTCCACGTATTTAATGGTGGAAGAAGATTTCTCAACTATCCCAAGCTCGTGCTCAACTCCTTGAGTGAAAACGATTGGCTAGGATTGAAGATTGATTGGAGAAAATAAGAAATCAAGCATTGATTTGTGATTTCCACCATGAATTCGAGGTTGCAGACGATCAAGGAGCTTACCAATAGGTTGGAGTTCGTTCCCCTTCTTCTCCTAAGTTCCCTTGTACTCGTCCAAAGCAAGGAAGAAAGAAAATCTGAAAAAGAGTCTTTGGTTGAATGGGAAATGAAGTGTTTATAAAGGAATTTCAAGGAGAGAGAAAGCTGAAAAGAAATCCTTCAATTCCCCAAATTGTGCCACAAACTCCCCTCACTCCCTTGTATACGAATGCATCCTCCTTTGCCTTTAATTCCTCTTCATTATCCACAATTTAAAAGAAAAGCAATTAAGCACCTTAATTCATATAATACTAATATCCCATATTTGAGTGGATATTACTTTTAATTAACTAATGTGAGTGGGCTCTCCACTTACTTAGATATTTTCGTGGCCTTTGCAAGGAATAAGGACGTCCAAACTTATCCAAATTCAACCTTCACATATTTGGTTGAAGGACATTCCCATTAATATATATATATTTGCATTAATTTGAAGTAAAGTTCCATTTATGATTAAATCTTGATTATTTTAATATCAAGATTCTCTCTCTTCCAAAATGATTCAAATGAGGCACCCCTCTCAAATTATTTTCTCTACATAATGCCAAGAATCATGAGGGACCCTCTTGAAGAGGTGTTTTGCCTATTGAACCCTAGGTTTTGGGTAAATTGCACATTACACCAAAACTAGGTTTTAATGCACAAACATTGATTAACAAGCTTTATCTTGGTGCTCAGGCTATAACAAGCCATACCTCTACATTATTTTCATTCTTATGATGCTTCAACATCATAGGAACATTTTACTATGTAACATTTGCAAGTTAACCCCTCAACTTGGGTAATCTGTACTTTAGTCCAAAACTAACAATACATTGTTTCAACATTATTCAAAAAGAACTAATATTGAAATATAAGTTCCTCTTGAGCCTTAATTACTTTTCAAATGATAAGAGCAAGCATATAATCAACCTCATTAAGCAAAACATCTAGGGTTAACACATAACCCAGGCCAGGGATGTTACAAATTATCCACCCCTAATAGGGATTTCGTCCCCGAAATCATCAACAAAAACATTAAGAGAAAAGAGAAGGGTACTTCCTCCTCATCTCTTCCTCTAGTTCCCACATAGCTTCTTCAACGCCACGATGATGCCAAAGAAATTTTACAAGACATATGTGTTTCTTTTTCAGCTTTTTAATTCTCTTATCAAGGATTATCATAGGTCCTTCCACATATGTCACATCATCATTTAGTTCTACCTCCACGGGTTGCAGAACTAACTCTGTGTCAGGGTGACACTTTCTCAGCATGGAGATATGGAACATTGGATGCAACTTATGTAACTTAGCTGGCAACTCTAGTTTATAGGCTACCTTTCCAATCCATTTAATGATTGGATAAGGCCCCATAAATCTAGGAGCTAACTTCCCCTTCTTTCCAAATCTAAGAACACCCTTCCAATGTGAGACTTTGAGATATACTCTATCTCCAACTTGGAATTCTATGGGTCTTCACCGTTTGTCGGCATATGATTTCTATCTATCCTATGCAGTCTTTAATTATCGTTGTATTACTTTAATCTTCTCAGTTGTCTGCTATACAAGCTCAGGACCCAAAAGTTGATATTCTCCAGTTTCGTACCAACATAAAGGAGATCTACAACGTCTACCATATAATGCTTCATATGGTGCCATATCAATACTGTGCTGATAGCTATTATTGTAAGTAAATTCTATCAAGCTCAGGTGTAGATCCCAACTCCCTACAAACTGAAGGACACATGCCCTAAGCTAGTCCTCCAAGGTTTGTATGGTTCTCTTAGATTGTCCATCTGTCTGTGGGTGAAAGGCAGTACTAAACCTTAACTGTGTACCCAAAGCTTTATGTAGTCGTTCCCAAAAATGACTCATAAACTGGGGACCTCTATCAGAAACAATAGTAGTTGGGACCCCATGCAGCCGTACTATCTCATCTACATATATCTGTGCAAGCTTCTCAGCAGTGTAGGTTGTTTTGACAGGAAGGAAATGTCCTATCTTAGTCAACCTATCAACTATCACCCATATGGAATCATGACCTTTGGTTGTTCTAGGAAAACCAACAACAAAGTACATGGTCACATCATCCCATTTCCACTATGGTATAGGCAAAGGTTGCATTGTTCATGCGGGCTTCTGATGTTCAGCTTTAACCTATTAACACACCGAACACCGCATAACAAATTCAACTACATCCTTCTTCAATCCTGGCCACCAATACATATCCTTCAAGTTATGCTAAATTTTGGTGCTCCCTGGATGCATTGCATACATCAAAGAATGAGCTTCCTCCAAGAATAACTTCCTCAAGTCATTGACATCAGGTACCACCATCCTACCATGGTAAGAAACTACCTGATCTTCTGACTCGTGAAAGCCATCTCATTTCTCACTACCATACTCTGACCTAATCTGCTGAACCATAATATCAATTTGTTGTGCTTCTTTAATCTGATGTCTCATAGTAGGTTTTATGTGCATCTCAGCTAATAACCCGGCTAACAATGATACCTTAAGTTGTACATTGTTTTGTCTCATAGAGATAAGCATATCTCTCTTAGAGCACACTAAGGAGTTCAACTGTGCTTTATCTAGGGCCGATGATGATGATTTTTTTCTTAATGCATCAGCCACTACATTAGCCTTCCCTAGGTGATAATCAATTATACAATCGTAGTCCTTGATTAACTCCATCCAACGGCATTATCTCATGTTCAGCTCGTGTTGTGAGAAAATATATTTTAAATTCTTATGGTCTGTGAAAATCTGGAATGTCTCTCCATAAAAATAATGTCTCCAGATCTTCAAAGCATGGACCACAGAAGCTAGTTCTAGATCATGTGTTGGATAATTCTCCCTGTGTTTCTTAAGCTGTCGAGAGGCAAAACAAATCACCTGATTATCCTACATCAACACACATCCTAGACCGTTCTTAGATGCATCACAGAAAACTATGTACCCCTTCCCTTTCTCAGGTAACACGAGCACAGGTGCACTTGTTAATTTTTCTTTTAATATCTAAAAGGAATGTTGACACTTGTCATTCCAAACAAAAGGAACCTCCTTCCTGGTCAACTTGGTTAGGGGTAAAGCTATAGAGCTGAAGTTCTTAATGAACCTTCTGTAATAGCCTGCCAGTCCTAGGAAACTGCGTATCTCCATTGGCGTTTTTGTCTGTTCCCATTGCAGGATAGATTCTACCTTCTTAGGATCAAAACAAATGCCTGAGGTAGATATTACGTGTCCTAGAAAAGAAACTTCTGGAAGCCAGAACTCACATTTGCTAAACTTAACATACAACTTATGCTCTCTTAGCAAAGTTAAAGCCTGATGGAGGTGCTGCTCATGTTGTTGAGTATCTCTACTGTAGATCAAGATGTCCTCTATGAAGACTACTATAAATTGATCAAGAAAAGGTCAAAAGATTCTATTCATGAGTTCCATAAATGCAAATGGTGCATTAGTTAGTCCAAATGACATAACTATGAACTCATAGTGACCATACCTTGTCCTAAAAGCAGATTTAGGTATGTCACTCTCCTTGATACGCAACTGATGATATCTTGACCTCAGATCTATCTTAGAAAAGATAGTTGCACCACGCAACTCATCAAACATGTCATCTATCCTTGGCAGAGGATACTTGTTCTTTATAGTTACTTTATTCAACTGCCTGTAATCAATGCATAACTGCATCGATTCGTCCTTCTTCTTAACAAAAAGAATCGGATCACCCCATGGAGAAGTACTTGGTCGGATAAAACCTTTCTCAAGTAACTCCTGTAGCTATTTCTTGAGCTCTGCCATCTCAACAGGTACCATTCTATATGGTGTTTGTGCTATTGGATGTGTACCCAGGATTAGATTTATCTCAAAATCAATCTCCCGGGGTGGAGGAACACCTAGAAGTTCCTCAGGAAACACATCTTCAAACTCCCTAACTATTAGAACTTAAGGAAGATTAGGGCTCTCTATTGTGGTGTCTACCACATGTGCCAAGAATGCAAAGCTTCCTTGTCTCATCAGCTTCTCAGCTACCATAGCTGACACAAGATAGGTTGGAAAAATCTTTTTGTCTCCTTGAAAGATCCATGTGTCCCCATCATCTGTGAATACAACTTTCTTGGACTCACAATCCAAGACAACCTTATACTTTTCTAGGGTGTCCATCTCAAGAATTACATCAAACCTCGGCATCTCAAGTGGTATAAGATCCACCTGAATGCGATCTTTAGAAAAAGAAAGAATGTAGGGAGAACACACCTCCCGCAACACTGCAGAACCCATTAAAGGAGTTTGCAATATCAAACTCTCTACCCTATGACCAACTGTCATATTGTAGTCAAAAATCACTTCTCTAGTGATGAATGAATGCGTAGCACCTAGATCAATTAAAATAGATATGAAGCAGTATGTAGACATATCAGAATAAAACAGTTCCATATGACCTGTCACAACTCGAGGGTTAACCACTGTATCATGTTGATTCATCGCATAGAACCTCACAGTTTCTTGTTGTTGACCTTGTGCTCGATTATTGGGTGTTGATGAACCAACTTGGGACGCCAGTCCACATCCTCGAGCGTTGTTAGAAAACTGTCGCCTCTGTGAACCTCCTTGTTGACTATGCCTCTGAGGTTGAGTCACTATTGTGTTCCCAGCTGGACAATCCCTTGCCAGATGTCCCACTTGTCTACATTGGTGACAAATCCTAGTCTCAGGATAGAATCTAGGAGGTCCAGTCACCGATGTTGATACTATACTGGGGTCTCTAGTTGGAACAAAACTACGACCCCTACCCCTACTTGACGTCCACTGCGTCTGGGTATTGAATCTTGATGGTGATGTCGGTGCAGAAAACCTCAGCTTTTTAAAGCTCTCGGACCTCTATCCTTGGTATTGGGTAAACACCTTCTTACCACTGGTCTATCGCTTCTCAATCACAAACCTTTCTATCCTCCTCACAGACTCCACAAAAGTGGCAAACCTCTCCATGTTCTCTAGAGCAGACACAGGAGTGGTCAAATCAGTGTTTAACCCCTTCTCAAAATGCCAGATTCTTTCCTCATCATTAGCTACCATATGCAGACAAAATCGCAAAAGTTCCATGAACTTAGCCTCATACTCACTAATGTTCATCTGTCCTTGTCTTATCTTCTCAAACTGAGATATCTTATCATCAAGGTAAGTCTTAGGGAAGTATCTAATGATGAATTCTCGTCAGAATTCTTCCCATCCGACTTCTACACCTGGCCTCTTTCCCTCCTCTATCGTCCACCAATGGCCAGAACTCCCCTTTATAAGGTACACAGCATGTCTCACCTTCTCAGCTTGAGGAATGTCAAGGATCCTGAAAGCCTTCTCCAGCTCCGTCAGCTACAAATCAGTATCTGCTGGATCAACTATACTATCATAATCTATGGCTCCAACCCGACGAAGTCTCTTAAAAGTCTTGTCAGCTCCATGTCCATCATGGTGGGCTGGTGCCCTCAGTGCAGATGGTGGCATCCTATCCTCCATATGCGTCATGGTCGCCATAAACTGGATGAATAGGGTATGGAAGGTTGGATTCTCTATCATGACATGGTCATATTGAGGGTGTTCGGGTTCTAGTTCTTCCCTAGCTTGGTCCCTTACACCTCCTCCTGGTGCAGCAATGCTGCTTTCAGCAGCATGTTCTTCATGTGATCCAGACATCTTCAAGTTCTTCTTCTCCTATATGAGCAGAATATACTATCAGATAAACTGGAAGACACTTAGAACAAACTCAACAATCTTAATCCTATGTCTCTATAGACTCGGCGAACCTAGAGCTCTGATACCACTAAACATGTGGCGAACGACTCACGAAAACACCATTAACTAAGCAGAAGCATATCGTTTGCAGGGGATTACTAGAAATCACTAAAAATTAAAACTTTTTACAAAGAGATCCATTCATTGGAAAACTCTTTCAAAAAGAACCAAAGTAATTCAATTACATTCTGGTTTGCAAGTACATCTCTTGTACCATTCCTTCTCGAGGATCACATACATCATCTGCCCTGTTAAAACTGTACATAGGCAGTATAAAAACATTGAGGCATCAAGCCAAAATCTCAGATCATTTTCATTAAACTAACTACTAACTCCAAGGACCTAAGAGTAAAGATACGACACATAGGACTCTATTTATACATATACAAGACTTGACAACCAGTGTCTCCACCTGAGAAAATCATTGTTGTTCCTATTGTTGTTATTGCTGCTCTTCCCCTGCTCTAGGGTTTCTTCTCTCTCATCCGTGTCTACCTAAAAAGTTGGATCCCACGGGGGTGAGACAATTGTAAATTTCCCCAACGAGAGATATAACTCTCTGCCAGAAACATTATTATTGTAGTTTAATTGAATAAAACTGTGTAGAGGAATTATATATTCAACATCAAATAATTCATTGTCTAAATAGATTAGAACAATATTCTTATTCAAAGCACTTCAGCTATAACTTGATAAAGCAACATGTCACTTATTCAATAAGTAACATAAAGAACATGTATAACATTTATCCGCTATACTAAGCAAGATAACATCAGCCAGTAGTTCTCGTATTTCAACCTTAAGCAATTACGCTACACGACTGATTATATTTTACAAACAAACTTAATGCCTTGAAGAGATGAAGTATACCATTCATGCTCCAACCGACCACGATTACGTTAAGCATCAGTACCACACAAGGTCAATGGAAGAGCCAGACTCCATGACCTCAACCTTCTCGGTCAGTATGAGATTATATGGCAGAGACATCATGTGTCAAACTGCAATTAGCTTGCCAGGGTATATTGACATCTTTGCTATAGTGTTATAGCCCGTAGCATATACTCTCTTCAGGGTTATGGCCCTTAGCCAATGCCTGGTATCATATCATGGAGTCATGGCTCGTAGCCATACTCATACTAGGGTATGGTCCGTAACCAATCCCGTACATAGGACATAGCCTGCAGCCATTCTTATGGGGCATGAGGATATAATTGCCCAATTACCCCCACATATTCAAAAATATGTGTTCTGAGTTTTAACTCGTTTAACCATTCAGAAAATTTTGACGTTGATGGATCTGTGGTCAGGGCAACTACATTATATGATATCACTTGATTAATTAGATGTATTACCATATTCTTTTAGCATCAAGCAAGTTTCCAAACATCAATTACTATGATAATTGCTACAAAGAATGTGTAATACTTTCATCAAGTACTATTCAAATCTCATTGAAGTATTGGGATCTCAATACCTCATCTCATCAGGAACATTCTCATCTTTCCAAAAACTCATCATCATGATTATAGAATATGGTATTTAAACCCTTAGTTCATCAAAGAACACTTGTTACCACTTATCAGGTAACTAAACACCTTCAGATCATTTGAACAAGGTAAACATGATACTTATTACACAAGTATCTCACATGGCTCTCAAAGCCCATTTAATATCTTGTTACCTCTCACTAGGCAACAAAGCATATTATGGCTCACAAGGCCCAATAACAATAATAAATGAAACATCATAGCTCATACCTAGCTATGCCCATCATCTCATGATACCTGCATGGTTAGTACACTTGATAACAATTATATCAATTACATTTTAGCACCATGCTATACAAAGTAACACCACTTATACCCTTTTTAGGGTTAGGGTTTATCAATTCATGTCAATCAGGAATAATCATCCCATTACCCACATTAGGGTTAGGGTTTATCATCATATTGTCTAAAATTAGGGTTTCGTACACTATAACCCAAGGTTAGGGTTTCACATACCTTTACCCTATATCAGGGTTAGGATTTCATATCAAGGTTTCACATATCATTACATAGCATCACCTTGAATTAAAGTTTCATGTCACATTACCCTGTATCAGGGTTCCACATTACATTCTTGCCTTGAATTAAGGTTTCTTATAACATTTTCCTTAAAATTAGGGTTTCTTATAACATTATCCTAAATTATGGTTACACATCACCCTAGATTAGGGTTATACTTAACATT
Source organism: Alisma plantago-aquatica (assembly GCA_963693085.1). NCBI lineage: Eukaryota > Viridiplantae > Streptophyta > Magnoliopsida > Alismatales > Alismataceae > Alisma > Alisma plantago-aquatica. The sequence continues at coordinate 728,951,287 of OY856411.1, read as the reverse complement.
ACCCTAGATTAGGGTTAGGGTTCATCACCCTTCTCAATTAGGGTTTCATGATCTCTCTATCAAGGATCATACCCTAATTACATATTGTATCGAGTCATTGCTTCCATAAGCATCAAAGGTTAACCATTCAAAAGGTACTAACTACTTAAGTATCTTGAAGGTACAACCATTGTAATTACCTTTAATAAACATCATCAACAATCATGGGGTTAATTGTACTTACATGGTTTGAGTAAATTAAACCTTCAAGTAATCTTGAAGTGCCTTGACCTTCAAACGGTCTTGAATCACCTCAATCTTCAAATGGTCTTGAAGAAATTGGATCTCAAACGTTTTGAAACTGTTTGGGCAACTAGCTCTTGAAACCATTTAAGAAAAAGTACATTGAAACCGTATGAACAACTCACTCTTGAAACCACTTGGATCTCCAAACGGTTTGAGACCATTTGATATCAAACGGTATTGAGACCGTTTGGTCCAAACCTTCTCAAAACTGAATGGACCAATTATGGTTTCCATCAACCAAATCAATTCAGGGTTTCAATCATTGAACCACCTATCAACCGAACCATTGATACACTCTTCAATTGAACCATTGATTCACCATTTAACCTTGGCATGACCTAACCTCAAACGGTCTTGAGGTCATTTGCCCTCAAACGGTCTTGAGACCGTTTGACCCATCCCATCATTGAAATTGGTGGAAATCAATTAGGGTTTCTTTAACACCTCAATTTAGGGTTTGATACTCAATGAACCTTCAAGTGTTGAACCCTTTGGAATCAATTCAATTAAAAGTCATTGGATCAACATCAATTTATGACATCATCAAACTCAAATGGTTTTAAAAACTATTTCCATCCAATCAGTTTTAGAAACCCTAAACACCAAACGATCTTGAAGATCGTAAACCATCAAACGGTTTAGAAACCGTTTCATTCCAAACGGTCAACTCAAATACAAATGGTCAACTCAACCAAATGGTCAACTCAATTTAAATGGTCAACTATCCCAAATGGTTTTGAACTCAATTCCTCAAATGGTTTGCAAACCAGTTTGGTCACCAAACGGTTTGGTGAAACTGATTGACCAATTTTATTGGAAACCGATTGGAGTTGCAAATTTGGGAAAAGTGTCCAAGATGATGTCATCATCACCTACCTTCGTTTCTAAGGTTCTCATTATTACTGATTTCATAGAATCATCCATTACAATAAGCAATTAATCAAGAAGAAGGAGAAATCAACATAACTTGTAAAATTGGATTTGAATAATGATGTAATTGGGTTCAAGTTATATAACCCACCTTCAAAGAATGATTCAAAGCTCCAAATCCACGTATTTAATGGTGGAAGAAGCTTTCTCAACTATCCCAAGCTCGTTCTCAACTCCTTGAGTGAAAAAGATTGGCTAGGATTGAAGATTGATTGGAGAAAAGAAGAAATCAAGCATTGATTTGTGATTTCCACCATGAATTCGAGGTTGAAGATGATCAAGGAGCTTACCTACAGGTTGTAGTTCGTCCCCCTACTGCTACTAAGTTCCCTTGTGCTCATCCAAATCAAGGAAGAAAGAAAATCCGAAAAAGAGTCTTTGGTTGAATGGGAAATGAAGTGTTTATATAGGAATTTCAAGGAGAGAGAAAGTTGAAAAGCAATCCTTCAATTCCCCAAATTGCGCCACATACTCCCCTCACTCCCTTGTATACGAAGGAATCCTGCTTTTCCTTTAATTCCTCTTCATTATCCACAATTTAAAAGAAAAGCAATTAAGCACCTTAATTCATATAATACTAATATCCCATATTTGAGTGGATATTACTTTTAATTAACTAATGTGAGTGGACTCTCCACTTACTTAGATATTTTCGTAGCCTTTGCAAGGCATAAGGACGTCCACACTTATCCAAATTCAACCTTCACATATTTGGTTGAAGGGCATTCCCATTAATATATATATTTTTCCATTAATTTGAAGTAAAGTTCCATTTACGCTAAAATATTGATTATTTTAATTTCGAGATTCTCTCTCTTCCAAAATGATTCAAATGAGGCTCCCCTCTCAAATTATTTTCTCTACATGATGCAAAGAATCATGAGGGACCCTCTTGAAGAGGTAATTTTTCTTATTGAACCCTAGGTTTTGGGTAAATTGCACATTACACCAAAACTAGGTTTTAATGCACAAACATTGATTAACAAGCTTTATCTTGGTGCTCAGGCTATCACAAGCCATACCTCTGCATCATTCTCATTCTTATGATGCCTCAACATCATAGGAACATTTTACTATGTAACATTTGCAAGTTAACCCCTCAAATTGGGTAATTTGCACTTTAGTCCAAAGCTAACAAAACATTGTTTCAACATTATTCAAAAAGAACTAATATTGAAATATAAGTTCCTCTTGAGCCTTAATTACTTTTCAAAAGATAAGAGAAAGCATATAATCAACCTCATTAAGCAAAACATGTAGGGTTAACACATAACCCAGGTCAGGGATGTTCCATGTAATGATTCAGGTCTAAGAACCACAATCACCACCATCACTATGAGAGTTAACTATGACTGCCATTGTAATGGTTTCCATGTGTCACTCTCATGGTGGGTCTATCTTGTACACAGTTACCTAACAAGTATCTATGTGTTTGGTTTGATATCACATATCCTGACTGATGAAATTTTTTCATCAACTAACACACACACTCTAGTCTTATGTGTTATTGTTATCTATCATCCTTCCAAAATAACATATGACTAGGGACATAATAAGAATGTACATACTCTTAACATCCATATGATCTCGTTGTTCAAGTCACATACTTGAAGACATATGTCATTGAGTAATATCATTCTTTAAACATTTATTATATTACTTTATTATCTCATACATGAATAAAACACAATAAATTGGAAGCATGCCTTTATTATAAATCAAGTCATTACAACTTATTCCCTTAGAATCATCATATTATTGGCTCTTTGGGCATACATACCAAGAAAGTCTTTGGAAGATGAACCATCAGAAGAGAAACTATCGAAATGCAAACCATCAGATGTTGTTATTTAACTGTCTCTCAGAGGAAAGAGGTTGAGCTCGACTGGGTCTGTATCTTTAGAATGTGGTCACGAAAGCATTCCTGTGACTAACTACTGGCCATCATTTGTGACCTTTGAAATGGACCATCAGAAGGTGCCATTAGGAGAGAAACCTTTATGAGCATTCTTCGGTCATAGCCATCAGGAGACACCATCAAAAGTTGTCTCTTGAAGAAAAAGAATCGATGGAGCGTTGTCATGTACAATTGCAAGAAGTCACGGGCTGAACCCGACCGAGTTTGTAGGGTGAAAATCCATACAATCGATGTTTTCTTGAGCTCAGTTCATGCAAGCCCCAAAATTGGTTAGTTGAACAAGTTTATCTTCAAGAAGAAATAAATTATAAAAAAATAAGAATGTAGGGTTATTTTGGGCATATTGATGCTATAACGGCATGAAAGTATATATAAATATTTAGCACAAATGCCTAAATTTGGGCATTATCAACCACCTCAAGATTAAACCTTGCTTGTCCTCAGAAAATACTATGCTCAAAGAACAAAAAGAAAAAAAATCCAAATTAATCTTGGAGATAATGCTTAGGTTAAGAAGAAAAGCAATTGTTTAAAACTGTGATTCTCCCGATCCATGCTATTTCAGAACAACCCCCACATTCAAGCAAAACCTTCTTAAGTAAGATCAAAGAGAATCCAGAAAAAATTAAAAAAATTCACTACAACTTATCAATACTCATGAGGGTTTGAATCACAATAATTCAATGATAAAGCAACATCACAAAGGTGACCAGGTAGCGATAGAGGAATTAATGAGATGCTATCATTTATTCATTTAAACCAATCAAGAACAATTGCCCCCCACTTACTAGGGTCCTAAGAAGAAACAAAAATAAACAAAGACAATAATGATTTCTGAGGATCCTGATATGCATCAGGTTGGTCCATGTAATAAGCAATAGTTCCTACAATCCAAGCCAGTTGGCCCAAAGTAGTAGGAGTGTAGGAGTTAGACATGGGGTCCTAGTTGTTCCTGTTCCCAAAAGATTGCAAGGCTTGCACTTCATCACAGATTTCCTCCACGTCATTGGTAGAGTGACTAGAAGATCCTCCAGCTTAAATCTTCATCAAGTTCATCATATCAACTAGGATTTCATCATTTGAGGATTGATGTCATATTTGACTAGAGCTGGAGGAGGAGGGAGAGGAACCCAATTCCTATCAAGGTGATCTCCCTTGCTTGAATCTCAGTGGAATGAGTTTCCAACAAGGTGTTCAAAGAGTGGTCATGACTCTTCTGAAGTTCTAGCCATGAATGTACCACCACAAGAAGAATCAACAGTAGTCTGGATCAACTCAATGAGTCCAGTGTAGAATGACTACACTAGTTGTGATAGAGGGATTTCGTGGTGGGGGTAGTCTCACTGGATCTTTTGAAATCTTTCCTAGGCTTCATGAAGAGGTTCATTTTCCCTTCGTGTGAAGGATGTAATGCATCTCCTCATATGATTTAGCTTGGAGATTGGTTATAACTTCTTTAGGAATTAGTTCTTTACCTCCATCCAGATCACTAGCTCGGGCTTGGACATGTAACACTTCTTAGCTTTCTATTTGAGGGAGAAAGGAAAAATTGTCCTTCTTATGGAGTCGTCGGTGGCGACAGACCTGCTGAATGTGGAGCATGTCTCTAGGAAAGCATCAATGTGGTGGTATGGATTCTCATTCTCCATCCCATAGAAAGTGGGTAGGAATCCAAGAAGGGCTGGTGGGATGGAGAATTTTTGACCTAACATTTGGTCAACAAGGGTGGAAATGGGTGAGGGGTAGTTTCCAAGAGTGAAGTACTCATGGAGAGGGCGGTGGGGTTATGGTTGATCATTCCCATGAGGTTCTTCCTCTTTATCACCCATTTTAACTTCTTGATGTTGTTTGCGGTGCTGGCATATTCTTCTACCTATCTCGGGGTCAAAAGGAACCAAGGTAGTAGAAGTCAAATGTCTTCCAAGCATATACAACTGTCACCTACACAATACACAAACAAACAGCAAGAGCTAAGTTAGAAGACAAGTATGCAAAAGTAAGCAAAGAATAAATAACAGCAATGGTGAGGGAAGTTTGAAAAGCTAAGATACACAAACTAGCTAGGCAGGGTGCCTCTAGTCCCCGACAATGGTGCCAGAAAGTTTGGTGTGATTTTCCCAAGGTCACACACTAATCAACTAGATGGTGACTTGATGCAACTAAAGGGATCACATGGGGATATTTCAAATTTATAATGGATCTAGTCTGATACACTCACTTTAACCAATCACATGTTACATGCAAGCACATGGGGTCATGTTATAGTATAGGCAAGTGGTAAGAGAACGGTCAATCCATAGAGAGAGAGGGGGCACTAGATCTAAGTTAGTGTAAACTATGTTCCTAAAGCCGAGTGTAGGGTTTTAGGGTTTGTTTGAGGTTTTAATTTATTACTCTAATGTTGCTAGCAATTAAAGGTAGGAAAGGAGAACTAGATTATCAAACCCTTAGTTAGCCTTACACAAATTAAGTCTACATAACAAGATAAGACAACTAACTAAGAAAGAGCAAGGAACTACAACTAAGCTACTCTAGCAAAGCAAGTTAAGAACTAGAGCAATTAATGGCCTAAGTTATCATTGACTATCAAGATTAACACTTAGCAAGCTCAGAGGAGCACTTAATACTCAAGTGGGATCTAACTATATAATCTAAGTAATTAACTAAGAGGTAGTGAAAGTAATTAACTAAGATAGCATTAACAAGTTTAGAGAACAAGATGGGTTTTAACAATATTAATGAGAAGTGGGCCTTTTGGGCAATGTTACTAAGATATTAGTTGGGGGAAACATATCATGCAAGCCTTATCAATCATTCTAGATTGTCAAACCAAACAACTAGTCAAATGCAACAAAATTGCCCTAGACTATTGGGTGGCCATGGATAGAATAAGGTGTGGGAAGGGAAACTAAACCCTTACACCCCCTATTGAGAATTATGAGGCTTAATTGGCCCAAGGTTAGGTGGGATTTTAGTTGGATTTGGCTAATCTAGGTTTCTAGAGTGAGATGGCTTAGGGTAATTGGGAGCCAATGGTAGGAATGAGGGGTAGAGGTGAGGGTATTTCACCCCACATTACTCCCCATCTAGCTTTTAGTAAACTCCTAGGCAATTACACTAAACAACCTCACCCTAGATACTTAGATCTCACACCTAGGAGTAGAAAAATGGCTATATGTGTGGAGAGATGGGGTGATATCTAGGGATCCACTAATTGAACCTAGGATCAAATCCCAAAATAGTCTCACATGTGCTATCTTTTCCTTGACTTAGGTGGTTTCTAGCATAAAACCACAAGAAATCTATGTTTTCAAGAACAAACCACATGAAGAATTATGAGAATAAGATAGAAGTAGAAAGAAACCATCATAAAACGAAATTATAGAGTTTACAAGATATATTATCCCAACATGGTATCAAAGTAACATTGTAACCCCAAACAACCCACCACAAAGGGCTTAGCTACTCATGATCAAGAAAAAGAGTAAAAAGGAAAGAAGAAAGAGGTAGAAGGCCATGGAGCACGTGGAAGCTTCTTCTCCTTCACCTCCTAGCTTCTATAGAATGAAGCACCTCCCTCCAAGGCCAAAAAGGGAATGAGAATATAGGGAATTATGGTGGAAACCCTACAAAACTAAGGTTTTGGGTGGAAATGAGGTAGAAATGGAAGGTGGGAGGTAGGTGAAGCTCTTAAATGCAAGGAAGGTGGCAATGAATTCTAAAAGGTAATTAAGGAGTGGGTAACCTTGTGTTGTGGCCAAAAACCAAGTATATATAGGTGGTGGGGAAGCATGAGGTTAGGTTGGGGTAGAAATGGAAATGTAGTGGAAAAGTTGGGTACGATCACCATGACCGTCGTGAGTATGTGGTGGTATGGTCGTGGGGAGTGATATGGGCATGGTGGATATGAGTTGTAGAATGGAGGTTAGGAGGGTGGAGTGGACACAACCATGGAGGATGCCATGGTCTTAGTTAAGGAATGGCGCTATGACCGTGTTGCATGGCACGACCGTCCTGGAGAGGGAATGCCTTGTTCATTCTGCTTCTTGTACCCGTTCTATCTTTAGCTTGCCACAATCGTAGAGAACACCACGAGCGAGGTGGCCTTCATGGGCCACTATTGTATTGATGGCCATGATGGTGGCCATTCATGTGTATTTCATGTTGGATCCTTGTGACTTTTAGAGCATTGGGACACGGTCGTGGCATGCGCCATGGGCGTGTTGATAGACATGACCATGTTGTCTTCAGTGACCACGTCCGTTTTGGATGACCATGACCGTGGGCATTCATGTACAAATATTTTGAGTTTAGCATGACTTTTTGAACCATTTCACCATAATTGTGGTGATTTAGAACGGTCGAGGTGAAGCTTCCTTCGACTGATTTTGGCTCCAAACTTCTTTAAATGACTCCCTTTTGCTCCAGATCAATTCTTGTACATCCAAGGAATGCTTGGGGAATATTTAGACCCAATCTTGGAGTAAGACAACTCAAAATTCTCTCCATCTCTCCCCTTTGCATCCAATGCATGCACAAGTGCCCTACAAAACATGCAAAAAGCAACCATAAGTGCATATGATATGATAGTTCATATTGGTGGAATTTACTTGCAATCTAACATGTTTAGATATGATTATAATGAAAAAAGATACAAGATGAAGCCCTCAAATAGGGCTGCATCACCACCCCAAACTTAAAACATACTTGCCCTCAAGTATGCTCCAACTTAGTCTCTCTTTCAATTCAATCAAGGAGTTGAAGTACAATGCAATAATTGTGATGTTTATAGGTTAAAATGAGTTCACTTGAGGAATTAGGCATGCAATCCACTACTCTCTACTCATCTTCAGATTTTAGGTGTGAATCAAGCACATAGCACAAGTACTTAGAATATGGGACACCATTCACATATGTAAGTGATAAAAATTTCATAATGTTCCGCGTAAACCATTTCATGCATGAAATATTTTCAAGAGGTTAGGATTACTATTTCACTTGCTAAAGATACCTCATACACTTCATTGCACTACTCATGAACTTCTTGGCTTGTGTAGGGGGGTGAGGGCTAGAGTTGATTTAACCTAGCCCTAATAGACATAAAAAGAGAAGAAATGATTATGGAAGGGAGTGGAGTGTTATTACACTCATCTTTTCTTTGTTTGGATGCTCTTAATCAGGAGCACCCTTTATTTTCTTTTGGCTTTTTTTTCTTCTTTACCCTTGGTGTAGGCAGGGCATATGATTACAAGAGTGAAGTGGGGAGGTAAAGATATGGTCACACCAAACTTTTAGGGGTGGCCAAAGCTGATAAGTGCACTTTGGCATCCTTTCATGAGGTGGAGAGGTAAGAAGATGGTAGAATAAATGCCGGATCAAAGAGGGGTCACAAGCAGTGGCAATTCATGTATAATCACACTCAAGCAAGGTAGTCCATGTAACATTCACCAATCAAACAAGTCATATATAAAATGAACAGTATGGTAGATTGCATCCATTTCATATAGAACAAATAAATCCCAAACATTTAGGACTTGCAAGAATCACACTTTTATTCAAAACAACAAGTTATTTCAAGAGGCTTGGAGCACAGGCAAAATTCCTAAATAGGACTCATTCTTGCCAAAAACATCAAAAGCAAATTGCATTATCCAAGACTTAATCATTCTCATCACAACAGATAGAGATTTAGTTGAAACATGCTATTCGGTAAGAACATTTAAGTTTGGAAAAAATGAGCCAAAATGGTGCCAATTTGCACTTTAATCACATTTAAACCTACTTTAGAGAAATTAAAGCATAAAGCAAAAAATTCTAGATAAACCACACAAAGATCACCAAACTCTACATGAAAATGTAATGCATGGCATGAAAAAGCAAAAAGATATTTTTTTTTAAAATACACAAAAATGCATGAAAATAACTACATGTATGCATGTATGCAAAAGCAAAGAGAACTAAACTAGATAAAGTGTGGTTTTGAATCAATCAAATAGTCAATGGAAAGGTGATATAGACATCAACAAAATAAGAGAGAGAGAAAGTGGTTCATACCTCCCTACCACCCCAAACTTTTGAATCATGTTGTCCTCAACATGAAACTAGAATCTAGGGAGAGTAGGGTATGTGTCATGGTTGGTGGGGCTGATGCATGTGCAAGTCTCCCTATTGTGGTTGGTTTTGCTTCTGATGATGAGGGCTTGCTATAGGAGGTGGAGGACCTGGGTGGGCTAGAGAGAACTGGTAGAAGTGACCCCAGTAGTCATCCTAAAGGGGAAGATATGTTTCTTGGTAGCCCGAGATACCACCCCAGAAATCTTCACCCCATTCGGGATTCCTTTGAGCTTGTTCACAGTGGTAATGATACATGTGGTTGACCTAGGTTGTGCATTTGTTGTTGGTCATGCAACATGTATTGTTGGATGAGCTGCATATCTTGTTGTGTCTTTTGAATGCCTTCAAGTTGTGCATGTATGGATGACATGTCGTAGGAATTTGTTGAAGGTTGTTGCAGTTGGGATGTTGCCTCATCCCTTCTTCTCACCCTATGAGATTGCCTTCATTGGTCTTCTTCTTCTTGCTGCCCCTGGACATTTGAATCCCCTACTCCTTCATGTAAAGCAATGGATTTCTCTTTGTAGTTCTCCCTAGGTTTGTTTTTCTCCCACTATTTCATCTTTTCATTTAAAAGGTCAGGGATAACCATAGCATAGATGAGTGGGATAACATGGTAGGGTAACTCAAGATTTGGTGTCATTACTCTGGGCTTCACATTATACATCAACCTTTTGTTTTTTATAGTGATCATTTGGGAGAAAATGAGGTATTTTAGATCAACAAACCAAGCTCCCTCAGCCTCTATGAGACCTAAGATATCACACCCTAGGGCTAGTGCAATTGAGATTACAATTCCTCCCATGACAAATGAAGTTTTTCTCTTGAAAGGAATTGGTCTCATATGGTCTATCAAAAGTGCCCTGAGGTTGAGATATTCTCTTTTGATACTCCCATGTAAAACAAAGAGGTCTTTCCGTGAGACACTCCCCTGATTGTCATATCTTCCCACAATTATAGTAGCTATGACCCTTTGTACATAGTAGATCAAAGGGTTGCTCATTTCCATGGTTTTTGAATTTCCAACTATGTATCATCATCTCTGGGTCAGGCTATACCATAATTTATAATAATCAATGTTCATCTACTTCTCAATGTGGCCTTCATTCAGATTCTTGGCCTCCTTGGCATCTGTGGGAAAATGCAATTCAAATGAGAAATAGTGAGTGTATGGATCTTATTCAGCATTCTAAAATTGTTTGCTTCTTATCCTCTAACTTTAACCTTTTTAAGAGTAGCAAAGAACTGTTGTGTCAACTCCATGTAAGTGGTTTGCACTATGAATAACATTTCCACAACCTGGAGTCCAACAACTTGTCCTCCACTATTTTTTTGATACCAAGTCATCAATCACCTTTTTGCATCCATACCTAGTTGAGATGACCCTCCTAGATATGCACTCAGGGTAGAGGGGGGTGGTGTTTTTTTTTCTTCTTTGGCTACCCCTCCCATATGATACCCCATCAGGTATCTTACCTATCCCCTTTAGTCTGTCTACCTCCAAATAGAGCAGAGTGTCCTCTAGCTCTGGAATGAGCTCCTCCTCATTACTATCATCATCCTCCTCATCAACTTGGTATGTATGTGACCCTGAGCTCATATCTAGGTTGAGTGGTACCCTATGCTTTGAGTGTAGATATGATGTCTCCTCTTCCTCTTCATAAGCAATCGTCGCCTTGCCTGCGACTACTGTTGTGGTCTCTCCACAAGTGAAGATGTAGAGTGGTGAGCTAGTGTAGGTCGTGGAGGGATCCTTTATGAAGATGGGGATGCTTCCCCCTTTGCTTGTTGTGGATGCTTTTGGATCTCCAACTTCATTTCATCTATCATGGCATTGATATTTTACTCAGATGCCTCCTCCTCCTCCTCCTCCTCTTAGGTAGCGTTGATGGTGTGGTGACTCCCATATGAGAGGGTGTTAGTGCCACTCCTAGATGGTGAGTGGAAAAGTGAGGCAGAGATTGATTTTATGGGTGACGGGGTGTGCGATGGCATAGAGACATTGGAGGAGGATCTCTTTGTGTGCAACTTGCCTTTGGTGATTACCTTGAGGCTCTTTTGAGCTACCTTCTTCACAACCTTTCCTATTCCCTTCATGGTGTGGAGGTGGTGGTGGAAGTGAGGGCTGTGATTTTTGGATATGTGGAAGATGGAGATGATTGGAGTTGTAAATAGGATGGAGGTGGCTTGTAGAGGTCTATCTGAAGTAATGGATGGATGGGAAATGGATTTAGAGGAGGAAAGGTAAAAAATGCAGTTGGTTTTTGTGCGGCAGCGTTGGAGTGTGGTTGACGGTAGAAATGGCAATTTGTGGGGTTTGGTGGTGATTGGGTGGTGGAAAATGAAGAGGAGGAGTAGGCAGAGGTGCATGATGTAGCTTGGAGGTGGATTGGATAAGGAATAGGGCTAGAGGAGGAAGATTGAACAGGGATCACTGCCAGTGTTTCACCACGAGAGAGGTTGTTCATAGAGACGAAGATAGAATGGGGGAGGTCATGGTGACATTTGGTAAGTTAAGTGAAAATTTTAGGTGGGGTCAGCCCAACCACGGTCGTGGATGGGGACTAGGGGCAAGGTGGAGTGGGGTGAAACGACTGTGGTAGGTTCATGGCCGTTGGTGGGGATGACAGCTACTAAATGACCCTCACCATGCCTGTGGTCATTCCTTCACAATTCTCCACATCTTCATTAAACCCCCTCGGCTGTGACAGATTACCATGGCCATGTTGTGCCTCTTTATCTATGCCTGTGGTAGAGCCCATTGTTGTGTTAGCCTTCATGTTCCTCAATCGTGGGGGATTCCTTGGATGTGGCCATTTCTTCATAAAACTTCATAATTCTCTATGATCTTTCCCTTAATTCCACCACATTTGTTTTGCAGCACCACGACTGTGGTGTGTTTGTTCAAAAGTTCTTTGTCACTTAAATTTCTCAAACCATCATACTTGCTAATTTCATGGCATGATGCCACATTTTCTTCACACAGCCATGCTTGCACTCATATTTATTCTCTTCAACCTATCACATACCATATCTTCAAAAACTAAAAAATTTTATTAAACACAAGTGTGTGTGTGTGTGTTTTTTCCTTCTTGGAACTGTGTAAAAACAAAGCAAAAGTATCAAAACATGAAGTTGGGTGCAAAAGTTTCCAAACCTAGGTGGGTTGCCTTCCACTGCTGCTAAATTTTACACCTTTGGTCGGGCTTATTGATTCTTGATTCTTTCATTCCCTTAGAATCTTTAAAGCATCTTTCAAGTATATATCTCTCTCATGTTCATTCAAGCACATCTCTTCATCAATCGAGTCTTCCTCAACTAGCATTACTATGTCAAAACTTTGATTTGCCTTATCTAAACTGACTTCAACATGAACTTTAACATTTGTCCATTGACGGTGAACTCTTTTGCTCCTTCCTTCTCACATATCACTATGGATCCATATGGATCTACATGCTAGACTAGATAAGGTCCTTCCCATCTAGACCTAAGTTTTCTGGGAAAGAACTTCATCTAGAATTGTACAGCCATACCCATCGTATAGGCTCAAAATTCTTCTTCTTGATCAGCTTGTCATACAAGAACTTGGTTCTCTCTTTGTAGCTTTTAAACATCTGATAGGATTCATGCCTCATCTCTTCCAACTCATGGAGTTGCATTTTTCTTCTCACTCCTATAGTCTCTACACCCATGTCCATAGATTTAATGCCCACAAAGCCTTGTGTTGCATCTGAACTGGTAGATGGCATCCCTTACCATACACAAGTATAAACGGGGTGATTCCAATAGGTTCCTTAAACGCTGTCCTATATGCCCATAAAGCTTCATTAAGGCATAGAGACCAATCTTTGGGGTCCAGTCTCACCGTCTTCTTAAGAATGAGCTTTATCTCTCGATTGGCTAACTCAACCTGACCACTAGTTTGAGGGTGGTAAGGAGTTGAGATGATTCACACCATGTCTTTTTAGCAATTGTCCAAAGGTTCTATGAATGAAATGGCTTCCTCCATCACTAATCATTGCCCTTGGCACACCAAATTGGATGAAGATGTTAGATATGACAAAATTGCATACTACCTTATGATCATTGGTCATTGTAGAAACTGCTTCAATCCATTTGGAAGCATAATCAAAAACCACCAAGATATACACATATCTGAAAGAGGGAGGAAACAGACCCATAAAGTCAATCCCACAAACATCAAACACCTCAACCACTAGAATGGGTGATAAAGGCATCATGTCCCTTTTTGAGATAGTGCCCACCTTTTGACACTTCGTGAAAGTCTTGCAATATTCATTTGAATCCTTATACAACGTCGGTCAATAAAAACCACTTTGGAGTACTTTAGTAGTTGTATGCTTTCCACCAAAATGTCCTTCACAAATGCCAGAGTGGCACTTGGAGAGAATCTCTTACTGCTTGATTTTGGGGACACATCTCCTTACAAGCTGATCAGAGCAATACTTGAAAAGATGTGGGCCACCCCACACATAGTTCTTCACCATGGCAAATATTGTCTTGCTCTCTTTCCTTGTCCAAGTACTTGGTATCCTCCTACTAGCTAAGAAGTTGGCTATGTGCTTGTACCATGGTATTTGGGTGGAGGAAAGTAAGAAAAGTTGCTCATGTGGCATTGTCTCCTTCATCTGGTTCACATTTTCATACGGTGCCTCAACTACGGGAAAGATGATAATCTACAAAATTTTCAATCCCCTTCTTGTCAATGATTTACAAATCAAACTCTTACAGTAATAGGATCCAACATATCAACCTTGGTTTAGAGTCTTTCTTTTCTATTAGGTACTTTAAGGTTGCATGATCAGTATATAAAGTGACCTTGTTTTGCAGAAGGTAAGAGAAAAATTTGTCAAGCACAAAGATTACTACAAGAAGCTTCTCTCGATGGTGGTGTAATTCCTTTGGGCTCATCAAGGGTTTTACTTTCATAGTAGATGGCATGTGGAATCCGAACAATCCTTCCGAAACATCCCCCACTGCCATATCTGACACATCAATTATGATCTCGAATGGAAAAGAAAAATCTGAGGGTTGCATAATAGAAGCAGAAACTAACTTATGCTTCAAGTGGTTGAAGGCTTCAATGCACTTATCATCAAAGTTGAATTCCACATCCTTTTTGAGAAAATGGCATAATGGTATAGAAATTTTTTTGAAGTCCTTGATGAATCAGTGGCAGAAACATGCATGTCCCAAGAGAGAGCGAACATGTCTTATGGTGGAAGAAATAGTAAGAGTGGAAATTAGGCCCACTTTGGCCCTATAAACCTCAATCCCGACTTTTGAAACTCTACGTCCCAACACTATGCCTTCTGGGACCATGAAATGACTCTTCTCTCAAGATAGAACTAAACAAACTTTGACGCATCTTTCTAGAACGACGATGAGATGGAGCAAACAATCATCAAAAGTTTTGCCAAAAATTGAGAAATCATCCATAAAGGCATCAAGAGTGAATCAAGCATGTCAGCAAAGATAGATGTGACACATCTTTGAAATGTAGATGGGGCATTACATAATCCAAATGGCATTCTTCTATAAGAAAAAGTACCACTTGGACAAGTGAATGTGGTCTTTTCCTAATCAACTGGGTGCACTGCCACCTAAAAGTACCCTGAATAACCATCAAGAAAACAATAGAAGCTATGTCATGCATGTCTCTCCAAGAAATGATCAATGAATGGGAGAGGTAAATGATCTTTCTTGGTCTTTTCATTCAACTTTCTGTAGTCCACATACCCCTCAAATCAGCAATGTACCATCCTATGGCCTGGATGTTTCTCTAGAAAACAACAATAAGAGAATCTTCTTGCTCAGGGGATAGGACATAAGAAATGATCACCAAGAGGGTGAAATTGGCACCTAGAAAATCATACTTCAAGCCATTAGGAAGGGACTTGAGGTTTAGGACTAAAGGTTCTTCAAGGGAGTTCTCTAGAGGTTATTTGGATATAGATGGGAGGTCCTCACTTGCAGCCACTAAGGCTAGCTCATCTTTCTCATCATCATCATCATCATGAAACTCCACAATGGGCTCTATACCTCTACCTTGTGTGCCAATCTAGATCCATTTAGGCAAGCATTCTTCCACAATCTTCTCTAGAAAGTCAATCAGATAACAATCCTCTTCAGTAGCACTTATTACCTCGGCTTTAGCAGAAGACTTGAAAATATTCAACTGAATCTTCATGTGCATGAAGGTCACGTACATGGTACCTGTCCTCACATGAATTACTACATTGTCTATAGCCAGGAAGGGCCTCCCCAAGATAATAGGAACCTTTCTTAAGTCTTTTTCCATATCCAACACAATAAAGTCAACATGAAAGAAGGCATGCCTCTCATCATCAAGCTTCACCAGGACATCATCAACTCACCCTCAAGGTGTCTTTACAGAATGGTCAACCAATTGTAAGGTGCAATGAGCTGGTTGCAAACGTCCCAGGTTCAATTTGGCATACACATCATAGGGCATCAAATTCACACTAGAGCCCAAGTTAAGAAGTGCTTGGTCTATGCGATGAGTTCCAATGTAGCAAGAGATGATGGGTGCATTAAGATCTTTCCTCTTTTTTGGCGTGGAGTGTTGCAAGATAGAGCTCACTTTCTCAAGGAGCTTGACTCTCCTCGGTGTTCTTCCTATTGTGTTCCTCTTGAAGGTACACAAATCTTTCAAGGATTTTGTTTAGGATGGAATTTGCTTGATAGCATCCAGCAATGGGATATTGATCCTCACTTGTTTAAAAGTCGTTATGATGTCCTTGGTGTGTTTCTTTGTTCTCTTCTCCTTGGATGGTTCTTGTAATGCATCAAGAAAGGGGGGAGGTTGTGTTCCTAGCTGGCTCACATCAACAACATGGTCAAGGGGTATCATGGTATCATCACTCTGGATCACATAATCCACTTGGCTTCCTATCACAATATCATCACCCTGTATCTTGATATCACTACCTCAAATCACAGTATCAACTCTAGCTTCATTGGTTGCACTATCAAGTGATGCATCTCTGGGCTGCTCTAAAGTTCTTCCACTTCTCAACACTATCATAGCCTTCACTTTCTCATGGATGGTAGAAGAAGAAGCTTGTGGTGGGTGTTGTGGTTGTTGAGGTGGTGGTGGCCTTTCATGTGGTGGGTTCGGGTTTAGGAGGATGAATTGTGGTTGAGATGGTGGTGGTTGGTGATATTGCAGAGGAGGGTTTTTGTATGAGTGTGTTGGAGGTGGGTGTATTAGTAGTTGAATGAGGGTTGTAGAGGTGGAGGAGCATAGGGTTGGTATTGCCACAGAAGGGGTACTTGTCCTTGTAGTGGAATGTAAGCATCTTGAGGAATGCTCATAGAACCACCTTCATTCTTTGGATTAGCCATGTGTTGAAGGGAGTCTCCCCTCCTCACGATGGGCTAGCGAGAGAGAGATCTAGTCAATCATTTGCTCCAATCTACTAATGTTTTTCCCTTGAGAGGACACATCTTTTTTTACACAATCAAGGCTCCTTAGCCTTCCAAGAACTTCCTCTTTAAACTTAGAGTTGTACTTTGATCCTTGGTGTTGCCTTGAGAATTTGGGTGATTCCTTCACTCTAGACTGTAGGAGTTTGACATGGGGCCCTAGTTGTTCCTATTCCCAAAAGATTTCAAGGCTTGTACTTCCTCACCGATCGCCTCCACGGTTTTGGTAGAGTGACTAGAAGATCCTCCAACTTGATTCTTCATCAAGTTCAACATATCAACTAGGATTTTCATCATTTGAGGATTGGTGTCATCTTTTATTGGAGCTGGAGGAGGAGGGGGAGGAATCCATTTCCTATCAAGGTGATCTCCCTTGCTTGAAGCTTGAAGGCATGAGTTTTCAGCAAGGTGCTCAAAGAGTGGCCACAGCTCTTCCAGAGGTCTAGCCATGAATGTACCACCACAAGAGGAATCAACAGTAGTTTGGATCAACTCAAGAAGTCCAATGTAGAATGACTATGCTAGCTGCCATAGAAGGACTTCATGGTGGGAGCAGTCTCAAAGGAGCTTTTTAAATCTTTCCCACATTTCATGAAAAGGTTCATTTTCCCTTTGTGTGAAGGATGTAATCCATCTCCTCATCTGAGTTATCTTGGAGATTGGGTAGAAATTCTTTAGGAATTCGTTCTTTACCGCCATCCAGGTCACTAGCTCAGGCTTGGACATGTACCACTCCTTAGCTTTCTCTTCGAGGAAGAAAGGAAAAAGGGTCCTGCTTATGGAGTCGTTGGTGGCAGCAGGCATGCAGAATGTGGAATAGGTCTCTAGGAAAGCATCAATGTGGTGGTATGGATTCTCATTCTCCATCCCATAGAAAGTGATAGGAGTCTAAGAAGGGCTGGTGAGATGGAGAATTGTTGACCCAAAATTTGGTCAATAAGGATGGCGATGGGTGAGGTGTAAATTCCTAGAGTGAAGTACTCATGAAGGGGGCGATAGGGTTGTGGTTGAGCATCCCCAAAAGGTTCTTCCTCTCTATCTCCCATTTCATCTGCTTGATGTTGTTTGCGGTGGTGTTGGTGTCTTCTTCTACCTATCTCGGGGTCAAAAAAAAGCAAGATAGTAGCATTCGAATGCCTTCCAAGCATGCGCAACTGTCACCTGCACAATACACAAACAAACAACAAGAGCTAAGTCAAAAGACAAGTATGCAAAAGTAAGCAAAGAATAAAGGATAGAAATGGTGAGGGTAGTAGGAAAAACTAAGCTACACTAACTATCTAGGACGAGCGCCTCTACTCCCTAGAAATGGTGCCATAAAGCTTGGTGTGTTTCTCCTAAGGTCACACACTAATCAACTGGATGGTGACTAGATGCAACCAAAGGAAACACACAAGGATCTTTCAAATTTATAATGGTCCTAGTTTGTCACACTCAGTTAAACCAATTACACGTTACCCACAAGCGCACGGGGTCATGTTGTAGTATAGGAAAGTGGTAAGAGAAGGGTCGATCTACAACGAGAGAGGGGGATCTAGATCTAAGTTAGTGTAAATGGTGTCCCTAAAGTGGAGTGTAGGGCTTTAGAGTTTGTTGGAGGTTTTTATTGATTACCCTAATGTTACAAGCAATCAAAGGAAGTAAAGGAGAACTAGATTATCAAACCCCAAGTTAACCTTACAAAAATTAAGTCTAAATATCAAGACAAGACAACTAACTAAGTTAGAGCAAGGAACTACAACTAAGATACACTACATAAACCATTTATGCACTAGATCAATTAATGGCCTAAGTTATCACTAACTATCAAGATTAACACTTAGCAAGATCAGAAGAGCACTAACTACTCAAGCAAGATCTAACTATCTAATTCAAGGTAATTAATAAGAGGCAATGAAAGCAATTAACTAAGCTAGCATTAACAAGCTAAGAGAAGAAGATGGATTTTAACAATATTAATGAGAGGTGGGTTGTTTGGGCAATGTTTGAGATATTAGTTGGGGGAAACATATCATGCAATCATTCTAGATTTTCAAAGAAAACAACTAGTCAAATGCAAAAAAAAATCACCCTAGACTATTGGGTGGCCATGGATAGAATAAGGTGTGGGAAGGGAAACTAAACCCTTGCACCCCCTATCTAACCTTACGAGGCTCAATTGGCCCAAGGTTAGTTGGGAATTTAGTTGATATGGCTAATCTAGGTTTCTAGAGTGAGATGGGTTATGGTAATTGGGAGCCAAAGGTAGGAATGCAGGGTAGATGTGAGGGTATTTCACCCCACATCACTCCCCATCTAGCTTTTAGTAAACTCCTAGGTAATTACCGTAAACAACCTCACCCTAGCTACTTAGATCTCACACCTAGGAGTAGAAAAAGGGATATATGTGTGGGGAGATGGGGTGCTAGCTAGGGATCCACTAATTGGACCTATGAGCAAATCCCAAAATAGTCTCACATATGTTATCTTTTCCTATACTTAGGTGGTTTCTATCATAAAACCACAAGAAATCTATGTTATCAAGCACAACTGCAAGTAGAATTATGGGAAATAAGATAGAATTAGAAAGCAACCATCATAAAATGAAATTATAGAGTTTACAAGATATATTCGCCCAACATGGTATCAAAGTAATATTGTAACCCCAAACAGCCCACCACAAATGGTTGAGCTACTCATGATCAAGAAAAAGAGAAAAAAGGAAAGAAGAAAGAGGTATAAGGCCATGGAGCTCATGGAAAATTCTTCTCCTTCACCTCCTAGATGTTGTAGAACGAACCTCCAAGGTCAAAAAGAGCATGAGAATATAGGGGATTATGGTGGAAACCCTAGAAAACTAAGGTTTTGGGTGGAAATGGAAGGTGGGAGGTAGGTGAAGCTCTTGAATGCAAGGAAGGTGGAAATGAATGCTAAGAGGTAGGTAAGGAGTGGGTAACCTTGTGATGTGGCTGACATCCAAGTATATTTAGGTGGTGGGGAAGCTCTAGGTTAAGTGGGGGTAGAAATGGAAATGCAGTGGAAAAGTTGGGTAGGGTTAGGTGATCACCACGGCTGTAGTGAAGCGCCATGACCGTGGTGAGTATGAGTGGTATGGATGTGGGGCGTGATACGGGCGTGGTGCATATAAGATGTAGAATGGATGTTAGGAGGGTGGAGTGGACGCAACCATGGTGAGTGCCACGGTCATGGTGGAGGGATGTTCCACGACCATGTTGTGTGGCACAACCATGCTAGAGGGGGAATGCCTCAGCCATTCTGATTCTTATACGCATTCTATCTTCAGCTTGTCATGATCGTAGAAGACCCCACGGGTGAGGTGGACTTCATGGGTCATGGTCGTGCGGATGGCCATGACTATGGGCTTTCATGTGTTTTTTGCACTGGATCCATGTGAGCTTTGGAGACTTGGGCCACAGTCATGGTGTATGCCATGGGTGAGTTGTGGTTCTTTGGCCATGGCCATTTTGATGGCCACAACCATGTTGTCTTCAGTGACCACGGCCATGGGCATTCATGTACAAATCTTATGAGTTCGCTGTGACTTTTGGAACCATTTCAACACGACCATGGTGATGTAGCACGGCCAAGGTGAAGCTTCCTTCTACTGATCTTGGCTCCAATCTTCTTCAAACAACTCCCTTTTCTTATGAATCAATACTTGTACATCCAAGGAATGCTCATGGAAGGTTTAGATCCAATCTTAGAGTACGAAAACTCAAAGATGCTCTCCATCTCTCTCCTTTGCATCCAATGCATGCACAAGCGCCCTAAAAAATATGCAAAAATAGCCATAAGTGCATTTGATATGATTGTTCATATTGGGGTACTTTACTTGCAATCTAACATGTTTAGATGTGTTTATAATGCTAAAAGACACCATATGAAGCCTTAAAATAGGGCTACATCACCACTCCAAACTTAAAGCATACTTGTCCTAAAGTATGGTGCAACTTAATCTCTCTTTCAATTCAATCAAGAAGTTCAAGGAAAATGCAATGATTGTGATGTTTATAGGATAAAATGAGTTCACATGAGGAATTAGGCATGCAACTCACTACTCTCTACTCATCTTCAAATTTTAGGTGTGAATCAAGCACAGAGCACAAGAACTTAGAATATGGAACACCATTCACAATGCAAGCGATGCAATTTTCATAAAGTTCCAAGTAAACTGTATCATGCATGAAATACACTCAATGGGTTTGAATTATGGTTTCACTTTCTATAGATACCTCATACACTTCATTCCACTACTCATGACCCACTTGGCCTGTGTTTGGGTATGAGAGTTACAATTGATTTACCCTAGCCCTAATCGGCAAACAATTAGAAGAAATGATTATGGAAGGGTGTGGAGTGTTATTACGATCATCTTTTCTTTATTTGGATGCTCTTAAATAGGAGCACCCTTTATTTTCTTTTTGCTTTATCTTTTCTTTTCCCTTGGTGTAGGTAGGGCATATGATGAAAAGAGTGAAGCAGGGAGGTAAAGATATGGTCACCCCAAACTTTGCGGGTGGCCAAGGCTGATATGTGCACTTTGACATCCTTTGATGAGGCAGAGAGGTAAGAAGATGGTAGAAGAAATGTCAATTCAAAGAGGGATCACAAGCAGTGGAAATTCATGTATAATCTCATTCAAGCAAGATAGTCCATGTAACATTCACCAATCAAACAAGTCATGCATAAAATGAACAATATGGTAGATCGCATCCTTTTCATATAGAACAAATAAATGCCAAATGTTCTAGACTTCCAAGATTCACCCTTTTATTCAAAACAACAAATTATTTCAAGAGGCTTGGAGCACAGGAAAAATTTCTACATAGGACTCATTCTAGCCAAAAACATCATAAGAAAGTTGCACTATCCAAGATTTAATCATTCTCATCACAAAATGGAAGATAAACATGCATACATGCATGAAAGATAAAAGGGAAAGAGGAAAATATAGAGAGTGGTATACCCTACCACTCCAATCTTAAACTTTTGCTCGTACTCAAGCAAATCTCAAATGTGGATAGTAGGGGATACAAATACTTCTAGTAACCATCATTGAAGAACTAGTTGATCATGTTGACGAGTTCTTCTTTGCTGCCTGGTGATCACTTATTTTGTCAGGGTCCTTCTGTGGTAGGTGCTAGAATGGTTGGGTGAAGCCTTAGGGGCATGTTGAAATGCCTACTAGAAGGTCAGAGGTGGTGGTAGTGGGAAGATTGTGTCAAACATGTGTCTGAGGTACTGCACATCCTGCTCCACTATATCAAAACGGCAACCTAAATCTGGTTGGAAGCTCCTGAGGCTATGTTGGATGCTCGTCAACATCTCATAGAGGTTCACCATGTTAAAATTTTAGGCATATTACTCTGGAGGGGGAGGTTGCTGGTGGAAGAAGTAGTACCTCAGTGTGGTGGACTTCCTGATGTGGAATGTCATGGAATTTTTTCCCAGCATGCTACTCGCCCTCCTAAAATCTTAGCGCATGCAGTGTCAAGGATGATGTTTTTGTAGTGCCACATGTATAACGTACATTCTCATGAGCATCCAAGAGAGAAACATCCATGACTAATGTCTGACATGCAAACCCTGCATTCACCGATAGTAAAAG
The DNA here is from genome assembly GCA_963693085.1 of Alisma plantago-aquatica. Classification (NCBI taxonomy): domain Eukaryota; kingdom Viridiplantae; phylum Streptophyta; class Magnoliopsida; order Alismatales; family Alismataceae; genus Alisma; species Alisma plantago-aquatica. The sequence goes on along the minus strand of OY856411.1, from coordinate 728,928,962 downwards.
CTTATGCTTGTCCCAACCAAAGATGTATATAAAGCCTCTGTTGTTTGCTTTGATCACCAGAACTACATTATGTATTCCAAATCCATATTGGACCACCTAGCAATGTCCTCCATTAAGGCAAATTGGTCATTTATGACCCCAAGATGGTGCACAATGAATGTAATCATGCCTCCCATCCACATGAAGTTGTGATTCCTTATGAAGGAGTTGTGAAAGTGATAAATTATGTGGTTCACCATGCTCAGTTTCATTCCTATTACTTCACAACACATAATGTAGAGGCCAGCCATACTGGATGCCCCCACTCTGCCCTACTTTTCCAGGATGCAGTTCATGATCACCCAGTGTAGATAGTGAAGTGTTAGGTTGTTTATGTGTGAGTATTTGGAAAAGTTAACAATGTATATGTCTTTCCCAGTGAGCATCTTCCATGCTTGATGAGTGTTTAAGTCATTGTCTCGTGTCTCCAGTCACCACCTAGAAATATCCATATAGTCTTTGATAAAATGTGATAGCCAAGCATTTAGATGATCTTTAGTAACATGTCAATTTAGATTCAATAAGTGGAGATAAAGGACCATGTGATGCACATACTCAGGAATGTCAAGTGTAGCATAGAACTTGTAGTTTAGACTATGATATGTGTCACATTGTGTGTATATGAGGACATTGAGGCTAATGGCTATTAGGTATCAATCAACCTGATCTTGAATGTTCAATCACACTATTGTGACGGGGTCAACATACTTGGTGTTGACAAGCTTCCTCTTATCCTTGCCCAACGCTTTGAATTATTTCTTCTAACTCTTGAAATGGAACTACAGAGCAGGAAGGGTATTCTAAGTAACATCTGTAAGAGTGAAGCATGCATTGTCGGCCTGAGCTGAGTCATGGGATGAAATTGATCGTCGTAAAGACATCGCTCTCTCTGCAAAATCCTGATGTTGATCCCCAACTAATGAGGCTTGATGTGATGTCCCTCTAGATGGGCCTTCATGGTGGCCCACCAAAGTATGTAGTCCCGAGTTACAGCATGCTTGGGATGACATTCCACTGGAAACTTCTTCTATGCCATTCGATTCACCACTAAATGTGTACATTGGTGTGGTGGAGAAACGTTTGTAATCTGGATCAAATTCACATGACCCCAAACCTACTGAAGCTGAGTATGGGGTCTTGTCCTCATATGTTAGGTTCATGGTTTGTGTGACACATGGTAGGTATCGACTGTCATGTGTAGATGGTGAGTAATAACTCCCGTCCTCTTTCTTTCCTGAAACTATCCTTTTTACTCTTTTGAGACTGCCCTTCATCACTTACATTTTTATGATGGAGAGAGAAAACAAACTTCCCGGGGGCAACTAAAATGAATCCAATTCGGTAGGGTAAACTCGACCAGTTTGGGATAAACTTGGTCGGGTTGATGGTGTTGTTACAACCTCTACTAGGGTTGGACCCGACCAGATTGGATTGAACTCGGTCGGGTTTAGGGTTGTGGTGGCACATGTTGGGTGTTGTGTACGTGGTCTGGGGAAGAGAGGTAGTTCACAATGGCTAGTGGAGGTGGTTATACTACGTAACCTTGTGGGCAGTGCAGTTGGCAGCAAAGTGGGAGGCCAATGCAGTAGTGATTCTGGCACTATGGTTGGTACAACTGCTGCTGTAGTGCACTGACAGGGCAGTTAGGCAACAACATAGATCAAGGTGGAGATGGCACATGGTGTTATTTTTATTTGGTAGTGGTGTTGGTGTAGTTGGAATAGCTCCTAGGTGTCATGATCTTGGGTTTTTATCGTTGAGTGATGTGCGGGAGGTGGGGGTTGTGCGGTAGCAGATCTGCCAGTAGTGGTGAAGGTGGAAAGACAGGAGATGCTTCTCTGGATCTTCTTTGAAGGTAAGGTGGCTAGGGCTCCCTTAGGGTTTAGAGAAGCAAGGATTCATCTCTCAAAGGGGTGAAGGTGGATTTTGTGTTAGATCTTGTCAAACCCTGACTCTATTTATAAGCTCACAACTAGTTTTATTGACTGAACTTGGTCAAAACCAACCGAGTTGAACTGAACCCAGTCGGGTTTTCCAAATGAAAATCTTGGTGGAAAGCATCCAATCAAAAAGTCAGTCAAAAGTTGGTCATCCAACAAGTCAGACTAAAAACTACGATCTGACACTTGTTGGTGACTAATTGACACCCTAGTCAGTCAGTCTAACAAGATATTGGTTTGACCGACTGTTGACCACTTACTGCAGATTGGATGAGGAAAATACATGGGAAAGTGTCAAGAAAGCAAGGGTTCAAACCCGGTCAGGTTGGATTGAGCCGGTTGGGTTGGACTGAACTCGGTCGGGTTCAATTGGCATTGTTCTTATTGAAACGATTCCAGTCAAAATTTGGTCAAAAAGCCTACAGATTGACACATGTCTACGACTAACACATGTCAAACTCACATCTTGACAAGTTGTCTATCAGACTGACTTTTGGCTTTTAATTGTTGACTGGTCAGTGAAAGGCGTGAGAAAGCACAAAAAAAAATAAAGGATGGACCCAGTCGGGTTCAATTGAATTTGGTTGGGTTCATCCACAAAAGTCTGGCTCAGAAGTCATGAGTTAGGTTGAAAAAGCATTACAGTCTGACACATGTTGGTAAATAAAAAAAGTGGGAAATTATGTCATGAAATCTTGAGAAAAATGGTCAAAAGTGGTCAAAAGCAGAAGATTCTTGTTGGAGTGTTGGGATAAGGAGGTATACAAATATTCTGTTGAATTCGGTCAGTGGTAGGTTATGTTCCACTTCTAAAGTAGTCAGGTTCGATCGGGTGAAGATGAAAATCTTTGATTTTTTTTTGATGACCGGGAACCCCCCCTCAGAAAGCGCCACTTTGTGACCCCCCTGGAAGGGTAAACCCGGGGGCCCACCCAGCCGCATGAATGGGTACCCAAATAGTAGCATCGTTGGCCGGCCGATGCTGCGACAAATTCACTTGAAAATCTTTGATTTAAAACATCATAAAAGAATAAAACTTGATCTTCACCCTACTCAAAAGTGTATGAAGTTAATTCACGTCCAGAAAAGTTGTATCACAATAGTTGTATTGGTAAAATGGTAGAAGTGGATGAATACAATATAATAAAGGATATTTAAATGATGCAAAGAGTAAAAATTAAGTCTAATTAGTTAGAGGAAAGATAAATCCAATGATAAAGAATTTGAAATGACTTTTATTATACTCAATTAAGAAAGAAAAATGGTGTATGGAAGAGGGAGTGGCTTGCCTACAATTCCTACACTCAGATCCTAAATCCTTGGTTTTGGGTTCTAGGTTATCTGTGTATTGCCTATGGTGACCGTCTTTAGAATAGGTGATCTGCACCCCGAGTCTGAGGTGGCGAGTTGTTGTCCCGGGACTCTTTGGACTCGTCCTTGTGCTAAAATAATTTTGAACTGCACATAGGTGAAGTCCATGACATTAAATGGATTGGGCTCCCCCAAATGTAGGTATCTAGATGTGTGTGCCCAGAAATATTGATCTAGGGTGAGAGAAATGCTTCCATCTCTAAATTTCAGGGTGGATAACTTGAAAATTCATCTTTGAAATTATGGCACCCCGATCTATGTTTGAACATGAAGTGACCCCAGATAAGTCCAATTGTGGTCATACTACCCTAAGATTGTCATTTTCAAGGGGGCCTAGGTCATCTTCAAATGAAGCAACCATGTTGTGATAAATTATCCATCCTACTCCTTCAATGCTCACCAATCCTAGTAACAAAAAGATAGCGAATGTCGACTCATGATGCCCAGTTCGTCGTCATTGGTATACTCACTTCCCCAGGTTGAACATTCGTCATCATTCTCATCAAACGAGCTATTCCAAATCATAGTAGGCATTATGGTTGAAGCAAAGTGACAAGTCTCAATGTGAGAGGAATCACTTTGGTTTGGGATAAAAGTTGTATCAGGATGCTTAAACTACTCCTTATATTGTGAGGTTGTTTGTCTTCCCTAAGGAGAGTAAAAGTAATAATCATCAAACCATTCTTGTAGGTGATGTGTATCCTTCATTGGTTTCTCATTTGAATCATCTAGATCAATTGAAGGGATTCCCTAGATGGGTGAGTTATCACAAAAAAATTCTAGTGAGTCTAGTTGGCAGCCAAACAGGATGGTGAAATGAGTTCCACATCGATTCTCAAAAGGATAGTCTTGAGGACTAGGGTCTTCATGATTGTGCTCGCGCGTTTGTGATTGTGTGATAACCAAATTGATGAGATCTTAAAGTCTCCATCCACATTCAACATTCTCATTATGAAGTTATTGGACTTGGGTAGAAATACTTAAAAGACTTGCTAACACTGCCATGCATTGTGTTGGAACTCCATTGTATCAAACAATTGTACTTGGATGGATCCTTGTTCAATAGCTTGAAGCAAACTTTTGTTGTGGTTTGTGACCTTAATGGCTACTTGGAGTTGATGATCTTGGCTTTCTAGTCGCTCCCAAAGTAGATCAACTTGGTTTTGGAGATGAGGTGCTAAGGAAGACATAAATGCATCAACACTCTCTCTTTCTAGTATCACTGCTATGATCATTTTAAAGATCCCATCATGAAGTAGAGGTCGAGGGCTGATATGCAATCTCCAATGTCGAAATGTCTACGTATGGAAACTATGGGGGAAATTATAGTTCTACTAGTTGAAGTGCATGACTTTCAATCATTTTCTAGTAGTCTGGATTATAAAAAAGTTCCAAAGGACAGGTGGACATGATAACTTGCCTTGCTGAAGTGAAGTACATGGCTCAAAAAGTATAAGATAAAGGAAAAGTAATTTAGTATGTATGAACAAGTATGTGCATAGAAAAAGAAGGACTATGAATATATGTATAATCTTATGCTAACATAACAAAATATTTGAGCATGTAAACATGGAAAATCACATCCCCAACAATCGCACCAAAAGTTTATCTCAACTCACGGTTGGTGTTGGTCAAACCTCCTCAACTCAAGAGCTAAGGGGCTTTCAATCCCCAAAAATGGTGCCAAAAGTTGATCTCATCATAGGGTCAGTGCTAGGGACACCTCCTCAATTCAAGATCTAAGGGCTTTCAATCCCCAACACGGGTGCCGAAATTTGATTGACCCTAAGATAGTGCTACATTAATGGAGGCATGATCCCAAAGATGGATCAAACTTTAAATTTATAACCTGAAACCTTCAAAGACCCCTGCAACTTAATACAAGTCAAATTAGATATATGGTATTGAACATAGGGATGTGGGAACATTTAGGACACCTAAGTTATCATTCTTGTGTTAGTTAAGTAAAATCGGTAGTTCTTGTATGCAAAAAACTAGAACGAATCTAGAAAATGATATGAAACATAACAAAGTAAAGTAAAGAAAATAGAGTATGTCAAATCCGAAAAATTAGGAGAAGGAGTATCTGGCTATGTAACCACAACTTGGGCTGGGTTTAGACAACCCTCGAACATCCTATCAAGCAACTAAAATCCAAATGTAATAGTATGTCATGGAAGTTGTCCTTGTGGGGGTCATCCGACTCACTCTCACATAGCGTGACTAAAACCCCATAAATGATTCCAAACATCTCTCGAGGATAGTAGATAAACACTCCTGAATATTTGAGATACCCTCTTAGGTTTAGAATATTCAAATATGTTAGAAACAAGAGAGAATTTTCTCAAAACAACACTTGAATTTGATTGGGTAAAGATGAACCTAACCGGATTCGACTGAACTTGACCGAGTTCACCTTGACCCAGGCATATTTAGGGTTTGGGCTTGTATCTCTCCAACTTGTGTTCAAGACAGATCATCCTTGGACATACTCCTTTCAGATTTCTATCTAAAATACCTTTCCTTACCCATTTCTATAGAAAATATCTTGATCTTGGTAGAAATGGAGGTTCAAGCAAGAAAGAGATCAACCAACCCAACAATCATGACAAAAAAAATAGAATGAGAAACACTAAATCTCGAATAAGACTACTTGCTTAAGATAAAAGTACATAAGCATTCCCAAAATGGGCTACATAGCCAAGAAGGAGCTCAACTAGCCATGGACAAGCATAGTTGGCACCAAACAAATATGAAAGAACATCATTTGTACAAACACGAAGGAGAAAAGTAGATGAAAGAGGAAGAAGAAGAGATTTAGCCCAAAGAAGTGAGGTTTCTCTGACCCCTTAGCCTCTATGAGGGCTACATCTCATCCTTAGGATCGTCCTCTTTAATCTTCTGGACTCCTTGGCCTCCTTTCTCCTTGATTTTTCCCCAAAGAATAGCTTTGGTGGATGTAAGGAGGTAGAATATGGTTGGAAATGGCTAGAAAGTGGGTGAATGATGGTGGAAATGGATGTACAGAGGTAGAAGATGATTACAAACAATGATGGATGTAGGCAAACTGATGTAGAGGAGTTCGGGTGTGATCTTCATCCCATTTGGACCTTAGAGATTTCCCAAGGAGCTATGGGAACCAAAGAATAGAACTGTACCAGTGTGCAGAACTGAAGTTCAAAACTCCTTGCTAGATATCAAGGGGTGGGTATTTATAGGGGATAGACAAAGCGTATGTGTTACGTGGGGCTGAACCCAACTGGGTTCGAGTGAAACTAAATGGGTTTGACATATATGTTTGTAGGTATGGTTTGGGGTGGCCATCAGAAGGCATATCTTTAGGGGATGCCTTCAGAAGATGGCCAATAAAAGACAACCTTCAAATGATGCCTTCAGAAGGCTCCATCAGAAGATAAGCCTTTGGGAGATGAACCATCAAAAGGCAAACCATTAGATGGAAAACCACCAGAAATTTTTATTTAGCTATCTTCTAAAGGAAAGAGGCTGAACCCAACCAGGTTTGGGTGAACGTGACTGGGTTCATACCTTCACAAGGTGGTCGTCGAAGTGTTCCTATGACTAATTATTGTCCATTATTTGTGACCTTCAAAATGGACCATCAGAAGACAATCCATCAAAAGGAAACATCAGAGGCAACATTGGGAGAGAAACATTCGAGAGAATCCTTCGCTTACCATCAGAAGTTGTCTCCTGAAGAAGAAGAGTCGATGGAGCATTGTCGTGTATTACTGCAAAAAGTCAAGGGCTTAACTCGACCGGGTTTGTAGGGAAAAAATTTGGAGAATCGATGTCTTCTTGAGTTTGGTGACTTCCAGTCCCAAAATTAGTTAGTTGAGCAAGTTTATCTTCAAGAAGGTATAGATTACAAAAAGATAAGAATCTAGGTTATGTTGGGCATATTGAGTCTATGACAACACACAACTATATATAAATACTTAGCATAAAAGCCAAAATTTGGGTGTTATCATGCTGAGACCAGCAGTTATTAGTATGATCCAGAACAAGACTTTTGTAGGAAACTCATTAGATGAAAACCCTTATCCCCACCTTGATGCTTTTAGAAATATCTATAACACCATCAATATGAACAGGGTACCACATGAAGTCATCTACTGTGAGGGATTCAACTTCTCTCTAACAGATAAGTCTGTATCATGGTTCCTTGTCCTTCTTGATAAATGCATCAATGGATGGGGACCTCTGGATGATGCTTTTGTCACCAAGTTCTATCTGGTGTAGAAGACTCTTAAAAATAGGCACAAGATCATCCGTTTCATGCATAAGCCTAGTGAAAACTTGTATGAAGCATGGGGTAGATTCCATGAATACTAGAGGGACTTCCCTCACCAAACTATGACAAAGGATTTCTAGTTACAACTTCCTATAATGGTGTTACCTCTACTGAAAGGACCTCCCTAACTACATATGCATGTAGTCATTTCCTAGGCAAGAACCCAAAGAAAACCATGAAGATAATTGATAATATGGATGCCCTTCAAGCCAGTTTGGAATATGACAAGGCAACAACTAAGAAGGTATCAGTCAAAGGGACAAATGCCAAGTATAAAGCTTTATAAACTATCAACACCCAGATTCAAAAGATTGCTTCAAATATGAGACAACTAAAGGATTCTGGAAGCAAGGGGATGAATAAAGTAGAAAAGGTGATGAAGTGTGTTACATGTGGAGAAGGAGGTCATGGAGTGAATAATTGTATCTACACCCAACCAGAACAAAATGATCAAGAAGATGATGTTGATACTGTTTCTTATGTTAACTTCAACTAAAAGACTGCCAATCTTCAAAGGAGGGGGCAGACCACCCATGTTCACATGTAACATGACTTATCAGTAGAATAGGAACAACTACCAATGACAAATCCAAAACCAAAACAAAAACTCAAGTGGATCATGTAAAGGTCAAACTCATAATAGAAACCCTAATCAACAAGATATGATTTCTGAAATGTTTGATTTCTCAAAAAGGAGAGTAACTATAAATTAAATATTGAGCCAAAGAGCCATCAACAATATGATAATTCTAAACACAATGCAAACCTAGTTACGGGTGTCACTTCTCAGATGGTTGATATGCAAGCTCACAGTAGGATGATTGACCAAGAACTGACAAAATTATCTAAGATGATAAAGAATCCTCAAGGAAAAATCCATTCTACTACTAAGAGTGCAAAGATGGCTAAACTCCTTTCAAGGAAAGTTCTAGAGGAGTCGATGAGCAAGACTAGCCAAGAATGTACTCATGTCGTTAAGTCCCTACCTCAAATTGACTTGATAGAAGAAGAACAAGAGGTTGAGGTTGTCACCAAGAAAGGCAAGTCAAAATCTAATGGTAAGGGAAAGAAGCCAACAAAAGAGAAGAAGCCTGGTGCATTTGAAGAGGCCAAAGCCAACAAATACCCATATGAACTAAGAATCACATTTCCATACAAGCTGTCCAGGCTTATTTGAAAAGGAAGTATGAAAATTTCATGGAAGCTATGAAGAACCTACACATGGATATCCCATTTCTTGATGTGATAGAAGAAATTCCGACCTATGCCAAGTTTTTCAAATACCTCATCATAAAGAGGAGGCAAGGAAGTGAAATCAAAACTATTTCGTCTTTCTAAGATGTCTAGTGTCTTTGTGCAAGTGAAAATGCCGACAAGAAGAAATATCACTAAGCCTTTACTATCCCATTCAACATAGGGGATAATGAGGTAAGACAAGGAATAGCATATATGGGGGCAAGTATTCCACTCATATTATACCAAAGGTTGGGTCTTACCAACATGGTTAAAATAGGAATGCAAATTCACCTCGTAGACCATTCATTCACAAAACCAGTCAGAGAGTAGAGGACGCCCCATTCGTGTGGGAAGATTCTTCATCCCATGTTATATAGTCATAATAGACACCGTAGAAGATCCATCTTATTCAATGAAATTTGAGATACCATTCATGTCCACTACGAGAGAGTTGTAAGGTGGAATTATCATTATAAGAGTGGGAAATGACCATATCAATTTTCATGATCAAGACTCCATGAGAGAACCTTATCTCTTTGAGTTGGTTTACTTAATGAATAGCTACAATCAATTATGTCAAGAAGTTCAAGACTAGAGTGATATAGTTGACCAGTTAATGAGAGCTCTAAATATCCCTATTCCATATGTAGAAAACCCAAAAGTTGTTGAAATGCTTGACTATTTGAATTAACCTGAAGATGGTTATAGTGATGAGGAAGACATAGTTATAGAGACTATGAAATATGTGTATCTAGAGAAAAACACAGAAGAGAACGAAACATTGAAACCTAAGCTAGAGCTGAAGCATCTTCCTGAAGGCTTAAAGTTACTCAACATGGAAGAAAGAAATCCAATAGTAATAAATTCTACCTTGATACAAGATCAATAGGAAAAACTGCTAAGTGAACTGAACCTGAGGAGGAAGGCAATATGGTATTCTATAGAACATATAGGAGGCATGAGTCCACCTGGATGCATGCACATAATACACCTGGAAGACAATGTGAAACCTCTAGCCCAATCCTAGAAAAAGATCAATCAAAACTTGAGAAAAGTAGTTAAGAAATAGGTTATAATGCTTCTAGATACAAGCATAATATACCCTATAAGCGACAACAATTGGGTGAGTCACATCCATGTAGTGACCAAGAAAGGTGGTATGATAGTGGTTAGGGGAGAGAATGGTGATGAAGTTGCAATGCAGACAATAACAGGTTGGAGGATGTGTATCGACTACAAAAAACTCAATGCCACACTTCTCGTTGCCATTTCTCCGCCACATTCTATAATTTCTTTCCCACGACACATATGTTTCTTGGATGTATACTTAGGATTATACCAAGTCCCCATTCACGTAGAGGATCAAGAAAAGACTACCTTAACATGTATATATGGGACATACACTTTTTGAAGAATGTTCTTTGGTCTCTAGAACACACCATCCACATTTCAAAGGTGCATTATTTCAATGTTTTTAGACTTTTTTTAAGACATTATGGAGGTCTTTTTGGATGACTTCTCTATGTACAAAACTAGTGTTGACTCAAGGTCAATTAGGTCAATGTTGACTCACGTCTAAATTGACTAAACCCATGTTTTGATGATGACTAACCATTCCACATATTGGTGTCTAATGTATCTACTTGAGTGATTTCAAATTAGGTATAGACACACTCCAAATGCCCTAACTTGTACATATCAAATTGGAGAAAAGACAAGTCAAAGTCAATACAAGTGCACATTTTTGTAATATGATGTAAATCCATTAGAATCATGTTGTAAATCACTTGTAATGATTGTATGACTTGTAATTAAGCTTAGAAAACATCAGGAGCACTTAGATCGAATGTTAGATCACTTTAGATGCAACTTTGAAAATTGATTGCAAGCACTTTGTCGGCCGAGTTTCCCAGCCTGAAAACTCAATCGATCATCCTTGATCAATTTTCTGCAGATTGCATCGATCGAGTTGTGTTTACACAGAACTCGACCGATCAAGTAACTAACCATTTCGATTCCTAATGGTCGATCGAGTTTTGTCAGGACAAACTCGACCGATCATTTGAGTATCGGCCTTGTCGTTTACTTGATCGGTCGAGTTACCCATATAGAAACTCGACCGATTGCACTGTACGGAAAAGTGCAGAAAAGTGCTTCTAGCCATTGTGGAGTTGCAACAAGTGAAAATATATCCGTTGAAAGCCACAAAATGGCTAGTTTTCGTTCACAAGTGTTCCCAAAGGCTAAGAGGCATCCCCAGCTATAAATAGGACCCATTGGGCTTCATTCCAAGGTTGAGCATTCATTGCAAAACTCTATGTGAGGTTCCTATTCTATAGTTGAGTGCTTCCTACAGCCTCCTCTCTCTCTAAGCTTAATCACTTGCTACATCCATTAGAGTGAGTAGGAAATCTGTAAGAGAGCTAGTCCTACTTGTATATCTTGTGAGGCTCTCACTTCCACCATCTCCCCATCTCTCATTTCAATCATGAAGATGAAGGTTCTCTCTCTCAGATAAGAGAGGTGAAGAAGAACAAGGGAAGGCATCCCTTGGTGAAGATCAAGGATGAAGGCTTGGAGCTAGAGTGGGTAATCCCTTGGTGAAGGCAGAAGACTCCTTGCTCAAGTGGGTAAGTCCTTGGTGGAAGCTTCTCCGAGTGAAGGTGAAGTCAAAGGCGGAAGATCCAAGAAGAGTGGATAATTCCTACAAGGCTGAAGACTTGTGCAAGAGTAGGTAAGTCCTTGGAAGAAGGCAGAAGACTCCTTGCAAAGTGGATAAGTCCTTGGTAAGGTTGAAGACTCTTTATATTCGATAGCTAGGTAAGTCCTTTGTTTGGTCATGTATTGTAAGTCTTATGAATGAATATAAGAATGCAATGGTTAGGAAATCTTAGAGGTTGACCTCCCTAGGTAAGTGGACTGACATACTTCTAGTTTGAAGTGTGGAACCACTCTAAATAGCTTGTCTACTTGTGTTTGCTCAATCTCTCTCATCATTGCTATGCATGTTTTAGTTGTACTCAAATTACCTATTTAGCAACCTTATCTTTTGATTTATCTTGAAGGTCTAATGAATTTTGTTTAAGTGCATTCATCTCTATTCACCCCCTCTAGAGCATCTAATCACCCATCTAGGATCCAACAATTAGTATCAGAGCGGGTCTTCTTCAAGCATACTTCAACAAGTAGGAGATGATGGGTGACTATCAAGGAGGGAGATACTTGACCAGCCTACCAATCTTTGTTGTGAGCAATTTCCTATATTGGAGAAGAAGGCTTCAATTCTACATCCAAGGATCAAGTCTTGAGATGTGGCAAATGGTGAACAACCCATACATGCTACCAAAGACAAAGATTGAAGAATGGGATGAAGCTACCTTGAAGAAAGCAACCTTGAATGCTAGAGCCATGCACATCCTATATGCCTCCATGACCCCCACCGAGTTCAATCGGATTTCTTAATGTGAAATAGCCTATGAGGTATGGAGAAAGCTTTGCATCACTTATGAAGGGACAGATCAAGTGAAGGAAAGCAAAGTCTAGCAAAGTCTACATGCTCAAAGGGCTGCTTGAGAACTTCAAGATGGGAAAGGAGGAGAGGATAGCCAACATGTACTCAAGGCTCAACACCATTGTGAATGGTCTCGCTGTTCTAGGACATCCCATGTCTAGTAGAGAGATCAACTCAAAGATCCTTAGAACTCTCCCCAAGAGATGGGAACCCAAGGTGACTTCCATTGAAGAAGCAAGGTCTCTTAAGGATATTCCTATCGAAGAGCTCATTGGAAATCTACAAGCACATGAAGCTACACTTGACAAGAGGGAGGAAGTAGAAAGACAAGAAGTGAAAGAACTCAAGAGAATGAAGAAGGCTGAAATGAAGGCTCAAATCACGGCTATTGTTGATCAAGCCTCTCCATCCTCTAAAGTTGAAGAAGATGCCATGTACTCCAAGGGTATATTCTACAAAGGCAAGTCCTCCTCCATCCGGTGCTTCACATGTGGAAAGAAGGGTCACTACAAGGAAGATTGCCCACAAGGCAAAAAGACCCATCTTCACAAGAAGAAGGAGAAATGGCACTCAAGCTCAAGTGGCTCCTCCAACTCAAGCTCAAGTGAAGATTCAAGTGAAGGATCAAGCTCAAGCTCTAGTGATGAAAGAGAATGCCATTTTGCTCTTATAGCATCAACAAGTAAGGACTTAAGTGAGGTAAATCTAAACTCTTTAGATAAAGAATCTTTGATTGCTATTATTCATGATACTTGGGCCTCTCTTAAGTCTTCTAAAAGGAAAAAGAAAAAGCTTGCTAGAATTGTTGATAATTTGCATGTAGAACTAGATGATCTTGGACGTGCTAATTCTTTCTTACTTGATGATAAAAATGATTGTCTTAGTCAAGTAGATTATCTTAAACTTGAAAATGCTAGTTTGCTTGATAAGATTAGATTTCTAGAAGCTCATCCTCTCATGCCTATTTTTAATGAAGATCATACTTTAATTCTTGATTCTCTCATGCATGATATTGATGTTCTTAAATCCGAAAACAAGGACAAAGATTTTATTTTGCAAGAATTAGAAACAGAAAATGCCTCCTTTCTTGCTAAAATCAATGTACATGAATCTTATTCTAGTTCTACTAATAGAGAGAATGATGTTGTTGCTCTTCATTTTGATAGTGATTCTTATTTAACTAAAGTGCGTTGCTTAGAAAATGATCTTTTGCATGCTAGAGAAAATATAAATCATTTGTCTTCTACTATTGCTTCTCTTAAGCATGATAATGATAGTTTAAGATATTCTTTGCAAAGATTCTTAGTTGGTAAAAAGAATCTTAATGACATCCTACACCATACTACTAAACAAATTGGTAGACATGGTTTAGGGTATGATAGTAGTCAAGGGAACAACAAAGATAAAGGACCTCCAATATTCCATGGAGAATCCTCTAGTTCCAAGACTATGGGCACATGCAACTATTGCAATGAAATTGGTCATTATTCTACTAGTTGTCCTTTTAGGAAAGCACCCAAGAGCAATAGGACTTGGGTTGCTAAACTAACCCCTATGGACCCAAAAACATGATTGGGGACCATTTCATCTTTGTTCTTATAGGTACTTGCAAATGGATTGACTTGAGCTATTGAATTGCAAATTGACTTCTCAATCCATATGAAAGAAGAAAGGTGAGATGTGTAGAGGGTGATAATAAGTGGAAAAGGAATGGTAAGAACAAAGGTAAAGGTTTTATTGCTTATAACCATTTCTAAATTGTTTTTGTCAAGTTAGTGTGCACTATACATATTGTTTTTGAATCAAAAGTGGTATTTTGTGTTTCACTTAACACTCTTGCTCAAAAACTGTTTCTAATGCTTCTATAGTGCATTACTAACTTGCTTAGACATGTTTGGATATGTCTTATATTTTTAGCATGCCTTTAAATATGTTTTTATGAAATATATGTGCTTCTTTTATACAGCTTCTCTATCGGTCGAGTTTGTCCTGTTTGAAACTCGACCGATAGGCACCAATGGATGTTGCCAGCAGTTGTCATCGGTTGAGTTGTCAATGCACAGAACTCGATCGATAACACTATGCACAGAATACACAGTTGGCTTATTGAATGAGAATTTCCCTCTCAACTAGATTTTCTCAACCAATAGCCTTATTCTTTGGCACTCTCATTTGGTACCTTTATATATGCATATTGCCATGTTCTAAATTTCCTATCTTGCTTACAACTATATCTCTCTAATTGCTCTAAATTGGTATATCTATATCTTGCAATTACTTGCTTTGAGTTGTTTTGCAGATAATGAACTCTTTGGATCTCTTAGTTGTGTCTTAAATTGCTTCCGTTGTGCTCTAACTTGCTACATCTATCTAGATGTATATCTTGTTTTGATACAACCTTGAGGTTCTTAGGGGTAATCATCTTATGGTAAGGATGCATATCTATGTGAGTTATATCCTTTCATGCTTCTAAATTGCTTATCTCTGTGTTTGGATATATCTCTACATCTACTCATTGCTTGCTTTATCTTGTGTATCTTTTGGTATATCTTGCTATGATCTAGATCCTACTAGTAGTCCTAACTTGTGATATCATCTACTAATAGTTCATATACATGTAGTTCTAACCTTGTTTATAATTGGCATCTTTGCTCATCTATATGCTATGATTGTATCTTGTCTCATACATGCTCAAGCTTCTTCCTTGAATTGCATATCTACTATCTTGAGTTGCTTGCATAACATTGTGATGCAGGGTACATAGATCTACATTATATGTAGAAATTGGAGTATTTTTGGATTTTATGTAGGTTTTGCTCCAGTTTCAGTTTTTGGTGCAAAACTAGTGTTTTTCATGCAGAAACAACCTTCTAAGCAAGACTCATTGCTTTACAATGAGCTTTGATGGTTTTTGGTCAAATTTCGTCATCTTGAGGGTCACAATTATGTTTTATTGTTTTTCTACAACTTTTATAATACATTTTGGGTTGTTCAAGTATATGCTTTAACTTACTTTTCTTTCTATGCTTGGACAAGCCCCTATCTGTGCTCTTCTACTCTCCTTATATAACTTTGTGTTATCTCCTTTCTTTTTAACAAGTGATGTTTCTTATTTCATCATAACCCCACTTTTTGAAATGACAAAGGGGGAGAAAGGTATGTCTTCTTTTAAAAAGAGGAAGAAGGCATGTCTTACATGAAGAAGAGAAGTATGTTCATGTAAAGGGAGTAGGTAAAGGGGAGAAGACATATATGTGTAGAACATATATGAGTAGAAGACATAGTACTCTATAAATGTTATGAAAGCTAACCATGCAGGAGAAATAACATCAATTGAGGGGGAGTATGAAAACTCCATGCACATCAATTAAGGGGGAGCATATGAACTCCATTCTATTGAAACCCCTAGGTTTCTCCGAAGGTATGATTTTACTTAAAAGCTTTCAAAACATTTATGGAATGGTTTGTCATCTTCAAAAAGGGGGAGAATGTTGACTCAAGGTCAATTAGGTCAATGTTGACTCATGTCTAAATTGACTAAACCCGTGTTTTGATGATGACTAACCATTCCACATATTGGTGTCTAATGTCTCTACTTGAGTTATTTTAGATTAGGTATAGACACACTCCAAATGCCCTAACTTGCGCATATCAAATTGGAGAAAAGACAAGTCAAAGTCAATACAAGTGCACATTTTTGTAATATGATGTAAATCCATTAGAATCATGTTGTAAATCACTTTTAATGATTGTATGACTTGTAATTAAGCTTAGAAAACATCAGGAGTACTTAGATTGAATGTTAGATCACTTTAGATACAACTTTGAAAATTGATTACAGGCACTTTCTCGGTCGAGTTTCCCAGCCTGAAAACTCGATCGATCATCCTTGATCGATTTTCTGCAGATTGCATCGGTCGAGTTGTGTTTACACAAAACTCGACCGATCAAGTAACTAACCATTTCGATTCCTAATGGTCGGTTGAGTTTTGTCAGGAAAAACTCGACCGATCATTTGAGTATCGGCCTTGTCGTTTACTTGATCGGTCGAGTTACCCTTATAGAACTCGACCGATTGCACTGTACATAAAAGTGCAGAAAAGTGCTTCTAGCCGTTGTGGAGTTGCAACAAGTGAAAATATATCCGTTGCAAGCCACAAAATGGCTAGTTTTCGTTCACAAGTGTTCCCAAAGGCTAAGAGGCATCCCCAACTATAAATAGGACCCCTTGGGCTTCATTCCAAGGTTGAGCATTCATTGTAAAACTCTATCTGAGGTTCCTATTCTATAGTTGAGTGCTTCCTACAACCTCATCTCTCTCTCTAAGCTTAATCACTTGCTACATCCATTAGAGTGAGTAGGAAATCTGTAAGAGAGCTAGTCCTACATGTATATCTTGTGAGGCTCTCACTTCCACCATCTCCCCATCTCTCATTTCAATCATGAAGATGAAGAGTCTCTCTCTTAGCTAAGAGAGGTGAAGAAGAACAAGGGAAGGCGTCCCTTGGTGAAGATCAAGGCTGAAGGCAGAAGACTCCTTGCTCAAGTGGGTAAGTCGTTGGTGGAAGCTTCTCCGAGTGAAGGTGAAGTCAAAGGCGGAAGATCCAAGAAGAGTGGGTAATTCCTACAAGGATGAAGACTTGTGCAAGAGTAGGTAAGTCCTTGGAAGAAGGTGGAGGACTCCTTGCAAAGTGGGTAAGTCCTTGGTAAGGTTGAAGACTCTTTGTATTGGATAGGTGAGTCCTTTGTTTGGTCATGTATTGTAAGTCTTATCAATTAATATAAGAATGCAATGGTTAGGAAATCCTAGAAGTTGACCTCTCTAGGTAAGTGGACTGACATACTTCTAGTTTGAAGTGTGGAACCACTTTAAATAGCTTTTCTACTTGTGTTTTCTCAATCTCTCTCATCCTTGCTATGCATGTTTGAGTTGCACTCAAATTACCTATTTAGAAACATTATCTTTTGATTTATATTGAAGGTCTAATGAATTTTGCTTAAGTGCATTCAGCTCTATTCACCCCCCCTCTAGAGCATCTAATCACCCATCTAGGATCCAACAACTAGTTTTGATAGTTGTATAAGTAATATTTCTTGAGTTTCAAAACACCACAATGAAAAACAACTAGTGTTGAATTGGGAAAAATGTCGCTTCATTTTACATGAAGGGTTTGGGCTAGGATATAAAATCTTAAAAAAGTATTCAAATTTGACTTGAGAAAAGTGGAAGCTATTTCTAATCTCCCACCCCTAAATACGTAATTAGAGTAAGAAGCTTTTTGGTATATGTTGGGTACTATAGAATTTCATTAAGGACCTCTCCAGAATATCCAAGCCAATGTCAAACCCTCTTGTCAAAGACATTGTGTTTGAATTCAATGACAAATTCCTTAAGGCTTTTGAAACCTTGAAGAATGCTCTAACAACAACACATCCTTCAAGCTCTATATTGGGAGCTCCCCTTTGAATTAATGTGTGATGTAAACGACTATGCAATTGGAGCAATTCTTAGTCAAAAAAGATAAAAAGAGCCATGTGATCTACTATGCTATCAAAACTCTTGATGAAGCCTAAGTGAACTATACTAAGACCAAAAAAGAAATGATGGCAATAGTTTATGTTTTTTATAAGTTCAAATCCTACCTATAGGGTCAAAATTGAAAGTTTATACTGACCACTCATGTAACGTCCCAGGATTTGAGGCCTCAGATAACATGATCTTAAAAGGAATGATTGGACTACCCATATCACCAAGGTGCACCTCCTTTTCCGGGAGCCCATCACTAAGAACTCCATAGTTAAGCATGCTCTGTTTGGAGTAGTACTGGGGTGGGTGACCTGTTGGGAAGTTGATCCTGGCATGCGCGTGAGTGAGGACAAAGTGCACAGTTAAGGCTAGTGGTAATCTGTGGGGCCATTCGTCATTCCTGAAACTCTACTAGAGCCTAGGGTACTGGGCCCGGTCATTACAAATGGTATCAGAGCCATAACCCCTCCAGTAGGTGGGGCCCACATGGGCATGTGGCATGCCAGTATTGAGTCGTACGGTCTAGGCATGTAGGAAAGGGTTGTCCATGGTAGACGTAACCACCCTTGCGCTGGTATTTTGTGATCGGGAGCTGGGTGTCCATGGGCCATTGTGGGTCTGCACTGAAATGGGGTCAGATTATGAGGCCATATAGTTGAACCTTGACGAGGACATTAAGAGTCTAACTGGGGGAGATTGTAATGTCCTAGGATTTGAGGCCTCGGATAACATGATCTTAAAAGGAATGATTGGACTACCCATATCATCAAGGTGCACCTCCTTTTCCAGCAGCCCATCACTAAGAACTCCATAGTTAAGCGTGCTCAGCTTGGAGTAGTATTGGGATGGGTGACCTATCGGGAAGTTGATCCTGGCATGCATGTGAGTGAGGACAAAGTGCACAGTTAAGGCTAGTGGTGATCTGTAGGGCCAATCGACATTGTTGAAACTCTACTAGAGCCTAGGGCACTGGGCCCGGTCGTTACAACTCAACTATTAAATATCTTATGTAAAAGAAAGATATGAAGCTGAGACTCCTGAGGTGAATGCTTATGCTATAAGAGTTTGACTACAAGATTATTGATAAGAAAGGGACAGACAACATTGTGGCCGACCACTTGTCCCAAATTATTCTTGACAATGATAACTCTATTGGGTAATGACAATTACACATATGAAGCGTTGATGTTGGCAAGGTCAGTGGTACCTAATTTACCATGGCTCGTAGATATTTGTAATTACTTAGTGTGTAGACAACTAACTCCTGACATCACTTATAATGAGAACAATAATTTGTTTTTCAATATAAAAAATTACTATTAGGATGATCCTCTTCTCTTTAGAAGATGCGTTAATCATTTGTATCATCGTTGCATTCTAGAATAAGAAGTGTCAAAGATCCTATATGAGTGTTATTCTTCACCTTATGGAGGACACTTGGGCAGAGACATGACCACACAAAGATTTTACAATCTGGTTTTTATTGGCCTATGTTGTTCAAAGATGTGCATGCTTATGTTAAATCTTGCAATGAATGTCAGCACATAGGAAATATATCAAATAGAAATGAGATGCCCATGTCTGAATGGATAGAAGTGGCAATTTTTTATGTCTGGGGAATTAATTATATGGGACCTTTCCCATTATCACGAGGCAACCAATACATCTTAGTTGCAGTGGATTGCGTATCCAATTGGGTGGAAGCGGTAGCTACCCCCACTTGCAATTTGAAAGCCATGATAAATTTAGAATATTATTTTTCCTAGATACGGTGTCCCACACACTTTCATTAGTGATGGGGGATCCCATTTTGGGGAAAGGCAGTTCGAAGCTCTTCTGAAAAAGTATGAAGTGAGGCACAGAGTTGCCACCCTTTATCACCCACAAACCTCGGGTTAGATTGAGGTTTCAAATCGGTAGATAAAATAGATTATGCAAAAGATTTTTGAGGGGTACCCGGAAAGATTGGTCAATGAAGCCCGACGATGCCTTGTGGGCATATCGTATATCCTATAAGACTCCAATAGGGACCAATCCCTACATATTGATTTATGGATAGGCATGTCATTTGCTAGTTGAGATAGAGCACAAGGCCTTCTGGGCAGTTAAGTTCTTGAATATGGACTTAGAGCTAGATGGCAACAAGTGGTTCCTACAATTACAAGAACTAGAGTAACTTAGACTCCATTCCTATGAAAATCCTAAAATTTACAAACAAAGAATTAAGGTGTGGCATGATGCCCACCTAAAAAGAAAAGATGTTTCTAAAAAAGAGAAGGTTCTTTAGTTCAATTCTAGTATTATACTTTGTCATGGAAAGCTAAGATCAAGATGGTTTAGGACCCTTCACAGTGTCAAAGATATCTCTATCATGGATGATGGAACTAGTTAGTGAAAAGACAAGGATTTTCCTTATAAATGGGCAAAGAGTAAAGACGCATTATGAGGAACAAGTATATATAAGAAGAGCTGAGGTGCATTTTGGTGAACCGCCACTAGCACCACCTAAGGAAGAATGATGATGCTACCCATAGAGAGTCAAGATAAAGACTACAAATTAGCGCTTCTTAGGAGGAAACACAAGGATTTCTTGAACATGCTTTGTTGGATTCTAGTCATTATATTTTAGTAATTTCTATCCTAGGTCTCATTGAGTTGCTAATATAGATTGGTTTTGCTTAATAGTTTTACTGTATATAGAAAAAAATTAGTGAAGGATCTAACTCAAATTTCTCTATTACATGTACCATCATTTGATAATAAGAAGAGAAACCTTTGATTTAGTCCCTTTGGAATCATTGATTTCACATCCTGATATGGACCAATCCACCATCAGAAGGTGAAAGTTGGTTATGCCATCAGAAGCTAAGGCAGAGGGGCATCCATAGAATTTACAAGTACTACCGAAGCATCAGTAGACACAGATATTGTCACCAGAAGGGGGACATCTTGTTTGTCTGTCAGAAAAATGTGAAGTCTTACTAGCTATTGGATCCCAAAATCCATGAAAACATTGGAAGGCATGTGATTGTCATGTCGTTAGAAGAGTTCAACATACTAAAGAACCATTAGAAGGGGGACATACAATTTGTCCATCAGAAGATAGGGTCTGTCAAATCATCAAAAGATAGGGATAAGTACTACCATGTGATAGTGTGCACTATGTGAACCATCAAAAGGCCAATAGCCACAGATAAAGGCTGAATAGGGCCCACCTTCACTTGATCGGTGGCTATAAAAGCAAGAGGGGCTCACACTAGTACAATTAGTTGTAAAGAGAGTAAAGGCAATAGAGCAAAAGTAAACCATAGACACCTAACACTACTGATCGAAATCAAATAACTTTTTTGTTCATCAGAAGATGTATGTTGTCTTCAACCTCCTACTATCAAAAGATGGAAAACCTTAGAAGGAACCCTTCCATGTTGATGATGCTTGCAAGCTAAGGTTTACTCGCACACTACAACAGAAGCAGATATTCTCACCAATGATGCATGGACTATGGCGTCTCAACAAGGAATGACGCTGAAGACAACAATTGGTACATCTATTGCTTAAACTTTTGTTTCATTCTTGGTTCATTCATGTTCTACTAGAATTGTCATTATAATATCCATCAATTCATCTCTCATCTTTCAGACTAACCTCTAGAGGATGATATACAATTTTCCTTCCCTGACCTTGTGCCATCTAAATCTTGAACTTTCCTTTAGGTGTAATCCATCGAAAGGCAGCCAGAATCACCAGCATCATTTTCCCTCTCTCACCAATAGCCATCGTAAGACTACTTCTTCCGTAACTTTTATTAAAAACCATTGGTTCTTTGAACCTCTATTGCAAACCGTACCAACAATCGTTTTCCCTCTTCTCTCACCATCAGAAGACCAATTTCCTTCACTTCATTTGTACCTAGAAAAACCATCAGTTCCCTGACCCCAAAGCTGGACATGGGTTAACACCTACTGCCATAGTTTCTTCACTAACCATCAAAAGATTTATTCCTACAAGAACCACCGATTCTTGAAACCATCAGTTTATCCACCTTACACTCAAGAAACCATCAGCTATTTGGAGACCCAATTTTCTTAACCATCAGAAGGCACTTTCCCCTTAAAAAACCATCGGTTGTATAAACTCCTTGGCAAACCATCAGTTTTGAGATTTCTATGACCTACCATCAACTTACACATTCTCATCTTAAGACTGATTGCATACTTCAAATTTACCTATTGGCTTAGCCTTGCATGAGATATATCAATATCAACATTGCAAATAGAATTAAAATGGTAGGTAACATAGGTAGGGAGTAGATTGTTTGCAAAGGATAGGTGAAGAGGGTGAGTGAGACCAGTAGGAATAGAGAAACACTCATGCGGGAGAAAATTGATAGAATAGTGAGATAAAAGGATGATGTTGTGGCATATATCACAATCCATGGGGAACCAACCCCTTCCAGCATACAAGCAAGGATGGAGGTCGACAAACTCAAATGTCTAGAGGAGCCAATTCCATAAGAGTCCTCCAACTTTATTGAGTCTACGGGGGAATAAAAATTCTAAGTATACACCTTCTATTGAAATCAAAACCTTAGGAAGAAGGGGGCACCAAGACCCACTCTCATATGCACATATTATACAAACTTTTTACCCATTTTGCACACATTTTCAATTAGTTTTGTACATCATTTTGCCTCTAATCATACTTGATTTCCCATATTTTAGTTATTTTACTCACCTCATGTTTGAGATCACAAGTACATGATTTTGATGAAGATTTGGGACTCATCCAACCCAAATTCAACCTAAGTTGGATTCCCGAAGAGTTTGCATGCTTGGCGCACTTGATCTTGAAGAATTTGAAGAGAACACATCATGTGTTATTTTATACACAACATGTATGTTTATAGAAACTCATGTCCCTAGCTATAGAGAAAGGACACGACGTGTTGCTACTCAAAACATGGCGTGTCCTCGCATTCAAAAGCCATATTTCAAAGTTTTGTCAAGTCACATGGCATGTGTTTAGGAAGACATGTTGTGTGTCATTTGCTCATGACAACCTCAGATTGCAACTACATGACATTTCTTTGAGTGATGCACCATGCACTCTTCACAAAAGTAGCTCTAAATAGCAGTTACATGTTGTGATACAATGTGTCTCCCATTGTACACGTCATGTCTCCATCAGTTTCTACAAAATTTGAAAAGAATCACCCCTCATTTTAAATACGTGGACAACCATGTGGAGAGGTTATCTCTTGTCATTTTGAAGCACACTAGAGCAAGGAGGAGGCAATTTTTAGGGATAAAGAGGTGGTTTTCAAAGATACATGATGGAAATATTTTATGATTTCATAGAAAATATTATGGAAATTTTTATGGATGATATAAGCATTTATGGTAATTCCTTCAATTTAGTTGTTGAATTTAACTAAACTTTTGCAATAATGTAAATAGGCCAACCTTGTGCTCAACTGGGAGAAGTTCCATTTTATGGTAAAATCTGGTCTTGTAAGTTGGTCATGTAATTTCAAGCAAAGGGATTGAGGTTGATAAAGCAGAGGTTGAATATATTGAGAAGATGTCAACTCCAATAATAGTGAAAGAAGTTCACAACTATTTGGGACATGTGGGGTTCTATAGAAGATTCATTAAAGACTTATCAAAGATTGCAAATCCTCTCTTCTCCTTGTTAGCCAAAGATGTTGAATTCATATTCAATGAATAATGCAAAACAACCTTTCAGAGATTAAATGATGCTCTTATCTCATCCCCCCATCATTCAACCACTGGTTCAGATTGCTCCTTTTGAAATCATGTGTGATGCTAGTGATTATGCCATAGGGGCAATCCTAGGACAAAGACTAGATAATAAGTTTCATCTGTTCATTATCCAAGCAAGACCTTAGATGTTTCTCAAATAAATTATGTCACTACAAAAAAGGAGTTGCTTTCTATAGTCTATGCTTTTGATAAGTTCTGACAATATCTTGTGGGGTCAAAATCATTATATATGTAGACCATGTTGTAATTAGATACCTCATCAGCAAGAAGGATGCCAAACCTCTTATCTATTGGATACTACTGTTACAGGAGTTTGATTTGGAAATCAAAGACAAAAAGGGGACATAAAACAATGTAGTTGATCTCCTTTCATGCCTCTCCACAAGCGCTCAAGTCAAGGTTCCTATTGATGACAATCTACGCATCGAGAAGTTGTATGCAGTAAATTCGCTTGTGACACCGTGGTTGTCAATTTTGCAAACTATCTAGCCACCATATGCCTCCCTCCTGATGTCACCTATGAATAGGATAAGAAGTTATTCCCACTCAAACTCTAGATGCAAAATTAGTGATGAAGCTATTCCAAAAGATCATTTTTTTGAGATTTGGGGTGCCTAAAGTAGTCATCTTAAATGATAGAATTCATTTCAATGAGAGGAACTTCAACAATATATTTATCAAGTATGGTGTCAAGCATATGATTTCTATACCATACCATTCACAAACGTTAGGTTAAGTCAAGATTTTGAATAGACAAATGAAGACAATATTAGAGAAGACAGACTCTAACTCAAGAATAGATATGGCATTGAAATTAGATGATGCATTGTGGGCTTATAGGATAGCTTATAAGACACTTATCAGTACGGATCCATTCAAGCTGGTCTATCAAAATTCATGTCATCTACCTATTGAACCTGAGCATAGAGCATTGTGGGCAATTAAATTTCTCAACTACGATATGAAGAAAGTAGGAGAAAGAAGGTTGCTACAACTTCAAGAACTGGAAGAGATGAGATTAAATGCATACAAAATGCTAAGATCTACAAAAAGAGAAAACAATGAGATGGCATGATAAAAGGATTTGTACCAAAGATTTCAAAGAAGGAGATATAGTGTCTATTCAATTCCCAGCTTAAATTCTTTCCAGGAAAGTTGCATTCTACATCGTCGGGACCTTTTCAATGTTGAAAGTCTACCCCTATGGAACTGTGCACCTGTAGGGGAAAGAAGCCTCATTCAAAGTTAATGGCCATCGTTGCAAACTATACACTGAAGGATAGAAGATAGACTAGGGAGACTCTTGCTCCCTCTTAGATGCTTGATGTAGGTGTCTATAGTATCACTCTAGACTCAAAATGAAGGACCTTGTGGGAGTTGACCCTACATATAGGATATATTTCTTACTAGCATTAGCTCAATGAACTTGTTCTCTTCTAAAACTAAATTTGTCATGGATTAATGTAATAACTTAGACCCTCATGACCATACATCATCGTCATTGCAGGTGCTTAGAAAAGAAAAGCAAGTTCTACTGATTTTCAACAAGACACAACGTATGAAACATAGAACATGACATGTCTCCACTCACAAGTTATGTATTCAAGCTAATCTCCAAAATAAATGACGTGTCTATTTTAAGACATGAAGTTTGCAATTCTAAAAGTGAGTTGCTGGAAAGTCACATGACATGTGGGAATTCACACTCGACTTGTCCTCTAAATCATTTGAACATTTATTATCTTCTAGAAACATACACACCATGCCTTTAATAAAAAACAACATTTCACCATCAGCTTGGAAACATCAAGGGGTTTACTGGAAAGTTACACAGAATGTGTAAATTCACACACGCGTGCTTTACAAGAGGAAGCTCTCGTTGGAATCAAACACGATGTGCATTTATTCTGACATGGCATGTCCTCATCAAATCAAGGAAAAAATAGAAAGCAGTAGTCGAGATGTACATAGAAACACACCATATACTTTACAACACATGTTGTGTGTGCGGGACAGAAATAGGGTTTTTAACCCAATCTCTAGCCCACACTCTCATTTCTTCTATTACTCACGCCGCGTGCACCTCCTAGCAGCCATGTTCACACTCGATCTCTCAGATTCAACCACCGTCACCACTGTCTCCAAGCCCTGCTTCACCACTAGAGTCTTCCCATCCAAGAAGTATCTTGTTCATTTCTCCAAGTCATTGTTTGCACCCTTCCGCCACATGAGGAGTTTATATCAAGGTATACTTGCATTCCCCTCTTCTCAAGCCACTGATATCCTTTGTGTAAGGATCAACAGTCATCTCAGTCCAGACCCAGGAGCTCACCACCTCCATTTCTTCTATCAGATCATCCCACATCGTCACCAACCGATCACCTCCATTGTCATTGTAGCAAGCTTCCACCCTCTCTTTCACTTGATCTAGGTCATTCTTTACCTGAAGCTCGTTGCCATTACAGAAGACACAACATGACTGAAGCATACACGTCGTGACATCTCCTTCGTGCTCAACTTGTAACTTGTTTTCTTTCTACAACACACAGTGTGTGAAACACAATAGACGTCATGTCCAGTCGTTGAAAAATCAACTACCATATGCATAGAATACGTGCCATGTCCCTACTTCGATACGTTATGTACCTTGTTCCAGCAACACAAAGTAGGCCACCAATGGCACCAATCAAGCAAGCCTCCAAATGTCAATGGGGAGAGAGATCTTCCTCAGCTCCCAACTTTGTCTCCACCACTCAGTTCAGAGTCACAAGACACCACTTACCAAATGTTGATTACTCGTAGGCTTCTCACTACATGCTTCTCCTTTGAGGAAATAATGCAGGTAATGGGATTCAAAGATGAGGTCGTAGGTCTTCTAGAGGAGCTTGGACTCAAATACACTCACTGCACAATGAGAAATACCTACCCTAGACTCACCTATGAATTTCTAACTACATTGAAGGCTGAAATGACACCAAAAAGCCCCATGAGCCATTTGCTATAATTTACTTCTGTCTTTTGGGTCAGAGCTACAAGTTAACATTCAAAAAAAAATTGTGAGGCATTTCAATGCCACTATGGGGATGGTTTAGTGTATCCTCTACAGTTTGATAGTGATGCTTTCTGGAGAGAAGTAATAAATGATGACATCCATGAAGTAGCAAAAGCACACATTCACAATCCCATCTTCTGTTATGTCCATCACCTTCCTATCACATGGGTTTTTGCAAAAAATGAAACCCAAGGAGTATGTGGGTAGATGGGCCTTTTCTTTCTATGGGAAATGGAAAACAACTACAAAATCAATATAGGGTACTTGATTCTCACCAGGTCTTCGATATCAAGAAGAAGTCATCACGCAATATCATGTTTGGGGGTTTGATCACCCACATTGCCTGCAATGTTGTGATGATTTTATAGGTTTGGAGGCTGCACCTAGAAAGAACCTAGTTGACATACAGTTTCTTGTTTCTTTTGGTTTACTTGTTTGGGTTCACAATGATGATTCAAAATTTAGTCATTTCATTGATGATGACAAATTCGTTGAATTGCCTAACTAGTAAATCATAACTTTGACAAACAAGGACAATTGGAAGTTTGATCTCTTTGGTTCTGATCACAATGAGGATGCACCCATTGTAGTTGCTATAGCACCACCTCCCCCTCCACCGATACACAGACAAAGTATATTCAAGTCATGCCTGATGTGCAACATTTATATATTGTTATGTCCAATAGAGATTTGATCAATAGGATAGCCTTTTAAATTTGATGAGCCAGTAGTATTTTATCACGCATGACATGGTACAGAGGATGGACATGTGGCATATTTCACAGGGCCACTATGCCATGCCTCCACCACCACCTCCACCTCATCCAGAGCTAACCCCTATAGACTTTCCCAATGATGATGATCTTGTCAACCAACATTTCTTAGCTGGTCATGAGGGGGTTGGCCCTTCATCTTGATACTCCATGGCACGCACCCAGTTGCTACCAACTTGAGTTTAATCGATGCAATGAGGACACTATAGATTTAGAGCTTAGCATGGAGCAACCAACTAGTAATGTAGTTTAGTTTCCCTTTCATCATTTTGTTTCTTGCTTTTGTTGTAGTTTTTGTTCCTGCTTGTGGAAAATCTAGTATGATATGAGTCATTTTCATTGTGTTTGGATTGAAACTACTCCTTTGATTGAACAGTTTGTCCCATCTTGTATTGAAACCTAAACTGAAGGAAGAAAATAAAATCATGCATCTTTTAAATGGAATATTTTGCCAACAACCTCTGTTTCATCTTGATTTATTGCTTATAGTTGCATGTACACCTTATACATTCTTTCCATTATAATACATGTAACAGAAAAAATCTTCTTGGAATGATCAACTTCACAATCTATTTAGCATTCTAGATGACTTTATCAAATTTGCAGTGCATTTTCAACTAAACTCTCAATGAAAACTTTTAATTAATGACTGAAATACTATTAACTAGACAGTTCAGCTAAATCTTCTATGGTTGGGAAAAATCTCCTAGTTTAAGGCCTCATGGATCTAAAGTAGAACCTGACTCATTCTGGATCATTATGGTTTTATTCTTGTATTCACCCTTATAAAAGGTGGCTAAACCACCCGCATAGCATGCTAGCTTAGTGTAAGTTTGATTTGGATGCGATGGTTAGGTTTTGCATCTGTAAAGAGGGTATATAACCCCGACTGACATTCCACGTGTCCATAAGTCTATATTAGTTGTCGAGTGTTAGAATCCATGCTTCATTTTTTTATCTAAAAAGTAAAGAGATTGTTACTAAACCGTTGGTTGATTTGGATTTCATCTTTTACATCTATAATAATTGGGAGATTTAGGTTACATATTCACTACTCTTTTGTTCTTGTCATCTAAATTCTGTCTAATGTTGTTTTGTTGATTCTTCCATT
This sequence comes from Alisma plantago-aquatica, assembly GCA_963693085.1. NCBI lineage: Eukaryota > Viridiplantae > Streptophyta > Magnoliopsida > Alismatales > Alismataceae > Alisma > Alisma plantago-aquatica. Next base: position 728,900,307 of record OY856411.1, on the reverse strand, counting down.
TGGACTTTTACACCTTGCTGAACTAAAACTTTCAGTCTTGAGTGTTTAAGGTGATCCTATGGCTAGTTGCAATAAATTTTTGTATGGTTGAATTGGCTTGAAACAAAATTTTTGTTTCATTTAATTGATTCATGAGCTTGATAGCTTCCTCATTTGTATTTCCATGTTCTTTTTTCTCAAGGACAAGCAATAGTTCAAGCTTAGGGGGATTGGATGTGCACATTTTGTATAGAATTTCTACCTAGTTTTGCACACATTTTCAATCCATTTTGTACATCATTTTGCCTCTAATCATACTTGATTTCCCACCTATACTTGCCTCATGTTTGTGATCACAAGTGCATGGTTTTGATGAAGAATTGGGATCAATCCAACCCAAATTGGGCCTTAGTTGGATTCTTGAAGAGTTTGCATGCTTGGCGGAGTTGAACTTGAAGAATTTGAAGAGAACACGGCATGTGTTATTTTATACACATCTTTTATATTTATAGATACTCACATCCCCAGCTGCAAAGAAAGGACACGACATGTTGCTACTCAAAACACAATATGTCCACACGTTCAAATGTCATATTCCAAAGTTCTGTCAAGTCACATAACTTGTGTTTATTAAGACACACAATGTGTCATTCACTTAGGACAACCTCAGATTGTAGCTACACCATGTCTTTCAGAGACACGTCGAACACTCTTCAAGAAATCAGTCAGCTAGTAGTTACACGCTACCACACAACATGGCTGCCATTGAACACATCGTGTCTCCATCAGTTTCTGCATAAACAGAACCTCCCCTTATATTAAATAAGAGGATAGACATATTAGGTGGTTATCTCTCATCATTTTGAGACACACTTCATCTAGAGAAGAACCCAAATCAAGGAGGAGGCAATTTTGGGGAGAAAGAGGTGGTTTCTTGGGGGAGAATCTCCATTTTTTCCATTTCTTCTACAAGGAGTGCAACAAGGGCTTCTCTACCTCACCCAGACCTCTCGGGAGAGAAGGTTGTTTGAGTAGGAGCACCAACAAGCTAGGAATTTGTCCACAAACTAGAGTTCCACCTTGCATTTCTCCACTTCTTGGGTTTTCCTTGTTCTTTCCTTCTCTAATCTTGTCAAACTCTAAAATATGTAACTTTTCCTGTGTTTCACCATTATGAATGAGTAGATTTCTTGTTCTTAGGCGTGTGAGAGTAGCTCCCATGCTATTACTCATGTGAACTCGTATTTCTAAGCATATTGCTAGTTATGTTGCTCTTCCAAGGGTTTCTATAGTGTGAATTGCTTGTCTGTTAGCTTGGCCATCAAACCTACATGTTTTATGCTTCTTTACACAATTTGGGAGGATGTGTAGGGAAGTACAGAGTAGAGATCTTGGCAGTGAACCCTTTACCATAGGAGTGGCTTGGATACATTATGGATCTAAGGTTATAGTTCAAATTTAAGCATGGGAGTGTCATGTCAAAATGAGAACCATCTCATATCACTGAGAGGTGTTTGATGATGGCAAACTCCATTGCAAGTTGCCTAGCATGTTAATTTTATGGTGACATATGAGTAATGGTGTAGGAGTGAAATCTTATGACCAAGATCTCTTAAAATATGATCTAAATCATCTTAGTTAGTTCTTTTATTTCTTTTGATTGAAAATTAGTAATTTATAATCCAACTCAACCTTTGTAAAGCGGTCTAGATTTTTTAACATTAACACACTTGCTCCTAATAGTACCTTTCTCCCTTGAACGATCTCGCTCGAGTTTTTAAATATTAAAACTTGTACATGTAAGCTAACATCCTCCCATGGACAAACCAAGAAAAGTAGCCAAATTGTTAGAGAAGGAAAGCACCAGAGAACAAACAAGGCCACATCTAGTAGTTACTACCACTATCATAATTCTCACCAGGACTATTCCACAAGCAACAAAAGTCATCTATAAGGAACAACCTGATAACTATTTCATACCTATAGATGACGACCATCTAGATGTATGGGAAGAGATATACTCCAACAAAAATTTTAAGGCCACAAGGTTAGGAAATGTGAACACCCTAAAAAAATTGGGGATATACCAAAGGGTGAAGGAAAATCTAGAAGAGGTAGGAATCTATAAAAGTTTCTACAAAATCCACATATCCTACAACAAAATCATCTTGGAGTTCATGTCGCCTTTGAAGAAACTGCCATTTACAAAAGAAGAAGCCAAATAGTGTGGGGTAGATTATAAATTGACAGTCTGGATTATCAAGGAGGACTACATAGTTATGGAGAAATGGATAAATTCAATCTTTGCTGACTAAGATGAACAAGATAAAAAAACTAATAAAGCAAAAGGAGACACAGAAGTTAAAGGCTTTTGATTGACGAAACATGGGAGAAGCTGCGGGAGAATGATGATACTGCTTAAGGCAGTCAAAGGCTACCAAGATGCAGTGAGGGATCATTTTTGCCACACACTAGATTTTCACCTATGGCCTACTTTTTAGAACAGACATGGGATACGTAACCGGGATGGATTTCCATATTATGTGGAGCATCATGGAGAAGAATCAGTTCTATATTGGGTGAATGTTGATTGATAAGATAGTAGTAGCAGCAAGACTAGAAGGCTCATGTGATTCTTCATGGGTGGCCTCATTACATACATTTCTCACCATCTAGGCTACCCTAGTGAGTTGGAACTCCTAAAGTCTATTGGGGAAATAATGGCTAATGCCAAGTATCTAACAAATGCAAATATCTTGGCAAGGTAGAAGGAGAAATTATGTTATAGATTCTACAGATCAAAGGACCTTCTCCCACTGCCCTCAATGTGCAATTATAACTATGACAAACTCCAATTCAAAGAGTATGATATTTTAAAAATGAAAAATGGAGAAAAACCCCTTCCACCTCTAAGAGAACAAGTGTCAGTTGAGCCACTGATAAAACAATAGAAGATACAGTTTCAAAGCCGACACAAAAAGGAGCGATAATCTATTTCCCAAAGAAGATGGTGACTAAGCCAAAATGCAAGAAATCCCACACACCTGAGGCAGTAAATCTAGAAGAAGAAGCTGAACCTCTAGTGGCTACACCTGCTTCCAGTGTCCTAGAGATGCCTAAAGAGAATCTGACTAGTATTAGTATAATATATGACTCCATCGATACCAACAAAGATGATATGTCAGAGATACTAGTAGCACCAAAGTTGGAGGAGACTAGAGAACCCTCCCTCAATGCGAGTGTGGCATCACGTCACACCACTTCCAGGGTAGAGGCAACCAACAACAATATGTCTTGGATGATACACCAGTCATCCAAGGGGCAGACAAGGAAATAATAGATACAGTGAGAAATGATCCCCTTGTCAAACTGCTAAGTTGAAAAGGAAAGATTTTTTCAAGAGAAGGAAGTCAAATAGGAGGTAATGACTTCAAAAAAAGGGCAGCTCCTGCCAAGCTATGAGGCTAATCAAAGCCTACACATGAACGTGGGAAAGGAAAGATTTTTTCAAGAGAAAGAAGTCAAATAGGAGGCAATCTCAAAGAAATGTAAAGAACAACCACAACAAGCCCCAACCATAACAAAATTTATGCAGATAGGGAAAGAAATTGACGACCTCGATGAGATCGCCTCTAACTCTGCTTGAAGTATTTTAAATTTAACTTCAAAAATGTCTACACTAACTTCATAGGTTGAGAAGATAAGAATAGACATGCATCCATTGCTAACTCTACTAGAACAAATGCAGCTCTTAGTTGCAAACCAAATGGAGGTAATTGAAGCTCTAGAAGGCATGACTAAAGAGGTTGCCCTGTTACGCTAGGAGCTGGATAACCTATGACAAGAAAATGAGTGGCTATGTGCCAAAGATAGGAAATAGATGGAGGTACCAATAACATCACCTTCCCGTGAAGAAACATCATCCAATGACAAGGAAGCCTCCTCCCTAGAGATGGATGTGTATTTGAGGGCATACATGGTGTTTTCCAAACTACACACTAGCAAGGATGCACCACCTCCTGAGCAAGAGGCTACAATAGAACTATCTACAGAACAGGGAGAGGAAAGTTCCATAAGGAACATGGACATGCTCACTGTGAGGAAAAATCACACAAATTCCCTAGCCTCGCCAAGGCATTCCACCAAAAAATGCCCAGATGAGGAACCCATAGAGAAGGAAATTATGATCTCCCAAAAATGACTTAATAAGTCAATCCTGCTGAAACTGTTGAAGAGATCAGTGAGAGACGTCATTTTAAAATCAATAGAGATGAGAGCAGAGGCACCAGAAACAATAGAGGACACAATGAACTGGCTAGATCCTTTATATGACTATAAAGCTCCACCTCCAATTGAGTTTGAAGACATTGCCAACAAATTGCTATTGGCTGAACTGATTAAAGGAGGAGCTCATTTGAATCCTTTTAAGGTAGAGATGGAGGAAAAATTTTTTGAACAAGATGAGGGAAACATGAATTGAATGTTCGATAAATCCCCATAGAAATTAGACAATCTAGTATTTCCCGAACCACTAGCGGTAGATGATATAAACCCAGCAGCACCACCACTAGTGCCATGGAAAATGAAGGACATAGACATGACATCGATATCAGGGATGTTACTCTGTGACATCCATGTCGTAGAAGATATCCTTGATGATGATAAACTAGGAAAAGATATTGACTACAACAATAACATATACAATATGACAAGGGATGACCTACAATCAATTTTTCGACATAAGGTATCAATCAACAGAGTGTTTTTCAAAGTCCTCTATGGAATTATAATTGAAGAATATATGTACAGGGACAAAATAGGGCCCATTTTTAACATCACATCAACTATTTCTTCTCAACTATGCACAAAAAATTACAAAGCCCCCTTGGTTGAAGAGATGCAAGGCACTCTACACACGACAAAGAAGCTACAGTTCACAACTCTCCCTTTCAAAGCCTTCAACCATTGGCTTCTGATCGTGGTGGATCTTTCCACTAGGTGGGTTGTTACCTTCAATTACAATGAGAAAGACCAACAATTTGGAAGGATGGTATTCAAGAAACTAGAACGTAGGATGATTAAAGAAATCCCCACATGCCTGAAATGTATTATACATAGGGTAGGTGTAGGGAAATATGGCCACAAATAAGACAGCGGAAAAAAAAGTTATTGTTGTATTCCCCACAAATAGCAAGATCACATCAACAACTATGTAATGAGAAGGATGGTTTAACAAGTCTATACCTGGTCCTAGAGCAAGTCCAGTGACTACAACTGGTTTTAGTAGTGCAACACTCCTAGTTTCCCTTGGATAGAATCAGTGCAGCTCCTGGTCTTCACCATGGACAGCATCCTGATGATGTCCTCCCAACGGGAAAAGTATCCATGCCTCTATGGTAGTCCACAAGGACCACCTAGAACTCATGTCGTTCTACTAGAACATATATGAAGAAGTTATCCCTGCCATTGGTGTACTAGTCACCAACTCACTCTCTCACAATTGCTTATCCCTTACTATCCTTCCCTTTATTATGTAGGACTTGCTCATGCTCTCTATTAGTTACCACAACCAGAGAGGACAAAAATTGTCAGAGGAAATCGAGTTGTGTTCTGAGAAGCCCCCAGTACCCCTCTATTTATAGAAGGGGTTAGGGTATGGGTTCCTAATTTGTGTGGGAATGGAAGGGAGCGATGATCATGAATTTTCGCAACCTGCAAGTATTGAACTAGTCAATTCACAGCTAAACTGATCAATTCACATGTGAGCTGATTGGTTCAATCTACAAATTGATTGTTTCTCCATGTTTCCCAATAACATATGAATTTTCCAATTCTAGTCCAATTAATGCACAACATGATTTCAACACCAATCCTTGATGCAATCAAATTTATCCACAAACTGGGTGGCTCGCCCATGCGAACCGATCATATCATGACCCCAACTGGTTGGTTGGTGAGCCACTCTGATTGGTTCACTAAGTTAACCACTCATTTCACTAACGACCAAGCACAACTCAACCAATTCAATTTCCAATCAACATGACACTCCAACCAGTTGTTTCATCATATGAGTCAATTAGTTGGGAGTCTATTCAGTTGATTTGTTGCTTGAATTGAGAACCCAAACACTTTGTCAATCAATTCAATCATCATTCATGATTAAACTCCTTTTTTAAGTGAATTCCTATCTGTGTGACCCTGTAGGTCCCATATCACATTGGCAGTGAATGCCCATGACTAGTTTAGGACATCACAAGCAAAGAGTGATGCCTAGTTTCACATCAGTGCTATCCAAGTAAATGGAAAGTTGGAGAACAACTTCAACCTACAGTCTTTGCAATGTGTTACAATGATTGTCTGATTCTATTGTCTCAGATATCTATAATGAACTAAGGCATGGAATCATCATCCTCTCGATGTTGAATCCATGTTCCTTGAACTAGATCAGACTGTCTGAGATATATGTGACTTTAATATCATATATTGATTCATATGTGAATGTGCAAGCATTTCTCAGTCTCACTTATCAAGTGGCCACCATATCAAACTCTAGTAGGAGGAACAAATCACATCTACATCACTCATAGTCATCCTCATATGTCAAAGTCCATCTGATCATCACTTTTATGGAAACCCTGATTCAGGATCATGGTGGATGATGTCAAAGAACACTAAACAATGTGTGATGAGTGTAGTGACTTCATGTCTAAGAACCACAATCACCACCTTCACTATAGATATAACTATGATTGCCAAATATGGTTTCCATGTGTCACTCCCAAGGTGGGTTTGTCTAATACACTGTTCTCTAACAAGTATTTATGTGCTTGGTTTGATATCACATATCATGACTGATGAGATTTTTTCATCAACAAACACACACTTCGGTCTTAAGTGTTACTATTGTCTATCTTCCTTCCATGGTAACAACCTACTAGGGACATAATAAGGATGTACACACTCTTAACATCTGTATGATCTTATTGTTCAAGTCACGTACTTGAAGACATACGTCATTGAGTATTGTCATTCTTTAGACATTCATTATGTTTCCTCATTATCTCATAACTGAGTGAAACATAATGAATTGGAAGCTTACCTTTTCAATTATTAATCAAATCCTTTGTGTGATATGCCATCACAATCATTGTATGATTGGCTGTTTGGGCATACATACCAACAAACTCCCAATTGCACTTAGAGCCAATCACCCATGAATCTTATTCTTAGTGATCTCGACATGTCCATCATATTTTTGTTGTGCAAGTGCTAATCTAGTAGGTTAGCAACACTTTGCTAAAGTCGGTACACTACATGTTCCTTATCTCTTTGTTGTACAATTTCTCATATGAGATGGAATTGTTGTAATATGCTATCTGATATTCCTTGCCTAACCGGTAGATCCATGTTGTTATAGTATCTCTACTATGTCATCAATGGTTGGAACATCTTTAAGTTCATCCATATGAACTTCTAGATCCATATAGTACCCACTCCTGTGTTCATAACACAAGGATACTCAGCTTCAATTGTGGAATCGAAATAATGGTCTATAGTTTTGAACCCTTCCAACTCATAACTCTTTTCTTTTAATAAAACACATTTTATATTGTGATCACCTTCTGTAAATCCGGAAGCTTGCCTCAATGTAACCCTTTACACCCAACTCTTCCTTATTGCTATAATTTAACAACTAAATCTTAGTTCTTCTCAAGTACTAATGGATATCTTTTTATGGCATTCCAATGACCCTCATTGGAAACTAATATCATCTTGTCATGTCAAGTACATACAAGATTATAGGATGAGTACATTTATATAGCATACATGATATATCTATTTGCTAATGCACATGGCATCTCACTCATGTCTTTCCATTCCTCACAAGAATTGGAGCATAGGGTTTGTGAGAGATTAATCCCATAGACAAATTCTCTCTCATTGAATCCTTTATACCAAACTCTTTCAACATCTTGCTATTATATGTGATCATAATTAGGTTTTGAAACTTTCAAGAACTATCTATATAGATCTCAACCCCTATCACATAGGATGTTTCACCTAATCCTTAATAGTTGAAGGTGTTTTTCCATACCAAGTCTCAATGCTAACAATGTTGAGATGTTATTCTTCATCGATATGTGGAATATTTACATACACTCCCACTAAATCTTTTGTAACCACCGATTCCATCTTTTATCTTGATTCAATTCAAACTCTTTGACTATCTTGTCAAGTAAAAAGATCCCATATTTGAGATACCTATTTTAATCTCTAGATTGAACTTTGTATCTTATAGACTTTATTTACATTAATAAATTTATGAAACATTTAGGTTGTGTCATGTACACATCCTATCAATTATTCCTTTTAAGGAATTTGATTTTAATCTTCATATGCCAAATCTCATAGTCTATACAAGCTGCAAAAACAAGCATGACAATGTTTTGGACAAGCTGACCAATTAGCAAAGTTTGACTTGGAGAAACTTGATCGATCCCTAGATGAGGACTGAACAAAAACTCAATATCAGTTAAGTTTTCTGCACACAGAACTCGACTAATCATGCCAGTGGATGCAAATTAAAAAGGGCAATCAGTCAACTTTTCTCCCTCTCAACTAGAGAAAGTCGATCGATAGCTGACCTCCAATGTTTGTCCTCCAACCCTAGGCTAGCCCAACCTCTCCAAGACCCTTCCTAACCTTTGATCATACCTTGTTTCCTCTCCCAACCATGACCTAGGTGGTTAGGCGACCTACTTCTTATGTTTTCCTTCTCATTTGGTGGTCATTACATCTCAACCCGATCTAGATGGCCTCCAACCGTTGGAAATGATCTACACCATCTGGAGCTCCATCCTCCTCTACTACTCCTTGGCATGTATCCTTTTATGGAACCTCCGTCATCTCAACCCAAGCCGAGAATAGGTATAAGGAATTCCTTCCAAGGACTCCTTTTCCTTTCTATGCTTTGTTTGAATCTCATTATGCAATGAGAGAGGTGATTAAAGAGGTTTCTAAGATGTTCAAAGCACACCATCTTAGTGCTTTGTGTGTAGAGTGTTTATGCTTTGTAAATTCCATGTCTAGCATGAAGATTGTCCACAAATTCTATGCCAATTTTGCGTGGAACTACACCATCATTGTGCCACCACCTAATAACCAAGTCATTATGGACTTTTATGATAGTTGGTACCAAGATAACAATCTATGAGGATTTGTTAAATAGCTATTTCTCTGGTACTAACTTTGTCACTTCTAGTGTGGCTTCCTATCCTTAATACCATGACCTGTTGGACCCTTAAGGTTTCTACAAAAGCTTTGACATCATGCTCACACTTCACGATATCCATAAGTTTTTGAAGAATCTTGATGTCCCATACCGGAAGAAGTCCACCTTACCCTTCTCTTCCCTTTATATCAAGGAATGTCTAATCACTTTAGTTGCCAATTTCAATATCCATCCCAAGAGGAATCAAACAAAGATTGTAGAAAATACTACATCGATCATGTATATATTGTCTGTTAAATAAAGTCAGAGTCAAGTGGGCTCATTATATTCTTCATAACATGACCTACTTCGACACAGGGAATAACACCATTGGTATCCATCTCCCTTATCCTAACCTGATCTGTGTTGTGTTTTCTCGCCATTCTAAAAAATCTCTCTTCATGACATTGGCTACAAACCAAGTCAGAAAGGAGTTTGCATTAGTGAGACAACCATAAAGAAAATCTTTCTTCCTACCTCCTCTACCACAACAGGTGCCTCTACCTCCACTCAGGCCCCTCCACCACCACCACCTAGACTTGATTGTGCCTCATTTTCTATATCAAATGAAACCCTCATGGGATATATGATACATCAATAGGCGTACAACCTTCAGGTTCCAGACCGCATCCACCAGGACCTTGTTCAAATCATGCCACACATGAACCTGTCCTGCAGCCATCCCTACCCACCCTACCAAGCTTACCCAGGTGTTGGCTATTCTTCTTATGCATATAGTCGGTTCTACCCTGACCCACCACCTGTTGCTTTTATTGTACCCCCATTGCTTCTGATGGTGGAATTGCCCCTGCCCCTAGTGCTCTTTTTCTTCTAGCTCTTCCCATTGGCCTGCTACCACTCTACTTGTTGCTTATGATGGAGTTGCTACTCCCAATTTTGAGCAAGAAAATGCATTACGTGCATGTCTTGGGTTGCGTAGAATGCCAGGTGGCATGGTATGTTGCTAAAATACGAGCACAGAATATAGCAACAGAAACAAAAAAAATATCTATCTATATTTCCATAACATCAAGATCGTGTCAACTACTATAAAATAGGAATGATGGTTTAACAAGCTATACCTGGTCCTGGAGTAAGTCCAACAGAAACAACTCGCTTCAATGCAATTGTTTCCAATTGCCTTTGGACGGTGGTTATGCAGCTCCTACTCTTCACCATGGTCAACAAAAACAAACAACTTCTGCATCACTCTTGTGTCTAGTCATGGACTGTTGGATGATGTTGCACTCCGAGCAGTAGCCAAAAGACTTCTACCTCTAGATTAGTCCACACGATCCAACTAGAACTCATGTCTCTCAACTGGAACAGACAAGAAGGAGATTCCCTCTTGTTGGCATAATAGTCACCAACTTGCTCTCCCTCAACAACAACTTCTTAGTTGTTCTCTCTCGTTGGCTATCCCTCCTTGTCGGGTAGGACTTGCTTGGGCTCTCTTGGTTACGACAACCAGAGAGGACACCAATTATCAGATGAATAGATTCTCAATTGCCTGTGTTGTAGTTGAGATCTGGGAAGCCCCCTATACCCCTCTATTTATAGGTGGGGTTAGGGTCAGGGATCCCAGTCTCTATAGGATTGTGCGGGAGTGGAAGGGATTGGAAGATCTTGAATTTTCACAACCTGTAATAGCTGAAATAGTCATCTGGTGACCCAGACGATTGTATGGTCACATGAGATGGTCGTCTCACACTACCATATGGATCACATTATATGGTCATCTCACACTATCAGACAGCTATCTAGCAGTTTCCCAATCACACACAAATTTGGCAATTACGATTCCAATTGATATCACATTTAATTTACTTGCACTCCAAGTATGTGCAATCAAAACTATTTGGGAAACATATAGATATTTGTTTGACCCAACCAAGCCATCTCACACAAGAAAGACACCCTTCTCACTCACCCAATGGCCTTCTAGTGAGTCTGAGATGAGCTGGTCGGTTTAATCACATTGAATCGGTCAGTTCAAGGCCAGAACTTAGCCAATTCGAACTCTAATTAGTCTGACAACCCAAATAGCCATATTAACACTTGAGATGCCCATCTGGCTGCCAAAATAGCCATCTCACTCAGTGAGATGGTCATTTGGTAGACCTAGTCATCCAATTAGTCGATATGTTGCATGAATTGAATACCTAAACACTTTAGTAATCAATCCAATCATCATTCAAGATAAACTCATCTTCTAGATGAGTTCCTTTGTGTGTGACCCTATAGGTCGCATATCACATTGGCAGTGAATGTACATAACTAACTTATGACATTACAAGCAAGAAGCAGTTCCCAATCATACATCAGTGCTACCCAAGTGAATGGAACATTATAGAACAACTTGATAATACCCAAATCTGTACATATTGTCCATACATTCTATCTATAGTTCCATATCACCTTGGCTTTAATATGCCCCCCTTTGCTCATGTTTTAGTCCTTTTCTTATTTACTTAGATAAAATAACTAATTATCCAATTATGTAGCTAAATAGACAATATTGGACTTGCATTCACCGAACACAAATGAACTATCTTTACATACTCCCTCTCTACCAAACTAAGGCCCAGTGAGTTGTTTTGATGGATATATAACCTTTTGACCTATAGATTGTCATCGCAATCTTATTCTTTACTCTGGGCCCAGTTTGGCTTTAATTACTTGCTTTCATTGTCCAAACCTTTGTACATCTATGCTCAACCCTATTTATGTTAATCTCTATTTTTAATTGGGTTTTATCCTATTTTAATGCAGGCTATTTGGAGCTCATGGGCCTGATCCCAATGCAAATTCCAACCTTTTAGGCCTTTGTTTAGCCTTGGTTTAAGCATGGTCAATGCTGGTTAACGACCCCTGTGATATCCACACGTGTCTACAGTGCTCGCATTTCTCCTCTTCCTCCCTCAACCTAGTCACGGACCGTTTGAGCCCATGCGGTCTCAAGACCGTTTGAGCCCATGCGGTCTCAAGACCGTTTGAGCACATTCGGTCTCAAGACCGTTTGAGCGCATTCGGTCTCAAGACCATTTGAGCCCATATGGTCTTAAGACCGTTTGAGCGCATTCGGTCTCAAGACTGTTTGAGCGCATTCGGTCTCAATACCGTTTGAGTGCATAGGCCAATAGAGACTGGTTCAAGGCACACCTCAAAACCGTTTGGAGAGGTCACGGTCCAGACCGTTTGAATGACCGAGCAATGAAGATCGTTTGCTGCATGCAAACCGAATGGATTACCAAACCGAATGAAGCTGGAGACCGTTTGTGCATGCATGCATATGTGGGACCGTTTGGAGGAATACAGCGAGATCGGTTTAACAACGCTACATATAAAACTGTTTGAGAAAGCATGCAATAGTGCGCTGCCAAACCGAATGAGGTAGCTTGCCAACCAAACAAACCCAGCAGATCGTTTAATAAAGCAAATGCACGTTGACCGTTTGAGCTGAAATTACATGCATGAGTATACCATGCATGCACACGTAATCCGTGTGGGCTACTGCATTCGAATACCATTTTAACTTCAAGACATTTTGCTGCTTTAAACAATTCAAAACCATTTTCCGTATGAGCATCATGAGAAGACCATATACATGCAAATCGAATGAGCTACCAGCAAAGCAAACCGTTTGATGGCTGCTGGTTTTTTCCAAGACCGAATGAAGAAAACAATCGAGACCGCATTGAAAAAGGCATTCATACAGGACCGTTTGATAAAGGTGGACTATCAGACCGTTTGCTCCACTCAAATTCATAATCGATTGGATAGGTACGTATATGAGAACGGAACGATGCACATGCATAGCCAAACTATTTGGAATAATTAGTATCAAAACCGTTTGACGTTGTCGGTAGCGCGAGATCGTTTAAGCCATTCATGCGGTTTCCAAAACCCTTCAGTCATATGCAACACGAAGACCGTTTACAAAAGGTGGTTTGCGTAGACCATTTTCTAAAGTTGCGGGAAAGCAAAGTGGAAGCCATGTAAACCGTTTGAAAAAGATATTTAGCAAACCAAAAACCATTTGGGCACTTAAAAAAGTAGACCGTTTGGGCCAATCATGTGCCTATAAATAGGACCCCAAGGGTCCTCATTTGGACATGGGTTCCGGGACGCCGACAGGCTGCCTGTACACAGGTCTGATCCAAAACCAGTCCAGTCCGTGCCAGTTTCATTTCACCTACTGCCCGTGTTGCAACCAAGGAGGCTGAGGAGAGAAAGAAGACAGAGCGAGGGAGATGGTCCGGTCTGTCTTGGCAACTCCCGTTCACGTCCAGATCTGCTCCGACATGATGTAGGAGGTCGTATCTTCTTCACCGAGCTGCGACTACCTTCTGCACCGAGTTCATGGCAGATTTCTCTATCTTTCTCACTCTTCTTGTTTCTCGCATCATGAGCGAGTAGTACCATTTTGCTGGGGTGTGGGGACTAGCCCCGCTGCCCATGCAAACATGTTATATTGTTAAACTTTCCATGGCAATGTATATAACTCTTCATTTCGTCATTAACCGCTATGTTCGTAGTTTGATTAATTGCTTGCTTTCATCTTTGTTCTTCCTATGTTGCGAGAACATCTATATGTAGGATTGAATGTCGTTTAACAAGTTGACTCCCAAACTAGAAATAGAATGGGATTCCTTGAGGTCGTAAGTGTATGATCCGTGAGGGGATGAGCCATCTAGCCTTCGGTGACGCTTCTGTGCGCCTAACGCCTGTATAGGGGGTTCACAACCTTAGTTGGATTTTGTATCTTCTTGTTAATCGTCGATGTTTGCTCGTATATTAACCGCCTGCTTGCTTATCGGTTAATGCGGCTGACTCCCAAACTAGAAATAGGATGGGATTTCATCGAGGTCGTAAGTGTATGATCCGCGAGGGGCGAGCCATCTAGCCTTCAGTGACGCTTCTGTGTGCGTAACGCCTGTATAGGGGTCCCACAACCTTCATTGGATTTCTGTATCTTCAGAGCCGTAAGTAAGTGATCCAGATGGTGACGAGACATCTGATGCCTAAGGTGATGCTTACGCAATCCTAACGCCCGTATGGGGGGTTTCACAGCAGCTCTATCTGGATTGTTACATCTTGCCTGGATTGTTCATGATTGAATGTGTTTGCGTGTGTAGAGGTGCTAAAACCCAGTACCATCCCAGCGATTCCATATCATTGATCTAAACCCAACTTTAATTCAGCTTTTACTTTCTTGCAATTAGTTTAAGTAACCTCAAATCAACCAATCGTTCTAAATATTAGTTTTACTTGAGCTAGATTCGACTGACCAGGATTCTTAAAAAGGTTGTCCTTTGGGTTCGGTCCTTAACTATACTGCGATAAGACTTGTCCGCTTGCGGGTGGTATTATTGCACTTTGGTTTTGGTAAAAGCTCTGGGATTTCAACCCCGAGTGAGTTTGTTAGTGTGTTCAAAAATACCACGTCAAATTCTGGTGTCGTTGCCGGGACAACGGAATCAGTCAGTCAAATCTAGTTCTTTTAAGACTAATCTAGGATTTTGCTTTTTCTTTTGAGACAATCGATCATATACTTGAATTTGACTCTACTTTGTGGATCTCATTTTTAAAATCTTTCTATTTTCAGGTACAACCCAAGGCATAGTGTATGCACTATTCGGACAGCCTCGGACTCACAGTGAGCTTTGATCCTGAGATAGACAGAACTTTCCATCATCATATCAGAGAGAATCAAGCAAGGATGGATCAAGAAGAAGAGGTAGCCCAAAGGGTGGCTCAAGCCATCAATGCACAAAGAGAAAGGCTCATGCAAGAAGCCAGGGCTGCGGTTCAGCAAGAAATCCTAGCAGCACAAGTAGCAGCGCAAGCAGCTGAAGTACAAAAGGATCTGAGAGAGTTCTCAATCCCAAAAGTTGTGAATGTTCATCATCCAGTACAACCTCCCCCCATCAATGCTGCCAATTTTGAGATTAGGGCACATTGGATCACATTGCTTCAAAACAACCCTTTCTATGGCAAACAAGCAGAGGACAGCCAAGAACATCTTTTGAGATTCATCGATCTACAAGTTATGACAAAGCATAATGGAGTAACTGATGATGCCATTCGACTTCGTCTCTTCAAGTATTCCCTTGCTGATAGAGCCATAAATTGGTACAATTCATTGCAAAGTGAAATACCCATTACCACCTGGGAACAACTCCAAAATGTGTTTCTGGAAAAATTCTATCCACCATCTCTCACATATGAAATTAGGGGCCGGATAACAAATTTCACTCAAGTCCCTAGAGAAACTCTCGTTGAAGCATGGGATATGTAACATCCCTGACCTGAGTCATACTTTAACCCTAAGTGTTTTGATTAATAAAGGTGATTAAATGATTAATCCCATCTTGTGAAAAGTAATTAGGCCTCAAGAGGAACCTATGTTGCAATTCTAGTCCTTTTTTAACATTGTTGAAGCAATGTTTGCTTGTTTTGGACTAAAACGCAAATTACCCAAGTTGAGGGGTTTAAGTGAAAATTATGCATGATAACATGTTCCTCATGTGTTTAAGCATCATTAGAGTGAAAATGATGCTGAGGTATGGCATATGGAAGCCTAAATACCAAGAAAGAGCTGATAAAGCAATGCATGTGCATTAAAACCTAGTTTTGGTGTAATGTGCAATTTACCCAAAATCTAGGGTTAAATATGCAAATTACCACTTCAATAAGGTCCCTAATATTTCTTGGCATCATGTAAATCAAAGAAAATGAGAGGGGCACCTCATTTGAATTAAGTTGAAGGAGAGAGAATCTTGATATTAAAATAATCAAGATTTAAGCATAATTGGAACTTTATTTCAATTTAATGTAAAAATAAATAAAATAATTGAAGGGCCTTCAACCAAAATTAATTTGGTGGAATTCAGATGCATGAGTAACCGTCCTTGAGCTTGCAAGGATCGAAAATATCTTAAGGAGGTGAAATTCCACTCACCTTATTATAAGGAAAAAAATTCCCACTCAAAAAGATATATTAGTATTATAATGGATTGAGGTGCTTAATTTCTTTTCCCTTAATCCATGGATAATGGAAGGGAGTTCAGTGTATTTGAGTTTCCTTTGTACACAAGCAAACGAAGGAGGAAGAGGTGGTACTATTTTGGGAATTAATTGATTTTTATAAAGACATTTTCTATTTCATCAATTTTCTTATAAAATAGCCTTTTCCAACCCACCCAAGGGACTTTTTCGGATTTCATTTCTTCCCCTTGCTTTCAAAACCGAACAAGAAGGCTAAGAAAAGAATGGAGCACGTCCTCAACCTGTTGGTAAGCCTTTGATCTTCGTTCTTCATGATTTCATGGTGAAAATCATAAAACAATACATGATTCCTTCATTTCTTCACTCCATCTTCAACCCTAGCCGATCCTTTTACTCCAAAAGCTTGAGAAACGACCTTGGGAGGTTGCTAGAGATTCAACCACCATTGGATCCGTGAATCTTGGAGCTTGGGATCAGATTTGAAGACGGGTTTTATAACTTGAACCCTTCTACATTGTTATTCAACTATCAATCTTGCAATTTCGTTGATTCCTTCATCTTTTTGATTAATTTCTTGTTGTAATTGGTAAATCCATGAAATCAGATGCATTAGGAGTTCCAGGGACGAAGGTAGATGATGATGACATCATCTTGTACACTTTTCCCAAATAAATCTTGTTCCAAACAGTTTCAACATTTTTTCCCATTCGGTTTCACCAAACCGTTTGAGAGCAAACGGTTTGAGACCATTTGAGATCAAACGGTTTCAAAACCATTTGAAAGAGTTGAACTAGGGTTGACCGTTTGAGAATCATGTTCCTAATTATGTTGGTGGATAACCCACCAAAGTTTATATATTAATTCCAAAGGAATCATGAGTTTAAGGCTAATCAATTAGGCAAACCTAATTGGATTAAGTGTTGATTTTCAACTTGATTAATTTGACTTTTTGGGAAAACGGTTTCAAAACCATTTGAAAGAGTTGACCAAGGGTTTACCATTTGAAAATCCTGTTCCTAATTATGTTGTTTGATAACCCACCAAATTTTATGGATTAATTCCAAAGGAAGCATGAGTTGAAGGCTAATCAATTAGGAACACCTAATTGGATTAAGTGCTGATTTTCAACTTGATTAATTTGACTTTTTGGGCAAACGGTTTCAAAACCGTTTGAAAGAGTTGACCAAGGGTTTACCGTTTGATAATCCTGTTCCTAATTATGTTGGTTGATGACCCACCAAATTTGTTTAATTAATTCCAAAGGAATCATGAGTTTAAGGCCAATCAATTGGGCAAACCCTAATTGATATTTGTGCTGAAATTCCAATGAGTTGATTTGAGATTTTGGGTTGATTAGCCCAAATGGTCTCAAGACCGTTTGGGGATCACCCAAACGGTTTCAAGACCGTTTGGGGATCACCCAAGACCGTTTGGAGGTCTAGGGTTAAGTATGGTTGCCTATTTGAAGGTCCAAAGTTATCAAGTTACAAAGCAATCAATTGTTGATTTGTTGATCGACTCAATAGACCAAATGTTACACCCCGATCTCACAATTTCCTCAAATCATGAGATTAGGGCATAAGATAGGACTTATATAACACAAAGAACACCCTTAACTTTTTCTCTTTTCTTTAAAACTCTTGTTTCCCCGCATTGAACCACATAACATCTTAACAAAGGAATCTGAACATTTCTTTTACTAATCAGACTTTAATAGAAAAGATACATGTATAAACATTCATGATGTCTTTCACAACTTGTGCACATAAAACTTGTTAATTAGCATACATATCAAAGAGGAACAATATTACACATCGTAATTACAACTCTCTCTCTTATCTCTTACTGAGGACCTAGAGTGACAAGGACCGACTGACTCAACTAATCTTGTACTCAACTCTTGTGGAAGATCTACACTGAAGCTCTGACCATCTCCAAGTCCACGCGGTTAACCCTAAAAATGTTTGAGTAGAGGGGTGAGCCTACTCTCTCAGTGAATGAGTACTTCAAGGAAACAGTCTAAGGCACTAATGTGACTACACATATAACTTTGAATAAACGTTATGAAATTTAACAACAATAAATACTACACTGAGCAGTTTTAAAACAATATATATGAAATAACAAAGAATGTAAATATTGCATCCAAAGCATAACTACTAGAATACTATACTCTAGTCTTCCTTAACTCTTTCATTTATAAGGAACTCTGTGAACCTATATGATCATATTTTACATTATGCCCTGATCTATGCAGTGCACTCTGCATAGAGACTCGCAGTGCACTACGACCACACCGTACAAGACTTAGCGACACACCCGGGAAATGCTAAGTCTGATGCCAGCCCTGCTCTGCCACAGGACCCCAGGCTCATCGTCCTTCAGGCTCATCGGCCTCACTGCACTACATCGAGTTCTCTAGACTCCTCCTCTAACCTGAGTACACAGGCGGGGAGTCTCACGGGGTTACCTCCATGACTCCGCACGGATCTTGTTGCAATAACCCCCAATTTTCTCCAGTGCCACCGTGACATCGCACGCATTGTTGTTGGACATTGTCTCTCTGTCCTCGTGTCTCCATGACTCCGCACGGATAATGTTGCAACACGAGTTTCACCCCTAAGAAGCAGATCTCTCAAAGGGGTTCTACGGTGTTCAGGGCACCTAAGTCTAACATTAACATTATAGGTACATTTTAAACAGAAATCATGACTCATTTAACATTTCTTACAAGGCTCACACGACCTGTCATATCATATCATAAGCAACATCATAACTCATGTATTCAACATATATCATATCTCAGTAACATCCCTTTCTAGGGCATGTCATATCTCATCAGCTACAATTTACGAGATATGTATTGAAATATAAGAAGCCCTACAGTATGTAGATATCAACTCAGAGAGAACAAGCATATAAAGTTAAATGCACTAGAAACATACAATTCAACAGTTAAGTATCACCACATCTCATATCGAGATCTTTCATGTCACCATAACATGATTCATTGAACACCCTATCCTTAGGGTTTCATTTGCCTTATTCATTCATCACATGCCAACACCCTACTCTTAGGGTTTAATTCCCCTCATTCACCTTTTAATTTACTTCATTCACTTGTCACATGTATCTCATAAGGATTTCATAGGATATAAGCATTCACTAAATAAAGATTGTTTTCAACAAATCATATACAATCGATATGTGTATGAAACCATGGAAATTGAACTAAATTTAGGTTTCCACGCTATTCACTGAGATATCATGCACCAAGGATAAACTTCAAATAAGGTAATCCATGAGGTACATCCTAACCACTTATAAGATTACTAGTCCTTTTCAATAAGGTTGAAACTCTAGAGATATCTCAATTAGGTTAAACCCTAATTACATCATATGGTATAAATCTGAAAAGCATTCTTTCTAGGATGTGTTGTATACGTTTCTAATGTGGATCTACCATCAAAGAGTCATTCAAACAGAGAAGGAATCCATATCATATCAATTTGCAACAACTTAAATTAAACGGACATTTCAGGGTTTAGAATCACATATCAAGCAATTAGGGATTTGGATGCTATAATCAAATTTCATGCATTATACTATTTAAAGGAAGAACCCACTCACCCTAAGGTGTGAAAACACCTCAAAACTGCAGCTCAACTCAGGGAATCTCGAACTCACATCAAATCCCTAGCAAATCTCCCGATTCTTCTTCCATTCAACTCGGGAACCTTGAAAATGAGGGATTATGAAGAAAGGGTGAGAAAAGAGGGAATTTCGACATCATCTTGGATCAAATCAGAGCATGGACGGAATCTTGACATGAGAGAGAAGATCCACCATAAAAGTCTATGCAAAGAATCCAAACTTACTTGATTTCACCCTTCCTGGAATCGCAAAACCCTAATTCAGCAATTCCCCCACTTTCTTCTCTCAAACCCTAACTCTCCCTCTCTCTCTAGGAGCTCGTTTCTCTGGAATGAATGATGAAGAATTACAGGTGTGTGTGTGTGTGGTCGATCATATAAGTCAATTTGAGCTGCTTGGGTCAATTGCATATTGACCCAACACTCAACTTTAATTATATTGGCTGAATATTCAGTTTCACAATAGCTTCTGTAATTCGCCTACTGAATAGCTAACCGAAGCTCCAAAAATTATGGAAATTTTATATGTTATGCATAATGGAGTTTAAGACCTCCAGTAAAAATTTGAGATCATTTCTGGTTACCAATAATTAATTAAAAATCTAACAGTGCACTGCTATATTGCAGTCTGCAGAATATTCGGCCGAGTTTGTCCTGCACAGAACTCGACCGACACCCTTACTGTAGAGATCAAAAAGTCATCCAAAAATTACGACAATTTAACAGAGTGTCTAAAACTGTGTTTTTCAAGCACATTTAAAATTTGAGATCAATTGGATATACCAATAAAAATATAAAATTCAATTACCACACTGCTATATAAATCTGGAAATGTGATCGGTTGAGTTTGAAACTCGGCCGATAAACAGGTCAGAGCATTCTTCAAAAATTCTGATATTTTCCAATGTTGTTCACATTTTATATATCCAAATCATATCCAAATTTTAAGTAAATCAAAGTTACACATAAAATACTAAAAATCATTTAGTGGGACATTCTACTTATCAAATTCTGTATTCATGCATCATCAAAACCCTATTTTTGGGCCGATTAGGGTTTATGTTTCTCAAACCCTAATTCTCAAGACAAAAGAACATTTAGACTTTTTATCATAGTTAAAACATTCTAATTGTGTTATCGTCATTAATTAGATTTCAAGAATGATTATTCCAATTAATCTTTGCAATTGTCTAGGTAAACCCTAGTTTACCAATTAATCTCAGATGGGGTCGTAACAACTCTCCCCCCCCCTTAGAATGTTTCATCCTCGAAACATAAACCTACAAGAAAGATACATTCAAGGTTATTCTAAGCTTCTAAAGCCTTCCATGTCATTATACTCTTGTATTTCATACCTGTATGTAGTTTTCAACATTAAATCTTTTAATTCTTTACTAAATCACAACATATTTCAAATAGTTCTCAATGATATCAAGCAAATTCTTTATGCCACAGTCAAACATAGAATGCAAAGATAAACCACCACGCTTTCTCTGCGCAACTCTGATACAACTATCTCAACTTATGCGGCTCAGAAAGTTCTATTGTTCTGTATCACCTTTAAGTGACAAAAGCGAGTTCACCATGCTGTTTTAAACTATAATAAAGTGCTATTCAAATAGCAAAACAGTCTTGAATTAAAAGACTAGATTCAACAATCAATTGCACACTACTACTCTTGGCATCCCCATTGGGTCATGGATGCATGAGGTGAAGCATTACCACCTCATTCCATACTATCCTGTTTCGATCCTGGGACCTGTGGGTTATGGGCCCACACACAATTCAAAGTGTAACCATCGTATTATATCATTTTAGGGTTTCAACCACAGTAATAAGGTAATCCACAATTGTATCAGTCATTCAAGCATTAAGCATACTCAATTACCATCACTCAATTATATTAGAGCTAGGTATAACAAGCTACACCTCATTAGGGTTACTTGTCCAGACAATCTGATTATCATCCCTTCTATTAATATGAGTGGATAAGTATGACTACCTTGTTCAGGGTATCTCTCCATGTGTTCTGACATCATCCAAACCGTATCACCATATCACAAATACACAATAGTAAGATGCATATCAGGTATGAATTACTACAACTATCATACGCCTTTAATTTAACATATAGCTTACACAAATACCCTGAAATCATATGTAGAACCAACTTTCATACCTTAATATGCCTTCAACAAATCATACATGTAAAAACAAATTCACATATTACACAAAGCTAGTGTTTTCCCATATCTCTCTGCTCATTCATTACTTCTTTACTTTTTGCTACCTATCCTTTTCATATGATTATATACAATAAACATCATTAACATTGAAGTATTTAAGATAGGAATAGATTATTCATCATTCTTGCTATCACACAAGAATTTATTTCTTATCGTACTTCATCGTAATGTATGTCACTATTACATTCACTAGATGACCCCACCAAGGTAGTTATGCACCATATATGACTCATTTTCTCTTATTATTTCATACTTATTTCACATTCTAGACATCACTTGAAAACACATATATCATTTGTCATCTTTAAACATGACTCAATATCACATATCCAGTTTCAATGCTAAACATCCATTTTAATCAACATATACATTGCAACTATAATACAGGAAATTCCATCCTTTATCTTTATACTATTGTGAAGTTAACGTTCTAAATTAATAGTCCTTTTATTGGTTTTTCCTCATGTTGAATACATTACATATTCTTCATTTTTAAATCAAGTGGATCATGCATGGGTCAAACATAGTTTCTCTTTCAATCAAGTTTTTTTTTCTCTTCTGAATACAGTCCACCTTTGTATGACTTATTCATTCGTTAAACTACACCTATGTTCTTTGCTTAGAAACTAGTTTGTTGTTCTAGTCTTATGAATTATATGATCATATGATTCTCTTCACTTTTACTCTTTTGAAGACTCTTCACTTCTATGGACATATTGAATGCTCAACTCTATTCTTCTACTCAGCCTTTGCTTTAGAGTTCATAAAAGCATTATACTCAATTATATGATCCATTCTTCATGATTGATTCTTGCTATCTTGAACCATACATACATTTCACATATCTTTTCTATATTTCATATGTATAGTTCGTATAATATTAATCAATAAACTAATTATGAACTTCATATCATGTTCTATTATTCCCAATTAAGGGTTTCTCATATGAGGCCCCAAAATTGAACCTCAGATACCAATTTCAACTGATTCTTAGTTGTTCTGATCTTGCCCATCTGTTTCAACATCTTACTATATGTACATTCTTACTTTGATGTGGGTCTAATTATCCAGAGTCTATTCTTATTATACTATTAATAGGAGTCATTAGATCCCAGTAACGCATCCTGCCAGCCGGACCAGGCCAAACCTGAAGTCCTGAAGCCAAGAACTACAAGGGATTACTCAACTCCTATTCATCTCAGAAGTGTGGAAGAAAACTTATCCACTAACAAAAGCTCATTCAAAGGTCAATTCTAGTCTACTTGTTACAAAAAATGAATTCAATAAATGCTACAACTGCATAGTGTACAACAGATATTAAAGACCCATATTTCAAAGTATTGAATATTTCAATTCAAACATATAAGAGCATTTCTATACATTTCCAACAAAAACAACATTATGAAATGTAAGTTCTATCTCCTTTTACATTTATGCTCTTAATTCTTGTTTCTTTTCTCATTTTCTAACCCTAACATTTCTAGGGTTCCTCTCTAGCCCATTCTTCCACTGTATACCTGGCCAGGGTATACGTGAGAGAATAGACAGAGTAGCTTGTACTGGCTGATCCAAGTACTCAGATATCGGGCCAGGATATCCAAATACTCAAATCCCCAAAGCTAACATCAAACATCTCCTATCTGCCACACATAGGACTCTAACTTACTAACTTAATGGTCCTTGACAACTCACCCTAAGCTCTGATACCAAGCTGTTACACCCCGATCTCACAATTTCCTCAAATCATGAGATTAGGGCATAAGATAGGACTTATATAACACAAAGAACACCCTTAACTTTTTCTCTTTTCTTTAAAACTCTTGTTTCCCCGCATTGAACCACATAACATCTTAACAAAGGAATCTGAACATTTCTTTTACTAATCAGACTTTAATAGAAAAGATACATGTATAAACATTCATGATGTCTTTCACAACTTGTGCACATAAAACTTGTTAATTAGCATACATATCAAAGAGGAACAATATTACACATCGTAATTACAACTCTCTCTCTTATCTCTTACTGAGGACCTAGAGTGACAAGGACCGACTGACTCAACTAATCTTGTACTCAACTCTTGTGGCAGATCTACACTGAAGCTCTGACCATCTCCAAGTCCACGCGGTTAACCCTAAAAATGTTTGAGTAGAGGGGTGAGCCTACTCTCTCAGTGAATGAGTACTTCAAGGAAACAGTCTAAGGCACTAATGTGATTACACATATAACTTTGAATAAACGTTATGAAATTTAACAACAATAAATACTACACTGAGCAGTTTTAAAACAATATAATTGAAATAACAAAGAATGTAAATATTGCATCCAAAGCATAACTACTAGAAGACTATACTCTAGTCTTCCTTAACTCTTTCATTTATAAGGAACTCTGTGAACCTATATGATCATATTTTAGATTATGCCCTGATCTATGCAGTGTACTCTGCATAGAGACTCGCAGTGCACTACGACCACACCGTACAAGACTTAGCGACACACCCGGGAAATGCTAAGTCTGACGCCAGCCCTGCTCTGCCACAGGACCCCAGGCTCATCGGCCTTCAGGCTCATCGGCCTCACTGCACTACATTGAGTGCTCTAGACTCCTCCTCTAACCTGAGTACACAGGCGGGGAGTCTCACGGGGTTACCTCCATGACTCCGCACGGATCTTGTTGCAATAACCCCCAATTTTCTCCAGTGCCACCGTGACATCGCACGCATTGTTGTTGGACACTGTCTCTCTGTCCTCGTGTCTCCATGACTCCGCACGGATAATGTTGCAACACGAGTTTCACCCCTAAGAAGCAGATCTCTCAAAGGGGTTCTACGGTGTTCAGGGCACCTAAGTCTAACATTAACATTATAGGTACATTTTAAACAGATATCATGACTCATTTAACATTTCTTACAAGGCTCACACGGCCTGCCATATCATATCATAAGCAACATCATAACTCATGTATTCAACATATATCATATCTCAGTAACATCCCGTTCTAGGGCATGTCATATCTCATCAGCTGCAATTTACGAGATATGTATTGAAATATAAGAAGCCCTACAGTATGTAGATATCAACTCAGAGAGAACAAGCATATAAAGTTAAATGCACTAGAAACATACAATTCAACAGTTAAGTATCACCACATCTCATATCGAGATCTTTCATGTCACCATAACATGATTCATTGAACACCCTATCCTTAGGGTTTCATTTTCCTTATTCATTCATCACATGCCAACACCCTACTCTTAGGGTTTCATTCAGCTTTTCATTTACTTCATTCACTTGTCACATGGCTCTCATAAGGATTTCATAGGATATAAGCATTCACTAAATAAAGATTGTTTTCAACAAATCATATACAATCGATATGTGTATGAAACCATGGAAATTGAACTAAATTTAGGTTTCCACGCTATTCACTGAGATATCATGCACCAAGGATAAACTTCAAATAAGGTAATCCATGAGGTACATCCTAACCACTTATAAGATTACTAGTCCTTTTCAATAAGGTTGAAACTCTAGAGATATCTCAATTAGGTTAAACCCTAATTACATCATATGGTATAAATCTGAAAAGCATTCTTTCTAGGATGTGTTGTATATGTTTCTAATGTGGATCTACCATCAAAGAGTCATTCAAACAGAGAAGGAATCCATATCATATCAATTTGCAACAACTTAAATTAAACGGACATTTCAGGGTTTAGAATCACATATCAAGCAATTAGGGATTTGGATGCTATAATCAAATTTCGTGCATTATACTGTTTAAAGGAAGAACCCACTCACCCTAAGGTGTGAAAACACCTCAAAACTACAGCTCAACTCAGGGAATCTCGAACTCACATCAAATCCCTAACAAATTTCCCAATTCTTCTTCCATTCAACTCGGGAACCTTGAAAATGAGGGATTATGAAGAAAGGGTGAGAAAAGAGGGAATTTCGACATCATCTTGGTTCAAATCAGAGCATGGACGGAATCTTGACATGAGAGAGAAGATCCACCATAAAAGTCTATGCAAAGAATCCAAACTTACTTGATTTCACCCTTCCTGGAATCGCAAAACCCTAATTCAGCAATTCCCCCACTTTCTTCTCTCAAACCCTAACTCTCCCTCTCTCTCTAGGAGCTCGTTTCTCTGGAATGAATGACGAAGAATGAGAGTTGTGTGTGTGTGTGGTCGATCATATAAGTCAATTTGAGCTGCTTGGGTCAATTGCATATTGACCCAACACTCAACTTTAATTATATTGGCTGAATATTCAGTTTCACAATAGCTTCTGTAATTCACCTACTGAATAGCTAACAGAAGCTCCAAAATTATGGAAATTTTATATGTTATACATAATGGAGTTTCAGAGCTCCAGTAAAAAGTTTAGATCATTTATAGTTACCAATAATTAATTAAAAATCGTACAGTGCACTGCTATATTGCAGTCTGCAGAATATTCGGCCGAGTTTGTCCTGCACAGAATTCGACCGACACCCTTACTGTAGAGATCAAAAAGTCATCCAAAAATTACTACAATTTAAAAGATTGTCTAAAACTGTGTTTTTCAACCACAGTTAAAATTTGAGATCAATTGGATATACCAATAAAAATATAAAATTCAATTACCACACTGCTATATAAATCTGGAAATGTGATCGGTCGAGTTTGAAACTTGGCCGATAAACAGGTCAGAGCATTCTTCAAAAATTCTGATATTTGCCAATGTTGTTCACATTTTATATATCCAAATCATATCCAAATTTGAAGTAAATCAAAGTTACACATAAAATACTAAAAATCATTTAGTGGTACATTCTACTTATCAAATTCTGTATTCATGCATCATCAAAACCCTATTTTTGGGCCGATTAGGGTTTATGTTTCTCAAACCCTAATTCTCAAGACAAAAGAACATTTAGACTTTTTATCATAGTTAAAACATCCTAATTGTGTTATCGTCATTAATTAGATTTCAAGAATGATTATTCCAATTAATCTTTGCAATTGTCTAGGTAAACCCTAGTTTACCAATTAAGCTCAGATGGGGTCGTAACACCAAACCTTGATGAAATTTCACTAGAATCCAAGGGTTGGATGAGCCAAACGGTCTCAAGACCGTTTGGAGCTCATCCAAACGGTCTCAAGACCATTTGGTGGTCACCCAAGACCATTTGGAGGTCTAGGGGTGAGTATGGTTAAGCAATTGATGATCCAATGATACTAAGTTGAAGTGTAATCAATTGCTGATTTGGTGATCAATCCAATGATCCAAACCTTAATTGGTTGACTTGGATTTTAATGATATGATGGGCAAATGGTCGTTTGGAGGTCATCCAAACTACCTCAAGACCATTTGGGGTCAAGTCATGTTCAATTTGGATGATGGTTCAAAGGTTTCAAAGTAACTAATCTTGCATTGATTAGTGTTGAAGAATCATTGATTCCAAACCCTAATTCAATTGATTCAAACCCTAGTTGATAACTAATTGAGGGTCAATTGAGGGCTAAATCAGTTGTAGGTTTACCTATTTAACTCAATTGAAGTATGAGGATATGTCCAATTGATGACTGGTTCCATGAATTCATTGATTGAAGGGATCAACATTGGAAACCCTAATCCAATTTGATTGGTTGAGACCATATTTGGTCCATGCGGTTTTGAGGAGGTTTGGACCAAACGGTCTCAAGACCGTTTGAGTCCAAATGGTCTCAGGACCGTTTGGGACCAAACGATCCCAAACCGGTTGAGCCCATGTGGTTTCAAAAAGGTGCTTTAGCAAACGGTTTCAAACCGTTTGAACTTTGAAAGACCAAGACCGTTTGGGGCTTAAGTAGTCAAATTTGAATGATGACTCAATTGGTTAATCCTTTTGGATACCTAATATAATTGAGGACTCAATTGGCTAATTCACTTGGACACCTATTGTAATTGAAGATCCAATTGGTCAATTCATTTGGATACCTTATGTGATGGAGGTCCAATATGATTGAATCTCTTAAGAATTAAGATGATGAATGATCCATTGATCCAATGATGATTAGTAATGATAATCAATGAAGGTACAAAGGTTGAAACCCTAATAGTACCTAAGTGAATAGTGCCAATTAAGGGACGAACTCTAATTGCTTATAGGATCAATGACATGGTACACTATGTTAATCATAGTTGTATGTACTTGATTGAAGGAATGATATGACCTTATCAAGTTGTGAAGTTGATATAGCATGAATCCATATATGAATATGATTCATGTGGTGATTAAGGGTATGATCCTTAAGTAAAGAGATCATGAAACCCTAATCATGAACATAAACCCTAATTGATGGGGCTATTGAGTAACCCTAATTGAGGGCAATTCTAAATGTAACCCTAATCCAGGGTGAGGATGTGACCCTAATTCAGGGTAGTGATGTGTGAAACTTCAATTTAGGGTAATGAGATTCAAAACCCTAATTGGGATGAATAGTGAATCTCTAATTATGGATAATTGAATGAAATCCTAATGGAGATGAATAGTAAACCCAAATTGTGGGAAACTATGGTGGAAACCCTAGTTGAGGGTGATTCCATGTGAAACCCTAGTTGAGGGTGATTCCATGTGAAACCCTAGTTGAGGGTGATTCCAGGTGAAACCCTAGTTGAGGGTGATTCCATGTGAAACCCTAGTTGAGGGTGATTCCATGAGAAACCTTGATTAAGAATTAACATCACATGATATTCTAATATTATGTTATGATGAGAGGCCCTAATAAGGGTGAAGGTATATGAGAAATGAGGAACCCTAACCCTGATTTGGGTAAAGGGAATGATAAGCCTTGTTGATAGTAAACCCTAATTCCTGATAAAGGAATAATGGTGTTACTGATGTGTCACATGATGTGATGAATAACTTGTATGTCTGTTATCATGCCTAATAACCATGCAGGTATGATGCGATGATGAATATAGCCAGGTTTGAGCAGTGACATTTATATAATAAATGTTGATTGGCCTTTTGTGCCTTGATGTTGTTGTTGCTTGATAAAAGTAACAATGTACATGGATTCTATGAGTCATATGAGTAACTTGTTGTCTAGAAAGAGATGATAAGATATTTTTGTGACCTTGTGAGCCATGTGTGATGCTTGTGTAACAAGTATCATGAATGCCTTAGTCAGATGACTTGAAGGTGTTAGTTACCTAATAAATGGTAATGATGCTCAATGATGAGTTAAGGGTTTGAATACCCAGAACCATATGATTATGGTGATAAGAATGTGAAGGGATGAGAATTCCCAGTTTGAAATGAGGGACTAAGTTCCCAAAGTCTTTGAAAGACTGATAAGTATCTGATGAAAGTAGTACATGTTTCTTTATAGCATTGTTGTAATAAGTCTTGTTTGAGAACTTGGCTGATGCTAAGAGAATATGAGAATGTACTTAATTAATCAAGTGAAATCTATTCATGTAGAGCACTGACCATAGATCCATCATCGTCAGGAATATGTGATGGTGAAACGGGTGCTCTGCGGCAAAACCCAGAACGCATATTTTGAATATGTGGGGGCAAATGGGAAAAAAATATCCTTACGTCCAGTGAAGAGATTGAGGGAAGGTAAACAACAAACCTATCAATCCTTCATGTATCGGGATAGATGTATCATTGATCTCCCAATTATTGGGATAGATGCTTTACACATCTCCCCATAATACTTATGTCGGGTCGATGGAGATAAACATTAAATCTCTCGATGGCCGATGAGAGTGCAGTTGACGTTGTAACTCTACAGTGAAGTTCCAATATACCCTGGAAAGCTATTTTGAGCAGTCGACACAGTCCTGCTTGTTGCCCCACACTGACTGAGATGTGAGAGGTCATGGGAATCCGGCTCTTCCATAGACCTATGTATGGTACCGATTTTTACTTCACTGTGGTCGGTTGGAGTATGAGCGGTATACCTCATCTCCTCAGGGCATAATTGTGTTTGTAAAATGAAATCAGCCGTATAGCATGTTTGCTTAAGGATTGAATATGGAAATTCATTGGCTGATTCTACATTTCTATTTATATTTGTAGTTCATTGATGTTGTTCATATCTGTTGTATTCATTACAAGTAGATGGATGAACTATGAGTTTACCATGAGTAGATGCAATGTTATCCTTGAAAAAGGAGATTACTTCACTTTGTTCATACAAGTGACTTACCTGCTGTTGATTAAATATATAAATCCTTCTTCTCAGTTTATTTTAATAAGCTGCTATAACAATGTTTTGGTGGAGAGTTATATCTCCCGCTGGGGCAATTTACAATTGTCTCACCCCCGTGGGATCCAACATTTTTAGGTGGACGAGCATGAAGGAAAGTGAGAACATCTTGCAGGGAAAGGACAGTAGCAATAACATCAGGGAGAACAGTGAGATCTCAGGTGGAGATATTGCCTGTCAAGTTATGTAGTTAGAGGTCCTATGTGTCGTCTCTGTACTCTCAGGTCCTCGGAGTTTTCAGTCAGTGTTTTTGGATATATCAATCTGAGGGTTTGGCTTGATGCCTCGAGATTCGTATACTATCTATATATAATGTTTATAAGGCAGTGATGATGTAGTCTTTGAAAAGAGATGGTACAGGCTATGTATGTTTGAACCAGAATGTAAATGTATACAATGGTTCTTGATGGAAAATATTTCCTATGTGTGGATCTCTTTGCAAAAAATTTTAATTTTCAGTGATTTTCAGTAATCCGCTGCAAGTAATTCACTTCCGCTTAAGTTAATCTTGTTTTTGTGAGTTGGATGCCACAAATTAGTGGTATCAGAGCTCTAGGTTTGCTGAGTCTACAAAGACATATGACTAAGGTAGTAGAGTCTATTCTGGTGTCATCCAGTGTATCTGATAGTGTCTTCTGCTCATGAGAGAGAAGAAGAACTTAAAGATGACTGGGTCACATGAGGAGGTTGCTGCTGAAAGCAGCAATGTTGCACCAAGAAGGGGTGCATGGGCACAGGCAAGAGAGAGACAGTTGCCTGAGAATCCCCTATCTGATCCATCTGTGATAAGAAAATCCTTCTTTAAGTATTACTGTTGGAGAATTTAGGGCAACAGTAATATATATAGTGGATCAAGTATTGGCAGTGTAACTTAGATTACCAGCCCCAATGATGATGTTCTAGATATCAACAAGATTTGTAATTAGCATCAGCAGGTTGAAGCAAAAGGAAATGATGAATTTCTGGACTTAAATTGAGTATGTGCTCAACCTTAGCCTATTGAATCAACCTTTGAGGCAGAGTTAGCCTGAGGTAGTGAATAATTCATGAATTATGACAAGTTAGATAAGATAATGTCATTCAAATATGTCATCTTATGAATTCCTGGATTAACTGAGAAAGGAATTGATTGGACTTTCCTTGATTAGTCCTATGAGGACTTATGTTTTGCATAGTAAAACATTACAAATATTTTATGTTGTTCTTACCTCTATAAGAAAATATGAGGTATAGAAGAAATGCATGGATAAAATTCAGGGATGTTAAGTCTTATGCTTATGATAATATGAAAACAAGAAATATGATAGCATACAAAGTGCATACCACTTAATCTCAGTATTTATATACCCTGGCCAGGTATACAACTATTGATGATAAAATGGGTATGGAAACTCTTAGATTGTTGTCTTTTTTATTGCTATGATCAAGTAGTCATTCTGAGACAATCTAATGAGTATCATGAAATCATGAATATGGAATGAATAAATGTGCCATATCCTATGCATAAGAAGGAGAAGTCTGAGATAATCTTAGATGAGCATGTTGTATGAGGAACTAAAAGTGTACTCCTCATAAGATAAGAACAAGAATAAGGGAGATGAACCCTGTTCAATAATGCTACAAGCATAATAAAGATCTTTTCCATAATGAGGAAATGGGAAATGTGATGAGATCATGAGATGGTCATAAACATGCTAGATAATAATAAAGAAAGGGATAATGACATGCAATCATCCTTACCAATTCCTATTCTGAAGGCAAAGAACTAGAGGATGAGATGAGGAGGAAATATCCTACTCTTTTCTCTTAATGTTTTGTTGATGATTTTGGGGACGAAATCATTGTAAGGGGTGGATAACTTGTAACATTGCTGACATGGGTTATACTTTAACCCTAGGTGTTTTGATTAAAAAAGGTGATTAAATGCTTAATCCCATCTTGTGAAAAGTAATTAGGCCTCAAGAGGAACCTATGTTGCAATTCTAGTCCTTTTTGAACATTGTTGAAGCAATGTTTGCTTGTTTTGGACTAAAATGCAAATTACCCAAGTTGAGGGGTTTAAGTGCAAATTATGCATGATAACATGTTCCTCATGTGTTGAAGCATCATGAGAGTGAAAATGATGCTGAGGTATGGCTTATGGAAGCCTAAATACCAAGAAAGAGTTGATAAAGCAAGGTATGTGCATTAAAACCTAGTTTTGGTGTAATGTGCAATTTACCCAAAAACTAGGGTTCAATATGCAAATTACCACTTCAATAAGGTCCCTAATGTTTCTTGGCATCATGTAGATCAAAGAAAATGAGAGGGGCACCTCATTTGAATTAAGTTGAAGGAGAGAGAATCTTGATATTAAAATAATCAAGATTTAAGCATAATTGGAACTTTATTTCAATTTAATGTAAAAATAAATAAAATAATGGAAGGGCCTTCAACCAAAATTAATTTGGTGGAATTCATATGCATGACTGACCGTCCTTGAGCTTGCAAGGATCGAAAATATCTTAAGGAGGTGAAATTCCACTCACCTTATTATAAGGAAAAGAATTCCCACTCAAAAAGATATATTAGTATTATAATGGATTGAGGTGCTTAATTTCTTTTCGCTTAATCCATGGATAATGGAAGGGAGTTCGGTGGCTTTGAGTTTCCTTTGTACACAAGCAAACCAAGGAGTAAGAGGTGGTACTATTTTTGGAATTAATTGATTTTTATAAAGACATTTTCTCTTTCATCAATTTTCTTATAAAATAGCCTTTTCCAACCCACCCAAGGGACTTTTTTGGATTTCCTTTCTTCCCCTTGCTTTCAAAACCGACCAAGAAGGCTATGAATAGCAGGTAGCACGTCCTCAACCTGTTGGTAAGCCTTTGATCTTCGTTCTTCATGATTTCATGGTGAAAATCTTAAAACAATACATGATTCCTTCATTTCTTCACTCCATCTTCAACCCTAGCCGATCCTTTTACTCCAAAAGCTTGAGAAACGACCTTGGGAGGTTGCTAGAGCTTCAACCACCATTGGATACGTGAATCTTGGATCTTGAGATCAAATTTCAAGGCGGGTTTTATAACTTGAACCCTTCTACATTGTTATTCAACTATCAATCTTGCAATTTCGTTGATTCCTTCATCTTTTTGATTAATTGCTTGTTGTAATTGGTAAATCCATGAAATCAGATGCATTAGGAGTTTCAGGGATGAATTTAGATGATTATTACATCATCTTATACACTTTTCCCAAAGAAATCTTATTCCAAACGGTTTCAACATGTTTGCCCATTCGGTTTCACCAAACGGTTTGAGAGCAAACGGTTTGAGACCATTTGAGAGCAAACGGTTTCAAAACCATTTGAAAGAGTTGACCAAGGGTTTAACGTTTGATAATCCTATTCCTAAATATGTTGGTTGATAACCCACCAAATTTTATGGATTAATTCCAAAGGAATCATGAGTTGAAGGCTAATCAATTAGGCAAACCTAATTGGATTAAGTGCTGATTTTCAACTTGATTAATTTGACTTTTTGGGAAAACGGTTTCAAAACCATTTGAAAGAGTTGAAAAAGGGTTGACCGTTTGAGAATCCTGTTCCTAATTATTTTTTTTGATAACCCACCAAATTTTTATGGATTAATTCCAAAGGAATCATGAGTTGAAGGCTAATCAATTAGGAAAACCTAGTTGGATTAAGTGTTGATTTTCAACTTGATTAATTTGACTTTTTGGGCAAACGGTTTTAAAACCGTTTGAAAGAGTTGACCAAGGGTTTACCGTTTGATAATACTGTTCCTAATTATGTTGTTTGATGACCCACCAAATTTGGTTAATTAATTCCAAAGGAATCATGAGTTGAAGGCCAATCAATTGGGCAAACCCTAATTGAAATTAGTGCTGAAATTCCAATGAGTTGATTTGAGATTTTGGGTTGATTAGCCCAAACGGTCTCAAGACCGTTTGGGGATCACCCAAAAGGTTTCAAGACCGTTTTGGGATCACCAAAGACCGTTTGGAGGTCTAGGTTTAAGTATGGTTGCCTATTTGAAGGTCCAAAGTTACCAAGTTACAAAGCAATCAATTGTTGATTTGTTGATCGACTCAATAGACCAAACCTTGATGAAATTTCACTAGAATCCAAGGGTTGGATGAGCCAAACGGTCTCAAGACCGTTTGGAGCTCATCAAAATGGTGTCATGACCGTTTGGTGGTCACCCAAGACCGTTTGGAGGTCTAGGGGTGAGTATGGTTAAGCAATTGATGATCCAATGATACTAAGTTGAAGTGTAATCAATTGCTGATTTGGTGATCAATCCAATGATCCAAACCTTAATTGGTTGACTTGGATTTTGATGATATGATGGGCAAACGGTCTCAATACCATTTGGAGGTCATCCAAACTACCTCAAGACCGTTCGGGGTCAGGTTATGTTCAATTTGGATGATGGTTCAAAGGTTTCAAAGTAACTAATCTTGCATTGATTAGTGTTGAAGGATCATTGATTCCAAACCCTAATTCAATTGATTCAAACCCTAGTTGATGACTAATTGAGGGTCAATTGAGGGCTAAATCAGTTGTAGGTTGACCTATTTAACTCAATTTAAGTATGAGGATAGGTCCAATTGATGATTGGTTCCATGAATTCATTGATTGAAGGGATCAACATTGGAAACCCTAATCCAATTTGATTGGTTGAGACCATATTTGGTCCATGCGGTTTTGAGGAGGTTTGGACCAAACTGTCTCAAGACCATTTGGGACCAAACGGTCTCAAGACCGTTTGGGACCAAACGATCCCAAACCGGTTGAGCCCATGCGGTTTCAAAAAGGTGCTTTAGCAAACGGTTTCAAACCGTTTAAACTTTGAAAGACCAAGACCGTTTGGGGCTTAAGTAGTCAAAGTTGAATGAGGACTCAATTGGTTAATCCTTTTGGATACCTAATATAATTGAGGACTCAATTGGCTAATTCACTTGGACACCTATTGTAATTGAAGATCCAATTGGTCAATTCATTTGGATACCTTATGTGATGGAGGTCCAATATGATTGAATCTCTTAAGAATTAAGATGATGAATGATCCATTGATCCAATGATGATTAGTAATGATAATCAATGCAGGTACAAAGGTTGAAACCCTAATAGTACCTAAGTGAATAGTGCCAATTAAGGGATGAACTCTAATTTATTATAGGATCAATGACTTGGTACACTATGTTAATCATAGTTGTATGTACTTGATTGAAGGAATGATATGACCTTATCAAGTTGTGAAGTTGATATAGCATGAATTCATATATGAATATGATTCATGTGGTGATTAAGGATATGATCCTTAAGTAAAGAGATCGTGAAACCCTAATCATGAACGTAAACCCTAATTGATGGGGCTATTGAGTTCTAACCCTAATTGAGGGCAATTCTAAATGTAACCCTAATCCAGGGTGAGGATGTGACCCTAATTCAGGGTAGTGACGTGAAACTTCAATTTAGGGTAATGAGATACAAAACCCTAATTGGGATGAATAGTGAATCTCTAATTATGGATAATTGAATGAAATCCTAATGGAGATGAATAGTAAACCCAAATTGTGGGAAACTATGGTGGAAACCCTAGTTGAGGGTGATTCCATGTGAAACCCTAGTTGAGGGTGAGTCCATGTGAAACCCTAGTTGAGGGTGATTCCATGTGAAACCCTAGTTGAGGGTGATTCCATGAGAAACCCTGATTAAGAATTAACATCACATGATATTCTAATATTATGTTATGATGAGAGTGCCTAAGAAGTGTGAAGGTATATGAGAAATGAGGAACCCTAACCCTAATTTGGGTAAAGGGGATGATAAGCCTTGTTGATAGTAAACCCTAATTCCTGATAAAGGAATAATGGTGTTACTGTTGTGTCACATGATGTGATGAATAACTTGAATGTCTGTTATCATGCCTAATAACCATGCAGGTATGATGCGATGATGAATATAGCTAGGTTTGAGTAGTGACATTTATATAATAAATGTTGATTGGCCTTTAGTGCCTTGATGTTGTTGTTGCTTGATAAAAGTAACAATGTACATGGATTCTATGAGTCATATGAGTAAGTTGTTGGCTAGAAAGAGATGATAAGATATTTCTGTGGCCTTGTGAGCCATGTGTGATGCTTGTGTAACAAGTATCATGAATGCCTTGGTCAGATGACTTGAACGTATTAGTTACCTAATAAATGGTAATGATGCTCAATGATGAGTTAAGGGTTTGAATACCCAGAACCATATGATTATGGTGATAAGAATGTGAAGGGATGAGAATTCCCAGTTTGAAATGAGGGACTGAGTTCCCAAAGTCTTTGAAAGACTGATAAGTATATGATGAAAGTAGTACATGTTTCTTTATAGCATTGTTGGAATAAGTCTTGTTTGAGAACTTGGCTGATGCTAAAAGATATGAGAATGTACTTAATTAATCAAGTGAAATCTATTCATGTAGATCCCTGACCATAGATCCATCATCGTCAGGAATAGGTGATGGTGAAACGGGTGCTCCGCGGCAAAACCCAGAACGCATATTTTGAATATGTGGGGGTAAATGGGTGAAAAATATCCTTACATCCGGTGAAGAGATTGAGGGAAGGTAAACAACAAACCTCTCAATCCTTCATGTGTCGGGATGGATGTATCACTGATCTCCTGATGATTGGGATAGATGTTGTACACATCTCCCCATAATACTTATGTCAGGTCGATGGAGATAAACATTAAATCTCTCGATGGTCGATGAGAGTGCAGTTGACGCTGTAAATCTATAGCGAAGTTCAAGTATACCTTGGAAAGCTATTTTGAGCAGTCGACACAGTCTTGCTTGTTGTCCCACACTGACTGGGATGTGAGAGGTCATGGGAATCTGGCTCTTCCATAGAACTATGTATGGTACCGATTTTGACTTCACAGTGGTCGGTTGGAGTATGAGCAATATACCTCATCTCCTCAGGGCATAATTGTGTTTGTAAAATGAAATCAGCCGTATAGCATGTTTGCTTATGGATTGAATACGGAAATTCATTGGCTGATGTTACATTTCTATTTATATCTGTAGTTCATTGATGTTGTTCATATTTGTTGTATTCATTACAAGTAGATGGATGAACTATGAGTCTACCATGAGTAGATGCAATGTTATCCTTGAAAAAGGAGATTACTTCACTTTGTTCATACAAGTGACTTACCTGCTGTTGACTAAATATATAAATCCTTCTGCTCAGTTTATTTTAATAAGTTGCTATAACAATGTTTTGGCGGAGAGTTATATCTCCCGCTGTGGCAATTTACAATTGTCTCACCCCCGTGGGATCCAACATTCTTAGGTGGACGAGCACGAAGGAAAGTGAGAACATCTTGCAGGGAAAGGACAGCAGCAATAACATCAGGGATAGTAGTGAGATCTCAGGTGGAGATACTACCTGTCAAGTTATGTAGTTAGAAGTCCTATGTGTCGTCTCTGTACTCTCAGGTCCTCAGAGTTTTTAGTCAGTGTTTTTGGATATATCAATCTAAGGTTTTGGCTTGATGCCTCGAGATTCGTATACTGCATGTATATAATGTTTATAAGGTAGTGATGATGTAGTCTCTAAAAAGAGATGGTACAAGTTATGTATGTTTGAACCAGAATGTAAATGTATACAATGGTTCTTGATGGAAAATATTTCCTATGTGTGGATCTCTTTGCAAAAAGTTTTAATTTTTAGTGATTTTCAGTAATCCACTGCAAGTAATTCACTTCCGCTTAAGTTAATCTTGTTTTTGTGAGTTGGATGCCACAGGATAGGTACAAAGAGCTTGTACACAAATGTACACACCACAGAATTCCTAAGAATCAACTCATCGAAATTTTCTATAGGGGTGTGGATGATGATATTAAGAGGTTTCTAGATTCCTCGTCTGGAGGAAGCTTCATGCGTCAAATTTATGACAGCGCATGGAGAGTCATCACCCTGGGAGTAGAAAATCAAGCCAATTGGGGTAGATCTATATGTAAAGGAGTCTTGAAAGTAGCTATGGCCGAAGCTACTCCTGAGTACAAGTCTATCGCTGAAACCTTGAAGGTATTAGTTGCCAAGCAAGACCATATTGAATCATCTCTAGCTGCTATTGGAAGAGGACGTTCACCCACTCGACAACCGGAACAGGTCAAGTCCACTTCCCTATTTTGTGAAGCATGTAAAAGCACTGATCATTCCACTTTATCATGCAATGTTCTCTATGATGTTGTACTGAGCAATGTGTGTGGACAAGGAGATAATGGTCAGATGGAAAATCTTAATGCCATCAACACTATTCCTGGGCAAAGTTATTACAATCTGAATCAGAATAGGAATCACCCAGGTTTTCAATATGGAAACCCCTCTGGAGCAGTAAACTCGCATCAATTTGGTTCAAACAATCAACCAAGAGGCCCACCCGGATTATAGTATAATCAACAACAGAGTTTTGGGAATCAAGGGAATTTCAGGGGGAACTTTCAGAATAGGAACTACAATAATTATCAAAACAACCCTCAGTATCAGAATCTAAATCAACAACAAGGACAGCAAGCAGGACCCGTCTCTTCTGATGACAAGCTATCAACCATTGAAAAAATGTTACAAACTCAGCAAACTATGATAGCCAACCAACAAGCTCAGCAAAAGGCTATTGAATCTCAACTAGCTCAACTTGTAGCTAGCATAAAGCCACCCGCTTGAGTCTTTGCTGGCCAACCTGAGAACAATCCCAAACATCCTGAACAGTTGAAGGCAGTCACCACCAGGTCAGGAAAAGACTATTCGGATCCCCCAGTAAAGACACATGTGGTTATTACAGATGAAGATGAACATGTGATTGTCCAAAACTCAACAACACTAGAGTCTCAATCAAAAGATGATAAGACAGATAAGGGAAGTCCTGAGAAATCTACTGATGAAGAAACTGAAACACCAGAACCTGATATTCATGTATATAAGCCTTGTATACCCTTCCCAGCCCGTCTAAGGCAAACCAAGCTCGATACTAGATTCAATAAGTTTAAAGAAGCTATGAATAAACTTCATGTTGATATACCCTTTTTGGATGCTCTGGCTGAGATACCAGCCTAGACTAAGTACCTAAAGTCACTCCTCACCAGGAAGTATATAACTGAAGAATATGAGATAGTAAAACTGGTTACAACTTCATCGGATATCATATTGAGCAAGATGCCAAAGAAACAAAAGACCCGGGATCCTTTGGAATTTCATGTCACATTGGCGACTCATCATGCAAGAAAGGATTGACAGATCTCAGTATAAGCATCTCTATTATGCCACTTAGCCTATGAAAAAGACTAGGGTTTGTAGAATTTCTTCCTATTGGTATGATTATACATCTTGCAGACAATTCGATAAAATGTCTGTTAGGGATCCTCAAAGATGTCCCGGTCAAGGTGGGCAAGGACACATATGTTCCATGCGACTTTGTCATTATGGACATAAAAGAAGACGCCAGATATCCTCTCATTTTTGGTCATCCGTTCCTCGCCACTGCAAGAGCCCTGATAGATGTTGAAGCCGGTACCTTACTTCTCAGATTAGGCAAAGAAACTGTCGAATTCAAAGTTTTTGAAAGTATGAGAAGACCAAGTATGCAGGAAGAAGTCTATCTGATTGACTGCATTGAACAAATGTCACTTCTGACTCAAGAGAATCATGAATCAAACGATCCCTTGGAAATTTCTCTAACAAACCCATTAGTGGATGAACCAATCAATGAGTGAGTATAAGATTGCATCGAATCCCTCAACTCTGCTAAAGAAGATGTTGGAGCCAATAGTGAAGAACTCAAGGCTATGGAAACTACAGAAGAAACAAGCAAAAAACTAGAGGCTCCCGAAATGAAGCCTCTGCCTGAAGGACTGAAGTATGTATTTTTAGATGACCTACAAATTTGTCCAGTTATTATAAATTCTAATCTAACAGCTGAACAAGAAGATAAACTTCTGAAGGAATTGAGGGAAAGAAAGAAAGCCATCGGTTATAAAATAAGTGACCTCACTAGGGTCATTCAAGCGATGTGAATGCACAAGATCCCTATGATGGAAGATCACAAACCTACTATTGAGCATCAATGGAATTTGAACCCAAATATGAAGGAAGTAGTCTGTAGCGAGGTCATTAAATTGCTCACAACTGGAATAATCTATCTGATATATGATTCGCCATGGGTGAGCCCAGTGCATGTAGTCCCGAAGAAAGGTGGAACAACAGTTATACAGAATGAAAACAATGAACTCAACCCCACTCGAACAGTCACAGGGTGGAGGATGTGCATAGATTATAGAAAATTGAACAAGGCAACTCGAAAAGATCATTTTCCTATGCCCTTCCTTGATCATGTCCTAGAAAGGTTGGCTCA
Source organism: Alisma plantago-aquatica (assembly GCA_963693085.1). Taxonomy (NCBI): domain Eukaryota; kingdom Viridiplantae; phylum Streptophyta; class Magnoliopsida; order Alismatales; family Alismataceae; genus Alisma; species Alisma plantago-aquatica. Next base: position 728,859,481 of record OY856411.1, on the reverse strand, counting down.
TCAAGAATATTTCTGTTATCTTGATTGTTACTCTGGATTCTATCAAATACCCATACATCCTAATGACCAAGAGAAAACAACCTTTACCTACCCATTTGGAACATACGTGTTTAAAAGAATGTCGTTTGGTCTTTGTAATGCTCCCGCAACTTTCCAACGTTGCATGGCTGCCATATTCGCTGATCTTACTGAAACAATTATGGAGGTTTTCATGGATGATTTTTCTGTATACGGAGATTCATTTGATTCATGTCTAAAGCACCTCTCCCTGGTCCTCAAACGTTGTAAAGAAGCACATCTTGTGCTAAATTGGGAAAAATGCCATTTTATGGTAAAAGAAGGCATTGTCCTCGGTCATAGGGTCAGCAATAGAGGAATTGAAGTAGATAAAGCCAAGATTGAAGTGATTTCTAAACTGGCTACACCCACAAATGTAAAAGAAGTTCGTGCTTTCCTAAGCCATGCAGGACTTTACAGAAGATTCATAAAGGATTTTTCCAAGATAACGAAGCCAATAACGAACCTATTACTAAAGGATACTGATTTCAATTTCAATGAAGAATGTTTCAAAAGCTTCAACACACTGAAGAAGGCCCTTACAACCACCCCCATCATTAGAGCTCCCGACTGGGACCATCCTTTTGAAATTATGTGTGATGCCAGTGATTATGCTATGGGCGCTGTTTTAGGGCAATATATAGAGAAGAAACACTATGTGATCTATTATGCATCAAAAACTCTCGATGAAGCTCAGAGAAATTATGCAAATACCGAGAAAGAACTTCTGGCAGTCGTGTATGCCTTTGACAAGTTCAGATCCTACCTAATTGGTTCAAAGGTCATTGTCTACACAGACCATGCCGCCATTTGTTACCTTCTGGCAAAGAAAGATGCAAAACCCAGGTTGATTAGATGGATCCTTCTATTACAGGAATTTGATTTAGAGATAAGAGATAAAAAAGGCACAGAGAATGTTGTAGCATACCACCTCAGTCGCATCCACACTCAGGATACAAAGAAGATTCCGATTAACGATTCTCTTCCGAATGATCAACTAATGAAGGTCTCAGAAGTTATACCGTGGTACTCGGACTTTGTGAACTACCTTGCTACTAGGGTTATCCATCCTCAATGCACCGGGAATGCACTGAAGAAGTTTATGCATGATATAAAGCAATATCACTGGGATGAGCCATATCTCTTTAAACTAGGTGCTGATGGCCTGTATAGACGATGTATCGCCAAAGAAGAAGCTCAGCTTAATTTGGAACAATGTCACTCAGGACCAGTGGGAGGACATATGAGCTCTATAAAGACTGCTTTAAAGGTTTTGCAATGTGGATTATTCTGGCCAACCATATCCAAAGACTCCTACGACTTTGTCCTATCATGTGACAAATGTCAAAGAATAGGTAATATAACAAAGAGAGATGAGATGTCGTTGAATCTATGGCAAGAAGTAGAGATATTTGATGTTTGGGGGTGGACTACATGGGTCCATTCCCATCTTCTCATGGATTTTCATACATCCTAGTGGCGGTAGACTACGTCTCAAAATGGGTTGAAGCTATACCAACCGTCACTAGTGATTCCAAACCCGTCATCAAATTATTCAAAGATATTATTTTCCCCCGTTTTGGAGTGCCACGAACCGTGATATCTGACGGAGGTTCCCACTTCCTTGAAAGAAGCTTTGAAGACTTACTGAGAAAATACGGTGTAACACATAAGGTAGCCTCTCCTTACCATCCACAAACAAGTGGACAGGTAGAGGTCTCTAATCATCAACTAAAGGCTATTCTAGAAAGAACGGTAGGACACAATCAAAAGGATTGGTCAACAAAAATCAATGACGCCTTATGGGCCTATCGAACTACTTATAAAACTCCCATTGGGACTACACCTTTTTGATTAATATATGGAAAAGCTTGCCACCTTCCAGTTGAACTGGAACATAAGGCATGGTGGGCAATTAAACAACTGAACTTTGATATGAAAGAAGTTGGCCAAGCTAGGATTCTGCAACTCCAAGAGCTGGATGAACTCAGGATGACAGCTTATGAGAATGCACAAATATACAAAGAACGCACAAAACTTTGGCATGATGAACATCTGAAAAGAAAATACATACAAGTAGGAGACCAAGTTCTGCTATTCAACTCAAGATTGAAGTTATTCCCAGGAAAACTCCGCTCATGCTGGTCTGGACCATACATCATCAAGAGCACCTCTCCACATGGTGCCTTCTCATTATGGAGTGAAAAGTCATGTGAATTTGTAACAAATGGTCACCGCTTAAAGAGATATTTCACCTCAACTGACATAGGCACTAAATCAATGTTGGAACTCACCAATCCAAAGGATCCACCGTGAATCTAAAGGATCCAGTTGAGCCATCGACATAAAACAAAGGTGCTTGTCGGGAGGCAACCCGGTCAATAAATTTGTTTTACTTCCCTTCAATTTTGTTTTTACCTTCGAGTTAATTTTCCATTAAATCAAATTAGCATAGAAAGATGCTATTTTAAGATCTAATTGCTCTTTACCTTTGAGATTTTCAGATAAAAGGATATTCACCGATTGGAATGCAACCACACATGGTGGTCATTCTGGCATAAATCTTCCCCTCCATCTTGGATTTAGGGTTTGCTCGGGATGAGCAAATCTCTAAGTTCGGGATGGAGGGTGGGTGGTACGTACCTCACTTTCCACCTACACCTTTTCACTATCACATTCTTGATAAAAAAAAATTCAAAATTTTCAAAATTTTCAAAATTCTTTAATGTTTTTTTCAAAGAAATTGAACAGATACTTGATGAATTTTTGACACTTTTTGACACTTTCTGGTTTCATTAAAAGTCACTAACTAAATTGCTATGCATTTTCAATCATTATATCCTCCTTATTCGAAGTAAATCCTCAAAAGGACCACTTTTTGAAACAAGCCCTTTGATTGAAATCATCTTATGAAGCTTATGATTCCTAACATCATGATACTTTTGCAAAGATGATAAGTGTCTGTCAAACTGATAGGGATCAAACACGTCGTGCTTCCTAACTGATTTGTGGAACAATAGCATGGAATCCCCACTGGATCCTCATCAAGTCATTATTTGAGCTGAGTTTGATAAAGAGAACAACCCGGTGCACTGAATTGTAAATCAAGTTGCATTCTGATCTGAACTCTCTTCTACACCTCTTCTATCATCTTCGTATCCCTCCATTCATAAACAAAAATAGCCAAATATGTGCCAAACCCTAAGTTTGGGGTGGCACGCCACTTCCCTCTTTATCCGCTTCTTCCATACCCCTAGAAAATAAATAGGGGCGTACCACCAAAAATGCAATCTCGAGTCGAATAGATGAGAGATTTGCAAACAAAAAGATGCCCAAGTGCACACAAAAAAAAATGCAATCTTGAGTCGAATAGAGGAGAGATTCGCACAAAAAATGCAATAAATGAAATTGCAAAGCAAATAAAAATCTCGAGTCGAATAGAGGAGAGATTTACTTCTTCCTTCCATACCACCTTTCACTCCCTTTTCTACCTAATGGCACAATGATTGCCTACCCTATCCTGGAAAACACCAGTGTCAGATCAAATGCACACTTGTTGTTCTGCGGGTGTCTCTGAACTCTTATAAAACTCTCTGACATGCTTGTTATTGGAAAAGGTGAGGAGGAAGTGATTTTGGAAAACGAACTCAGGAACAAAGATATGGTAAGATGTGTTTTGTGGTCTCAGGAGGTTGAGATACTGAGTCATATTGAGCAAAAAGAAAACATTCATGATGTGAAGATGAAGCAATCGCACGAATTTGAAAATATTCATTTAGCGACTGTTTCAGATTTTGTGTTACTCGAGGACGAGCAAGGTTTAAGTTCGGGGTATTTTGATGAATGCATATTCATCATGACATTCAATTATCACTTCGGTACCAATTCAACTCTATACATACTTTTTCACTCAATATGAATCTTAATGTGCAAAACTACTTAGTTGATTCGATTATCAAGGTTTTAACTAAATATTGTTCATTTAATGCAGGTTTTGACAAAGATGAACAAGACCGTTTGAGCCCATGCGGTCTCAAGACCATTTGAGCCCATGCGGTCTCAAGACCGTTTGAGCCCATTCGGTCTCAAGATCGTTTGAGCGCATTCGGTCTCAAGACCGTTTGAGTGTATTCGGTCTCAAGACCGTTTGAGTACATTTGGTCTCAAGACCATTTGAGCGCATTCGGTCTCAAGACCGTTTGAGCCCATGCGGTCTCAAGACCATTTGAGCCCATGCGGTCTCAAGACCATTTGAGCGCATTCGGTCTCAAGACCATTTGAGCGCATTCAGTCTCAAGACCGTTTGAGCCCATGCGGTCTCAAGACCATTTGAGCGCATTCGGTCTCAAGACCATTTGAGCGCATTCGATCTCAAGACCGTTTGAGCGCATAGGCCAACAGAGACCGATTGAAGGCACACCTCAAAACCGTTTGGAGAGGTCATGGTCCAGACCATTTGAACGACCGAGCGATGAAGACCATTTGTTGCATGCAAACCAAATGGATTACCAAATCGAATGAAGCTGGAGACCGTTTGTGCATGCATGCATACGTGGGACCATTTGGAGGAATACAGCGAGATCGGTTTAACAATGCTACCTATAAAACCATTTGAGAAAGCATGCAATAGTGCACTGCCAAACTGAATGAGGCAGCTTGCCAACCAAACAAACCCAGCAGATCATTTAATAAAGCAAATGCATGTTGACCGTTTGAGCTGAAATTACATGCATGAGTATACCATGCATGCACACGTAAACCGTGTGGGCTACTGCATTCGAAGACCGTTTTAACTTCAAGACATTTTTCTGCTTTAAACAATTCAAAACCATTTTCCGTATGAGCATCATGAGAAGACCATATACATGCAGATCGAATGAGCTACCAGCAAAGCAAACCGTTTGATGGCTGTTGGTTTTGTCCAAGACCGAATGAAGAAAACAATCGAGACCGCATTGAAAAAGGCATTCATACAGGACCGTTTGATAAAGGTGGACTATCAGACCATTTGCTCCACTCAAATTCATAATCGATTGGATAGGTACGTATATGAGAACTGAACGATGCACATGCACAGCCAAACCGTTTGGAATAATTAGTATCAAAACCGTTTGACGCTGTCAGAAGCACGAGATCGTTTAGGCCATTCATGAGGTTTCCAAAACCCTTCAGTCATATGCAACACAAAGACCGTTTCCAAAAGGTGGTTTGCATAGATCGTTTGCTAAAGTTGCGGGAAAGCAAACCGTTTGGAAAAGTTGCTAAACCGTTTGATAAAGTGGAAGCCGTGTAAACCGTTTGAAGAAGATATTTAGCAAACCAAAAACCATTTGGGCACTTAAAACAGTAGACCGTTTGGGCCAATCCTGTGCCTATAAATAGGACCCCAAGGGTCCTCATTTGGACATGGGTTCCGGGATGCCGATAGGCTGCCTGTACACAGGTCCGATCCAAAACCAATCCAATCCGCGTCAGTTTCATTTCACCTACTGCCCGTGTTGCAACCAAGGAGGTTAAGGAGAGAAAGAAGATGAAGCAAGGGAGACAGTCCAGTCTGTCTTGGCAACTCCCGTTCGCATCCAGATCTGCTCCGACACGATGTAGGAGGCAGTATCTTCTTCACCGAGCTGCGACTACCTTCTGCACTGAGTTCATGGCAGATTTCTCTCTCTTTCTCACTCTTCTTATTTCTCGCATCATGAGCGAGTAGTACCATTTCACTGGGGTGTGGGGACTAGCCTCGCTGCCCATGCAAACATGTTATATTATTAAACTTTCCATGGCAATGTATATAACTCTTCATTTCATCATTAACCGTTATGTTCATAGTTTGATTAATTGCTTGCTTTCGTCTTTGTTCTTCCTATGTTGTGAGAACATCTATATGTAGGATTGAATGTCGTTTAACAAGTTGACTCCCAAACTAGAAATAGAATGGGATTCCTTGAGGTCGTAAGTGTATGATCCGCGAGGGGACAAGCCATCTAGCCTTCGGTGATACTTCTGTGCACCTAACACCTGTATAGGGGGTTCACAACCTTAGTTAGATTTTGTATCTTCTTGTTAATCTCCAATGTTTGCTTGTATATTAATCGCCTGCTTGCTTATCAGTTAATGTGGCTGACTCCCAAACTAGAAATAGGATGGGATTTCATCGAGGTCGTAAGTGTATGATCCATGAGGGGACGAGCCATCTAGCCTTCAGTGACGCTTCTGTGTGCCTAACGCCTGTATAGGGGGCCCACAACCTTCGTTGGATTTATGTATCTTCAGAGCCATAAGTAAGTGATCCGGATGGTGACGAGACATCTGATGCCTAAGGTGATGCTTATGAAAACCTAACACCTGTATGGGGGGTTTCACAGCAGCTCTATCTGGATTGTTACATCTTGCCTGGATTGTTCACAATTGAATGTGTTTGCGTGTGTAGCGGTGGTGAAACCCGGTAACATCCCATCGATTACATATCATTGATCTAAACCCAACTTTAATTCAGCTTTTACTTTCTTGCAATTAGTTTAAGTAACCTCAAATCAACCAATCGTTCTAAATATTAGTTTTACTTGAGCTAGATTCGACTGACAAGGATTCTTAAAAAGGTTGTCCTTTGGGTTTGATCCTTAACTATACTGCGATAAGACTTGTCCGCTTGCGGGTGGTATTATTGCACTTTGGTTTTGGTAAAAGCTCAGGGATTTCAACCCCAAGTGAGTTTGTTAGTGCGTTCAAAAATACCACGTCAACGTCGTGACCGTGGCTCCTCCTTCACCTCCACTCACACTCCCTACAGACGGGTGCCTCAGTGACCTACTGTTCTCTCCGCCATGGCCTCCTACTCCCTTCTCCACCCACATATTACGCCCTGCACCTGCTACCTCCACTCTACCACCACCAACACTGGCAGATTGTGGCCTCCCACCTACCGCTACTACCGCGACCTCGCGATCTGCCCATGCCTTCCTCTCGTGACTACGGCAATATCACCACGACCATCCCTGGATCGTTATCGACAACACGCCTCTCCTGCTACCTCTGCTGCCTCCCACCATCACCTACCTACGTTCTCTCCTCTCCATCCTCCAAAACCGCAGACACCTTTCCGCGATAACTACCGCGACCCGTCCTGCAACTGATCGCAATCGTGATCTTGATCACGACCGCGATCTTTTGCCGCGACCAATCTCTCTGTGCTCGTGGCTCACCTGGACCGTGACCTGCTCTCCCATCCAACTACCGCGGACACCTCGACCTCATCCGCCCTCACTCTACTGCACCACCCTTCATTCATCACCTCCTCAAGCCACGACCAGCAGCTACCTCTAAGACCGTGACCTAGCAAAAAGGGAATCACGACTGCGATTCCACTAATCGCGACCGCGGCATCGAAAAACCGCGACCTAATTAATGAGCATTGATCGTGGTCGTGTGATTCCAGCCACCAAATTAACTCAAAAGGACACATGCAAAGCACATGTCGAGTGCCCAGATGTGCCTATAAATAGAACCTGACCCCAAATAGAGGGGGATCCAGTCTAGAGGCCAAAAGGCTGCTGGATCGAATCCAGACGCCAGAAGGCTGCCGGACTCGAGCCAGAGCCCCGTGGGAGTGTCCTGAGGTCCGAGAGGACCAAGGCACTCAGTCTATGTGCTCCAACAGCCACAAGCCTCCACTCTCTATCTCCTCTGTCTCCATCTCAGATCTATTCTCTCCAAGGGTGGAAACCAAGGAGAGAGAGTAGATCAGTGCTACGTTCACCCTCACCATCAAGGAGAGAGAAGATCTGCATCATGCCCTCCTCCACTGCTGGTCTACGATCTCCATAGACAAAAGCTGAGGAGAGAGAAGATCAGTCTACACCAACATCCACCGGGCTGTTTGGAGCAGATTTAGAGAGAGAGAGAGAACCAAGGAGTCCAGAAGGACGAAGAGGAGGACCAAGGAATGAGATTTGGCCTGCACGGAGACCGAGGAGCGAGAGTCACCTTTCTTCTATGGGCTATATCTCTTTCTTCTTCTCTTTCATTCTTCTATGCTCCTCGGTTTCTTGTAGAAATGATGTTCATCCGTCTTTGTTCGGTGCTAACAATGCTTGTTTGTGGCTAGTTAGCTCCTTCTTGGCTATGTAGCCCAATCTGGGCATGTATATGTACTTTTTCCTTAAGCAAGTAGATTCATATCATATCTAGTATGTTGCATGTTCTATTTTCTCTTTCTAGTGATGATTGCTAGTATGGTTGATCTCTTACTCACTTGAACTGCTATTTCTTCCTGTGTCAAGAGATCCGTTGTAGGAATAGCTAAGAGACGATAGTTTGGATCCGAACCCGAGAGGAGGACGATCCAAGGTATTCTGTTCCTAACATCCTAGAATATCCTAAGACCTGAGAGGGAACTTAGTATATTCTGAGGTGTTGATATGTCATTCCTTGAGAGAGGGTCGATGACATATCGCTGATGGTTTTAGTCACGCATCGCGAGAGCAAGTGGGACGACCCACAAGACAGATGCCATTGTGCGTATTAGATGCTTGCTTAGGTGTTTGAGGGTTGTCTATGCCCGAGAACGAGTGCATGGACTGCCCTATTTGTGGTTACATAGCCAGGAACTCTCTATCTCAGATTAGTAGAACCACGAGATATGTTTTATTTTGTTTTACTTTTCTTTTCTTTGTTTTGTTTTAAATCGTGACAACCCGCTAGACTAGTTCTAGCATATACTTTCATTGCATATCATTTTGGCTTATCTGACTATAGAACAAAATCTGTGGCGTCCTAACGTCACCACATCCCTGTGTTTGACCCCGTATATCTACTTCGACCCCGTAATAAAAGTTGTGGGGGCTAGAAGGTTTCTGGTTATAAATTTAAGAGTTCGATTCCTTCTGAATCCGCCTTCATATTCCGGACGTGCGACTCAGGCCGATCAACTTTTTGGCGCCGTTGCTGGGGACGTGGTTTGCCATGTTTACATGCCTAAAGGATTTCGTTATGTCACTATAAGCTTGTATATATATGCATAGTTTTTCTTTTGTTTTAAACATACTTGTTCATATATACTAAATACCCTTTTCTTTTTCTTATACCTTTTTCAGCCATGGATCTCGCTTCAGCGAGACAAGTCATCTTATCCACCTGTCCCCCTGAGTTTTTCCACAGTTCTGACTGTTGGCAAATAATTGAAGGTCGTTCTCTACAACTAGTTGAGTTATTCTCGCCTCCACTGTCTTCGTATGATGAAATTCCAACAAAGGAGACTGTTAGTCAGCCCTCAACTCCTGTGCTATCATGGGATCAAGAACTGATCAAGGCAGTGGAGTTGTTTGGGGAAAGTGTTCAAGCACTCACCACCTCAGCTCCTCATCCCCAAGAAAATTTCGATCCACTCTAGGAACTATTAGATAAACAGGAGCGTCAACTCCAATAGGTAACGGAGATTGCAGACCGCAGTAGTAGTATGCTTCAAACTGTTGAACAAGGATTCATCCTAAAGCATCAGTTTGATACAGTGGATTCCCCTTATATGTGCATGGCAGAATCGACGGGTCTTGAAAGAATTGTTGCTCAAGTACAACAACTTCATGATAAAGATGTTGAACAAGGCAGGAGGCTCCAAGAGCTCATCGATTTGGTTACAATCCAATTACAACTGCCATCACAAGACAACAACGACGTTAGTCATCAAGACCATTCCATTGGGTCTGAAGTGGAGTATACATCACCATCCTATTCAGACCATCAACTAGATTCACTGGGATTTTTCTGTGAAGACCAACCCACTCCGGGAAACCCTTCATTCTATCCAGATGATCCAACTGATGAACCAATGGAATATATGAATCATAGACATGAATGGGTCTATGATGATGATGATGAAGACTCGAAAAGCCAATCAACCTCACAGCCAGAAGGTTGGTTTGAGGAAATAGAGTCAGATATTGAACCAGACCAGAGTGACGTCTCTCATATTGAGACTTGTCACTTCACTTTGAGCAGTATGCCAACCATGGTCTGGAACAACTTGTTCGATGACGACGACGACGATAGCTGCTCGACATGGAGCAGTGAGTATACTGACGACGATGAGTCAGAGCAGCACAAACCACCATTTACACCCTTACCTTTACAAGGTAGGGTGGACGTCAAGGGGGCAGGATGGACAATTCACTACAACATGGCTACTAAGCATGAAGACACCCCTGACTCCATGCCAGGTGATAAGCTTGGGGTGGTAGAACCACAAATAGATTCTTTAGGGGGTACTTCTTGCACAGATGATGATTGGATGACTCAGACTGTAAATGAAGATCTATCTGGGCATCCAACCTCAAGTGTAGAGATGGAGAGAGAAGATATGAGTCTTCAAGATGACGTCCAACCTCTCTCGTCCATCTCATCCTATGTCGACATCCCAGGACCTTCATTTTCAGATTCATATAATGAAAGGTACCTTGACGATGATATGCCAAAGAATTCATCCCAGTGCAGTTCAAGCCACTTCCAGCACAAAGATGACTTCACCGAGTCACCGGATTTCACTTCGCTTCTTCAGACTCGGCAGGGCCAACACATCTGCCTATTCTACTCATATTATGTGGTGGAACCCATTGGCAGGACACAGGTGACACTGGTCCCAAAACTTAGGATTTGGGATCCCAGTGTCGGTATCGTAGGGCAACCGCCCCCTTTTCTCTTACCCACCCTCCTGCCCTTTTATTACAATAAATTTTTCTTTCCATGTTCTTATTAGTTAGTTTCTTTCCTCTAACTATTTCATATCCTTGCATCCATGCATCATCTTTAGAACTTCAATAACTGCCATTAAAATCATGCATCCCTGACTCACTATTTCAAATTTAAGTCTTGCTCGAGGACGAGCAAAGTTTTAATCTTGGGGTGGTCGGCTTCACCCTTCTTTCTCTTCATCCTTCTTGCATGCATGTTTATTTTCTGCATTTAGTTTTAAATTTTAAATATTTTCTGCTTTTTATCTTTACAATTATGGATATATGGTGCAAATCTAATAGATAAATTCTTGACTTTATGCCTAGATGCACAGTTTTCATCTTAAAAATTGCTTGACCTTTTGCTTGACTTGCTCTTTGACTCTTTCCTTGAGTTTGGTAATAAATCTAAGGTTATGTCTCTTTCTCATAGCTTAAAGCTAGATTCCCTTGATCTATGTCGTGAATGGCGAACTCATGATAAAGGACCGTTGGAATGAGCTAAAACACGATCAAAAAATCCTAGCTGTGGATTCACAAGCTTGCCTCTATTCTAAGGATTCTTGAATCATAATTGCAAGTTTTCACACAGGTGTTAAGCGAATCATGATGAGTTTTGAGCTATGATCAAGAGGAAGTGTTTTCCTTGATGGACTACATGCCTTCTCACATTCGATTGAGTCAAAAAGATGAAAAATATAAAAATGTGCAAAAGAGGCTTGGCCGCCCACAAAATCCTAAAATATCTATATAGTTCTCACCCAAGCCTACAAATAGAATGCAGATGATAAAAGCCCGAGTGTGAACAATAAATGAGTGTTGCTTTCTCTTTTAGGAGAGTTGAGGATGGTGCCCAGCCGGTGTATGACTGCGCTCACGAACACGGGTATGGTGTGCCTGGTAGTATCATTCCAAAAGCTCATTAGAGAGTCATTAGGAACCCCTAGGTGACCTATGAGATCATCTCAGTAGCAGGGTTGGTTCGAGTGCAATACATGGAGTTCGTCTCACTGCTTTGGACCAACTGGTTCAGACTACAAGGACTGTTGCTTGCTACATGGACCAACCTGACGCAGATCGAGATCCTCAGAAGTCATTAGAGTCTTTTTTCTTTGTTTCTTAGGATGTGAATAAGTGAGAGGCGTTGTTCCTGATTGGTATGCTCAGATTCATGATGATTGCTCGTTTCTCATCACTTGTTTGATCACATATGTGTCAATTCTTTCATGTTTGATAATTATGATTCAAACCCTCATGAGTATTGGCATGCTATAGTGAATTTGCTTAATCTTGCCTGAAAACTCTTTGACCTTGCTTTGGCAGGATTGTGCCTGCTTGATGGAGTTTTGTTCTGAAGCGACATGGATCAAGAGTATCGATGCTTTAAACTGTTTTCCTTAACTTTTAGCATCTATTTCCAAGCTTAATTTGGATGTTATCTTTTGTTCTTTGAGCACAGTCTTTCTTGAGGACAAGCAAGTTTTAAGCTTGGGGTAGTTGATAACACCCAAATCTGCGCATATTGTCCATACATTCTATCTATAGTTTTGTATTACCTTGGCTTTAATATGCCCCCCTTTTCTCATGTTTTAGTCCTTTTCTTATTTACTTAGATAAAATAACTAATTATCCAATTATGTAGCTAAATAGCCAATATTGGACTTGCATGCACCAAACACAGATGAACTATCTTTACATACTCCCTCTCTACCAAACTGAGGCCCAGTGAGTTGTTTTGATGGATATATAACCTTTTGACGTATAGATTGTCATCGCAATCTTATTCTTTAATCTAGGCCCAGTTTGTCTTTAATTACTTGCGTTCATTGTCCAAACCTTTGTACATCTATGCTCAACCCTATTGATGTAAATCTCTATTTTTAATTGGGTTTTATCCTATTTTAATGCAGGCTATTTGGAGCTCATGGGCCTGATCCCAATGCAAACTCCAACATTTAGGCCTTTGTTTAGCCTTGGTTTAAGCATGGTCAATGCTGGTCAATGACCCCTTTGATATCCACATGCGGCTACAGTGCCCATGTTTCTCCTCTTCCTCCCTCAACCCTAGTCACGAACGCCCGCGGTTCCTTATCCAGACCGCGATTCATAGGACATCTGGTCACGATCTTCCCCCCTCCAACAAATCATGACCATGATAGCAGAGATTCTGACCCTGCAGCTTCCGACTCTGCTATATCCACAAGTCGCACACCACGCCACGACAGTGGCTCCTCCTTCACCTCCACTCACACTCCCTACAGACGGGCACCTCAACGACCTGCTATTCTCTCCATCATGGCCTCCTGCTCCCTTCTCCACCCACAGACGAAGCCCTGCACCGGCTACCTCCACTCTACCACCACCAACACCGGCAGATCATGGTCTCCCACCTGCCGCTACTATCGCAACCTCGCGATCTGCCCACGCCTTCCTCTCGTGACTACGGCAATATCACCACGACCATCCCTGGATCGCGATCGACATCACGCCTCGCCTGCTACCTCTTCTGCCTCCCACCATCACCTATCTGTGATCTCTCCTCTCCATCCTCCAAAACCGTGGACACCTGTCCGCGATAACTATCGTGACCCATCCTGCAACTGATAGTGATCACGATCTTGATCGCGACTGCAATCTTTTGCCACGACCAATCTCTCTGTGCCCGTGGCTCACCTGGACCGCGACCTGCTCTCCCATCCAACTACCATGGACACATCGACCTCATCTGCCCTCACGATGCTGCACCACCCTTCATCCGTCACCTCCTCAAGACACGACCAGCAGCTACCTCCAAGACTGCGACCTGGCAAATAGGGAATCGCGACCGCGATTCCACTAATCGCGACCGCGGCATCGACAAACCGTGACCTCATTAATGAGCATTGATTGCGGTCGTGTGATTCCATCCACTGACTTAACTCAAAAGGACACGTGAAAAGCACATGCCGAGTGCCCAGCTGTGCATATAAATAGAACCTGACCCCAACCAGGGGGGTCCAGTCTGGAGGCTAAAGGGCTGCTGGATCGAATCCAGACGCCGGAAGGCTGCCGGACTCGAGCCAGAGCCCCGTGGGAGTGTCCCGAGGTCTGAGAGGACCAAGGCGCTCAGTCTACGTGCTCCAACGGCCATGAGCCTCCACTCTCTCTCCTCCCTCTCCATCTCAGATCTATTCTCTCCAAGGGTGGAAACCAAGGAGAGAGAGTAGATCTATGCTACGTTCACCCTCACCATCAAGGAGATAGAAGATCTGCATCACCGCCCTCCTCCACTACTGGTCTATGATCTCCATAGGCGGAAGTTGAGGTGAGAGAATATCAATCTACACCAACATCCTCTCACATCCACCGGGCTGTTTGGAGCAGATCTAGAGAGAGAGAGAGAGAACCAAGGAGTCCAGAAGGATGAAGAGGAGGACCAAGGAATGAGATCTGGCCTACACGGAGACCGAGGAGCGAGAGTCACCTTTCTTCTACGGGCTATATCTCTTTCTTCTTCTTTTTCATTCTTATGTGTTCCTCGATTTCTTGTAAAAACGATGTTCATCCGTCTTTGTTCGGTGCTAACTATGCTTGTCTATGGCTAGCTAGCTCCTTCTTGGGTATGTAGCCCGATCTGGGCATGTATATGTACTTTTGCCTTAAGCAAGTAGATTCATATCATATCTAGTATGTTGTATGTTCTATTTTCTCTTTCTAGTGATGATTTCTAGTATGGTTGATCTCTTACTCGCTTGAACTGCTATTTCTTCCTGTATCGAGAGATCCGTTGTAGGAATAGCTAAGAGACGATAGTTTGGATCCAAACCCAAGAGGAGGACGATCCAAGGTATTCTGTTCCTAACATCCCAGAATATCCTAAGACCTGAGAGGGAACTTAGTATATTCTGAGGTGTTGATATGTCATTCCTTGAGAGAGGGTCGATGACATATCACAGATGATTTTAGTCACGCATCATGAGAGAGAGTGGGACGACCCACATGACAGATGCCACTATGCGTACTAGATGCTTGCTTAGGTGTTCGAGGGTTGTCTACGCCCGAGAACGAGTGCATGGATTGCCCCGTTTGTGGTTACATAGCCAGGAACTCTCTATCTCATATTAGTAGAACCACGAGCTCTGTTTTATTTTGTTTTACTTTTCTTTTCTTTGGTTTGTTTTAAATCATGACAACCCGCTAGACTAATTCTAGCATATACTTTCATCGCATATCGTTTTGGCTTATCTGACTATAGAACAAAATCTGTGGCATCCTAATGTCACCACGTCCCTGTGTTCGACCCCGTATATCTACTTCGACATCGTAATAAAAGTTGTGGGGGCCTAGAAGGTTTAGGGTTATAGATTAAAAGTTCGATTCCTTCTAAATCCGCCTTCGTATTCCGGACACGCGACTCAGGCCGATCACAACTTCAACCTATAAATTGTGTAAGGTGTTGAAATGATTATATATTTCCTTTATCTATGATATCCAGGATGAACTCGAGCCATGGATGGTCATCCTTTCAACATTCAATCCATGTTCCTTGAACCAAGTGTATACTAATCGAGATAATTCACATGTGCATGTGCATGTGTTTCTTAGTCTTGCTTATCAAGTGGCCAGGATATCATACTCCAGTAGGAGGGACAAATCCCAAATACATCACTCACAGTCTATCCCCATGTGTCAAAGTCACCCAATCATCACCTTTATAACAACCCATGTTTCAATACTACATTTGATGATGTCAAAGCATACCCAATGACATGTGGCGATGTAGTAATTTCAGGTCTAAGATCACAATCACCACCTTCACTATGAGAGATGATTGTCTTACCATATTATGGTTTCAATGTGTCACTCTCAAGGTGGGTCTTTCTGATACACGTTTCCCTAGGATGTATCAATGTGCTTGGTTTGATATTGCCATATCAAGACTTAGTGAGACTCAATCATCAACCAACTCACACTCCAGTCTTATGTGTTACTGGTGTCTATCTACCTTCCACGGTAACAACTGACTAGGGACATAATGAGAATATTTATATGTACTCTTAACATCTATATGATCTCATTTCCACAAGGATAATACTTGAAGACATATGTCATTGAGTAATATTATTCTCTAGGTAGTCATTGTGTTTCCTCATTATCTCATAACTGAAAGAAATAGAATGAATTGGAATCTTGCCTTTATGAAAGTATTAATCAAATCCTTTATGGTATATGCCATATCAATCATCACATGATTGTCTCTATGGGCATACCTTACCTAAACACTCCCACTTGCACTTAGATCCAATCACCCACAAATCTCATTCTTAGTGATCCAAACATGTCCAACATGCTTCTCTATGCAAGTTCTTATCTCAGTGGGTTAGCAACACTTTGCTATTAGTCGGTATATTGCACATTTTTATATCTCTTTGCTCTGAGATGAAACCAATGTGATATGGTATTTTATATTCCTTGTCTATCAAGTAGGTTGTTGTCATAGTACTTCTACTGAGTCATCAATGATTGGAACATTCACAAGTTCATCATATAAACTTCTAGTTCCATAGAGTATCACTTTGTGTTCACAAAACTAGTATACTCGGCTTCTAATGTAGAATGGCTATTAGTTTGGAACCTTTCCAACCAATCAACACTTCTCCTTTTAAATCAAACATATTTTAAAATGTGACCACTTTTTGTCACTATGGAAGCTTGCATCAATGTAACTCTTTACATCCAACTCTTCCTCTTATTGCTATCCTCATTGACTAGCAATATATCCTTAGGTACTTCTCAAGTACTAATAGATATCTTTAATGACATTCTAATAACCCTTATTGGAATTTAGTATCATCTAGTCATGTCTAATACATACATGATTATATGGGATAAGTACACTTATAGCATTCATGATAGACCCATGGTTACACCTTATGGGATCTTCATCATGGCATTTCCATTCATCACAAGAATTGGAACATAAGGTTCATGAGAGTCCAATCTAGATTCTCTCTCATTGAATCCTTCCATGTTGAACTCTTTCAACATATTGCTATTGTAAGTGCTCAAACTTCCATTATGAAACATTCAAGAACTATCTCTATAGATCTTGATCCTTATCTCATAAGATGTTTCACCTAATCCTTCTTTGCTGAAGGGATTTTCATACCAAATCTCAATATTCATAATATTGAGATGTTATTCCTCACGACATGTATATTCATATATTCTCCCACTAAATCTTTTATAATCACAAATTTAATCTTTTATCTTGATTCAAGTCAAACTCTTTGACTATCTTGTCAAGTGAAAGATCCATTCTTTGAGCTACTTGTTTCAATCCCAGATTGAACTTTGTAGTTCATAGACTTTATTTGTATTCTTGAAGTTCTAAAACCTTTTAGGTTGTGTCACGTACACATCCTTTGATGTATTCCATTTAAGGGATCCAATTTTATCTTCATATGCCAAATCTCTTAGTCTATTTTACTACAACAACAAGCATGAAAATTGATAAAGGAATTTCTATCATGTTCAACAACTTCAACTTATTTGAAGACCTATTCAACCAATATGTCCTTTTATGTTGTGCATGTTGGTCTATGCAAAAAGACCTTACTGCACCTTAAGGTGTTACCCCTTTAGGTGGCGCTATCAAGGTCCTACCTTGTTAGCCTACATGGATCCCATAATGGCCTTACGACTTTGCTCAGATTATGGTACTCAATAGACTCTAGTTGATTCATCCTATTATGATCAACTCATCTGAATTGTTGGATTCACAATCCTTAAATCTTAGATATGTTCTACTAGAGCTATTTTGTTCTGTGTTACATGACGAACTCGAGAATCCACAACAACTTGTGATTATCATAGTTCTCATTGTACTTTTTATTGATCTTGAAATCTTGAGTTCTACTATTACTTCCATTGATTCTTTAGGAACTCAGTTATCCTATCAACAAAATACTTTTCTTATTGGATTGGTATAAATAGTAATAATAAACAATTATGGTTTTTGGATAAACCTTATTTAAGAAACTACTTTCTCAATATAGGTTTCAACCCTTTAAACATATTGGGACATTCCCAAATTATATCATATATGATGTCTTATAAACCATTTAGACGGTACATTATTTAGTGATAACTTTATATTTATGAGGATAAGAAAATTGATAATCATATCATGACTCATCATGTTATAATCCCTTCATTCTAACACATCATCATGCTCGGATGGATTTTACTTGCCATATATTATCACAGTCCATTTCTGAAGGTTTTCAAGGACTTGGTGTAAAGTATTTAAACATTTGATCCCATCAAAGTTTCTTAATACTTTTATCAATGTTATACTTCATTTATAATCTCCTTGAACACTTCAAGAGATTCTATTTTATTGAGTACCTAACATCATATTACTAGTAAATTGAATTAGGTATAAGAAATTATAATAGAGATCATTCCATAAGATGTTCATGCATCACATGTACGAGGTCTGATGGAAATATTATCCTCCCGTTACATCTAGTGAAGGATGTTATGTCACTTTATGTATAAGAAAGATTTGCAGATTTCCTTAGGTTCATTAACCAAGGGAGTCTAGATTAGCATCAATATGTATTCTAGGTATGCATTTCTTATATATACATCCAAGGTGACTAATGCTAAAGATAATTCTTGCGTCATCAATCACAATCCTTTGGTATTGACATTATAAAACTTATCCATGATTCTTTCAAAGTAAAGATCATTAGATATTTAGGCATTGCCATGCAAATCATGTCTTCTAAAATAGAAACAATAATCTCATACTTTATTGATATATCATTCTTGTCATACAAGATGCTCTAAAGTAAATTGTTTCTTATGGCATAATGAAATAGTAGTTCTACTAACTCTATTACATGCCCATTGGGCTAAGATAAATTAAAACTATACTACGGCTTCTGCAACTCTTGCTCTGCCTTGTCCATCTTGTCCTTCCATGAAGGCCTTTACTTCTTGTCAGATCCTACCATCATTATGTCAGATCTCTATTTGGTATCACATACCAAAATGAAGAAGTAATCAAATTATCTTATAATGTTTATACCTAAAATGAAGGCCTTAGTGCCTTCCTTCTTCTTTAATTCCTCTAACTAGAGTGGGCAATTCCTTTTTCAATGTCCAGGCTACTGACAATTGTGACATTTGCCTATTATTTTCTTTACACCTCCATTTTCTTTGAGATCTACAGACTTGGCCTTCTAGCTAGATTTAGAACCATTATTAGCTTTGCACCTCATAGTTCATGCTAATCATAGTCGTTTGGCATTTTCCCAATCACACAAAAATTTGGCAATTTTGATTCTAATTAATATCACATATTAATTTATTTGCACCCCAAGTATGTGCAATCGAAACTATTTTGGAAACATCCAGAATATTCATTCATCCCAACTGAGCCATATCACACAAGCGAGACACCCATCTCACTCACCCCGATGGTTGTCTGGTGAGTCTGAGATGAGTCGGTCGGTTCAATCACATTGAACCGGTCAGTTCAATGGTAGAACTTAGCCAATTCAAACTTTGATTAGCCTGACAACCCAAACAGCTGTATCAATAGCTAAAACGCCCGTCTGGCTTCCCAAACGGACATCTCACTCAGTGAGATGGTCATTTGGTAGACCTAGTCAGCCAATCAATCGATATGGTGCATGAATTGAATACCTAAACACTTTAGTAATCAATCCAATCATCATTCAAGATAAACTCCTCTTCTAGATGAGTTCCTTTGTGTATGACCCTATAGGTCCCATATCACATTGGCAGTGAATGTCCATAACTAACTTAAAACATCATAAGAAAGGAGTGGTTCCCAATCACACATCAGTGCTACCCTAGTGAATGGGAAGTTGGAGAATAACTTCAACCTATAATCTGTGTAAGGTGTTTCAATGATTGTATGATTCATTTGTCTCTGATATCTAAGATGAACTCGAGGCATAGATGGTCACCCTGTCAATGTTCAATCCATGTTCCTTGAACCATGAGTATACTGTTTGAGATAATGTGACCTCGATATCATATATTGATTCACATGTGCATGCACATGCATTTCGCAGTCTCGCTTATCAAGTGGCAAGGTTATCATGCTCCAGTAGGAGGGACAAATCCCATATCTATCACTCACGTCTATCCCCATGTGTCCAAGTCACTCAATCATCACCTTTATAACAACTCATGTTTTAGGACTGCCTTTGATGATGTCAAAGCATACCAACGACATGTGACAAGTGTAGTGATTTCAGGTCTAAGAATCACAATTATTACCTTCACTATGAGAGTTGATTATGCCTTACCATATGATGGTTTCCATGTGTTACTCTCAAGGTGGGTCTGTCTGATACATTGTTCCCTAATATATATCTATGTGCTTGGTTTGATATCACCATATCATGACTTAGTGAGACTCAGTCATCAACCAACTCACACTCCAATAGCATGTGTTATTGTTGTCTATCTACCTTCCACAGTAACAATAGACTAGGGACATAATGAGAATATTTATATATACTCTTAACATCTGTATGATCTTATTTCCACAAGGCTAATACCGGAAGACATACGTTCATTGAGTAATATTATTCTCTAGACATTAATAGTGTTTCGTCATTATCTCATAATCAAATGAAACAGAATGAATTGGAAGCTTTCCTTTATGAGTATTATTCAAATCCTTTATGGTATATGCCATATCAATCATCACATGATTGTCTCTATGGGCATACCTTACCAAGACGGTACTCCTACCTTTGACCTCCTACTAATGAGGAGATGCCTAACCAGGATGTTGAGGAAGATGTTGGATATGGTGATGATGTTGAGGATGTTGATGATGATGGTGATAATGGCTCTTCTGATGGTGATGATGGTGAGCCTACACCTACTGCCACTAATGCACCATCTGATGGAGATAAGGATTACTAGCTAGAGCCCAAGGATGATGATGTTGATGAGGACCCATTGATATAGATAGCCTAGATCTTTAGTTCCATAGTCTATTAGGGTGCTCATACATATCTCTTTTTGTAGACTATCATGTTCAAAACATTTGAGCATTGTAATTGAGGCATACTATTTTCTTATATTGTTGTTTTTCACTGGCTTGTAGTTTTCATATGAAGAGGACATATCTAGTGTTGTAATATTAATCTTATGTACCTTAACTCTTTGTTTGGTTACATCTTATGAGTTGATGGTATGTGATCCCATATTTTGATTATGACTCTAGATTGTAGTAGTTGCTTGTGTAGTTTGTGCCTGTCGTGAAGAAATGTATTTTATAGCTCTTCTACCCCTGCCTTTTTGTAATGACAAAGGGAGAGAGAAAATGAGAGCTCATGTACTACATGTACCACATGGGAGAAATGAGCCCAGACCTATTGAATTTATTGCTTATGCTATCCTTTTCTAGTCAATTATCTAAAATATCATGTGACTTTCTAGAGGACCATGCAATATATATATATATATATATATATATATATATATATATATGTGTGTGTGTGTGTGTGTGTGTGTGTGTGTGTTATGCTTGTTTGTGGAAAGACTAATCATGTAGGTAAAAGTAAGCATGAATTGAGGGGGGGTAGTTAACATTGTTCATTCATGCATCCCCTTGCAATTCACAAGGTAAAGGTTGAATTTTCATATCCTTTTCAATATGTTGAGGAATGGTTTGTCATTATCAAAAGGAGGGAGAATGTTGACATGAGAATTTTACATTGTACATATTTTGATAATCACTTACCCATTCCATTCAAATGTGTCTAATATGTCTACTTGAGATTGATTTTAGGTATTAGGTACTTGAAAAGGATCAATTCAATCAAGCCCTAGCTTGATCAAGTTCAAGTCAAAACCAATGCAAATGCACTTCTGTGGAAAACACCCTAAAACCCTTAGGATTATTTGTAATCATTTGTATTGATGCTATGATTTTCTAAGATGATAAAAAATCAGGAGCCCTTAATTGGAACATTTAATCACTCTAATGACATTTTCCAAAATACATCACAGAGTGTATATTCGGTCGAGTTTCTCCTATGAAAAACTTGACCGACACCCTTGATGCATTTTGAGTATGTACATGTTCAGCCGAGTTTCAATAAATTAAACTCGACCGACACTCTACCCTAGAAAAACTAATTTTAAGCAATCAACTGAGTTTCATCCAGAATAAACTCGATTGATGCTTCAAATTTGCTTTGTCATATAGTGCAATTGGTCGAGTTACCTTTATTGAATCTCAACTGAGTGCATTATACAAAGTGTGAAGAAAATGTGATTCTAACCACTGGGGTGTTGCAAAACTAAAAAATATATCCATTTCGATACCCCAAATAGATAGAGAATGTTCTTTAGTGATCCTAGCCTCTAGTGGACACCCTAACTATAAATAGGACCTCTTGGAGTTCATTTCAAGGTTGCTCCTTCATTCTATTCAAGCTCCTAGCTATAGTTGAGTGCATCTAGTCTACTTGATCCCCTTTCTCTCTCTTGTTTACAAATCAAAACATCTACATGAGTAAGATAGGATATGTGTGAGAGATCTTCTCCATTGTGACCTATAAAGCTCTCAAAGCTTCCTTTTCCCCAACCCCTTTCTTCAAGATCAAGTTAGTGAAAGCTTCTCTAATTGAAGGAGAAGGTGAAAAGCTTCTCCAAGGTGAAGGAGAAGGTGTAAAAACTTCTCCAAGGTGAAGGATAAGGTCAAGTTCGAAGATCCAAGAGTAGAGTGGGTAAATCCTTCAAGGCAAAATACTCGATGTAAGAAGAGGATGTCCTTGGTGAAGGTGTCCAGCTGCTTGCAAGAGTGGGTAAGACCTTGTACAAGTAGCAAACTCTAGCTCAACAGGTAGGTAAGTACTTGGTTGTTTATTGGCTCCTTTTGGTCCTTAAAAAGGAGGTTGGGTATCCTTCTCTCAGAAAAGGAGGGTCATATTGTATGTATTATAATGGAATATAAGTATACATGGGTTGCAAGATCCTAGAGCTTGACCTCTCTAGGTAGTGGACTGACTTTCTTCTAGTTTGTGGATTGAAACCACTCTACATAGCTTGTTCTTGTGTTTGTTTAATCTTGCTTATCCTTTCTATGTGTGTTTAGTTGCATTACAAATTCAATATTTGTGATCCCATATATTGTAGTAACTTGAAGGTCTAACAAATCTTGTTTAAGTTTTTTTTTATCTCTATTCACACCCACTCTAGAGTCCATTGATCCAACAATCTTTATCTTTTCCCAGACTGACTGTTCTTCAGAAACGTCCTACAAATGGTCCTTGAACCACAACTATCACTAGTTCTTTCTCTAGATGCGGTGGTGGAGTTTGAATGAGCTTCTCACCTCAGCTGAACTCCAAACTCTTGCACCTTGTGCAAGATATCCTCTTGATCTACACTCATTGGAGTGGATTCTCAATAGTATGTGGTTTGAGTGTGAAGCATGTGGTTTGAGTATGAACCATGCACTAGTACATGAAAATTAAGTTTGGTAATTTAAGCCACTAAATGCCATAGAGTGGTTGATTGCAACATTTGTAGTGTTGGTGTTGTTGTTTCCCTTACAACAACTTGACATGGTTAAACTATGTGTGTGAAATACAAGTGCAGACATACTATAATATAGGCCTATGAGGCTCGAGTGTCGAACTCAGAGAAACATTCACCAAAGACTACTACTTATTGAGACCAAATCAGCTAGACCAAGAAAAGGGTTGATTGGTTGTTTATCAATTAAGAGTAAACAGGAAAACCTAAATTAAGATTGTTGTGATCAAGAGTGGATGGAGTCCCCAGGACTTGTGGTTTCACCACATAATACATAGTATTCAAATTCCATTTTATTAATAATTATTCACCCTTTACTCTAGACAAAAGACCTATAGCAAGTATCAGTTACTCCCATAGTGTAATACACTACCTAAACTAAAACAAACCCTACTCACATAGAAGTTTAGGAATTAGTTGGGTACATTATCGACATCTCTAGGTTTTTCTTTTATAGACATACCTTTTCCCAAAAGTGTGATACAGAATATGTTAATCTATAATTCATCTGACTCCTAATCTCTCTCCTAAAGAAATTATTGGCCTATTATTTTTAAAATGGTGATGATCACCATAAAAAATTGACAAGGAGATCATAGATTTATATCTAGAATGAAGGAAATAAATTATCAATTCATAGAATTCAAATACAATGCAATACCATGCTACTCTCAGATCCTAAGGGATGTGATGTTTAGCCTTAACATCATGCAAAGAGAGGAAGAAAACAATCTAATCATTATAAAACCAACGTGAAATTACCTAAAGAAGTCATCTAGGTGATCCCCATGTGGTAAACACCTTGATGTGTAACGTTCCAGCTGTAAATCTTCCCTCTAGAAATGTGCATAGTGTCCAGTCTGTGGCTATCTCCTTTGTCTCCTCCTCTCCTAACTTTCTTCCTTGCAAGAACATGATAATCATCATATCATCTTTTGCATGTACTCCCTTTAGGTCATAAGTGGGGCTTTGGTCATCATTAAGTCATGGTCATTAGATCTGACTTGATTTTAGATCTGAACTAATCTTATAGTGTCAATACACTATCAGGGTGTTGATGGCACCAAGTCATTGGTCACCTTGAATCTCTTGAACTGTGTCGGTACTACTAACATTATGTGAGGACACCACTGAGTTTCTATCCTTGAGTTTTGATTCTATTTAAATATTGAAGACGGTACCACTAACATGTGAGTCGTTGTCACCATGATAATTATTCTCAAAATCTAATGGTCTCTGGATTGTGAGTTGGTAGCACCAAGTATCTGATATGGTAGCATCGATGCCTCTCTCGATAGCACTGATCGCCTTCTCAGTAGCATCAAGATTTTTTTATTTCCATATTGTAGATTCGTTCTTTGTCGGTACCACCGACAAATGGGTTGGTGGCACCGAGTTGTCCACTCCATGGTCAAATTGCCTGAAACAAGGGAAGAAATACCATACTAATTGTTATAATAAATTAGCATGATTCGGTAGAATTACTATGTATTTGATATAGCAATGATTCACAACCTAATGATAGAAAATAATACATAATATTGTCTCAAAATGAATAAATATGCAATTAATTCCCAAAAAATGGCTTGTGAAAAGTGACTGAAAATCAATGCAGTAGTGCTCAATTGTGCACCTTATAAATTCATCCACTAATTTTTCATATTATTTGGATAACCAATTTATGTACATCCACTTTGGATGCATTACTATATGATAATTGTACATGTTGAATAGAAAAAACTTAGAAAGTAAAGGGCATGAGTACACATTAAAGAAAGAAGTGATGAATAAGAAATAGGTTTCACTTAGTAATAGAGGGAAATTAAAAGATTTAAAATATGAATAAGAAAGTAGATGAGCAAGGAGTAGACGTGATGGATGACCAGTCTCAGTGGAACAAAGAAGTACATTATAAAGCAATATTTAGATGAGATTATTATAAATATATAAGAAAATAATCTGAAGTAAGAAATTAATCAATGAGGCAATATATATATATATATATATATATTAAAGACTAATGTAAATCTATACCACCTAACAATGTCCTCAGATATTAGCATAAATATCATTAAAAGCATATTCAACAAGCATCTGGTCCTTATACCTAAATTTGTATAGATTGTGCTTATCTAACTAAAAAGAATCACAATCTACTCTATTTAGTCTAGAGAATGTGGCATCCAATATCCATTAATTTATCTAAAGATAAGTGACGTAACTGGCTGATATGTAATTGAAAAGCATCTATGCACTCCATGTATATTTTCCTATCTAGTAAAACTTATTTATTCATGCTCAGCTAGAAAACATTGTCTTTTCCCAAAAGATCCTATATAGAACAACAATCAAGATTGAAGAGGTTGCCAATATTGAGACAGTGAGTATATCTACTATAGAAAACAAGACAAATTTAAATGTAAAAATATATACAAGGAAGAAGTGGGTTTATTGTCTAGTAGAGGATTTCTAGGTTTATTATTGTGAATTGCTACTAATTACCCATCAATAATGTGGCATTGGGTTCTTGAGTTTTAGTGGGACACAAACTTGAGCTAAGGTGCAATGTACTTATCATGGTCCTAAGTTTTATCTCACTTCTGAATCAAGAACCCAAAAAGATGACTACCTCATGTGAGGTCCAAGAAAAGCAATCAATGGTTCTTGTGTGGGTGATATTTCTCTTAATCAAGAAATGGAATAAGTGACATATTCTTAGGGATGCTCATATTGGGTCTAAGCTAATTGATACGATGACATACGTTTGAGTTTGGGATTTTAGTTTCTAACCTTTGAATGAAAACCAAGATCTAGAAAAGGAACACATTCTGTCCCAGTAAAATTAATAATTATGAAGTTGCTAAAATACCCTAAATCATTGAATCTGAACACATTCTTTATATGTCATGGGTACTAGTTTTGTAATTTTTCCATTAGGATATTCACTACATGCCATAATAGTAAAATTATTAATTTGTAACCTATGAAGATCATAGAAGGACTCCTTGAAGTGATTCTTCCTCCCATAGTGAGAATCATATCTTTATTGTGATCCCTAGGTAGTACACTAACTGACCTCTACGAGTGTGACCTCGAGTTTAGGGTCTAGTTAGAGTGACCCTGGCAATACAATTTTGACTAGGAGCATTGTCATCTACAAAGGTGAATAAGCTTATCTAAGATATGTGGGTTCTTCTCCTGATAGCATCTGACTACAATACCTTCTTGTTCTTTGAAAAGATCCACCAAGAATAAAATGACGGTAATTATAATCTAGCATCTTTTGGATTATCTTGACATATTTACTCAAGGAAAGTAAACCATGATGATCCTATGTGAGATAATTATATCATCTAACTCTAAGAGTTTTCACCCATTAGAAATCATACATTTCTATAATGATATCATATATGAGAGAGATTTTAATGGAATATATTATACTATTATGATACTAAACATCTTTTCAACTTCCAAGTGATTTCGTAGGAATAAAAATAAAGTGTTGGATAAAGCATCAGCACTGAATCCATAAATGATGAAGCAAGCACACAAGTAGCTAGTAGGAGAGGGAAAGATTCTTTTCCATGTGTCCACATAACAACATGTATCTAGTGAAATATATACTATTGAAAATTCCATCCATAAGATGCCACTGCAATGGCAGATAATATCAGAGGTTTGGAATTCATTTCCATCCATAGAGACTTGTTAGGTGCAAGGACTCATCACGTTAAGAATTTGGTTCAACGAGAAGTCTAGTTATAGTTTTTTCAAAAGAAATTGTCCAGGTATATTTTAAAGTAACATGATTTGGATTGAGGATTCATTAATGGGTACAAGTTGCTTAGGGTTTTGGTACATGGATTAAATTAGGGAGTAAATGCTCACTCATTTTGAGGTACTCTGTCTTACACTTTTGGGATAAAGGGGGTCTACACCTGATTTATCTTCTTCTTTTTTGGTTGGGGACAAATAAGGTTCAAACTGTTGGTATGTATGCCCTGAGAGCCAATCATGGGATGATTGGTGGGATACATTAAGATTGATTTGATAAAGATCAAAGGCAAGCTTCCAATTCTTTCTGGTTCAGTCATATGAGATAATGATAGAATAGATTGAATGTCTAGAGAATGACAGTACTCAATGACGTATGCTTTCAGGTTAAGGACCTAAACGATGAGATCATACGGATGCTAAGAGTTTGTACATTTTTATTATGTCCCTAGTCGAATGTCATTGTGGAAGGTAGATAGACAACAATGACACACAAGACTAGATTGTGGTGTAGGTTGATGACAGAATCTCATTAGTCATGATATGGAGATATCAAACCAAACACATAGGTACTTGTTAGAGAACAAGCGTACCAGACAAACCCACCGTGAGTTTGACACATGGAACCATGATATAGTAGTCACAGTCAGTTCTCACAGTGATGGTGGTGAGTGCAATTCTTTGACCTGAAATCACTACACTCAACACGTGTCATTGGGTACACTTTGACATCATCAAACACACTCCTGAAACATGGGTTGTTATAAAGATGATGATTGGGTGGCTTTGACACATGGGGCTTTTGAGGGGTGAGTGATAGATATGGGATTTGTCCCTCCTGAGGGAGTTTTATATCCATGGCCACTTGATGAGTAGGATTGAGATAGGCATGCGCATGCATGTGTGAATCAATATGTGATATTGATGTCATACATATCTCCTCCAATCTACTCTGAGATCAAGAAAGTGAATGAACGTTGACAAGATGACTGTTCCATGCCTTGAGTTCATTCAGGATATCAGTGACAAAGGAATTATACATTCATTGTAACACCATTCATGGATTGTAGGATTGAAAGTTGTTCTCAAACTTTCTATTTCACTTGGGTAGCACTGATGTGCGACTAGGCACCACTCTTTGCTTGTGAAGTGATAAGTGTTATGGATTTTCACTGCCAACGTGAAACAGACCTACAGGGTCACACACATAGGATTTAACCTAGAAGAGGAGTTTATCCACAAACGATGTTTAGATTGATTACTAAAGGATTTTAGTAGTTCAATTAAACACTCAATTAATTGATAGATCAAAATCATAGTGTTCAAGGTGTTGGACCGATTGATTAGAGTATCAGATTGATTGAAACTGCAATTGACTGATTTTGCTTAGTCTTCTGCCCCAACAGATCGGCTCATGGGATGAATCGATCGGCTCAAGTTGGTGAACCGATCGGCTCAACTGGTGAGACGATCGGCTCATGTATCAATGAGACGATCATCTCAATTATTGAACTGGTCGATTCATGTGACCAACCGAGATCGATTGGAAAGTCAGAAGACTATTTTGCAAATACAATTTGTTTTACTTGTACAAATTTGATTTGGACAAGGATTAATATTTGATTAATCAGAAACAAATATGAAAGTCAATTTAAGTTGAACCAGGATCACGAACCGATCGGCTCAGAAGTGAATCGATCGGCTCAGATGCCCCAACCGATCAGTTGAAGTGTGAACTGATCGACTCAACTCCCCAACCCACCGTTTCATGCATGAAACGATCAGTTCAAGTGGCGTAGTTGGTTGCTTTTGTGGAAAATATCAAACCCTTCTACTTCTGCTTTAATCCCACATTGCCCGGGGTAGAGAAACTTGTCCCATGACCCTCCTATATATATAGGGGTATTGGGGGCTTCTCAGGAACAACAACAACTCAGAACACCAGTTTCTCTATAAAGTTGTCATTCGTTCTAGTTGTGGTAACCGAGAGAGCCCGAGCAAGTGCTACCTGATAAGGGAGGCACAACAAGGGAAAGACAACTGTAGAAAGGCAACTGGTTGTAGGAGAGTGTGTCGGTGACTAGTACGCCGACAGGAGGGTGTGACTCCTTCTGATTCCTTATGGGACAAAGAGATCAGAGTTCCAGGTGGTCCGTGTGGACTACTTTAGAGGCGGGAGACTTCTGCCGCTCAGAGGAAAGCTGTGAATCCCGATAGTCCCGGTGAGACCAGGAGCTGCACAGACACCGTCCACGACCAGAGGTGAAGACCGCACAAGCCGCGAGGTAACGTCGTCGAGCAAGCCTCGGGATAAGGTACGCCTCTACAAACCATCCTTTCTCTTGTATAGACGTTGACGTGATTCCTTTATTCTGGTTTGGGAGAAGAACATTTTTTGTTTTTGCTGTCTTCTCTGTCTCTCCTTAAACACAATAGTGGTATCAGAGCTAGGTCATCTGCTCTATACTTTAGGATTATTGATGTGATCGATTTTGGTTTGTCGCCTTTATTTATTGCATACGATGCGAATAACATTGGCTTTATGCATGTCCAATCCTAAATCCACAAATACCAATATACATATATGATATGTAATATAAATGCACTTGATACGCGTCTCCCTTAAATGAGTTTTGTGGTGGATTTATAGCGTGGTTATAGCCAATAAACACTATATATGTGTGCTTGTTTGTATGTGGTTGCTTGCATCTCGGTCTGCGCATCGATTCCCTACCTCCTTATTCCTAATGTAACTCAAGATAACTCAAGATTTCTTTCCTACCTTTGCTCCCCCCAGATGTAACTCGAGGTTTCCCTTTTTAAAATGTAAATAGGATATATCTTTTTATATTTCCTATTATGTCAAAGAACGGAGGACAATCTAATGATGACTGAGACGATCGGTTCGAGGCGTGAACCGATCGGTTGGCGATCTAGACAAATGGTTCATGGAGTGAGACGATCGGGTGGCGGCCATGAAGAGATGTATGACGACCAGGTGAACCGATCGGTTGGAGGAGCCAACCGATCGGCTGGTGGCACCCAGACGACCGACCAGGGCGAGCAAGTCATTCATGTAATGAGTTGATCAACTCGGACGGCTATAGCACTTCATCATGGACAGGTTGCATGTGATGTAGACCTAGATGATTGTGATTCCTCTTGGCTCGAGGAATCAAATTAGGATGTCCATAATCATTGGTTTTATCATTTCGCATGTTTTCTGTAGGATATAGCATGTATATGATACGTACTATATATTGTGGTGATTGGATATGAATATGTACCTATAAAACCAAATCCCTCATCTAAATATTAAGTCTTTTACACCTTCCATTAGCGGCACACATGAAAAACTTGATCGACCATGCGTAGGTTATGCCAAAGCGTGGTGCGCCATCTATCTCGTGGAAGTGTGAAGGGTAAACATGTAGGTTCTTCCAAAGAAGGGTGCATGTTTACCGTGTCGGCTTTTGGGTTAGACTTAACTGGTGATTCTTAGAGCGTCTAAGCCCATAGGCACAGAATGTTCATGGCAAGGTGTTGTGCATGTTCATTCATCAAGAGTTGCAAATGATGCAATTGGCATGATGGCCTACCTAAACAGTCAAGATTGTGGGTGATCAGCCAAAGTTGACTCATGACTTGATGAAATATGGATCTTGACCCACTAGAAGATTGTACGATGTAGTCTTCCAAATTGATGGTGCGGGCTATCAATTTGAACAAAAATAGTGGGAGCGATAATTAATTAAAGTCCTAATTATATCGTCAGCCTTTCAAATCAATCAAATAAGTCAAAATTGAGTTTTGGACTAAATTGCATATATTTCCTTTTGTAGTACAAATGACAACAAACAACAATCACTTTTCATTGTGATCGGTCCTTGAAAAGGACAAGCTGAATGGGACTAACTTCCATGATTGGTTTAGGACATTGAGAATTGTTCTCACTCAAGAGCGAAAGCTCTATGTCCTGGATACTCTAGCTCCAGAGGAACCTGCTCCTACCTCACTAAAGGCAGAAAGGGATGTTTATAAGAAGCATTATGATGATGCAATTGATGCAAAGTGCTTGATATTGTGCTCCATGAACCACGAGTTGCAGAGACAAGATGAGAACATGGGTGTCATTGAGATGATTCAGCATCTCAAGAACATGTATGAAGATCAAGCACGGCAAGAGAGATATGATGTCTCCAGGGCATTGTTCAAGTGTGTCATGACAGAAGGAGATCCAGTTGGTCCTCACACCCTCAAGATGATTGGGTATGTGGAGAACCTGACGAGACTAGGATTTCCCCTGAGCCAAGAGTTGGCTACTGACGTGATACTGCAATCATTGCCAGAATCCTATAGTCAGTTTGTGATGAACTACAACATGAACAACTTTGACATGTCATTGACAGAGTTGTTGGGAATGTTGAAGACAGCTGAGACACAGATGAAGAAGGACAAGCTTAAGTCTGTGATGATGATCAGTGACAAGAAAGGCAAGTCCAAGCACAAGGGCAAGGGAAAAGCTAAGAAAGGTTCTGATGCTAGCCCAACCCAAGTCATCTTCAACTCTCAAGGCCAAGGGAGGCGTGACCAAGAGAGGCAATTTCCACCATTGTCAAAATCCAGGACATTGGAAAAGGAATTTTCCACTCTATCTGGAAGAACTAACGAAGAAGGAGGTGACAGACGTCTCCACCTGAAGGTGTCATGAAATAAACTTATAACACTTTTTAGGTATATGGTACAAAGATAAAAAGTGTAAAGCACCTAATACATGGGGCAAGTGTTGCCACCATAGATAGGAGTACTTTAGTTTATTTTCAGCCTTGAAGGCATGTAATAGAGTTATGAACTGCTATTTCATATTTTCCAATGAACAGAAACACCTTTATTTTTGCATATTGTATGACAATGATAGCAATTAATAAAGTTGATGTTTCAATCTATGTGGAAATGCCTTGTTTATCTTGTGGTACTTGGTATGCATAAGATAAAATGATACCTAAAAGTTATTGATAACTCAAACAATCAAATTATCATAAATCATGAGAAATTCATTTCTAGTTTCCATATGATGGATAAATCTAGACTCTTTTGGTTATAGAACCAGTAAGAGACATGAATCTCTTAGACATGATTAATCAATCTTCACTAGTGGTAGTGGGAGAATGATTATCCTATTAGGTATAATACACATGATGTATTTACATACCTATTAGAGTTAATGCTAATACTTCAAACGGTGTTTAGAGAAATACCAATATGAATATCTTGAAGTGTTCAAGAATATCATAGATGAAGTACAAATTTGGTAAAATGTTAATTCTTGATGAGATCAATGAATGAAATACTTGAAACAAATGTTTGAGATCCTTATGAGTGATTATGATAGTGTATCATAGTGAACTCGTGATTAAGGCATGGTGATGTCTAAATCAAAAGGATTCATACTCTAAGGAGTTAGAGGATGATTATAAAATAACTAAGTTCTTCTTAAATAAAGAATACCCTACACTAATAAAGGATATTAAGAATCACAAAGTGTTGTGATTCTCAAATTCCTTAACAGATACACCTCAAATATCTATATGATGAGTTGGTCATATGATGAGTCAACTATCTAGATGAATATGTACCGGATTTTGAGTTATGGTTTATGACCATTACATCCTAAATGACTTCCATGTGAACCATAATGTATGACCTTGATGGTAGCACCCATTGGGATTAAATCCATAAGTGTGAATGAGTCTTAAGTGTTAAGACACGGATAACATTTTGAGAAGGATGATGCTTGTTGATTGCAACTTAATGACTAAGAAATTTGGCATTTGGATACTAAAACTGCATTCCTATGAGGAATAAAAACAAGGATGTGTATATGACACAACCTATATGGTTTATAAATCCATTAATGCAAATGAAGTCTATAAGTTACAATGGATTAATCAATGTGATTGATTAAGTACAAGCAACTCAGAGTTGGATCTTTACTTTAATGATATAGTCAAAGTGTTTGACTGATATATCAAAGATAAAGAAGGGATCTGTATTTTAGTGGGAGCGTATTCACATTCCACATGTTGATGTGAAATGGAAATGTTCTAGAATGGAAATCCAAAGTGGAAATTATCTTTAAGGAAGATAGAGACGTTTCCTATGTGATAGGAATAGAGATCTATAGAGATAGTTCTCGAAAAACCTCTTGACCTGAAAAGAGAGAGCATACATTGGCAATCTATACTGAAGGGTTCAGTGTACATAGATTCAATGGGAGAAAACTTGTCCATGTTACATGGAGTTGGTATCCCAAGGCCAAGTGTCCAATTCTTATGAAGAATGGGAACACTAAGAATAGATATGGGTCTATCATGTATGTAATCATCCCATTATCTTGCATGTATGGACATAGCAAAATAAAGTGCATTCAACATCTTGTATATAGGACATGACAATATGATGTGCTCATCCTGATAACTCGTATGTGGGACATGACGAATGGATGTCTATCTAGTTCCAGTAAGGGTTACTGGAATACCATGAGAACTTGATAAGTACTTGAGAAGTACTAGTTCTATGGAAATAAGGAAGGGTTCATTGTAAAGAGTTACACTAATGCGAACTTCCAAAAATGACATAAAATTAATCACAATATATATACGAGATATATATAAAAGTGAATGTTTGTCAATGGAAACGTTCCATTAAACCGTTTAAAAGGAAAAGCCAAGTATCCGTGTGTTAGAGAACATTAGTGGATACTATATGGATCTGGAAGCTCATAGAGATGAACTTATAGATATTACAGTCATTGATGACAAGTTAGGAGTGCTTGGTCATGCAATGTGGCTAAAGGTTAGCAAAGGAATACTAGATCGCATATTATAGCAACTCCATCTCATACGTGTGACGTACATCAAAAAGATGAGAGACATGCAGTTAATACCGACTTTGGCAAGGTGTTTCCATAACTCACTATGTTAGCACTAGAGCACAGTAACATGTGGGACATGTTTGAAGATCACTAAGAATATGATTCAAGGGTGATTGGCTCGTAGTGCAAGTGGGTGTCTATTGGTATGTATGCCCTGAGAGCCAATCATGGGATGATTGGTGGGATACATTAAGATTGATTTGATAAAGATCAAAGGCAAGCTTCCAATTCTTTTTGGTTCAGTCATATGAGATAATGATAGAATAGATTGAATGTCTAAAGAATGACAATACTCAATGACATATGCTTTCAGGATAAGGACCTGAACGATGAGATCATACAAATGCTAAGAGTTTGTACATTCGTATTATGTCCCTAGTCAGATGTCATTGTGGAAGGTAGATAGACAACAGTGACACACAAAACTAGATTGTGGTGTTGGTTGATGACAAAATCTCATTAGTCATGATATTGAGATATCAAACCAAACACATAGGTACTTGTTAGAGAACAAGCGTACCAGACAGACCCACTGTGAGTTTGACACATGGAACCATGACATGGTAGTCACAGTCAGTTCTCATAGTGATGGTGGTGAGTGTGATTCTTTGACCTGAAATCACTGCACTCAACACATGTCGTTGGGTACACTTTGACATCATCAAACGCACTCCTGAAACATGGGTTGTTATAAAGGTGATGATTGGGTGGCTTTGACACATGGGGCTTTTGAGGGGTGAGTGATAGATATGGGATTTGTCCCTCCTGAGGGAGTTTGATATCCATGGCCACTTGATGAGTAGGATTGAGATAGGTGTGTGCATGCATGTGTGAATTAGTATGTGATATTGATGTCATACATATCTCCTCCAATCTACTCTGAGATCAAGAAAGTGAATGAACGTTGACAAGATGATTGTTCCATGCCTTGAGTTCATTCGGGATATTAGTGACAAAGGAATTATACATTCATTGTAACACCATTCACAGATTGTAGGATTGAAAGTTGTTCTCCAACTTTCTATTTCACTTGGGTAGCACTAATGTGCGACTTGGCACCGATCTTTGCTTGTGAAGTTATAAGTGTTATGGATTTTCACTGCCAATGTGAAATGGACCTACAAGGTCACACACATAGGATTTAACCTGGAAGAGGAGTTTATCCACAAATGATGTTTAGATTGATTACTAAAGGAGTTTAGTAGTTCAATTAAACACTCAATTAATTGATAGCTCAAAATCATAGTGTTCAAGGTGTTGGACTGATTGATTAGAGTATCTGATTGATTAAAACTACAATTGACTAATTTTGCATAGTCTGTTGCCCCAACCGATCGGCTCATGGGATGAACCGATCGGCTCACGTTGGTGAACCGATAGGCTCAACTGGTGAGATGATCAGCTCATGTATCAATGAGACAATCAACTCAATTTTTGAACCGGTCGATTCATGTGACCAACCGAGATCGATTGGAAAGTCAGAAGACTATTTTGCAATTACAATTTGTTTCACTTGTACAAATTCGATTTGGATAAGGATTAATATTTGTTTAATCAGAAACAAATATGAAAGTCAGTTTGAGTTGGACCAGGATCACAAACTGATCGGCTAAGAAGTGAACCGATCGGCTCAGATGCCCCAACCGATCGGTTGAGGTGTGAATCGATCGGCTCAACTCCCCTACCAACCGTTTCATGCATGAAACGATCGGTTCAGGTGGCGCAGTTGGTTTTTTTTGTGGAAAATCTTGAACCCTTCTACTCCTGCTTTAATCCCACATTGCCTGGGGTAGAGAACCCTATCCCATGACCCTCCTATATATATAGGGGTATTGGGGGCTTCTCAGGAACAACAACAACTCAGAACACCAGTTGCTCTGTAATGTTGTCATTATTCTCTCTGGTTGTGGTAACTGAGAGAGCCCGAGCAAGTTCTACCCGATAAGGGAGGCACAACAAGAGAAAGACAACTGTAGAAAGGCAAATGGTTGTAGGAGAGTGTGTCGGTGACTAGTACGCCGACAGGAGGGTGCGACTCCTTCCAATTCCTTATGGGACAAGGAGATCGGAGTTCTAGGTGGTCTGTGTGGACTACTTTAGAGGTGGGAGACTTCTGCTACTCAGAGGACAACTATCAATCCCGACAGTCCCGGTGAGACCAGGAGCTGCACAGACACTGTCCAAGACCAGAGGTGAAGACTGTGCAAGCCATGAGGTAACGTCGCCGAGCAAGCCTCGGGATAAGGTACGCCTCTACAAACCATCCTTCCTATTGTATAGATGTTGACGTGATTCCTTTATTCTGGGTTTGGGAGAAGAAATTTTTTTGTTTTCGCTGCCTTCTCTGTCTCCCCTTAAACCCAACACAAACTATGTATATTAGATGGAGTAATACTGTGTTTGGATTGATTTTTTTTTAAATCTTGATAATTTCTCTATTGTAACACACCTCAAACTTGGAGTCTGGAAATTGGCATCCTCCTCTGCTATCCCTTATTTTTTCACATGGGCTGATGTGGTTGACTGCATCTAACTCATGTATTTGACTCTATCTCATTCCCCCAACGACACCTAAAAATACCAACACTACTGAAATTTAGAAAGTTGGAATCCAAGTGAGGGATTTCTTGATAATTCAAGGGGAGGGTTAAACCTTATGGACGGTTTTTTTGTCAACAACCCTCTCCTAGAGGGTTCCTGTATATTGAGGGTAAAGAGTAACATGTTCTTAGGTTTTTGTAGAAAGAAATAGAGTCAAAATCATGGGTCTATTCCCCATAATACAACTCAAAATCCTCCTCTATACAAGGGCAACAATTTATGGAAACAAAAAGATACCTAATTTCTTTAGTGTTACCTAATATCTCTCACCTCGATATAGAGGGGGAAGGGTATGGGTAATATATTGAGATGGAGGAGGAGGTACGAGGGTGGGGAAGGAAATAAGAACTACAACAAGATGAGGACAAACACAAGGAAATGTGTACAACATGAAATGTTATACGAGAATGAAAGAATCAACCACATCATCTATGCAAAGTGGAAATAGAGTGGAGAAATTGGGATTTTGAAATGATCATAGATAAGGATTTTATGCTTTCAAAGGCTACAAACTTGGATTGAAGGGAGTTCAGAGCTTCTCGCTATCACACGATCGTAAGATGGAACTAAAGGCAACCACTAATAGTTGGAGACAGTGGTAGAGTGCCTGAGTTTAAGATCTTCGAGATAGGACACTGGGCATAGAGTAGACAGTGGCAAGCACAAAGTAGAGGATGGTCGATATAGGACTTGGAGATGGAAGCCTTCATAGGGCATGGAGACTATATCCGACATAGAGCTTGGAGGCAATGGTGAGTTGAGAGTATGGGAGCACATGCTAGAAGATCAAAATTGCAGATTTGAGATTGGGTAGGGGCATATGCACGCATGAGAATACCATAAATCAAGGGTTGACAAAAAACAAAACAACACTTGTCTCTTTATAGTTAAAAATGAATAGCTTGTGCATCATAATTCTCCACCAACATTTATGATGTATCACATGGTAGTTAACATATTGTAGAAATTATTTTAATTGAAATAAAAAAACCAATAATTATGATTTTTTTCCTTCAGAAAATAAAGATTTTCTTAGCACCCTTTTTGGACCAAAATTGGTCAAATATGGGTTTAGTCTGTGGTGTAGCATAGCTTGTATTGAATTAATTATTTGATTAACCATGCATAAATAGACATGTTATACTACCTATACTAAGTAAACAACTAGTAGCACACATGTTGTTTAATTCTATTGTAAGGAGTTGGGTATTAGTTCAAGGACTTATAGTCTTGCCTAGCTTCTTGGTGGTGATATGATTAACTATAAAACTAGGGGTTGCATGAGACAAAATGGTTGTACACCCGGATGAAACCTTCATGGAATTACAGGATGGCAGGCCTTTGGGTTATGACATCTTGGACATAAAAGTGGTTTGGAGATAATGTCGAGTTGGAGATGATGGTGACTTGGAGATGACATGGAATAATACTCTTCTTAGTTGACTTTGATTGGGTGCATATGGGGTGTGTCATGACGAATCAAGATGTCATGATACCCATAAGGGATTGCAGACCATAGATAAAACATGTGGGTGATTTAATCGATTGTTATCATGTTACAATCATAAGATTCGTATAATTCAAATCAAATATATAACATCAAATCACAAATAAAAATAAAAAATATACTTATATTTAATATTGAAATAAATCTTAATTATAAAATTTGATAACTAACGTTTTTTTACAAATAATAAGAAAATATGTGATTATACAAGATGTTCAAGTTAGTTGTGTGATTATGATGTATAACAGAAGGTTAGAGTCTGTTGTGTGATTTTGATATATAACAATGGGTTTTGACATGTTGTGAAAAAGTGATCTATTACAATAGGAGATTTGTACAACATGCTTAAGTATATGGTGTGATTATAGTATATTACAATGGTTTAGAGTCTATTGTGTGATTATATCATATCATACTATCATATGTTACTATTACAATGAGTTAGGTATTTGTGTTGTTATAATCTATTCCAGTGGATTTAAAGTATATTATGGTATTGCAGTCAATTAGAATAGTTTAGCACATGTTTTAGTATCACATTTACTAAAAATGACTTTAGTCATTGTATATAAGTTTTTATATGAAATATTCAATAAATAACACATAGATAGACTTGTTGTCATAAATATGCTAACTACAATACAACTAACAAATTTTTTGAATTTTTCATGATCTCCATGTTTATTTCTATACTAGTGGCATTTGATCTCCATTTGTTTCTATTAGTTGGGCATGGTTTCAACCCATGGTGCCAAAATAAATTACACCTTGGTTAATAGGAAACCTGGAGTATTGACCATGCTAAATCAGACATGGTTCGATTTCCTATGAAAGGCTACAACTTCACACAACCTTTTCCTCTTAGATTTTACTAGACTGCTATCCTGGTT
Source organism: Alisma plantago-aquatica (assembly GCA_963693085.1). Lineage (NCBI taxonomy): Eukaryota > Viridiplantae > Streptophyta > Magnoliopsida > Alismatales > Alismataceae > Alisma > Alisma plantago-aquatica. The sequence continues at coordinate 728,820,415 of OY856411.1, read as the reverse complement.
GTTGTCTATGCATCAATATGAACAAAACCTACCAACTATCATGCTAGACATCCTATTAAACTATGTTGAGCTATAAGAGAAATATATTTAAAATTAACATTTGGGTTGCAAGACATACATCTATTAGAAGGGGAAGCAATGAAACCTATGGGGTGAGGGGGTTCTAGCGGCATCGATAGCGACATATGAGGTACTGATCCGAATGCTGACCGAGACCTGAAAGGAGATCAGCATGGAAAAGATGATACCCCCCGTAATTCAAGGAAGGAAGCATGGAAAATGAGGTCGGGAAAGACACAAAACAGTATAGGGTGGGATTTGAGATTCTAGAGATATGGCCGGAATTCAACGTCTCAGGAGTGAGGGGTGTTGTGGGGGACGACACAGGAACAAAAACAATACAAGACTTGTATGAGGGGAGAGGAACAGAAGGATCAGTAGACGTGGCAGGAGTGTTCATCCCAGAGAATAAGGAAGAGGGTGTGAATGCTAACAAATAAGGAACACATCGAAGTCAGGTAATGACTTAGATGATCCCTCTTTCATTTAGTAGTGTAGTAACCGTAGGAAATAGATCAAATAAGGACAACTACTTCATGGAGAAACTCTTTGAGGACAGTTTATATGTGAAGTATATAACCCTAGGAGAGGTTGAGGGTATGATGACACTATCAATCATTACTGAAGGCAGAAGATTCCCTTATGAAACACTAGAAGTAGTCTATGGTGGTTCTCCTTCTGATATCTAACATACGATACATGACATTGTAGGATCGTTTGAAGTTATTATGGAGATCCTCGAAATGGGACACTTTGTGGTGCAACTATCATGTTAGAGAGATTTTGAGGAAGCTCTTATAGGTGAATCGTGGAAATTGTTCGAACTCAATCTAATCATCTGGGAGTGGTATCCCACATTCAAACCCAAGGAGGAATAGCCTGAGTTGATTGTATGTGGGTTCGTATACTAAATCTACCATTGTATATGTATGTACAGATAATGATTTAGTATATAGGATTGTCATTGGGTCCGCTCATCAAAGTAGATACTCACACAACAAGCAGTACCCATAGTAAATTTGCAAGACTAGCGCTAGAGATTGATACTACAAGAGATTTTTTCCCTTCTATATTCATCAATGGTGTCAAATACAGAGTGGTCTACAAAAGTTTCCCCTAGTCCTCTGCCATATGTGGAAGGGAGGAACATACTTCGAAAGAATGCAGACACCAATAACAAACAAGGAACATGGAAGTGGCACCAAATAGTAGAAACAATGAGTAACACACTACATAAATCAACCAACAGAGCCAACAAACACAACAATGGAAGACCCAGAGGCACAAAGGAGGTAGAAGAAGAGGTAAAACATGCAAGAAGACAAACCATTTGATCCAAAAACCAATAATATGTTCACTAGTGTAATGCCCCATCATGCTAAATGATATTACTCTAAAGAAAAGATGTGATTTATTGATAATAAACCATACACCAGGAAAGTGGGTAAATTAAATTCGATTTAAACATTACTATTATGTTCATAATCATTTACACAAAGGCCCATCAACTTGTGTATTAACACATACCATACCGGGTATTTACATGTATGTTTGGTGGAATCAGCCACAAATTGTATACAAAAGATGTAGTTCCACATTTACATGCCATATACAAACATAGGCATAAAACCGAAACTTGTGTCGATGTACATATCATCTACAAAACCTCCCCTACCCAGACTTGAGAGTACAAGGATGACTCTAGTACACTACTAACTACTAGCCAACCTTCTGCTCCTACTACTCCCCAAGTTGCTCTTCTTTACCACCACGATCCTGGCGTCGTCGTTGAAGACCACCTAAAAAGATGTGGTGACCCACGAGGTGGGACCAACGTACCAATAAGAGATATAACTCTCAATAACATTTATTGATTACAACATGTTATATTATTAAACAAATTAAACATATCAAGAAAGATCGCATAGAGTGAAATCTTGGCAAACACTAAGAGTTATAGTGAAATCTTGGCAACCACCAAGAGTGCAAAAACTCTTCATCGACCACTAAGGTCTAAAACTTGGTGACCACATAAGATACAAAATCTTTATCGAACACATAAGATCTAGAATCATCGACCACATAAGATACAAAGACTTGGTGACCACTATGGCTCAGAAACTTGGTGACCACTATAGATTAAAAACCTGGTGACCATCATGATGTCCAAAACTTCATCGACCACCTAAGACCAAATCTTGGTGACCATATCCATTCAAAATCTTGGAAACCAACCAAGCATTCAAAACTTGGCAACCACATAAAAATCAGAATAATCATCTAGTTGCATCACAGAGAGAGAGAGGGAGAGAGAGATCAGTTCAAAACCCTAATTAACAACCCTCATTAAAAAGAGAAAAAATCATCATCTTCCAAAAGCATGCAAGTACTACAACTTCATCACCAAGATCCACAAGGGTTAGGGTTCATCCTAGAAGATACACTACTCAAGAATCACCATGCAAACACAAACCCTAGGTAAAGACATCATCTTTCTACTTGGAACAACATTTTAGGGCAATATTATGTGCATGCAAGGTGAGGGTAAGAAATAATCGTGAATAAAGTTATATAACTCACCTTAGAGGAGATGAAGAAACTCCAAACAGAAAGGGAGCTTGAAGGAAAGAGGGTAGAAAACCCTAGCTTGAGTACTCCTCTAGGCCAAGCTAGCTCCTCCACCAAAAAGGAAGTAAACCCTAGGTCAAGGAAGTAAGAAAGAGGTGTTCTTCAACCACTAGATCAAGCTCCACCATGGATATGGATAAGAATAATAAAGGGGAAGGTAGGAAAGAAATAAAAAACAAAGGGAAAGAGGGTGATCTCACATACCTAGGCCAAGAAACCAAGCAAGAAAGCACCAACCAAATTCAACTAGGGTAGATCCAAATCCTAGGTTCACATGCAAGCTAGATAGGCCTCCTTCTTCAACCTTGAGCTCCTCCTTCTCCACCAAGAAAGGGGGGATGAGCTCCAAGAACAAGGAAGAAGAGAGAGAGATCTAGGTGTGTAAATAACTTGCTTGCATGCAAGTATGGAGGTATATGTAGGGTTCAAGGAGAGAGAGAGAGGAAAGGAGAGGTGTCTAGCCATGCATACCATGTGTCTAAGGTTAAAGAATCTCATCCATGTAAGCATCTCACACATGAAACTAGGCCAACATGTGGACCAAAAAACTGACTACCACAATAAGACAACTCATAAACCAAGATGATCAGAAATCATAGCATGTAACAGGATGTAACAAGGTGCCCCAAAGCACAAATAACTCAAGCATGACATAAAAACATGTAAGGAACAAAAATCATGTGACAAATTACAAGAAAAACCCTTAGTATGGGCAATTTGCATAAAAGCCAAAACAAGCATATAATTGCATAACTTGCTCAAATAGTGTCTAAATTGAACCAAATTTGAAACTTAAGTTTGTCACGTGATATCAAAGAACATATATGGTTTAATTAAGGTTTAAGAATATAATTATGTTAAGAAACTATGGTCATTGTACAACCATAAAACCCTAATAAGGATTTTGCCCCTAAAATCCTACGCATACAAAGATGACTACTTCCTAAGAATCTCATCGTCTAACTTCCATGTGGCTTCCTCCACACCACAGTGGTCCCATAAAACCTTGAATAAGAATATATCCTTCTTCTTTATATTCTTCACTTTCTTATCCAGGATCAACACATGACCCTCAACATATGACACATCCTCCTCCAACTCAACCTCCACTGGCCACAACGTCTGTTCTGTATCAAGGTGACACTTCCTCAACATAGAGACATGGAAGACATTATGCAACTTGTGCAACTCTGGTGGTAATTCCAATGTGTACACCACCTTACCAACACATTCCAAAATAGGGTATGGTCCCATACACCTAGGAGATGACTTACCCTTCTTACCAAACCTCAACACTCCCATCCTAGGGGAAACCTTAAGGTACACACAGTCTCCAACTTGGAACTCCAATAGTCTATGACAGTTATCAAAATATGACTTCTTTTGATCCCGAGCTACTTACAACCACTGATGTATGACCTTGATCTTCTCTATAGTCTTCTACACTAGCTCAGGAGCCAAAATTTGATACTCACATGTCTCATACCAGCAAAGAGGTGATTGTCTACATCTCTCGTACATCACTTCATATGGTGTCATATCTATACTTCTTTGATAAATATTGTTGTAGGTGAACTTTATCAAACTCAAATGTGCATCCCAACTTTCAAGAAACTGCATAACACGTGCCTTCAAAAGATCCTGAAAAATCTAAATGGTCCTCTCAAAATGGCCATCTGTCTGAGGGTGAAAAGTTGTTCTAAACCTTAGTTGTGTCCCCATGGTTGTTTGCAGAAGTTCCCAAAACCGAATCATAAATGTGGACCTATGTCAGATACTACAATCTTTGGGATACCATGCAGACAAACTATCTCATTGATATATATATATATCTATGCTAAATTCTCTATTGTATATGTCGTCTTGACTAGAAGGAAGTGATTTGACTTGGTCAACCTATCGTCTATCACATATATGAAATCATGACCTTTGGATTTCCTAGGAAGATCAACCACATAGTCCATAGTGATATGATCCCATTTCCACTACGGTATCAACAAAGGTGTGTAATGTCCATGCAGGCTTTGAATGCTTTACTTTGACCTACTAACAAACTGGATAATTAGTGACGAACTCCGCCACATCACACTTCATACATGGACACCAATACAAATCCTTCAGATTATGGTACATCTTGGTACTTCCAGGGTGCATCGTGTACATTGAGGAGTGAGCTTCCTCAAGTACCGTCTTCCTTAGGTACTCAACATCTGGAGCCACTGTCCTATTGTGAAAACAAATTGTCCCATCCTTTGACTCATGGAAATCATCATACTTCTTGCTGCCAAAATCTGACCTGATGTTTTGTATCATGGTATCATTCTACTACGCATCTTTGATTTGTTTTATCAAGGTAGGATTTACCTGTAATTGAGCTAACAACTCCATCAACAAAGACACTGCCAACTGTACATTCATCTGGCCAAGAGACACTAACATGTTGCGCTTGTGACACACCATAGACTATAATTGTGCCTTGTCCACAGATGATGACGAAGATGACTTCCTGATCAATGTATCAACCACCACATTTGCCTTCCTTAGATGGTAGTCTATTGTGCATTCATAGTCTTTGATTGACTCCATCGATCTCCTCTTCCTCATATTCAACTCCTGCTTCAAGAAGATATACTAAAGATTCTTATGGTCACTAAAGATATGGCACTTCTCTTTGTATAGATAGTGCCTCCAAATATTCAAGGCATGGACCACTACTTCAAGATCCAAATCATGTGTCAGGAAGTTCTCCTTGAGTTTCTAAAGTTTTCGTGAAGCAAAAGAAATCACGTTCTTGGCATGCATCAGCACACATCCTAAGTCATTCTTTGAAGCATCACAAAAGATGATGTATCCTTTCCCTTGCTATGAAAGAACAAGCATCGATGCACTGGTCAACTTTTCCTTCAACATCTGGAAAGAACGTTGACACTTGTCATCCCAGACAAAAGGAACACCTTTCTTGGTCAACTTAGTTAGGGGTAACACCACAACATTGAAATTCTTAATGAATATCCTATAGTAACTTGCCAAACCTAGGAAACTTCAGACCTCTGTCAGTGTCTTGGATTGTTCCCACTTCATCACTGACTACACCTTTTTTGGGTCTACACAAGCACTGTTAGAAGATATGATGTAACCTAGAAAATATACCTCTATTAACCAGAGCTCAAACTTACTAAACTTGGCATGTAGTTGGTGCTTCCTCAACAACATCGACGCTTGGCGAATATGTCACTCATGATGTTGTCTATCTTTGGAGTATATCAAGATATCAACTATGAACACAACCACAACCTGATTTTGATACGGTCTAAACACCCTATTCATCAAGTCCATGAAATTTGTCAGTGTGTTGGGTAATTCAAATGACATAACTATTAACTCATAGTGACCATACCTAGTCCCAAAAGCTGTCTTAGGTATGTCATCTGCCTTGATCCTTAGATGATGATATTCTGGCCTCAGATCTATCTTCAAGAACACTATATCACCTCTCAATTGTTCAATTAGATCATCTATCCTCAGTAATGGGTTCTTGTTCTTCATTGTGACATTGTTCAACTGATGGTAATCTATACATAGCCCATAGAACCATCCTTCTTCTTCATGAATAACACTGGAGCACCCCAAGAGGAAGTGATCAATCTGATGAAACCCTTCTCTAATAACTCCTGAACTCTTTCTTCAACTCCTGCATCTCTACTGGTGCCAACCTATAGGTTGAATGTGTTAAGGTTACTGTCCCAGGAACAAGTTTGATCTCAAAATCAACCTCTTTGAGAGGGGAAACACCTGGAAACTCCTTAGGAAAGACATCCGCAAACTCATGCACTACGAGTACCTCCTGGATATTATGACCTCTCACCTTGGTATCCACAACATGATCCAAGAAAACCTCACACCCCTATCTCATTAGCTTCTCTGCTATCACAATCGACACCAAACATGTAGGAAGAATCTTCCTATCGCCTTGAAAGATCCAAGAAACATCTCCATCATGGAACGTCACCAACTTGGAACTATAATCCAAAACAACCATGTACTTCTCCAAGGTATCCATCCCTAGGATCACATCAAAACCATGCATATCTAGTGGCATACGATCCACTTGAATGATGTGTCCTGAGAAAGAAAGAAAGAATGCAAAAGGGACACACCTCCCACAATTCAACGAAACCAACTAAAGGGGTTTCAAGCAAAAGGATATCAGATTTAATACAAATAGGCATATTACAACTACTTATCACCTCTATGGTGATAAAAGAGTGTGTCACACCTGGGTCAACCAAAACAAATACAAAAGAAGAGGTAGATAAGTCAAAATGAAAAAGTTCCATCCGACATGTCACGACCCTTGGATTGATGAGTCCCTCCTACTGACTTATAGCATAGAATCTAGCATTCTCCTGTTGTCATCCACGTCCTCTGTCTACTAGTCTAGAAGATCCTTCCTGCAATGCCTGTCCATGTCCTCTACCTCCACCACTCTTGTACTACTGCTACTACAAACCTCCCTAACTCTGCCTAGGTTTCCGTGTCATTTCCTCATCCTTCATAGGGCACACCCACTTCATATGCCTAACTTGCCCACACTTATAACAAGCCTTGGTATCATATTGTGGTCTAGATGGCCATGTTATAAAAATGTATGTTGTGCTGTGTGCACGTGCTGGCAGAAAACTGTGACCTCTACCCTTACTCGGGGACCACTGTGACGGTGCTCCTAATCTTCATTTAGAAAAAGATGATCTCTGTTGTGATTGATGATATTGTGATGATAAGAACCTTGGATTCTTATAGCCACCAGATGAATGTCCTTGAAACTGAGCCAAACTCTTCCTAGTGTTGGCTTCATGCTTCTCAACTAAAGACCTCTCAATCCTCCTCATTAACTCCACAAAGGTAGAGAATATCTCTCTCTTCTCCAAAGTGGACATTTGTCATCATCAACTCTGTGCTCAGACCCTTCTCAAACCTTCGATTCCTCTCCATCTCTCTCAATTCCATATAAGGATAAAATCTCAAAAGATCCATAAACTTCACCTCATACTCGTTGATGGCCATCGAACCTTGACGCAACTTCTCAAACTGCATTGTCTTCTCGTCAAAGGTACGTCTCAGGAAGGTAACAACTGACAAACTCCGGTCAAAACTCTTCCCATCCTATCACAACTATCGATCTCTTCTCCTCCTCTATAGACTAAGAATGGCCAGAACTACCCTTCAACAGATAAACATCTTGCTTCACCTTATCCTCTTCTGGGATATTCAAGAACTCGAACGCCTTCTCAAGCTTAGTCAACCACACGTGGGCATCAGTCGAGTCTACTGTACCTGCATATTTGATCTCCCCCACACATCACAACCTCTCAAACGTCTTCCTAGAACCCTGAGATTCCACATTAGGGACGTATAACCTAGATTGAGGTATGAGTGCCCTATCCACTAAATGTGTAATTGTTGCCATGAGCTGCCCAAACATTGACTATAAAAGTTGTATCTGCCATGGTTGTAGGGTCAAACTAAGGCACCGAAGGTTGCTCTGGCCCAGTCACTGACACTCTTCCATCATGTGTCATCCTCTTGCGCCACCTCTTGGCATGATGTACCTACTATCTACATGCTATTCACATTCTCCAAACATATCTAAATGAACAGAAGCTATGATTAGATATGTTGGATTATGTAAGAACATACACAAAACCTAAGTCATGTATTCCTATAGACTCAACAAGCCTATATCTCTAATACCAACCAAAACTATGATGCCCTGTCATGATAAATGATATCATTAAAAGAAAACACATGATCGATCGATAATAAACCATACACCATTAAAGAGGGCAAATTAAAATCGATTTTACCATTACTATTATGTTAAAAAATATTTACACAAAGGCCCATCAACTTGTGTAATAACACATACCATACAAGGTATTTGCATGTATCTCTAGTGGACTCAGCCACACCATGTATACAAAAGATATAGTTCCACATATACATGCCATATACAAACATTGACATACTGCTAAAACTCATTTTGATGTACATATCATCTACAAGACATCCCCTACCCGGACCTGAGAGTACATTGATGACTCTAGGACACTATTAACTACTAGCCAACCTTCTACTCCAACTGTTAGGCTTCTCTTCTTCACCACCACGATCCTGACGTCATTGTTGACAACTACCTGAAAAGATGTGTTGATTCACGAGGTGAGAGCAATGTCCCAATGAGAGATATAACTCTCAATAATGGTTATTGATTACAAACATGTTATATTATTAAACAGATTAGACAGATTAAACAGATAGGCATAGCAACATGCATGATTTACAAGTATATAAGGAAACATATACAACTATCATCCACTTAACATGTGACTCATCCAACTGCATTATACAAAAACTAAGTAGTATAAGGAACATGGAAAAGGTCATCAACCAATGTCAAACATGTCAAATCCCTAAGTAGATATACTACACGGCTGTATTACATCTTTTATTAAGCCCTGGAGAGTTTGAGGTATACCACTCAACTTCCAACTAACCACCACTTGGTCGCAATCAGTTCAGTACAAGATCTAGGAGAGTTAGAATCCTGAGATCTCACCCCCTTAGTCAGTACGAGTCAACTATAGTGACATATCAATCAAACTGCCTGTAGTGACATATCAGTCAAACTTCAAACCAAACCTAGTCCGCCCTTGGTAAATATGCCATGACACTAGTAACCAGGGTATACAAAACCCCATCATCTGAGGTACAACCGTAGATGTCCTCCACCACATCACAGATATACAAGTATCAATTGTTCTTAAACTGAGGCATGACAAAAACCATCCTCCATAACCTTGGTATTAGGTGTCAAGGACATACAATCTCTTGCACCCTGCATACTCAACAGTATGCACTCTGAGTCTCTTTTAGGAGCACTCGTTTCCCCATCCAACAAGTCCTGACACTGAATGGTTCTATGGTATATGTCACTACATGATTTGTATTTCACTTGATTAGTTAATACCAATTGGGTGAGTTAAGGCTACATCAATAAAGTTACATGCTAACCCTAAAAGACTTCTACAAAAAGCATGGTATGTTACAACTTCAGAAGATATAAAATTTATGAAATGAAATTTTTATCACATCATCCCAGGATACTAGCCCTTGTCACATAATGAAGAGGGTTTCACCTCCATTAGGGCTCAAAACATGCCCAAGGGCCATTAAGACCATCACATCATACCATGTAAGAACATCATTATGCCTTAGAAGAGGCTCATCAAATCATCACCATACATGTGACATATATGTTCCGCATTACATCATATTTCAGAGCCTATCACATTCATGTAACAACATATTAGGGTACGACAACATAGAGAGAGAAAGATTATTTCCTCATTATACTAATCCCATAAGAAACCTAAGTATGATTAACCATCATCACCTATTAGCATTAGGGTTAGGTTCAACAAGATAAGTTAAGTCAATGTTACATATCACCATTCAAGGATAAACCCTAATTCTTAATATTTATATCTGATCATGAATGCATGCGGTTAATTATCACCATCTGATTTCATACAACTAAATTCATAACCCATTCACATAGGATTGGAAAACCCATCAATCATAAATCAGGAAAACATAGAAACTGCTTAGATCAAAAATCTCCATCGACCACTAGGGTCAGGAACCTTTGGCAACTGCAAGGTTTTGAGATCCTTGGCGACCACCTAGGTTAGAGAGTCTCATCGACCGCTAGGGTTAGGGTTCTTAGAGACCACTAAGATTAGGTAATGTTGACGAATGTTACAGTTAGGTAACTCATTGACCAACATAAGACAAAACCTTAGCGACCACATAGAGTGAAATCTTGGCAACCACCAAGAGTCCCAAAACTCTTCATCGACCACTAAGGTCCAAAATTAGGCAACCACATATAATACAAAATCTTTGGCGATCACATAGATGAAATCTTGGTGGCCACATAGAGTGAAACCTTGGCGTCCACCAAGAGTCCCAAAACTCTTCATAGAAAACTAAGGTCCAAAACTTGGTGACCACATAAGATAAAAAATATTTGGTGACCACATAAGATCAAGACTCATTGACCATATAAGATAAAAAAGACTTGGTGACCACTATAGCTCAAAAACTTGGTGACCACCATAGATTAAAAACTCGGTGACCATCATGATGTACAAAACTTCATCGACCAGCAAAGAGCAAAATCTTGGCAGTTATATACATTCAAACTCTTGGAAACCAACCAAGCATTCAAAACTTGGTGACCACATAAAAATAAAAAAGATCATCCCGTTCCATCATGATGAGAGAGAGATATATATAAGTTCAAAACCCTAATTAGCAACCCTCATTAAAAAGAGCAAAAATCATCATTTTCTACAAGCATGCAAGTACTAAAACTTCCATCTCCAACCAAGGTTTGTTCACAAGGGTTAGGGTTCATCCATGAACATACACTACTTGAAAATCACCATGCAAACACAAACCCTAGGTAAAGACATCATCTTTCTACTTAGAACAACATTCTAGGGCAATATTATGTGCATGCAAGGTAAGGGTAAGCAATATCATGAAGAAAGTTATATGACTTGCCTTATACAAGATGAAGAAACTCCAAACAAAAAGGGAGCTGGAAGGAAAGAGGGTAGAAAACCCTAGCTTGAGCACTCCACTCGGCCAAGCTCACTCCTTCACCAAAAAGGAAGAAAACCCTAGGTCAAGGAAGCAAGAAAGAGGTGTTCTTCAACCGCTAGATCAAGATCCACCATGGATCTGACCAAGAAGAAGAAAGTGGGAGGTAGGAAAGCAAGAAAAACAAAGGAAAAGAGGGAGATCTCACGTACCTAGGCCAAGAAACCAAACAAGAAATCACCAAACGACTTCAACTAGGGTAGATCCAAATCCTAGGTGATGCAAGCTAGATCGATCTCCTTCTTAAACCTTGAGCTCCTCCTTCTCCACCAAGAAAGGGGAAACGATCTCCAAGCACAAGGAAGAAGCAAGAGAGATCTAGGTGTGTAAAGAACTTGCTTGCATGCAAGGAGGGAGGTATATATGGGGTTCAAGGAGAGAGAGAGAGGAAAGGCGAGGTGTCTAGCCATGCATGCTATGTGTCCAAGGTTAAAGCATCTCACACATGCAACTAGGTCAACATGTGGATCACAAAACCAACAACCACACCAAGAAAACTCATCGACCAAGATGATCAGAAATCATAGCGACCACATATAAATTCTTAGCGACCATGGTGATCAGAAAAACCTAGCGACCACATAGGATTCTTGGAACCCAAGATGAGTCAGAATTATCATCGAACACCAACCCTAGGTGGTTAAGAAACCTTAGCAACTACCGACCCTAGATACCTCATGAAAACAACCTTGGCGACCACCAATACTAGGTGGCTTAATGCTCAAGGTCAACCCTGGGGTTAGGGCATCAAAGAGAACAAACCCTAGTCTCAACACACCTCAAACCAGGATGTAACAAGGCACCTAAAAGAATAACTAACTCAAGCATGAAATGAAAACATGTGAGGCACAAAAATCATGTGAAAAACTGTAAGAGAAACCCTAGATATGAGCAATTTGCATAAAAGCCCAAAACAAGCATATAATTGCAGAACTTGCTCAAACAATGTCCAAACTCAACCAAACTTGATAATAAGCTTGTCAAATGATATCAAAGCACATATTTGGATTTAATTAAGGTTTTAATCATGTAATTATGATAATAAAGAATTTCTAACCAAAAAGCAAGGTCAGGGGTCTTACAAACAATCTGGTAGATGAGGATGAAAACCTAGCACAAGAACAAAATGAAAGCACCTAAAGTAGAACCACTGATATATCTGAGTAGACTAAATGCACAAGGAAGGTATGGTGTAAGGAAAATAAGCCAAATTAGGAAGAGGTTATAGAGAATGGAAAAGCAATTCTGAAGGATTTCTCGAACACACTGCACCTCAACAAGGAGATCACTAGTGCCCAAAAGAGCTCCCATGTAGTTTTTAATCCAGATGTAGATGAGATCATTGATGTTATACATGATGAAAAAGTAAAAGAGACAATAGCCAAAGGTGTATTGTTTAGGAAAAAAAGTCAAGGTAGATCTACCTAAGACAATAAAAGATATCACTGAAGCATTTGCAACTAAATTTTGAGGAGTGGGGGAAAGAAAACCAAGGGGAGTGGTACTGAAATGAAGCGTATAGGGAGAACTGGCAGTACCATACCAATGGTTCCTAGAAGGCAAAGTCCAAGAAAGGTACAAGTAATTACAACTAATGAGATGCCAGAATCAACACCTACTATAGAGAACAATGAGATTAACATTGAAAATCATAGCAAAAAGGAGACAGTGGCCTGAGTAGTAGCTCTTAAATAACACAACTACAATTATAGAATGCTAGACATCCTTTGTTGGAATGTACATGGGATTGGAAAAACTCAAACCCATCATAACTTAAAAGAGTTTAGGAGATTGCACAAACCAAATTTGGTTGCTATCATTGAGCCTCAGTTGAGTGGAGAGAAGCCCACCGACACAATAAAAAATTAGGGTTTGATAGATCCTTCAGAGTTGAAAAAAGAGGCTTTGCTGGTGGGATATGGGTCTACTGGAAGGACCATGACTGTAAAGTAGAAATTGTTAATAATCACCACCAATTTGTCACCTGATGTGTCAATAACTCAACTCTAATAAACTTTGTATATGCAAACCATCATATTATAGTGAGGAAGCTTCTATGGAAACATATAGTGAGCATGGGAACACAATTCCAGACACCTTGGGTTTTACTTAGAGACTTAAATACCACCACAACTCCATCTGAACATAGTGGAAGCATACACTACAATTACTCTGACGCCAAAGTGTTTCAAGAAACCCTAGTGGATGTTGGATTAAGTGATATGGGTTATCTAGGTCCAAAATTCACCTTTAAAAGAGGGGAGCTTCAACAAAGTTTGGATAGGGCAATAGCTAATGAAGCTTTCATTCAAAAATTTCCACAATTCATGATGGAACATTTATGTAGACTTCAATATGACCAATATCCTATTCTTATCAGATCTTATAAACCAAAGGACACAATAGATAAGATTCGGGGCCAAAGCTGCTTGGGTAAGTAATGCAAAATTCAGAACACTGCTAGAAGCAAAGTGGGACAATGCAATTGACTTTAAGATTTCATTGGGTAAATCAAGGAGTGAAATTACTATGTGGGATAATAATAACATGAGTGCCAAAGGAAAGAAGAAAGGCAAACTCATGAGAAATATTAAAGCATTGGAGAAAGAACTAGTTGACAGATACAATCCTTTTTACAGACGACACATACATTGACATGAAGGTAGAATTAGATAAGGTGCTAAAAGAAGAGGAGGAATGGAAACTCAAAAGTTACATCGACTGGTTAAAAATGGGGATACCAACAAAAAATTGTATCACACATATGTAAAGCATAGGAAAATGAGAAATACAACCATGTTGTAAAACAAAATGGTAGATTTGGCATCCGAGTTGGTTAAGTTGAGGTTGTATGACTAAGAGGTTGAATGTTCTAACCCCGGTGATGGGATGAATAAATCACCAATTTTTTTTAAAAAAGAGGGTAGATGTGTTCGTGAAGAAACTAAACTACAAGAAATGGTTCAACCACATTTTCATCTCTACTTTTTGATCTAGGTGCTACCCACAACCAAAACATATGTGGACAAACTCCGAGTGACTTCATGAAGCTAACCAGTCAAGTGTCAAGTGTCATTGTAGATGAACCTTCTAAACAAGAATGTATCAACATTTTGCGAACTATAAATACTTAAAAGGCCATAGAGCCACATGGAATTAATGGTTTGTTTGTTGTAAAGAACTAGAAGATCATAAATGGGTCAGTGATGAATATAGCTAAATCGACCTTGAGAGGAGAACCCCTAAGTAAGGAGTTATGAGCATCCATGATAGTGATTATCCCCAAGACCCCTAATCCAGCTTCCTGTGATCAACTACGAGTAATATCCTTAAACAACTTCAACTTAAAACTGATCTCTAAAGTGGTAGTAGAGCATCTGAAAAGGCATTTACCTAGTTGAGTATTTCAAGCACAAAGTGCATCCATACCTAGAAGAAGAATAAGGGATAACATTGCAATTGTTTGGGAAGTCATTCATTCCATGAATAATAAGAAAGGCATACATTCTATGTCCATTAAGGTGGATCTCTCGAAAGCATATAATAGACTTTCACTAAATTTTTTTCTCAAAACTTTTCATAAATCATGTAACCATACAATATCATCTCCTACATCATGTGCTCCATCACAAAAGGTGAATGCAACATCCTTTAGAATGGAAGCAATGGTCAATCGTTCAAGGAAGGTTGTGGGCTACGTCAAGCTAATCCATTGCTGCCTTATTTCTTTGTTATGTGCATGAGGGGCTTAGTCAAATGATTCAAAAGTTATTTAAAAAGGGGTATTGAAACCAGTGAAGATGGGATGAACAAACATTAGTATATCACAACTTTGCTTTGTAGGAAAATACAACATCATATTGATAACAAAAACAAAAAATTTACTGACATATTTCCCATTAACCAACAAATCATGTTAATAGCTATGCAATGGAAAGGATGGTTTCACAAAGATGTACCTGGTCTTGGAGCAAGTATAAAGACAATCCTCATCGATGTAGATTCACACTCTATCTTGGATGGTGTATGTGCAACTCCTGGTTGCACTGGGACTCATCTAACTGCTCCTCCACGGTTAGCAGACTTGAGCACTATCATCTTCAACAACTCCTCTCGTCACGGACTACTGGATGGCGTCGTCCTCCTTAGCGGTGGGCAAAGGAATTATACTAACATATATCTTGGATGGTGTATGTGCAACTCTTGGTTGCACTGGGACTCATCTAACTGCTCCTCCACAGTCAGCAGACTCGAGCACCATCGTCTTCAGCAACTCCTCTCGTCACAAACTACTGGCTGACGTCATCCTCCTTAGTGATGGGCAAAGACCATCTCGCCTCTAGAGAAGTCCACACAGACCAACTAGAACTCATGTCGTCCTACTAGAATGAACATGAAGGAGTTGTCCCTCCCATTGGTGTACTAGTCACCAACTTGCTCCCTCACAACAATGACCCTCAATTGTTTTTCTCCCGTAGCTATCCCTCCCTAGTCAGGTAGGACTTGCTTAAGCCCTCTCAGTTACCACAACCAGAGAGGACAACTATTGTCAGAGCACTGGTTCTCAATTGTCTATTTTGTACTCTAGGAAGCCCCCAATACTACTCTATTTATAGGCAGGGTTAGGGTCAGGGTTCCCAGTCTATGCGGGAGTCAAAGGGACCCAAAGATCTCAACTTTTTGCAACAATTCTAGAAACTTCACAGCCTACGATAGCCAAAATGGCCATCTGGAAAACCCATACGGTCATCTCGCACTGCGAGACGGTCGTTTTGTGGTTTTCCAATTTTATACATATGTCGACAATTCAATTTCACTTAGTGAACGTCATGACGTTGATACCAATCCTTGATGCAATCAAATTGCACCCCCAAAATGGTCATTTGGTGCATGTGAGATGGGCATCTCACACCACTTGAGATGGTCATCTTGCACAAGCGATACAGATGTCTTACAACCCGAGTCAGGCTGAATTCCAGCCAATGTACAATACAATCAACATGACACTCCAAACGGCCGTCTCAACACTTGAACCGATCATTTGGCAATCTAGTCAACTGATTTGTTGTGTGAGTTGAATACCTAAACACTTTAGTAATCAATCCAATCATTATTCAAGATCAAACTCCTCTTCTAGATGAGTTCCTATGTGTGTGACCCTATAGATCCCATATTATGTTGGGAATGAATGTCCATAACAACTTATGACATCACAAGCAATGAGCGGTGCCTAGTCACACATCATTGCTACCCAAGTAAATGAAAAGTTGAAGAACAACTTCAACCTATAATATGTATATAGTGTTACAGTGTTTGTATAGTTCCTTTGTCAATGATATCTAGATTGAACTAGAGGCATGGAGTAGTCATCCCCATTATTATTCAATCTTGTTTCTTGAACTAGAGCAGTCTGTTCGAGATATATCCAAGCTCAATATCACATATTCGCTTACATATGTGTGGCCACACATTTCTAAGTCTTTCTAATCAAGAGGTCTTGGATATCATACTCCCTTAGGAGGGACAAATCCCATTTCTATGACTCACAGTCAGTCCCCCTGTGTCACAGTCATCCAATCATCATTTTCATAGAAACCCATGTTTCAGGATTGCATTTGATGGTGCCAAAACATACTGAACAACATGTGATGAGTGCAGTAATTTTATGTCTAAGAACCACAAACACCACCATCACTATAAGACATAATTGTAACTTATCTAGTAAAGGTTTCCATGTATCACTCTTATTGTGGGTCTGTCTGATACACTATTCTCTAACATGTATCTGTGTGCTTGGTTTGATATCACCATATCATGACTAATGAGATTCTATCATCAACCAACTCACACTCAGATCTTATGTGTCATTGTTGTCTATTTACCTTCCACAGTAACAATCGATCAGGGACATAACAAGAATGCATATACTCTTAACATATGTATGATCTCATTCTTCAGGTCCTCAATTTGAAGACATACGTTATTGAGTAATATCATTCTCTAGACATTTATTATGTTATTTCATTATCTCAAAACTGAATAAACATAATAAATTGGAAGCTTGCCTTTATTAATAAGCAAATCATTTACCAGTTATGCCATCACAATCATCATATGATTGGCTCTCTGGGCATACATACCAACATGCTTCGTTGATGGCCTCATACTCTTTGGACGTGCAAACTATCAACCAATTAGAACCACCAAAAATTGATTCAAATGTTTTGAACAGACATCGGGGCAAGCCATCTCCATAGCCAAGGCCCAAGTGTTCTATGTGGCCAGCATCCCGTGTATGATAAGAAGGAAAGTTAACCATTGTAGATTCAAAGAAATGATAAATCTGGTAAGGTACTCCTCAGAGTACCTCATACACTTAAGTGTTATAAAGAAGACATATTCAAAGATGTTGGAGAAGGTGGACTATGGAATAAAAGGATGGGCCACCCCATGCCTCTCACAAGTAGGAAGATGTTGCCTATCCTGATCCACTCTGGAAGCTATTCCCACCTATACAATGCAAACAACCCTTCTATCTCTTAGCTTGTGTGATAGAATTGATGGAGGTATTAGATGTTTTCTTTGGGGTAAGAATCATCAGGCTCATCGAATGTCCCTGGTAGCATGAGACAAAGTCACTAGTAAAAAAGAATAGGGTGGAGCTGGAATCAAAACCATGCGGAAATGGAAACTGGATTTACTGGAAAAGAATGCATGGTACATTAATGCAAATAGAGTTACACTCTAGTGGAGGTTCATGAAGAACACGTACAAAGACAATGCATGGAAAACAACTAATGCTTCTAGACTTGCATGAGCCACCTTAAAATGCAAAGACATGATCTGTGAACACTCATACCTACAAACCATGAATGGAGAAACATTCTTCTCTGGAAGGATGAATGGGTGAAGTCGGGACCTAAATTGGAATATTGTTTATTATGGAATATTCATGAGGACTTGGGGGACAATGAATAGATAGTATAGTGAAGGGTTATGTCTTTTGGGACAAAGAATTCCACTAGGAATGGCTTCCTGAAGATACTATCTGAACCATCCTTGCAATAGAACCATTGCATAATACTTCAACAAGAGCTTCGATGCATGGGAGATTTTCTATAAAATCTACCTATCAAATCCTACATAACCAAAGAGGTATCGACACCTAGGGGGAGTGGAGTAGCTTGTGGAAGGCTAATGTATCAGCTAAAGTTCACTTCTTCATGTGGTTATAAATCCATGGAGCACTGCTAACTAATAGTTGAAGGGTCCAAATACATGTAGCTAATGATACCACATGTGAAAGGTGCATACTACATGAATAAGCATGCTTGCATGGGATCTGAGATTGTAAATATGTAGTTGAAGTGAAGGTGTTTATTCCATGATAGAATATCAACACACTTCTTTTAGATGAGTATCAAAGATTGGTTGAGGAAACATCTGAGATATGAAAACCCACTTCATCATAGATTTATGATACCATAATGGCATAATTAGATTGTGAGAAACAAACAACTCTTTGAACATGACACCTTACTGAGAAATCACCAAGTGTATTTCATTATGAAGGAGTTGAGCTAGTTTGAACAAGCCTAGAAGTTTGAGGAAATGAAGACCACAACACCAGCTGTGTCGGAGTGGAGAAAACCTATCCTTGAACACATCAAGATAAATTTAGATGCATCATGGAATACAAAAAGACTTGGGGGATAGGTGGTCATCCAAGATGATGAAGGTAGATGGATCGGAGGACACGATTGAGAGATCTTTGCAAAATCGACAACCCATGAAGAGATGATCGTACTCGATATAGAAGTAGATTGTGCAAGCAGGAATGAAATTCAGAAGTTAGAGATAAAAAATGATTGCAAGGTGGTTGTAGAAATGTTGTGGAGAAGTCCAAGCCACAACCCAAGGTATACACCCTCTGATATCAATAATGAAAAAGTCCCAACTGCACTAATGGATCCTCCCCCTAGTTGATAAACCATACATAGGGAATAGATACACTTCTTCTAGGATAGAAGTGTGTTTTGGTTTCATTGGACTACTTATGGAGTCCCCCTCCTATTTTGATGGCGTTTGTTAGATCTAACAGTGTACTACCACCCATGTGTATTTTATCATGTCCTACTTCCTACTTGCTTTCTTCTCAAGCTTTTAAATTGCTTGTTTCCAAAAAAATCACTTGTTTGCTCCCCATGACCCCCGGGCCCCGACATTCATCGTGGTCAGCCTCAACTTATAATATATTACAAAAATAAGTGTTGGCATTGTTACTTTTATGCACTCCGTGTGACTTGCTAGTTCACAGTAGAGTTAAACTTTGGTGACGCTCACGTGTCTGTACGTTGCAGCTCATGTTCACCCAATACCACCCACCCAAACCACCTACCCTATGCACCTTCCACCTGTCCTCCACTACACCCCATCTACCCAATAGTCCCACCAACTATCCTCTTTTTAATTTATTTTCCATGAGAGAGAAAATAAAAGAGGAGGGAAATGAAGATGAAAAAATGGAAGAGGATGAAAGTAATGAGGAGGTGATAGGAGGGAAGTAATGAGAGAAAAGGAGGGAAGTAATGAGAGAAGAAGAGGGAAGTAATAAAAAGAGGGAAAGCAAAGGGAAGATGAGGTAATTACAGGGGCGATGAGTGAAGTAATAAGAGGAGGAGAGGAGGGAAGCAATGAAGAAAGTGGAGGGAAGTATGAGAAAAGAGGACAGAAGTATGAGGAGATATGAGGGGAGTAGTGAGTTGGCATATTTAATCAGTTTCTGGGCACATATTCATTATTTTTTGGCATTTTTAACTATTTTTAGGTATTTTTATCCATTTTACACCCATTGAATGCATAACTATGCCCAAAAATGACAATCAAACATACTTAATGGCACCCAAAAGTAATATAGACAATTGACCCCAAGTTACTTAATGGCACCTACAATGGGTAGTTGGCGCCCAAAAATGTATAGTTGAGACTAAAATAACTTAATGACGCCCCAAAACATGATGAACTAATCAACATCAGTAGCAATTTTGTGCACTTTTAGTTATTTTTAAGCGGTTTTAGCTATTTTTGGACGCTATTTAGCCATCTTTGGGGTTTTAGCCTTTTTTGGCACATATTCATCTCTTTCAAGAACTTTATTTATGGACATATATTCATCAATTTTGGACGCTTTTAGCCATAATTGGATGTTGGCCATCTTTGGGTGCTTGTTAGCCATCTTTGGGCATATGTTCATCTTTTTCAAGAGCTTTATTTTTGGACATTATTCATCAATTTTGGGTGCTTTCAGCACATTTTGGGCGCTATTTAGCCATCTTTGGATGATGTTTTAGCTATTTTGGGGTGCATATTCATCATTTCCAAGAGGTTTGTTTCTGGAAAAATATTCAATCAATTTTGGGGCATTTTATCTTTTTTTTTCTAGGCACAATTAATCAATTTTGGGTTATTTTAGTGATTTTTGGGTGCTTTTACATCTAAATACACACCTAATGATTATGAATATGTGCCTAGTTCCCTCACCTTCTCCATTTAATTCTTTCACTTCTCACCTCTCAAACACGCCTACTTTGTGTATGTGCACTCATTTATGTTGAATTTATGCCTATAAATGTTGAGTATGCGCCTATTAATGTTGAATACACTCATATTTACTTGATGAATACACTCCTATTTAGTTGTCTCACTTCCCTCCTCTTCCCCCATCACTTTTCTCCTCGCTTCTCTAATCTTCCATCATCATTTCCCTCCTCTTTTCTTATTACTTCCCTCATCTTTTTTCTAAAATGAAGATTCGTAGCATTTTTCTCGAAAGTATATCAACTTAGTCTTGTTTGAATTTTTTTATCACAAATATAAAGGTTTTTATTTCGTCAAATTTTTTTTATCATGATTTAAAAATTATAAATATAATAATTTTTTCTCTCATCACATCACCTCTACGTACCACTATTGTATTTTTTTTCTCTCAAAAATATATCAAGATTAGTCTTGTTGGAATGTGTTTTATATAAAACAGATAGAGACCCGAGCATATAGATGGATTTTCAAGTCATCCCACTACTCCCACTGGGGCTAGGAAGTAAGCTACCCACTGTTAGATACATGTAAAGTTTAATGAATCTAATGATTTTTGTTTCGTCAAAAAATTCATCAAGGTTTAAAAATTATAACAAAATAAATTTATTTATCCATTACACAACTTTCATTTGTCATCCAATTAATGTCTGCCACGTCACTCTCTTAAAACTAGTTTTCTCCCGACAAAATCACCTGGCGCATTACAACCCTCACACGTGACCAAATGATTTCCGTTCAGTGGGCCACCCTAGATAGGCCTGATCGTGGGCCACCCTTGACCTGGCCCACAACTACATCCGGCGTGAATGAAGCAGTATAGTTGCGAGCTGAATGGCTGCTAGGATGGGGGCAAAGCGATCCACAACCCAATAAATTGAAGCGAAAACTAAATCAGGCAAAGGGAAAAATACGAAGAAAAAAAAGACGTGTTTAACAATTTTTCAATCAGTCTTCTATGCATTATCATATCAGATAAAGTTCAGTTTCTTCATTCGCGGCCTCTTCTAGGTGACGTACGTATTGTCCTTTCAGAGATACATTGGACTTGTTTAGAAGTCAGCGAGCGACTGGCCCCTCAGCATAAGGTTAAAGTTATATATATGATTTATGTCTCTCTAATCATCATCATCTTCATTTTCTAAGTAAAAAAGAAAAACTAATATGAAAGTGAGAAGAAACTTCTCATCTATAGACCGCGATATTCATGAGCAGTAAATGTTGACTGTTTGTTAGTGGGTATTTTTATATGAAGCAAACTACTTATCAAAGTGGGGCATCCCGCCCACACTTGGTTTCCAGGCTCCATATTGCACCTGATAAGCTATCTATCAACTGAATGTGACAAGACCGTGTTCAACATTGCTTATTTGTAGACCGTGATATTTCTGAGTATAGAAAATTGACTGAAATATGGCCAAACTGGTTATCAAAGCACGGACTCGAGGGTCGAGACGGTCATCCTCCACTCATGGTTTCCATGTTCCCATCAGCTAGCAATCTATCGATTCAATGCCGTCTTGACTGCGTTCCCCGGTTCACACGCTAGCGAGCGATGCACTCTTTGACAAGGCAGCCGCTTCTAAAATTTAAATGGTAGTGTACTTATGCTATGTTTGATAAGCGGTGAATGAAAGGAAAGGAGAGAGAAGGGAGGAGAGGGGAGGGGAAGAGAAGAAACACTTATATTAGCATGTTTACGGAAGAAAAATACAAAAAATAATGTAAATATAAAAAAATATACCAGCATAGAATGTTGACGATACAAAAATACTTTTACATATAACAATTATATTTATATTTGTGAAGATATAAATTTTTTATGATAGAAATGTAGATAACAAATAAGGTTGTCAATCATATCTGAATGGCAAACATTATAGATTAAAAAAATTATAAAATATAATAAACGTAGCATATGATTTTATTTATTTGTGTTAAAAACTATGCAAGAGATATTTTTTATAGAAGTGAGAATAATAATTTTTTTACATTGAAAAATATAGTTATAGAAGTAATTTTTTTATTTTTTTGTTCATAAGATACTTTTTCCTCTGTGTAGTTAAGTATTTCCAGTCATAGTCCAACATTTTCTCTATTTTATATTTTATATTTATATTTATATTTGTATAATAATCTCAAAAACTTTAATTTTTCTACCAAAAATATAAAATTTTAGGTTTCCCTCTATTTTATGAATGAATTTTTTTAGGTTCCTTCCATCTTATATTTTATTTTTTCACAAAGACTTTCTTTAAATTATATCCAATACTCCTCTACTATTTAATATGTCCAACCAACCCGGTCAGCGTTAGCGCAGCTGGTAAGGCACGGTGTCCCCCTCCGGGGGGGGTTTCGAACCACGCTGTGGAGTGCTAGATTTATCACCCGCCAGTTATCCGGGCTATGGCTGGAAAAAGGATGCGGGCTCTGTCTAAGGCAGTGCAAAATTCCTTTTTTTTTTAATATGTCCAACCAAGTAATGTAACACATTCATGGCATACTATTTTTTTGTCTATAATAGTTGTGGGTTATATTAATTTCCCTCTGCAAAGTTATTTATATTTTCTCTCTCGATTTTATATTATTTCTTGACCTATCTAATATATTTCCTGTCAAATATTTATCCTTCATCTTACCTCCTCTCTAATTCGATGGGAGAGAATTGGAGACAAATGACTGAAAATACACTTAATTTGTTACCCTCTGTTCCTCTTCATTCCCCTCCATTCCCCTCCCCTTCACTTTGTCCAATTAAACAACTCAAGCTTCTTTTCCTCTCTTCACCTCCCCTCCATTCACCACGTATCAAATAGACCCTTAAAACTCTCATTGAGACATATAAGATGCCTACGAAGAAAATCAGACTTCAACCTGTAGTAAACCTTCTATATCATTTTAGTTCTTGGTAGTTTTTCTTCAGATGTGTTAATTCTGTTACCTGATTCTTCCTTACACTCGGTGTAGTTTTTCTTTTTATCGTGACAGTCCTGTTCTAGACTTTATTTTTCCCCGGATGACAAACAATTCGCCGCCCTTGTTTGATGAATTATTCTTTTCAATTGCTTCTCCGAGCCGACACTGTCTTTTTTGATGAATTATTCTTTCATTCATAAGGAAACTGGAACCTAACAGTTGAGATTTAATAATAGATAGTAAACTATCGAATATAGAGCGAATATTAATTGTTATATTCGATATCAAAATTTGGAAACAAAAAATTTGATCTGATATTTGATCTAATATCCGACAGACAGGATAACATGTGAATCCGATCCGAATAGATAATATCTGAATTTAAATAAATATCTGATCTGAATCAAGAATCATACATTTTAATGTTGACAAATATATTATATATTGATATTACATTAAATATATATGATAATATATATATATATATATATATTGATATTTCTATATACAAATAACATAATTTAATCATGTGTATATGGTGTCGAATTTGATTTTTTTAGAGCGGATACAGCAGTATCCGATATAAATTCGAGATTTGTAGTTCAAAATCCGATTTGAATTTTGCACATGTTATATATATATTTTAAATTTCAAACTCAAATTTAAATAGAATATGTGGATTATGAATATCCATTTACAGGTCTAATATATAGAAATTGATTTTTTTTTACTACAATAGGCACAAAAAAACATAACTTAAGAAAGCAAAAAGGTAGAGAATTTTGTGAGGAGACACTCCTAGACAAGCCAAAGAGATAAGATGTAAAATAAACATGGATAATGGTCTGTGGCATTTCTAGTTGTCCCGTCAATCTTTATTTTGATCTTGCGTATGTGTCGTGGCGGATATCAACATCTCTGCATTGTACTTCGCTTCTCAAATGATTGTTCAAAGATCTGAATCAGTTGTTGATGAGCTTATGTCATTATATAAACATTTCAATTCTTTGTTAAATTGGCAAGTGTTTCTTTCTTGATTTTCAAATATCCTATATGGTTTGATCGGCAACTAAAACATAAAATATGGAATGTGAAAAGGTAGCTCGGAGAGAGTAATCCCTACACGATGATTTTCGTTGGAGGATTTAATGAAATTATGTTGCAATTTGAGAATTAGGGAGGACTGTCATTGATTATTGCGAGCTTCATTTGGAGAAAGGTCTTAATGAAGAAACCTTTGTACAAGAAAATTGGACCGTGCCATGTCTAACCTGGATTAATGACAACTCTTTACCTATTGAAAGTAATTCACTTACCAAGATATGAGTTTGATCAAGCCTTAATTATCATCACAACTAGTACAAGAGAAATTTATACGAAAAGAAGGAACATGTTTTTTTCATAGGAACCTATGTGATCCAAGAAATCAAGGTGTCTAAAAATACTCCATGAGACATAGAAAGGAGATTTATAAGGAAATCTACCATGAAAGATATATGATGTGGGGAAAGTCATAATTATGCGCTGGAAATCATTTTGGGGATATAAAAAAGAAGATCAAAGAAATTTAGACACTCTTAGGAGAAGAATAATAGAATCCTCAATAACATTGAGAAGGTGTGAGGAGTAGCAAAACAACTAAAATATATTGGTGCACAAGAGTGATGAATGCATATTCATCTCTTATTTTTACTTCATTTAGAATAAGTAATTAGGACTTTTTTTTGTTAATTTTAGCTAATTCGAAAATAAATAGCACTTTCATCTTCTTTATATACTTTTCCTAAATTCTTATGATATTTTTCCTAATTTTCAGGAATTATCTAAGTAATTAAATTGAGAAAAGAAGAGATGAAGATAGGAGGCAATTCAGTTTCCCGCAATGCTGACTTAAATGCATACCTTGCACCAAAACTAGCATAACTCTCACATCCTAAAGCGGAATTTAATGTTCAAATATGATTTGGAAAGGTAATTCAAAGGCCTACAGGAAAATCATATTTTTGGGCGCACTTTAAATTCTCTGAAGAACGGAAATTCGCTCGAAATTGCTGCTGCGAGAATCTGCATTAAAGAAAGACAATCAAGAGTTTGTTGACTAGATCTGAAAATTCAAAAGGATGGCTCCCTCTCTTTTTTCCCCTCTCTTTTTTTAGATAGCCTACCTCTCCTTCTCCTATAAAAGGAAGAGCACTTCCTCCTCCCAAGGATCATCTTTTGTATCATCTTGGATTTCTTTGTATTATGATTCTGCAGCAATTAGGCTTGTAATCATTTTCATTTTATGCAATAAAGTAGTTTTAAATTCAAGCAACGTTCTTCCATTCTCCTTCTTGTCTCTTCTTCCCACTTTAGTCTTGATCTGCTTTCATTCGCGCTTTATTCTGGAGCAAGGAACAAAGAGTTAAGCCATTTCATCGTCTCTAGCATAAGGATTAATTTCCTGATTTCTGGGCTAGACTATGGCTTCAATTCTTTCTTCCTCCGACTCCCATTTCTCTATGTGTGAGTAGTCTCTTATCGGGGCAAGGGGAATAACCCCTTAGCCATGGTTTTAACGACTTTTTATTAAACGACTAGATGGTAATCGATTTTAATTGAATAGTCGATCTTTGGATCGCATGTTAATCTGGATGGATGTGACCATGGAAATCCAGATTTAGAACAATAAAATCGATTACATAGACGTTTTGATATGACCGTGGATTCTCGTCTTTTAGGTTGATAAACTAGGAAGCATGAGCACCAGGACCAATGGGCTCTTGTGGAGTTTCTCTTTTGTGAGTTTTTAAATTCGCAAGCCTTCATCGAATTGTCGTTTAAGATTTAGTTGTTATCACCCAGGCTAAGGTGGTGAAAACCCCTATGAGCCTCGATTTCCATCTCTTGTTTTAAACACCACATCTTCGTTTCCTTTAATTCTTAGTCTTTCATTCATTTAGTTTGCTTGTGTTAACAATCTTTTTATTTTTCCCTTGTGCATGTTAATTCTTGTTAAGTGTTTTCCTTCTTGCATTAGTGTAATCATTCAAACCCCCAACTGGAATTTACTTTCTACTTTAAAAAGAAAAATACCAAAAATAATTAATAAAAGTTCTTCAAATATTTGGGTTCTAAGAACAATCATTAATTAGTTGTCATGTGGGATCGACCCTTCTATACTACCCTTAAAACCAGAAGTAAAAAAGGTTTAAACTCTAGGATTAACCATCTTAGTGATTGATATTGCAAAACGACGAGTATCAAAGAGCTAGAGTCAAAAAAATGAAGGAAGATGGCATAAATACAACTTACTCAGTCACAAAGTTTGTATCATTAGAAAAGAAACAAGATTAAAGAGGACATAAATACAACCTTTTCTGTCATAAAATTTTGTATCATGAGAAAAGAAATAAGATTAAAGAGCTCAAAGAGAATGCTGGTATTTAGAAGAAGTGGACAAAGAAATTAAATAATTAGCTACTGACTTCTTTGAAAATATTTTCAAGATAGCAACCGTCGATGATTCAAAGAAGCTTCTATGGGCATTCCTAAAAAGATCAATTTTACTACTAGAGAAGCTCTAGAATGTGGTCTTACTGACTCTAATATTGGGGAAGAAGTAAATAGATGCACCTCAACAAAGCACCAAAGCCTTATATAGAAAACTATGTTCTACCAAAAGTATTGACACATCATCGGAAAAGATGTAGAAAATTACATAAAAGGATGATAGAAAGGGGAAGATAGCCTAACATACATCAATCCCACCTCCATAGTGTTAATTCCTAAAATGAAAAAGTCAAAGTATATGGCATAGTTTAGATTAATAAGACCACGAAATGTGCTCTGTAAAATTACATGTAGTCCTAGTCAATAGGCTAAAGTTTCTCATTAAATAACATTGTGACATAAAGTTGAAGTATCTTTATCTCTGGGTGAATGATAAGTAGTGATTCTCTCATTACCTTTGAGATCTCTTATGCCATGGAAGGAGGTATAGGTAAGAAGAGAAGTAGTACTGAGGTCAAGTTGGACATGTCTAAAGCCTATGAGGGAATTGAGTGGAACATTCTATACTTTGGGAAAAAGAAGTTGGGGCTGGAAGAGAAGTGGATGAATTACAAGATTTATGATTGTTTTTCATATATCCAACATTCCTTTGTTATAAATGGAAAGTGTACCAGAAAGACAAAGCCTTCTCAAAAATATCGCCAAGGAGGCCCTCTTTGCAAAGACAATGCTTTACTAAATAATCATGGTAAACAAAAACACCAATGTGAAGCAGTGGAATTTTAAACTTTGACTACATTCAATTGTATAAAGTGTGCATTACAAAATTCCCAAATGGGTGTACAAATTTATACAAAACAACATGATCTAGGTATAAAAAGACTAAAAACAAATCAATATTGTATCCAAAGAAAACAACTTAATATATATAGGTAGCTATGTTCAAGATACAAGGTTGAACTCCTTATCCCTATTCTTAGGCTGGTTCACCAAGCTTCCAATGCATACTCTGATCCTATACCTGGGTGGTTGGGATCACCCAATAAGAGAGAGGTAAAAGTATGTGTTAATAAAAAAGGAATAAGGACAATTAATAAAGTGCAACATTGCATAATAAAATGATTCAACATATTAGGATATTTCAAGAGTATGAGGCAAATAATCAAATAAGAAATAGAAGAACTGACATAGTTTAATTAACAACAAATCACATAGCATGAATGATATTATGACACAAAATCATACCAATGCAGGGTGAGGCACCTACCAGACCTACACCAATAGGTGAGGGAGAGTGGTCACATTCACAAACACCTACAAATATATAATACGAAGGGAGTGTTCACATCCTCCGAGGGAGAGTGGTCACATTCCCCAAAATATAATATGAGGGGAGTGGTCACATCCCTCTAGGGCTCATGTCGTCTATGGATGGTTTGTACTCATGTACACTACATTGTCATTTGGCCAATAAATACATCATGCTGAATAATTCACTTGGCAGTAGTGAAAATATAAATAACATTCCATCATAGAAAATAGGAATAAAACCCATGAAGTAAATCAAATAATGAGGCAACATTGGCAATAGCAAGATCCAAGCATTTCAAGTAAATGAACCAGCATTGGCAATAGAAGAATCAAATAAATAAAGAGCCAAATAAAGGTAAAAGAGAGAGGTTCCAATGCTAGCAATTGCCACATTAGGAAATTAGGGTTTGGGTAAAAGCCCAACTAAAGAATAGGTGTGTTTGCACATATATATTCCACATTTGTCACACATAGGAGTCCCATACCTTATTGTAGATTCACATCCATCTTTATCACTGATTAGATTGTATCCAAGATCTTTTTCCCTAATTACAAATATTTCACATGAATTAGCATTTATTAAGCATATAGTATAAAAGCGACCCATTTTAGACTTTATTCGAAAGCCACTATTTTAGGACTCAAAACTAGGACCAAAATCTCACTTAGGTGTCACTGAATAAGAAAACAAACTTAATTTCCTAATTTGGAGTTAAAATTAATTAATTACCAATTTTAGAACATTTAACATACTTAAAACGGCGTTTAAAGCAAACTTCAAAAAAGGAAAGAGAATAATGACTCAAAAACCACAAATTAAGATTCTATGTAAAAAATTCTTTCCAACGACTATTTATTTGTATTTTTCCAATAAAGTATCGATTTTATACGAATTAAACCATTCAAACCAATCAGAAAACAAGGAAATGCCACATAGGCAACTAAGCAAAAATCACGAAAGATGGAAATAACATGGGCGATAAAATAGAAGAGAGGGTGTGTGTGAGGGAAAAATTGTAAAAAAACCCATTGGTCATCTTCCTCCTCGTGAGCCAGCCATGGCCGCGATGGAGGTGTTTGCCCAGTTGGGCGTTTCCGCATTTCTTGACCAAAATAGGAGTTCAGATACTCGAAATGAAGAGGAAGAGAATCCACACTCACCTGTGGTATTAATTGGTTTGATGGTGCTTCCTAGATACTTGGAGGTGCACCGTAAGGTCTGGGGAGAGGCGAAGGTGACGGTGGCTAAGAGAGAGTGAACTTGACAAATTAGCACGAGGAAAAGATCGTATGGGAGCCGACGAAGGTTAGTGTGGTGTTATTTATAGGTAAGGAGGCTTGATGAGCCGAAATGGTGGTGGAGTTGAGAAAGCTTTGGCCAGTGCCATTGGGTGTTTTGGCCATGGTGTACGGGAGCCGACGAGCCATGGCTCAAACTGAACGGCTCGAGAAGATGAAGCCAACGCAAGAGAGATCTCGTGAAATGATGGAGGAGAGAGGGAGAGCGAGGTCGCCGAAGTTGAGGGGCTAGACTCTCGTACGGCTGAAAGTTGAAGACATCTTCTCCATCATTGGATCGAGATCGAACAGTGATCGGGCACGTGATAGAGTAAATGAAGGGACTTGGCGAATAAAGGCCATTAAAATGAAAACGATTCAAATACCAAAGTTACACTATATTAAAACTTATAAAATCAATTTGAGGGGTCAAATAAATTCCAAAAGCCACCAAAATTTATCCATAGGTTAATTACGACTCCTAGAACAATGCTATGCCTTTAATTTCTCATTTTACGCACACTTTGTCCCTTAATTTCTATATGGCTATTAATGCATATATTAATCCATTAAAATGGGAGAGTTAATTATAAGAGAGTCTATTAATGACATATTTGAGGGAAATTCGATATAGACATCACATAATAATTCCAAGGGTCATTGCTCAACATAAATTATCCTATTATCCTATATTTTTCCATTTTGGAGGAGAGAGAAAGAAAAGAGTTAATTATTCTCATAACTTAATTCAAATACACATTATTACTCATATATTTATCCAAAAGATATAAAAGCTCCAAATTAGCATTATCCACTTATATTCTCTCATTAAAGGCCACATTGCATTATTAGCCCTCAATAATCACATTAAGTGGGTTATTTGTGCAAAACCCCCTACATCATCATAAATGTGGGTAGATTGTGAATTGCATCCTCAAGAAAGGCTCAATTTCAATATTGAGGCAAAAGAAGACTCAAAAGGATGGGAAATTTATGAAAAAGATCTAAAAGGACTAGACGGCAAATAAAAGCTCAAAAGTGGGTAAATTGCAGAAAGGACCTGAGATTCATTCTATTACAACACTCCACCCCTTAAAGACGATTTCGTCCCTAAAATCACAACAAGAGGGAAGAGAGAGGGTGAGTGTGTTACATCCCAACATTAGGTAACTAGGTGTTTCTTCAAATATATGATACTTCACAAGCTCTATACAAAAGCCAAGTCTCACTAAGGTTTCCATTACCTTTTATCAAACCTAATATAATTATCATGTTTGTCTTATAAGCATAATCTTCATCATGAAAAAGCATCATCATTATTATTCCATTACTTGTGTCACATTTTACTCACATTTGTTGTAACAAGGATTGCATCACAACATTAAGTACCAAAATATGTATTTCCCTTATAAGGGTTTTAAACATAATTAGGGTTCACTAAGAAAATCTCAACATCTATTAATGTATTAGTTCACAAACCTTAATAACTTGAATTCATTCCCCATTACCCTCATATAACCATCATATAGATCTATCATAGATTATTGTGTAGGAAAAGATAATATAATCAAGTTATTAAGCCTACCATAATCCCAAATAATGTCACATAGGTTATCACATATAGCCACATCATCTTTCATACTCATGTTAATGTCATCATTAACCATTTTCTCCTATGATACTACATTATATGAGTTATACATATTAACATCACATACATGCATTTTCATGTGAATCCAATTACTCATCATCATATTTGTGTCATTATATGCATTTTAGTGGACAATATGAAACACACTAAACATTAATGAATTGATTTACATACTAAATCATGATAAGGTGATTAATGAGATGTATACTAGGGAACAAGGTGATATCCCTCACATATGTTGATAACATGGTCTCAAATATAATTAGGTGATTATAATCCATATATATGTTTCAAGGTATATTATGTGATGATGACACCTAATGTAACTAATGAATCATGAAAGGCATCAAAGATATGTATGTATTTATTGTCAAGGCTAGATGATTACACATTAGGGTTTGGGTCAACATGACCATTACATGTTATGCATACTTAGCATGCACTAGTTCCATAATCTTACTAACCATACTATTAGGGTGACATGGTCAACATTATGTGCATTCACAATTAGTGATGAGTAACTCACTATTATGTGCATTAAGAGTATGTTAAGGTTCAAGCATATGAACTAATCACTTAGATGACTTATTATATATATTCATTTATATATAAACAAACAAGATGAATTATAATTATAATTTGTTTGTCCAACACTAAACATATATGAGCTCACTAGTCCTAAGTTTATGGAGTTAGGGTTTCCAAAATTTTAGAGTAGCTAGATTTCAAATGTATTGTAGGTCTCCATCCACTTAAAGAGGATTTTGTCCTCGAAATCAGCAACTCCAAACTCTAACAAGGTATAACCACTACCACTAGTGGTCTATAAGAGCCTGACCTACCTAGTCAATATAAACTAGGGGTAAAAGAGAAACTCTAATTAAACCATAGGATTCAACACTTAATTGTTTTGCTAATCACTACTATCAAACTTAAAATTCTATTATAGGGTAGACTATTCCCAAATAGGGAAATCTAAGGCTCACATAAGGAACTTATGGGACATAAGGTGGTTCTACTTGGGTTATCAAAACATCATACTTAGGTTCTTAAGGATACTCAACAATAAGATAATTTTCCTAAATGTATGCTATTTTAGACATTTAGTATCAGCTCAAGCCAGGCCAGAGTCATATGGATCTGGGAGTCCTCGTAAGCCAAGCTAGTGGTACGGTGGAAAATATTGACAGCCCCCAAACCTTGACCCTTTCTAGACCCTATGCTTTCAAATTATGCCCTAGTAGCAACCTAATCGACTAATCACCAAAAAGTTGTTCAAATTATATTTCTACTATGAAATTATTATGATCCTAAATCAATCATTCATCATTGGTCAACTCTAAGGTGACAAGCTTACTAAAGGGAAACTGTATAAGGTAAGGGTTTCTAACTAGGAGATAAATTGAATTAGTCAAGACTCTGATTACCTTTATGCTCTGATACCATGTTGTAAAGATAATGATTTACTAAATAATCATGGTAAACAAAAACACCAATGTGAAGCAGCAAAATTTTAAACTTTGACTACATTCAATTGTATAAAGTGTGTATTACAAAATTCCCAAATTGGTGTAAAACTTTATACAAAACAACATGATCTAGGTAGAGGAAGACTAAAACCAGATCAATATTGTCTCCAAAGAAAACAACTTAATATATATAGGTAGCTATGTTCAAGATATAAGGTTGAACTCCTTATCCCTATCCTTAGGCTGGTTCACCAAGCTTCCAATGCGCACAAAGAAAACAACTTAATATATATAGGTAGCTATGTTCAAGATATAAGGTTGAACTCCTTATCCCTATCCTTAGGCTGGTTCACCAAGCTTCCAATGCGCACTATGATCCTGTAATGCTTGGGCCCACTGCCGAAGGCTCTAGTAGAGTTTCAGGAATGACGACTGGCCCCACAGACCACCACTAGCCTTAACTGCGCACTTTGTCCACACTGACGCGCAAGCCAGGATCAACTTCCCGACTGGTCACCCATCATAGTACTACTCCAAGCTGAGCACGCTTAACTATGGAGTTGTTTAGAGATGGACTCCCGGAAAAGGAGGTGTACCTTGGTGATATGGGTAGTCCAATCATTCCTTATAAGATCTTTTTATCCGATGCCTCAAATCCTGGGATGTTACAATCTTCCCCACTTAGACTCTTGACGTCCTCGTCAAGGATCAACTATATGGCCTCATAATTTGACCCCATTTCAGTGCAGACCCACAATGGCCCATAGACACCCAGCTCCCGTCCATGGCTACCAGCACAAGGGAGGCTCCATCTTGTCTCTACGGATAGCCCTTTCCAACTTGCCTGGACCGCACGGCTCAAGACTGGCATGCCACATGCCCATGTGGGCCCCACCTACTGGAGGGGCTATGGCTCTGATACCATTTGTAATGCTTGGGCCCACTGCCCAAGGCTCTAGTAGAGTTTCAGGAATGACGACTGGCCCCACAGACCACCACTAGCCTTAACTGCGTACTTTGTCCACACTGACGCACAAGCTAGGATCAACTTCCCGACTGGTCACCCATCCTAGTACTACTCCAAGCTGAGCACGCTTAACTATGGAGTTCTTTAGAGATGGACTCCCGGAAAAGGAGGTGCACCTTGGTGATATGGGTAGTCCAATCATTCCTTATAAGATCTTTTTATCCGAGGCCTCAAATCCTGGGATGTTACAATCTTCCCCACTTAGACTCTTGACGTCCTCGTCAAGGATCAACTATATGGCCTCATAATTTGACCCCATTTCAGTGCAGACCCACAATGGCCCATAGACACCCAGCTCCCGTCCACGGCTACCAGCACAAGGGCGGCTCCATCTCGTCTCTACGGATAGCCCTTTCCAACTTGCCTGGACCGCACGGCTCAAGACTGACATGCCACATGCCCATGTGGGCCCCACCTACTGGAGGGGCTATGGCTCTGATACCATTTGTAATGCTTGGGCCCACTGCCCAAGGCTCTAGTAGAGTTTCAGGAATGACGACTGGCCCCACAGACCACCACTAGCCTTAACTGCGCACTTTGTCCACACTGACGCGCAAGCCAGGATCAACTTCCCGACTGGTCACCCATCCTAGTACTACTCCAAGCTGAGCACGCTTAACTACGGAGTTCTTTAGAGATGGACTCCCGGAAAAGGAGGTGCACCTTGGTGATATGGGTAGTCTAATCATTCCTTATAAGATCTTTTTATCCGAGGCCTCAAATCCTGGGATGTTACAGATCCTATACCTGGGTGGTTGGGATCACCCAGCAAGAGAAAGGTAAAAGTATGTGTTAGTCAAAAAGGAATAAGGACAATTAATAAAGTGCAACATTGCATAATAAAATGATTCTCAATATTAGGATATTTCAAGAGTATGAGGAAAATAATCAAATAAGAAATAGAAGAACTACCATAGTTTAATTAACAATAAATCACATAGCATGAATAATATTATGACACAAAATCATACCAATGCAAGGTGAGGCACCTACCAGACCTACACCAATAGGTGAGGGAGAGTGGTCACATTCCCAAGCACCTACAAATATATAATATGATAGGAGTGGTCACATCCTTCGGGGGAGAGTGGTCACATTCCCCAAAATATAATATGAGGGGAGTGGTCACATCCCTCTGGGGCTCATGCCCTCTATGGGTGGTTTGTACTCATGTACACTACATTATCATTTGGCCAATAAATACATCATGCTGAATAATTCACTTGGCAGTAGTGAAAATATAAATAACATTGTATCATAGCAAATAGGAATAAAACCCATGAAGTAAATAATATAATGAGCAAACATTGGCAATAGCAAGATCCAAGCATTTCAAGTAAATGAACCAACATTGGCAATAGAAGAATCAAATAAATAAAGAGCCAAATAAAGGCAAAAGAGAGAGATTCCAAGGCTAGCAATTGCCTCATTAGGAAATTAGGGTTTGGGTAAAAGCCCAATTGAAGAATAGGTGTATTTGCACATATACATTTCACATTTGTCACACATAGGATTCACATACATTATTACTGATTCACATCCATCATTATCACTGATTAGATTATATCCAAGATCATTTTCCCTAATTACAAATATTTCACATGAATTAGCATTTATTAAGCATAAAGTATAAAGGAAACACCCATTTTAGACCTTATTCAAAAGCCATTGATTTAGGACTCAAAACTAGGACCAAAATCTCACTTAGGTGTCACTGATTAAGAAAACATACTTAGTTTCCCAATTTGGAGTTAAAATGAATTAACTACCAATTTTAGAACATTTAACATACTCAAAATGACATTCAAAGCAAACTTTAAAAAATTAAAGAGAATCATGACTCAAAAACCACAAATTCAGATTCTATGTGAAAAATCCTTTCCAATGACTCTTTATTTGTATTTTTCTAGTAAAGCATCGATTTTATACGAATTAAACCATTCGAACCAATCAGAAAACAAGAAAATGCCACGTAGGCAAGTAAGCAAAAATCGTGAAAGACAAAAATACCCTTGGCGATAAAATAGAAGAGAGGGTGCGCATGAGGGAAAAATCAGAAGAAAAAAACAATTGGTCATCTTCCTCCTTGTGAGCCAGCCATGGCCGCGATGGAGGTGTTTTCCCAGTTGGGCGTTTCCGAATTTCTTGACCAAAATGGGAGTTCAGATACTCGAAACGAAGAGGAAGAGAATCTACACTCACCCGTGGTGTTAATTAGTTTGATGGTGCTTCCTAGCTCATTGGAGGTGTGTCATAAGGTTTGGGGAGAGGTGGAGGTGACGACGGCTAAGAGAGAGAGAACTTGATAAATTAGCACGAGGAAAAGATCGTATGGGAGCCGATGAAGGTTAGCGTGGTGTTATTTATAGGTAAGGAGGTTTGATGAGCCAAAATGGTGGTGGAGCTGAGAAAGCTTAGGCCAGCGCCATTAATTGTTTTGGCCGTGGTGTACGGGAGCCGACGAGCCATGGCTCAAACAGAGCCGCTCGAGAAGATGAAGCCAACGCAAGAGAGATCTCGTGAAATGGTGGAGAGAGGGAGAGTGAGGTTGCTGAAGTCGAGGGGCTAGACTCTCGCACGGCTGAAGGTTGAAGACAACTTATCCATCATTGGATCAAGATCAAACGGCGATCGGGCACGTGATAGAGTAAATGAAGGAACTTTGGCGAATAAATGCCATTTAAATGAAAATGATTCAAATACCAAAGTTACACTATATTAAAACTTATAAAATCAATTTGAGGGGTCAAATAAAGTCTAAAAGCCAAAAAAAATCAACCATAGGTTAATTACGACTCCTAGAACAATGTCATGCCTTTAGTTTCTCATTTTACACACACTTTGGCCCTTAATTTCTGTATGGCTATTAATGCATATATTAATCCATTAAAATGGGAGAGTTAATTATAAGAAATTCTATTAATGACATATTTGAGGGAAATTCAATATAGACATCACATATTAATTCCAAGGGTCATTTCTCACCATAAATTATTCTATTATCCTATATTTTGCCATTTTGGAGGAGAGAGAAAGAAAAGAGTTAATTATTCTCACATAACTTAATTCAAATACACATTATTACTCATATCTTTATCCAAAAGATATAAAAGTTCCAAATTAGTAAGATCCACTTATATTCTCTCATTAAAGGCCACATTGCATTATTAGCCCTCAATAATCACATTAAGTGGGTTATTTGTGCAAACCCCCCTACATCATCATAAATGTGGGTAGATTGTGAATTACATCCTCAAGAAAGGCTCAATTTCAATATTAAGGCAAAAGAAGAGTCAAAAGGATGGGAAATTTAAGAAAAAGGTCCAAAAGGACTAGAATGCAAATAAAAGCTCAAAAGTGGGCAAATTGCAAAAAGGATCCTGAGATTCAGTCTGTTACAACACTCCACCCCTTGAAGAGGATTTTGTCCCCAAAATCACAACAAGAGGGAAGAGAGAGGGTGAGTGTGTAACATCTCAACATTAGGTAACTAGGTCTTACTTCAAATCTATGATACTTCACAAGCTCTATGTAGAAGCCAAGTCTCACTAAGGTTTCCATTACCTTTTATCAAACCTAATATAATTAACATGTTTGTCTTATAAGCATAATCTTCATCATGAAAAAGCATCATCATTATTATTCCATTACTTGTGGCACATTTTACTCACATTTGTTGAAACAAGGATTACATCACAACATTAAGTACCAAAACATATGTATTTCCCTTATAAAGGTTTTAAGCACAATTAGGGTTCACTAAGAAAATCTCAACATCTATTAATGTATTAGGTCACAAACCTTAATAACTTGAATTCATTCCCCATTACCCTCATAAAACCATCATATAGATCTATCACATATTATTGTGTAGGAAAAAGATAATGTAATCAAGTTATTAAGCCTACTATAATCCCAAATAATGTCACACAGGTTGTCACATATAGCCACATCATCTTTCATACTCATGTTAATGTCATCATTAACCATTTTCTCCTATGATACTACATGATATGAATTATACATATTAACATCACATTCATGCATATTCATGTGAATCCAATTACTCATCATCATATTTGTGTCATTGTATGCATTTTAGTGGACAATATGAAACACATTAAACATTAATGAATTGATTTACATACTAAATCATGATAAGGTGATTAATGAGATGTATACTAGGGAACAAGGTGATATGCCACACATATGTTGATAACATGGTCTCAAATATAATTAGGTTATTATAATCCATATATATGTTTCAATGTATATTATGTGATGATGACACCTAATGTCACTAATGAATCATGAAAGACATCAAAGATATGTATGTATTTATTGTTAAGGCTAGATGATTACACATTAGGGTTTGGGTCAACATGACCATTACATGTTATGCATCCTTAGCATGCACTAGTTTCATAATCTTACTAACCTTACTATTAGGGTGACATGATCAACATTAAGTGCATTCACAATTAGTGATGAGTAACTCACTATTATGTGCATTAAGAGTATGTTAAGGTTCAAGCATATGAAATAATCACTAAGATGACTTATTATATATATTCATTTGTGTATAAACAAACAAGATGAATTATAATTATAATTTGTTTGTCCAACACTAAAAATATATGAGCTCACTAATCCCAAGTCTACTGAGTTTGGGTTTCCAAATTTTTAGAGTATCTACATTTCAAATGTATTGTAGGTCTCCATCCCCTTAAAGAGGATTTTGTCCTCGAAATCAACAACTCCAAAATCTAACAAGTTATAACCACTACCACTAGTGATCTATAAGAGCTTGACCTACCAAGTCAATATAAACTAGGGGTAAAAGAGAAAATCTAATTAAACCATAGGATTCAACAATTAATTGTTTTTCTAATCACTACTATCAAACTTCAAATTCTATTATAGGGTAGACTATTCCTAAACAAGGAAATCTAAGGCACACATAAGGAACTTATGGGACATAAGGTGGTTCTACTTGGGTTATCAAAAGATCATACTTAGGTTCTTAAGGATACTCAAGAATGAGATAATTTGCTTAAACATATGCTAGTTTGGACAGTCAGTATCAGCTCAGGCCAGGCCAGAGTCATATGGATTTGGGAGTCCTCGTAAGCCAAGCTAGTGTTGCGGAGGAAAATATTGCCAGCCCCCAAACCATGACCCTCTCTAGACACATTTTCTTTAAAATTATGCCCTAGTACAACCTAATAGACTAATCACTAAACAGTTGTTAAAATTATATTTCTAGTATGAAATTATTATGATCCTAAATCAATCATTCATCATTGGTCAACTCTAAGGTCACAAGCTTACTAAAGGGAAACTATATAAGGTAAGGGTTTCTAACTAGGAGACAAATTGAATTAGTCAAGACTCTGACTACCTTTATTCTCTAATACCATGTTGTAAAGACAACACTTTACTAAATAATAATGGTAAATAAAAACACCAATGTGAAGCAGCAAAATTTTAAATTTTGACTACATTCAATTGTATAAAGTGTGCATTACAAAATTCCCAAATGGGTGTATAACTTTATACAAAACAACATGATCTAGGTAGAGGAAGACTAAAACCAAATCAATATTGTCTCCAAAGAAAACAACTTAATATATATAGGTAGCTATGTTCAAGATACAAGGTTGAACTCCTTATCCCTATCCTTAGGCTGGTTCACCAAGCTTCCAATGTGCACTCTGATCCTATACCTGGGTGGTTGGGATCACCCAGTAAGAGAGAGGTAAAAGTATGTGTTAGTCAAAAAGGAATAAGGACAATTAATAAAGTGCAACATTGCATAATAAAATGATTCACAATATTAGGAGATTTCAAGAGTATGAGGCAAATAATCAAATAAGAAATATAAGAACTGCCATAGTTTAATTAACAACAAATCACATAGCATGAAGCATATTATGACACAAAATTATACCAATGTAGGGTGAGGCACCTACCAAACCTACACCAATAGGTAAGGAAGAGTGGTCACATTCCCAAACACCTACAAATATATAATACGAAGGGAGTGGTCACATCCTTCGGGGGAGAGTGGTCACATTCCCCAAAATATAATATGAGGGGAGTGGTCACATCCCTCTAGGGATCATGCCCTCTATGGGTGGTTTTTACTCATGTACACTACATTGTCATTTGGCCAATAAATACATCATGCTGAATAATTCACTTGGCAGTAGTGAAAATATAAATAACATTGCATCATAGCAAATAGGAATAAAACCCATGAAGTAAATCAAATAATGAGCCAAAATTGGCAATAGCAAGATCCAAGCATTTCAAGTAAATGAACCATCATTGGCAATAGAAGAATCAAATAAATAAAGAGCCAAATAAAGGCAAAAGAGAGAGATTCCAATGCTAGCAATTGCCTCATTAGGAAATAAGGGTTTGGGTAAAAGCCCAATCGAAGAATAGGTGTATTTTCACATATACATTTCACATTTTTCACACATAGGATTCACATACCTTATTGTAGATTCACATCCATCATTATCACTGATTATATTGTATCCAAGATCATTCTCCCTAATTACAAATATTTCACATGAATTAGCATTTATTAAGCATAAAGTATAAAGGAAATACCCATTTTAGACCTTATTTGAAAGCCACTAATTTAGGACTCAAAACTAGGACCAAAATCTCACTTAGGTGTCACTGGTTAAGAAAACATACTTAGTTTCCCAATTTGGAGTTAAAATGAATTAATTACCAATTTTAGAACATTTAACATACTCAAAATGACATTCAAAGCAAACTTCGAAAAAGGAAAGAGAATCATAACTCAAAAACCACAAATTCAGATTCTATGTGAAAAATCCTTTCCAACGACTATTTATTTGTATTTTTTCGGTAAAGCATTGATTTTATACAAATTAAACCATTTGGACCAATCAGAAAACAAGAAAATGTCACGTAGGCAAGTAAGCAAAAATCACGAAAGACAGATATACCCTTGGAGATAAAATAGAAGAGAGGGTGCATGTGAGGGAAAAACCGTAAAAAACCCATTGGTTATCTTCATCCTCGCGAGCCAGCCATGGCCACGATGGAGGTGTTTTCCCAGTTGGGCGCTTCCGCATTTCTTGACCAAAACGGGAGTTCAGATACTCGAAACGAAGAGGAAGAGAATCCGCACTCACCCGTGGTGTTAATTGGTTTGATGGTGCTTTGTAGCTCATTGGAGGTGTTTCGCAAGGTCTCAGGAGAGGCGGAGGTGATGGCTACTAAGAGAGAGTGAACTGGACAAATTAGCGCGAGGAAAAGATTGTATGGGAGCCGATGAAGGTTAGTGTGGTGTTCTTTATAGGTAAGGAGGCTTGATGAGCCGAAATGGTTGTGGAGTTGAGAAAGCTTCGATCGGTGCCATTGGGTGTTTCGGCCATGGTGTATGGGAGCCGATGAGCCATGGCTCAAATTGAGCAGCTCAAGAAGACGAAGCCAACACAAGAGAGATCTCGTGAAACGGTGGAGGAGAGAGGGAGAGCGAGGTCACTGAAGTAGAAGGGCTAGACTCTCACGTGGCTGAAGGTTGAAGACAGCTTCTCCATCGTTGGATCAAGTTCGAACGACGATCGGGTGCATGATAGAGTAAATGAAGGGACTTTGGCGAATAAATGTCATTTAAATGAAAACGATTCAAACACCAAAGTTACACTATATTAAAACTTATAAAATCAATTTAAGGGGTCAAATAAAGTCCAAAATCCACCAAAATTTAACCATAGGTTAATTACAACTCCTAGAACAATGATGTGCCTTTAGTTTCTCATTTTACACACACTTTGTCCCTTAATTTCTATATGGCTATTAATGCATATATTAATCCATTAAAATGGGAGAGTTAATTATAAGAGAGTTTATTAATGACATCTTTGAGGGAAATTCGATATAGACATCACATATTAATTCCAAGGGTCATTTCTCACCATAAATTATTCTATTATCCTATATTTTGCCATTTTGGAGGAGAGAGAAAGAAAAGAGTTAATTATTCTCAAATAACTTAATTCAAATACACATTTTTACTCATATCTTTATCCAAAAGATATAAAAGCTCCAAATTAGCATTATCCACTTATATTCTCTCATTAAAGGTCACATTGCATTATTATCCCTCAATAATCACATTAAGTGGGTTATTTGTACAAAACCCCATACATCATTATAAATGTGGGTAGATTGTGAATTACATCCTCAAGAAAGGCTCAATTTCAATATTGAGGCAAAAGAAGACTCAAAAGGATGGGAAATTTATGAAAAAGGTCCAAAAGGACTAGAATGCAAATAAAATCTCAAAAGTTGGTAAATTGTATAAAGGACCCTGAGATTATGTCTGTTACAACACTCTACCCCTTAAAGAGGAT
The DNA here is from genome assembly GCA_963693085.1 of Alisma plantago-aquatica. Lineage (NCBI taxonomy): Eukaryota > Viridiplantae > Streptophyta > Magnoliopsida > Alismatales > Alismataceae > Alisma > Alisma plantago-aquatica. The sequence goes on along the minus strand of OY856411.1, from coordinate 728,777,860 downwards.
TTTGTCCCCAAAATCACAACAATAGGGAAGAGAGAGGGTGAGTGTGTAACATCCCAACATTAGGTAACTAGGTGTTACTTCAAATCTATGATACTTCACAAGCTCTATACAGAGGCCAAGTCTCACTAAGGTTTCCATTACCTTTTATCAAACCTAATATAATTAACATGTTTGGCTTATAAGCATAATCTTCATCATGAAAAAGCATCATCATTATTATTCCATTACTTGTATCACATTTTACTCACATTTGTTGTAACAAGGATTACATCACAACATTAAGTACCAAAACATATGTATTTCCCTTATAAGGGTTTTAAGCACAATTAGGGTTCACTAAGCAAATCTCAACATCTATTAATGTATTAGGTCAAAAACCTTAATTACTTGAATTCATTCCCCATTACCCTCATAAAACCATCATATAGAGCTATCACAGATTATTGTGTAGGAAAAAGATAATATAATCAAGTTATTAAGCCTATCATAATCCCAAATAATGTCACATAGGTTATCACATATAGCCACATCATCTTTCATACTCATGTTAATGTCATCATTAATCATTTTCTCCTATGATACTACATGATATGAATTATACATATTAACATCACATACATGCATATTCATGTGAATCCAATTACTCATCATCATATTTGTGTCATTATATTCATTTTAGTGGACAATATGAAACACATTAAACATTAATGAATTGAATTACATATTAAATCATGATAAGGTGATTAATGAGATGTATACTAGGGAACAAGGTGATATGCCTCACATATGTTGATAACATGGTTATAATCCATATATATGTTTCAAGGTATATTGTGTGATGATGACACCTAATGTCACTAATGAATCATGAAAGGCATCAAAGGAATGTATGTATTTATTGTCAAGTCTAGATGATTACACATTAGGGTTTGGGTAAACATGACCATTACATGTTATGCATCCTTAGCATGTGCTAGTTCCATAATCTTACAAACCATACTATTAGGGTGACATGGTCAACATTAAGTGCATTCACAATTAGTGATGAGTAACTCACTATTATGTGCATTAAGATTATGTTAAGGTTCAAGCATATGAACTAATCACTTAGATGACTTATTATATATATTCATTTGTATATAAACAAACAAGATGAATTATAATTATAATTTTTTTGTCCAACGCTAAACATATATGAGCTCACTAATCCCAAGTCTATGCAGTTAGGGTTTCCAAATATTTAGAGTAGCTAGATTTCAAATGTATTGTAGGTATCCATCCCCTTAAAGAGGATTTCATCCTCGAAATCAGCAACTCCAAAATCTAACAAGGTATAACCTCTACCACTAGTGATCTATAAGAGCTTGACCTACCAATTCAATATAAACTAGGGGTAAAAGAGCAACTCTAATTAAACCATAGGATTCAACACTTAATTGTTTTGCTAATCGCTACTATCAAACTTCAAATTCTATTATAGGGTAGACTATTCCCAAACAGGGAAATATAAGGCTCACATAAGGAACTTATGGGACATAAGGTGGTTCTACTTGGGTTATCCAAACATCATACTTAGGTTCTTAAGGATACTCAACAATAAGATAATTTGCCTAAACGTATGCTATTTTGGACAGTCAGTATCAGCTCAGGCCAGGCCAGAGTCATATGGATCTGGGAGTCCTTGTAAGCCAAGCTAGTGGTGCGGAGGAAAATATTGCCATCCCCCAAACCTTGACCCTTTCTAGACACCCTTGCTTTCAACTTATGCCCTAGTAGCAACCTAATAGACTAATCACCAGAAAGTTGTTCAAATTATATTTCTAGTATGAAATTATTATGATCCTAAATCAATCATTCATCATTGGTCAACTCTAAGGTGACAAGCTTACTAAAGGGAAACTATATAAAGTAAGGGTTTCTAACTAGGAGACAAATTGAATTAGTCAAGACTCTGACTACCTTGATGCTCTAATACCATGTTGTAAAGACAAAGCTTTATTAAATAATTATGGTAAACAAAAACATCAATGTGAAGAAGCAGTATTTTAAACTTTGACTACATTCAATTGTATAAAGCGTGCATTACAAACTTCCCAAATGGGTGTACAATTTTATACAAAACAACATGATCTAGGTAGAGGAAAACTAAAACCAAATCAATATTTTCTCTAAAGAAAACAACTTAATATATAGAGGTAGCTATGTTCAAGATACAAGGTTGAACTCCTTATCCCTATCCTTAGGTTGATTCACCAAGCTTCCAATGCACACTCTGATCTTATACCTGGGTGATTGGGATCACCCAACAAGAGAGAGGTAAAAGTATGTGTTAGTAAAAAAGGAATAAGGACAATTAATAAAGTGCAACATTGCATAATAAAATGATTCACCATATTAGGAGATTTCAAGAGTATGAGGCAAATAATCAAATAAGAAATAGAACAACTACCATAGTTTAATTATCAACAAATCACATAGCATGAATAATATTATGACAAAAAATCATACCAATGTAGGGTGAGGAACCTACCAGACCTACACTAATAGATGAGGGAGAGTGGTCACATTCCCAAACACCTACAAATATATAATACGAAGGGATTGGTCACATCCTTCAGGAGAGAGTGGTCACATTCCCTAAAATATAATATGAGGGGAGTGGTCACATCCCTCTAGGGCTCATGCCCTCTATGGGTGGTTTGTACTCATGTAAACTACATTGTCATTTGACCAATAAATACATCATGCTGAATAATTCACTTGGCAGTAGTGAAACTATAAATAATATTGCATCATAGCAAATAGGAATGAAACCCATGAAGTAAATGAAATAATGAGCCAACATTGGCAATAGCAAGATCCAAGCATTTCAAGTAAATGAACCAGCATTGTCAATAGAAGAATCAAATAAATAAAGAGCCAAATAAAAGCAAAAGAGAGAGATTCCAAGGCTAGCAATTGCCTCATTAGGAAATTAGGGTTTAGGTAAAAGCCCAACTGAAGAATAGGTGTATTTGCACATATACATTTCACATTTGTCACACATAGGATTCACATACCTTATTGTAGATTCACATCCATCATTGTCACTGATTAGATTGTATCCATGATCATTTTCCCTAATTACAAATATTTCACATGAATTAGCATTTATTAAGCATAAAGTATAAGGGAAATACCCAGTTTAGACCTTATTCGAAATCCAATGATTTAGGACTCAAAACGAGGACCAAAATCTCACTTAGGTGTCACTAGTTAAGAAAACATACTTCATTTCCCAATTTGGAGTTAAAATGAATTAATTACCAATTTTAGAACATTTAACATACTCAAAATGAAATTCAAAGCAAACTTTGAAAAAGGAAAGAGAATCATGACTCAAAAACCACAAATTCAGATTCTACGTGAAAAATCCATTCCAACAACTATTTATTTGTATTTTTCGGTAAAGTATCGATTTTATACGAATTAAACCATTCCCTTGGCGATAAAATAGAAGAGAGGGTGTGTGTGAGGGAAAAACCATAAAAAACCCATTGGTCATCTTCCTCCTCGCGGGCCAGCCATTGCCGCGATGGAGGTGTTTTCCCAGTTGGGCATTTCTGCATTTCTTGACCAAAATGGGAGTTCAGATACTCGAAACAAAGAGGAAGAGAATCCACACTCACCCGTGGTGTTAATTGGTTTGATGGTGCTTCCTAGCTCCTTGGAGGTGTGTCACAAGGTCTAGGGAGAGGCGGAGGTGGCGATAGCTAAGAGAGAGCGAACTGGACAAATTAGCGTGAGGAAAAGATCGTATGGGAGCCGACGAAGGTTAGTGTGGTGTTATTTATAGGTAAGGAGGCTTGATGAGCCAAAATTATGGTGGAGTTGAGAAAGATTTGGCCGGTGCCATTGTGTGTTTCAGCCGTGGTGCATGAGAGCCGACGAGCCATGGCTCAAACTGAGCGGCTCGAGGAGACAAAGCCAACTCATGAGAGATCTCGTGAAATGGTGGAGGAGAGAGGGAGAGTGAAGTCGCCGAAGTTGAGGGGCTAGACTCTCACACGGTCGGAGGTTGAAGACATATTCTCCATCATTGGATCGAGATTTTACGACGATCGGGCGCGTGGCAAAGTAAATGAAGGGACTTTTGCGAATAAATGTCATGTAAATGAAAACGATTCAAATACCAAAGTTTCTCTATATTAAAACTTATAAAATCAATTTGTGGGGCCAAATAAAGTCCAAAAGCCACCAAAATTTAACCATTGGTTAATTAGGACTCCTAGAACAATTATGTGCCTTTAGTTTTACACACACTTTGGCCCTTAATTGCTATATGGCTATTAATGCATTTATTAATCCATTAAAATGGGAGCGTTAATTATAAGAGAGTCTATTAATGACATATTTGAGGGAAATTCGATATAGACATCACATATTAATTCCAAGGGTCATTGCTCACCATAAATTATTCTATTATCCTATATGTTGCCATTTTGGAGGAGAGAGAAAGAAAAGAGTTAATTATTCTCATAACTTAATTCAAATACACATTATTACTCATATCTTTATCCAAAAGATATAAAAGCTCCAAATTAGCATTATCCACTTATATTCTCTCATTAAAGGTCACATTATATTATTAGCCCTCAATAATAACATTAAGTGGGTTATTTGTGCAAAAACCCCTACATCATCATAAATAAGGGTAGATTGTGAATTATATCCTCAAGAAAGGCTCAATTTCAATATTGAGGCCAAAGAAGACAAAAGGATGGGAAATTTATGAAAAAGATCCAAAAGGATTGGAAGGCAAATAAAAGCTCAAAAGTGGGTAAATTGCATAAAGGACCCTGAGATTCAGTCTGTAACACTCTTTCATCCCTCCTCTTTATGTTATGTGTTGGATCTTTTCATACATCTTTGTCTCTTATTGCTAACAAAAATAAACTACACGATGTAAAATTTAGCAAGATTGCACCACACATTTTTCACCTATTTGCAAATGATGGAATATATTTTGCAAGAGTAAATGCAAAAAAAAATCTTCAATATAGTTGATACTACCAACCAATATAAACAAGCATCAGACCCTAAAAAAATCCATCCAAAATGAAGGTCACTTTCAACAAAGATATTTGACCATCAAAAGTAGGATTTGAAGAATCTTCAACAAGTTAGAGAGGTGGATCAACATACAAAATGTTTCGACAAGTTAGAGAGGTAGATCAACATGAAAAATGTTTCGGGCTTCCCACAACTATATGAAGGTCAAAGAAGCAAGATTCCACTATATAGAAGACATAATTTAAAAGAAAGTGTAGGGATAGAAGGAGAAGATATTGTTCATTCTCAGTTTAGATGTCCTTATTAAAGCAATCACCCATGACATCTTAACATATACCATAAGTGTATTCCAACTACATATGGTTATGTTGAACAACATTCATAGTGTTGTAGCACAGTTCTAGTGGGAGATAAAGGGAGAGAGAAAAATTCCTATATTAAGATGGTAGAATATGCACAAATTGAAAAGATTAGGAGCGAGTGGTTTTAATGAATTACATGCTTTCAACTAAATGCTCTTTAGAGAGAAGTTATGGAGACTCTACACAAGTACAAACACATTGACAAATAGATTCCTTACAATAAAATATTTCCTCAGAGACTCTATCTTGAAGACAATATTTGGGCACACCTTGAGTCTTACATGGAGAAATATTTGGGGAGCAAACCCTCTAATTCTGGAAAGCTTGAGATGGGCGGTGGGTAATAGTACACAAATTAATATATGAAGGGACAAGTGGATGAAGAATTTAAACACCGCTTTGGGGAAATTTAAAGATAAATATCTATGAGATATTGAAAAAGTCAGTGACATAATAGACTTTATCATCAAAGAATGGAACAACAACTTCATACATAATATCTTTCCTATGAACATAGAGCTATAAATTCTAGACATGTCACTTAGAAAATTCAATGGGGATGCTACCTAATACTCATGGCTTGGAAGCACTTGATTTTTCACTATTAGAACCACATAGTAACTGGTGACTTTAGAAACACCCGAGTTTACCTCTCACCATGGAGTTCAAATTTCTCAGTCCTAGTTGGGAAAGGAGTCAGTTACATTTTTTTCATCTTTTTACATGTCTTGATGTAATTAATATAGTTTGTAATTTTAAATCTTGTTTCCATGTGGTATTAATCGAGTAGGGATTGTAGGATACGTCATGTTCACATGGGACTAATAGATCCTAAGACCTCTCCATGACCAACAACACATCACATTTTAGCAACACGAGACTAGCCAATCCTAAGGCCTAACTGTGACCAAAAGCATATCACATCTTGAAAGCGGATATGGAACAAAAAATGGCCACCGAAGGTGGCACACTTCCTTTAGCAATTTGAAGCACAATGCCTAACTGTGGTGGGTACACTTTTTGAATGACATGACACTATTCATAGAACATTTCCCCTTGTTTAGAAACTCCTTAGAGACGGTGACCCATCTACATATTCTTTGAATGTTATAAGTCCAAAGAATCATAGATACAATGACCCATATCTATATTTTGAATGTGATAAGGTCAAAGAATCATAGATATAGTGATATATATATATATATTAAAATTTATGAGAGAACCCATCTTAGGCAAGGTCACTCTGGACCCACCCTAGCACGATAAATCCTCAGGGCTTGAGAGGGTGTGGTCTGTTCACCCCCCACCCTTGTGCCCCATGAAATGCATCTATGTATTCTATGAATGTGATAAGGACAAAGAATATAGGATGGAGATCCCAACCATAATCCAAAGAACAATTACTACGAATATGGGAACCACTAATAGCAGTCCATTTCAACATCTCTTAGAAGAGCAAACTGAGTAAGTAAAACCAATAAGTTCCTAGTCTCTCAGTTCTAGTTAGGTCTAGTGACGGCAGTGATTTCAGCCTTCTCCACCCCCATCATTCTTGGGGGCACAATAACTCCTTCAATGTGAAGGTGGGAATGATTTTTCCTAAGCTTCTTGTTAAAAGCATCACATCCTAAAAGAAACTCCCAAGGAAAATGGTAGGTGAAATCACAAGCAAATTTCAAGCACTCCACACAGAGGAGGATGTCGAAGAACTGGTGGACTTCATAGACATACAATGGAGATAAACAATGTTGTTGTAGCTCGGGTGGTGACCACTAGATTGCTAACTGATAGAGCATTTAAGTTCCTGACACTCTAGTGAATGATGTGCAATCCTAGAACCTAGTAAAGGGAGATGATCTCAATATGAATAAGAAAAACATCATTCTATTGAAGTTTGAACAAAAGAGAGACAAAGAAAAACTCTTGAAGGGGGGACCCTAGAACTTTAACAACAGAATTCTCCTGATGAAGGAGATAGGATTGGGAGATCAACCATCAAAATTGAACATTGAGTAGTTTCCTCTATGGGTAATATACAACAACATCCCTTTAGGCTATCATTCAGATGAGGCACTCAAAAAAGATATAAGAGACAGTTGGTATAGTCATGGATATAGAACCTAAGAGATCTAAGTGGGCGAGGTCTAGAAGATCAAGTATCATCCTAAACATACATAAAACACTAAAAAATATGCAAAAAGTAAAATGCATTGAAAGAAACATCATCAAAATCAAACTCACATATGAGAAATTTACCCATTTATTCTATTTATGTTGCTATCTAGGACATACTATTAGGTAATGCCTCTTAGAGGAAGAGGAAGATGAAGTGAAGATGGACAGGTGGGGGATGGGTCACAGTATTACCAAGAAGAGTGCAAAGGTAAGAAGGAGCTACACAATCCTATGAAATCTCAGGCAGTGCACTATTCTGTGAAAAGGATAGAGAAGGAGAAACAACTAGAGAAGCAAAGGCACTTGAGGTGCTCGAGATGGGTGGGTCCATGAGTGGCAGAGAGGGAAAAACAACACCTAAAAAGGAGGTCATGAGAAAGGCAAATGACAAATAGAAGAGGGGTTCATCTACTTCTATGACCAAGGTGGGTGAAGGTGGGCCAGACAGTAGAAAAAACAAGGAGAGTGGAGAGGATGGGAGCTCAATTATTGCAATAGTGGTCCTGAGTGAGCACATGGAAGATGCTTGAGGAAATGAGCAAACCTAGAAAATGAATCTTTCAAAGGAGGATTCAACTAGCACTAGTTAAGTTAATAATGCTAAGCAAAAAACCTCAGAAAAGGTCCACCAGAACCATGGGATAAACTTGCAAGATGCTAGTGATGATAGAATGGATACTCATGCAACAAAGGAACTCAACAGGAAAGAAGGAAAGAAATTGTTGAAGGTTGGAAAGAGTACAAACAAGGAGCACATATGATAACATAAGGAAGGGAAAAATAGGGGCATGTTCAGATGAAAAGGACCAGGGAGGAAATGCAATAGCTCACGAAACTACCTACATGAAGAAAACATCACTGGAAAGAAAAGGAAAGTGAAAAGAAGTACTAAAAAAGAAATAGGGAAACTAGAAGACAAAAGACAATAGGAGAGGGAACCAAAACTTGGAAAAGGAGAAGGAACACATATTGTTTGGTAGGCCTTCTCTCTAGTAGAGATAGTTGGTAGGATCAACTTTGTGAACAAAATGAAAACCTTGTGTTGGAATTTCCAAAAAGTGGGAAACCTTGGCACTATCTAGACACTTCGCAAGTATTGTTGGGGGGATCGCCCAGATTTAGTATTCATTATGGAAATGAAGATTAGTGGTAGGACCCTAAAAAGAGCTAGAGTAGTTTTGGTTTCTTTAATGTGGTATGTTTTGATAACATTGATCATTCTGGGGGTATGGGTCTAAGGTGGTAGAACATTGAAGTGATGATTATTTCCTATTAGTACCATCATGTCTTTGCAGAAATATGAAGCTAGAAACAAGGTGATCTTTGCAGGCATCCATGACTGGGCCGATAACCCCAACAAGTTCACAAATTTGAGGTTGATGGAGACATCCATATGGAATCTGATTTTCCCATCCTGTACATGGGGATTATAATTAGATTATCAGTAGAGAAGAGAAGGAAGGAGCAGAGAAGAATGTTAGGCATATAAAAGGAGGTGACTTACCATTGTAGTTTGATGGCACTGGTTTTTATGGGAAACTAGTTCACATGGATCAAGGGGCTTGAGGAGGAAAATATGATCCACAATAGGTTGTATAGAGCTATTCTATTGAGGAGTGGTGTGTAGTTTACAATAAAACTTGGGTGAAACCTCTCCTTTTCTTGAGTCTGATCACTGACTCACTCTGCTGAATACCAGAAAAAACTTCTCTCAAGATAGAAGATTTCAAGATTTGAAGTGGGAGGCTTTCTGGCTAGAAGATGCAGAGCACATGCATGTAGAACAAAACTATGGGTATGTTCTAACAACAAACAAACTGCATCACAAAATCAACAACTGAGAAAAGGACCTTAGTAAATGGGCAAAAACAAAGTTTGAGGAAATACAAAAAGAATTTAAGAAGAAGGAAGGAAAGTTCATAAAGTGCCAAAAGAACACAGTGAAAAGCCTTAATGTTGAAGAGTGCAAGAAGAACGATGAGGAGGTTGAATGCTTGAAAAAAATAAACAAAAGCTACAAGTTTATGTGAGTCAAAGCAAATGAGATGAGAGATGGCGACTACAACACTTCCTATTTTCAAAACACAAACATCAAAAAGTTATAAGAAGAATGAGACCCGACACCTCAAGGTCAACAATGAGATTCTAAAATCCAGCGACAAAGAAATTATATTCATAATATCTTATTATTACCCTAACCTTTTTGCATCACATCATATCTAGTGTGATGAATCTATAACAACATGTTTTAAAAGAGGTATCAATGAGATTATAAATTTACACCTACAAAAGGAGCCAAACAAAGCATAAATATGGCTCAACTTGTAGTTGATGCATCATACAAAAGCCCCCAACCTTGATTGTTTTCATTTCAGTTTCTTCCAAGCATTTTGAAGCAATGTTAGGGAGGAAGTGATCACTATTTGAAAAAATGGTGGAGGTATGAACAAAAACTTCATGACATTAACGAGACCAATATCTTCCTGATCATGAAGACAAACAACCTTGAAAGTGTGATGGAGTTCCGTCCTACCAGTCTCTGCAACACCATCAACACAATCATCTCTAATATGATGGCAAATAGGCTCAAAGGTTATCTTGATAATATAATATTCTCAAATAGAAGTGTTTTCATTCATGGGAGTCTTATATCGGATAACACTTTGATCACTTTCAAGATTTCCATGCCATGAAAAGAAAAAGCAAAGGGAGGAAATGCCTCATGGGCATTAAACTTGATATGAGTAAATCTTAAGGTCGGGTGTCATTACTACATATATGACATACTTCATCGGGCCATCTTTTAAGGAAAATTGATGATATTATCTACAGTGGCAGTTCTATGTAGACAACCACCATGGATTGACCAACTGAGAAAACATAGGGTGCACTTTCTTTTTGCCATCATCTCTTCTCAAAGAAATCAACCCTATATATCACCACAAAAATATAATTTCATGCAAAATCTTTGGGAGCATTTCATTTGCCTCCAAAAAATATATATTGTCAGTTTTTTTCTGTCAAACTGACAGGATAAAGATGTGCACACGCCATCTGTCCTGCGGGAATCAATTGATGTTTGTCATCGGTTATTTTTGAAGTAAGTGATGAGAAAGATGTTCACGCCATGTGTCCCGTGAAAATTTTCACCCCCACTTGATATTTAGCATCAATGTTGTTGATTACAACCGACGGTGTAGGTTTCAGTGGCTCAGAAGTTTAGGCATCCATTTTTCATGGGAAACTGATAACAAAGTTTTCCTTTTGTTGGCAATTTTGTGTACAAAATTGATGATATTCTTTTTAGGTTGACGAATTAGTGAATAACCGACGCTTAATTTGTTTGTTAATTAACCGCAAAACCCTTCCCCTCTTTCCCTCCCTGCAATACTATTTGATTGTCTGAGCTGCTCTCGCGATACCAGGGTTCCGTCGAGCTCTGCTGTTGCTCACCATTGACCTACCAGTGCCAGATGCCACAATTGCCTCCATTGTTCTCCTCTGAGCTCCCCAGCCACCTGCCTCCGCTAGCCTCCTCTGAACCTTCCTTCACTGGTGCCTCCAAGCTCCCAAGCCAGCTACTTGTGCCAGCCTCCTCCGCCGATGCCTCCACGCTCTCCATCCAACTTCTCTACCACCCTCCTTGATGAGGCTTCCTCCACTGGCGCTTGCTAGAGAGGACTCCTCTATTGCCACCAACCACAACCACATGTGTGTCCTCTCCTCCTTCTTCCTGTCTTCCTTGTGCTGGATATAGTGTGCATTTAGGTTGGTTTTGTTATTGATCATGTCCATATGCACATTTGGTATTGCCATTGTTCCTTTGTATGTAATTAGTATGAGAGAAATAAAAATTTTGGAAGATTTGGTTACTTTTAACTAGTGGAGAATCAAATGTCAAATTTAATTGTAGGATAAATAACTAGATACTATAAGTAGGTTTTGGATACATTTTTAGTCCAAAGATTGTAGATACTTTTTCATATGCACATTTGATATACTATAGATTGCTGGACCTTGGGATTCAATCCTAATCTATGATGCAACAAGATGTATCTTCTTGTGGGTTCTATCATCATATACCTAGTTTTGTTAATTACATGGTTCATTTACTGTGAAAGAAATTTAGTGCATTTAATTCATTTTGAGATCAGTTTTGAATCTTTATTTTAAAATTGATGTTAACTGCATTGTTTAATGTTAGCAACTAAATGTTAGTATGGATAAATGATCACACCTAGCAATTAATACACTAAAATTGATATGAATTGTTCTGAATTAACTTGAATTACATTGAAATTGATATAAATATACATTATTAACCCTAAACCCTAAACCCTAAACTTCAAAAAAGTAAACTCTAATTTGTAAAACCTAACCCCTATAATCTATTGGCCTAGAAACATGTCTGAGATTTACTCATTAGGAGTAACTTGGATAGTCCTCGATTTGGGACTGTTCTTGAGCACTTCATCTCACTTAGGATGTAAGTGTATAATGTGTATTCAATTTCAATAAATTTCAACAATAATTCCCCTTCGTTCTCTAGGTACATATGTAGGTGGGTATTAACACATCTACATTGGTGTACTTGGAGAGCTGTGGGGAAATGCTGTCAAAATTTATTGAAATCAAACATTGATTATACACTTACTAGTGAGATGAAGTGCTCAAGAATGGGATAGGTGGTACACATTCATGAATGTGAATGCTACTAGATGATTAGGGCTCAATTATTCTAACATTTTTTTTAAAATTAACTTACTAGCTAGAACCTGATGAGCTACTTGTCTCCCATCTAATCATATAGAAATGGATCAATCATGGATGTCTAAACCAAATTGTTGCACTCCATAATTTTTAATGGTCTTGATGAGTTTGTAAAATTTGTAGAGGAACAAAGAAAACAACCCGGAGATAGGTTCTATTACCCCTGTAGGAATTATAGAAACAACCTAAAAGTTGACATTGTTGACATGATTAAAGATCATGTCATGTGCAATGGGATTGTACAGGGCTATAGAGAATGGTACTGGCATGGAGAGATTCCTGGTATAAGATCAGTAGATTTTGGTAGTGGTAGTTTTGTCCAAGAATTAATGGTTGATGATGTTGATGAGAATGAACCAATTCCAACATACATGGTTGATGCAATGCTAGATATCTGTGGGGTAAATGTTACAAATCCCCCTCTCTTATTTAGAAATGTCGTGCATGATGTTGAGAAATCATTATACTTAGGTTGTACTAAGTTTACGAAGTTGAGTGTTGTGTTGAGATTGTATAATCTAAAGGCTAACAATAGATAGAGCGATAAAAGCTTCACTTCTATGTTGTCTTTGTTGAAAGAAATTCTCTCTAAAGGAAACGAGATTCCAATCTCAACATACAAAATGAAAAAGATGTTGTGTCCAATGGGAATGGAGGCTAGGAAGATACATGCATGCCCGAATGACTGTGTGTTGTTTCAAAAGGACTATATTGATCTACGAGAATTTCTGAAATGTGGGGCATCTAGGTACAAAAGGATGACATTGGGTAAGACCAAAATGGAGTCTCCTTCCAAGGTGACGTGGTATCCTCCTATAATAACCCAATTTCAATGCTTGTTTGCTAATGTCATAGATGCACAAAATTTATCTTGGCATGCAGAGGTAAAGAAAAACAAAGATGGTATGCTACGACATGCTTCCGATTCCCCACAATAGAAGAAGATTGATTTATTGTATCTTGAATTTGGTGAAGAAGCCAAGAATTTAAGACTTAGACTTTATACTGATGGGATGAATCCATATGGAATATTAAGCAACCAACAAAGTACTTGGCCTGTCATACTTGTTGTACATAGTCTTCCACCATGGTTATGTATCAAGAATAAGTATGTCATGCTCTTGTTGCTGATATTGAGCCCCAAATAACATGGCAATGATATTGATGCTTACCTTGAACCTCTGATTGATGACCTAAAGAACTATGGGGAGAAGGTGTGATGACTTATGATGATTTATGAAGAGAGATGTTTAATTTACGTGCTATGATATTTTGCACTATTAATGATTTTCCTATTTATGGGAACTTATCGGGATATAGCGTCAAAGGATCCTAGGCATGTCCCATATGTGAGGAAAATACATATTCTAGTAGACTGAAACTTGGTGGTAAGACTGTATATCTTGGTCATCGAAGGTTTCTACCAAAGGTACATCCTTATCGGAAGTTGCAAAAAACATTCAATGGCTCAACTGAGGAACGAAGTGCCCCTAGACCTATGTTAGGGGGGATGTTTGTGCAAGAGTAAACAACATTGTAAATCATTTTGGTAAGAGACCGTGTACTACTCCCACAGGTGAAAAGTTTTTATTCAAAAAGAGGTCAATGTTCTGAGATCTTCATTATTAGAGTTCATTGACAGTTCGACATTGTATCAATGTCATGCATGCTGAGAAAAATATTTTTGATAGCATTATTGGCACTCTGTTGAATATACTCAATGAGACTAAAGATGGCATCAAATTCAAAATGGACCTACATGAAATGGGTATAAGGAAAGAATTAACAAAAGAAGTTACCAAAGGTCGCCGCACATATCTACCTCATGCTTGTTACACCTTGTCTATAAAGAAGAAGAGAACTTTTTCAGAGTGCTTGTGTAATGTTAAGGTACCACAAGGATACTCAACCAATATCTATAGTTTGGTATCTATGAAGGATCTGAAGCTGATAAGTCTTAAATATCATGATTGTCACACTCTAATGCAACATATATTGCATGTGGCTATTCGATCTATCCTTTCTAAGCATGTAAGATTTGCAATCACTAGGCTTTACTTCTTTTTCAACACTCTATGTAAAAAAGTAATTGATTGTGAGATTATAGATAAGTTGCAATGAGAAGTGGCCGTTACCCTGTGTCAACTTGATAAATATTTCTTCACTTCATTCTTTGATATCATGGTACATCTAGTTGTCCATTTGACTAAGGAAGTGAAAATGTTGGGTCCAACTTTCTTGCATTGGATGTATCCTTTTGAGCAGTCTATGAGTTTTTTTAAAGGTGATGTTCGGAACCATTGTCACCCAGAAGGGAGTATCATTGAGGGCTATATTTCTAGGGGATTATGGACTTTTGCAATGACTTTTTGAGTTGCAACGAAACTACTTCTAATGTTTTGAACACTGATATTTATTCTGGTAAAGGTATTTTGGGAGAACGACAGATAAATATCAGTAATGAGAAGTAGAAACAAGCACACTTGTATATTTTATACAACATTGATGATGTGGGTATTTATATCACCAAACACACCAACAAGCTCAAGAAAAGTTATCCCCAAGCTAGTTCAATGTGGCTTTCTAGAGAGCATAATCAAACATTTATTAGGTAGTTTGAAAAGGAAGTATTCAATCAACTATCTCAAACACCAAATATGTTATAGAAACTATCAATTGGCTCACATATATGCCAAAGACTCACGTTACATCTTATGAAGGGTTTGGCATAAATGAATCTTCATACTACACAAAATGTCAAAATGATAAAAGTATCATCCAAAATAGTGGGTTCACCCCTCAGGCATCTTCGTTGTATTTTTTCAGTTCCAAGGATAAAAGTCCACATGAACAAAAGATGTTTTATTACGCTGTCATTGAAGACATATGGGAAATTGACTACATAGAGTTTAGAGTTCTATTATTTAGGTGTAAATGGGTTGATAACAATAAAGGAGTTGTAGTTAACGAACTCGATTTCACAATAGTGAATTTGAGTGGACATGCAAGAAGGATGAACCCTTCATCATGGCATCACATGCAAAACATGTATTCTATATCAATGATCCTACAAAAGAAAATTGTCCCATTGTTCTTCATGGGAAAAGATAGTTCATTTCAGATCCTATTGATGAAGAAGAGTACTATGACATGTATGATGACTCTAGTCCATTTTCTTTTGTCTTACCGAGTGTAAATTATGAATCTAATACTGATGACTATACACATGAAGATCACACAGAAGGGATATTAGTTTAAGGAATAATGCTCATATGTGATCTGACTTTTTTTGCATTATGTAACATGTTTATTTGTTCTTATATGTGATATGATTTTTTACAGTGTTGACTTTTTATATGTGATCTGACTTTTTATAGTGTTGATTTTTCATATGTGATCTGACTTTTTATAGTGTTGATTTTTTTATATGTGATCTGAATTTTTATATGTGATCTGATTTTTATTATTTATTTCCTTTTGATTTTATAGATGACATATGACCAGGAGAATAGTGATCATGAGCATGAGGATGTTGAGTTGAGCATCCTGAACAGGGTGCTGATAGTGTTGATAACCCAAAATATAAGGGAGTTAGAGGGATAATTGTGATGAAAGGTGTTGCAAACATGTAAGGGAGGAAGGGTGTCGTTGAATTCAATGAAGTAGGCACACCACTACTAAAGAGTTTGTCAGCTATTATTGGGTCCTTGCTCAAAGCAAAATGCCTCTCCTTGTTAAGGATTGGAGATAAGAGAGTATACATTCTCAAAGACCTCATCGGAAGGGAGTTAGAGGTGAGATAAATGAAGTTATGTTTTTATAGTCTTTTTAATATTCTTTCTTCTAACATTTCTAAATAGTATTGAATGTTGAACCTTTTTAGGGTCAGTATGAACTTGGTGAAAAGTTGCATCATAAGTTTGTTATGTAGCTCGTCAGCAAAAGACATAGCGATTGGTGGACATGCCTCACAAGGGAATATGTCTTTGGAGACAAGAAGGAACCCTGACTTACATGGAACTATATTAATCAAGATGATTGGAAGGAGTCTGTGAGGAGGAGACAAACATATGCGTTCTAGGTTGGTTACTTAACAATATCACTTGTATGAAGTAATTAGGCCCTTCATGACACTCAAAAAGACAAGCATGATAAGAATGTGCATGATTACTGGTTGAGTTTAGGTGGTTATTGGAAATACTGCCAGATGAGATAGTTGTAGCAAGAGTAAGAGCAAGGGAAAGGGCTAGAGAAAGGGCCTTCTATTTCTACTTTTTCTACTGTTGAGTATTCTAGTGCGTCTGGACGGTTGCCTTGCTATATTGAGAGGATAGATGCGAGGAAAAATAAATCCATAGAAATTCCCATCCAAGAAACACAGTAGGTGACTTCAAAATGGTAAATTTCTTTGTCTAGTGATAATATCCTTGTTCTTTTTTCATTGGATAAGTTTTATTGAATAGATAGTTTTTGATGATATTAGTTGGATCTGGCTGCCCAAGCAAAGGAGTGCAAGTTCACCCATCATGGCACACACGATGAGATGATGATTGCTCTATGGACAGAAGAGCATCAGGGACGTGTTAGGGGCATTGTAGTTGGGTATAGGATAAAATCTTTTCTTTGCTCATCCCAAAAAAAGTGCAAACCAGTAAAGAAAGGGGAAGTGGAGCAGGAGTACGTGTGGAGATTGGTAGATGTAGTCTTGGAGAAATATATAGCTTCTCAGGCGATGCAGAAACTAGCTTCTCCAGCAGTCATAGAACATGTTCATCACTCGCCCACATAGTGCATCAAGAGTAGTCTTTTGGACCCACATGGATTAGCCTGGGTAACATTCAATTCACGTCAATTTATATATTACATTGTGATAAAATAATCCCTCAAGTCAATATTTATGTTTGTTAAATTAAATTTTATGTTTCATAAAATTGTAGGTGGCTAGAAAATTTTGTCTTGTTGTCGATGAACCAGCATGAAACATCATGGCAGATGCCTAAGATTCTATAGACGATGTAGTTCATGGTATTCCCCTTCCTGCTAATCACTGTTGTGTGAATGCCATACATGTCTTTTCAGGAATGAGCAACACACCTCTCTTATACGAGCACCCAGATGACACCACAGTCGAAGATGTAGAAGGTGGATTTACTAGGTGGCTCAAACGACTTGTTATATTTCTTCAGGTATGACAAATGTATATTGAAACTTATATAAAATGATCAAAAGTTAATATTAGAATACATGCATGTAGCCTACAACAACTAAGAAGAATCTCCCTAAGGTTTGAATGCCTCTGCCCCCTCATTTTATACCACAAGATTTGTTCGAGTCCTTAGGCCCTAGCTGTTAGACATTGACAAGATGGTTAAACACTATAGACCAAATAGATACCATTATGATTAGCCTTGGGGAGTATATGATAGGTATACAACATGACAATATTATAGTGTTGACAAATGTTTCTGAGGTATTTAAGTATGATTGGCTGAACACATCAGTGATAGAACTTTAAATAAGGTAAGTGTGAAGACCCTGTCATATGTGACTTTAATTGTTTCCTACATATAAACTAAGTATTGGTTATATATATTACAGTAATTTTTATTACACAACTTTTGACTTTAGAATAGAAAATATGGAATTTCTAATGCCATCATTAATTAGCGATGTACTTTGATATTTGAGTGGCGTCAAAGAATATGTGACTACCGTGATGCAGTCTTTTGGTGCTTCTAAGAACATGATATGAGACCCCTTCAACCTTACGTAAGTTTTTGGCTTGTTGTTTATATGTCTAACCTAGCTATGAATACAATTTTGTTGTGAGATTTAATTTTTATTTTATTTGCTTTCTATTCATTTAGAAATAGACAGTGGTAGTTGTCAGTGATTGTTCCTGAGACTTAGAGTGTGCATCTATATGATCCTTTGAATAAAACTTCCACCAAATGAGGGACACCTAATGAAATTAGTGATTCATGCTTCTTGGTGCCCAATATATTTGTTAATATTTGTATCACATGATGGTTTAATAACACATCATATATGTTAATTTAACTTACAGGGGTGTGAAAGAGTTTCATATAGGCGAAGGGAATGTAAATAAGAAAAAGAAATCAATAACTTGGAGGAGTGTTGATGTATGGTCTTCTCATTCCAATTGTATAATATATGACCAACTCTGTTTAGTTACATTTATTAATGTAATTGTAAATCTACAGGCTCCTATATAAGAAAATGGTTGGGCATGTGCATATTACTTGATGTTGTATATGCATGTGATTGTTAATCACGTGGAATAAATCAAATACACAGAGAATGTAAGTTATTAGTCTTGGATCATATATTAATAAAGTAGTTTCATTTGATAATACAAACAATCAAATATAATTAGAAGTCTCATTCTCTTTGTAGTTTCTCTGAAGAATGGACACTATACATTGGAGCAGCTGAATGACCTACGTGAATTGTAGGCAACCTGCTTCATCGAAAATGTGAACTTGAACAAAAATATTGATGGTTGATTGATATTTTTTGGTAGTTCGAACTTTGATGTGGGATTTTATTTTATTTTGTGAGTGTGAATTGAATGTTGATATGTATAATTTATATTGTGACTCAAAATACGAGATGACAACTGATGTTGATATGTATTTTGTGAGTGTGAATTAAATGTTAAGTGTATATGTGTGAGAGAATTTGAATGTGAAGGAACAAGGAAAAGAATGATATTTATTTAGGCTATGTAT
This sequence comes from Alisma plantago-aquatica, assembly GCA_963693085.1. Classification (NCBI taxonomy): domain Eukaryota; kingdom Viridiplantae; phylum Streptophyta; class Magnoliopsida; order Alismatales; family Alismataceae; genus Alisma; species Alisma plantago-aquatica. Next base: position 728,758,749 of record OY856411.1, on the reverse strand, counting down.
ATAATTGAAGTGTGGCTGAGAAATGAAATAATTGAGATGTGACTTCATGAGTTTGTGTGCAATTTGAAGTGAAGAAATTGTTAGAATGTGGCATGTTTGTGTCTACTTTGTATAATATCTTTTTCTTACATGTGTGTCGGCCTGTTGTTAAGCCGTGATGCTTGTAGAGAGCATGTTATTCTTCAGAACTTTTAGTTCTGAAGAACAATAGTCTCCAGACAGACTAGCAGGCTGGACAACAGGTCTGCAGACATACTATATAAAAAATACACATTTGTCATCAATTATTTTGAAATAAGCAACTACATAAGATTTTGCGTTGATTATTTAACAACAGCTGACGATATATACATAAATTTTCACTGTTCATTCACTGATAAAACTGATACCGGAAAATTGGTGTTGGTTATTTATCATTACACTTCCGACGAGGAAAGAGTAACATCATTTGTTACTTTTCTTGCAACCAACGAGCAAAGGTCAAAGCATATCACAAATACGTCAACCACTACGGCTTACATCGTTGGTTCTGCCCTAACAAAGAACCGATGACGAAAGTTTGAATTTTGTCGTCGCCCACTTGGTTGTCAGTTTTTAACTGACATGGAATTCCTAAAATAACCATTGCCATATCCCCATTTTGTAGTAATGTGTAGTGGAACTTTATGGATGAAGTGCTGAAAGATAGGATTTTTTGGGGAACATTGGTGTAAAAAATAGTTGAAATTTTCATTGTAAATGGATAGGGACATGGCAGCCTTACACCTCAAAGAGGCCTCAGTCAAGAGGATCCAATATCACCCTATCTTTTCATCCTCTGTGCTGATGTATTCTCAAATCTCATCAACAATGTTGTGATTGAGGGCAAGATTCAAGGGGGAAAAGTTAGTCAGTTTGGGAACCCGGTGTCACTTCTTTTCTCCATGGATGATAGTGTTCTGTTTGTAGGAGCAACATTGCAGGAGGCTAACAAGATAGCTAAGTTAGCAGTTGCTAGGATAGTGCCTTAGAACCAAAAGTTAACTACACCAAGTCAGATGTTGTCATAGCAAGAACGTTGTTGGATAGAATAGAATAGATCATCTCGGTTCTCAAACACAAATAATGTGTGGGATTACCTAATGTTCTTAGTATATCTAAGAAAGTTATCTTGTGGCGGAAAATAAAGGGATGGAAGGGAAAAATATTGAAGTCAAAAAGGAAAGGAGGTGCTCCTTAAACCAGTGATACATGTTTTCCCTACATACATGATGGAAGTTTTTAAGCTTCCGGAGATGATCATTGAGGATATCAACAAGTTAATGGCTAATTTCTAGGGGACAACTCACAAAACAAGAGGAAGACTCACTGTAGGTTATGGAAAAATATGTGCACCTCAAAACGTGATGGAGGGATAGTATTCAGGCATCTCACAATCTTTAACACAACTATCCTAGATAAATAGGCCTCACAACTTCTTACAAATAGAGTTTCAATGGTCAATCAAGTGTTACCTACAAAGTATTACGGGAATGGAGATGTGTTAAATGATTATAGGGGTTTTGACCCTACCTATATGTGAAGAAGTATCTGAGAAGCAAAGTCTATGCTCAAAGAAGGCATAAGGTGGTATGTAGGTGATGCGAGTAGTATAAACATATGTGGAAGCTACATGTCTCCCCAAGTGGAATCAAGTGTGGAAGCTTTACATGTCCCCCCAAAAACAAAAAGTTTCATATGGTGGCCCTACTATCCGCAATCATGCAGATGATGATATCTTTCACTCTTTGTTCAAGTTTATATAGGCGGCTATTATGTGGAACAAGTCCAATATCTACTATATCCCTACTGACATTCCCTGGACTTCCTTTTTGGATTCTGTTCTATGGGTGAAGGATAAATTTGAACCTAGGGATCTCTCCTTTTTACTGACTCTATGCCTTGCTGCGCAGAAATGCAGAAACAAAACTCTACTTGGTACTGATGAGGTGAAGCCGGTGATCACGATGGCTGGCCTTCTTAGATGGAACAAATTGCATCCATGCTGGGAGCATGCTTACTGTCCAGGCTCAGTGTTACAACCCCAATTTTTGGGTTCTTTTGGTGAGAAATGTAATTTCTCCTATTAAAGATATTTGAACAAATTATGATATAATTTGTTTTGAATAAAATAATTTCATTTACAATAGCCTTGTTGGTTGTTTTGTGGGCTTTATTGGCTATTGGGCCCAATAACAAGGAAAAGACAAAGGAAACTCCATTATTAAATGAGTAAATAAGAAATAGAGAAAAGCAAAATGTAGAAACCTCTAGAAGGCAAAAGAATATTCCCGAAAGGTGGATTTCATGCCTTTTGGATTCCTTGGGTTCCAAGGAGTCCAAGTTGCAAAGTTAATGCAACAAGAGAGAGATAAATCAAAAGAAAAACAAGAAATAAACAATTAACCAAGAATAATTGAAATAAAGGAGATAATGCAAGAAATAAAGAGAGAAGAGAGGGTTTGGCCATAATGGGTGATATTTCGAACCCCACTTACTCTCTTGTATTGCAAGGAATAGAAATAATGGGAAATAAGAAAATAAGAGAGAAAAGATGTGAGATATAAGCCTAATTGAGTAATATCTTGCACCTAAAGAAAAGGCACATTTTATTTTATATAATTAGCTCAAATTTGGCAGAGAGGTAGATTATGTCATTATTAAGTTTCACTCAAAATTTGAGATTAATTGGACACTCAGTTCGGGAGTTATGGCTTTTACAAATTCCCCTAAAGTGTTGTGATTATAATAAATGTCACACATTTATCGATTTAAAAGAAAATAGTTTGGGACGACGCCAGCTGTGTGTCTCCTTCCTCCAGTCCAAGAAGGAAAGTGCTGCGAGAATAGAGGGACTTTTCCCTCGATTTTCCTCGCAATCCTTTGCATGTACAAACATGGAAAGGGCATGGATGGATTCGAGATAGGATTACAAACCATTTACACCCTAGTTTCTCACGCTTTGGATGCATCTAGAAGAAATGCCTAATTTCCTCAAAAGGCAGGTGACGACAGGGGTAGGAAACCCTAGAATCAACCCCAAGTCCTATATATATAACCTCCTCTCGACTCCTAAAGGTTGCACATACTCAACCAACTTATTCCCTACTTCTCTCGTGCTTTAAATAGGCATATTAAGGTAGCTCTGACAAGCTCTCAGCCGTGGCGCCGCCATGAGACTATCCCCTGGATCGGGTGGGAGTGGATAGTAGGAAACATTCGATTAGGTTCCACACTAGTCCTCGATAGTCATCAACGGACCAGGGCGCTTCGCACTGCATGTTGCCTTTGAGTGGGCATGGGCGCTAGGGGGCCACACGATCATGCACAGTCGACAACAACTCGCAATCTGATGGCCGGTGTTTTTCCGAAAAAACAAAAAGTAAGTTGCCTCTCTGCTCGATATTTCAGAAAATGATGGAATCTTGATTAATTCGCTAAAAACCATTCCTTTGGCCGAAAAATGCAAGTAGTGCTTTTTTATCAGAAAAATGCGTAGAATATGATAAAAATGATATCAGATCCTAATTGTAAATTATCTTAAAAAATTATAGGGTTTTACATCTTTTAATGCATTAAATGACAGAAAAACCCTAGAAAGAGATAAAAGCAATCATGATGAATCTTGATTTTGTTTTTGATCAATGTTACCCTGTTAAGAGTAAAGGAAAGGGTAAAATCATAAAAGGATGATTAATATGTTGGTTTTAGGGTTTTTGTGATCATGTACATGAATGAGCTTAAATGGGCCTTGAAACCCTAATGTTAGTCATTATGACTCTTAATGGCTTTAATTGTTCAAATTCATGAATAAGGCTGAGGTATGATGGTTCAAAGCTATTTTGAGTATAAAAGTTCTTAATTGTGGATAAATACACTTAATATGGTAATTAGGGTTTTCTAATGGATAAAGGTGGAATTAATGATAAAAGAGTTCATATGTGAATTAGACCATAATGAACTATGAGTTGTTGATCCGGAAGGAACCAAAGATGATAATTGGGCCCAAAGATCATATCATGAATTAAAAGGATAAAAATGGTGGTTTTAATGTAAAAGATCATAATGGACTTAATTGATGGTTAATTGTGCCTTTAGTATGAAATTAAGGTTATATGTTGTTAAAAGGTAACCTTAATATCTTTTGTGAAGAATAGATGAGATAATTAGGGTTTGTGAGTAATTTTATAAAATTAGGGTTTAAAAGAGTAAAAATGAAGAGGAACCCTAATTGCAATAGAAACCCTAAAAGTGGACTAGAAACCCTAGGAAACGATCTAGGTTTAATAGATCTGGATGGAATGATCAATGATAGGAAATTGGATGCATGTATGAGGATCATCTTGTGTGCTTGCTTGTTTACTGTATTTCTTGCTTAGTTGGATTATTTATGCCCTCAAGTCAGCCTGACAAGTATATGGTTAATTATGGTTAATCACATTAGTTTCCCGAAGATTTTTCAGATGATTTGATCACATTGAATGCAACCTAATAGTTTGGATGTTCATAATTGCAAATCATAAAGTCACTATGATTATCACAATTATAATACAAATGTGTGTTCTCGCACCTACATGTCACCCTGATGGATGATGCCAAAAGGTCAAGCCCAGGAGGGAAGACCCATGGGCACCATGAGTGGTGACCCCAGACACCAAGCTCGGGATTGAGAAGGTGGTGTTTATTGAATGACTAATGGGCATTGTGAGAGGTGACCCCAGGCACCAAGCTCGGGATTGAGAAGGTGGCCTTAAGTCATTGACAAAAGAGAAACCCTAAGGAGGGTATGCTAGGGTTAGGGCAAAAGCAGTGGAGAATGTCACATTGAAAGCGTAAACTGGCTTGTTAATTAACTTGATTGTGATATTTAGATTATTAGCCATATGTGTGAAATTTTGGTTGTCCCCACATAGCAGCATATTCCAATATGCTGACCGACATTTTGTTTGTCGGTGTTTTAGGTACAAAGTTTAAAAGGACAAACAGTAAAGTGGCATATGTGGAAATAAATAAGAATTAAAGTGTGAGGAGGATTAGATAGAATAGATTCAAGCTATGGATAGAAGTAGATATCTAAAGTTTTTAAAAGGTATGCAAAGTTTTATTTTATACCAACTTTGAGTATAGTTTGGTTGAATTTTATAATTATTATTGATTATTTGTTGAACCTTTGATCATGTTAATTGGGATAACGGCTCTAACCTCTTGGTTTCCCTTAATTGGGGGTTATTGGGAGGCAGGGTCGTTACATTTGGTATCAGATCATTGGTTCCTCATTTAATCTTTAATAATTATTAAATTTTACAAATTCCATAGAACCGAGGGAGTTATTAGAGGATTTTCCAAAAGATAGAGGTGTCTAGAAAAGGATCACGTCTGGGGGCTAGCAATATTTTCCTTCATACTGCTAGTCAGAATACAAGGACTCCCAGATTTGTGTGACTGCCTGGCCAATGTCTCAGGATTTGACTCGAAATAAGATACCTTTAGGACTCTCTCATCTTGTTCATACCTTCTCAACTCAAATGTTGTTAAGGATTTTAAGGATTAGGGTTTTTCTCTCTCTCTCTTCTTCACCCTCTCGAGATATGGGTAAAGTTGATAAGGTTTAAGGAATCCTCCACCAAATTAATGAAAAGCATGTAAATAAGATGTCATGGACAAAAGCTTAATAGTTTAAGTGTAAACTAAAGAATAGCTACATGCTTAGGTCGTATGACATGAGTGGTCATGCCCTCAGGAGAGACCAGAGGCTAGACCTTCTTGTTAGGAGGATAAGTAGAGAGAGTTAGTCTTAGAGGTAGAGACCTCCATTATAAGTAGAGACCTGGCACATCCTTTGAGGATGATGCTAAACCTAACCCTAAGTGGAGGTTAGAGAGAGAGATGGCATGATGAGTTAGATGTCATGATAGACCAGGTGTGTGGACATGCTTTTAGATGCCCATGACATTATGAGCCATGTGAGGTTGAATGACCTAATACCTTTGGCGACCCAACCCTGGAAAGGGTCGTGCATGTTAGAGCGAAGGAGAGCTCCTTCAATGATGAGGTTAGTGAAGAACCTATGGAAACCCTATGGGCTTATGCGAGTAGGGCATAACATGCACCTAGAGTACATCAGTAGTGCGGGAAGTAGGTTGAAACTCTGGCCAGGAGAGTATGTTGGATGGCTTATGAGATAAGCATGAGGAGCATTGGATAATCTTGAGCTTGAACATAGACTTCACCCATGCAGGGGTATGCTGTGAGTTTGATCCTTCATGGGGAGAGGACCTCTAGTAGTAAGGTTGTTTGTAGGGTTATCTCTAGAGAGAGAGAGCATGATCCAAGCAAGAAGGTTAGAAGCTTAGACTCAGAGATATGAGGAACAATGGGGAGTTAAAGACGATGCGACCTAAGTGGATGGTAGTGGTTGCCTCATGCTTGATCCCTAGAGGCTGATGATATCTTGGTTTCCTTTAGAGGAACCAAACCCTAGAGAGAGGATGAGGCTTCTGGTACCTATGTGCCTATGGTATATGTGTTTACCTTCTGATCTAGGAAGAAGAGTTCCTTAGACCTGAAGAGGTTTAGTAACAGGTTGTGAGGCCTTACACTTAGTTGGTTGTTCTTGAGGAGGACTACACTGTGAAGTGTTGTTCAAATAGAAGGATCATGGGAAGTGCATGCCATACCTTGTACATGCTTGGTTCGTGGTTAAAAGGTTGAGCATGCAGTTGGACATCCAAAAAGTGAACCTAGGGTTCTTAAACCTAAGAGGGGAAGTGGTGTACATGATGCTCATGATGAGATTTGAGTTTCTATAGATTCGAGCATGGCACTCCTCATGTTGAGAGGAAAGGGAAACCCTTTAAGTCTAAGGTATGTTTGATGAACCCCTCAGAGCTAAGTTGGTGACATAGGAAGGTATGATCCCGATCCAATATTGAGGAATGAGAACACGTATGACCTAGCATGGTTTAGTAGGTGGTCTGCTTGTGCCTTAGTTGCATGCTAGGGTTAAGCATGCTCAGGTGGATGTAAACCCTAGACATAAGGACGTTTGTGACCTTTGTTTCTATTAAGAGATAGTTTCCTCCCATCCTAGGAGAGGGACCCTTTTGTAGGGTGCATACTAGTTTTGTTGGTTTTGAGGTAACCTAAAGAGGTCTCATAGGATCTTGAGAAGCTAAGTGAAAAGTACATAGTAAGAGAATGAACCTATAGACCCATAGATAACCATCTCTAAGTGCATGTGGATGTGTTACCATGGAGGTAACCGGTATGGGGCCTGATCAAGGTAGGCAGGTCGCCATGACCCCTATGAAAGGATGAAAGTCAGCCCAGGAATGCAGAGAGAGACGATGAAGGCTTGGGTAAGGTTCTAAGTTGGACATGTACTATACCCCAATCTTAAGTCTATCCTAGGGTCAGGTAGGGAAAAGACCAATGGAAGTAGGAGTTTCCTAATTCCCTAGTTGTACATGACCATAGGGTCGAGAGGTAACAACTATCATTGTCTGAGGGCCATGGGTTAGGAGATTGATCACCTTCATGAACTCATGGGACCCAAAGGGCAGATGAGGAGGGCACTCTTTGGATGTATAAGGGAAGAGGGATGACCCCAAAAGTGCCGACACCCTACAGACCTAGAGGAAATGACCAAGGATTGTGTGGTGACCCAAGTAGGTTTGAGACTAGTTTTCCATGGAAGTAACTTTGATATTGAGATGATTGTGATGTAGAGATATAAGTTGCTCGTTTCAACTTAGATTTGTAGGTGTACTGGAAAGGTGGGATGTACCATCTCTACTCTTAGAATAGGAAGAACTCTGTATTTGGACGGCCGCGAAATGCTTATTTCCTCTTGTTATGAGAGTGAGAGATAGGACAGTACGCATGTCATACACCAAGGATAAAAATGATGTGAGTTGGAATGTTGTTATGAGGTATGAGGACTAAGATGATAACATACCCTTGTGGAGTGAATGATATGTGGATGGTTTATAAACATCAAGAGAACTAAAGTAGTCATCTTATGAGGATGTTTTTATCATGAGCTATGTGGAATTTGTGAGTCATACAAGGTTGAGTTTGATAACCAAGAAGATGAGCTCTAAGTTTTCTTGTTCAAGATAGACCTATAGCCCGAGATGAGATGATAAGTGAAATAGATGGAGGTGTATGTCTTCAACATTACCTAACACCTAAGGATGTGAGGTAGTAATGGATGCTCTGGTTGAGATACAACTACCTAGTTTAGCTAGAGGCTAGAAGAGGTTTTTAGGTTAACCCTAAGTTTGAAAAAGGAGATATGTTTGGCTAACACTCAGATGTAACAAGATTGTTGATTAAGTTAGTAGTTGTTTGGTTAGCCAGTCTAGGCCTTGATGCAATAAAAGGACAGTTGTAGAACCTCAGATGCACTTCTTTGGAAAAGAAGGTGATGAAACCCGACTAGAGTGGTTTAGGGTTTATGAGGAATCAATCTTGAAGAATCATGACATACGGGAGATCATGATCTTAAGTTCATCATACACCGTGGTACTAATAAGATAGTAAGTTGTGGTAGTACTTGGGATACCTAAGATGAAGTTGCACGTGGCTTGTCGCCATGCAAGTCAGGAGGTGAAGGACGAACACCAGTAACCCAGTGTTTTGATATCGAGGATAAAGAGTCCCCGAGAGGGGATGGGAGTTCATCACTATGGATGTTGTGGTAAGTCTCCTCTAGACCAAGGAAGGTCAAGATTCAATATAGGTTATGGTAGATTGCCTTACCTAGATGACATGAGAAAGAAAGAATATGGTCAAGGAATAGATCTGATTGAACTACATATGAGAGAGAGATGGTTCAACTACACCATGATGCAAGTTCAAAAGTTCTTGAGTATAACCTAAAGATTCACTTCCATGCGGTAGAAGTAGGTACATGAAGAACTTGATGTTAGTATAGTTTATCACCCCTAACTAATGGTTAGTATAATCTAGACTAGAGGGTCTGATAAGAGCATGTGTGCTTGTTTAGGGTGATACATAGAGACAGTTCTTGTCCTCTGTAAGATGTGATGATAACCACCATAGCTAGTATTAGGATGTAAAGAAGCTCTGTAAGGGAGGATGTGTCAGTCACCATTTCATTAAGATAATGTTGGTGAAGGGACCTCACGAAGGTCAGAAAAGAACCACAATGTGTGCAGATGAAGTCACTTTGATCATGCAATGGCTGAGAGAGAGTCCTGGGACGACATGAGTCATGAGCTGATGCAAAGCAGACTGACATGCAGTTCTCTATGGGAGAATATGTGATGTAAAAATACGACCCCTCTAAGCTACAACTGAGAAAGCTGAGACCCGATATATGGGTCCATTTGAGATGGATTGGTGGAGATGGTTATGTTTAGCCTTTACCCCTCAGGATAACATGATGTATAATGTGTTCCATGAGTCCGATTTAGAGCACTATGTGAGATACCCAAGCCATGTGCTAAGCCCTAAACCTATTTAGCTTTATGAGAGGCTGAAATGTCCTAAGTCACCTGTGAGAGTACGATATACCAAGGTGAGAGAGAACTTATATGAAAGAATATGAGATGATGAAGGTTCTTGGGAAGCACCATGGAAAGGGTGAGGCCACATGGGAGCCATGATGGACATAAGAAAGGCTAATCCTATTTGTTTGTGTGCCTGGTGGAATTTTGGGGGAAAAATTCCTATAAGAGGGGAAGGATGTTACAACCCCAATTTTTGTGTTCTTTTGGTGAGAAATGTAATTTCTCCTATTAAAGATATTTGAACAAATAATGATATAATTTGTTTTGAATAAAAGGATTTCGTTTACAATAGCCTTGTTGGTTGTTTTGTGGGCTTTATTGGCTATTGGGTCCAATAACAAGGAAAAGACAAAGGAAACTCCATTACTAAATGAGTAAATAAGAAATAGAGAAAAGAAAAATGTAGAAACCTCTAGAAGGCAAAAGAATATTCCCCAAAGGTAGATTTCGTTCCTTTTGGATTCCTTGGGTTTTAAGGAGTCCAAGTTGCAAAGATAATGCAACAAGAGAGAGATAAATCAAAAGAAAAACAAGAAATAAACAATTAACCAAGAATATTTGAAATAAAGAAGATAATGCAAGAAATAAAGAGAGAAGAGAGGGTTTGGCCATAATGGGTGATATTTTGAACCCAGCTTGCTTTCTTGTATTGCAAGGAATAGAAATAATGGGAAATAAGAAAATAAGAAAGAGAAAAGATGTGAGATATAAGCCTAATTGAGTAATATCTTACACCTAAATAAAAGACACGTTTTCTTTTATATAATGAGCCCAAATTTTGTAGAGAGGTAGATTAAGTCATTATTAAGTTTTCCTCAAAATTGGAGATTAATTGGACACTCGGTTTGGGAGTTATGGATTTTACAAATTCCCCTAAAGTGTTGTGATTATAATAAATGACACACATTTATCGATTTAAAAGAAAATAGTTTGGGACGACGCCGGCCGTCGGATCAAGATCCGAAGCCATCTATGCATCTCCTTCCTCTAGTCCGAGAAGGAAAGCGCCGCGAGAATAGAGGGACTTTTCCTTCAATTTTTCTCGCAATCCTTTGCATGTACAAACATGGAAAGGGCATGGATGGATTCGGGATAGGATTACAAACCATTTACACCCTAGTTTCTCGCGCTTTGGATGCATCTAGAAGAAATGCCTAATTTCCTCAAAAGGTAGGTGACGATGGGGGTAGGAAATCCTAGAATCAACCCCAAGTCCTATATATATATATATATATATATATATATATATATATATATATATATATATATATATATATATATATATATAACCCCCTCTCGACTCCTCAAGGTTGCACGAACTCAACCGGCTCATTCCCTGCTTCTCTCGTGCTTTGGATCAACGTATTAAGGTAGCTCCAGCGAGCTCTCAGTCGCGGCGCCGCCGCGAGGCTATCCCTGACATCGGGTGGGAGCGGATAGCAGGAACCGTTCGATCAGGTTCCACACTAGTCCTCGATAGTCATCAACGGACCAGGGCGCTCCGCGCTGCATGTTGCCTTTGAGTCGGCGCGGGCGCTAGGGGGCCGCACGATCACACACAGTCAACAACAACTCACGATCTGACGGCCGACGTTTTTCCAAAAAAACAAAAAGTAAGTTGCCTCTCTGCCCGATATTTCAGAAAATGATGGAATCTTGATTAATTCGCTAAAAATCATTCCTTTGGCCGAAAAATGCAAGTAGTGCTTTTTGATCAAAAAAATGTGTAAAATATGATAAAAATGATATCAGAGCCTAATTGTAAATGCTATTAAAAATATAGGGTTTTACATCTTTTAATGCATTAAATGACAGAAAAACCCTAGAAAGAGATAAAAGCAATCATGATGAATCTTGATTTTATTTTTGATCAATGTTACCCTGTTAAGAGTAAAGGAAAGGGTAAAATCATAAAAGGATGATTAATATGATGCTTTTAGGGTTTTTGTGATCATGTACATGAATGAGCTTTAATGGGCCTTGAAACCCTAATGTTAGTCATTATGACTCTTAATGGCTTTAATTGTTTAAATTCATGAATAAGGCTGAGGTATGATGGTTCAAAGCTATTTTCAGTATAAAAGTTCTTAATTGTGGATAAATACACTTAATATGGTAATTAGGGTTTTCTAATGGATAAAGGTGGAATTAATGATAAAAGAGTTCATATGTGAATTAGACCATAATGAACTATGAGTTGTTGATATGAAATGAACCAAAGATGATAATGGGGCCTAAAGATCGTATCATGAATTAAAAGGATAAAAATGGTAGTTTTAATGTAAAAGAATATAATGGACTTAATTGATGGTTAATTGTGTCATTAATCTGAAATTAAGATTATATGTTGTTAAAAGGTAACCTTAATATCTTTCGTGAAGAATAGATGAGATAATTAGGGTTTGTGAGTAATTGTATAAAATTAGGGTTTGAAAGAGTAAAAATGAAGAGGAACCCTAATTGCAATAGAAACCCTAAAAGTGGACTAGAAACCCTAGGAAGCAAAGCTAGGTTTATAGATCTTGATGGCATGATCAATGATAGGAAATTGGATGCATGTTTCAGGATCATCTTGTGTGCTTGCTTGTTTACTAGATTTCTTGCTTAGTTGGATTATTTTTGCCCTCAAGTCAGCCTGTTTTCCGAATGATTTGATCGCATTGAATGCAACCTAACAGTTTGGATGTTCATAATTACAAATCATAAAGTCACTATGATTATCACAATTATAATAGAAATGTGTATTCTCACACCTACATGCCATCCTGATGGATGATGTCAAAAGGTCAAGCCCAGGAGGAAAGACCCATGGGCACCATGAGTGGTGACTCCAGACACCAAGCTTGGGATTGAGAAGGTGGTCTTTATTGAATGACTAATGGGTCGGGATTGAGAAGGTGACCTTAATTCATTGGCAAAAGTGAAACCCTAAGGAGGGTATGCCAGGATTAGGACAAAAGCGGTGGAGAATGTCACATTGAAAGTGTAAATTGGCTTGTTAATTAACTTGATTGTGATATTTAGATTGTTAGCCATATGTGTGAAATTTTGGTTGTCCCCACATACCAGCATATTCCAATATACTGATCGACGTTTTGTTTGTCGGCATTTTTGGTACAAAGTTAAAAAGGACAAACAGTAAAGTGGCATATGTTGAATTAAATAAGAATTAAAGTGCGAGGAGGATTAGATAGAATAGATTCAAGCTATGGATAGAAGTAGATATCCAAAGTTTTTAAAAGGTACGCAAAGTTTTATTTTATACCAACTTTCTGTATAGTTTGGTAGAATTTTATAATTATTATTGATTATTTGTCGAACATTTGATCTTGTTAATTGGGATAACGGCTCTGACCTCTTAATCATCCTTAATTGGGGGTTACTGGGAGGCGGGGTCGTTACACTCAGCCTAAAAACTCAATAAGGGTGCTGCCCTACTGGGAAACTCCAAGGTTTGTTGTGTCGTGTTCATCAGAAACAACAAAGGACATTCCGTCACAATGACTTCTATGAGATGTTTAGGGCCCTGGTCTGTTAATGTTGCTGAGACTATGGCAGACAAGCTGGGACTAGAGCTTGTAGCCTCTATGTCGATCCCAAATTTTACGTCAAATCCGATGCCCTCAATGTTATTCAGAGAATCAACAACACTTGGGAGGGGAGAGATTCAGGGATGGATACCTTCAAAAACATTGATAAATTAAAAGACAGATTTGAGAAGACTGAGTTCAAACATGTTTTCAGATAATAAAATGGGGCTGCAAATGAATTGGTAAAAATGAGTTTGGGATTGAACGGGAGTCTGCTTGTTCGAAAATTTGCCCACAAGATGTATGCAAATTATGCGTCTCGACGTTAGTTTTACCAATATATGAGTCAGTGAGTTTCGAAAAAAAAGGGCTAACAGAGGAAGAGGGGAATGAATTGATAGCCAAGTTATGGGCTATTTGGAATCGGAAAAGCAACCTGCAGTAAGTACTTATTCAACAACCAGGACCGCAACATCTTCCACCTTTCACAGACCTATACCATGCAATGATAAGTGATAACTGATCAGGGGCGGAATCAGAAATGCACAATAAGGGGGCTTGAGTTTCTAAAGTGGGGCTGAAAAAATAAAATTTGCACACAATGAGATTCAAAACTATACCATTTACACAATTAAAGGTGCAAAGTACCACTTCAATTAGTCACTCTTTATATTAAACATACTGGGAAACATGTATATATCTAGTTATTAGTAGTATTTTTTACATTTTCATAATTATATTTCATCACTTTTTTGCAGGGTCCTAATTCCGCCCTTGTAACTGATTATAGAAGAGTTCAAGAGGCTAGAAGGACCCAGCTTTGCCGCCGAGATAGTAGATACCTGCTAGCTGGGTCTGCAAGCTGAACTGCAATGATGCGATTCGGAGGACCATAGGAGCGGACGTGGAAGTGGTTATTCGCGACTAGACTTCTCTATAAAAGCAATGAGAAGCAAGTTCTAGCTAAAACTCGTGCATGGCTCTGTGGACTGCAGATGCAAACGCCGCCAGATTTGCCATGATGACAGCACAAGATCTCCATCTTGAAAGCGTTTATTTGGAAACCGACAGTCATATTCTGGTCTGGGCTCTTCTGGAGCAAGCTGCTACAAAAGACCACTTCGGTCTTATTGTGGAAGATAACAAACTTCTCACTTCCCACTTTTTTATTTTTACATTTAGCCACATATATAGAGTAACTAACTCAGTAGCCGTGTAAGTTAAATGATGGCAATAGAACCTTCAGAAAAATACCGGGATTTTAAATTACGGCAGCCAACATATAGAGATAATTGTGACATCTATCAAAGGTTATCAATTTATATTAATGCTAGAGACAATCTTGAAATCGTCAATATAAAAATACCGGGATCTTAATGCTAGAGTCAATTTTTTCTTAATTCTCGTCACCCTCAAATATGGTGAAGATGTGCTCTAATAATACGGTTTTGTTCTTTCGGTCAAGCAGAAAGTGAAGCAGCAGCGACGACATGGTTTAACGACGGGCCTCTTGATCATGTAGTAGTCCGATCCAGTGATTCATTTTCACTTGTATAACTATTATTTCTTATCGGGCTGGGCTAGCTGGGTTGGACTGGGCTGAACGAATTAGACTTCAGCACATCTTTTGTGCATGCAATACTAAAGTTTCAGGCTGGCGTAGGCGTTTGAATCGTTTCTGCCACATCTTCCATACATGCTATGCTGACAATTTTGGAATGGGCCAGGCATTTCATACATTCCAGCCGCATTTTCCGTGCATGAAAAGCTGTCACGCTGTTCATGGAGCTTCTTTTTGACATTACTAGCAATGAACACGTGCTAAGCACATGATTTACCATAAGGATAAGCATGTGATTTGGAGTGAGCTAAGCACATAGATAATCGACAAGGCGAAACTAGGAAGGAGGTTGGGGGAGGCTCTAGCCCCCCTCCCAAAAAAAATGATGAAATATAATTATAAAAATATAAAAAGTACTAATAATAATTAGATATGTACATGTTTCACAATGTGCTCAATAGAAAAAGTGACTATCTGAAGTGGTACTTTACACCTTTAGTTGTGTAAATGGTGCATGTTCAAATCTTGGTGTGCTATATTTTACATTCTAAACAGAAGAATAAAAAATCTTTACAACACTTGTGTGGTATAATCATTGCTTCGAATGCTTCCTCATAAATAAAATTAACAATGAAAAAATCTTCAAATTTAGTGTGAATTGATAAAGAATAAGTCGTGGAATAAATAAAATATTTAATACAACCACATTCTCTAGTGTTTTAAAATTTTCCTTTAGCAAAAAAAAACGTTATCCACTTGCTCTAGAACTTATTGTATATGCTTCATAATTATAAGTTAAAAACTACATGTGTAGTTGTCATATAAATCCTACAAAACATGTGTTCTAATAAAGTTGGTGAAAATTTTGATCCAGAATAATTACTTATTCTTCATATATGAGATATATAAAGATTGATGAATATGTTAACAAAATAGATAAAAACAAAGATATTATATATTCAAAAATCATGTTTTATGCGATTACATGTTTGCAACTCAAAACAATATTCAATGAATATGAAGTTGAGGAGACATTCTAACCAATAATGGAATTGATCAAATATCAATATGAATTGATTTCTGGCTAATATGATAGTTACTTCTTTAGGATGAGTGTAGGTGAGTAGTGTATATAATATGTTCTGGAATTTCTTATTACTAAATATTTTCAAATGGTTACTAAAAGAATAATGTGTTTTTATTTGTATAATAGGAATATATGTGTATGTGCAAGCTTTGTATGTTTTATTTGTTATTCAATATTTGGCATTAAAATCATGGACACGATATGAACCTATTTAATTTAAATTATACATTCTATGGACCTGTCCAAAAATTTAGACCTAGATAGATGATAGTTATATAGTTGATGTTATGAAATCCACTTTCAAAGCCAAACAACTAAATATCAATGGTTAATAGTATTGTCTTACTCTTTTGTTAAAGAGACTTCTAGTTGCGGGCTTGTTTGAAAATATAATCTATATTAACTTCTTCAGCACTAATGTAATTGCATATGGTTGAAGAGGGAAAACAGTCCGCATGAGCTCCACTTGCTGGAGTAACACCACCGTCCATTTGTTGGAGCATCACTGGCATCAAATTATGGAAGAACTTATGGACATGTTTCATAATTTGTAAGCATGTCACTAATTCGTATTGTTCTTCAAATATAAGATGTTGAAGTTGTAGGATCAAAGAAAATGCATTCTAATTTGGTTGTGTGAATTGATAAAGATTATATTTTGGAATCAGTATAATTAATAGCAATAACCACATTAAAAAGCAATCTACTATTTCAATTTACACACGATTTTTTCTTTAAAAAATAATTTAACAAGAAAGAACATTTATTTACTTGCTCCAAATATAAATATATATGGTTATAATAAGCTAAAAATTGATGTACAACAACAATGATCAATGAAACATAACAATACGTGTGACCCTTTATTGCTATGTTTATCTGATTATCCATTAAAGAAGTAAAATAATTATGTACTCATAAAGAGACAAAGAAATTTGGCAAGTAGAGACGGGGATTGGAACAAGTATATTGAGTTTTGGTAGGACCATTTTCAAACTCATATTGTTAAATGGATTTTAGACAAGGTCTAGGACAATACAATATTTGAAAATCTTAGTCCATACCACGTTGACGAAATAGGTTTGAGTTTTTGGTTGTTTCAAAATACTTCAGACTACTTTAATAATGATTTTAATCTAACAATGTGGATTAAAATTATATAGTATAAATTATACATATAAGAAAAAACACTCATGTTCCATGCATTTCTGAGATATAGTTAAATTCATCCAACCTTTTTAGAATTTCAATTGATTAGAAAGTCATATTTTATTTTAATGATTTTTTCACAAGTATGCGATTGCAATGATTTCAAAACACATTTATTGTGAGTAGTTTACATCCATATTATAAGGTTAGATTTGGTATTGCAAACATTTGAAATATTTGATAGGTGCATATAACTTAAATTAATCTCGATATTATGTTCTTTTAGCCTTACAATATGACTAACCACCAAATTCAAGAAGGGAAACTCAGATGGTTAGATCCTTGATTTGTTGTCAAGAAGTCCCAGTTTTAAAACACGACAATGGCATAAAAATTATAACTTAAAAGTTCCCATTCATAATATCTGACCAGAGATATATTATATATAAACATATAGGTATATGTACATATATGTAACCGATATGGCTATCTGAATTTTCATATCTTGTTTTACCTTGGCTGGACCCAACCCGTATAAAAATCTAGACTAAGATTTTCAGCATATCATAAGTATAGTTTATATGATTTAATTTTGAGTCGAGTTATACAAATCAAGATATTAATCATCCTGTCATCCGATGTACATCCAATATGCTAAGTAAACGTCTCAAATCATTAAAGAAATAAAAATATGAATAGCTGAACGTAGATTGGCTGCTTGGGAATAGTACAAATGTAATTGGAAGCATACATTTGTCATCATAAAAAGAATAAACAAAAGACAATTGGAAAAGAACACATTCACATATGTCACCTGTGCTTATTTATAAGGTACTATAAGAAATAAAGAAGATCAAATATATTTTACATTAGAACATGAAAGTTTCCACTTTTAGCGTATTAAAGAATGGGATGTAGTGAAACTGTAAAATATATTCTTGCAATGAGCTAGTACAATACACGATCACACTTCTAAGTTCCCACTACACCTAACTAAACAAGCCTTATGGGTAGGATGTTCTCAGCTTTAGAAGAAAAAAATACATCCTACCAGAGCTAATACACTAAAAATCAAGGCATTCCAAACATGATAACATTTTAACACAAAGAGTCATATACGACAATCAATCATTTGAAATTTTCTTAGCCTATTAAGCAAAAGTATGATGGCATGTGATGATGTAAGGAGTGAGATCACAGTGGGAAACCACTCCCTACTAAAATAAAAAGAAAACATCCCAAATCAAACACCAACATAAAAATTTTCTCGAAAGAGACAAAACTAATTTATTCAACATGAATGTATCATAACACTAAAGTAGCAGTAGAATATAAAAATGTATCTAACCATTACAAAGATTGTTATCAACACTAGACTTTCACCACATAAGGTGTTATAAAGGAAAAACTAACTACATAAATGACTAGTTGAGGATCACCTAACAACTTCAATAAGGTCTCCCACAAAGATCTGATTAAACTTGTTGTGGTCTTGGTCCAACCTGGTTGTCTCCTCCTTGACCTATTCCTGGGGTTGGAAGTGTACCCCACAAAAGGAAAAGAAAAGGAAACATCAACAAAAAGTTGGTATGTGCATGCTACAATGAAGTTGAGCAATATAATGAAATAAGGACATTAAATAAAAGGCTTCCCATAGAAAAATTAAAGGACTACCCAATCGGGCATAAAAGAAAAAAATCTCAATAAAAGAGACAAATAAGGAAAAGTATAAAAATAAAGTATCCATGTGTTTCACCTATGATAATTCTAGACAATATAAACATGTAGGTAGGAAATAACACATCAACTAAAAATAATGTGGGGTGAGCAGGGTCTTGTATACATCTACTCTAAAATATGGGGTGGCAGGGTCTGTCAACATCTGTCTAGGCACATCTTCCCTAACTATTTTTATATGAAGGAATTTTCACATCTGCGCACATATTTGAGAATTTTCACATCCACATAAAAGAGCATGTAGCATTATACTAGCAGTCACCACATGATGCATAACAAAAGAATAAGCAATTATAAAATAGAATAATAAAGATGAGAACATCCAACAAAATAAAGTGGGATTAGAGGATCCATGCCATCACATAATGTGCCATATATACATCCACTACAAAGGTGGGCAAAGAAGCACATTCACAAGAGAATGCTCCACCATGAGGAAAGCATATGAAATAGACCAAGAGAATGTCCAAATATGTTTGCAAGATCAGTAACAATATAATGTACTTCACATGAAGCATATTTTCTAAAAGAACAAGTTAATGTCCATAGGACCAAGAAAGAGAAGAAAATAGGTGAATTGCTCAAAAAGAATAATTGGGTATGCAAACATACCTTAAACCAGGGTCCTAGAAACTCTCTTCACCAACCTAGTTATTTCTAAGATCAACCTTGCCTAATTAAAAATTATTCACATGTATTAGGGTTTGAGATTCATATATATGTAATGAAACCCTAATTCAGAACTTTCTACAAAACATTAGATTTTGGACTTCAAAACTGAACCAATCGACATATTTGGTTTTTCTTATTAAGAAAACATATTTATTCACTAAATTTGGAGTTCATATGAATTAGTTACCCATTTTAGGACTTTTTATATTGATCAATTAGATCCTTAAAAATCCATCATTTAAAACATGGAAATCAGGCTTTTAAACTATTTTCATTGTAAAGATCATATTTTTCTTATTCCAAAACACATTTTTACTGAATTTTTTGACGAGTGGATTGAAAGATATGATTTTTGCAATTTCGACCAATCATAAAATTGAGAAACGCCAAATAATCACCAGAGAAATTGTGAGAGAGGGAGAGATATGGGGTCGACCCGACTGACTTCACCTAATAGCATGCATCCAAGTCACTCGGTGAAGGGCCCACTAGACCTTGCCTAAAACAAAGAAAAAGGAGGTGTGAAAAGACGAATTTGCCCTCGGCGATAAAACTAAACGAGGAGGGAAAAGAGAGGGGCAGATATGAGAAAACACGAGGATTCATCTTCCCCTCCCAGAAGGCACACCATGGACACTGCTCAAAGCAGCTTGGCCGGAATTGGGGGAAATGATAGAAGAGGATAAATGAGGGTTTCGACGGCCATTTTGCAAACAAGAAGGGTCCCAGGTTTTAACCGCTAGACCAATTTGGCTGAGGTCGCAAAATAGAGCACTATGAGACCCCAAACAGATTCTCCACAAACTGAGTTCTTGGTGGAACATCACAAGGTCTCCAAGACAAATGGAGGTGTAGAAAGATTACACGAGGTGTGACGGAACTAAAGGTGTAATCGCCTATTTATATAGTTAGGGTTTTGGCCATATAGGGGGGTAGCTTCGAGAAGCTTGGAGAGGGAAATTACGAAAATAAAAAATACTGGAAACTAGGGCTCATATAAGGAATCAAATTGCTTAGAATCTCCTCACAAATTCAATGCAAAAGAAGTCGTGAAAAATTGTTTAGCACTGAGCGAGAAAATTGTAAGAAACCGGATTAGAAAATCGTGATTACTATTCACCATGAGTGGGTATCCTACGCAAGGTAGGAGACAAAATCTCTGTCGTCCATCTTTTAATTGGGTGGTCCTCATCGCACGCGTCGGAGTGACACATAAAATGAAATCTCAATCCGATTAAACTAAAGTGCACATTAAATTTATTTCCCTTTTCTCTCTCCTCATTTGAGGGTGCAAATGAATCCCAAATTTAATGAAATATGACACCTAACCTATTCTTAATATTAGGAATCTGAATATGTATTTAGTTTTGCCTTTTGGAAACTTTTAATGTGTTAAATAAATCAAATCTTATTTTCTCTTTCCTCCATCATTAATTGTCATAAGATTCTCCAAATTTGATGAAACTTCACCCAAAAGTCATATTAAGTGCGTTGGATACGGATTTGTCATCAATTTTATATGTTGGAGTTGTTTGTATAATTATTTAATATTTTAAAGGTTCTACACACTTTCTCTCTCCTAACTTCACATGTATATTAAAGATGATCCATATTACATGAAAATTCACCCAAAGATTATTTTTAATGTGTAGATTATGAATCCAAAGTTATTTTCCACTTTAGGAATCATTAGGTATTTTATTTAATATTTTGAAGGAAAACTCACCTTTTCTTTTCAACATAAAATAGATATAGTTATTATCATTCCAAAATTATGAAACTTGGCCTCCAAGCCAAATCAAACCCAAGGAAAATGAATCCTAAGTTATTTTTAACTGATTCATCTTTCTTTTATGAATTTTAGCCCATTACCCATTATTACCACAATTTGTCTTATTAAATAATTCAATATCACATTACCTTACTTAAAGAGTTATTATTTATCTTTTTATCTCTACCTTGTTCCAAAAAGGCTAAGGAAAGATCTAGAACGAATCTACCCTATCATTATCACACATAATTTTATTTATTTCATATTTTAGTTGAATTATGTGTCATTATCCTCACTTATGGACACCTTGTCCCATTATGTACATTATTACCCCATGTGACATATCATGTGCACCCTTCACTGATCTTATGATCAATTTGAAGATAGTAGGTAATATTTATTTATATTCTACATGTTAGGGTGATTTATTCATGTATTAACATATTTAGGGTTTCAATTAAACCACTAATGAGCATACATGTATCCTAGTTTGGCTAAGCCCAAAGACTAGGATATCTAACCTCTTAACCCTGGGAATAGGATTAAGTTCTTGGTTTCAGTATGTTACAAATGAAATTTTCAAATCCATTAGTTATAGAAAATCTAAACTATATGTTTCTTGCATCTAATGTATAATCAATTCTAACAATCTATATAGCCAAATGATTAATATGATTTCATGATATCATTCGGTACGATATGAGATGGATATAGAGGCAATTAGTATTTCATCATAACGTCATAGAAATTTCATATTTGTACCTCAAATAAGTTAGGATTTTTTATAAGAGACGAGATGTTAATTTTTGTGATCTCATATTTAAATGCAATATACACCAAATTTTGCACAACCTAAACATCTAAAAATTATAAGTTGTTGACAAAATGATAATTTTCAAATTTAGTTGTAGTGAAAAGACATGACCATATAAGAAATTGCAAAGTGTAAAGACTTTTGAGTTATAGTACCATAGAATTCAATAAATGTCATATATAGGGTTTGTGTATGACAGGCTATGGTAGGATCCATACCCACTAGAATCAACCGTTGGAAAGACCTGAAGATGATGATGATGATAGTATTGTGAACAAGACCTGGACTAGCAACCCCTATGCCAGAAAGATGCCATTATGAGGGTGCATATGGGAAAAAGGAGAACCCTCATCCTACAAAGAAAGAAGCAACTACATGAAAGTTGAGCGATACACTCAGATCTATGCCCTATCTCACCAAATATGTAGAAGGACTCTAATATATCAATGTCGCTTGTCTGGCGTGCTTCCTTGAACCATTAAATCACATGGTCATTTTCATGGAAATTAGAATCAACTTAGGATTTCAAGCATTAATTAACAAGATGCACTCACTCTGGAACCCTATGAAGCAATTTAGGGTGATTAATATTGATCAAGGATACTACATTATCCAATTTGCCAATCAAAAATATTAACTTAAGACGATGACGGGTGGCCCATGGACTATTTTTGGAAACTATCTTTCCCTATAGTCTTGGTTTTCATCTTTCAAATGCTCTGATCTGATCCCAAGGAAGATCGTTGTTTAGGTACAAGTCCCTAATTTGCCTACTATCCTTTATCAAACTAGTCACTGAGCAACATCAAAAACTTCATAGGGAAGACCATTAAGATCAAGTCACATACCTCATAAGGATACAATAGGGAGTTTGCATGTTTTTTTGTAGAGGTAAAAATTCCAAAGCCTCTTCTACCTGTGATCTTCATTAACAATGAACTCTTTCATCAACAATATGAAAATCTTCTTATGGTGTGCATCAGGTGTGGTCTTCTACGTCATGTTGATGTTGATTGTAAGCATGATTCCACTCCTAAGTCAGACCCAATGAAAACTTGAATCTTGATTCCTATTCTTTCTATTACCCACACCATGGCAATCCACCCATAAAAACCTGAGCAACACAAATCTTAGCATCAAAATACCACCACCAGGATAATAGTCAAGAACAACTAGAAGGAAAATAACAAGAACCACCATGAAGAGGAACCTATCCCAATTTTTTAGGATGACTCACCCACCAATGATGATGATGGCGAATGGGGTATAGCCATGAATAAGAAGATAAAAGGACACACCAAGAAGTAAGTGACACACAACCTAGAAAAGGGAAATCTATAGAAACTAAGAAAGATTCAACATTAAAATAATATGTAAATATTGTAGTTCACCTGTGTGACAATCAAACCAATTTTGGTCAAACATAATCTCCTAGATCTAGTGATTCATATCAATTCCAAGAACAAAAATCTAGCATGCTCAAACATCCTTATGCCCCACTTCTCTGACATAGGAAATGGGGTAATGGATACATGATGTTGAGCAATCAAAAAATTATCAACCATGCCAATATTAGCCCTGATAGGGTTAGGAAAAAAGGATATACTAGTGGAATTTCATGCATTGAGGAACACCCAAGAAAAATATTTCAAGATGTCTCAAGGGTTTTTGGGGTCCAAGATGAGGAACCCACAATCCAAGATGATGATGTAATGAATGATGAAGGTGAGGGCAACAAACAACCAATTGGGATGTGTGTAGCCATAAATTGAATTCCTTTCCAACCAATCTCTCGAAATGTTTCATATGAAGATCTAATGTTGTAATGTTCAAGTTTCCTGCTCAGGCAACAAGATTTCTTTGATTAAAGAACTAAAACCTTCTCACAAATTGCAAATTCTTACAATTATCAAACCACTATGCAGTGGCAACATTGTAGAGACATTATTTAAGAAATAGGTTTCCAACATTCCATTTAGTCAAAGCTATTGGATTCTTAGGTGAAATCTGGGTTGTATGGGAGAGAAACTAATGCAATGTTGAATTTTTTATGTAAATGTTGCTAATTTATCCATTGAAACGTTGACTATGAATGGTTTTTAACAATGATATATGCTATCCCCAGTCCCAAGAAAAGGAAATTTCTCCAGAGTAGATGGGAGGATCTTGTTGTGAATCTCTCTTCTACTTGGGTTCTCATGGATGAAATTTACACCATGTTGATCATCAACAAGAAACAAGTCGGTACCTCCTTTGGAAAATATGCTAGTACGCACTTTAATGGATGCCTAAAGAATCATAGACTTGCTGATATGAAAAGTCGAGGCCATTTGCATACTTTTTGGTGAGGGAGATTACAAGAAAGATTTGATAGAGTTATCTCCAAATAAAAATGGCTCAACCTCAACTCTGATGTGTCTATTACTATCCTACCACATGTTGATTCCCACCACAACCCCTTGGTCACTCAATAATTATGCAGCTACCCCAAGGGAGAAATCAGTTTTCAAAACCAAGGCAAGTTGGACAAAATCATCCCAGACTTTAACATAGAGATCCTTCCCATTGGAACATCCAGGAACATTTCTTTATGATATATAATCTTTTAAAGGTGCCTCTGAAATGGGTAGCCAAACACATCAATTATCAATACAAGGAGAAGAGACTCCTCCTTTCTCAAATTGACAAATGTCTGGTAACCCCAAAACTCAAACAACCTTATTCCTGAAGAAAGTTCTATTGATCTTCATGAACATTACAATAAACTCCTCATGCATGATAAGGTAGATTGGTGCAATGAACCTGCCTCCCGGTAACCCCCAATTAAGGGAGACCCGAAGGTCAGAGTCATTATCCTAATTAACAGGATCAAAGGTTCAACAATTAATCAGTAATAAATATGAAATTCTACCGAACTAAATTGAAATCTGGTATAAAATAAAACTTTGCATACCTTTTTCGAAAGCTTGGATATCTACTGCTATCCACATCTGGAGTCTATTCTAACTAATCCTCCTTTGTACTTTAATTCTTATTTAATTCCACATATTCCACCTTACTGTTTGTCCTTTTAAATCTTATACCTAAAACACCGACAAACAAAACGTCAGTCAGCATAAATGAATATGCTGGTATGTGGGGACAACCAAAATTTCACAAATATGGCTAACAATCTAAATATCACAATCAAGTTAATTAACAAGCCAAATTATGCTTTCAGTGTGACATTCTCCACCGCTTTTGCCCTAACCCTGGCATACCCCCTTCCAGGTTTCTCTTTTGCAAATGACTTAAGGCCACCTTCTCAATCTCGAGCTTGGTGTCTGGGGTCACCACTCATGGTGCCCATTTGTCTTCCCTCCTGGGCTTGACCTTTGGCATCATCCATCAGGGTGGCATGTAGGTGTGAGAATACATAGTTCTATTATTATTGTGATAATCATAGTGACTTTATGATTTTCAAGTATGAACATCCAAATTGATAAGTTGCATTCAATGTGATGAATCATCCGAGAAACTTTTCGAGAAACTAATGCGATTAACCATAATTAACCACATACCTATCAGGCTGATTTGAGACAGAATTAATCCAAATCAATGCAAGAAATCCAATAGGCAAGCAAGTACACAAAGAGATCTTAAAATATGCATACAATTTCCTATCATTGATCATGCCATCAAGATCTATTAAACCTAGCTCGCTTCCTAGGGTTTCTAGTCCACTTTTTGGGTTTCCATTGCAATTAGGGTTTCACTTCATTTATACTATTTCAAACCCTAATTTTAAGCAATTACTCACAAACCCTAATTATCTCATCTATTCCTCATGAAAGATATTAAGGCTACCTTTTAACAACATATAACCTTAATTTCGGATTAAAGGCACAATTAAACATCAATTTAGTCCATTATTCCTCTTTTACATTAAAACTACCATTTTTATCCTTTTAATTCATGACAAGATCATTAGGCCCAACTATCATCTTTGGTTCCTTTCAAATTAAAAATTCTTAGTTCATTATGGTCTAATTCACATATGAACTCTATTTATCATTAAATCCACCTTTATCCATTAGAAAACTCTAATTACCATATTTAGGGTATTTATCCACAATTAGGAACCTTTATACTCAAAATAGCTTAGAACCATCATATCTCAGCTTTATTCATGAATTTGAATAATTAAAGCCATTAAAAGTCACAATGACTAACCTTAGGGTTTCAAGGCCCATTAAATCTCATTTACATACATGGAACCCTAAATTAATCAACTTTACATGTAAAACAGATTGAAGTTCGAATTTAGTATTCAACATGTTATTACTTCACAAATTAACCTATTAAACCTTGAAGATTCATCCTTTATACTCAAATAGGGTTTCTAAGTGCTTAATCATTCTTATTTGAGGGAAAAACCCTAAATCATGCAAGAAACATCTAGATCAGGTTCAAGTTCATCATTAACTATTCAACAGGTTGCAATTACTCAATTTCATCAATTAAGTATCATGAACTTAACCATAATGTTCAATTAGAGTTTCCAATATAATCCATAAGCACTTTTCAATAGATTAGCACACTTTTCCAAATAGGAACGAAATCAGGTTCTCAAATCAATTTTATTGCATTCCTCATATTTTTCTAAGCAACTTTCATGATAACTTTTTATCATCAGATTTAGAAATAATTAACTATGATTTTCGCAAGGTTCATTACCTTTGGGCCAATCAGTGGCCGCCACCTCATCCAATTGAGTCATTTTTTGTTTTCACGCAGGTTGGGACCAAACCATGTCAAAAAGATATTCCTGCCCTCTGGTTTCTTTTCTGGAGTTAGGGGGTAGAGGGGTCTTTTCCACTATTCTTCTTCTACCTCGCACGGGCTTGCCTTCCGCAAGTAGTACCCCGTCTGGTCAACCAAGTGACTGACTTTGGGCTCTAGGGCATCAGAGACCAAGCTAACTCAACTACAGCTCTGCCAGGACCAGCCGGAGTCGATGGCACTCTTGGATTCGTCGATGGTGTACCAAATTTCCGGGTCGAAGGAGCTTTCCTCCAGCAGGGTGTGCGGCCTGATCAAGCTTCTTGGCGGAGGTTTTCTTACAATTGTCTGCATAGAACCGGACGATCCTTTGTTGCGAACTCAATGGTGTCGCCAAGGTTGGCGCATGTGGCTTGTGCCTCCCCTCCCCTTCTTATCTAGGGGTTAGCCCCCTATTCTTTCCCACAAATTAGCAGAAATCCACATAGTTCAGGAAAGGTCTGCAACCTTAGGTTGGTTCGATGCGGAAATCACTCCCGAAGCCAATGGAATCATTTCCTCCATTGCACATTGCCAATACTTTGAGAAAATCTAACAAGAGGATTGTTCCCACTGGACACTATGTTCCAGTCTCCTCGTGAGACTGGGATCAGTTCGGGGCAGTTGGATCTTAGATCTACGGTCCTCGTTTAATCCGAATATCCAGATATCATTGTGACATTTAATATGATTCAAAGATTACTCATTTACTTTAGGAAACTTCTAAAAATCACAACTCATTATTCCTTTATCATTTTTCCACTAAATTTTAAAGGAAACTTCCTCTTGGCTTTATCTACTCACATACCAAATTTGAAACCCAAATTCCAAAGGAAAAGGGTGTTTCCTTCATATGTAAGTCATTCATTAATAAAACCAAATTAATTGATATTTCCTCTTTCATAATCTTTTATTTTCTTTATTTTTCTTCCTTTTAGCATTAGAAATCTTATGGATATGAAAATCCACCAAAGATAACTCAATCTTACCTCTTTCCACTTATTTCCCATATTTTATCATTGTTTTCAATTTCTTTCTTAATAAAGAAATATTTAATTGATTTTTTTCTTTTTTTATTGCATTATTTTTGCAACTTTGGACTCCTTGGAACCCAAGAGGCACGAAATCCACCTTTGGATAATATTCCATTACCTTCTAGAGGTTTCTACCTCTTTCTTTTCTCCATTTCTTAATTGTTTCATTTAATAATTGAATTTCCTTTTTCTTTTCATTGTTATTGGGCTCAATAGCCAATAAAGCCCACAAAGCAACCAACAAGGCTATTGTAAACGAAATTCATTCATCTCCAATCAAATCACACCATTATTTATAATTATTAAGAGAAATTTCATTTCTCATCAAAAGAACCCAAAATTGGGGTTGTAACATCCTTCCCCTCTTATAGTAATTTTATGTTCAAAATTCCACTAAACAAACAAACAATTTAGGATAAAAATGTCCATGTCCATCATTGGCCCCTATGTGTCTTTACCCTATCCATGGTCCTTCCAAAGAACTGTTATCAACACATATTCTTTTCTTTGAGTTCTTTCACCTTGGCATCTAGAATCCTCACAGGTGACTTAGGACATTTCAGCCTCCCTTGGGGCTCACTAGGTTCATTGCTCAGCACATGGCTCGGGTACCTCACACAGTGCTCTAAATTGGACACATGGAACTCATCAAACATCACATTATCATGAGGGGTAAGACTATACACAAGAATCTCCACCAATCCATCTCAAATGGACCCATGTATCGGGGACTCAACTTTCTCAGCTGTAGCTTAGAGGGGTCAGATTTCACATCACATATTCTCCCACAGCAAATTGCATGTCAGTCTGCTTTGCATCAGCTCATGACTCATGTCACCCCTGGGCTTCCTCAGCCATCGCATGATCAAAGCGACTTCATATGCACACATTGTGGCCCTTTTCTGACCTTCGTGAGGTCCTTTCACCAACATCATATTAATGAAGTGGTGACCGACACAACCTCCCTTATTGAGACTCTTTACATCCCGATACTGGCTATGGTGGTTATCATCACCTCTCTCATAGGGCAAGAACTGCCCCCCATGAATCACCCTGAATGAGCACACATGCTCTCATCAGACCCTCTTGTCTGGATCATACTAACCATCAGTTAGGGGTGATAAGCTTTACCAATATCGAGTTCGTCATGTATCTACTTCCACATTATGGAAGTGAATCTTTAGGTTATACTCAAAGACCCTTGGAACTCGCATCATGGTGTAGTTGAACCATATCTCTCTCATATATAGTTCAACCAGATCTATCCCTTGACAACACTCTCTCTCTCTAAGATCATGTCATGTAGGTAAGGTGATCTACCATAACCCACATAGCATCTTGACCTTCCTTGGTCCAGGGGAGACTTACCACTACATCCATAGTGATGAACTCCGATTCCCTCTCATACGAAAAATATGGTCTTTAACTACAAAAAAAATTGTAGCGAAAAACCCAAAATTTGTAGCTAAAAGCTTTGGCTACATTTATCCTTACATTTAGAATATGAAGCTAATACCCGTGTAGCTAATTGTTTAGGCTACATTTTTCAAAGTTGTAGTTTGTTATTCCTCTGGCTACAAATTCATATGTAACCCTAATTGTAGGCAAAAATGTCCTTACATATAAAAATGTAGTTTTCATTGTAGCTAAATGTATGACTACAATTCAATTTGTAGCCATGATATGTAGGGAGAGATGACATTGGTTACAATTTGTATATGTAGTTCGTGTATAGCAAACATTAGCACTTACTACACATGTAATTATAGCTAGTGTGTAGTGAAAGACACCATGTACTACACATATATATGTAGTAAGAGACATTATGTATCCAGTCAGTCGCTTGCCAATATAGAGGGGTTTTCAAAAAGAAAAAAGATGAATGTTAGTCAAGATCAAGTTGTGCTTACAATGTCAACAATGATACTTTTATTTATATTTGAACAATGGAGTACACATGGGGAGGACATTAACCTGGCCCCTATTTTACAATATGTATGGAAAAAAGATGCATGTATACAATATCTTCTTCCGACTACCTCTATCCACTACAGACTCTATATGCCACATGATCATGTACATCTTCTTCTATCTTGATTCTTCTTTTGTATTAATTCTGCCACTTATATCGTCAACAAATATGATAGCATTGATAAACTCATAAGAAGAGAAAGACTGCTAAGGTATTGCTCGTCTTGATTGAAAATAGAGAACTTCTCCGTGCTCTGCTTCTGATTGGACATAGGAAGCTCATGTAGTTGAGACCTTGTCTCTCCCTACATCAGGGTTGGATAAAGGCTTTATGTTATACATTTATCAAGCAAAAAGATGGCATGTATGAAACAACAATATGAAAAAAAACATGGAGTAATTGATCCCTAATTAGGAGAACTGTTGGCTATAGATACTCATCAAAGCAGCAGACTTGAATATCAGGAATGCTTACTCCTCATTCATTACAAGATTGCCACACAATTTAGCGGGTACATGCATTCAATAGTTAATAGACGCAACAAGAACAAATTGCAATTACATATCCTCATGTGTGCACCAATTTACAAAAATCGAACAAATCAAAAGGATTACTCATATTCTCAAGCAAACAAATTAAATCAACAACATGAAGGTCATGGAAAAAAAATAGTCTGCTATGATTCATAGTAAGCGTATCAGGTGGCACTGTTGAAGGAGCATGAACAAATGAACAATTCTAGTTATACATTAAAATGAGTCTGTTTAAGGTCAATTTTCCCCCAATATAGTTCACTCGATAATCTGTATAACTACTAAAGTAAAGGTAAATAAACCAAAAATAAACACAAATTTGATTTATAGATGTAATCTAATCACTTAGGCAGTAAGCTTAAGCGCTATGCCCACATAGCAGCCTAAGTATAAGAATACTATGGAGAAAGGTCATACCTTCTCTAGTGTAAAGTTTACTTGAATGGGAGCAGCATCACGTGGGTAAGAAGAAGCGAAGATGCAAATGCCACGCCTGAAAAACACATGTGCAATTACTTTATGTCAGCAATAGATTGTAGGTTTGCTTAGCATTACCTTGAATAAAAAAATGTTGAGTTGAAAGATAGCTTAACAGTTCTCAGTTAGATGCTACAACAACATGTCATATGCTTTTGAGGTGCCAACAAATATTCTAAACATCAACATCTAAGCAACATTTTAGGGACAGGATTAATGTTAATGTATACATCCATGTTGAGCAGTTACTAACCATATATTCCATATATTGATGCATAAATAAAACATTTATCTACTCCCCTTCATCAAACAATCCTTGCTTTTGGATGTTAATCACTGGTGCACAGATACTAATCCAAGTACCAAGCTCCAAAGTTATCTATGTGACTGACCAACTGTCCAAGGGTGCTAGCATCATATTAAGCAAGTTGAGTTATGATTATCCTAGAAGTAGTAGGAGGAGAATTTTAGTTGTATGATAGAATCTAGAATCCAGCTGACAGTTACAAAGAAGCTATGAACAGTCAAGTATTTTGCAGGTAGTTTTTCAAAATATTGTAGCAGAAGTAGATCAAATAGCACTTGCTGCAAATTGAAACCATGCCCCAGCTTATCAGTGAACAAAAGCAAAAGAGTGTTAGCACTTAGCATGAATTACATCATTATATGAATCTTGAACCAGTGAGGTTGGAACAATTAGGCAGTCCTAAATCAGGAACGCAGCTAGCAGCAACCAGAACTAGAAAAACGTTCACTCAAACAGGAACAAAACTCTGGAAAGAATGGCTCAGATGCAACGATATCAACTCTAAACAACAACATCAGAAACTATATAAAAGAAACATAAGTATCAACACCACATTTAATATGGTTCGTGTCAATTAGCAAAAAGATTCAGGTAGCTTACTCCTTCATCTCCATAGATAGTCAGATTGTGAATTCATTAACAATCCACTTAATATCAGCTCCAATAATTGTGGGTTTGTTATCAGTTCTCTTGGAAGTGTTCAATGCATACTTTATAGTTCTAACACCTACTTCATAGCCTTTAAAATCGTTCATAATAGCAGCAGAGCATTGAACATCCTTGTTGTTTAGTAACATGTGTACGATTTCTGTAGTGTTTGTAATTTAGAGAACATTAAGATTGCTTCCTCCATGTTTTGGGTGAAAGCAACATACCTCTTCATAAAGGCAACCAACCTAGAGGCAGGTTGGAAACCTCCAACATATAAGGTTAGCTATCTTGACAGGTTCATCTAATAGTTTAAAAGATAAAATTCAAAAAGAAGTAGATATATATCTCTCTAAAACACAGAGAAAATGACAATTTGTTATAATAACTTATATAACAATACCTTTTTATATGTAATCATGTTCCTCAGTCATTTGATTTCTTTGTCTTCCTGTTAGTAAGATTCAGCTTGGAGGCGTTGAATATTTTTTGTTCACCTACAGAACAGGTCTTGAATCTTATCTTCATCACATAGCCTACAAAATACTCACTCTCACCCCAATACACCCTAACAATTTCAAATATATTCATTCTAGGCAGAATATGGTGTGGGCATGGAAGCCAATCCACCATCAGTTGTCATCAAAATTCTTATCCGATATGGAAAACATACAAAATTCATGTCAGACTATACACTAGAAATAGGGCAAGTATAGCTATAGATTTAAATCCAAGGTCACATATAATAAAGAACTAAAGTATAAAAGATTTATTCATAAAGAACATCATATTTATTTCTCGTGAATAGACCCTCATACCTTTTTGCACCCTGGGCATATTACACGATTGCCCCTACTGACCAACCAATAGAACCATACGAGTTCGAGATTCATACCTAAAAGAGAAGATAAATAATTATGAATAAATGGATGGAAAAGGGCATGAAAACTATAAGCTAGTAAAATCTGAACAAGACGAGAGACTGCAGTTCTAATCTTTGAACACAACAGTAATACAATAAGAATCGTAAGAAGGATGGACCTCTATTTGCTTGGATAACACTCATTGTTTTCTACAATACTATTTGGAAGAGAAGAAATGAACAACTTTCTATTTAGATTGTAAAGCAAATAGTAGGTGTGGCTGCTAGCCATCTGAAATGGTTACATATTCACATAACACTCAACTAGATATGTAGGTAGGTCATCTACCCCATGCTATGTTCGAATGGTTACAAATTCACATGAACATATGAGTTTAGTGAAAGCCAAGAAAATTTATACGTATGCTCTATATATTCTCAACACTTGGGTAGTTTGAAATCAACGAGTCAGTCTAAATTGGTAAGATAGGTTATAGAGAAGTTGTTGCATATCTTTTGCACCATGTCGACTTCATTGATGTTCCTACAACACATGGAGCGTGGCTGAAAATGACACAATAAAATATGTAGGTTAGTAGCTGCCCCTTTCATTAGTTTATTAGTTTAATTGATGACTTGTAAAGAATCTCATTCTACCCAAATGCATCATTTATTAATGATAAATTTATGGCTAGGAAATTGGATTATTGGATTTCCTACACCAAACCACCAACTAATCCTAAAATAAGAAGGGAAATTCTATCAAGCGTGTCCCTTCCACTGTTATCATTTACCCATTGCTACCCAAACAACCACTCATGGGAAATGGAGAGCAGCCAACACCATAAATGGTGTGTTCCCCTCTCTAAGCCCTTAAGTGGCTTAGGTTTACGACCAAAGTGCAAGCATACACACATATTCTGGAACCAACAAGTCCATAAACATATAGAAGGCATCATCACTATTTGCAACACAAATATTCTACAATGTCGTCTGTGTAGACTGTATTTAGAAACCAATATCCTTATCAAATGACCAAACCAAAGACCAAGGATGTGAGAAATGAGCTACCCCTATCTTCTACTTTGATGAAAGGATGAGTGCAAACAGTGGTAGGCTGCAACCTATGGCAACCTACAGTAGGGGAGGAATCTTCACATTGCTCAAGGTTCATGCAGACTACTGAATCAGAAGCGTTGAACTTTTTTTTGGAAGTAGGACAATATTCTCCTAGCAATCCAACTGATCCCAAGTACAAGAAGCTTGTTTAGACATAAAAGAAAGTCTATTCAACACCCATCACCTTGACATATGGACTCTTCACCAAAAGCACTACAAAGGAATGGAGAAGAAAAATCAAAGCTCATGTCTACTTAAGTCCAGGAAACAAGAATAGTAACTATTAATTTGTTGTTGTATTTCATATACATTTCAAAAATAAACAAATTTAGTACGAAACATCATGTATTATGATTGTCTGTGTGATCAGAAATTCAAAAGGCACCACCAAAAATGTTATGGAGTTCATAATATATCTATTTATTTGTTCTAGAGGGAGACGGTATGAAGAAAAGACTTGAAGAGTGTAACATAATATTTGGGAAGTAAACCTAACACACATCAATTTCTATACATCAACGTATAATTTTACATGCAGACCTTATCACATACAAATAACAATATAGATGCATGTGTACATTATATAACAAAGAATAAAAAACTGAAGACAATTCTGATATAGACAGAAATTTTGAATAGCAAACCCTTACCTAAAGGTAGAAATTAACTGATCGGAATGTAGAGAAGGGGTAAGAAATATACCAAACTGAGATCAAAATGATTACTGGAAGGGGATGGTAATAGTGGGATGATGTGTATCTTGGGAATATCCAACATCAGAGGTTCAAGGTGGTGTTCTACCACCACCTGTGCCATGTGGGGTTCTCTTGAAGAAGTTTTTGTCATAGTAGGATACATTATGGACACTTGGGAGACAATATACTAAGCCAAGTCAATAATAATTGTATCCCTATGAGAAAGATATACCTTTGTGTGAACTCCTTCACTGAAGATCCTATGGACATTAAGAGGCCATATGAGCAGCCACAGGTAAGGACGTTTAATAATATACATATTCATGTTCTCTTAATTATCACAAATTATATAAATCGGGCTATAATACTGAAGATAATAAAACCAATTGTGAATTGATTTAGAATTTTGAAATGATAATTGATAAAACTCTACATATAGAAGGATAGTTTATGCTTACCTATAGGGTGCATGACTTCAGCTTGTTCCATCTCCAGATGCATCCTGTGGGATGGGGATGGTAACTAGATTCTGGAAATGTAGACACGAGAAAAGTACACAAGATGCAATACTATGAAAATATGATTATGTAGTAGCTTTTGATTATTCAATAAGACTCAATCTAGGTACCTTCTGGACTACAAACACACAACAGAGGCCTCATGGGAAACTTCAACTGGTATTCATCAGGTCATTAACAAATGTACTCGTGAAGATTCAATGTGTGGACCAAAATTAGATTAATTCTTGGGTAGGGAATACTACCATACATGAACTATGATGTCTATATATCAAAATATGGCATAGAACAAGTAGATTAATTGTTTATACACCAATATCCATGAAGTGTGCAATCTAATAGTCATCTTCTCAAAATGTGTGGTGTGGTGTGGTAGAATCCTCACTTGAGTCATTCTTAGGCATATGAAGGTGGTTGCCCAATTCAGTGACAGGAAAGATGCATGGTGGAATCAATTTCCTATAAGTCAAAGTCATGACTTCTGATATTTAGTCATGGATGTGGATTGTTGCCAATTGTACCATATCTCTATCAACTTTCGATAATTGTAAAACAATGTGATTGTGCCCCTTGTCACACCCTCTCTCATGGTCACTTGCCAAAAATCTGTTGACTTCAATATTGAAGGTGGAGGTGGGGTATAAGGATGTCTCTAAGATGGTCATCTAGACATGGACATGTGACCTACTTGGTTTACCATCTCTACTAGTTTGTGAATCATTTTGAAAGTTAGACCCCATAATGTAAAAGGTTAGTATATTATGCCATATGCATGCCAGTGATATTAAATATAAAATACAATTATACAAATCAGTTGCAAAAAGACTAAAAATGAATCTCATTCTGTTAAAGATGATGCTTACCTTTAGGTAAGTATGTTTGTGTGTAACGTGGAACTAATACGGTCTTACCTCCAAGTTTATACACGCCATATCAATGAAATAGGCTATGATCTAGATGCCTAAAGAATTTAAGTCATGATGGTATATTTCTGATACTGCTCAGGATAGCATGGACAGGAGATGAAATATAGGGAAGTAAATGCTTGTTAAAAACTGAAAAAGTTTGATTCATGTCTTCAATTTGCCTAGGGATAGCCACCAAGTCGTTATTTATAGTAGTATGCACAATGAAGTTGCGAGAATATCCTCCTTTGTTAGTGGTTCTATTTCTATAATATCTTCTATAGGAGGTCTTGCAACTAGTGCTACAATCAATTATGATGTTATCTGTATTTCATAGTTTACAAACATGATACTTGAACTAGTACACATTGGTCAACTGCTTGAAAATGGGTATTCTAAGCAAGAAACAACTTGAAAATGATCACTTATATCCATTTATATGTTATATGGTTATTTAGAAAACATCATGAGTTATGTGTTTTACATATATAAATTTTAACATACCTACTTTTTTGCACAATGTGAACTAACTGACTGCATAATACATGCTTTGACCTGCAAAAAATCTTGAAAAAATGGTTATATTAGAGAAAGTTCATGGGATGGAGTCACTAATGACATCCCTATGTCTAGCAGTGAGGTCCTTGGGGGATACTACTTGTGATGACACCCCTATGGGTTGTTGTTGCTGGTGGTACCGTTGGGGTCTGTTGTTGAAGGTGCCCTTGCAGCTACCGAATTAGCACTTCACAGTTGACCAAAGGAGGAGCTTCCAACAGTACCGTCTTGGGTCTCTACAAACTACCAACTTTCAGTAGTGCATATGTCTTATTAATTCTATCTTTGTATTTTTCAATCTAGGAAACCCGAACAGAATATAATATACCCCATTTTGTATGTACTAGCCAAATTCAAATGCAACAACATCACTACAAGTTGGTATTATGTCAAATATCAGGAAGAGTTCTTTCTCTAAATCACTATGGAGTTAGATACAAAGGAGTATCCATACAAAAACAAACCATCATGAGTAATTGTTGTTAATCAAAGAAAACCACAATAATAATAGGTTGACAAAATATATCATATTCAGTATATAAAATAATTAATACTGCAAGATTTCAAATTGATATATTTATAGCCAGTTCACTTGACACAAAAACGAACCAAAACATGGGTCAATTAAAACAAGAGCTAAAATGAGTACCTGCACATACCACAAGGCCTAAAATTAAAAAATGATCTGCATTTGGGTGGAAATCCTTGCAGCTTCGCCACGCTGACCACAACACCACATGATCCATAGAAGTGTTGATTAACTCCCTTAAGCTTTTACAATCTAAGATATTGCATGATAGTCACACATAGACTATTCAAACCACCATGGCTAAGTCAGACCCATAGAAGTCCTGTGTTTGAAACATGCATCCAACTCCTGTGTTTCGCACTGAAGTGAACAAAATACTGAAATATGAAGCAAAGCAGCAAATAGATCAAACTTAAGCTCTTCAGTAGGAGATATGTTGCTTAAGAGTTCAGTTTATTGACTTACAAACGAATATACTATAATTTGACATTTGAAAATACACATTGTTTGTAATGCATTTTGGTCATGTCATAACGTCCACATAAAAGGACCTTCTTCACAAGCCTTGGGACAGCCTAGCTACTGTTTACAAATGCAGGAAACGATGATGTTATTATTAGATACCTCATTCTACTTATCTACAAACATGTATCTACTAACAGATTGCATAAACAAGGCAGACAAGCAGGGAGCTATCTGTAGAATGATGATACCCTAGTTCACCAATGGGTGTAGGATCTTCATAGTTAAATAATCACATATCTAACAAATATCCATATATATATTGAAGGCCTGATACATATGTTCGTACTCCATGAAGACCTTTTAACCATGTATCAAGCATTTGAAGATCATATCATACAAATAGACATTGTCTATTAGATACGCCTAACTAAAGTAGCTAGAACTAATACACGACATTATATATAAATAAAAGGTCTCTAAGGATATGATCAACAATCCACATCAGCTCTTTATAAACATCATCATGAGGACCTCCGTTGCTATATGGATTGTAAATCAAAGGTCAAAAAGGAGTTGATCGCATCCACCATCCTTCTTTGTCATGATCACGTTTTATTATGTCCATTTGAGAAGGATTTATAGGAAAAGAATGAAGAATACAATAAGACGTGAAATTATCAAATTGGTCGAGCTCACCATCATCTCTTGAACATGATCCATTCTAATAACCAAGTTCATGGAATATAATGGGTATACAATCTTGTTAACTTTCAAAAAAGAGCCCACTACAGAACATGTACGGTAAACAAGTTTGTACCCACATGTATTGATGATCTTATATGTTATTTTTTATTAATACACACACTTAAAATAGATTCCGAATTTGTAGTTTCAGAATTTAAAATTGGAGTGTGCGGGAGTTTACATACAAACTTCCCTTACTTCAGAATATAGGGGTCGATCATAGCGAAAGGCTAATTAATATTTATAATTTTTGGGAGAGTCTCCAGGTTAACAACAAACGTATACATGTTCTACTTGTAAGTATTCCCACTGTTAAAAATAGAGAAATAATAGTGGATAAAGAATTGCATGTTCACGTAGCAATCCATTTTCATTGATATTCATATACACAACTTACATCATTTTGGATCCTAAAGCTATGGTATAGTCATTTTTACAGATCCGAGTTTACAATCTCCATTGGAGAAAGATTGCGGTTGGATGGGGGATAGAGGGCGAATTTCGGGGGAAGACCAGTGTGATTGGGTTGAAAAATGGACTCTGCGCGGGAGCATGGTGCAAAGATTAGGCGCGATTGAGATTCCAGACGAACTAGTTATTTCGTTTGAAATGAGAAAGAGGATATTTGTAGTGAGACTGTAGCTAACTAATTACTATTTGTTTAACTATATTTGTTTTGTTTACATTACTATTATATGTAAAGAAAAATTACTTTTAACTATAAATAGAATATGTGTAATCAGTATAATTGTAGCTAATTCATCTTTTTTTGGTAGTCTTTATG
Source organism: Alisma plantago-aquatica (assembly GCA_963693085.1). Lineage (NCBI taxonomy): Eukaryota > Viridiplantae > Streptophyta > Magnoliopsida > Alismatales > Alismataceae > Alisma > Alisma plantago-aquatica. The sequence continues at coordinate 728,719,924 of OY856411.1, read as the reverse complement.
ATCTATATCAAAACACTAGGTTACTAGTGTTCGTCCTTCACCTCCTGACTTGCATGGCGACAAGCCACATGTAACTTCATCTTAGGTAACCCAAGTACTACCACAACTTACTATCTTAGTAGTACCACGGTGTATGATGAACTTAAGATCATGATCTCCCGTATGTCATGATTCCTCAAGATTGGTTCCTCAGAAACCCTAAACCACTCTAATTGGGTTTCATCACCTTCTTTTCCAAGAAGTGCATCTGAGGTTCTACAACCATCCTTTTATTGCATCAAGGCCTAGGCTGGCTAACCGAACAACTACTAACTTAATAAACAATCTCGTTACATCTAAGTGTTAGCCAAACATATCTCATTTTCAAACTTAGGGTTAACCTAACAACCTCTTCTAGCCTCTATCTAAACTAGGCATTTGTATCTCAACCAGAGCATCCATTACTACCTCACATCCTTAGGTGTTAGGTAGTGTTGAAGACACATACCTCCATGTATTCCACTTATCATCTCATTTCGGACTCAACAAGAAAATTTAGAGCTCATCTCCTTGGTTATCAAACTCAACCTTGTATGACTCGCAAATTCCACATAGCTCATGATAAAAACATCCTCACAAGATGACCACCTTAGTTCTCTTGATGTTTATAAACCATCCACATATCATTCACTCCACAAGGGTATGTTATCATCTTAGTCCTCATACCTCATAGCAACATTCCAATTCACATCATCTTTATCCTTGGTGTATGGCATGCGTATTGTCCTATCTCTCACTCCCATAACAAGAAGAAATAAGCATTTAGCGGTCGTCCAAATACAGAGTTCTTCCTGTTCTAAGAGTAGAGATGGTACATCCCACCTTGCCAGTACACCTACAAATCTAAGTTGAAACGTGCAACTTATGTCTCTACATCACAATCATCTTGATATCAAAGTTACTTCCATGGAAAACTAGTCTCGAACCTACTTGGGTCACCACACAATCCTTGGTCATCTCCTCTAGGTCTGTAGGGTGTCGGGACTTTTGGGGTCATCCATCTTCCCTTATGCATCCAGAGAGTGCCCTCCTCATCTGCCCTTTGGGTCCCATGAGTTCATGAAGGTGATCAATCTCCTAACCCATGGCCCTCAAACAATGATAGATGTTACCTCCCGACCCTACGGTCATGTGCAACTAGGGAATTAGACAACTCCTACTTCCATCGGTCTTATCCCTACATGACCCTAGGATAGACTTAGGATTCTAACATAGTACATGTTCAACTTAGAACCTTATCCAAGTCTCCATCATCTCTCTCTGCATTCTTGGGCTGACTTTCATCCTTTCATTGGGGTCATGGCGACCTGCTTACCTTGGTCAAGCTCCATACCGGTTACCTCCATGGTAACACACCCACATGCACTTAGAGATGGTTATCTATGGGTCTACAAGTTCATTCTCATACTATGTACTTTTCACTTAGCTTCTCAAGATCCTGTGAGGCCTCTTTAGGTTACCTTAACCAACAAAACTGGTGTACACCCTACAAAAGGGTCCCTCTCCCAGGATGGGAGGAAACTACATCTTGATAACAAAGGTCACAACATCCTTATGTCTAGGGTTTACATCCACCTGAGCATGCTCAGCCCTAGCAAGCTACTAAAGCACAAGCATACCACCTACTAAACCATGCTAGGTCATACTTGTTCTCATTCCTCAACATTGGACCAAAAACATACCTTAGACTTAAGGGGGTTTCCCTTTCCTTTGAACATGAGGGGTGCCATGCTCGAATCTATAGAAACTCAAATATCATCATGAGAATTAGGTACACCACTTCCCCTCTTAGTTCTAAGAACCCTAGGTTCACTTTTTGGATGACCAACTGCATACTCAACATTCTAACCATGAACCAAGCATGTATAAGGTATGGCATGCACTTCCTATTATCCTTTTACTCAAGTAACACCTCAGAGTTGAGTCCTCCTCAAGGACAACTAACTAGGTATAAGGCCTCACAACTTGTTACTAAACCTCTTCATGGTCTAAGGAACTCTTCTTCTTAACTCAGAAGGTAAACACCTATACCATAGGCACATAGGTACCGGTGATCTCATCCTCTCTCCAAGGCTTGGTTCCTCTAAAGGCAACCAAGATACCATCAGCCTCCAGGGATCATGCATGAGGCAACCGCAACCATCCACTTAGGTCGCATCATCCTCCACTCCCCACTATTCCTCATATCTCAGAGTCTAAGCTTCCAACCTTCTTGCTTGGGTCATACTCTCTCTCTCTCTCTAGAGCTAACCCTACAAACAACCTTACTACTAGAGGTCCTCTCTCTATGAAGGATCAAGCTCACAAGCATACATACCCCTACATGGGTGAAGCCTATGTTCAAACTTATGTTTGCTCAAGATTATCCATAGCCCTTTATGCTTATCTCATAAGTTATCCAACATACTCTCCTGGCCAGGGTTTTAGCCTACTGCCTGCACTACTGATGTACTTCGGGTGCATGTTATGCCCTACTCGCATAAGCCCATAGGGTTTCTTTAGGTTCTTCACTAACCTCATCATTGAAGGAGCTATCCTTCACTCTAACATGCACGATCCTTTCTCAGGTTGGGTTGTCAAAGGTACTAGGTCAACCAACCTCACATGGATCATATCGTCATGGGTATCCAAACTAAAAGCATGTCCACTCACACACATGGCCTACCATGACATCTAGCTCATCGTGTCATCTCTCTCTCTAACCTTCACTTAGGGTTAGGGTTAGCATCATCCTTAGAGGATGTGCCAGGTCTCTACTTATATTGGAGGTCTCTACCTCCAAGACTAACTCTCTATACTCATCCTCCTGACAAGAAGGTCTAGCCTCAGGTCTCTCCTGAGGGCATGACAACTCATGTCATACGACCTAAGCATGCAACTATTCTTTAGTTTATGCTTAAACTATTAAGCTTATGTCCATTAAAACTTTTTTACATGTTTTTCATTAATTTGGTGGAGGGATCCTTAAACTGTATCAACTTTACCCATACCTCGAGAGGGTGAGGAAAGAAAGAAAACCCTAATCCTCATAATCCTTAACAACATTTGAGTTGAGAAGGGATGAACAAGATGAGAGAGTCCTAAAGGTATCATATTTTGAGTCAAATCCTGAGACATTGGCCAGGCAGTCACACAAATCCGGGAGTCCCCGTATTTCGACTAGCGGTGTAGAGGAAAATATTTCTAGTCCCCAGACGTGATCCTTTTCTAGACACCTCTGTCTTTTAGAAAATCCTCTAATAACTCCCTTGGGTTCTATAGAGTTTGTAAAATTTAATAATTATTAAAGGTTAAATGAGGAACCTATACTCTGATACCAAATGTAACGACCCCGCCTATCGGTAACCCCCAATTAAGAGAGACCCGAATGTCAGAGCCATTATCCCAATTAACATGATCAAAGATTCAACAATTAATCAGTAATAATTATGAAATTCTACAGAACTAAACTGAAATCTGGTCTAAAATAAAACTTTGCATACCTTTTTCAAAAACTTGGATATCTACTACTATCCACATCTGGAGTCTATTCTAACTAATCCTCCTTTATACTTTAATTCTTATTTAATTCCACATATGCCACTTTACTGTTTGTCCTTTTCAATCTTGTACCTAAAACACCGACAAACAAAACATCGGTCAACATAAATGAATATGCTGGTATGTGGGGAAAACCAAAATTTCACAAATATGGCTAACAATCTAAATATCACAATCAAGTTAATTAACAAGCCAAATTACGCTTTCAGTGTGACATTGTCCACCGCTTTTGTCCTAACCCTGGCATACCCCCTTTCAGGTTTCTCTTTTGCCAATGACTTAAGGCCACCTTCTTAATCCCGAGCTTGGTGCCTGGGGTCACCTCTCATGGTGCCCATTAGTCATTCTATAAAGACCACCTTTTCAATCCCAAGCTTGGTGACTGGGGTCACCAAACATGGTGCCCATTGGTCTTCCCTCTTGGGCTTGACCTTTGGCATCATCCATCAGGGTGGCATGTAGGTGCGAGAATACACACTTCTAGTATTATTGTGATAATCATAGTGACTTTATGATTTGCAAGAATGAACATCCAAACTGATAAGTTGCATTCAATGTGATGAATCATCTGGGAAACTCTTCGAGAAACTAATGCGATTAACCATAATTAACCACATACCTGTCAGGCTGATTTGAGATAGAATTGATCCAATCAATGCAAGAAATCCAATAGGCAAGCAAGTACATAAAGAGATCCCGAAATATGCATACAATTTCCTATCATTGATCATGCCATCAAGATCTATTAAACCTAGCTTGCTTCCTAGGTATTCTAGTCCACTTTTTGGGTTTCCATTGGAATTAGGGTTTCACTTCATTTATACTATTTTAAACCCTAATTTTATGCAATTACTCACAAACCCTAATTATCTCATCTATTCCTCATGAAAGATATTAAGGCTACCTTTTAACAACATATAACCTTAATTTCGGATTAAAGGCACAATTAAACATCAATTAAGTCCATTATGCCTCTTTTACATTAAAACTACCATTTTTATCCTTTTAATTCATGACAAGATCATTAAGCCCAATTATCATCTTTGGTTCCTTTCAAATTAACAATTCTTAGTTCATTATGGTCTAATTCACATATGAACTCTATTTATCATTAATTCCACCTTTATCCATTAGAAAACTCTAATTACCATATCAAGGGTATTTATCCACAATTAGGAACCTTTATACTCAAAATAGCTTAGAACCATCATATCTCAACTTTATTCATCAGAATGGTCTATACTTGATAGACGGGTAATTAGATGAGGAGACCACCAAAAGGTGGAACCCTGGTTCCAATGATTACATGACATGAGATGCATGGCAGAAGCCACGACCCATCTGTGCCCAACGGATCCACACAAGTAGCCAAACCTTACACTCAGAAAGTATCATCGGGGGCCCTCAAAGGGACAAACCCCTAGCTAAACCAAGGAACAGAAAGGCCCGTGCAGGGGTCAGTTTACAAAGGTAGAACCCACGCATGGGTCATCTAAATAAACAAGGGGATGGGAGCAGCCTATTTTCACCACTTGTTGCCACGACAAGCTGGAACTGACAGACTGCACCCACTTGGCTGAGGGGCCCAAGCAGTAGCAGGGTCTTCAACCGACGCGTAAAAGTTCAACCACCACAAGGTCACAGGACCAAGAAGGGGGGGAGGTGGGGGTCCACTGTCCCAAAGGCAAGGGCACCCGGAGGCGCACACCAGCACAGACCACCACTCCCCCACCCAAACTGCCAAGGCGCGACAAACCTGAGCAGAGAAACCATGAAGGTAAGGCGATCTTCAGCCCGAGCAGGGTGACTAGTCCCACCCAAGCCACACCATGGCCATACCTAGGCCACAGTTTTGAACACCACAACCTGCCCCTGGAGGGAGGCCCAAAGGGCTGAGGTACCTGCAAAAGGAAGAAGGTATCATAGCGAACGACAAAGAATGAGTGGAAACCCCTCCAAAGAGACCACTCCATCGAAAACCAAGGAGGGCATCATGTCCAAACACGGATCAGCCAGTCCTACCCACCCAACCCCGACGTGGTACAAAGCCATCAGGCTCAACAACTCGATGCACCTAAGCCGCCCAGCTAGGCAGGGTACAGATGCGTAGACGGACCCGCACAACACTCAGGCCCCAGTGTCAAAGGCCACCATGCACCTAGGGGCAGGTGAGACGAGAAAGGGGTGAGGTGGGAAAGGTCAACGATGTGCGGGGAAAAGCCCCCAAAACCCCAGCTAGGGACACACGGACCTAGAGCAACAGGAAAACCAACCCCGATCGTAAGGCTCGAGCTTGGACCAGGCACCCACACTGCAAAGGAAGCGGGGCCCTCCATCCATCCACCAGTGAGGTGGAGAACATCACGACTAGAGGGCGCACAAGGCACCCACCCGACGAGCGTGAGAAGCCATAGGGGTGGCCCAGCCACCGGTCGTAAGATGGGGAACACACATGGTGGAAACAACACCCCTCGTCGAGTGTGGAGGGGGGCCCTATCGTCAGCCACTAGCGTGACTAGGCAGACCCAAACGTCCAAACATGACGAAGGCCTCATGAGGAGGCAGGCCCGGACTCACACAGGGTTTCGCCTCAACCCCTCACCAAACATGAAGGGGAGACCCCGTCATCAGTCGCACACGACTGGAAGGTCACCAAGCAACGCACAAGGGAAGGCACGAAGGCCAACCCACCACAGAGACAGCCCAAAGGGGAGGGCAGTACAAGGCCGCAGCCCGAAACCCGCGCAGGGGTATGAACCCTCTCACCAAGCTGCACCTCAGAGGGCATGGTGCAACAGAAGAAAGAACCCCCGGTCGTAAGGCACAAGCTCGGTTCGGGCACCCCACACACAAATAGGGGGCCTCAGGCCAGCCACCAGTGAGGTAAAAACTTCCGCGACTAAAGGGTGCAAAACGGGCACCCACCCAACGAACGTGTAAACGACAACAGGGGTGGCCCAACCACCGGTCGTAACACGGGGCAATCACAGGGCAAAGAAGACTCAACCCCGCACCGAGCGTGTGGGGGAGACCCTGGTGTCAGCCACCAGTGTGGTTGGGCACACACAAGCAGCGAACAAAGGGAGGCACGAAGGCCCACCCACCATGTCGAAAGCCCAGAGGAGAGGGCAAACAAGGCCTAGGCCCGAACCCACATAGGGGCGAAGACCCACTCAAGGGTCAAAGAAAGGCCGGAGCCCGACAGTCACGCAGGGCACCACGGGGGCCCGACACAAGGCCGAGCCACTAGACCCACACATGGGTCATAAAAGGCCAAAGGCCCATAAAGCAGCGTTCACAAAAGGAACCACTAAAAACAACAGAACCAACCCACCCGAGAAGACGCACCACAGCACTAGCGAACCGGGTCCACACGAGCGAACCAGGTCCAGGCGAGCTGAGGCCCAAGCCGCACGGCCCCAAGCAGCTGAAGCAGTGAACCCTAGGGCACACTGGCGCAACCGCCGAGCCGCCCAAGCAGATGACGCCAGTGCGCAGCAAAAGGATGACGTCATGTCGTGGAAGCCAGGTCACGGGAGATTCACCACCGTGACCGACCAGCAACGCCAGTGGGGATGTCGGTAGGGGAACCCTCACCACAGCGGGGGGTAGGTCGCGCCATCAGAAGGGAGCGGCGAGCCATGGAGCAGTAGCTGCGGCGGAGGGCCAACTGTAGGTAGGTTGCACCCTACACGCATGAATGAGGGTGAGATCCTGTAAAAGCACAACACACAAAAACACAAAGCACTGACCCCCCCCCCACGAGGGAACTGCCGCGATGAGGTCACACAGACCCGCGTCGGAGCATCGCGCGCGTAGGGAGCCACCAGGGACACCAGGGGGTCGGTGCAGCATGCCTGGACCACCGTCCAAGGCCAAGAGATCACGGACGTGCGGAGAAGACCAGCACCACGAGGCAGAGCCACCAAAGCACGACCACCAGGGTCACCCCGGAGAGGCCAGGAACCGCATGCGACCACCCAAACCGAGCAGAGCAGAAGAACAGGGCCCCAAACCACTGTCCAGGGCCACACGCGGCCAGCCACAGTGCCTGGAAGCACCCGCCAGAGAGACAGGCCCCAGACCACCGTCCAGGACCAACGGAGCCACCAAGAAGGCTCAAGACACCACCGCAGGAGGAGCAGCGTCGGGGGAGCAGCCCTAGACCACCATCTAGAGCCGAGAAGGTAGGCGTGGTGAAGCCACAGTAGCGTCGAGGAGCCACGCACTCTAGGAACACGACGGATCCACCACGGGGTGGACAGACCTGGGCACAACACCACCCAGGTCACAAGCCAGCCACAAGGCAAGAAGTAGGCCGTCGAGGAAGCCACTGGGCCACAATCACCAGGGGCCACTAGGAGGACCACTAGGGGAAGCAGAGAGGGTAGGAGCAGGGTAGAGAAGGGAGATCGGGGTAGAGAAGGCCAGGGGGAGGGCTCGCCCAGCGGAGCGACTCCCCTCCCCCAAGCAGAGAAAACCCTAGCGAGGGTTAGAGAGAAGGCAGAGCTCGTATCTGAGCTTTATTCATGAATTTGAATAATTAAAGTCATTAAGAGTCACAATGACTAACCTTAGGGTTTCAAGGCCCATTCAAGCTCATTTATATACATGGAACCCTAAATTAATCAACTTTACATGTAAAATAGATTGAAGTTTGACTTTAGTATTTAACAGGTTATTACTTCACAAATTAACCTATTAAACCTTAAAGATTCATCCTTTATACTCAAATGGGGTTTCTAAGTGCTTAATCATTCTTATTTGAGGAAAAAAACCCTAAATCATGCAAGAAACATCTAGATCAGGTTCAAGTTCGTCATGAACTATTCAATAGATTGAAATTACTCAATTTCATCAATTAAGTATCATGAACTTAACCATAATGTTCAATTAGAGTTTCTAATCTAATCCATAAGCACTTTTCATTAGATTAGAACACTTTTCTAAATAGGAACGAAATTAGGTTCTCAAACCAATTTTATTGCATTCCTCATATTTTTCTAAGCAACTTTCATGTATAACTTTTTATCATCAGAGTTAGAAATAATTAACTATGATTTTTGCAAGGTGAATTACCTTTGGGCCAATCAATGGCCGCCACCTCAGCCAAACGAGTCGTTTTTTGTTTTCATGCGGGTTGGTCCCAAACCATGTCGAAAAGACATTCCCGCCCTCTGGTTTTTTTACTAGAGTCGGGGGCTGAGGAGTCTTTTCCCCGGTTCTTCTTCTACCTCACGTGGGCTCGCCTTCCGCGAACAGTACCCCATCCGGTCAACCAAGCGACTGACTTTGGGCTCTAGGGAATCGAAGACTGAGCTAAGTCGGCCACAGCTCCGCCGGGACCAGCCAGAGTCGATGGAACTCTTGGATTCATCGATGGTGTACCAGATTTCCAGGTTGAAGGAGCTTTCCTCTAGTAGGGTGCGTGGCCTGGTCAAGCTTCTTGGCAGAGGTTTTCTTGCAATTGTCTGCATAGAACCAGACGATCCTTTGTTGCGAACTTAATGGTATCACCAGGGTTCACGCACATGGCTCATGCCTCCCCTCCCCTTCTTATGTAGGGGTTAGCCCCCTACACTTTCCCACAAAGAAGGGGAAATCCACACAGTTCAGGAAAGGTCTGCAACCTTAGGTTGGTTCGATGCGGAAATCACTCCCGAAGCCAATGGAATCGTTTCCTTCGTTGCACATTGCCTATACTTCGAGAAAATCTGACAAGAGGTTTGTGCCCACTGGACACTGCGTTCCAGTCTCCTCGTGAGACTGGGATCATGTCCGAGCCGTTGGATCTTAGATCTACGGTCCTCGTTTAATCTGAATATCCAGATATCATTGTGACATTTAATATGATTCAAAGATTACTCATTTACTTTAGGAAACTTCTAAAAATCACAACTCATTATTCCTTTATCCTTTTTCCACTAAATTTTAAAGGAAACTTCCTGCTGGCTTTATCTACTTGTATACCAAATTTGAAACCCAAATTCCAGAGGAAAAGGGTGTTTCCTTCATATGCAAGTTATTCATTAATAAAACCAAATTAATTGATATTTCCTCTTTCATAATCTTTAATTTTATTTATTTTTCTTCCTTTTAGCATAATAAATCTTATGGATACGAAAATCCACCAAATATAACTCAATCATACCTCTTTCCACTTATTTCCCATATTTTATTATTGTTTTCAATTTCTTTCTTAATAAAGAAATATTTAATTGTTTTTTTTTCTTTTCTTATTGCATTATTTTTGCAACTTTGGACTCCTTGGAACCCAAGGAACCCAAGAGGCACTAAATCCAACTTTGGATAATATTCCTTTGCCTTCTAGAGGTTTCTACCTCTTTCTTTTCTCCATTTCTTAATTATTCATTTAATAATTGAATTTCCTTTTTCTTTTCATTGTTATTGGGCCCAATAACAAATAAAGCCCACAGAGCAACCAACAAGGCTATTGTAAACAAAATTCATTAATCTCCAATCAAATCACACCATTATTTATAATTATTAAGAGAAATTGCATTTGTCATCAAAAGAACCCAAAATTGGGGTTGTAACAATTGGCAACAGAGAGTTCACATTTATCGGCTCAAGTTCAAAGTTAACAACACACATTTTTAGCAATATATTAAGTCTCTAACACACTACAACAAAATCTTCAGGCTCAAGGACCAAACAGGCACATGGGTCACCTTCAGTTCTTGTATAAGGTTTTTGGTAGATGGTATCATCTCTGTATTGATAAGTGCAAAGATCACCATTGATCCACATTGCATACATGATTACGTTGGGGTACTTCTAGCCTTATCAACACATGAACAACAACCACAACTATCAATTCCCTTTGCTAAGGATTTCAACAAGGTCTCGTTCATGATGGATCCTTTGAAAGAACCTGTACTGGATGGGGTATACAACTAATCCTTTCAAAATAATTGGAACCAAGTAGGTGGATCCATTATCAAAGCAGTGTTTGAAGCCTTTACCACTAAGTAGATTAGTCTGGCCTTAGAAAAATCCTACATGGTCTTGATACCTAAGGAAAAGGAACCATAGAGATGTAGCGCACTCCAACCCATTCCACTCAACAATGATTATTTTAAATGCATCTCAAATTTTCAAATGAGAGGATAAAATCCTTTTTGAATTCTTGGATCTCCCCTACCTATTCCCACGTCATCCCTATTTGTTTGATCAGTAAAACATCCTACTAGTCCAAGAAGTGGTACACTCAATAAGGATTTTAACAAGGTCATGTTCATGATGGCTCCTTCCAAGGAACCTGGACTGGATGGGGTATACAATGAATCCTTTCAAAATAATTGGAACCAAGTAGGCGGATCCATTATCAAAGCAGTGTTTGAAGCCTTTACCACTGAGCATATCATTCTGACCTTGGAAAACTCATACATGGTCATGATACGTAAGGAAAAGAATCCATAGAGATGTAGCGAGCTCCAACCCATTCCACTCAACCATTATTATTTTAAATGCAACTCAAATTTTCAATTGAGAGGATCAAGTTCTTTTTGAATTCTTGGATCTCCCTTACCTAGTCCCACTTCATCCCTATTTGTTTGATCAATATAACATCCTACTAGTACAATATGTGGTACACTCAATGAAGTCAAGGTGTCAAGAAAGAAATGGATGGGTATCAAACTCAACCTCTCCAAAGTGTTTGATCCTCTGAACTGATATTCTATAAAAGATACTATCCACAAGATTATGCTATCCCAAAAGATTTGCAATCGGATTATGCAAATCATCACTCAATGTGCAACTTTCATACTTTGGGAAGGGGTATCCTTCCCACCTCTCAAAGCATCACATGAAGTGAGACAAGGGGATCCAATTATCCCTTATGTCTTTGTTTTATCTATGGAGAGATTATGCTAAGAAATTTCCAAATAAGTAGCTAACACTACTTGGAAAGTTATGGTTTTTTCTAGATGTGGCACAACTTTTTCATGCCTACTTTGCAGACAACATCCTCCTCATAGGTGAAGCTTACCTAGACTAAGAAACATTTATAAATAGCATTGCTAATGTCTCTTGGTAGATGACATTGCAAGAGACATATAAATACTTATTTAGTGCAAACACTACGAGAGCTAAAGTATGTGCCATCAGTTGGAAATGTGGCTTCTGCTAGACCACTAATCTAGGCAAGTACTTAGTCATGGAAATTATACATGATCAAGTCATTAAACAAACACATGCAAACAACATTACCTCCATAAAAAGATTGCATGAATAGTTGGACCATGTGCCATCTCTCCCTTCCCGAGAGAATTACCCTTGCAAAATCTACACTATAAGCCAACCAACCTATATCATGTAGCTAGTGAGATTATCTTCTCAGCTCTGTGATGATATCAATGAGCACATCTACATGTTTATCTGGTCAGGGAACTAGGAGTAGCATCAATTGTCCCTATTCTCCTAGAAAAAAGTGAATTCAAACACAAACATTGTAGGTTTAGGTGTCAAGGATTCTCATGAGAAAAACCACTTCACGATGACGAGGGATGTCTAGTTATTTCTTAACCAACCATCACAATCATGGGCCCAAATTATGAAGGAGAAGTATGCTAGATTGGTGCTATTTATACCAAGCAAGTTTTTGTGAATGAATCTTTATTAAGAAACACTCTCCTTAGGTTCAAAACTTATTCTATATGATTATTCATGTCGGTGACCCAACAAATGTGTGGCAGATAGATTGCTACTTGGGAATTCATTCTCTAACTATCAACATAATTTCTAGGTACTAGGAGATTTAATAATTCTATCTATTTGTTCTATGGATCTAACCTCGATAGGTTGGGATTGAGGATTCATTTATACCCAGCTTCTAGAGGAATCCTATAAGGCAATTGAAGGTACCTTAGATCATGATGAGTCTACTAGTCCTAACCTCTAGGGATGGCCCCTTGAACAAAGTGAAGTATACCATTGGGTTAGAGAAAGTAAAGAAGTTCATGTTGGGGGGAAGTGTAAGTCTATCTGTCATTCTAATCAACCTTCAAGAATCTACATTTTCTTATCGATTTTGCAAAACAAATCTTTATTGACTAGAACTAAAAAACAACACTGGAACATTGGTGTTGACTGACCTCTCTACAACAACGGTATGGATACCCTTATGCATTCCTTATGAGATTGCAAGTATTGCAAACCTATATGGCTTGATCATTGATTGGGAAATGAGCATTTTCTACAATACACAAATGGATAGATATCCTCTATCATCATTACTCTAGGAAAATAACTCTAATTCTTCCCTTATGTGGCCTATTACATGATGGCACATTTGGAACTATAGAAACAAACATGTTCACCAAGGGATAGTAAAGTACATAGCTACTAAGGTACAATTTGTCAGAGCTTGAGCCTCCAAAATTTGACAGTTTCCTAGCCAAAGATCACACAATGTAAAGGGTAACATTTACATGTATACAAACTCTTTCTTGGACTCTAATCTCTTTATCTTTGTTGATGATTCTTTCCAACCAAGTACAAAGCAAGTCGACATCGTAATACATGCTATTGAAACTTTTAGAAATTGTTGCATGGACATTAGCATCCTACCATCTCAAGCTTTGACCTAGAGTTTGAGATTCAAGTTATCCTCAAATCACTTGAACTCTATTGTGAGAATAATTGGTAAGAGGTTCAAATTATAACTAACTCATAACAAGTTGTGGCTATGTTACAAACTATAGCCACCGATCATACCAAGTTCAAGCCTCACCTTCTCAAATCAAGGAACCTGATGAGCAAGCGTCAAAGTATTGATACCATCCATATTCCATGTACCAAGAATAGTTTATATGATTCAATAGAAAAACTCTCTTCTTTCTAGTTTGACTATTTACTTTTCTACTGATAAGCCTTGTTGGCTAGTGTAAGGAAATATGGCATCAGAGATGGCAACAGAAATAAAAAAATCTTAATATATTCCCCATAATCAGTGGATTGTGTCAATAAATATGAAACAAGATGGAGGGTGCAAGGAATATATTTGGTTGTAGAGCAAGTCCAGCGATAATCCTTGCAAAGTTGTTCTTGTTATGAAGCAGCACCCGAACAATAGTCAGTGACAATCTCCTGGTGTATCACCATGTGTGGTGGTTGATGACATCCTCCTAGCATAGTGGTGACAGGCTCCATGCCTCTATGTACTCCACACAGACTACTGGGAACTCCTCGTTGAGCTTCCAAACCCGATGGGAAGGAGTTGTCCCTTCATGTTGTCAACATGCTAGCATCAACTTTTTCCCCTTGACTAACTCTCCCTCTTACGGGTAATATGATTCTATCTCTCACATTACCACAACCGTGAGATGAATGGTGTTGTCATGCTAGAGTGTTGAGAGCCTTTCCCACCCCACCCCCCTTTTATATAGGAGTGGATGGGATAGGGTTTCTAGAAACTTGGGGACATGAGGGGTTAGATCTCATGGCTTGACGGCTGATGTGAATCACCAATCGGTCGACTAGACAATATAGTCAGTCGATTGGATGGCTTTCCTATTTGAAAACATACCAACTCTCAATGTGATAATTAATGCACATCATTACGTCAGCATCAATCACTTGAAACAGTCCTATTTGTCATCCACTCGATCGATTGGACCTTCCAATCGATCAACTGGATATTTTGACAATCTATTAGCAACTCCTTTTAGTTCACAAATTGGAGAATCCAACAAGTCAACTAGTTGGTTCCATTGGCTAGTGTCCGTACAATCTAGTTGGTTGACTAGACACTTCAGTCAGCCAACTAACATCCAATGTTGTTTAAGTTGATTACCTAAACAAATTAGTAGCCAAGTTAAGTCATATACATAGTAAACTCCTATTCCGCATCCTATGCATGTGACCCTATGGGTCCCAATTACATTGGCAGTGAATGTCCATAACTAGAGTATGACATCACAAGTAATGAGCGATATCTAGGAACACTTCAGTGCTACCCAAGTAATTGGTAAGTCGGAGAAAAACTTCAAATTACAACCATGATTAATTTTATTGTGATTGTATAGTTTATTTGTCTCTAATATCTAGATTGAACATGAGGCACATAGTGTTCATCCTTTTAAGATTCAATCAATGTTCCTTTAACTAGATAAGACTGTATGATATGCATGTGAGTTTACATATCATATATTGACTCACATGAGTATGGCCATATGTTTCTCAGTCTCTCTTATCAAGTGACCATGATATCAACTTCGAAAGGAGGGACAAATCCCATCTACATCACTCACATTCGATGCCCATGTGTCACAATGACCCGAGCACCACATTTATGTAAACCCGTATACAAGGTCATATTGGATGGTATCAAAGTTCATCGAATGACATGTGATGAGTGTAGTGATTTTAGGTATAAGAACCACAATCGCCACTATCACTTTGAGAGTTGATGATGACTATCATTCAATGGTTTCCTTGTATCACTCTCAAGGTGGGTCTATTCAATTTACTATTCCCTAACAAGTATTTATGTGTTAGGCTTGATATCATATATCATGACTAATGATATCTGACTAGGGGCATAATACGAATGGATATACCCTTATCATACATACGATCTCATTATTTAGGTCCTCACCCTAAAGACAAATGTCATCGAGTAGTATCATTCTTTGGAAATCTATTATGTTATACCTTCATCTCATAATTGAACAAACATAAAGAAATAATTGGCATTATCATCGATCAAATCAATTACATAATATGCCATTACAATTGTCATTTGATTGGCTCTCATGGCTAACATACCAACAGACTCCCACTTGCACATAGATCCAATCACCCATGAATTTAGTCCTGAGGGATCTAACATGACCTTCATGCTTTTGCTAAGAAGTTCTTTTGTCAGGGGGTCAACAACATTCCTTTCAGTTGATACTCTACAAATCTTCACATCTCCTCATTGTACAATCTCTTATATGAGATGGAAATGTTGTAGTATGATGTATGAATTTCTTAGCCTATTGTTTTCATTGTATTTCTGCTACGTTATCAATGGTTGGAACCTCCCCAAGTACATCTAAATGAATTTCTTGATCATATAGTATCCTCTACTGTGTTTAAAATATCAAGATGCTCATCTTCTATTGTACAATCAACAACTATTTTTTAATCAGAACTTTTCTAGCTTATATTTATGTATTAAGTCCAGAACACAAATTGGATTGTGATCATTAATACCTTTGTTAGTTTGGAAGCATGCATCATTGTAACCCTTTACACCCAATTGATCCTTAGTGCTTCGTAAGTACTTAAGAATGTTCTTTATGACAATCCAGTGACCTTTACTAGGATATGCATGATGTATGCTCATCATGTCCAAAACATTGACGATAATGGGATGAGTACATAACATTGCATACATGATAGATCCAATAGAGGATGCATATGAAATCTTACTCATGTGTTCCCACTCTTCACAAGAACTAGGACACTGGGCTCTAGAGAGACTAATTCCATGATACATGTACGAATTCCTCTATTTGAGTCATGTTGAACCTCTTCAGTACTCTAGAAATGTATGTACTCTGGCTTAGGCCAAGAAACTTTATAGATCTACATCTTGGTTCCTAAGACATATGATTCTTTGCCTAGATCCTTCACAGAGAAGGTATTTCTAGCTAGGTTTTTACCATTTGTAGGGTAGGGATGTCATTTCCCACCAATATGTGAAATATAATTATGCTCCTACTAACCTTCTTATAAGCATATGGTTCATCTTCATTTTGGCTAAAGTCAAACTCTTAGACTGCCTCGTTAAATTGAAGATTTCAACTCTAAGATGTTTGCTTCAATACATAGATTGACCTTTGTAGCCCAGCTACAATGGAAAGCATGATCCTGATGGATTTAACCATAGAAAGTAGTGAAAATATTTTGTAATGTTCAACACATAGAACTTGTTTGAAACCTTTGCAACCAATCGACCTTCCATCTTGGTTTTCTTCTTGAATATCCACTTGCATCCTTTTGGTTTCACCCCTTTAGTTGGATCCATCAAGGTCCATACTTTGTTTGTTACTTGGATTTCATCTTAGATCTCATGATCTCAAGCCATTTCTTAGATTTTGGTCCCTCTATAGCTTCTAGGTAGGTTGTTGGCTCATCGTCTTTGACCATTCATTGCCTTCTTGAGTCATTAGATATCCAAATCTTTTAGGCTCAAGGAATGCCTACTAGATCTATGAGGTTCATGTGTTATGTTAGGAACTTTGAGATTCCACAACAGTTTGTGATTCTCCTTGTTCCTACAATACCTAATGGGTTCAATGTTTTTCATGTTGGTCTCTAACTTTTTGAGGTATACTTTTATTCCACTGATTCCTTTAGAAATAAATTCCTTTTCTAAGAATACAACCTTCTTGGCAACAAACACTTTGTTTTCAGATAGAATATCAAAAGTAATACCCTTTGGTTTCCCTAGGATATCCAACAAAATAACATTTATCTGATTTGGGGCCAAGCTTTTCAAGAAAAAAATTCTCATATTAGCTTTATATTCCCAAATCATCATATAAGACACATCAGGACATTTCCCATGCCATATCATATATGTTTTCTTTTAAACCAATTCAAGTGGTACACACTCTAATTTAAACTCTATGGTTTCTAAAGCATATCCCTATAAGGAACTCAAAAGATAAGCTAGACTCATCATTGATCACACCATGACCAACAAGGTGTTATCTTCTTTCCAATACATCATTATTTTTTAGCTGGAGTCCATTGTGATACAATATCATAGTCTTGCATAAGGTCCTCAAACTCTTGGTTCAAGTATTCTCCACTTCAATTGGTATCGAAGTGTTTTCATACTAGAAAAAAACTTTTGCATTTGTTCTAAAAGGTCCACATACATCAGTATGTATGAGTCATGATAGATCACTCACTCTCCCATTATTTCCAATGAAAAGTTCTTTTATCCTTAGGCCAATAACTAAGACTCACATGTCTCAATTGGTTCAAACACCAAAAGAGTCTAGATAGCCATCTTTATGGAATCTATAGATGTAGTTCTCATTTATGTGCCTTACACAACTATATCATATGTATTATATGTTTGAGTCATTGAGTCTTTTGGTATTTACATTATACATATATTTTTCTCTAGAACTATCAAGTATAGACTATGAGACATTGGGGCACTCCCATTAAAGATTTCATCTTTATACAAAGCATCAACCTTTCATCACATGAAGTTCAAATCCACTCCTGTCCAAAAAAGATACAGAGATGATGTTAAATGGCAGGTACATAATATCAATTCACCAATTTTATTAGAAGCCCACTTGGCAGATATAAATTGTAGGTTCCAACTACAGTGGCAAAAACTTTTGCTCCATTCGTAGAGAACAGTTCCACCTCTTCTTGCTTACTTCTTCTCAAATCCTTCACATCATTGTATGTTTGAGATATCTATCTAATATTAAATACCAAAAATGATGAAGTAAACATATTAGACTTAATAACATATATACCTAAAGTGGAATTCTCTATCCCCTGCTTCTTCTTCTTCTGCAATTCCTTTTACTAAAAAGGACAAATTCCTTATACACTTACCCTTCTCCTTATCTTAAGTACAGAATAGTTGGGTTTCAGATTAGCCTCAGAACTTTTCTTGGCTTTGCCTTCACCCTCATACTCCCTTTCTCTTATGACATCATGTATTCTGGTTTGTCCTTCTTCATTCTAGCTTCATCATTTATCAACATGCCAATCAATTCAGATAGAGGCTTAGCCAAGTTGTTCATGTAATAACCCTTGATGAAGTGGCTATATGATTCAGGAAATGATTATAGAATTATATGTGTGGCCAACTCTTGGCCTAAAGTATATCCCAGTCTCTCTAAGTTTTCCACATGCCCAATTATCTTCGGCACATGGGGCCCTATCGGATCTCCCTCTATCAATTTGCACTCAAAGAATGCCTTGGAGACTATATACCTTTCTTTCTTTGCATGATTATGGTACATATTCTTAAGATGGGTTACCATATCAGGAACGTCCATGTATTCATGCTGCTTATGCAACTCACAGTTTGTACAACCTAGTATACGGTCTTTGATGTTTGTGGCATCATTGGCATGCTTCAAGTAAGCATCCATTTCATCCTTAAGCACATTGGAAGTCAGTTCCTCTAGCACTGGTGCCTCAAATACATAGATCTTGCACTCATGAGTGAGAAAGCTTCTCAAAGTCCTGAACTAGTCATGGAAGTTATTCCTATTCAACTTGTCCTTCTCATGGACTGGTTGAAACAAAAATGTGATGTTGTTTGCCATTTTCTTTTGCAAAAGAAAATGTCCATTTTGTCAAAACCCTTTTGATTTGATTAAAATAGAATGTGATATTACTATTACTCCTTTAATTAATTATTTCTCCCACTATTTTGTTCAAATTTATATCCCTTACTATCAATTCGCAAGATTGAAGCATACAACCTTCTAGTGAGCCAAGATCCAAAAAAAAGTTATTACACAGCCAATGTCAGTGTCCATAACCAAATATTCAGGTAGGTAACATTTGACAATTGCATATCATGCATATCTTAGATAGATGGTATGCACAACTCCTTGTCATATTTCCTTTATATGCTTCTAGGCACTTAATCCCATTAAGGCCACCTAGTCAAGCATGACCCAAAGCCAACACGATAGTAATGCACTATGGTTGGAAGGCCCATATAACTACCACCACACTTCCATGAGATAGATCCCACACCATGATTGGCATGCCCAAGCTCGGTCGGTCAAGCATTTCATATGTGCTTCTCATACAATCATAAAATACGAATAATGGCTTTGGCCACACTAATGCAATTCTTTGGTGCCACAAAGAATTGCTATTTACATATGGTCATACATCCTATGTAGCAACCTATAATGGAAAAATATGTGCTTGGAACAGGACAATCAATCGACTAGACCCTCTAGTTGATAGGAGGTCTCCTATCAGTTGACTGGTTCTCCATCAATAGGTCGTCTAGCTCTTAGCTCAAGCGCATGGCTGGAATCCTCCATTCGATCAGTTGGGCCTCCAGTCAATTGATTGTCTCCTCTGGTCCTCTAGTAAATTGACTCAAATTCTAGTCTGACGACTAGCCTAATTAGAATTCCTTGTTCTTTCCATAAATGGGAACCAATTCTATTCTATTATGCATGTTATACTTTTGTAAAGGTGAATATCTTGAGTTACATTCAAGGGGAGCAGAGAGGTTTAAACATTAATTATATGGAGAAAAAGGAGGAAGGCTCGGTATGCAAACCAAATTTAAAGGAGGCAGAAAATATACCACACAACCACAAAGATAATTCAAGGTCTTTGGCCATAACATATATCCACCATCAAAATATTTTAAGGAAACACATATAAATTGCATATATATCATATTGTATATATATGTAGGACCTGGAGGACATTCCCTAGCATATGTGGTTTTAATCAGATATGTACATTAATCATTTAAATATTCACATTGCATGCAATAAAATAAATGATAAAACCAAAACCGATCATATTGATCAACTTCCAAATATAGTAAATTGACATGGCTCTAATACCATTGCAGAGATATATGGCATCAATGATGGAAGACGAAATGAAAATTTCTTGCCATATTCCCCATAACCAGAAGATCACGACAATAACTATGAAACTAAAAGGAGTGTGTGATGAATCCTCCAGATTCATCTGCACAGTCACCAATTCTAGGGATTTTATTTCTCATATTGACTGATTTACCCTCGCTTTGGTTCACTTTGAGTGTTTCACTAATTCCTTGCAAATATTGCCTAAATAGTTCTAATTACTAGTATATTCAATGATATTATCTCTTACACATTCTCCTTTCCCTCTGCAGATCACTCGCAACCACCTGATCGAGATCCAACGGTTCCTTTTCATCCAACCACTAAGGAAAATCAAGCAACTCCATGCATACGGTCTCAAGACCGTTTGGATCCTCGCGGCCTCAAGACCGTTTGGATCCTCGCGGTCTCAAGACCGTTTGGATCCTCGCGGTCTCAAGACCGTTTGGATCCTCACGGTCCCAAGACAATTTGGATCCTCGCGGTCCCAAGACCGTTTGGATCCTCGCGGTCCCAAGACCGATCGAAGCAAGACCGTTTGAGCTATACGTCATCAACAATGTCGTCTTCATCACCTACACCAACAATCGTGAGCACAGGACGAGTAAGCAACAAGACCAATAGCCAAAGACCGTTTGAGCTATACGTATGTATGCACTCGAAGATCGTATGATACAATAACCATGAAACCGTTTGGAATAAGTACCAAGCAAAACCGTTTGCTGATTGCTGGAGTGAAGGCCAATTGCTTGCCACATGAAGAACTGAGAAAAACCATTTGCCTCACTTATGCAAAGATCGAATGGAGAAGAATCCATCGAATAGTTCACGTGAAGACCGAATCATACCAACCAAATGCATTAAGCAAATGAATCCAAATTCAGCTACGTGCATGCAAGAAAGCATGCATGCAAAATCATTATCAAATCAGCAAATCGTGTGGGCTAATTGGAAAAGTCAAACCAATTAGAAAGTGCAATCACGCGGACCGGTTGGAAACTGTTTGTTGCTTTGCATGAAATCATTACCAATGCGCGTGAAGGTCACTTGTTCCAGCAGAATGAAGACAAAACGATCTCTTGCAAGACCGTGAGGATGGCCTCATCACCCACGTGAACGAGAGCTGAAGAATAATCCAAGTCAAAGCCGAGACCGGGAAGCACTACGCATGCAGCTTAGACCACGAAGTGCATGCAGCACTTTGGCAAAGCCGAGACCGCGAGAGCTAGACCGCGAGAGCGAAGACCGCGAGAGAAAGACCGCGAGGGCTGGAGTAATTAAGACCGTGAGGCTGAAACCGCGAGGCTGAAGTGTTTAAGACCGTAAGGCTGAAGTAAGTAGCAAGACCGCGAAGGCTGAGGTGAAGACCGCGAGGGCTGAAGTAAACATCAAGACCGTGAAGAGTGCATGCATGCACACAGCGTGACCGAGAGAACAAAAACTGAATGGAAGAGAGTAAAATGTAAACCGTTTGGTTAAGATATTTTCGGTCTGGAATCACACAAAAAAATGTGAGAGCCAGTCCAGTGCCTATAAATAGGACCCCAAGGGTCCCCATTAGGAGCCCATCTCACTACGGCCCAAGGCTGCCGGACTGGGACCAGGCCGGAACGCTGCCAGATTTTCCGAGCACCGTTTCCGACCAAACTTCACCCACAGCCTCAGAATCCCATCCTGAGTCCAGATCCGGTGAGCAGCCAGTCCGGGCGCAGATCTAGTAGGTTGTTCCATCACCATCTCACCATTGCTCACACCATAGCTCCACCTCATCCTACTCTTGCTATTTCGGAGGTTGACCCGAAGATCGAGGTGGAGAAACGGACGACATCGACCACGACGGAGCAGTCCCAGAGACTGCGACGATCTACACCGGGCTGTCACAGATCTACTCTTCTGCTCCGACAATGCTTTCTTTCTCTCTCTTCTCCTTCTTTGTTGCTCCCTCTATGAGGAGCGAGTAGTTCCATCCACTGGGGTGCGGGGACTAGCCCCGCTGCCCGTGTTTTGTATCTTGTACTAAAAAGATGTTATCATTTCATTTCAATACTAAACCGTTTCATACATGCTCGAATGTTGGCCGCGTTCTTGTATGCATCTATTGTCTTTCGTTGTGGTTTGTCTACGACCGCTCCCGAGACTCGAATACCGGTTTAGTGTTGGTTTCTGGTGCGTGTATCCACCGCGCACCCGTTTCGGTATCTAGGAATGCTTTCTAAGGAGTGGAGTAAACTCACCTCCATCGTTGTACTTTTGTACTATGAAATGGAATCAGTTGACGTACAAAAGTGCAACCTTGACAGGTCGAGGAACACACTCTGAGGAGAGAGTGGTGCAAAGTACTTGAACATTCATTCGAGAATGGCTAACGTTGCAACACTCTCACGTTTCTCGTAGCTATATCCTCGAAAGAGGGATAGTCTATAAGGATACTAATCGATTTGGTAATTATCGCTCGCTTGTTAGTTTTCCGATGCACGTTTCACAAGGTTGAGTAAGATTTTCTCTTCGGAGACTACATATCTTCATTGACACATAGATATGTACCGGATGAGAGTTACTCAACCCGTGAAGGATGTGTGCATTACTCTTATCCTCTAAGACATCGGTATTGTACAACATCCAGGTATCTTGCTTACAAGTCTTGCTATGATTGGTACAAGTGCAATCCATGTGTAGTGGTGGCGAATACCCGCATCACCCCAGTGATCCATCATCATTTGCTAATCTTAGATTTTAATCATTAAACTAGTTTTTATTCTTGCCTTCACTTTTACATGTTTAGGTTAAATAACTCAAATCAAACTTCTGGTCTTAGATGATTAACTTAGATTGATACGAAACAAGAAAAAGACACTCAGATTCTTAACGTTGTCCTTTGGGTTCGATCCTAAATCTGTACTATGATAAGGCTTCCACACTCTTGTGGGGTTGGAGCATTTATCTAGCACCAGTTGTAGGTAAACCTAGAGAGAACATCAACTCCCTAGGGTTTTTGGTGTATATTAGGAATTCCATTGGAAGAGTAATCTTTTGGTGTAAGTTCTAGCTCCATCAAAAAAATGGCACCGTTGCCAGGGACAACGGTATAAGAATCGTCTTTTTCAAATTTTGTGTCGATTTAGGTTTCTCTAGGGTTTTCTTTTTCTTTTCAAAAACCTAAAAAGTAAAGGACTTAATTTTGCATATCATCTTGAATTTGAAGTGGTTGGTCAAACTTGATAAACTCTTTCTTTGATTTCAGGTACCAATTCTCTTCAAAATGAAGCAGTCAGTGCCACCAACCAATAGTTGTCAATTCTGTGGCGACTATTCTCATGCATCGATCAACTATTTCAACGTTCATCCTCTCTACGTGATGGCCTTGCATCAAGTAATCATGAATCGTATAGTCGGGAAACTCAGAGCAGCCATTCCATACAACTATGGATATAACGCAGGTTATATTCCATATCACCCCGGAGGCTACTACGAGAAACCTAACTATGGCGAATTTCAAAGCGTAGACTGCAATACAGGAGGGCAATTGGAAAGCAACTCAAATCAATACTATGATGAGGGAGGCTATTACCAACATCAATCAAACGGGTGCCATGAAGAGCCTTTTCATGAAAATCAACACATATTGATGGAGGAACTACGTGCCTTACAAACATCGGTAGCTCAACAACTAGCTGACCAGACAGCCGTGACCAAGAAGTTGATAGCCGACCTTAATCAACTTACGCAACTTGTCAACGCTCCTGAGCAACATGCAGAACAGCCACAAAATTCAACTAAGCACATCTCTAGTCCACATGTTGTAATAAATTATGATGATGACTACGAAATCATGTGGAATGTGCCTCCCAATAATTTTCAAGTGCCAGTACAGGGTGGGGAATCATCCTTAGAACCAATGACTGAACTCAAGGATGATACCTTCACCACACCACAGGAAAAAGAATCATTCTTCGAGCCGAAGTCTGACCCAGACAATGACTCTTGCACTATGCTCTTAGATGAAAGAATGAGTAACCAATATGAAGATTTTCTTCAATTGGGAGATAAATTGGGAACAAATTTTAATGATTATCCATCTTCTCCCCCCATAAACTCAGATCCGTCCATACAGATTGAGGGACAACCATCAATGATTGACTCCCTATATGACAAATGTTCTTCAACTTCAACTGTCTTGTCGTTGAATTCCAATGAAGAAAGGTCTATGTTACACGAACTCTACACTCCTTCTCAGTCAAACATAGATGAATATGAGACTGATTCAGATGAGGAGACGTCTTTTATGTAAGAGACTCAAATGACTCCATTACTGGAAAAGGATCCGGTTTTTCCTTATGAAGACATTTCTGATCATTCGGCTGATCTAGAAACAAACTTCAAGGATGGGACTGACCAAGATCCTGATCCAGAGACGAACCAAACCACTCTCACTGATGATGAAATAGAATCAAGGGAGGATGAGGGGTCTCAAGATGACAATCTTATGACGGGTCCTTCCCATGAGATGACACCACCACAAGGAGTTCTGACGGAGCCAGTCCTCGAACAAGAACATGATTTTTCTATTGAATCTCCTTCTAGTCACTTGAACGAGTTGAAAGTGCACCATGAAGAGAAACATGAACCATCTCTTGACTTTGGGATGGATTATGATATTATCATAAACTCTTGTAATGACAAAAAGGACCCCTGGGATGACATCAAGCCACAAACCTATCCCTTTATAGCCACTCATCCCTATGAAGAAGCCCCCTCTAACACTCATGAAACTGAGATTTATCCATTACCTGAGCTACTTTCCATTCCTCTCATAGAAACTCTTCCCAAGCACTCAATTGAACTGGAGGAGTGTTATGAACAAGAACTGGAACAACAATGTATCAGTCCCAATACTGAAGAAACGGGTTCATTAAGGGATTTTAGCCCTCAAAATGATATGTCAAGGACTAATCCCCCTCATGAAGAGACATCACTAGAACCCCTATCTCAGGATCCCATGATTTCCTCACCTGAGCAAGACTTCATTCTACAAGTCAAATCCTCTTCTAGTTACTTGGATGAATCAAGGATGTTCTACGAAGAAAATTCTAAACAAAACCTTGAAAAGAGGAACGACGCTCTTACCAAATTCAATATTGATAAAGATGATGATACTTCTCAAATTAATTCCTTTGAAGAAGAAACATCACCCTGACCACCATATCCTACACAAGAAAACCCAGGTGATGAAATTAAGCCAGAACCGGACCCACCACCTGATCCTAGACAGGAGGAAGTTCAAGTGGCCGACCCTCAATCAACTACCCTAGATTTTGAAGAAAGTAGTTTTACTTTGAACTTCGAGGGTGAGCCACAACTGGAAGGCACAAGTGGGCATAACCTTGATTTCTCGCATAGACCTCCAGTTTCGACTGCTTATGTTCCACCTCCCTCGCTGATGGGGGAAGGTCTCTGGATTCTTCTGGAAGGACAATGAGGTCAAAGTGAGGTGCATCCAAGTCATCTAGAAGATTCGTTCAAGTTTCCACAACTTCCCAGCCAACAAGTTGTTCAGACCACTTCCTTATTTTTGGCACCAGCTATCGCAAGGCATCTTAGCCGGACCTTCTTCCAACTAAGAGGACCGCCTGGTTAACATTGTGCAACCCTTCCCCTCCACCTCGAATCTAATATTTGTTCATAAATGAATGAATTTATGAGTTCGAGGTGGAGGGCGGGTGGTATGACTTTCACTCCACCCTCTATCTTTATTGCTTCCTGCTTTTCCATTCTAGTTTCTTTTTCATAATTCTTTCCGCCTTTTTGTTAGTTTTCTAAAAATAAAGCCTTTATCTAGTCGGCTTTTGCTTTACGAATCTGTGATCATCACCTCTTTTGTGTTGCAAATTTTCTGGAAAAGAATACTTAAAACTAGCCAATGCGTGTTTTTTATTTTGATTTGTCTATGAATCCTAATGTTATATCTCAAACAGGAAAAGATGATACACTTCAATAAGGCTGAGATAGATCAAATACATCACACCTTTATCTGATTAAAGGATCTATTGTATGGATTTCCCATTTGACGTTTCATCATGTCTCTTTTTGAGCAGAGTGTGATGGAGAATAGAGACATGTCGCATGGAATCGCTAAGCAAACTGCATCATGATCCAAACTCTCTTCTACACTTCTTCTTTCATTTTCATACCCCTCTGTTCACTAACCATGCCAAAGTCTTAAGTTCGGTGTGGCACACCACACTCCTTTCTAGTGAAAACTAGAACATTGCCGAACTTTAAGTTCGGTGTGGTAAACCACACCTCTGCAAAACTCTAAGCTCGGTGTGGTACACCACACCCCTCTTTCCACTACCGCTTCTTCCATACCCCTCAATACATAACGGGGGCGTACCACCTTCTCAAAGAGTATACAATGATGTTTGTGCACATACCGAGGTCGGTGAAAAATCTACCCCGATTCCAAAAAGAGGCCTGGCAGCCCAAATATGAAAAAAATCCAAAAATACCCTTTGACCTAAGCCAGGCGAGAATGAATAAAAGCCAGAGTGTGAATAAAAACATGAGAGTTGTGCCCTGAATAAGGATAACCGATAAAGGTCTTGCCCGGCCGGTACATTAGTTTCCCTCATGAAGGCAGATGTGTCGTGAGCGGTAGTGAGATCCTAAGGATCCAAAAATAACCCCTTACCTCCCCTCAAAGAGGTAAAAGAGCCAAAAGCCTTAAGCCAACCTATACACACTTCTGAGTTACCTTTAGAAAAATAAAATAATCGAGTGTAAGGCTAAGCCAACCAGAGTTGTGCATAAATCATTCAAAGTATCTCGATGAGTCATTTAATTTTAAGAGTCTTGATTCAATCAGAGGAGAGACTTTTATCTTTTGATCACACCCCCATTCTCTCTTCTTTCAACACCAGTGACAGATCATATGCATTTTGTTGATTCTGTGAGTCAATTCAAAATCTCATAAAACTCTTTAACATGACCGATAAAACAGAGAGTGAGAAGGAAGTACTTCAGCAAAGTGAAATCAGAAACAAGGATATCATAAGATGTATTTTGTGATCTAAGGAAGCCTTGATGTTGTATCAATCTGAGCAACGAACAAATCTATCATATGACATAAGGATGAGGCAAACACGAGATAAACAATTTCATTGGCGACTATTTATAAGTTTTTCATTCCTCGGGATGAGTAACGCTTAAGTTCGGTGTGGTGATGAATCCTCCGGATTCACCTTCAGTCACCAATTCAAAGGATTTTCGACATCTTTGCTCCATTTTTGTTTTGCATCCATTTACATACAGATGAGGTAATTACGAGACGAACGAGCTTTTTGTCGATTATCTTAAGTTTTTCTCCGTTCCTCGGGACGAGTAACGCTCAAGTTCGGTGTGATGATGAATCCTCCAGATTCATCTGCGCAGTCACCAATTCTAGGGATTTTATTTCTCATATTGACTGATTTACCCTCGCTTTGGTTCACTTTGAGTGTTTCACTAATTCCTTGCAAATATTGCCTAAATAGTTCTAATTACTAGTATATTTGATGATATTATCTCTTACACATTCTCCTTTCCCTCTGTAGATCACTCGCAACCACCTGATCGAGATCCAACGACCAAGGAAAATCAAGCAACTCCATGCATACGGTCTCAGGACCGTTTGGATCCTCGCGGTCTCAAGACCGTTTGGATCCTCACGGTCCCAAGACCGTTTGGATCCTCGCGGTCCCAAGACCGTTTGGATCCTCATGGTCCCAAGACCGATCGAAGCAAGACCGTTTGAGCTATACATCATCAACAACGTCGTCTTCATCACCTACACCAACAATCGTGAGCACAGGACGAGTAAGCAACAAGACCAATAGCCGAAGACCGTTTGAGCTGTACGTATGCATGCACTCGAAGATCGTATGATACAATAACTATGAAACCGTTTGGAATAAGTACCAAGCAAAACCGTTTGCTGATTGCTGGAGTGAAGGACAATTGCTTGCCACGTGAAGAACTGAGAAAAACCATTTGCCTCACTTATGCAAAGATCGAATGGAGAAGAATCCATCGAATAGTTCACGTGAAGACCGAATCATACCAACCAAATGCATAAAGCAAATGAATCCAAATTCAACTACGTGCATGCAAGAAAGCATGCATGCAAAATCATTATCAAATCAGCAAACCGTGTGGGCTAATTGGAAAAGTCAAACCAATTAGAAAGTGCAATCAAGCGGACCGTTTGGAAACTGTTTGTTGCTTTGCATGAAATCATTACCAATGCGCGTGAAGGTCACTTGTTCCAGCAGAATGAAGACAAAACGATCTCATGCAAGACCGTGAGGATGGCCTCATCACCCACGTGAACGAGAGCTGAAGAATAATCCAAGTCAAAGCCGAGACCGGGAAGCACTACGCATGCAGCTTAGACCGCGAAGTGCATGCAGCACTTTGGCAAAGATGAGACCGCGAGAGATAGACCGCGAGAGCGAAGACCGCGAGAGCAAGACCGCGAGGGCTGGAGTAATTAAGACCGTGAGGCTGAAACCGCGAGGCTGAAGTGTTTAAGATCGCGAGGCTGAAGTAAGTAGCAAGACCACGAAGGCTGAGGTGAAGACCGCGAGGGCTGAAGTAAACATCAAGACCGCGAAGAGTGCATGCATGCACACAGCGGACCGAGAGAACAAAAACCGAATGGAAGAGAGTAAAATGTAAACCGTTTGGTTAAGATATTTTCGGTCTGGAATCACACAAAAAAATGTGAGAGCCAGTCCAGTGCCTATAAATAGGACCCCAAGGGTCCATTAGGAGCCCATCTCACTACGGCCCAAGGTTGCCGGACTGGGACCAGGCCGGAACGCTGCCAGATTGCCCGAGAACCGTTTCCGACCAAACTTCACCCACAGCCTCAGAATCCCATCCTGAGTCCAGATCCGGTGAGCAGCCAGTCCGGGCGTAGATCTAGTAGGCTGTTCCATCACCATCTCACCATTCCTCACACCATAGCTCCACCTCATCCTACTCTTGCTATTCCGGAGGTTGACCCGAAGATCGAGGCGGAGAAACGGACGACATCGACCACGATGGAGCAGTCCCGGAGACTGCGACGATCTACACCGGGCTATCACAGATCTACTCTTCTGCTCTGATGATGCTTTCTTTCTCTCTCTTCTCCTTTTTTGTTGCTCCCTCTATGAGGAGCGAGTAGTTCCATCCACTGGGGTGCGGGGACTAGCCCCGCTGCCTGTGTTTTGTATCTTGTACTAAAAAGATGTTATCATTTCGTTTCAATACTAAACCATTTCATACATGCTCGAATGTTGGCCGCGTTCTTGTATGCATCTATTGTCTTTCGTTGTGGTTTGTCTACGACCGCTCCCGAGACTCGAATACCGGTTTAGTGTTGGTTTCTGGTGCGTGTATCCACCGCACACCCGTTTCGGTATCTAGGAATGCTTTCTAAGGAGTGGAGTAAACTCACCTCCATCGTTGTACTTTTGTACTATGAAATGGAATCAGTTAACGTACAAAAGTGCGACCTTGACAGGTCGAGGAACACACTCTGAGGAGAGAGTGGTGCAAAGTACTTGACCATTCATTTGAGAATGGCTGACGTTGCAACACTCTCACGTTTCTCGTAGCTATATCCTCGAAAGAGGGATAGTCTATAAGGATACTAATCGATTTGGTAATTATCGCTCGCTTGTTAGTTTTCCGATGCACGTTTCACGAGGTTGAGTAAGATTTTCTCTTCGGAGACTACATATCTTCATTGACACGTATATATGTACTGGATGAGAGTTACTCAACCCGTGAAGGATGTGTGCATTACTCTTGTCCTCTAAGACATCGGTATTGTACAACATCCAGGTATCTTGCTTACAAGTCTTTCTATGATTGGTACAAGTGCAATCCATGTGTAGTGGTGGCGAATACCCGCATCACCCCAGTGATCCATCATCATTTGCTAATCTTAGATTTTAATCATTAAACTAGTTTTTATTCTTGCCTTTACTTTTACATGTTTAGGTTAAATAACTCAAATCAAACTTCTGGTCTTAGATGATTAACTTAGATTGATACGAAACAAGAAAAAGACACTCAGATGCTTAACGTTGTCCTTTGGGTTCGATCCTAAATCTGTACTATGATAAGGCTTCCACACTCTTGTGGGGTTGGAGCATTTATCTAGCACCAGTTGTAGGTAAACCTAGAGAGAACATCAACTCCCTAGGGTTTTTGGTGTATATTAGGACTTCCATTGGAAGAGTAATCTTTTAGTGTAAGTTCTAGCTCCATCAGTGTACAAGGCATATACCTGGTCCTAGAGCAAGCCCAATGACAATCCTTGTAAAGTTGTGCTTCTTTCTCAAGAAGCACCCAGACATCAGTCAGTAGCAACCTCCTGGTGTAGCACCACAAATGGTGGTTGACGACTTCCTCTTAGCATAGTAGGGATGGTCTCTGAACCTCTATATAAGACTCATAGACCACTTGAAACTCCTCATCACAATTTTAAGACTAATGAGAAGGAGTTGTCTCTTCATGTAGTCAAGGTGCGTCAACTTTTCTCCCCAAGACTATCTCTCCCATTCACAGATAAGATGTTTATGACTCTCATGTTACCACAACTATGAGATGAGGAGTCTTGACATACAAGAGTATTGAGAGCCTTAGTCACCTTCTTTCATATAAGATTGGATGGGCTAGAATTTCCAAAAACCCAGGGATATGAGGAGTCAGATCTATTGGCTTGACGACTAGTGTGAATCACAAATCCGTCGATTGGAACATCCAATCAGTTGACTAGACAATCTTGTCAGTCAATTGCTTTTTTGTCTATTCTCAAACATACTGTCTTTCAATGTGATGATTAATTAATGTCATTATGTCATCATCAATCACTTGACCCAGTCCTACTGGTCATCCAGTTGGTCGATTGGACCTTGCAATCAGTCAACTAGATATTTTGACAATCTATGTCAACTCCTTTCAATTTGTTGATTGGACAATCCAACTGCACGAGTGGCTGGTTCCATCTACCAGTGTTAGTACAGTCCATTCGGTCAACTGGACATTCGATTTGGTCGATTGGACACTATAGTCAGCCAACTGACATCTAATGTTGTTCAATTTGATTATCTAAAAACTTTAGTAACCAAGTTAAATCTTATCCATGAGTAAAGTCTTATTCGAATGTCAATAACCAGATTATGGCATCACAAACAATGAGCAGCATCTAGAAACACTTAGTTGCTACCCAAGTAATTGGAAGCTTAGAGAACAACTTCAACCTACATATGTGATTAGTGTTGTCATGATTGTATAGTTCCTTTGTCTCTAATATCTAGATTGAACATGAGCTATGGAATTGTCATCCTCTTAACATTCAACCCATGATCCTTGAACTAGAGCAGACTGTATGAGATGCATGTGAGTTTACATGTTATATATTGACTGACTTGAGTATGGCCATACATTTCTCAGTCTCTTTTATCAAGTGTCCAAGATATCAACTTTGACAAGTTGGAAAAGTCCCATCTACATCACTCACAGTCGATGCCCATGTGTCACAATGGACCCCATAACCACATTTATGGCAACCCTTATTCAAGGTCATATTGGATGGTGTCAAAGTTCATTGAATGACATGTGATGAGTGCAGTGACTTCATGACTAAGAACTGTAATCACCACTATCACTTTGAAAGCTGAATTTGACTACCATTTAATGGTTTCAATGTATCACTTTCAAGGTGGGTCTGTTCGGTACATTCTTCCCTAAAAAGTACCTATGTGTTTGGCTTGATATCATATATCATCACTAATGAGATTCTATCATTAGCCAACACAAATTCTAGTCTTATGTATTATTTTTGACTATTTTTCTACCACAATAATATTTGAATAGGAGCATAACAAGAATATATATATACTCTTATCATCTAATAATTAATCAAACATATAGATGTATCATTAACCAAATCAATTTTATAATGTGCCATTAGAATCGTCATATGATTCACTCTTAGGTCACACATACGAACATCTAGTTGGTAATACTAATGTAGATCTTAAACATGTTTTAGCCTATATAGAGAGCACGGTCAATAAAATCTAGTTTCCATATTTGGAAAGAAAAGAATGTTGAAGATGAAATAGTATGATGTGAAAAAATGACTGTGATGTCAAAGGAAAAACCAAATTGGGACAACTGGGTTAAGAAACTCACCATGCACTGGTTCACCATTAGTACACATCTAAGTATGTTTTGATGACAAATGCACTTACATGGACACAAAGATGGGTATATTTACTTCTAAGGCTGGGTACAAAACAATTATAAATAATATGGTATCCCAATGCATGATTGTTGGAAAAGGTTTTGAAGGTTGGAATATCTCAAAGAGATGAAAGACTCCTTTGGAAATCTCTACATGAAGGGTTAATGACCAAACTACATATGTGTGAGATGTTGGTTTTCTTCTAATAAATCATGCCTAGATTTAGCATAGAGGAGGTACCCACCCTCCATACTTTGTAAGAGTGCAGGTTTGTGAAATCTATTTGGTCATGCTTCCAACCCTCATTTGGTAGTAAGGTATTCAAAATTTAACAATTGACCATAGTGGGTGGCTGAAAATTCCAAGTATTATGCCATTCTATAGGCTACTTGGCTTAGCCACATGTTGTCTTGGGTGGGCCAATGCCCTACCTAAGATTTTGAAGGTATATAAAAATCCTTATTACAAGAATTTGATACTATTAAAACTGTAATGTATGTGCCCTATCTCAGTTTTCAATCTTCTTACTAATGGAATGGTGCCCCCACCTCTCATAGTGTTTTTGGTTCCTCTGTTCCTACTTATTTTACGATAGGGATGTGGTACTAAAAGATCACATATTTAAAAGATCTCAACTGGCCAATCATGGAGCAGGAAATGTCGAAGGTTACAACATGATTTAAACAATGTCTTCTATCCTTTCACAATATGACCAAGGAAAGAAGTTGTTCAAGCCCAACTTGGAACACCCACTTCAAGGAAGCTACAAGATGAACGTTAATGCCATGTTAAACATGCACATGAATAGGAAGGTAGTAAGATTAGTTGTTTTTTGTCAAGTTATAGCACAATTGGTGAACTATGATGTGGTCTCCAATGAAAACATTTAAAATAAAACCGCATGATAAGAATTTCTTGAATTATCACCCTCCCAGGCATCCAACCTTGACATGGATTTGGGAGAGGAGTGTAAGAAATCTTTCTCACTTAATCCCAAGAATAGGAAGGTAGTAAGATTAGTTGTGAGAATTTATGATGGTACCATAATCCAAAGAGGTTTCAAAATGGTGTGTAGATGTCAGAAAAATGTTTATTACCCTAAGTCCACACTCCTAGTGGCCACATATCCAAAGGTGAGTGGACTTGAACGTATGTCCCTAGAATGGCACATAATTTCACACAAAAAATACTTATGAAAAAGGCAATAACAAAGATAAAGACATAACAAGATATTAAACATGGATAAAAGAGATATGTAGCCATTTCTATATCAAGAGTACCCATTGGTGTTTCATTTCAAAGCTTGGAGTCTTGAGTGTAGTGGATCTTCATCTGGAAACTAAAATTTAATAAATAAAATATATCACTATGAGTGCATTGAATACACTCTGAAAAGGCATGTAAACACAATTTTAGAGTGTATAAAAGTTGGTTGACTAGAAACATTATAATAAACAAGAAGTAAAAAGAAGGCGAGAACACTTAACAACAATCTTTTATACATAGCATGTTTTAGGTTTAAGAACACTTAACAACAATCTTTTATACAAAGCATGTTTTAGGTTTCTTTATCCATTATATCAATGTAGGCCTTTTAACCACTTCCCAAGGAAGTGTCTGTGAGGGACATTTAAGCCAAATAAAAATATGCACCCTCTCTCAATGTGAGAGATTTCAAGACTTTGATGTCAACCCTACTCATATGGGACCTCAAGTCTATTACCAAGAGCTAACCCTTTTTCAACATATCGTGTGCCCTACCCCATGATTCATCCCTAATTTAGGGATCATCTTTTTTCTTAATTTAGTTGTAATTTAATTTCATCTAAACTTGTTAGAATGTATGATTTTACCCCTAATAAAAGGTTTACTAGTAAGTGCACCTATGGACATTCTTTACATGTTTTTTAGGTACTTGGACCATGCCTTGAATGGACAGGAGAGAAGAAAATTGTTTGAACAGTTCTATCACCCATGAATGAGTCTAAGGAGGGTCCAAGAAATCCCCTAAGCTACCCTAGACCAATAGTCAAACCAAAGAAAAGGAGTCTATGAATTGTGAAGATGAATACCAAAGTACAAGCAAATGCCCCCAACATAGCCACAGTGACATAGAATGGTCGTGCTGCTAATGAAGAAATCACAAGGGAATCATAGACTTTAAGTGCCTAGGACATCATTAGAAGAATGATCATGTTAACTAGCACAACCATTTCAAGGATCCCCCAAAATAGTCATGCTAGCTACCACGGTCGTGGTGCGAGTAGATAAATATGCTTGTGCCCTTAGGAATGACCACCGCCCAACTTATCCATGATGGTTGTGTATCCAACACGATCATGCCACATAGATCCCACCATAGTCGTGCAACCAAGCCTCCAAACCCCAATTTTTGACTGTAAAACTCACCTCCACCAACACGTCTATTCCATCCTAGTACGACCATGCCACCCTCTACCCACCACAACTATGCTACCTAACATGATCATGTTTCTAGCCAAACCCAGTCTACACTCATTTTTTCATATTGCCCCCACCTAACCTAGTGCTTCCCTACCACCTATATATACATGGGTGACCGGTGGAGCATGAGGATAGCTACCTCCTATCCACTCCTTAGCCTCCCTATCATATTCATTAAGCTCCCACCTACTTCCATTCCATTTCCACCATCCCCTACCTCACAACCACACTTTTCTAGGGTTTTGGCTACTTCCCCTCACATTTCCATGCCATCTAACCACCTTGGAGGGAGGAGGATGTGCTCTTGTTGTTGGATGTGAAGTAGAAGAGAGATTTCATGACTATCCCTCTCTCTACTTCTTCTTCTTTTTCCCTTTTGTTCCATGAGTATCTAAGCCCCTCTAGGTGGGTTTTTTGGGGTTAAAGTTTGACTTTGATACCATGTTGTGAGAAAATAACTTGTAGATTATATATTTTTTATTTGTCTTCTACTTTCTTCTCATTTCCCATGGATTATCTTATGGTTTGTGCTTGAAACCACCTAGGTCTAGGAGAAAATGGCATATGTGAGGCTATTTTGGGATTTACTCCTAGGTCCAACTAGTGGATCCCTATATAGCACCCCATATTACCACACATATAACCTTTCTCCTACTCCTAGGTGTGATATTTAAATAGCTAGTTTAGAGGCACTAAGTGTAATTGGCTTGGAGCTATTTAGTGGCTAGATGGTAGGTGATGTGAGGTGAAATACCTTCATTTCCACCCTTTGTTACTACCCTTGGCCCCCGATTTCTCTAAGAGCCTATATCCTAGAAACCTAGAGTTGATTAGATCCTAGTAGAATTCCACCTAAATGCTAATCTAAATGAGCCTCATAAGGTTCGATAGGGTGTGCTAGAGTGTAGTTCTCCTTTACACATCCTATTCCATCCATGGCCAATTAGTAGTTTAGATTAATTCACTAGCATTTATCATGTTGTTTGGTTTAACAATATAAATGAATGAATAGGATTTGCATGTTATAACCCCCAACATAGGTTCTAGTCACATAGCCCAAATGGCACACACTTCCATGAATCTCTTAAACCCCAAATTTCTTTCTTGCTAGTTAATGCTTGCTTAGTTAGTTGCTTTAGTTAGTTGCTTTGTTCTTGCTATTCTCGTTCTAGTATAGGTCTTTAATTGCCTTTTTTCCTAGCCTGTTAGTCTAGTGTAGTTAGATCTTGCTTTGCTTGCCTTAGTCTAAATTGCTTTTTCCTTGCTTTATTTGTTCTCTTTGTTAATTAAACTTTAATTGTCTAGGGTGCAGTAGGTTTCATTCTTTCTTGTCTTTATTTGTTTCTTTGAACCATCTTAGTGTAATAAAAAATTTCAACCCTAGAATCTACATTAGGAACCCAGTTAAACTAATTAAGATCTAGTGTCCCCTCTTTCTCTAGGGTTCGACCCCTGACTTGCCTACTCCTATATTGCAATACAATTTTGTGTGCTTTTGGAGTAGTACTTCTTTATGTTTTTGAGTGTGTCCATATTAGGGTCTTATAAATTTGTAAGATTAAATGTGCATCTCATGCGTGCACCAAGCTTTCTGGCATCATTGTTGGGGATAAAAGCACTCAAAATATCTGGTTAGTGTAGCTTTCACTTTTCCTACTTCCCTCACCATTGCTATACTTTATTTTTGTGATACATGTAAGACCTATAACCTAGCTTAGTGCTTGATCTTGCTTATAAAGCTCAATAAGATGCTAAAGCCTTAATGTAATCATGTAATAAGCTTTAATAACATCTAACATGTTTATGATTTTAGTTTGGTCCTATTTGGATGACGTTTGAGTTGGTTTTGCTGCATGTATGCTTGTTTTGGACTAAATTGCAATTTACCCATTTTGAGGGTTTATCTTGCAATTTGTCACATATTGGACGTTCCTCACATGTTTTATAATCATGAGAGAGAGAGTGATGTTGGTGGATGCCTTTGTTTAATGAGGTGAGAAGTGGTGACACCTTGGGTGTTGTTTCTAGGGTTTGCTTGGATGTCCTAGTATGGTGTTGACCATGTATTGACCATTTGAGTTCTTGGTTTTCTTCAATCACCCTTGATCTTTCCTTGTGCTAACCTTTACAGTGGAAGAGGTTTTGGTGGTGGTGTCCCTTCAATCAAAGAGCTTTTCCTTCTCTTTGGTCAAAAAGGAATCCTAGGGTTTCATGTGTTTGGTCGTTAGTTTCTCTTCGTCCGTGAGCCTTTGTGCCCGTGTTTTCCTTTGGTCGATGGTCCTCTAGGACCAAGTGAGGTCACTGCTCCTTCTTGTTTTTCATGACCTTAGTGTCTTGCATGGTTTTAGTGGATGCATGGTTGATCTTAGATGGACAAGTGGCACCTATGTGCATGTCACCTAATCCCTTTCACCTCTCTCTATCTTGGAGTACATGTACCCTCCTTTTCCCATGTATATGATCCTTTTGCTCTATCTTTCCCTCTATCATCTTTGGAGTTCAGCCTTGGAGCTTGATTTTTTTTTAACGCAATTGAGGTCAATCTTATTCATCTTGTACCTCACACAGGCCAAAATTCATCACGAAATATAACATCATGTTACCCTCATCAGTGAAAATCCCAAAAAACACACCCTCAGGACATCCAGACGCATACATCGACTCCTCAAGCCACCATCTCAAACTAGTTAGGGATCAAATGTCTAGTCATCAAAATCATCATACGCCTTGCTCGCAAGTCCCTCACTATCGGGGGTGCTATCCACCACTTCAATGGATGAGAGGTTGGAGTATCCATCAGCACTCTAAGGGCGTGCACCTATGCACCACAGATCCAGGAAGTCTCCAAAGTATTGATGCCTCAAACATCAACGTACGCCCTCAGAGTCTTGCCCCCATCTCATCACGAGGCTGGCCATGGCACCACCAGTCATCCAATTGGAGGCAGCAGACCCAGATGTTGAGGGAACCTCAGTCTCGAGCAGTTGAACCAGAGCAACTATCTTTGACCATCGATAGTCCCTCACCAAGTGGCCAGGCTTCCTGCATCAAAGATAAGTCATCAGTGCTATGCAATGACGCCTCCAGTGCCCATGCTGAAGGCAGCGGAGACACCGGTCTCCCACAGCAGGGTGACACCTTCTGACCTTTCTCTTAGCCTCACAATCATGCACTAGATGACATGAAGCATGACACCGGAAACACACTAGTTCAGCCCGACACTGGTGTTGCCAGTGTCCTCGTCTCAAACATCTGAAGCATGCACCTACACTGACCTGACAGTGACTCTGGCAGAGCTCGTGTAGCACATCAACTGGCGAGGTGGACCCAGACACAACCTGGGGACCAACCACACCTCTAATGGCAGTCCCCGAGGATTGCATATTGAGGGGGACATAGAGGAATCCAACCATGAAGAATCCCTCAGGACAGTCAACTTCACCCGAGGCAGGCTCATCCCTCCCTGAACCATCAATGTCAGCCTGTCTGACACAACCCCCAATCTTGCAACTACAAGCAGTAGAAAAACTCAGACCGCGTCATTAAGGCAAAACATCGAACATCTCCTCAGATTCGTCCTTCTCCAGCAGGCTATCCTCCTCCATCGCCGTCACAAAGATAACCTGATCTTCGTCTCCCTACCTGTCCAGACCTCCTCCCTACACCTCCTGTATCTACCCACTCCCATCTCCTGCAACAATGCCAGCCCCGTCCAAATCTCCTCAGCAGCTAACAACACCCACCATGTCATCATCCTTCTCGGCCACCTCGGTTCCCTTCTCGTAGGGCTCCTTCTCACCAACAACAACGTCTGTCCAGCTTGGGGAAGAGAAAATGACACCGCCTCAGGTCCCTTCAAGGTCCCCTCTCCAGGCCCACTCCTCCTTTGCCTCTCTCAGACAGGCTCAGAAGGTAGAAATGGACATTTCGTCCTCCCTCGATATGCCACCGCTTGTAATCAATCTGCCGATGAGTCACCACTCATGAGAGGTCGTGATCCACAGCCGTACAGGTTCTGATGGAGCATCGAGCGAGTTGTTGCTGCGACACCAAGCAGGGAAGGATCCCTCCCCGCCGCCACCCCTAAGACGACGCCCCTAGGGCTATCTTGCGAGTTTCATCATGGGAATGGAGAAGGAGAAGGAGAGGGTGGGGAGAGCACTGTGGGTGGACTCCAGTAGGTGGGGTGCCTAATCGGAG
Organism: Alisma plantago-aquatica; assembly: GCA_963693085.1. NCBI lineage: Eukaryota > Viridiplantae > Streptophyta > Magnoliopsida > Alismatales > Alismataceae > Alisma > Alisma plantago-aquatica. The sequence continues at coordinate 728,680,771 of OY856411.1, read as the reverse complement.
GGTCTGGCGCCATCGACGGCACAAAGAGAATCGCCCTAGGGGCGCGTCCCTTCGGCTCCCGTCATCCGCTCCCGGCCTTGGCGCTTGATGGTGAAGAGGAGCTCATCCTTTGAGCTTTGGTGGTTGATCATCTTGCGTTTGGCAATCTTGAGTTGGAGCATCTTCTTTTATTGGTGATCTTTCATCCTTGCTAAGTGATCTATCCTCTTGATTTTGTTTCCTTATGAAAACCCTACCTCTTTCTCTTCTCTTGGCCATTCTCCGTGGTGGTATTTTGAGAAACTTCTCTCCATAAAGGTCAAATCCATGGTTCTCCATGGTAATACCTAAGTGGGATGAAGATCTTCTCCTTCTTCCTTTCTTTCTTGACCTAGGGTTTTGGATCTCACTTTCTTGACCTTTAACATACCATTTTCTTATCTTTTAAGGTGGTGACTAGCTTGGTTGTGGAGTTGATCAAAGCTAGGTCTTCTCTCTTATTTGGATCTCTTTTCTTGGAGGTTGTTTCATCATAAGAAGGTGGGATATATGAATCTCTCCTCTACTATTATTGCACTTTAATTTATACATGCAAAACTTATTAATAAAATGTGATTACACGTTGTTGATGATGATATCTTGTTTAGGGTTTGAGTTCCTATAGTGATCTTGCATGAATTTTCTCCTTTACCTAACCCTAATTCTTACCCAAAATTCTATGAATGGTGGAAGTGCTAGTTTCACATGCACATGTTTTATGTTGGATTCTCATCTTACTTAAGGTTCTATTTTCCTTTGTTATAATGGAGATTTTCATATGCATGTGATGGTTTGGATCATGTATTCTTCCCTCATGATAATGGTTTAGTTACCCCTACATTTTGATGACTGGATTCTAGGGTTTTGGACATGTCTTTCCTTAATGAACTTCTTTTCTTGAAGTTTCAGTTTTCAAGATGATTACCACTTGTATTGATCATGCTTTGTGAGTAGTTTCTCTCCCTTCATGATCTCCATGCTGTGGTCCAAGTGGTCAATGGTTTGATAATGTTTGTTGGTTGTTGAGATGGTTTTTCCCCTTGATTTGGTCACTTAGATTACCCTTGATCTTCAGTCGATGAGTTGGTGTGTGAAGTCCTTCAATCGCCAAGGACTGAATTGCCTTTGACCTAGGGTTTTTTTCTCTTTGACCGATGATGTGAAGATGTTTCCTTAGGTCGCATATATTGATGGTCTTTGACCATGATGGTTCTCTTTGACCGCTGGTAGGATATGGTCTCTTCGGTCGTGGAAGACCTAGTTTTCTCTTCTGTCACTAAAAATCTAGTTTTCTCTTTGATCACTTGCCTTGAGTATGATTTTTTACTAGAAGAGTATGTACTATTTGATTGCATAGTTTTGTGACCTAATATTCTCTTCGAATGATGGTAATCCATGCTCATATGTTCCTATGTTTTGTTATCTAGTGTTGATAATGGTGGACTAAAAGAACTCCAAGAATGTGGGAAATAATAATGTATCTAGGGTTTGATATTAAATGTTGTTTGGACACCCTATTTGGTTGCAATGTCAAAACCCTAACTCTAATATGGGATTATGATATAGTTGTCTACCTTATTCAAAGTTGAGTATGCAATGATGATGCACTGTCTCTCTCCTACTTGTATACCTTAATGTTGCAGGTTGAATAAACATCATGGCTTGTGATTGTTGTTGTATACTTGATATGATATAGGGGTTGTTGAATGTGAGCCTTTGTAAGGCATGTTGAGATGATATAATGATTTTGTGCATGAACTATATAATTTGGGTCTTGTGACCCAATGGAGGCTCAATGCCTAATGTGAGGTGATATCCTCTGATGAAATGATAAGGGATGGTTATCCCAATACGATGTGATAATAATGTTGATGGCCTTGTATGGCAGCGACATCAAGTGATGATGTGACAAGTTTCTACCAAATACGTTTTATATCTTCTGGAGTTTTATCATACCCTTATCTTTGTAGAATTGTTTAGGGTTTGTACATTGTAACTTGATTGATGCTAAAAGATACTCAATTTGTGACACCCTTTGCCACACAAGCAAGATTACTCAAAAATTAAACCATGATTAACCATTAACAACAGATTACCCAAAATCATAGGAAATTAAAACTGATTTGCAACAAGCACCATGAGATGAGATTTATTACACAAGAGCCCATACTTGCATTTCATAACATATATTCAAGATGCTATGTTATCATATTCCAATCAACCTATTATATAAGATAACAGTTCCACATGTATATATATACCACCAAATCCACACAAGCTAGAAACCACATATCATTCATCATGTCTAAAAAACACATCCAGAATACCCCCAAAGACCTCAAGGTACAGGGATGACACATAGGACTCTATTACTAGACACTATCCATATACCATGTTTCTCTAGGTGTAGTTTCTCCTCATATTATGTCCTCAGCCAAATGATCTTTAACTCAGCATGCACATCCACCTAAAAAGATATTTAACTAACGAGGCGAGACAACAGTCCTAGGGAGAGATATAACTCTCCACCAACTCTATTATTATCACAAATAACCTGGTAGATAGATTAACATACTGAGTAGATTGAATAGAATTAACCAAATGACATATATCTCATGGATGAAGTGAATAGAGAAGTAATATGCTCTTGCCAATGAGTAATAGAGTAACTAATAATTTAAAAAGGAATATGAATAACATGTGTAACTGTTATAATCTAAATAGTATAAAAACAAGGCAAGGTTTTATCCAATGTTTCAATGTTTGATCTTATACATGTACACTACACGACTGATTACATATTTATAATGCACTGAGGATATGAGTTGTACCACCCAAATCCAACCAACCACTGCTAAGTCGAAATCGATGCCATATAAGGTCTAATGGAAGAGCTAGAATACAAGACCTTCCCACACCTTATTACTACATAAATGGCTTATAACATCACATTTACAGGTGTCGGTTGTATACAAGAAACCAACACCTAAACCCTACATCGTCAGTTGAATAAACAAATCGACATCTATATGTGAAGAGTGGCTAGACACGGGTATCACTTTTAATTTAGCGTCAGTTTCTTAATAAGTAACCGATGCCTAAAATCGACCGCGAAATCCAAATTTTCCAGTGGAAAAAAATAACCTCCAAAATTTAACATACGACGTCGGTTATTAATTAATTAACTGACGACTAAAGGTTTTTTTGTGTGACAGAAATTGGGACATTTTTATCATCCGTTATCTTCCAATAACTGACACCGATGTGTTTTTCCACGCTGTCTGTGTGAAAATTTTACACCCCTGTGGCGTCGGTTTTCTATGGCAATCGACGACTATGGTCAGAATTTGAGAACATTTTTTATGTCGGCATATGTAGATATATGTCAATTTTTATAGTAGAAACCGGCAACTATCATTGAGCATAGGTGTCGATGTTTTTGTGGTAACCTATGCCTATTGTTATTAGCGTCAGTTTTTTAAATAACCGACGCTAATGGTTAACTTAATAGCACCTGCGTGAGCCAGACTCTTCCCCTTTCTCTGTTTCATTCCCGATTGAGGTTAGGTCCTGCGATTTCTTGCTCGTCACCACTCATTGCTCCTCTGCATACCTCTGCTTGTTGCTCCTCTGCTCACCACCGCCGCCGTTGCCGCCGCTCGCTGCTCCTCTCCTCACCGCCACAGCTGCCGCTCGCTGCTCCGATCGCCTGCTAGCTCTCCTGCTTGCTGCTCCGGCCACCGCTCCTTGCTCCTGCTCCTAGTCACCTGCTCACCGCCGCTGCCTGCTCTCCTACTTGCTGCTCCGGCCACCTGCTCACTGCTTCTGGTACCCTTCTTCTCTTCTTGCTCCTTACTCCTGCTCCTGGCCCCCTACCCTCAGGGTGCGGGCAATGGGTTGGATCTTATTCATGTTTGAGTACATTAGGGTTCTAATCTACCCTTTTGTCCTATAGTTGATGCTAATTGTGCATATATGCTAAGTTTGGGACTTTAGTAATGGACTTTGTCCTATGTTGCTGATTTCGATCAACTGATTAGTATTTACTTATCTACTGATTTGTATTTACTTATCTACTGATTTGTATCTACTTATATACTGATTTGTATTTACTTATCTACTGATTCATATTTACTTCTACTAATTTGTATTTACTTATCTACTGATTTGAATTTACTTATCTACTGATTTGAATTTATATATCTACTGATTTGTATTTACTTATCTACTAGTTTGTATTTACTTATCTACTGATTTGTATTTACCTATGTGCTTATTTATATTTACTTAAATACTGATTTGTATTTACTTATCTACTCATTCGTTCATCTAATGATTTTTTATTCATCACATTATTTAAATTTAGGGCTTTGTATTTGTTCATCTACTTTTTGAAATTATTTAATCATCTACTGGTTTATATTTGTTTATCAACTGAGCTGTAATTTTTTATCTATTGCTTTGTATTTGTTTATCTACTAATTATATTTATTTATCTAATTCTTTGAGTTTACTTATTTTGATGTTACTATTGTAAATCAACCTAGGATATGAACAAATCTTGTGCTTGCATATATTTGTGCTTCTAATCCTCATGCTTGACCTAATTCAGTAAATTTTGATGCATGTTGAAATAAGATTCAAACTTGTCCATTCTATCATCCAAATTTGATTTGATTATGTGATTTGAACCTTGAAACATGCGTGCTAAAGATACATTGATGTCTCAAACTTAACTCACATGTGGGTCTTCTATTTCTAAAATGATTATGTGACCTAGTATGTATGTTGATATATAAAACTTCAAGATTGACCCCTAATTAATACATTATAACATAATTGAATCATGCATTTGTGTTGTTGCAGGTGTTGTTGATTTGCATATATTTCTTCTTTAGCCTTCAAGTGAGGTATAATATTCTCACTCTCCCAATGTTCCATTAGGCACCATTTTGATTCAAATCTTTGATATATGGAATCATGGTTTATTTACTGATTATTATATACTGACAAGCATGATTAAATGATGTTACTCAAAACTTAGGATAGGAATGATGAAACTAGGATTGTAGGTATAATAATGACAGCAAACATGTATTTGTTGGCCTAGAAACCAGTCCAAGATTTACTCATTAGGAGTAAATCTTGGATAGTCCCCGGTTTGGTACTATTCTTGAACACCTAATCTCAGTTAGGATGTAAGTGTATAATGTGTATTGGGTTTTCAAGAAAATTTCGGTAGCATTTCCAGTCCATTCTCAGTTGGGTTGCCAACACCACCAAATATTGAAGCTAATGTTGACTTGTATGTGCACAGAGATCACAATGAAGTATTGTTAATTGATAAAAGATCACAATATTAGAGGCATGCATGTTTATATTTTTTTATATGTTTTATTTTTCTGAATGTGAACTTTACAATGTGAATTACTTTACAATGTCAATGTGAACTTTACAATGTGAACTTTACAATTTGAATGTGAACTTTCAGATGGTTGAGCATTCATATGATGACCGTGATAATGATTACCGTGAGGGTGAGGATGTCAATGCGTCGCCTCACAATGTAGGTTTTAAAAATATATCCCACCTCACATTTATAGTTATATCATGTAAGTGTGTTTTTTTAATCAAATTTTAGGTTGGTGATGTACCCCCTGAAGAAATTGGGGCACTTGATGAGCAACAAAAAAAATTGAGAAAGTGAGGGGCATCACAATGATGAACAAGTTACTACAGAAAAGGGGCAATGGACCCAAACTATCTGTGGATTTCGATCATGCAAGAAATCCAGTTGGAGTGAACCACAACTCATTTATTTCATATCTTGGGGTTCTTACTCGCAACCACTGTAGTCCTATTTTTGAATCCTGGCATAGAGTTCCTAAGGGGAAGAAAGACTTAATCTGGAAGGAACTATGCATGAGTTATCATTATTTGCAATTCTATTTTTGTAGATTACTAATTTTTAGGATACTAGTTAATAGCAATTCTATTTTGTTGAGTATATTTGATCTGGATGAAAAGCTGCATCATAAATGCATGATGCAATGATGTGGGCGGGTCCTAAGGAACTATAGGAAAAATCTCACCCGAGATTACATATGCGATCCTGAGAAGAGGTTCTTGATGGATTTCTAATTCTAGACATTGATCACTTTTTGACTAACTCTACACTAATAATTTTTGTTTGTATTCTCTTTAAAAAATAAATTTAGGAAGAAGGCAGCCCCTGATCAATGGAACTACTTGGACCCCAAAGACTGGGAGGAGTTTGTTACCCAAAGAAAAATGGATGAATTCAAGGTATTAAGTGCCACTCCTAATTTAATTAATATATGTTCTTATGTAATCCCCTATTCAAGATTAACCTTTAGTGTTACTAACCAAATCAATGTGCTTACTAACAAGGCTATCAGCAATGCTCAAAGAGCAAGGTGTGTACTGAATGTGTATGACCACACAATGGGTCTAAGAGGCTATGCAGGCGTTCACCAAAGACTATAGGTTGAGTATACTGCTCAGTCTGCTACTACTCAGGAGTCCTCTACTATTGGTCCCGTAGCTCTACCTCACCATGCTATGTGGATAGCTGGGAGGAAAAACAAGAAGGGAGATATAACGAAGCCCACAATTGCTGAGGCGGCTACAAAAATGGTAAAATTCAACTCTTAGAGAAATCGATCGATATTGATTATTGTTATGTTTACTTACCAATTTCTGTTGATGGTGGTTAGCGGGAGCTGCACAAGCAGAGGAAGGAAGGCAAGTTCATCCCTAAGGGTATAAGGGATGAATTGATAGTTGCTCTGGGTAACCCAGAGCATCCTGGTCGTGTTAGGGGTAAAGGCGTTGGTGTGGGCATCAAAGAGTTCTTTGGGCCATCCCAACGCAAACATGTCCCAAAAGTGGGACTTTCATAAGTTGAGGTAACCTATTCTTTTTTTAGAATATTATTGCGAAAGGGAATTCAATAATCGATAGCTAGCCTTTCTTTTATCCATGTATAGGTAGATGAATTAATTGAGAGGAAAGTCCAAGAAGCAATGTTGAAGTGGCATGCGTCTCAAACGGCCACTCAGATGGTACTTGTGACTTTCCGCACTTCTATTACTCCTACTGCAGAGGTTGGGAGTAATCCTATAGACCCACCACCTAGCACATCCTCTGTAAGTATTTTTATGAAATAGTAGCTAGTCTTTGCAGAGGTTGGGAGTTTGTGTATATATGCACATAACATTCTTTATGTAAATTTGTAGGGGTTGAAGCCATGTCATTTAAAAAGTCAAGAATATGTCATTGCAGAGACGTTGGCTTACCCACCCCTTCTAGGGGAAATGTTTCATGGGACTCCAGTACCAGATGGTGCGGTTCATGTGAGCTCAATAAGTGTAGTCCCCAAATGGAGGGATCTTACATTGCCATATGCTGAAACGCTTGGTGAGGCAGAAGGCGGAGTGATATTGTGGCCCAAAGCAGATGTCGTCTATACTAATATTGTATGCCAGATTTACATTACATTAATTTGTTAGTGTGTACATATATATCAGTCAATTGATATGAAATTATATATACAAGTCAAAAGGAAGACACCCGCCACATCTCGGCCTCCACCTCCACCTTCTAAAGTACCAAGTTGGCTTCTGAAGGACCTACATGCCGCGTTAGGTCCTAATTGTAGGGGTATGGCCGATTGGATAGGCGAACATGATCCAAATTGCCCTATAAATGTTACTATTTTGGAGGAATCTACAGGTCAATCATACGATAACAATCTATTTATACAAGTTTTGCATACATATTAATGCATACGCAATACAAGTTTTGCATACGTATTAATGTAGGTCAATCATATGATAACAAGATAATTATACAAGATATTTTGGAGTTGTTTCATTATGATTGGCTGAACACATCTATGATAGAGATGTGGATATGGTGAGATCTTGTTTTTACATCCATATACCTTGTTTTACATACAGTGATCTGGTTTCTTATATATTAATGCATATGTAATACATGTTTTGCAGCCACTTACACATGATATGTACAAATTTTTCATTTCTCCATGTGGGATTTTTGGTTCCAACTTTGATTAATCTTGTAGTTAAAAACCCTAGGTCAGTTACTTCATACTACTGTGATTTTTTTAAATATTTTGGTAAAAACAAGAAGACGGTGATAATAGCTCCATTCAATGTCAGGTAAGTTTACTTTGCTTATAATTTGGACTTAAGAAAATTACATTTTTATTGTGACTTTTGAGTTATTAATTTATAACTTTCTTACCTCTAGTTGTAAGAATTAAGAGTTACTAGTTATTGTCCCTGAGACGTTCACTATCTATTATCTAGATCCTATGGGGAAGGAATTGAATATATATGGACACACAATGAAAAGGCCATTATTCCCATGAGAAATATTTCATATTTTTATATCCGTTAACATCTATTATTACATTACTATTTAATTATGAAATTTAATGTGTTACATTAACATGTAGGGCTTTACAAGAGTACGCCAAAGCTGGAGGAAAGATCCCCAAGAAAAAGAACCAACCACTACCTTGGCAGAATGTGAAAGAAATTTCCCGACATCAATGTATATATTATTTATGTGAACTGTGCTTATTTGTATTTTTGAATATTTTGTATGTTTCAATTTATAGTGTGCTACACAAGACAACGGTTGGGCATGTGGATACTATGTGATGCAATTTATGAGCATAATTATCAAACATTCCACGATGGAAATCGATACCATACATCAGGTATTATATGTAGTCTCATTAGAATATATGAAATATATCAATCTTATTATATATTATTAATTATATATATACATCATTCTCTTTGTAGGTGTTTAAAACTGACTTCACTACAGGTGAAAAGTTATTAGATGTACATACTCCCTATACGATGGATGAGTTAAATGATGTAAGAGAACAATGGGCAGAAGCCCTACAAGTAGTGGGAATTTTTAAATATAATTGGGATAATGACGATGATGAATAAAGAATGATATTTCTAAACTTTGTTCTCATAATTATTTTTCTGTGAATGTGAATGACTTTTTATGAATTGCCATATGTGTGAATGTGAAGATGATCAATACATGAATGTTTCTACATGTGTCTGGATGTGAAAAGAGATGAAATGAATGGAACTACAGGTTACTAAATGTGTGTGAAAATGGAGGAAATTTGAAATGGAACTACTAGTTTCTACATGTGTGTGATGAAAAATAATATGAATTAAATGTGCTTATATATGTGTGTGAATCACATGATAAATATATAATATTGTCTATCTTGTTAAGTTTGCAGGTTTGTGGTATGTTGTTGGCTAATATCAATGGATGATGTAAACCTACAGTTCAGAATTGAACTACATGTTCTACATCCTGCTGACCAGCCATACAGCAGGCCTACAAACTGATAAGAAAAAAAAATTAGAACATAGGTGTCGGTTATTTGTGTAAAATCGACAACAAAACACATAGGCGTCGGTTGTTAGTGTAAAGCCGACGTCTTTAACCCCTTTTGGCGTCAGTTATCCATAAACCAGATGCCTATTGTGGACAGGTACCACGAACGTGCTGGGTAGCACAGCCGTGGTGGCAAGGGATATGGCATCACTTATTAGTATACAAACTGACACCGATGGTGTCGGTTATTAGTAGATTCTGACCAAGTACCACGGTCGTGCTGGGTAGCATGGCCGTTGTGGCTGTAGATATGGTGTCAGTTACCTATATAAAGTCGAAACTAATGATTTCCTTGCTGATGCCTTTTTGGTGGCAGGAAGGGGTATGACGTCGGTTGTTACTTAATAACTGACATTTTTAATAAGGTTATCGTGTCAGTTTTCTTTAAGAACCGACGTCGATAGTCCCCTTGATGGCACGTTTTTGGTGGCAGGAAGGTTTATGGCATCGGTTGGGGGACTGACGGTGAAGGTGCCAACTTTTAGCGGCGCCCACTTGGGTGTCGCTCAGAAACTGACGCCTTAGGCCTTAATAATCGATGCCAAATGTTATTTCTGTAGTAGTGCCTCGTGGTCAGTACACGAGAACACTACAGAGACATATCAATCAACTGCCAAAGTGACATACAGTCACATCAAAGGGGTTGTCTCCCGCATGGCCACCCATATAACATATAGCCCACCTTGGTACAGGTAATGACGCTAGGAGAACAGGCTCACGCATGGCCATTCTTAAATGAAGGACTGGCTCACACATGGCCATCCATATCACAATGATATCTACTCACGCATGGTCATCTCACACAATCTGTAATTAAGGATTACAAGGGGATACTATATCACATCTCACTTATATCACAAATCTTGAGGCATGATCTAAGGCTCATGCATGGCCAAAGTCACCCTCAATTTCTTGATACTAGGGTACCAAGCTGTCCCCACATACTCAATAGTATGTGCTCTGAGTTAAACTTGTTTCAACATCCAACAAATGTTGACACTGAATGGATCTATGGCACAGGGCAAGCTACATAATTAGGTTCCACTTGATTAATTATACTAATTAAAGTGTCTTTTAGCATCAATCAAGTTACAATGTATAAAATCATAACAAATTCCACAAAGATAAGGGCATAACACACTTTCAACAGGTGTAAACACATAGGGAGTGAGCTTGTCACATTACCACCACATAATGCATGTGTCATTGCCATCCACAACCTCTCAAGGCTATCACCAATGTCACATCACTATGAGATATCAATCCCTCATTCCAGTACCAGAGGATATCACCTCAACCTAGCACTAAGCCTTTTCTAGGTCCTAAGACCCATCACATCATACTTATGTTTCAAAGGGCATATAAGCATTACTTATGCCAACCATCACTTATGACACATCACATATACTTGGCATAGCAATCATTAGGTATTACATTCATCTCTATAACAAAGCTAATATTATATAAAGAGAGATAAAATACATTTCAACACATTAAACCTCTTTAAGTAAATCAAGTAATGCATCATAAGTTCCCTAATTTATGGTTAGGCTACATATTTATTCCACATTGGGTTCTCAAGCATCATTCTATCTCAAATCTCTGACTTCACTGCCTCCCATAGCTTGGAGTATATTTAGACAATAAAACCAAGTATGCATCTTCACGTATTCATACTTCCCATTCTCCCTTACTGAGACTTATAGCCAATGCTTGATATTATTTAACCACTTTCATAGTATTCATTAATTATAACACCACATTAACTCACAAGGTTAAAGTTATATAATTAAGAGAAAGAGAGAACAATTACCATGCTTTATATCCACACACATTCAATAATATGACCTACCCTTAGAATTAGGGTCAATACTTTTTATATTTAGCTGATTAGGGTTTTACCTCATGGTTGCATCACCAAACATACACACACACACACACAAACACACACACACACACACACACACACACATATATATATATATATATATATATATATATATATATATATATATATATATATATATATATATATATATATATATATATATATATATATATATATATATATATATATATATAGATAGATAGATAGATGGATAGATAGATAGATAGAAATATATGTGTATGTATGTATGTATGTATGTATTACAACCCTGCATTTTGTAAACATGTTGATCATGTATCATTCATAATGTTTCATCATTTTTTGACCTGTACGTTATTACTCTTCACAAATCATTAACTACATGTCATATGAAGGGAAGTCAAACCTTAGATTACATAACTAGAGGGTTTCACTTCAAACTATCTACAAGGCACTTATTAGATCATTAGACTTGTTAATATGATTTCTACGCAAATGATGTCACCTCTTATTCCAACAAGGATTATCATCACACCACACACACACACACACACACACAATATATATATATATATATATATATATATATATATATATATTCACATAGTTGAGTCATTAATATCACTTCACAAGTTAGGATTATATGAAAAGGAAATACAGTAGACACTTGTCATGTATTATAAACTTTCATTAAGATGAGAACATGGGTCATATTCTTCCATGATTCAAGTTATCATATGGATATTCAACCATTGAACCCTACATCCATTACTTCCCACATTGTTGGAGAGTTTAGGGATAAGCTCTTTAGTTAAGGATGGACCACTCATAGTAACATCGTCCTATAGTGAACTAGCTTTAGGAGAAGCTTTTAAGATTAATTATACATTATCCAAGACAACAATCTTCTAAATCATGTGCATATGTATACATCAATGAGTATCCAAGCATACCCTTCAACCCTCATCATGTGATATTGGTTTCACCTCATCCACAAGTGTTAGTTTGACTACATCATGATATGTTGGGTTAACCCATCCAGGTAAGTTGGGTGAGCTCATCCAAGGTATTGGTTTAGGCCCTCTTGCAGTGTATTAGTTTAACACTCATGGTGTGTATCAGTTTGCAACCTCTTGGGTCAGCTTTGGTATATCGGTTTCTCCTGGCTAGGAGGATCCCGATCTTATCATCCTCCTATATCAGCCTGACCACATCAAGGTGTGTCAGGAAAGCTCACCTTTGGTGTATCGGGAAACCCTACTTGAAGTGTGATAGGCAACACTAGGTGTGATGGGAAACACCACCTAAAGTTGTGATGAGAAACACCGCCTAAAGGTGTCAGGAAACCATGGGTATGTCGAGTTGTTAGGGTTAAGGTTTTAGCAAGGCATCATTGTTCAATGTATATCAGGCAACCTTACACAAAAGTTTGTCGTCCTCTATTCAACCAGGGTGTCAAGGTTTAGCACTCAAAGTAGGCCAACTCACACAAGGTACTCCCATGGTCATGATAGGCTAACTCCCTTCAAGCATATCAGTTCAGGCATCAAAGGGCATGACGGGCTAACTCCATCAAGATATATCGATTTAGCAACCATATTGGTTTAAGCACCTCTAGAGCATGACAGATTAGCTCCTCATCAAGGCATGTCATCCTAGCCAGCATATCAGTTTCGGCATCTTTAGGGCATAATAGTTTAGCACCCATCCAAACCTATCAGCCTAAGCACTCCCAAGTCATGACGACTTGTTACATATTGTGTCGGTTTAAGCATCATGAGTCATGATGACCATTCACCACTTATGTGTTGACTTTGTCATCTTCAACCTTAGGAAACTCGGCCACTAGTCCACCTACTATCATTGCAAGAAGGTGCAAGGTATGGACAACAAATCAAACAAATTTTCTTCATCAAAATAGTTCTCATACCATCACCAACTACTAACATATATGAGATTAAACGATCTAGAGGTGAAGAACAACATAAGCATATGAAAGAGTGAAAATAACAAAAAAGGCTAAGAGTTATATAACCCACCTCAAGAAGGTATTCATCAAGAGTTCAAGATCCATGATCAAAGCTCCAAAGCATACGTTCTCAAGGTGGAAGATAGCCCATCAATAGTCCCAACTTGTTCTCAACATCACCTCAAGAAAGAAGAAGAAAATGCCATGGTTATGATAGCTCAAGAAGTAAGGAAAGAAGGAGAGAGAACCACGTCCTAGTCAACCTTCATCTAAGGTATGATCCATGGATGAGAGAGGAATAGGAAGATGAAGAAGAGAGCTCAAAGAAATGGTCATCAAAGAAACATAACTCACCAAGATGGAAGTTGAATAAGGAATCACCATGAGTAAGGAACTTGACCTATCAAGCTCGATGGGGGCTTCCTCTAGATCCATAAGCTCCCAAGCTCACCCACTAAGAGGAAAGGAACAAGAATGAATGAAAGGGTTTACTTGTGTGAACAAGGAGGGGGTTATATACTTGAGGGAAGAAAGAGAGATCAAATAAGAGGTGTCATCACCTTAGGAGCTTAGGTGACACTTGTCCATGAAAAAGGGGCCATATGCAACAACATGAAAGACATGGTGATAAGATCTAGGCTAGATCTCTCCCTCTTGGTCTCCTACCAAGGTCATGCCCGATATGCCAAAACCCTACACACTTCACGAACCGATAGGGCATAACCCCACACACTCACAAATGATAGGCCTCAACCCTACACACTCACAAATCGATAGGGCATAACCCTACACACTCACAAACTAGTAGGCCTCAACCCTACACACTCACAAACTGATAGAACATGACCCTACACACTCACAGACAGATAGGTAATAACCCTACACACTCGCAAACTGATAGGCAGCCACTCCAAGGTCCTCTAACCTGAGATGTTACATCTAAGAGTAAAACACATCTCTCTCATGTGTTCTAAACATCACCAAGGATTCTACCACACAACCAAGATCCAAGCAAGGCTCCCATCTATATCTCTCCTCTAGATGATACCAAGAGAGGTAAGGAACACTTTAGAGATGGTAAATTGCATGTTAACCCTTCACTTTTAGGTAAATTGCAATTTACACCAAAACTAACACATAAAATACAAGCATCGTCCACATAAGCTCAACTTGGAACTTAGGCTTTCCACAAGGTGCCCCATAGAATTATTCTCTCCCTTATGATGATAAAGCACTAATGGCACACTCATTATGTGACATATTGAAAGATAACCCCTCATATTGGGTAAATTAAACTAAGGTCCAAAATGAGCAAACATTGCTCAAACAACATTCAAACATGACCAAACTTGAAACATAAGTGTGTCACGTGATACAAACACCTCAAAGGATTAGATTAAAGTTCTAAGAAACTTACTTAAGAAAAACAAACATGGTGAGTCCAAAACCCAGTTCAGGGTCCTTACAAGTCATAAACCCCTAACAAGGATTTCGCCCCTAAAATCCCAGGCAGAGGGAGATGAATATTACTCATGCATTGCACGTTCAAACTTTCACATAGCTTCTTGATGTTAGGGTGTCATAAGACTTGACCAAAATATTATTCTTGCATCCAAGGTCAACATATGATCTGTTTCACAGGACACATACTCAACTTATCCTTTCTATTATTGGTTGCAGAGTCATCCCTATGTCAGGTGATACTTTCTTAACCAGAGAAACACTATACATACTTATCCAACTCAGGTGTCAACTCTTTCTTATGTATAACCTCCTCAACATAAAACATCATAGGATAAGATTCTTGATTTTGGGAGTTTACCATACCCTCCTCAAACCTCAGCATGTCTCTTCTAGAGAAAGACTAGAGATATGTTCTGTCATCCACTTGGAACTACAAAACCTATCATGCTTTTGTTGTGCTACTCTGATCAACTGACTCAACACTAGTCTTACTTCTACAATCTATGCTACCAACATACTCACTCTCAACTTTACATTCTCCTATCATAAGAAGAGGCTACTTATCCAGGAAAAACTATTTCAGAGGTAACTCAAGATGTTATGTGTCACCTTGACCTAGATAGTGATTGGAAACCCTGCTTATCCATCTATAGCTAAAGGCACAACCTTCTTGGATCCTTTCTTAGTTGCAAGCCTGATAAGAGTACTCCAAGGGATTATACTCAGTTTGATGAACTTTTCCCAAGATGATCTTACAACTCTTTACTTATGCATCCTTGTCGATGTTACATATATGCAGATCATAAACCCCTAACATGTGATATCCATACAACTGGCACTACTTGGATGCTAGGATTCCTTACCTTGGTTTCCATCATGTGTGACAGAAATACATCATATCCCTATCACATCCATCATTTGTTGTTTTTACCAAAACCAAACATATCGGAAGGGGCTTTCTTCCATTTTGAGACATCACCTATCACAGATATCCCTATCTTGGAACAAAAATCTAAGATCAACTGATAATTTTCAAAGTATCCATCTAAGGATCACCTCTAACCCATACACATCAAGTGACATAAGACTCACTTGACTACCACATCCTTGAAAGGAAAGAACACAAGGGAACATACTTCTCTTATCATCACATCATACCCATGGTTTTCATATCAAGGTGAAGGGATTATCACTTTCTTTAATTATTTCATGAGTTTTCAACTATTCATGTGTCATTTTAACTTGTCTTGTTTTGGAATCCTTACCATTAGCATAGGAACTATTAAGATGATTACATGCCATTACTCTTTCTTTGATTATTTCTCTTTCATGTTCATGAACATATCCTTGTTTTAACACATTTTTCATCTTTACATCATATAAAGGGTCATTATTCCTTACAAATTCTTTATTGAGAAGGGATCGTCTTTCTTGTTCCCTTTTATATATCATGAGAATCACACTTTATACTTTCTTATACTCATGGTTTCGTCTAAGATAAACTCGGGTTCCATCTTATTTATTCATTATTCATTCTCATTTGTCTTCTCACTTGATTCTTGTTTTAGGAATTCTCTTCATCTTAGGTGGACTTTATACCTTGACCTACTTTATTAGCACATATTCATCTGTCTTTTTCTTCATACATTTCTTGAAATTATAGCTTCAAGAACTTTTCTTATCATATTCAAACTTAGATTTAGGTTTCATGGAGCTGTATCTTTCTCTTTTAATCACCAAAAATTCAAGTTTTAGTGAATTATGGTGTAGTTCTTATCTCTTTTTATAGTATGATGGAGGTATTAGCATCATGATTCTTGATTATCATGTTCTTTAGATTGTTACAAAATGACTACTTGATTAGAGTAATAATAGAGAAATCAATCTAAGAGTTCCATACTTACCTTTTCTTCAACATATGAATACCTGGCCAGGGTACTCAAGTACTGAGATTAGGCAGTATGCGTGTATTTTATATCATGTTTTTATCTTAGACACCATCCTTATCCTAGTCCTAGTGTCCCTATAAACTCATCGAATCTAGAGCTCTGATACCACCAAATGTGACACCCTTTGCCACACAAGTGAGATTACTCAAAACTAAAACCATGATTAACCATTAACAACGGACTACCGAAAAATCACAGGAAATTAAAATTGATTTGCAAAAATCACCATGAGTTGAGATTTATTACACAAGAGCCCATACTTGCATTTCATAACATATATTCAAGGTGCTACACCATCATATTCCCATCATCGTGTTACATAAGATAATAGTTTGACATGTATATACATACCACCAAAGGCACACAAGCCAGAAACCACGTATCAATCATCATGTCTACAAAACACTTCGAGAATACCCCAAGGACCTGAGTGTACAGGGGCAACACATAGGAATCTATTATTAGAAACTATCCATATACCATGTTTCTTCAGGTGTAGTTTCTCCTCATATTATGTCCTCAGCCACATGATCTTTAACTCAGCATGCACGTCCACCTAAAATGATATTTAACAAATAGGGTGAGACAACAGTCCCAGTGAGAGATATAACTCTCTACCAACTCTATTATTTTCACAAATAACTAGGTAGATGGATTAATATACTGAGTAGATTCAACAGATTAACCAAATGACATATATCTCATGGATTAAGTGAATAGAGTAGTAATATGCATTTTCCAATGAGTAATAGAACAACTAATACTTTAAAAAGGAATATGAATAACATGTATAACTGTTATAATCTAAACAATAAAAAAACAAGGCAAGGCTTCATCCAATGTTTCTATGTTTGATCCTATACATGTACACTACACATCTTATTACATATTTATAATGCCCTAAGGATTTGAGTCATACCACCCAAATCCAACTGACCACTGCTAAGTCGAAATTGGTGCCATACAAGGTCTAATGGAAGAGTTGGAATCCAAGACCTTCCCACACCTCATGGTTAGTACTCGAGAACACCGCAGAGACATATCAGTCACATCAAAGGGGTAGGCTCATGCATGGCCACCCATATAACATCTAGCCCACCTTGGTACAGGTAATGATGCTAGAAGAACAGGCTCACACATGGCTATTCTTAAATGAAGGACTGGCTCAAGCATGGCCATCCATATCACAATGAGATTGAATCACACATGGTCGTCTCACACAATCTGTAATTAAGGATTGCAAGGGGGTACTATATCACATCTCACTTATATCACAAATCTTGAGGCACAATCTGAGGCTCATGCATGGCCAAAGTCACCCTCGATTGCTTGATATTAGGGTACCAAGCTGTCCCCACATACTCAACAAAATGTTGACACTAAATGGATCTATGGCACAAGGCAAGCTACATGTTAAGGTTCTACTTGATTAATTAAACTAATTAAAGTGTCTTTTAGCATCAATCAAGTTACAACATATAAAATCATAAAAAAATCCACAAAGATAAGGGCATAACACACTTTCAAGAAAATTTGAACAGAAATTTGAACACTTTCATATGGATCTGAATGAATCCATTAGTGAAATGTTTGCAAAATTCTCTTCTATTGTTAATGGTTTGAATGCCTTAGGAAAAACTGTTCTTGAAGAAGATCAGGTGTCAAAGGTACTTCGATCACTTCCTCCCAAATACAAGCCCAAGGTGACAACCATTGAAGAAGCCAATGATCTCACTAAACTGAAAATGGAGCAACTCATTGGCAATTTAGAAGCTCATGAGGCAACTCTAGAAGAGGAAGAAAGAAGAGAACATGAACGTCAACATGGGAAAAAGAAGGATATTGCATTCAAAGCTTCAACTAAAGACAATCATGACACAAGTGAAGATGATAGTGAAGAAGAAACTCTCGTTGTAAATGGTAAGCAATATAAAAGTTTCAAAACTAATAAAACTTCTAATGTTTCTTCTTCCAGGTGCTTTGAATGTGGTAAGAAAGGACATATGAAAGGTGATTGTCCAACACTCAAGAAAGGGAAGAAATCATCTCACAAAAAGAAAGAAAGAGCATATCGAGCTGCATGGGATGATTCAAGTGATGATAATGATGATGGAAAAGGAGAAGTAGAATGCCTCATTGCTACAACAAATGAAGACGAAGAAGAGGTAAGTCTTTATGATCTACCAAAAGAAGATCTAATTGCTAGTCTTCAAGTTACTCATGAGAAATATATTGAGTGCAAGAAGAAACTTAAGAAATCAAATAAAGATTTAAATGCTAAACTTCTTGCTCTTGTATCTGAAAATGAAAATCTCAAAAAGGAAAATGAAGATTATGATCTTAAGTTAAAATCAGTAGAAACTAATTGCAATCTTCTTTCCTTAGAAAAGTTAAAGTTGCAAACTCAAGTGAATGATCTTCAGAAACAACCTATTCTATGTTCACATTTAGATTATGATGAGGTTGTCAAAGAAAGAGACTCTCTAGTATCCAATTTAGATCAAGCAAAGAAAGATATTGCTAAGTTACAAAGAAATGTAAATGAGTTAAGAGGAAATGACATTCTTGAAAATATTCTGAAAATTTCCTCTAGTTATAATGGAAGAAGAGGATTAGGATATGATCCAAGGAGAAATAAACCCAAAAGAGTTAAAGCATCCAAGACTAAGATTATGTTTGTACCTAGGAACACAATTCCTAGAAAGAGAAATGAAGTTGACTCTATTAGTTGTTATTACTGCATGCGTCTTGGACATTATTCATTTTCATGTCCATATAAGAAAAGGAATGATGAGTTAGCTTGGTTTACTAAGACTTAGTAGCTTAAAATTAACTAGTTGAGATTTGACCTAAACTGATTCTTGATATCATAATGTCTTGTCTCAACAAAATCGAGCTCTAATTTGCATTATCTCTTTTTGTTTGAAATCGATTAACAGTTCTGAACATATTCCAGAAACTTAGTCGGTCGAGAAATTGTCGACCGAGTGAACATTCGGTCGAAAAATTGTCGACCGAGCATGTCACTGATTTTCAGACTGCTGTAAAATTGCTGAAATTGATCAAAATTGCTATCTATTTGTGATTAATAACTACACAATAAAGTATAAATCATGGAAATCACCCTTGAAAGTTTATATGAGATTAATTTGGTTTATTCTCTAAATAATTTAAGTCAAAAACTAAAATTATGCTTAGTTTAAAGAAAATTTCTGTTTTATCATTATATGCTTTTATTGTTCTATCATTATGTAGGCAAGCAAAATGATTCATTAGTGATATATCTCTTAGAAATGCTTGCAAAGAGCACAATGTTAATAAAAAAATTTTAATTGGTATCTTCAAAAGATTTGAAATATTCATCGTGCTTTCATGTTTTTATATTTGAGTATCACTTAAACATACATCAAAAAATTGATATGAATGTTGAATTGGAAATCTGCAATTTATGCCTCTTGGTTGAAATGTAATTTAACCAAGGGGCGCTATGGTCATAGTCAAGGACGAACTAAAACAAGCCTTGACAAAATGCTTATTTGGACATCATTTCATTGTACTTAATCTTAGTATACTTTTGATAAAGGTCAAAATCTAAATTTAAAATCATTTGTGACCTAAGAAGCTTTAAATAGCTTTAATGATAAGATTAAGGGGGAGCTCATAAAAACAAATTTGATTATTTGATTAAGAAGCTTACATAAACATGGTTATGACCTTAGTATTTTTAAAAATAAACCATGAATGTGATATGTATTATGTTCTTAATGGAACTCTTTAAACAAATCTGGGCTTAACATCCCGTGCATTTGGTTAGAGATACTTTTTCATGTAATCTACTATAAGCTTAAAAGGATTCTCACATCATTTTCTGGGCTTAACATCCCTTGTAAAATGGATGAGAAATCAATACACAAATGCCATGAACCTAAAAGGAACTCATATCATTTCAAGGCTTAACATCCTTTGCAAATGAGTGAGAAATAAACTATGGCTAAATTTAACAATAATTGCTTTGCTTTAATCCCTTGTTTTTAATTGAATATCTCTTTAAGGGGGAGCATATCATAAAATTAAGGGGGAGAAATAAAATCTATTATATTGGATATCTTTTTTGAAATGACAAAGGGGGAGAAATAATATAAAACATAAAATATGAGTTTCATAAAATCTCAACCAGCATTCACTTGCAAAACAAGAAATGCTACAAAAGGTAATCTTCAGGTATGAAACTCACATGATTTATATTTCCTTATTTTATATTTAGGAAATGTTTGTCATCTTCAAAAAGGGGGAGATTGTTGGCTAAATTGACAATAGCATAATCCCTATGTTTCGATGATGACAAACATTTCATTCTTGTCAATCTAACGTGCTACTTGAGTGTTGCAGGAATAAGGTGAATGACAAAGTACTAGGGAATCTATATGCTTGAATGATTGTAAAAGTCATGAAATGTAATCAATTGTAAACTTGTACAAATATATAATGTACAAGTACTTAGACTTCATGTAAATCAAGTGTTAGATCTTCCCTAGCTAAACACCACATTTAGATAGGTCATTCCCTTCCATAGTGTCACACATGCACACTCATACACACACTTAATGTCTTTATTTGAAACTTTGAAATAGGGTCAATCTCGGTCGACAAACTCCTCGACCGAGACACTCTCGGTCGACAAACTTCTCGACCGAGAAAGACCCAAGTAGCCGTTAGACACAGCTGACAAGGTAGTTGGCAGTTGCAAATGAACGTTGATCCAGAGAGCCTGTCGGTCGACAAAACTTCGACCGAGTAGGTATCTCGGTCGACAATTTGTCGACCGAGATGGACTCTGACAGCAACTGCAGAATTAATTAACTAGTCGTTGCTAAAACAACTAACTCGTACCTAACGGCTAGTTAAGCACTTAGAACCCCCTAGAAAGTGTCTAGAACGTCCTTAAGCACTTATAGGCCATTCCTATAAATAGGACATGCCTTAGGACACCTAAACACACCTAAGCTACACTTGTGCTATACTTGAGATTGAATACTCATTGGCAATCTGTTTTGAGCAATAGAGCAATTCCAACATTGGTTATTCATTCCCATTGCTCCTATTTCGTGTCCTATAGGCTAGCATCTCCTTTCCACAGCACTTACACTTCTACACTCATTGGTTAGGAGATCAATACGCTTGATATAGGCAAATAAAGCCTTGTGCTTCAAAGGATAAGTTGTAATTTCTATTTTCCTTCTTGTTCCTTTTATTCTTTGTATTCTCCTTGCTACTCCTAGGGTTGGAGGCTACGTTTGGAGAAGGTTCTTCTCGGAGGAGAAGGTGGACTTCAAGCTACTTCAAGAAGGATATCGCAACGGGAAGCTACTTCAAGAAGGCTATTGCAACGGGAAGCTACTTCAGGAGGAAGGCTGCTTCAAGGTTGGTGCAATTACTTCTAGGTGAAGGTTGCTTCAAGGTTGGTGCGATTACTTCTAGGTGAAGGCTGCTTGAAGGGTTTAGGGAGAGAATTGTAATTTTATGTAAAGTCCTTGTGAGGTAATAAAATTAAATTCTTTCCAAATCCCGGTTGGGTAAGCAACCGGGTAGTGGACTGACAACTTTAGTATTTGCTAAAGTTGGAACCACTCTAAATCCTTGTCCCCTTGTCCAATATTTTGTGGTTGGTTGTTTGAGTTAAATAATTGTTAAAATTGTTTTAAAACTCTATTCACCCCCCCTCTAGTGTTTTTCGATTTCAACACATTAAACCTCTTTAAGTACATCAAGCAATGCATCATAAGTTCCCTAATTTATGGTTAGGCTTCATACTTATTCCAAATTGGGTTCTCAAGCATCATTCTATCTCAAATCTTTGACTCCACTACCTCCTATAGGTTGGAGTATATTTAGACAATAAAACCAAGTATCCATATTCACATATTCATACTTCCCATGCTCCCTTACCGAGACTCATAGACAATTCTTAATATTATTTAACCACATTCATAGTATTGATTAATTATAACACCCCATTAACTCACAAGGTTAAATTTATATAATTAAGAGAAAGATAGTACAATTATCATGCTTTATATTCACACACATTCAATAATATGACGTCCTTAGAATTAGGGTCGATACTCTTTAAATGTAGTTGATTAGGGTTCTACCACATGGTTGCATCACCAAATCCTAATCATTTAAATTACCACTTTCTTGAAACTGATTTAGGTTGAACAACATTAGTTAGATATGCATAGATTATTGTTTCATCAACACTAGGTATCAACCTAGCATACATATAGATATGTATTACAACCTTGCATTATGTAAACATGTTGATCATGAACCATTCATAATGCTTCATCATTTTGTGACCCATACACTATTACTCTTTACAAATCATTAACCACATGTCATACTAAGGGAATTCAAACCTTAGATTACATAACTAGAGGGTTTCACTTCAAACTATCCACAAGGAACTTATTAGATCATTATACTTGTTTATATGATTTCTACGCAAATGTTGTCACCTCTTATTCCAACAAGGCTTATCATCACCATCACACACACACACACATATATATATATATATATAATATAGTCATGCTAGAATACACTCGAGTCTACAGATCGCGCACTACACTCAAGTGGTCACTGCATATCAAGACTATTTTTTACAAAATATAAACCATTCATCTTCATTGTTACACTATAATTAGGCTACATGCAAATTTTGAGCTCATTTGGATGAGTATAAGTCACTCATATGAGGGCAACAAAATCAACACACGAAACTAATTTTGAAATGCATACTTTTTTATTCTTCATAACATGACCTATAAATGTCCAAATGGGATCAAATTTTATATTTGATATATTCACATGATATTTAAGAAGATCAATGGATTAAATTTAAAAAAAAATATTGCATCATGGAAAACTACTTGAGTGTATTCTGCTCTAAATACACTCGAGTGTATTCTTGCCTGATTCTCTCTCTCTCTCTCTCTCTCTATATATATATATATATATATATATATAGGTGAGTCATTAACCTCACTTCACAAGTTAGGATTATATGAAAAGGAAATATAATAGACACTTGTCATGGATTATAAACTTTCATTAAGATGAGCATATGGGTCATATTATTCCATGATTAAGGTTATCATATGGATATTCAACCATTGAACCCTACATTCATTACTTCCCACATTGTTAGAGAGTTTAAGGCTATGCTCTTCATTTAAGGATGGACCATTCATAGTAACATCATCATATAGTGCAGTAGCTTTAGGAGAAGCATTTGAGATTAATTATACATTATCCAAGACAACACTCTTCTATATAAGGTGTTGCTGATATATATACATCAATGAGTATCGAACCATACCCTTCAACCCTCATCATGTGATATCAGTTTCACCTCATTCACAAATGTCAACTTGACTACATCATTATATGTTGGGTTAACCCATCTAGGTATGTCGGGTGAGCTCATCCAAGGTATCAGTTTAGGCCCTCTTGTGGTGTATCGGTTTAGCACTCATGTTGTGTATCAGTTTGCAACCTCTTAGGTCAGCTTTGGTATATCAGTTTCTCATGGCTAGGAGGATCCCGGTCGTATCATCCTCCTATATCCGCCTGACCACATCAAGGTGTGTCGATCAAGCTCACCTTTGGTGTATCGGGAAACCCTACTTGAAGTATGAAGGGAAACACTAGGTGTAGCGGGAAACACCACCTAAAGGTGTCAAGAAACCATGGGTATGTTAGGTTGTTAGGGTTAGGGTTTCAATAAGGCATCACGGTTCAAGGTGTATCGGGCAACCTTATATAAGAGTGTGTCAGACTCTACTCAACCAGAGTGTTAAGGTTTAGCACTCAAAGAATGCCAACTCACGTAAGGTACCCCCATGGTCATGACGAGCTGACTCCTTTCAAGCATATCAGTTTAGGCATCAAAGGGCATGACGGGCTAACTCCATAAAGATCTATCAGTTTAGCAACCATATCGATTTAAGCACGTCTAGAGCATGATGGGTTAGCTCCTCATCAAGGCATGTCAACCTAGCCAACATATCGATTTAAGCATCACTAGGGCATGACGGTTTAGCACCCATCCAAACCTATCAGCCTAAGCACTCCCAAGTCATGGTGACTTGTTACATATTGTGTCGGCTTAAGCACCATGAGTCATGATGACCATTCACCACTTATGTGTCGACTTTGTCATCTTCAACCTCAAGAAACTCAACCACTAGTCCACCTTCTATCATTTCAAGAATATGCAAGGTATGGACAACAAATCAAATGAAGTTCCTTCATCAAAATAGTTCTCAAACCATCACCAACTACTAACATATATGAGATTAAATGATCTAGAGGTGAAGAACAACATAAGCATATGAAAGAATGAAAATAACAAAGAAGTCTAAGAGTTGTATGACCCACCTCAAGAAGGTATTCATCAAGAGTTCAAGATCCATGATCAAAGCTCCAAAGCACACATTCTCAAGGTGGAAGATAGCCCATCATCAAGAGTCCCAACTCGATCTCAACATTCACCTCAAGGAGGAAGAAGAAGAAGAAGAAGATGCCATGGTCATGATAGCTCAAGAAGTAAGAAAAGAAGGAGAGTGAACCACGTCCTAGTCAACCTTCATCCAAGGTATGACCCATGGTTGAGAGAGGAAGAGGAAGATGAAGAAGTGAGCTCAAAGAAATGTTCATCAAAGAAACATAACTCACCAAGATGGAAGTTGAATAAGGAATCACCATGAGCAAGGAACTTGACCTCCCAAGATCCATGGGGACTTCCTCTAGCTCCATAAGCTCCCAAGATTATCCACCAAGAGGAGAGGAAAAAGAATGGAAAAAAGTGTTTACTTGTGTGAAGAAGGAGGGGGTTATATACTTGAGGGAAGAAAGAGAGATCAAAGAAGAGGTGTCATCACCTTAGAAGATTAGGTGAAACTTGTCCACAAAAAAGGGGCCACATGCAACAACATGCAAGACATGGTGATAAGATCTAGGCTAGATCCCTCCCTCTTGGTTTCCTACCAAGGTCATGCTCAATATGCCAAAACCCTACACACTTCACAAACTGATAGGGCATAAACCCACACACTCACAAACCGATAGGCCTCAACCCTACACACTCACAAACTAATAGGGCATAACCATACACACTGACAAACCGATAGGCCTCAACCCTACACACTCACAAACCAATAGGGCATAACCCTACACACTCACAAACTGATATGAAGCATCTCCAAGGTCCTCTAACCTGAGATATTAAATCTAAGAGAAAAACACATCTCTCTCATGTGTTCAAAACATCACCAAGGATGCTACAACACAACCAAGATCCAACCAAGGCACCCATCTCTGTCTCTCCTCTAGATGATATAGGTTGTGGGAGACAACCATGCATGAATTGATCTTGTTGTGATATGGATAGCCATGCGTGAGTCACTCCTTGTTAGAACAGCCATGCGTGAGCCTGTTCTTCTAGCGTCGTACATGTACCAAGGTGGGCTAGGTGTGATTATATATGTGGATGGCCATGTGTGAGCCAATCCCTGAGCTTGACTTTATGTCATTGTTTTAGTTCATTGATATGTCTCTACAGTATTTCCTCTTGTGTTGACCAAGAGGTGTGGGAAGGTCGTGGGTTTCGTCTCCTCCATTGACCTTGTATGGAACCTATTTCAACTTAGCAGTGGTCAGTCAGATTTGGGTGATACGACTCAAATCCTCAGGGAAAAAATAAAATATGTAAATAGCCATATAGTATACATGTACAGAATCAAATACAGAAACATTAGATGAGGCCTTGCTTGCTTTTTTACAACATAGTTGGTAGAAAAAATACATATTCTTCATATTCCTTTTATAATATTAAGATGTTTCATGATCCAATAGTAATTACTTATTCTGATAATAATGATTACATGCCTGTCATGATTATAATCTCTACTGCTTGCTTTTATCATCTTATATGTGATAATAATAGAGTTGGTGGAGAGTTATATCTCCCACTAAGATTTGAAATCTCACCCCATGGGTTTCCTACATGCTTTTAAAGTGGACGTGCACAAGGAGGTAGAGATCGTGCAGTAGAGGTTGAGGAGCAGTAGGGAAGATAGTAACTGATAAGGCTGGAAGTGTTGATGGATGTCTTCTATTGTTAGAGTCCTCCATGTGCACTCAGGTCTTTGCGGATGTTTTGTAGACGTGTTTTTGATGTGTGGTTGGATGTGCACTCTTTTATGAACAATTGTAATGGATATATGTATATATGTGTTGGAACAGGTCTCCTTATAACAGATTGGTGGCACACAAAGTGAGTGCTTTGAGGCATGAAATGTCTCATATGTAAAGGTTTCTATTGTTTGGTAATTTTATGAAATGGTTTTAATGTTTAGTACTTTCTCAGTAATCTGATTGTTTAATCTTTCTTTTGTGGTTTTGTTTTGAGTAATCTTGCTTTTGTGGTGTGGGGAGTCACAATTAGGTTGGTATCAGAGATTTAGGTTCCCTAAGTCTACATGGACCTAGGACTAGGGTTTGTGTATATTCTAGTATCCTCCAATCAGTCTTATAGTGACTTCTATTTATGCAGAAGAAGAAGAAGAAAAAGCTTAAAGATGTTTGTAGAACACGAAGAACACACTACTGAAAGCAGTGTTGCTGCACCAGGTGATGGTTGATGTATGGGTTTTTAGTCATTCTCACAGGCATATTTTCATTGGTTTTATGTACTGATTTATCGTTTATATGATTAATTATGCATGAAATATTATCAATAGCCTATCTCATTTAAATGCATCAAAATTTTGTGATTGTACTTGTGTACATTTTTGTGCTCTTTCAGGTACCAAAAAAGTTCCACAGACTTGGTACTACCGACCTCACAAGTTGGTGGTATCGAATTCACATCAGTAGAAGACAAGAACCGGCACAAAATTGATACTACCGACACCAAAATTTGGTAGTAGCAAAATCATGTCAAAGAGGTGCAAGAAGTGATTCAAAGAAACTCAGTACCATTGAGTACACTTGAATCGATACTACTGAGATGGTATCAAAGAGATAGAGTTGGATCGAAATAAAGACTCGGCACTATCGATACAATTCGGTAGTACTGATATTGAGGGAGTACATGTCCAACCTAGAAACTCAGTAGTACCAACTTCACAGTCAATACTACCGAGTCTGCATGATTAGGAAATCCAAAGGCAGTTCTCTAATCTAATGGTTGGCGTTATTTTTGCACCCTAAGTGGCTCTTATGACCAAAGGGGAGTGCGTCCATACCTAAGGACTGAGTCATTTTCCATTGCACGATACTAGAGAGAGGAGAGGAGAGAATGGCACCAAAGGCTACATCCAGGACGATTCGAGCACCTCTGGTGGATGATTCTACAACCGAAAGACAGCATATTGCACATACATCGAAGGGGATCATCTGGACCAACTATTCTTTAGGGGTTACTTTAGATTTCAAATGTTTCCAACATTTTTCTCTTTCCTTGCTATGTATTCATCTATGGAAACCATGCAGGGCTAACTCCCTTAACTCCTTGGGTTTCAGGAGTAGCCTGGATATGCATTGTACCTGACTTTTATGCATTAATATCACTTTTGCTCCTAAATTCGGGATATAAACCTATGAGATTGTTATGTTCTATTTGTGCTTGATTACCATAAATA
The DNA here is from genome assembly GCA_963693085.1 of Alisma plantago-aquatica. Classification (NCBI taxonomy): domain Eukaryota; kingdom Viridiplantae; phylum Streptophyta; class Magnoliopsida; order Alismatales; family Alismataceae; genus Alisma; species Alisma plantago-aquatica. Next base: position 728,652,310 of record OY856411.1, on the reverse strand, counting down.
GATTATTAGATCTTTAATTATTTTGGGAGAAGGTTTAAGGGTTGGAACCTCATAGGTTTACCCGTTCACTACACCCTTTGGGAATGGTGGAGCATAATCGGGAGGAGAAACCCATAGTTTATCGTAAAATGCCTAACTAATTAACCAATTACTCTGGAAATGGAATTGACATTAGAATAGGTAGTGAACTACACTGTGGAAGTGGGTAGTTCTTACTACAAGCTCTTTATCTAGAGATAGGGGTGATAGATGTTAGTGTCTAGAGGTTAGTTGTTGTGTTGTACATGGTGAAACCATCGTCCTAAGGAATTCGTTTACTGTGAGTTACTTATTCTTTAATTTTGTTTCATTTATGTGCTTACTTTTATTCAATCAAACCATTTTCAACCATTTTTACCAGCGTAGCTGAGTAGATCATAGTTAGTAGTAGTCTCTGGATTCCGTTTCTTTGTGTTCAACTCGGGCCTCACAAGTCCCATATTACTCGATACGTTCACTTGTGTTCAATGTATGATAAACACGTGTCAAGTTTTTAGCACTATTGTTGGGGAAACGATAACATCCAACACTACGAGTGTTGTGGTCGGCCATTCTAGGCCAACCCTTTTTAATTTTTATTTCATTTCATTCAAAGCTGAATTATAATATGCTTATCATTTCCACTATCAGTACCATGTTCTTATAGTTATTTTGCTACTTTAAGGTACTAGTGCATGGTGCATACCTGAGCCCATGATTACGGAGAGCCATCTTCATTGGGTTTCGATCAAGCAGAATTGCTTCATAGAGAATGGGAATTCGGAAGATATTGAACCCCACCACCAACACCTCCGCCTGAAGGACTTGATCCACCTACGGAAACTATAGTAGTAGAAATGGGAGATCAAGAAGAGGAATAGATGATCTGGGAAAGGATCAAGGTTCTTCTTTTACTGCCCATAAGGGGCCAATCAAAAGACAAGTAATTAATGTGGGAAGCTACAAGATTGATCCAGGATTGGTCTCATTAATCAAATCACATGCCTTCCATGGCCACAGTTCTAAAGACTCTATGACACATATCAGTAACTTTGTCAAAAGTTGTGATATGATCAAGATAGACAGGGTACCGGTGACTGCCATTTACTTGAAGTTATTCCTATCATCTTGGGAAGATAGTGCCAAATCTTGGTTTTACAACCTTGGTGATAAGTGCATTGAGGCATGGGATCAAATTATTGAAATCTTCTTCGAGTGTTACTTTCCTCCAAAAATGACAAATGACCTGGTAAAGAAGATTCATAATTTCAAATAGTAGGCCGATAACTCATATTCTAAAGCATGGGAGAGATTCTAAAATATGCTACAGAATGTCCCTCATCACGACATTGATCTTTTAGGATAGGCAAAGATTTTCTACTACGGTCTGCACAAGGGAGAGAGAACTACGCTTGATAGTGTAGGAGCATGTTTCTTCCTCAATGACAAACCTACCCGCTATCATGATATTTTAAAGAACATGTCTAAGAACCAGACATGGGGTGATGAAAGAGATATCCCGACAATCCCCAAAAGTGTCGGGGAGTCCAAGGTCATCTCCACATTGAATGAGAAGCTGGACTTAGCTGCTAAAAAGTTATGTGCTAAGGATGGACCATCTTCGGAATGTGAAGAAGAGGAATGTAAGCTTGTGCGCTAAAAACAATAGTACAAGAAAAATGACTACTCTTGGAGGAAGGATCCTAAGTTTTCATAGAAGGATTCCAACAATTTCCAACAAGATTTGTAGCAGGTGCAATAGCCCAAGCTACAATAGTTTAGTGGCCAAGCACAATATCAACAAGACATGGATCCTAGCAAGATTGACTATATTGAAGAAAAGGTCAGAAAGCTAGTTAGCCAGAATGAAGTACTTATCGTTCAGACTCAAAGAGAACTCCAGAACCAAAGGGGCACATATCCACAACATTGAAACTCAAATTTCTCAAATAGCAGCGGAAGTGGTCACATTGAAGCAGCCAAGCCAGTAGGGATTCCCAGGTAACACTAATGTTCTGTCAGGAAATCAACATGTCAAGGTAGTTGTAATCCGCAGTGGCAAGAAACCATTGAATGTTGCACCATCAAGTTCAGATGTAGGTGACACTACAGGAGCAACAAATCAGACAGTGACAGTGGATGCAGATGAACTAGATATTTTAGCAAAGGAGAAGACAACCGAGGAGCAAGCTGATGATGTTGAGGGGACAAGAACAAAAGCATATATCCCACCTCACCAGAGAATACTAGTGGCCCCAATGCCTTTTCCAAATAGTTTGAAGGTGAAGAAAGTAGACCAGCAGTTCAAGAAGTTCCTAGATGGTTTTAGGAAATTATCTATCAACATTCCACTCATCAATGCAATTGAGAAGATACCATCATACGACAAGTTCTTGAAGGATATAATCACCAAGAAGAGGAGCATACCTAAAGATGATGTGGTAGTGTTAAAGGAATAATTGAGCACTTTCATTCTGGGAACACTACCTCCAAAAAGATAAGATCTAGGTTGTTTCAACATTACTTGCTTCATAGGGAAGACCAAGTTTGGAGAAGCTCTTTGTGATTCAATGGCAAGCATCAACCTCATGCCCTTGTAAACTTTTAAGAAACTCAGTTTTAAAGAGTTTAGGAAAAGTAGTATGACTATCCAATTGGCAGACAACTATGTGGTCAAGCCATACAACATTTGTGAAGATGTTCTAGTGAAGGTAGACAGATTTGTTTTCCCTACTGACTTTGTGGTAATGGAAATGTAGGATGATCGTGACAATGAACTCTTACTAGGAATGACATTTTAAGCTACGTCTGATATGATTTTAGAGATGGGCAGAGGATGTTTGACCTTGGGTATCTAGGACGATCGGTTTGAGATCAAGATGCATGAGCACTCAAAAGCTATGGGGGACATAGCACAGTGCAACATGCTTCAATAAGTGGAGGGAAAGATTTCTTTACTTTTGGGGAATCCATTCCTTGAGATGGCCCATGTGATGACTAAGGTAGATAAGGGAACATTAGCAGTTGATATCATGGAAAACACCAAGGTGATCTCATTAGCAAAAGTAGTGTGTTACCCAAAGGATGATGAAGAGGATTATTACCTGGCTACCATAGAAGAGGCCGTTGTGGATTCCATTATGTAGGCATATCCATAGTTACCTTTGGAAGCGTGCTTGATGAATATAGAGGATGATAATACACACATCCACTCTCTAGAAGAGTGTGTACTAATGCTAAAGGTGGTACCCTGTTACTATACAAAACATTTTAAAGATCTTGGACCACCTCCTCCGCCATTGGTCCCATCTCTATTGAGCCTACCTAAGTTAGAGTTGAAGCCATTTCCACCACATTTAAAGTATGCCTTCCTGCCTATAGAAGAGAAGCTCCCAGTTATTATATCATCATCCTTGAGCAGTAAGGAGGAGAAGCAGTTACTTGTAGTTCTGAAGAACCACCGAGCCACATTTGGGTGGTCGATAGAAAACATAAAGGGAATCTCTCCTAGCTTGTGTCAACACAAAATCCTGCTAGAAGATGGAGCCAAGGTGATAGTTCAACCTCAGAGGTGACTCAACCCCATCATGACTAAGGTAGTGAAGAAAGAGGTGGTCAAGCTCCTATCTGTAGGTATAATTTATGCTATTTCAAATTCTATGTGGGTAATCCCAATTCAAGTAGTTCCTAAGAAAGGGGGGATCACAGTCACAACAAATGCTGCTAGTGAGTTAATCTCGACTAGGTTAGTAATGGGGTGACATGTATGCATACATTACTGATGTTTGAATGCCGTCACTTTAGAGGATCATTTTCCCCTTCCTTTCATTGATCAGATTTTGGAGCGACTTGCCAGTCGCTCACATTTGTGTTTCCTCGATGGTAATTATGGTTATAATCTGATTTTGATCAACCAAAGGATCAGGAGAAGTCTACTTTCACCTGCCCTAATGGCACATTTGCATGTAGACGAATGTTGTTTGGCCTTTGTAACACACCCACCACTTTCCAACGTTGTATGCTTGCCATTTTTTCTGATATGGTGGAGCGATGCTTGGAGGTGTTCATGGATGATTTGTCGGTATATGGGGAGTCATTTGATGATTGCCTATATAATCTGGACAAGGTTTTACAAAGGTGTGAGGACACTCGCTTAGTCTTGAACTAGGAGACATGTCATATGATGGTGAGTGAGGGCATAGTGCTTGGGCACAATGTGCCTCATAAGGGCATGGAAGTCAATCCGATTAAGATAGAGGTCGTCTCCAAGCTACCTCCACTGACATCAGTGAAGGCGACAAGGAGCTTTTTAGGACACGTCAGGTTTATCGTCGATTTATAAAAGACTTCTTAAAAATCACAAAACCTCTTTCAGAATTTCCAGAAAAGGATGTCTAGTTTTGTTTTGATGAAAGATGTTTGGAAGCTTTTGAGGTGTTAAAGGAAAAGTTGATCTCTGCACCCATTGTGCAGGTTTTGGACTGGAGACAACCATTTGAACTGATGTGTGACACATCAGACTATGTAGTGGGAGTTGTGTTGGGTCAACACTGAGACAAGGCTCCTACAGTCATATATTATGCATCTAAAACTCTAAATGATGTTCACCTTAGTTATACAACCATAGAAAAAGAACTTCTGGCCGTTGTTTTTTCTTTCAAAAAATTTTGCCAATATCTAGTAGGGGCCAAGGTGATTGTTTAGACAGATCACACAGCCATCAAATACATGTTACAGAAAAAAGATGCAAATCCTAGATTGATTAGGTGGATATTGTTGCTACATGAATTTGACATAGAGATTAGGGACAAGGTAGGAGTGGAGAATGTGGTAGCTGACCACTTATCTAGGTTGGAAAGGGTGAATGAAAAAGATTTAGATATCCCAATTATTGAGGAATTTGCTGATGAACAACTTTTTTCTTTTCAGACCAAGGATCCTTGGTTTGCAGACATTGTCAATTATTCAGCATGTAAACAGATGACTATAGTTTGGGGATACTAAGAGAGGAAGAAAATTTTCCATTCATTGAGATTTTACATCTAGGATGACCCCATTTTGCTTAAACAGTGTAGGGACAGAATTCTAATGAAGTGTATACTAGAATTTGAGTTTGAGAGCATTTTGTCGCATTGTCACTCTCTAGCTACAGGGGGCATCCCGCTAGCTCTAAGACTATGGACAAATTCTTAGAGAGTGGTTTCTATTGGCCAATGCTATTTAAAGATGCATACAACTTTGTTCTTCATTGTGATGCATGTCAACATGTAGGAAATATATCCAAATGACATGAAATGCCACTGAATGTTTTTCAGCAAATGAAGTGTTTGATCTGTGGAGCATTGATTTTATGGGCCCTTTTATTCCGTCGAATTCTAATCTATACATATTTCTTGTTGTTGAATATGTATCCAAGTCTGTGGAAGCAATTCCAACCCACATCAATGATGCACAAGTTGTGTGTTGTTTCCTTAAAGATAATATTTTCTACAGATTTGGTGTCCCTGGTTGATCATTAGTGATGGTGGATCACATTTCACCAACAAGAAATTTAGATCTTTGTTGAGTAAGCATGGGGTGAAACACCGAGTGGGTACTCCCTACCACCCATAGATGCTAGGACAAGTTGAGGTGTCCAATAGAGTGGTGAAGAAGATCTTGGAAAGGAAAGTCTCAACTAACATGACAAATTGGATTTTCTACTGATGATGCTCTTTGGGCATATAGGACATCCTACAAATCACCTATAGGAACTATTCCATTTAGGTTGGTTTATGGGTGTGCTTGCCATTTACCAGTGGAGCTTGAGCATAAGGTAAAATGGTCTTTGAAAAAGCTGAATTTTAGATTGGATGAAGCATGTGGAAGATATTATTAGAGTTGAATGAGCTAGATGAACTGAGGATGGATGACTATGAGAGTTCTAGAATTCATAAGGAGAGAACTAAAAAGATTCATGATTGTTACATCTTGAATAGGGTGTTTAATCCAGTACAAAATGTTCTTCTATTCAACTCTAGACTTAAGTTACATTCGGGCAAGCTATGGAGTGGACCATTTGAGGTTTTGCAGGTCTTCCCCCATGGTGCTATGAAGATAGGAGATGGGGTTAGGTCATTCCTTTTTAATGGCCAGATATTGAAACATTATTTTGATGGGGAATTGGATAAGTGAATAGAAGAAGTGCAACTCATTAAGCTCTCATAGATTCCTGCTCTTAGCCATGTCTAGTCTAGGACGTTAAACAATGGCACTTGTTGGGAAGCAACCCAACCTTTATTTATTTTTGCTTATGTTCAATTTTTAGCTTCCTAGTTGTTGTTTCATTTTTTACTATTTTTATGTAAAAAGGTACCTTGATTCATTTGTTTGAGTTTGCAGAATCCTATAGAGTCGGTACTACCAAGTCCACAAGTCAGTAGTACTGAAATTATGTCAGAGGGATATCTACACAAGAAAGGAAAACTCAGTACTACTGAATAGACAAGTCAATACCACTGAGTCTCTAAAGTTTTCATGCGCCCAACTATAAGTGTTCAGTAGTATGACATCCAATTTGGACTACCGACTTTTTGGCACTCCCAGTTTTGAGATATAGAGATAATTCTCAGAAATACTGAGCAAATGGTCAGCTCGTTGCTACCGACTGACATGTCAGTAGTACCAACTCATGACATCAGCAATCCATGTGCATCCAATTCAATGACAGATACGATCTTCATCAAGCGATAAGTAGTATCGATCTGCACACCAGTCGGTACTATTGACTGTAACTTGGTACTACCGACACTAAGTGATCTGTGCTCAAGTCATCAGCAAATGTCAGTCGTTGATACTTCTGAGCCACAAATTCGGTGCATATATCTCGGTACTACCAACTGCAAGTTGGTAGTACTGACTCTACCATTGTTGGGTGGACACTAGCTATAAAAGGAGGGATGGGGAGTTCAATTTCTTCACACATTCATCTTGCAACTCTAAGAGAAATATCACTGGGCACTGACACTCTTCACCAAGCTTCTTTTTCTCCATCCTTCTTCTTGCATCATCGCCATGGCACCAATGAGGGGTGAATCTTTGTCAGTACAGTAAGGAGAGTTGGTCCCTCGAGCAACCCACCTCCAACATCCCACCACGGAGATCAATAAGGTCTACAAAGAGCTTATCCAGAGGAAGATGTTGCCGATGCATTATGGAGATCGTGCCCTGATAGAGTGAGTGGGCTTCACTGACAACTTGTGCTGGGTATGTTAGCATTAGTTACTGGAGGTGGATGACCCATTATTCAGTGATTGACTGACATACCCATAATTCATTTGTGAGTTCTTGGGATCACTGGAGGTACTTGTCATCCCCAATCAACAACTGGGAGGTGAATGGAGAGAAGGCAAGGTCAACTTCCACCTCTTCAACATCAACCACTCCATCACCTTGCGGGCATTCAATCACATCTTCAACTGGCCTCATGTCCTGGAATGCTCCGCTCCCTCCAATTTCAACTACAACCTTGCATGGGAGTGGTTGACCAAGGTGCCAGAAGGTTTTTGCATCAGTTGGCACGTCAACTCCCTCACTGACATCGAGCATCCTTTTGCTTAGATTCTGCATCGCCTCTACTCCAACACCATATTTGTCCACTTTGTCCAAGCCCAAGGAAAGTCCAAAAGATAGACCTCTTCTTCCTCTGCAAGCTATAGGAGGGAGAACCCATTAACTTTGGGTCCTTCCTTCTCCTCCACATGGTCTCAGTTAGGCGCATGGTGTAGAAGAAAGCACCAATTATTTTTGGGGGGTTGATTACCCCCATTGTGCTGCACCTCCATCTCGACCTATCCACTTTGACACCTATGGTAGCTCTGAATATGTTGGATCTCCAATATTTCCAGAAGGCGAGTCTCCTCAGCATGCACTATGACACAATGTATGTGTGTTGCACGGTGGGAGGAAGGTACCGGGAGCGTAGCCTTCCTGACCCCATTTTCAATATAAGAGGACTCGAGCATCTTAGGTGACTGATCGACAATTATGAGGACAATGATGAAGACCAGGAGGCATCTCATGATGACCCTGAGCAGCAACATGATGACGACAACAATGTTGTGGAGGTGGAGCCTGATCCAACGCAAACGTGAACACAATTACACTACCTCGAGCTTGTCTACCCCGCCACCTTCTCAGGAGGAGCATGTTCCGTATGACATGGTGGGTATGTATGGGATTCTACAAGACATTCAGACTAGGCAAGAACAACATCAGGCGGCACTGGCTGGAGTACAAGATATCCAAGGACTGTTGTACTAGAACCAACTGGCAATTTTTTAAAACAAATGCCTTCTCTTGGCCAACCAAGAGAATGTCCATATGTGCCTGCAGTGGATGGAGAAATATCAGCAGACGTTCTTCGACCACTACTGAAACCAGGGGTACTTTGGAAGATACCCACAGCCACCACAGATGCCGCTGTCAGATCCATATTTTCAGGGGATGTTTCCTCCCCATGACCATACTGTGCCACATCCACCACCTCCTTCATTCTGTTCATGGTATCAATGTTCCACATCTTAAGTTAGAATGTTGACTATGTGGACATAGTCATATTCAAGCTTGGGGGGGTGTTGGAATAACCATCTATCTTAGTTTTTCTATTTCGTTTTATTTTATTTTAGTTGTTTGATTTTATTTTAGGTTTATACAATTATAGGATCCACATCTATCTAGTGTAAATGTGAAGCAGTAAATGCATGTGTTCTTCCATCATATAGATTGTACTTGTAGGTTTCTTTACAAGGAATTTTTTTGTCACATCCTTATAGTTTAATTACAAGATCCTTCTACAACACCACTTGATGAAGTGTTTGGAATAGTCAGCTTTAGGACTTAGGAAATGAATGAGCATCTAAATCAACCATGGAATGTAAATGAAGATGGTGTCGAGTCTAAGATGATCAAACATTTAATGAGATCTTAAATGGAAATCTAAGAAAGAAACCTTAAGATTACCCTATGAATAGGTCATTAGAGAGGGACATATCATAATCTCATGAAAGGCATTGTCTCTTAGTTATGTGATTCCATCAATTTTTTGACTCACCGCCTCAAGATGAATGAGTACTCCAATTTATTTCCTTTTTATTGCATTGCATGACATAGTAGGTGACATGGTAAGCTAGCTAATGTTGATTGCATTTGAGAAAAAAAACTACATATGTATGCATGAACAATTTTTGTGCATAGCAATTTCATGTGATTACATACATTCCATAGCATTCAATTATCTTTGTCATGTGAATTTTAGTCTCATTTTATAAAGATTGAAGTGCAAGGACATACGTACACATCTTAGAAAAAGAAAAAGAAAAAAGGAAATAGTATGTAATGAAAGCCCGAGCATAATTTCAATCATGCTGAAAAAAGAGAGAAAAAAATAGTGGGCTAATGAAAAAATAATATGAAGTTTGCTAATGTTCAAAGATTCTGAGGGAGAAATTGAAGAGATGAAGTAATCCACATGGTGCATTATTTTGCTTTCTTCTATCATTCTCACTAATTGATGAGATTTCTTGATTCATGCATCATTTGATTAAAAAAACACAATAGGCATTAGGATTCATGCATGATATTATTTTTACTGATGTAGGTTCATCATACTTTTGCATAAATGAGTTGGATGTACTTGTGATTCTTCAATTTCCACCCATCTCATACCATCAATTGCTCTTATTGGTAGGCCACTTGAATGATTTTTCTCCTCATCATTCTTACAAGGAGATTTGCCTCCAATTAGTTGGTAGTTAGGAAAAATAGAAATTTAGAATAGGGAATCACATAATGCACCAAGTGAATGCCTGGATTATTATGATATCAACTGCTTTCTTGATAGAATTCATTGATTAAAAGTTGGACATCTTTTATGGACATTTTTGGTCACTTTATCGCAATTATTAGTTCAGTGGTCAGTGAAGGCCAGTTTGGGGATTGTTTGATGGACATGATTAAGATAAGAATTCATGTGTTATGTCCTTTTGTTGACTTTTATCAAACATATCTAAGAGTGTGTTGCTCAAGGACGAGCAATATTCAAGCTTAGGGGAGTTTGATGCATGGGTTTTTAGTCATTCTTGCAGGCATATTTTCTTTGGTTTTATGTATTGATTTGTCATTTATATGATTAATTATGCATGAAATACTATCAACAACCTATCTCATCTAAATGCATCAAAATTGTGTGATTCTTCTATTTGAAATATTTAAAAATCATCCAGAGTACTTATATATATTTTTGTGCTCTTTCATGTACCACAAAAGTTTCACAGACTCGGTACTACCGATCTCACAAGTCAGTGGTATCGAATTCATGCCAGTAGCAGACTAGGAGCTCGCACATATTTGATAATACCGACACCAAAAGTCAGTGGTACTAAAATCATGTCAGAGAGGCGCAAGAAGTGATTCAAAGAAACTTGATACCACCGAGTACACTTGACTTGATACTCCCGATATGGCATCATAGAGACAAAGTTGAATCAGAATAAAAACTTAGTACTGTCAATATAGTTTGGTAGTACCGACATTGAGGAAGTACACGTCCAACCTAGAAAATCGGTACTACCAATTTCACAGTCAATACTACCAAGTCTGCCCAATTAGGAAATCTAAAGGCATCACTCTAATTCAATGGTTGGCGTTATTTTTGCACCCTAAGTGGCTCTTATGACTAAAGGGGAGTGCGTCCATACCTAAGGACTGAGCCGTTTTCCATTGCAAGACACCAGAGAGGGGAGAGGAGAGCATGACACTGAAGGATACATCAGGGATAATCCAAGCAACTTTGGTGGGTGATTCTATAGCTGAAAGACAACATATTGCATGTACATTGAAGGGGATCATCCGGACCGGCTATTCTCAAGGGGTTACTTTAGATTTCTAATGTTTCCCATGTTTTTCTCCTTCCTTGCTATGTGTTTATCTATGAAAACCATGCAGGACTAATCCCCTTAATTCCTTAGGATCTAAGAGTAGCTCGGATATGCATTATACCTGACTTTTATGCATTAATATCACTTTAAATCCTAATTTATGCATATAAACCTATGAGATTGTTATGTTCTATTTGTGCTTCATCACCATAATAGATTATTAGATCCTTAATTATTTCTAGAGAAGGGTTAAGGGTTGGAAGAGCATAGGTTTACCCATTTACTACGCCCTTTGGGAAAGGCGGAGCATAATTAGAAGGAGAAACCCAGAGTTCATCGTAAAGTACCTAACTAATTAACCAATTATTATGGAAATGGAATTCACATTAGAATCGGTAGTGAATTGCACTGTGAAAGTGGGTAGATCTTACTACAGGCTTTCATCTAGAGATAGGGGTGATAGATGTTATTGTGTAGAGGTTAGTTGTTGTGTTGTCTGTGGTGAAACCACCGTCCTAAGTAATTAATCTACTCTAAGTTACATATTCTTTAATTCTGTTTCATTTTTGTGTTTTCTTTTATTCAATTAAACCATTTTTAGTAGCCTAGCTAAGTAGATCATAGTTAGTAATAGTCTCTGGATTTCGTTTCCCTGTGTTCAACTTGGGTCTCACAAGGCCTATATTACTCGATACGTTCACTTGCATTCAATGCACAATAAACACGTGTCAGTGGTGCAAGGAACCAGGCACGAGGACATCAGGTGCCTGAAGTCCCCCAGTTTGACCCAACCATGATTGAAAATCCTATCTTTCAATCTCTTTTTAGGCAGTTTATGGCTATGACTCATATGGCGGACATGATGCCTGCACCTCATCCTAGGGAATCAGTTCCCCATGATGAATCTTTGGGTATTGGGAAGACTTTTGAGCAGCTTCACTGTGTTGGGGTGATAAAGTATGTTGGGACGGCTGGTCTGGTGGATGCAGATCTATGGCTTACCGAGCTTGAGAAAGCCTTTAAGATCCTTAGTATCCCCAAAGCAGATAAGGTGAAGCATGCGGTGTACCTTCTGAAGGGGAGTTCTATCCACTGGTGGGTCATAGAGGAGAAGAGGACGTGTGTTGTGATAGGTTGGGAGGAGTTCTAATGAGAGCTTGTTAGTCAGTACTTGTCTCAGACGTATCTTGATGAGAAAATCAACCAGTTTGAGAGGATTCGATAGGGATCCATGACGATCAATGAGTATGAAGCAAGGTTTATGGAGTTGTTGAGGTTTTTCCTCACATGGATGCTATGGAGGATGAGCATATTTGTCATTTTGAGAAGGGGTTGAATGCTGAGTTGTCTACCCCAGTAGCTTCTTTGGAGAATATAGAAAGGTTTGCCATGTTTGTGAAGTCTGTACTGAGGATAGAATGATCTGTAAGGAGAAGCAGGAGGCAAGTTCCAGGAAGAGTTCTACACAGTCCTAGGGGCAGTTGTAAGGAGGCTTTAAGAAGTTGAGGTTTTCTCCACTACCAGTATCGTAGAGGTTTAGTTCTCTGACACAATGGTCAACAAGTAAGGGAAGAAGCCATAGTTTTCCGTATGCAGGAGCCCAGAGTGTTGCATCAGTATCTGTGACAAAGCCACCTAGGCCTTGTTATGAGAATAGGATGTGCTATAAGTGTGGATAGGTTGAGCATACTAAACTATTTTTCCTTGTAAAAGATGATGAAATAACCCATCAACTGAGACAGAGTGAGCGGGGCTTATAGAGGCAGCTGAACAGTAGTGCAGGAGGACGATGACATGGCCAAGCGTCACAGTTTGGATTGTCTACTCAGGGGAAGTAGATGATGGGGGTGACAATAGGAAACAACTAGATTCTATGCTATGAGTCAGCCGGAGGCAGTGGTCAACCCGTGAGTGGTGACATGTCAGATGGAGTTATTTCATTCTAATTTGTCTTCTTCTTGCTTTGTATCTGTTTTGGTTGACCCAGATGTAACACACTCTTTTATCGCTCGTGAAGCACTTAATAGTTGTCTTTTGTCTGTTAGTCATAGGAAGAATAGCTTGTTGTTAGAAACCATATTAGTTGGTTTTGTAGTGTTACAGGAGGTGTTTCCTTCCTGTGTCCTATCCTTTTTAGGGCACAACATTCAAGTGGATCTCATACCACTTGATATGCACAGTTCGATGTAATACTTGGAATGGATACTCTGGAGAAGTATAGAGTGGTCTTGGATTATAGTTCCAAGTAGGCGACATTTATAGATGATGGTAAGACATGAATCTTCCAAGGAGACCGAAATATTCTTCTGACGTGTTTGGTATCGGACATGGTGGAAAGGAAGTTTTTGAGACAGGGCTGCGAGGTGTTCTTGGCACATGTGATGGATATTGAGGTAAGAAGTCCTATTATTCAGGAGTTGTTAGTTGTTATAGATTATGAGGATGTGTTCCCTGAGGAGTTTCCAAGTGTTCCCCCACCCCAAGAGATTGATTTTGAGATCAATCTGGTTCCCGACACACAACCAATAGCTCAGAAACCGCACAAGATGGCTCCGACAGAGATGGTAGAATTGAAGAGACAGTTGCAAGGACTGCTTGACAAAGGTTTCATCAGGACGAGTACGTCACCATGGGATGCTCCAGTGCTATTCGTGAAAAAGAAGGTTGGTTCTATGAGGTCGTACATAGACTATAGACAGTTGAACAAGGTGATGATAAAGAATAAGTATCCCTTTTTAGGATAGATGACCTGATTGATCAGTTGTGTGGTGTGATAGTGTTCTCAAAGATTGACCTGAGGATACAATATCACCTGTTGAGGATCAAGTAGGACGACATACCTAAGTCATGTTTTAGGATGAGGTATGGTCATTATGAGTTTGCAGTTATGCTATTTGGGTTCACCAATGCACCAACAACATTCATGGATTTGATAAACAGAGTGTTTTGGTTGTTCCTTAATCAATTTGTAGTAGTCTTCATAGATGACATCTTGATATATAGTCATGACAATCAACAACATGAACATCATCTTTGCCAGGCGTTGATCGTGCTGAGACATCATCAGCTTTATGCCAAGTTTAGCAAGTGCGAGTTTTGGTTGAAGAAGGTATCTTTCTTGGGACATGTCATATCTACCGAGGGAGTATGTGTGGATCCTAAGAAAGTGGAGTCTGTGACAGAGTGGGAGCATCCTAAGATGCCGATAGCAATGCACAATTTTCTAGGTTTGGCATGCTATTACAAGAGGTTCATTAAGGACTTCAGTGCTATCGCCTTACCTCTAACAAAGTTAACGAGGAAGGACGTGACATTTGTCTAGGATGACAGATGTCAATGTGCTTTTCATATGTTGAAGGAAGACTTGACAAGTGCACCGATTCTGGTCCTTCCTGAGCAAGGAAAATGATACATAGTTTTCTATGATGCCTCCAGGAATGGTTTGGGTTGTGTGCTGATGCAGGACAAGCAAGTGGTTTCTTTTGCTTCCCAATAGCTTAAGAAATATGAGGAGAATTACCCAACCCATGATCTAGAGTTAGCTGTGGTAGTTCATGCTTTGAAGATTTAAAGTCACTACCTGTATGGGGAAAAGTGTCAGATCTTCACAGATCACAAGAACTTGAAGTACATCTTTTCACAACAAGAGTTGAATACGAGACAGTGTCGCTGGATGGAGTTAATCAAAGACTATGATTGCATAATTGATTATCATTCCGAGAAGGTAAATTTCATGGAAGATGTGTTGAGTAGGAAATCTTCATCTTCGCCTATGGATAGAGCCTAGTTTAGTTCTTTGATTTTCCACAAACCAAACATGTTGGTCTCATTGCGTCAGATATATGTTACGTTGTAAGTTTCCTTGCTATCGGGTTTGTTGGCACATTTACAAGTGAAGCCCATGTTGAGACAATAGATCAAAGAGGCACAACAAATAGATACTGTGATACAACAGATTAGATCAAAGTTGGGTAGCGAGAAACATGATGGCTTCCATGAGTAAGATAATGAGACAGTTAGTTATCGTGGCAAAATAATGGTTCCTAATGCTAATGACCTAAGGAAGATGGTGTTAGAAGTGGATCATTCATCCATGTGCACTATGCACCCAGGTAGTACCAAGATGTATCATAATATGAAGGGCATGTATTGGTGTCTAGGCTTGAAGTGGGATGTGGATGAGTTTGTTGTGAGATGTGATGTATGTCAGTAGGTTAAATCTAAGCACCAAAAGCATGAAGGAATGTTGCAACTATTGCCTATAACATAGTGGAAGTGGGATTATGTGACTATGGACTTTGTGGTTGGTTTGCCTAGGACATCCAAAGGTCGTGATTCCATCTGGGTGATAATTAATAGATTGATCAAGTTAGCACATTTTCTTCCCATAAAGATGATGTTCACAATGAAGAATCTTGCCCAGATCTATGTAGATGAGATAGTGTGTTTGCACGGTGTTCTAGCAAATATCATGTCGGATAGAGGTCCCCAGTTCACAAGTCACTTTTGGGAATGACTGCACATGACTTTGGGTACATAGTTAAAGTTTAGCACTGCTTTCCACCCACACACAGATGGTCAATCTGAGAGGACCATTCAGACCTTGGAGGATCTCTTGAGAGCATGTGTTCTTCAATTTTCAAGAAGTTGGGATATACATCTCAGTTTGATAGAGCTCGTCTACAACAACAACTATCAGAGTAGCATCGACATGGCACCTTATGAGGTGTTGTATGGGAGGCATTGTAGATCTCTATTTTGTTGGTATGAGATAGGTGAGTATCAACTTCTTGGTCCTGAGCTTGTGTAGTAGATGATAGAGAATATCAAGGTAATACAACAATAGCTGAAGGCAACACATGACAGACAAAAGTTATATGCAGATAACTGTCATAGACCCTTGGAGTTCCAAGTGGGAGACAAGGCATATTTAAAAGTCTCTCCATGGAAGGGTGTTCTGATATTTGGGAAGAAGGATAAGTTGGCTCCCAAGTTTATGGGACCTTACCCAGTGGTGGCACATGTTGGGAAGGTGCCTACATGTTGGAGTTGCCACCTGAGTTACACAGGTTGCATCTAGTGTTTCATGTGAGCAAGTTGAAGAAGTGCCATCCAGATACAGAGTTAGTGCTACAACCTATAGAGGTAGATCTTGATGAGGATATGACCTATGTGGAAGGTCCAATGTTGATCCTTGACTGGAGAGTAAAGAAGTTGAAGAGGAAGGACCTAGTACTTATGAAAGCTCTTTGTCATCATCGTGGTGTTGATAAAGTTGTGTGGGAGCTTGAAGAAGAGATGAGGAAGAAGTACCCCTCTCTTTTCTCTTAGGTTTTTGGGGGCAAAATCCCTATTAGGGGTTTATGGCTTGTAAGGACCCTGGCCAACATTTTGGGATAACCCTCTTTGTTTGCTTAAGTATGTTTCTTAGAACCTTGCTCTAATAATCTAAGATGTAATTAGGGCTTGTATAAAGTTTAAGTTCTTGTTTGAATTTGTTAGGATGATGCTTGTGTTTTGTGGTGAGGTTTTGGTGCAAATTGCAATTCACCCAGATTAGGGGTTGATGTGCAAGTTTGCCACCTCTAGTGTTCCTTCTCTCTTGGCATCATCTAGAGGAGAGAGAGATGGGCACCTTGTTTGGGGATTTGGTGTATGGTGGCATCCTTGGTGATAGGTAGAACACATGAGTGAGATGTCCTTTGTTCTTAGATGTGTTGTCTCGAGTTAGAGAGCCTTGGAGAGGTTGTGTATTAGTTTGTGAGTGTGTAGGGTTGTGCCCTATCAGTTTATGCGTGGGTGGAGATATGGTATCAGGCATGACCTTGGAAGGAGACCAAGAGGGAGAGACCTACCTTTAACCTTATCACCATGTCTTGCATGATGTTGCATGTGGCTCCTTTTTCGTGGACAAGTGTCACCTAAGCTTATAAGGTGACAACACCTCTTCCAGAGCTCTTCTTCTCACTCAAGCTTCTCAGGAGGGAGGATTTTTTGAGTTGATGTAGGTCCAAGGGTGGAATCTCGTCCTCTAGCGGAGTTCTACTTCCCCTTAGATACACTTTTGGTTCCTTTAGCTTTTTCTTCTCTTAGATATGCAAAGCTTTGAAAATTCTACTATGTGATTGTGTTTCTCCATTATGAGAGAGAAAAAACTTCTTCTTGGGCATGGGAGAGTAACTCCCATGCCATTTCTCATGAGAACTCAAAAAATTATATTGAATGGTAGTTTTTTTGCTTGTCCTTAGATGCCTACGGTGTTTATTAGCTTATATGCTTGTCTGGCCACCTTTTATACATGTTTTATGCTTCTTTATGCCTCAGGAGAACGTACGAAGGAGTAGGGAGTATGATCCATGGCAATATGCTCTTGACCAAGGGAGTGGCTGGAGAATGTTGAGGGTTTATGGTTGTGTTTAAAACTAAACATAGACACTAGAGTGTTATGTGAAGTTGAGAACCATATCATGTCACTGAGAGGTGCATGACGATGACAACTTCCTTGCAAATTGACTACAAGCTTTAATTTCATAGTTACATATGATGTGATGGTGTGGTTGTGAAATCCAATGTCCAAGTCCCTTAATTCTAAATTGAACCTTTAACTTAAGCTCTTTGTGTTTTTACTTATCTTTTAGCTATCTATAATCAAACTCAATATTTGTAATTTGACTTAGATTAATGAAATTTAATGACTTTTTACCTAGCTAACCTATCCCTTGTATTTGACACTCGACTACAATTGACCCCGTATACTTGTGGGTGATAAGCGAGTTGAGACTTTATTTTAAAACTCCAGTTTTTTTTGGCTCTTTTGCCACAGAGCTACGGTAATTTTAGTTTGAGTAAAAGTGTTAACAAGTACTTGAGACATAGTCATCATTTTCATATCCCATAGTGTGGTACCTCTTTTCTTTTGTGAATCTCACTCAATTTTTGCCTTTCAGGTTGCATGCATCATTCTAAGAGGGGTCTACAGACATCAATCTTTCTATACCTAGAAATAGAGTGAACCTTTAGTAGCCTTAGGAGAGAAAGGTAGAGTGATAACTCTTCAAGTTTGGAGGGACCACAACCTTTGTCAACACATTCTTCACCTTCACCACCGCCTTCACCCGATCCCCTTCATGAATCAGATATGGAGGAAAACCGTCCGCTAAAATATTTTGCTATGCCATCAACCATCAATATTTTTTTAGCCATAGATCATCCTACCATAGAAGCCAATAACTTCTCCATATGCCCTACAATCATTCAAATGATCCAAAAGAACCACTTCGGAGGAACTCCTATGAAAGATCCAAATCTTCACATAGTGGAGTTTCTGCAATATATGAACACCTTCAAGATCAAAGGTGTTCCAGCTGAAGGAATATGCCACTCCTATTTCCATTCACCTTATGAGATCGAGCCCAGGCGTTGATATCTTTGTTGCCCAAGCATTCCATCAATTGTTGGGATGAGTTGCTAAATGCTTTTCTTACTAAGTATTTCCCTCCTAGCAAGACAGCCCGACTGAGGAACCAAATCACCAACTTCAAGCAACAAGAAGGTCAGACACTTTATGAATCTTGGGAGAGATTTAAGGATCTGCAACACTTTGACCTATTCAAAGTCTGACCAACTGGTTGCTACTTCAAACTTTCTATAACGGGTTATTCTACAACACCCATATGTCCATTGATGCCACCGAAAATGGAGCCTTAATGAACAAGTCTTATAGTGAAGCATATGCCATTATTGAAGATATGACACTCAATCATAGCCAGTGGAGTTATAAAAGGACCACTCAGCCCTTCTCTTCCACCAGCTCAAGCGAGAAGTCTAGTGGAAAGCACATTGTAGACACACTAGATCTGATTGCAATCAAACTTGATGCCTTGACTCAGAAGTTTGAAAAGTTGACCACTCACTCTATTCAAGAAGTTGAGCAAGTGTGTGAGGCATGTGGAACATCTGAGAACAACTCTTCTTCTTGTTTTAAACCACAGATGAGTGCCACTGAGACACCAAAACAAGTCAATACTATAGACAACTTCAATAAAAGACAAGACTACAATCCTTTCTCTGAGACCTATAACCCCGAATGGAGAGACCATCCAAACTTTTCTTATAGGAACAACAACTCGCAGAACCAACAACAACAAGGTCAAGCTCAAAGACAACAACCTATGAGAATTCTCCAGCCAATGAATGCCAACCGTCAACAACCACCAAGGTATAATAACAACAATAGGAACTTCAATCAATTTCAACAAATGACTCAACCACCACAAAAACTAAGCTTGGAAATCCTCCTTGAGACTTTTGTGACCACACAAATTCAACAAAACGATGAGTTCCGAGCACATGGAAATCTCTTGAAGGATGCTATCACACAATTGTCTTCTAAAGTTGATGGGATTGTCACCCACACTAAGATGTTGGAGAACCAGATAGCTCAACAAGCTTTAGCAAACCAATGTCAACTCCTACCAATGTGAAAGAAATTCATAGCTTCTTAGGACATGCAGGTTTCTATAGAAGATTCATAAAGGACTTTTCAAAGATTGCAAATCCTTTATGATCCTTGAAAACCAAAGATGTTGAGTTCATGTTCGATGATGATTGCCAAATAGCTTTCCAAAGATTAAAAGATGCTTTAGTTTCAACTCCTATCATCCAGCCACCAGATTGCAGTGCTCCTTTTGAAATAATGTGTGATGCAATCGACTATGATATAGGAGCAATGTTGGGACAAAGAAAAGAACAAAATCCATGCCATGCACTATGCAAGTAAGACACTAGATGATGCACTAACCAACTATGCAACTACTGAGAAGGAGATGCTTGCCATAGTTTATGCCTTTGACAAGTTCATACAATACCTCATTGTATGCATAGATCATGTTGGAATAAGGTACCTTATGAGTAAGAAAGATGCAAAACCTCATCTCATCCGTTGGATACTGTCATTACAGGAGTTTGACTTGGAAATCAAAGATAAGAAAGGGACAAAAAACAATGTAGCTGATAACCTCTCACATCTATCAACCAGTGATGAAGAAAAAGCTCCAACTGATGACAATTTCCCTATTGAGAAGTTATGCGCCATGAACTCTCTTATTACACCATGGTTTTCTGATTTTGTTAATTATCTTGCCACCCGATGCCTTTCTCCTAATTTCACATACAACAAAAGAAAAGGTTCCTTCATGATGTCAAATTCTATTATTGGGATGATCCTCTATTGTTTAAGCAATGGTGATTGATGCTTGCATGTGGCAATGGCCTTAGACATGTGTTTAGGGCTTGCTAGAGTGGTGGTTTGTGCACATGGACCAGTGTCCCTAGGTGGGAGACACCTTGCTTTGCTTTGCTTTGGTTTCTCCTCCTTTCCATTCTATATATGTGGTTCCTTTCCCTTGCTAAGGATCCCTTTAGTTCCTTAGTTTTTCCTCTACTTTGGTGCACGACACACCCTCCTCTTTGGCAAGCTTGGTGGTTGATACCCTTGGAGGAGCTAGCTTGGTGGCTGATACCCTTAGTGGATCTATCTTGGTGGCCGATCCTTCCTTGGAGTTTCCTTCTTCCTTGGTGGTGCTTGGAGCTAGGAGCTTGGAGCTTGCTTAAGGCGCGTTACATAACTCCTAACCCTAACTACATTACCATCTTCTATGTTCTTGTTGCTTAAGATCGGCTATGCATTTTAGTAGCTTAGTTCTTGTTTAGTATCTTCTTGTTGGCCGAACCTGTGATCTAGGGTTTCTTGGTGAGCAATACTCCTTTCTCTCCTTGGTTTAGAGGAGTGAGCTTGAGCTTCTAGTATCATGAGTAACACCCCTCTCTCATTTAAGTTGAGAGGTGAGCTTGTGTTCTAGTGGCTTGAGCAATACCCTCCTCTCACCATGGACTTGAAGGGTGAGCTTGGTGGTAGTTGTGAACCTTGCTAGGGTTGTCCCTTGTGTTGCATGTTTGGTGCTAGATGATGTGATAGACCCCTCTCTCTTAGTTGTTGAGAGGTGATCCATCTCTTTGATCCTTTAGGGTTTGGTGCCCTTGTGCTTGAGGTTGATGACAACCTTGTGGAGTTGTTTCTTGGCCGTTATGGTGTTAATAGAGGTGTTGCCTGATAGCCCTCTTGACCTTGAGCTTTAGATGGCTTGTTGTGATGGTTGTGATGGACGATACCTTGGTCCTTGAACCTGTGTGTGACGGGCGTCACTCTATGCTACATGTTCTGCCAGATACCCCTTTGGTCCCTGACCTTGTGACGGGCGTCACGCCCCAGTCCTTGTTGCGACGGCCGATAGGGCATGGATAGGTGGACCTAGTGAAAGGCTTCTTGATGGTTATTGGAGCTTTACCTTGTTGAGCACCCTGCCCCACACACACATGACTTAGATCTGGTCTAGTGTAGTTGGCTTGAGGTGTGAAGGTGTTGGCTAGTTCTGAGATGTTGTGACGGGTGTCGCAGCTGAGCACAACACTGCGTTGCCCGATACTAGGATGCCCAACAGAGTGCACGATATGGTGCGTGTCACACCTTGCACGATACACCCCTTGGGCACAGCTGCACAACGGACCCTGCAACACAGCGTTGCGCATTGTACCATAAATGCTACTTGTTATCCTTAGTAGTTGCTTGATTGTCACATGAATGATATGGTTGGACGATGGAATGAGCCCTGCCTGATACTACCTATGGTGAGGGTAGTAGGTGTTATGAATGAGGGTCCTACCCCTCATAGAACCTGATATGTTGTTCTTGTATCATGATTGGTTTTGATGGTAACCCTGGACGTGCACGATATAGTAGACCACATTTATGCTAAGTCTTATGCATGTATCACGTTTAAGTCATGATGATGGCCTTTGATTTACTTAATGTTAATTGTAATGGAATAGCTCATTTATGTAATTCACATGACTTTACCTATGTATGTGATCATCTTAATATTATGAATAAGGCTAAGCATATGATAAGCATGTAGAATGCTCTACTTAATGATGTGGCCTATGTCTATATGTTGAGGCATGATTGATAAAGCATCAATGTCACCCTATGTTGATAATATGAACTTCTAAGCTATTCATGATGATTATGTATACTAACCATGCAGGTCTCATACAGATGTATAGCCAGGTAAAGGGCTATGAGGTATATATGTTGAGTAACTTTGCTGTGATGGTTACTCTTGATAATGAGATAACTTGTATGATGTATTTGGCTAAAGTGCTTGGGATTGCTATCCCATGTTGATGATGTAAGCCTTGAGAGGCATTGACACTATGCGATAAGGGATTGAGATCCCATGGCAATGTGATGATCCTTGAGATGGATTTAGATGATTGTCAAGAGGCCAAGTGATAACATGTAATGTTGGATCCTTGTGATGGATCAAGATGATGTTGAGAACAACAAAAGCATAATGTTGGGTTTTATGTTGTTTATTTCTTGTTATAGTTACATGTTATATAACTTGGTTGAATCTTGCAATCCACATAGAAGATACTAACTAATCACAGTGAAATATATCATGTAGTTGCCCTGGCCATAGATCCATCATCGTTAGGAGCTGGTGATGGTGAAAAGGGTTCTCTTGCGGGTTAACCCGGACCGCATATTGTTGAGTATGTGAGGTTTCTCCTAGCCTAAAGTGAGGATGTAAGAGTGCAACTTCGGTTGTAGACTCCAGAGTGCAGATTTAGGCCTGTAGCTCAGTATGTGAAGAGCATGGTGAACAGGCCCATGGCTCAGGATATGTGATATGGGAGCATGAATGCGTTCATGGCTTAGAGCATGGTGAACAGGCCCGTGGCTCAGTTTCACTAGCGTCGATACATGTACCGAGGCGGGCTAGGTAGAGGGTAGCCTGACCCTGTGGTTGAGGCCACTTCAGCATGAGATTGCGGTCCTGCTTGTGTTGTACTCGTGCACTGACCACGAGGTCGGAAGTCGTGGAGTCTGGCTCTTCCATTGACCTTGTATGGCACCGGCTTTGGGTTTCACAACCGAAGGTTGGATTTGAGCGGTACGGCTCACTTCCTTAGGGCATAACAATACGTAATACAGCCGTATAGTATTTACTGTTTAAGGCAAAACACAGAACATTGGTTGAGGCCTTGTTTGTGTAGTTAATCTTGTTACCTCTTGTAGTTACTTATATGTTCCTCATGTTATATGGTAAGCCCTTATAGTTCTTATCTTGTTAATCATGTTCCATAAAGAAATTGTTGGATATATGCCTTTCGTACATCTAGTAAGCTTGACGGTATGAATAGTCTTACTTTATAAACTGCTCTTGTTATACTCCTTATCAGTTATCTGCTGTTGTTGCCTTATCTTTCTGAGGTTCTGTAGTTTCGGCGGGGAGTTATGTTTCTCGCTGGGACTATGTGTCTCACCCCGCTGGTTTACACCCTTTTTAGGTGGTCGAGCTAGGCGTGGTGGTGGTCACGGAGTTGCGGCCGAGCAGCAAGACGGGCAGTAGAAGGCAAGCGATGGATGTACTGCTGTTTTGGATGTCTCATAGTAGAGTCTTAGAGTCATCCCTGTACTCTCAGGTCATTGGAGGCATTTTGATGTTGTTTCACAATGTATAATCGTTGATGTCTTGTATATCCTGCTGCTGGCTGGATGTGGGCCCTTATGTATGTATTAACAGGTGATGAACTCCTATGATGACAAGATAGTTGTTCCTCTAAGCTGTGGACACGTATCAAGATCTTGTAATGTTTATATAATTTGTTTCCTTGCAGGATGTGGACTTAAATGTAATAGTTTCTCAATTTATCAGCTTTTCGTAATCGGTTTTAATTAACTGTGTTTTTGGTAATCCGTGGTTTATGGTGACTTCCGTACGTTTTCGCATAACACCTCGTTGTCTATGTGATAGTGGGATGTGTTGCCACAAGTTTTGGTATCAGAGCTCTAGGTTCGCTGAGTCTACAGGGATTTAGGACTAGGTTGAGTCTGTTCTTGTGAGTTTTCCCAGATTTTCTTACAATCACCTTCTACCCTCAGCAGAAGAAAAGCCATGATGTCTAGAAACCATGAAGAACATGCTGCCGAGAACAGTGATGTTGCATCAGTCGATGGAGCTATAGGTCAGGTACATGAAGATCGGGTGCCTGAGGTCCCCCAACCTAACCCAGCCATTCTTGAACACCCTGCTTACCAACAGCTTATTGGGCAGATGATGGCTATGATGAATCTCATGGTAGAGAGATTGCCAGTGCCTCTATCGAGAGCACATGCTCCCCATGGAGAAACATCGGGTGTTGGGAAAACCTTTGAGCGGCTTCGCCGAGTCAGAGCTTCAGATTATGCTAGAACGGCTGATCCAGCGGATGCAGATCTGTGGATGACAAGTTTTGAGAAGGCTTTTCGGATCCTCGAAATCCCCAAAGCAGACAAAGTAAAGAACGTTGTCTACCTTTTGAAAGGTAGTGCTGGTCACTGGTGGACCATTGAGGAAGAGAAGTGGCCTGGTGAGGTGATCAGTTGGGAGGTTTTCCGGTGTGAGTTCATCGGCAGATACTTTCTGAAGATGTATCTGGATGAGAAGATCAGTCAGTTTGAGCATTTACGACAAGGAGCGATGAACATCACCGAGTACGAGGCTAAGTTCATGGATCTGTTGAGGTTTTGTCCTCACATGGCAGCGACAAATGAAGAACGGATCAGACGCTTTGAGAAAGGTCTGAGTGTTGAGCTAACAACACCTGCTTCTGCGTTGGAGAACCGAGAGCGGTTTGCTACGTTTGTGGAATCTGTCTAGAGGATTGACCGGTCAGTAAGGGAGAAAAGAGAATCCATGTCCAAGAAGAGGCCTGCTCAGTTCCAGGGACAGAGGTTTGGCGGCTTCAAGAAGCCAAGGTTTTCAGCACCGTCGGTGATGAGAGGTTCCAGTGTACTGTCACAATGGTCTCCGAGTAAGGGAAGAGGATATGTTTCTTCGCCGTCTAAGGCACATAGTACAGCTTTTGTGGCAGTGACAGGGCCGTCTAGGCCACAACAGTGAGACCAGTCATGCCATCTGTGTGGTCAGATCGAGCATTGGAGGTCCAATTGCCCAAACAGAGATGTTGAAGTGACACAGCAGTCGAGGTAGAATCAACAAGGGTCAGATAGATAGCAGCCCAGTGGTAGCAGAGGATGAGGATGTGGTCAAGCATCTCAAGCGGGATCGTCTGCTCAAGGAAGCAGAGGACGTGGACAGCAAGCAACTGCTCAATTCTATGCTATGAGTCAGCTGGAGGCGATAGTCAACCCGTGAGTAGTGACAGGTCAGATTTATTTATTTCATTCTGATATGTCTTCTTCTTGCTTTATATCTGTTCTGGTTGACCTGGGTGCTACACACTCTTTTATCGCCTATAGTATGCTTGAAAATTGTCATTTACCTATTAGTTGTAAGAAGGATAACTTGTTGTTAGAAACCCCTCTTGATGGTTCCTCGATGCTTCGAGAAGAGTGTCCATCATGTGTCTTGTCTTTTTCGGGACACAGTATACAAGTGGATCTTATACCGCTTGATATGCATGGTTTCGATGTTATCCTTGGAATGGATACCTTAAAGAAGTATAAGGTTGTTTTGGATTGTGGTTCCAAGCAAGCTGTGTTTGATGATGCTGGAGGGAAGTGGATCTTCCAAGGAGATAGGAAGATTCTTCCGACATGTCTGGTATCATCTTTGGTGGCAGAGAAGTTGCTACGGCAAGGATGTGAGGCATTTTTAGCTCACGTTGTGGATATCGTTGTGGCTACCAAGGAGAAAGGTCTGAGTCTTGAGGAAGTGTCGGTTGTCCAAGAGTTTGCGGGGGTGTTTCCTTATGAGTTTCTTGGTGTTCCTCCACCCTGAGAGATTGATTTCGAGATCAATCTGGTTCCAGGAACGCAGCCAGTTGCACAAACGCCATATAGGATGGCTCCAGTGGAGATGGCAGAGCTTAAGAAGTAGTTGCAAGAGTTGTTGTAGAAAGGTTTCATTCGACCGAGTACGTCACCTTGGGGTGCTCCAGTGTTGTTCATTAAGAAGAAAGATGGGTCGATGTGGTTATGTATAGATTACCGACAGTTGAACAAGGTCACGATCAAGAACAAGTACCTGTTACCAAGGATAGATGATCTGTTCGATCAGTTGTGTGGTGCTACAGTGTTTTCAAAGATCGATCTACGGTCCGGATATCATCAGTTGAGGGTTAAGGAGGATGACATACCCAAGTCTACTTTCAGGATGAGGTATGGTCACTTCGAGTTCGTGGTTATGTCATTTGGGCTAACCAATGCACCTGCTGCTTTCATGGATTTGATGAACAGAGTGTTCCGTCCATTCTTAGATCAGTTTGTTGTAGTCTTTATAGATGGCATATTGATCTATAGTCGGGACAAGGAAGAGCATGAGTGACATCTTCGACTAGCGTTGACTCTTATTCGCCAACATTAGTTGTATGCTAAGTTCAGTAAGTGTGAGTTCTGGTTGGAAGAAGTGACTTTCTTGGGGCATGTGATAATTGCTGAAGGATTCAAAGTGGACCCGAAGAAGGTGGAGTCAGTTGCAGAATGGGAACAACCGAAGACGCCGACAGAAGTTCGTAGTTTCCTGGGTTTAGCAGGATACTACCGGAGGTTTATCAAGGACTTCAGTGCAATTGCGTTGCCGATGACAAAGTTGACTAGGAAGGATGTACCTTTTGTCTGAGATGATCATTGTCATCAAGATTTCTAGCGTTTGAAGGAGAAGCTAACAAGTGCTCCAGTGCTAGTGCTGCCAGAGCCTGGAAAGGGCTATGTTGTTTTTTGCGATGCTTCCAAGAAAAGTTTAGGTTGTGTGCTGATGCAAGAAGATAATGTGGTTTCTTTTGCTTCACGATAGCTTAAGAAGCACGAGGAGAACTATCCGACTCATGATTTGGAGTTGGCAGTAGTGGTGCATGTGTTAAAGATTTGGAGACACTATCTGTATGGGGAGGTGTGTCAAATCTTTACAGATCATTAGAATCTGAAGTACATCTTTTCGCAGCATGAGTTAAATGTGCGACAACGTCGATGGATGGAGTTGATCAATGATTACGACTGCACCATCGAGTATCATCCTGGTAAGGCGAATGTGGTAGTTGATGCGCTTAGCCGAAAGTCTTCTTCTTTTCTTTCAAAGAAGGCACAGTTGAGTTCCCTGGTATGCCATAGATGGGATATGTTTGTTTCCTTGCGGCAGATGAATGTACAGATGGAAGTTTCCTTGTTAGCTGGACTGTTAGCACAGATGCAAGTCAAGACTACGCTGATACAGTAGATCAAATATGCACAGCAGACAGATGATGCGGTACAGTTGATCAGATCAGAGTTCGGCAGTGAAAAGCAAGATGGGTTCCATGAGTCTGAGGATGGGCTAGTTTGCTATCGTGATAGGATGGTGGTTCCCGATGCTGATGATATGAGGAAGTTAGTGCTCGAGGAAGCACACATGTCGATGTATGCTATGCATCCAGGAGTCACCAAGATGTATCATAGTCTGAAAGACTGGTATTGGTGGCCCGGCTTGAAGAAAGATGTAGTCGAGTTCGTGGCTAGGTGTGCAATATGTCAGCAAGCCAAGGCTAAACATGAGAAGCCGGCAGGTACGTTGCAACCCTTGCCGATACCGCAGTGGAAATGGGATCATATAACCACGGATTTCATAGTTGGTCTCCCCAGGACAACTAGGAATCATGATTCCATTTGGGTAATATTGGACAGATTGACGAAGTCTGCCCATTTCATACCGATGAAGACAACGTATACAGCTGAGAAGCTCGCTCGAGTATACGTGGATGAGATAATACATTTGCATGGTGTTCCAACAATGATAGTTTCTGACAGAGGTCCTCAGTTCACGAGTCGTTTTTGGGAACAGTTGCACAAAGTGTTGGGAACACATTTGAGGTTCAGTACCGCCTTCCACCCACAGACAGATGGACAGTCTGAGAGGACTATACAGACTTTGGAGGATCTCCTTCGAGCTTGTGTTTTGCAGTTCCTAGGCAGTCGGGATGTACATCTCAGTTTGATAGAGTTTGCTTACAACAACAGTTATCAACGGAGCATTGACATGGCTCCTTATGAAGCCTTGTATGGAAGGAAGTGTAGATCTCCTTTGTGTTGGTACGAGTCTGGCGAATATCAGCTTTTGGGTCCTGAGTTAGTGCAGCAGACAACAGAAAAGATCAAAGTGATACAACAACATTTGAAAGTGGCACAGGACAGGCAGAAGTCTTACGTAGACAATCGACGACCACCTTTGGAGTTCTAGGTAGGAGACAAAGTGTATCTCAAAGTCTCGTCGTGGAAAGCTGTGCTAAGGTTTGGCCAGAAGGGTAAGCTAGCACCTAGATATATGGGGCCTTACCCAGTTATAGCACGTGTTGGCAAGGTAGCTTACGAGTTAGAGTTGCCTCCAGAGTTGCACAGGTTACATCCAGTGTTCCATGTCAGTATGCTGAAGAAAAGTCATCCAGATTCAGGAACATTGATACAGCCAGTTGAAGTTGAGCTTGATAAAGATGTGACCTATGAGGAAGGTCCTGTGGCGATCCTTGACAGAAGGGTTAAGAAGCTGAAGAGGAAGGACTTGGTCCTTGTGAAGGTTCTTTGGCATCATCGTGGCATTGAGGAAGCCACGTGGGAGCTTGAGGAAGAGATAAGGAGGAAGTATCCCTCGCTTTTCTCTTCAGATTTCAGGGACGAAATCCCTTTGTAGGGGGTTAGCTTGTAAGGACCCTGACCTTCCTTTAGGGTTTACCCTGTTTGTTTTGCTTAACCCTGATGCTTTGTTGCTTGCTAATCACCTTTAGTGGTGACTAGGGTTTGTTGGTGCTTTGTTGAGAGTTGGAGGTGCTACTTGCAAATAACCCAATTTTAGGGTTTGTGGACAAGTTTGCCACCTTGTGAGGTGTTCCTCTCTCTCCTTATTTCCTCTAAGTGTAGAGAGGAAGGTTTGGGCTCATTGCTTGAGTTCCTTTGGGCCTGGTTGAGCTTGTTGGGCCTTGTGGTGCCTTGCCTTTGTTTGGTTGGAACTTATGTTGGGCAAGAAGAGCTTGTGTCGCCCAGGGGCTGTGTCGCCCATGGTGAAGGTGTATCGTCCAAGTGTGTCGCCCATGACCTTTGAACATCCTTGACCTCGTTTGTGTCACCACTAGTGGACACTTGGTTCTTGATGCTTGCATGTGGCAATGGCCTTGGACATGTGTTTAGGGCTTGCTAGAGTGGTGGTTTGTGCACATGGACAAGTGTCCCTAGGTGGGCGACACCTTTCTTTGCTTTGCTTTGGTTTCTCCTCCTTTCCCTTATATATATGTAGTTCCTTTCCCTTGCTAAGGATCCCTTTAGTTCCTTAGTTTCTCCTCTACCTTGGTGCACGACACACCCTCCTCTTTTGCACGCTTGGTGGCCGATACCCTTGGAGGAGCTAGCTTGGTGGCCGATACCCTTGGTGGAGCTAGCTTGGTGGCTGATCCTTCCTTGGTTTAGAGGAGTGAGCTTGAGCTTCTAGTATCATGAGCAACACCCCTCTCTCGTTTAAGTTGAGAGGTGAGCTTGTGTTCTAGTGGCTTGAGCAATACCCTCCTCTCACCATGGACTTGAAGGGTGATCTTGGTGGTAGTTGTGAACCTTGCTTGGGTTGTCCCTTGTGTTGCCCGTTTGGTTCTAGATGATGTGCAAGACCCCTCTCTTAGTTATTGAGAGGTGAGCCATCTCTTTGATCCTTTAGGGTTTGGTGCCCTTATGCTTGAGGTTGATGACAACCTTGTGGAGTTGTTTCTTGGCCGTTATGGTGTTAATAGAGGTGTTGCCCGATAGCCCTCTTGACCTTGAGCTTTGGATGGCTTGTTGTGATGGTTGTGATGGACGATACCTTGGTCCTTGAACCTGTGTGTGATGGGCATCACTCTATGCTACATGTTCTGCCCAATACCCCTTTGGTCCCTGACCTTGTGACGGGCGTCACGCCCCAGTCCTTGTTGTGACGTCCGATAAGGCATGGATAGGTGGACCGAGTGACAGGCTCCTTGATGGTTGTTGGAGTTGTACCTTGCTGAGCACCCTTCCCCACACACACATGACTTAGATCTGGTCTTAGTGTAGTTGGCTTGAGGTGTGAAGGTGTTGGCTAGTTCTGAGATGTTGTGACGGGTGTCGTAGCTGAGCACGATGTTGTGTTGCCCGATACTAGGATGCCCGACAGAGTGCACGATATGGTGTGTGTCACACCTTGCACGATACACCCCTTGGGCAAAGCTTCACAACGGACCCTGCAACACAGCATTGCGCATTGTACCATAGATGCTACCCGTTATCCTTAGTAGTTGCTTGACCGTCACATGAATGATATGGTTGGATGATGGAATGAGCCATGCCCGATACTACCTATGGTGAGGGTAGTAGGTGTTGTGAATGAGGGTCCTGCCCCTCATAGAACCCGATATGTTGTTCTTGTATCATGATTGGTTTTGATGGTAACCCTGGACGTGCACGATATAGTAGACCACATCTATGCTAAGTCTTGTGCATGTATCACATTTAAGTCATGATGATGGCCTTTGATTTACTTAATGGTAACTGTTATGGAATAGCTCATTTATGTAATTCACATGACTTTACCTATGTATGTGATCATCTTAATATTATGAATAAGGCTGAGCATATGATAAGCATGTAGAATACTCTACTTAATGATGTGGCCTATGTCTATATGTTGAGGCATGATTGATAAAGCATCAATGTCACCCTATGTTGATAATATGAACTTCTAAGCTATTCATGATGATTATGTATACTAACCATGAAGGTCTCATACAGATGTATAGCCAGGTAAAGGGCTATGAGGTATATATGTTGAGTAACTCTGCTATGATGGTTACTCTTGATAATGAGATAACTTGTATGATGTATTTGGCTAAAGTGCTTGGGATTGCTATCCCATGTTGATGATGTAAGCCTTGAGAGGCATTGACACTATGTGTTAAGGGATTGAGATCCCATGGCAATGTGATGATCCTTGAGATGGATTTAGATTATTGGAAAGAGGCCAAGTGATAACATGTAATGTTGGATCCTTGTGATAGATCAGGATGATGTTGAGAATAACAAAAGCATAATGTTGGGTTTTATGTTGTTTATTTCTTGTTATAGTTACATGTTATATAACTTGGTTGAATCTTGTAATCCACATAAAAGATACTAACTAATCACAGTGAAATATATCATGTAGTTTCCCTGGCTATATATCCATCATCGTTAGGAGCTGGTGATGGTGAAATGGGTTCTCCTGCAGGTTAACTCGGAGCGCATATTGTTGAGTATGCGAGGTTTCTCCTAGCCTAAAGTGAGGAGGTAAGAGTGAAACTTCGGTTGTAGACTCTAGAGTGCAGATTCAGGCACGTAGCTGAGTATGTGAAGAGCATGGTGAACAGGCCCATGGCTCGGAATATGTGATATGGGAGCTAGAATGCGTTCATGGCTCAAAGCACGGTGAACATGCCCATGGCTCAATTTCACTAGCATCGATACCTGTACCGAGGCGGGCTAGGCAGAGGGTAGCCTGACCCTGTGGGTGAGGCCACTTCAGCATGAGACTGCGATCCTACTTGTGTTTTACTCATGCACTGACCACGAGGTGGGAGGTCGTGGAGTCCGGCTCTTCCATTGACCTTGTATGGCACCGGCTTTGGGTTTCACAACCGAATGTTGGATTTGAGCGGTACGGCTCACTTCCTTAGGGCATAACAATACGTAATACAGCCATATAGTATTTACTGTTTAAGGCAAAACACAGAACATTGGTTGAGGCCTTGTTTGTGTAGTTAATCTTATTACATCTTGTAGTTACTTATATGTTCCTCATGTTATATGGTAAGCCCTTATAGTTCTTATCTTGTTAATCATGTTCCATAAAGAAATAGTTGGATATATGCCTTCCGTACATCTGGTAAGCTTGACGGTATGAATAGTCTTACTTTATAAACTGCTCTTGTTATACTCCTTATCAGTTATCTGCTGTTGTTGCCTTATCTTTCTGAGGTTCTGTAGTTTCGGTGGGGAGTTATGTTTCTTGCTGGGACTGTGTGTCTCACCCCGCTGGTTTACACCCTTTTTTTGTGGTCGAGCTAGTCATGGTGGTGGTCACAGAGTTGCGGCCGAGCAGCAAGACGGGCAGTATAAGGCAAGCGATGGATATACTGCTGTTTTGGATGTCTCATAGTAGAGTCTTAGAGTCATCCCTATACTCTCAGGTCCTTGGAGGCGTTTTGATGTTGTTTCACGATGTATAATCATTGATGTCTTGTATATCCTGCTGCTGGCCGGATGTGGGCCCTTATGTATGTATTAACAGGTGATGAACTCCTGTGATGACAAGACAACTGTTCCTCTAAGCTGTGGACACGTATCAAGATCTTGTAATGTTTATATAATCTGTTTCCTTGCAGGATGTGGACTTAAATGTAATAGTTTCTCAGTTTATCAGCTTTCCGCAATCGGTTTTAATTAACCCGTGTTTTTGGTAATCCGTGGTTTATGGTGACTTCCACACGTTTTTGCATAACACCTTGTTGTCTGTGTGATAGTTGGATGTGTTGCCACAGGGATAGTGGTCGTCTACCATGGTTTCCAGGGTGTCAGAAGCTAGTTTGAAGAAGAGGGAACAAAGGAATGTGGAAGAGAAGCAAGGAGGGAGGAGGAGGGAAAACGAGCAAGGGTTGGATAGGGGGCACTTATAAGGTACACGGTACTAGGGTTTCTAGGTTTTCAATTCTTCCCCCATCTAGCTGGAGGAGGGAGATGACCCTCCAGTCATGTTATTCTTTCTGAAAGTATAACTGGGCCACGCTCTGGCTGGGCCCATGGATGGGCCGGCCCAACAAGGTCACAAGGCATAAAAGGGGTGAAAAGAAGGTTTAATTGAAGCAATGTTAAATGATTCATAACTTGAGCCTCAGAGGTCTGATGGAGGCAATTTTTGCACCATTAGATTCAAAATTGAAATCTATACATCATGAGACATAGAAGGAAACACTAATATCACATATAAAAGATCTAAGTTGGTCACAAAATGATGGTTCATAAATCATGAAACGTAGACCAATTGATCTAATTAATGTCACCCATTATGAAATTGGTCATAAATGTGACTAAATAAAAGCATGATCAATCTTCCAATATGAAATTTGATATTATATTGAGTGACATGGCACTTGATGAGAGAGAAATATTACAACATAGGAGAGACAAAAGATAGGGTATCACATCCTTCCCTCTTTAAAAGAAATTGTGTCCTAGAAATTCACCCAACATCATAGTTAAGAGTCAAGGTTAACATTCATTGGGTCTAGGTATCCAACCATGGTTGCTAAGGCATTCCCCATAATGGGTTGCACACTTAGGTTATCATTATCAAGGGTGTACTCTTATTGGTTATATACACATTTACTTATCGTTCCATCATATTATGACATCATCATGGCATTAGGATTTTCCCATCCCTTAGTATCCCTACATTAGGGTTTTTGTTCATATCATCATACGAGGCCGAGGTGTATTATCAAAATCTATGTTACCAATTCTCAAACGAACAAGTTCACAATAATCACTTCCGAATGGGATCACCATTGAACGTGTATATCTCATCATTATACTAGATTTCATGCATGTTTTAGTTTTGCCCCCAAAATTCTACCAACTATCCCCAATTATGATCATCATTTTGCATTTTAGATTTGAAATTAAGCAATTTATTCATCATGTTATTCTATTTAAGACCCAAGAGTATTGTCATATAAAGTTAATCATTTTTTTCATTGAGTATGATATGAGGCATGTTACTCCTGATTATACAAGCTAAGATCTCTAGGCATCATC
Source organism: Alisma plantago-aquatica (assembly GCA_963693085.1). NCBI lineage: Eukaryota > Viridiplantae > Streptophyta > Magnoliopsida > Alismatales > Alismataceae > Alisma > Alisma plantago-aquatica. The sequence continues at coordinate 728,618,497 of OY856411.1, read as the reverse complement.
ATATCAAGTTCATGTTTTCATATGTACATCTTTTATGCAAAGTGTGATTTCACATTAGGTCTAGCTTAAGAGAGTGACTCGTCGTACTTATATCAAATTTTCAACTTAGGTGAGATTATTTCATGTGTCACTCATCATATGAGGGACAACATTATCATCAACATTGAGGTTTCTTAATTATCTCACTTGTATCTAGAAAGAGATCCACAAGCTCAAGCCACTCAAGCTAAGACCTATCTATGTCAAGGCAAAACATGCTAACCCGACATCTATCCATACCAAACCTTTACCCAACATACCAAATGAGAGAAACCGCTAGATTTATCTAGATCAAACCAATAACCTGAGTATGAGGCTCACCATGGAGATCACATGTCATGTACATCATCTTAGGGTCTTTGGACATCTCCCTCACATATATACCAAATATCATATATTCAAATGCCTCCATCTCTAGGGTTAGATCTTTTCGTAGGAAATATAGGGTTCAACATTTTTTTGGGACCATACACTAGGTGACTCAACTCACATACTTAGAAGTATTATAGATAGGGACTCATCATAATGTATTTCATCGTGCATATTTCTCAACATTTCACATATTTTGGAATCTTAGGTACTCTGATCTACTCGTGTGGCGGGTTGACTCATATCATGAGGTCACCCTTTTTTGTATGTCCCATGTTAAAGGTCCTCCTTTGTAAAGAGATTGAGGCCCGTGTTGGTCCCAACCCATATGTCACATAGTGTATCTCAGAATGTAGCAAACTAGGCACAAGCAAGCATGCCAACCCACTAGCTATGTTTAGCACATTAACCAAGTCATATCTATCATACAAGGTGCTAGGTTTATCTAGGGTTGCATGATAAAACTCATATCATATCATCAAACTTACTTGAATCATCTTGAACATCTCATAACATCATATCATTATCGACATCGTCATCGTCATCATCATTATCATCATCAGCAGCATCATCATCATTATCATAGGTCATCTAAGATACTATTAGACTAACCTTTATCATGGCTCTAGACAACTCTAGAAACTACAACTATCATCTAAACTCTCTCATATAGCCTTGATATTATATCTCTTTCTCTTAGGTCACATGGATACTCACTGCCTTTCTATGTGTGGTAACATTTTTCATATGTACATATACTTATACTTGAAATAAGTTTTCTCCAACATTGAAATGGGTGATGAAAACCACCATTCTCCATTCAAATAAAACCAAAACCAAAAGCGAGTTACAACACTCATTAGGCTATCTAGTATCATGGAACCTAGAGAACTAGCAAGAACATGATGCACACATGTGTAGCTACCCTAAGCACATGTCATGAACATATTTCTACGACGGTAATAAGATTTCCCTTTTATCACCCTCCTGAACCTATAGCCCATACTAGAGGATAGAAGGAGGAGAAAAGAAAGGTCTCTAGGGATTACACAAGTCTAAACCTAGTTCTAGAACATCTGGGTTCTAACCTAGAGGCTAAGTCAACATAGTCCACAAAGGACATCTTATTAAATTTCTAGGTTTGATATGCATGGTCGAGTTTAGTTTGTGTATCATGTGAGCAATGTTTGGTGTGACACCCCACACCTCACAAGTGAGATTACTCAAAACAAAACCACAAAAGAAATATTAAGCAAATAGGTTACTAGAAAATAATGAAAATTAAAATCATTTTCATAAAACTGCCAAGCGACAAAATCCTTCACATACAAGTCCTTTTGCATCACAAGCACTTATTGTGTGTGCCATCAACCTGATACAAGAAAACATTTTCTAGAACATAAATAAATATATCCACCACAACTATGCACAAAAGGGACACACAAGCCAACCATATATCAAAACCATATCTACAAAACATCCTCAAAGACCTGAGTGTATAGGAACAACTCTAGGACTCTAACAATAAAAGACATCCAGCAACACTTTTAACCTTGTCAACTACTTTCTTTCTTGCTACTCCTCAACCTTTGTTGCACAATCTCTGCGTCCTCGTGTACGTCCACCTAAAAAGGATGTGGGAAACCCACAGGGTGAGATTCCAAATCTCAGTGGGAGATATAACTCTCCACCAACTCTATTATTAACACATATAAGATGTTTAATGCAAGCAGTAAAGTTACAACCATGATAAGCAAGTAATCATTATTAACAAAGTAAGCAATTACTATTAGATTATGAAACATCATAATATTATGAAAGAAATATGAAGAACATGTATATTTTCTACCAATAAGATTGTACAAAATCAAGCAAGGCCTCATCCAATGTTTCCACATTCAGTTCTATACAAGTATACTACACGGTTGTTTATGTATTTTATTTGCCCCGAGGATTTGTGTCGTACCACCCCAAATCCAACTGACCAATGTTAAGTCAAAATCGGTGCCATACCAGGTCTAGTGGAAGAGATGGAATCCATGACCTCACCAAATCTCATGGTCAGTACACGAGTGAATTTTGTAGTGACATCATCAGTCAAACTGCTGCCAGTGACATATAGTCCAGTTGTACAAACCTAGCTTGCCTTGGTACAAGTCATGGTGCTAGTGAAACCGAGCTACGGCCCGCAACCGCACTCTTCCTAGGGTGTGGCCTGCCGCCAATCCTATATCATATATCACTGAGCTATGGCATGAAGTTGCACTCCTACTAGGGTATGGCTCATAGCCAATCATGTGTCACATATCTTGGACATAAGGGGATATTCATCCTCACCCCTACATATTAAAAAATATGCACTCTGAGTTAAACTCATTTCACCATCCAGCAGATGCTGACACTAAACGGATCTATGGAACGGGGCAAGCTACATGATTAGGCTCTACTTGATTCTTAGGTCATTTAAGTGTCGTTTAGCATCAATCAAGTTACAACATATAAACTTTAAACAAGTTCTACAAAGATAAGGGCATAATACATTACCAAAAAATATATGAGCATATAAGGTGTGATCTCATCACATTATCACTTGATGTTTGCCAATAACCATATATTTTTTTATCACATGGACCACATGCTTTCAGGTAGAAACCCCTCATCTCACTACTGAGAAAAATATCACCTCATATAAAGCAATAAATCATCATTCAGTAATAAGATCCATTTAGCTCCTCTTTCTGTGATACCAACATCACACATTCCTCAAAAGGCCCATTCAATCATATCATAAACACCATAGCTCTTACCTAGCTATGCTTATCAAGTGGTAACACCTTCATGGTTAGAGACTTGTAACAAGAAGGATAATACTTCATTACCACTACCATTTCATAAAAATTCATGTCATTCACACTACATCATTAGGGTTAGGGTGCTCTTTAACCAATTAGGGTTTACAGGGTTGGATCAACAATCAACATCAATTCATCACTTCCATTATCCTATAGGGTATGTTATGAGATTATACGTTATATAAAATAGCACTCCCTTGTTGCTTGTACAAACATTTCAAAGGGTATCGTATCATATCATATAACCCCATCATCAACATGATGTATCATGACTACCATCACAAGGTATCAGTTTCATATGGATAAAGGGATCTCAATTTATCATCTACATGTATCATCCTAACCACACCAAGGTGTGTCGAGCAAACTCATCTAGGGAAATCGCTTTAGCATCAGTCCATGCATGTCGAGTTAGATACACTTGAGGTGTATTGATTTAGCACTCAAGGTTACGAGTTGATACTTGACATTGAGTGTCGACTTGTCACCACCATAACATGTCGACCACCTCTATGTAAGGCACAAGGGGTTAACCTCCCCAAGGTGTGTTATCTTATCCCTGCTTGAAAGGGTGTCAGGTTGGACATTGTTATGTCGGCCTCTTACTCAACCAAGGGCATCATAGTTTAGCACTTCAAAGCATACCAGCTCATAACATATCATCCTGGTCATGATGGGCTAGCATCCTCAACCTATCGGTATAAGGTGTCGGCTAACAAGCATGTCAGTTTAGCTCCTCTAGAATATGTCTGGTTAGCCCCATCAAAGCATATCAGTTTAGCATTCCCATGTGTGTCGGCCTGTTACATGATGTGTCGGTTTAAGCACCATAAGTCATGATGATCACTCACCACTTAGTGTATGTGTCGACTTGTCATATTCAACCTTAGGATGTCGGCCACTAGTCCCTCTATTATAATGGCAAGAAGGTGTAAGATATGGACAACAACCTAAATGAAATTCCTCCACCAAAATAGTTCTCAAGACCATTAGTAACTTCTAACATATATGAGATGAACAATTTAGAGATGAGAAATAATATAGGCACGTAAAAGAGTGAAAATAACAAAGAAGTCTAAGAGTTATATAACCCACCTCAAAGATCACCACCAAGATCTGAGCTCCAAGGTCAAGCATCAAGCTCACGAGCTCAAGGTTAAATATGACCCTTCACTTGATCACCACAACACCTCCAAGGAAGAAGATGAGACCAAGGTTAAGATAGCTCGAGCCGAAAAGGAGATATCCATGATCCATGGTTGAGAAGAAGAATAAGAAGAAGTGATCTAGGAAATATAGCTTACCAATGTAGAAAATGAAAGATGATCAAGGAACACCACAAGCTTGGAACTCATCCTCCAAGCTCCAAGAGAACCACTCTAGCTCCTAAAGCTTCTCAAGGTTGTCCAACAAGAAGGAGGGAAACCATGAATGGACAAAAGGATCCTCTTGCATGGAGAGAAAGAAGATTATATACTAGGGGATGAGAGAGAGATCATGGGAGAGGTGGCATCACCTTAGGAGCCTAGGTGACACTTGTCCATGAAAAAGGGGCCATATGCAACAGCATGCAAGACATGGTGATATGATCTAGGCTAGATATAGCCCTCTTGGTCCCTTACCAAGATCATGGCCTCACTAACTAGGTATGTCATATCGCTAGACACTCACAAACTGATATGCCATAACCCTAAACACTCCCAAACCAATATGCCATAACCCTACACACTCCCAAACCAATACACAGCCTCTCTAAGGCTCTCTAACCCGGGATAATACATCTAGGTGCAAGACACACCTTGCTCATGTGTCTTAAAAATCACCAAGTATGTTACCACACAACCAAAACCCAAACAAGGAACCCATATCTCTCTCCTTTAGATGGTTTCAGGAGAGAGAAGGAACACTTTAGAGGTGGCAAACTTGCACATAAACCCCTACGCTGCTGCACCAAAACCACACCACAAAACACAAGCATCATCCAAACAAGCTTAAACATGAAACTTAAGCTTTTTACATGCCCTAATTATATCTCAGATGATTAGAGCAAGGTTCTAAGCAATATATTTAGTCAAAACAAATAGGGTTATCCCAAAATGTGGGTCAGGATCCTTGCAAGCCATAAACCCCTAATAGGGATTTTGCCCCCAAAATCCTAAGAAAAAAGGGAGGGGTACTTTCTCCTCATCTCTTCTTTGAGCTCCCATGTGGCTTCCTCAACACCACGATGATGCCAAAGAACCTTCACAAGCACTAGGTCCTTTCTCTTCAGTTTCTTCACTCTCCAGTCAAGGATCAACATTGGGCCTTCCACATAGGTCATATCCTCATCAAGCTCTACATCCATAGGCTGCAACACTAACTTTATATCTGGATGGCACTTCCTCAACATACTCACATGAAACACTAGATGCAACCTGTGCAACTCAGGTGACAACTTCAACCTATAGGGCACCTTCCCAACACGTTCCACCACTAGGTAAGGTCCCATAAACTTGGGAGCCAGCTTACCCTTCTTCCCAAACCTATGAACACCTTTCCAATGAGAGACTTTAAAATATACCTTGTCTCTCACTTGGAACTCCAAGGGTATATGATGGTTATCTACATACGAATTCTATCTATCATGTGTTTCCTTCAACTTTTGATGGATTACCTTGATCTTCTCTATCATCTACTGCACAAGCTCAGGACCAAGAAGTTGATACTCACATGGCTCATACCAACGCAATGGAGATCTGCAACGCCTCATAAGGTGCCATGTCGATTCTACTCTAATAGTTGTTGTTGTAGGCGAACTCTATCAAACTGAGGTATGTGTCCCAACTTCCTAAAAACCGAAGAACATAGGCTCTCAATAGATCCTCTAAGGTATGAATGGTCCTCTCAGATTGACCATCTATCTACGGGTGGAAAGCAATGCAAAACGTTAACTGTGTACCCAAAGATGTGTGCAATCGCTCCCAAAAGTGACTCGTGAACTGGGGTCCTCTATCAGACATGATAGTTGTTGGAACACCATGCAAATGCACTATCTCATCCACATAGATCTGGGCAAGTTTCTCTATTGTGAACGTCATCTTCATGGGAAGGAAATGTGCTGACTTGGTCAATTTGTCAACAATAACCCAAATGGAATCATGACCTTTGGTTGTTCTAGGTAGACCAACCACAAAGTCCATAGTCACATGATCCCATTTCCACTGTGGTATAGGCAATAGTTGCAACATCCCTGTAGACTTTTGATGATCAGCTTTAACCTATCGACATATAGCACATCTCGCAATGAACTCAGCCACGTCCTGACCACCAATACATATCCTTCAAATTATGATACATCTCGGTGCTACCTAGGTGCATAGCATACATGGATGAGTGAGCCTCTTTGAGCACCATCTTTCTTAGATCATCAGCATCATGAACCACAATTCTACCATGGTAAAAAACTATCCCATTGTATGAATTGTGGAAACCATCACGCTTCTCACTGCCAAACTCTGATCTAATCTATTGTATTACAGTATCATTCTATTACACCTCTTTAATCTATTGTATCAGTGTGGGCTTCACCTGTAAATGTGCCAACAGACCTTCTAGCAAAGAAACTTCCAACTTAACATTCATATGACGTAAGGAAAGCAACATGTCTCATTTGTGGCACACCAAAGAACTCAACTGAGCTCTAAGCATAGGTAAAGACGAAGACTTCCTACTCAACACATCTACTATGACATTTTCCTTCCCTAGATGATAATCAATCATGGAGTCGTAGTCTTTGATTAACTCCATCCAAGGATGATGTCTCATATTCAAGTCCAATTGTGAAAAGATGTACTTCAGGTTCTTATGATCCATGAAGATCTGAAAATTCTCCCCATACATGTAGTTCCTCCAAATATTCAAAGCATAAACTACAATAGCCAACTCCAGATCATGGGTTGGGTAATTCTCCTCATGTTTCTTAAGTTGTCGGGAAGCAAAATAACCACTTGCTTGTCCTACATCAGCACACAACCCAAGCCATTCCTGGATGCATCACAGAAGACTATGTTTCCTTTTCCTTGTTCAGGCAAGACCAAAACTGGTGTACTTGTCAACTTCTTCTTCAACATCTTAAAAGCACATTGGCATCTGTCATCCCAGATGAACAGTACGTCCTTCCTTCTTAACTTTGTTAGAGGTAAAGTTATAGAGCTAAAGTACTTGATGAACCTCCTGTATTAGCCTGCCAATCCTAGAAAACTACACACTTCAGTCGGCATCTTTGGTTGTTCCCACTCTGTCACTGACTCCACCTTCTTGGGATCCACACATACTCCCTCGCCATATATAACATGCCCCAAGAAAGCTACCTTCTTCAACCAGAACTCGCACTTGCTAAATTTGCAATAAAGCCAATGTTGTTTCAGCACGGTTAATGCATGACGAAAATGTTGTTCATGTCATTGATTGTCACAACTATATATCAATATGTCATCATGAAGACCACCACAAACTAACCAAGAAATGGGTGGAACACTTTGTTCCTCAAATCCATGAATGTTTTTGGTACATTGGTCAGCCTGAATGGCATAACCACGAACTCATAGTGAACATACCTTGTCCTAAAAGGTGACTTAGGTATGTCATCCTCCTTGATTCTCAAATGGTAATATCCTAGCCTCATATCTATCTTTGAGAACATTATCGCGCCATAAAACTAATCAAGCAGGTCATCTATCCTCGGCAAGGGATACTTATACTTTATCATCACCTTGTTTAGTTGTCTGTAGTGTATGCACAGCCTCATAGACCCATCCTTCTTCTTTACAAATAGCACTGGAGCACCCCATGGCAAAGTACTCAGCCTGATGAAACCTTTGTCAAGTAGTTCTTGAAATTGTCTCTTCAACTCAGCCATCTCTGTTAGAGACATCATGTACGGTGTTTGAGCTATCAGTTGCGTGTTGGGAACTAGATTGATGTCAAAATAAATCTCTTGGGGTGGGGGCCCTGGAAACTCTTCAGAAACACATCCTCAAACTCTTTGACAATTGGAACCTCCTGAATACTAGGACTCCTTACCTTAGTATCTAGCACATGTGCCAAGAATGCCTCACAACCCTGTCTCAAGAGCTTTCCTGCCATCATGGAGGATACCAAACACATCATAAGGATCTTCATGTCTCCTTGAAAGATCCACTTCTCCCCACCATCTATAAAATTCGCTTGCTTGGAAATACAATCCAAGACCACTCTATACTTCTCCAAGATGTCCATTCTAAGGATTACATTGAATCTATGCATGCCAAGTGGTATGAGATCCACTTGAATGATGTGCCCCAAAAAGGAGAGGACATAGAAAGGACACACCTCCTGCAACATTGTAGAACTGACTAACGAGGTTTCTAACAACATTCATGGATGAGATACCTTTAGTAGCTATCAACTAATGAATTATGTGATGGGATGGGAAATTCAACAAAGGAAATCTAAGAAAGTCTATATGGACGATGGGGGAGTTGCTAGTGTGTGTGCTTGTATATTCTTAATATTTTAAGGTCATTGACACATGGAGAAGCTACTTTTACACCTCATGCTTGCTTCCATCCTTATCCATGGGCTATATTTACCTCTTCCTTGCCCAAGTACAAAATTATGCTTGCTTCCTCTTTCCTCTAACCTGGAGCAACGACTCCACTCTATTTTTTGTGTGTAACCAAGTGCTCTAAGGTAGAAGACAATCTCTTTTTGGAGAAGAAGGTCTCGTAGAGCTCCATCTAGCCCTACATAGGGTTTCTAAGGTCATATTCTAGGGATTTTGACCAAGGCAAGTTGTTTTCTTCCTTCCTTCTCCATTTATCTTGCTCTTCTCCTTACTTATACCTTCCTCCAGGTCAGAACCTTGTTGTTCCATGGTGAAAGTGGCTCTAGAACTCAAAAATCTATCCTTCTTGTTCCTTTTTCTAGGGTTTTGCTTCTTTGTGGAGAGAAGTTCCTATTTGGCCAAGTTCAGATCTGAATACAAGTTTTTCTTGCCCTATTTTCTCAATATTCTTTCTGTTTGGGATCTGACCTACTCTATAGAGGCAAGTTATATAACATTCTTCACTTATATTGCTTACTAGAAGCTTGTTAGTTCATGTTTATGCTTTAATGTGGTGATCTAAGCATACAGAAACCATGCTTGTTTCGAATTATGAATTTTTATGGTGTTCCCTATTTTTTTTCCAGTTCTATATGAACTTTTAAACATGTGTACAACCTTTATAAGGTGTAACATGATCTGGGACAGGTTGATAGCATCAACCTATGGTGCTAAGCACAAAATAATTGATGGTTCAAATTAGGGTTTTTAAGCTATTTCCTTCCCTATCACACAATTGATGGTCATACCATTCAATAACCAATGGTGTTGCTATCTTGGCAACTGATGTTCATGATCAAGGGTGTCAAATTTATGGTGACAACCTGTGGTCACCCCCTTAGGTCAGGTTTTGGCTCAATTAGACGTTTAATTATCATCTACTAAGCATTCTAATAATGTTATCAATCAATGATGACATTAGCTTAATATTTTATGGTGTTAACTGAATGTATTACTGATCTAACAACCAATGATGACCTAATGATCACAATTAATGGTGGATCAGGTCATCAGCATATATTTGCTACACCTATTATCTAATTGACGGCAACACTTAGTTAATGGTCTATAGATGATGATGTGAATGTGAATGATTAATCATAATCAATAGTGCTTAACCCCAATACACTCCAAACTTATGGGAGGTAATGAAACTAGGGTTTGGTGATACTATGGGAACTCTAATCCACTACACATGAAGCACTAACCCTAATTTTGTAACATATGATGTATTTTCTTCCATTGCTTAAAGTGATTGGCATGATTATGGTATTTTTCTCTCTCCTACTAGTGTAACCATAACCTTGCAGGTGGAATGAATGTCACAACTATGTGAATGCTATGGTGAATCCATATATAATATAGGATGTTGATTATGAGTAGTATTGTTGAGGCATAGTGTGATATATTTTTATTTTTTTTATTTACTTGGGAACCACCCCCGAGGAGGAGCCACTTTGGTGACCCCACCTCGACAATGTAAACCCAAGGGACATGAGCAGTGAGTGGTCTGGTCACCCCCTCCCGTGCCCAATTAAATTCAATTACTTTTTGTAGAGCGCCTTCGGCGTGATTCAAACCCGGGTCCTTCATTGGGACTTATCGAACCGTAACCAGCCAGGCTACTCTGGTCGGGCATAGTGTGATATTGAATGTACATGAATTATGTGATTGGGTCTAATGACTTGAAAAGTGCATTGTGCCTTGTTTGAGGTGATATCCTTAAGGGATGTGATTGAGGGATGGATATTCCATAGTGATGTAATATTGATGTTGGCCTTACATGGCAGTTGTAACATGTAATGTTGGTGATGGCCTTGTGAACGGCAGTGAGACAAGTATCATGTGATGAAGTGACAAGTTTCATTTTATATGTTTTATATCTTCTGGAGTTGTATCTTTACCCATATTTTTATAGAACTTGTTTAGGGTGTGTATGTTGTAACTTGATTGATGCACTAAAAGATGCTTAATTGTCATAACCAATCAACTAAAACCCTAATTGTGTAGATGCCCTATGCCATAGATCCATTCTAATGTCAGAACTTGCTAGGTGGTGAAACAAGTCATTCTTATAGGAAACTCGAAGCACATATTTTTGAATATGCGGGGGTGAAAGTCGATGATACATCCTTGCCTCCAGAATTATAGGTTTGGAGGATGACAGTAGTCATACCTTGTGGTGATGTGATTTGTGAAAGGCAGTAGTGTAACTTTGAGATTGCCTCCTTTTAGAATGACCATGTGTGAACATGTTCTCTAGTATCGTGACATGTACCAAGCTCAGACTAGTTGTTTCTTTTTAGCCTGACTATATGTCATTGTTGGCCGTTGACTATTATGTCTCTACTTTGTCTCACGTACTTATCGGGAGTTGTGTGGTGAGATCATGGATTTTGTCTCTTCCATTGATCTTATATGGCACTGATTTTGACTTTGTAGTGATCTATTGGATTTGGAGTGGTACAACTCCAATCCTTGTGGCAAATAAAAGATGTAATACAATTGTGTAGTATATTTTCTTAGGGTTAAACACGACTCATATTGGATGGCCTTATGCCATATTTCTTGTATTGATTTCTTGGATTATAATGTGGTAAGAGAAATCAACTGTTATACATGTTTTTCATATTCCTTCTTAAAATATAAGATGTTCTACTGCTCAGTTGTAGATGCTTGAACTTCTTATACAATGGTAACTGCTTTATTCATATCAGTTAGCTGAATATGCTCAACCTGATGTTATGGTTATCTACATGTTTTAGTTTCTTTGTGTTTATAATAGTTTTTGGGGGAGAGTTATATCTCTTGCTGGGACATTTGGTCTCACCCTGTGGGTTTCCACATCTTTTAGGTGGTCATGCACGATGAGGTAGAGATCATGCAGTGGAAGCGAGCAGCAAGAGGAGCAGTAACTGTTAAAGGTTGGACATGCTACTAGTGTTATGTAGTAGAGTCCTATGTGGCGTCCCTATACTCTCAAGTCCTTGGGGAGGTTTTTGTTGTTATGTATATTGACATGAGTTTTTGTAGTAGGCCATGGTTGTACAAACATGGGTTGTATATATATGTGTGAACATATTATCATATGTGACAGGATGGTGGCATGTTAGTCACTGGATGATGATATGTGTATATCTTTTGTCATGAGATATGTAATACAGGTTGTGGGCTCAAAAGTAATATGCTCCAGCTTTTTGTGTTTATGTGGAATCAATTTTAATTTCCTATATTTTCTAGTAACCTGGTTGATTAGTCTAATTTACGCATTTTATTTTGAGCAATCTCAGTTTGTGTGGCATGGGGCATCACTGTTTGGTTGGTATCAGAGGTCTAGTTTTGGTGTGTATACAGGGACATAGGACTAGGGTTTGTGTCTATTCTAGTGTCCTCCAATATATCTTATGGTAACTTCTTCTTATGTAGAATAAGGAGAGAAGAGAAGAAAAGATGTATGGAGAACACGAAGAATGTGTTGCTGAGAGTAGTATTTCCGTACCAGGTGGTGGTGCCAGGAGGTAGGAGTGGGTTGATGGAATGCCTGAAGAGCCTCAGTTCAACCCAAAAACTATGGCCAATCCCACTTTTTAGTCCATGTTTGGATAGTTCATGGCCACAATTATGCATATGGCAGATAGGATGCCCATACCCCAAACTAGAGAGGCAGTCTCCAATGCGGAATCTCATGATTCTAGGAAGACCTTTGAGAGGTTGAGGCATGTGGGGGTGTTAGAATACATTATTATGATAGATCCAGCGGATGCTGACCTATGGTTGATAAAGATGGAAAAGGCCTTCAAGATCCTCAATATCCCTAAAGAGGATAAGTTGAAGCATGTGGTATACTTGTTGGAAGGGAGTGTTGGTCGTTGGTGGGCCATCGAGGAGGAAAGAAGGCCTGAAGTGGTGATCAGTTGGGAAGAGTTTCAATGGGAGTTCATGAGTCAATACTTCACGGAGACCCACTTGGATGAGAAGATCACCCAGTTTGAGAAGATTTGACAGGGATCTATGACGATCAATGAGTATGAGTTAAAGTTCATGGAACTTCTGAGGTTCTTCCTGCATATGGCTGCTATAGACAAGGAGATGATTAGACGCTTTAAGAAGGGTTTGAGCTCTGAGTTGACAATTTAGCCTTGGAGAATAGGAAATGGTTTGTCACATTTGTGGAGTTGGTGAGACGGATAGAGTGGTCAATAATGGAGAAACATGAGGTGAAATCCTAGAAGATACCTACACAGCATCAAGGACAGTCATCTGGAAGCTTTAAGAAGCCTAGGTTTTCAGCACCTCATTCATAGTAGAAGTTGACGGTTTACTCTCAGTGGTCACCAAGCAAAGGTAGAGGTGGTACCTATTCACCAATAGGAGCTAATAGTGTTGCATTAGTATTAGTGATATGTCCATATAGGTCGTGGTATGAGAAAAATGTTGGTATGTATGCCCATAGAGCCAATCATATGATAATTGTAATGGCATACTTCGTAGATGATTTGAATAATAATAAAGGTAATTTCCATATATATGTTTAATCTATTTTGATATAATGATATAACATGTTAGATGTCTAAAGAATCATAATACTCAATGACATATGTCTTCTTGAACAATGAGATCATATGAATGTTAAGAGTATACATTCTTGTTATGTCCCTAGTCAGTTATTACTGTGGAAATATCCATAGATATCAATAATACATAAGACTAGAGTGTGTGTTGGTTGATGATAGAATCTCATTAGTCATGATATATGATATCAAACCAACCACATAGATACATGTTAGAGAACAGTGTATCAGACAGACCCACCATAAGAGTGATGCATGGAAACCATACTTGGTTCGTCAAGATCATCTCTTATAGTATTGGTGGTGACTGTGGTTCTTAGACTTGAAACCACTGCACTCATCTCATGTTGTTGGGTATACTTTGACATCATCAAATGCAATCCTAAAATATGGATTGTTATAAAGGTGGTGATTGGGTGGCTTTAACACATGGGGTTTTGGCTGTGAGTGATAGATATGGAATTTGTCTCTCCTAAGGGAGTATGATATCCTAGCCACTTGATAAGCGAGACTGAGAAATACATGTCCATCTACATGTGAGTCAATATATGATATTGAGCTTGCATATATCTCAGATAGCCTGATCTAGTTCAAAAAAATGGATTAAACATTTGTAGAGGATGACAAGTCCATGCCTCGAGTTCAATCTGGATATCAACGACAAAGGAACTAAACATTCACTGTAACACCAGTCCCAGATTGTAGGTTTAAAGTTGTTCTCCAACTTTTCTTTTCACTTGGGTAGCACTGATGTGCGACTAGGCACCACTCTCTGTTTATGAAGTCATAAGTTAGTTATGGACATTCACTGCCAATGTGAAATGGGACCTATAGAGTCACACACATAGGATTAACCTGGAAAAGGAGTTTATCCATGTATGATGTTTAGATTGATTACTAAAGTGTTTAGGTACTCAATTAAACATTCAATCAATAGACTTAACTCAAAATCATCAAGTTCAAGTGTTGAACCAACTGATTAGAGTGTCAGATTGATTGAGAACTATTTGAGTTAGTTCTGCACAAACTGGACCACCAACTGACTGGTTCACTGGTGAATCGATCGACTCATGGTCAGTGAGATGACCGGTTCACTCTAGTGAACCGATCGGTTCACTTTAACCAAATGAGCAAGTGTTGGGTTTCCCGGTTCATGAGAAAAGTTTCCAGTTTCACTTGTTCAATTCGATTGGGACAAGAATTAATCTTAGCATTAATTAGAAATAAATTAGGAAAGTCAATTGCAAGTAGTTCTGGCTTGTGAACCACCCAGTTCACTAAGCGAACCGATCGATTCACTATGCCAACCGACCAGTTCACTTAGTGAACTGACCAGCTCACCTGTCACAGTGCAAACAGTTCATGGATAATCATGACCCTTCTATTCCTGCACAGACTGGGAACCCTGACCTTGCCCTCTACTATAAATAGAGGGGTATAGGGGGCTTCTCATAACACACAACTCAAAACATCAGTTGCTCTACAAAGTTGTTGTCCTCTCTGGTTGTGGTAACCAAGAGAGCTCAAGCAAGTTCTACCCATCCAGGGAGGAACAATGAGGGAAAGACAACTGCAGAACAACAAGTGGTTGTGGGAGAGTGTGTCGGTGAATAGTACGCTGATAGAAGGGGATAAATCCTTCTAGTCCGTTCATTGGAATGACTAGAGTTCATGGTAGTCCATGTGGATTATCTATAGAGGTGGGAGATTTCTGCCGCTCAGGAGGACGACCATCAACTGCAGTCTGAGTCAAGACCAAGAGTTGCACAGACGTCGTCGAAGATGAGGTGGTTGAAGGACACACTAGATGCAAGGTATTGTCACTGAGCAAGCCTCAGGACCAGGTATATCTTGCTAAACCATCCTTCCTATTGCATAGTTGTTGATGCGGTCTGCTAGTTATGGGTTTGTGGTTAGATAAAAATTTTGTTTTCGCTGCCTGTTCTACCCCACAAAATCCAACAGTGGTATCAGAGCCACGTCAACATACTGTGTTTTAGGATTAATCAATATGATCGGATTTTGGTCTTTCACCATTTATTTATTGCATGTGATGTGAATACTTTAACTAGCTAAATGCATATCCAATTAAACACCATGATCCCTATATACATATATGATATGGTATATATATGCAATTGATACGTGTCACCCTAAAACGGTTTTGATGGTGGATGTGTAGCGTGCTTATGGCCTGTAAACCCCTATGTGTGCATGGTTGGTTGTGGTTTTTTCCATCTCGTTTTGCGTACC
The DNA here is from genome assembly GCA_963693085.1 of Alisma plantago-aquatica. Taxonomy (NCBI): domain Eukaryota; kingdom Viridiplantae; phylum Streptophyta; class Magnoliopsida; order Alismatales; family Alismataceae; genus Alisma; species Alisma plantago-aquatica. Next base: position 728,602,787 of record OY856411.1, on the reverse strand, counting down.
GAGTCCTATCTTCTATATTAAATGTAACTTGAGATAACTCGAGATTCTCTTCTACCTTTGTTCCCCCCAATGCAACTCAGGGTTTCCCAATGCAATATGTAAAAGTAGGATAGTTTTATTTCTTGTTATGTCAAAGAATGGTGGTCACCCATATGTACATATGAAGGACTAAGACAACTGGCTGACTGTATGAGAAAAGAAGCTGGTGGACTAACGAGGAGTCTGACGACCCAGCAAACCGACCATCTGGAGGAGCCAGACGATCAGTTGGTAACAACCAACTGACCGGACAAGAGGCGAGTCGATCAGTCATAGGATGTGTTGATCAACTCAGAATGGCCCAAGCACAGATCTTTATCAACAACATGTTTTTGCATGTGATGTAGACCTAGATGACCGTAATTCCTTGTGGCTCAAGGAATTATAATAGGATAGTCATAATCATCGCTTTATTTCTTCGCATATTTTGTTGTGGGATATAGAATGTATATGATACATAATATATATGTGGTGATTGGATATGTATATGTATATAAATACCAGACCCCTCATTATAAATATTTAGTTTGAGATGCCTTCCAAAAGCAACACATATGAAAAATAGATCAACTAAATGTGGGCATGCCCTAGCGTGGTGCACTGTCTATCTCGTGGAAGTGTGATGGTGAATATGTGGGTCTGCCATAGCATGGTGCATATTTATTGTGTTGACATTTGGGTTGGACTTAACTAGGTGACCTTGATTGGATCAAGAACCTTGAGGCATGCAGATGATCATGACAAGGACTATCAAGAGTTGCATAAGATGCAATTGGCAAAAGTTGCCTACCTAAAAGAATCTAGTTGTGGGTGATATCCCTAGCTGGTCCATGACTTAGAGAAAATCAGGATCTTCCTCACTAGAAGGTTGTACATTGCAATCTTCCAAATTGATCGTGAGGGCTATCAGTTTGAACAAAATAGTGGGTGCAATAATCAATTAAAGGCCAAATAAAATATCGTCAACTTTATTTAAATCAAATTAAATCAAAAGGAGTTTTGACAAAATGCAAATGTTTTCTCTTGTAGAATCAAATGGCAAAGAAATCATCGTTGAAAACGGACAATTTAATTGAGATATATTTTCATAACTGGTTAAGGACCATGAGAAATGTTCTATATGATCCTAAGATACCAGTGCCAATGGAATACACTCTATGTTTGCCTAAGGCTGAAACGGATGCTTACTTGAAGCATTCTAGTGATGCTATAGACATAAAGAATCCTATACAAGCCTGTATGGACTATGAGTCGCATGCCAAGCAAGAAAGGGATAGTGTATCTAGGGTATTGTTTGAGTGCAAACTGGTAGAGGGAGATCCAGTTAGACCCCATGTGCTCAATATGATTGGGCATATAGAACGTTTAGAAAAACTGGGAATTCCTATGGGTCAAGAGTTGGCCACGGATATGATTTTGCAATCGTTGCCTAAATCATATAGCATGTTTATCAAGTATTACTACTTGTGTAACATGGCTTAACTGATGTTAGAGTTGCTTGAAATTTTGAAAAATGTCAAAGCACAAATGAAGAAGGATAGTTCCATGATGATGATCAGTGGAATGGAATCCAAGGACATAGCCAAGGCAAAGAAGCATTCTCAAGCCAAGCTAAGGTCCAAATCTTCAACACTCAAAATATGGAGAAAAAGGAAACCAAGGAAGATGAAGTAAGAGATACAAATCTCTACTTTAGGTGTATATCTAATTGAGATTAACTTTACTAATTCTTCATCATGGGTACTTGATACCAGATGTGGATCACACATTTGTTCAAATGTGAAAGATCTGAAAAGAAGTAGGCCTTTAGCAAAAGGCGAGGTTGAACTACGTGTTGCTAATGGAGCAAGAGTTGTTGTCAGTGCAATAGGAACCTATGATTTATATCTACCAAGTGGGTTGATAATAGAGTTACAAAACTACTATTATGTACCTATCGTTAATAGGAATATCAATTATGTATCTTGTTTGGACAATAATGGATTTGAATTTCTTATTAAGAATGGAAAATGTTCCATTTCTAAAGATGGGATCTTTTATGGCAGTTCTCCAATGTCTTATGGTCTATACTTAATAGATCCACAGACAAATATGTATAATGTAAACACCAAAAGATAAAAACTCAATGACTCAAATCAAACATACCTTTGGCATTGTCTTCTAGGGCACATAAATGAGAATCACATATCTAGACTCCACAAAGATGGTTATCTAGACTCTTTTGATTACGAATCAATGGAGACATGTGAATCTTGTTTGTTGGGTAAGATGACCCAGACTCCTTTTTAGAGAAACGTGAGAGAGTGAGTAATCTATTAGGACTCATACATACTGATGTATGTGGACCTTTTAGAACAAGTTCTAGAGGTGGGTGTCAATACTTTGTTACCTTTACTGATGACTTTAGTAGGTATGGCTATGTTTACTTGATGAAACATAAGTCAGAGACCCTTGAAAGGTTTAAGGATTTTATGAATGAAGTATAAAACCAACTTGGCAAAAGTATTAAGGAATTTCGATCTGATTGAGGTGGAGAATACATAAGCTAAGAGTTTGAGGACCTTCTGAGAGCCCGTGGTATTGTATCGCAATGGACTCCACATGGAACACCACAACATAATAGTGTATCAGAAAGAAGGAATCGCACATTACTGGACGACCACCGCAACGGGCCTTGGTCCATGAAATAGCATCCGTGCAGGTACCCTCCCATGGCAGACAGAAGAAGGAGAAGAAAAGTCAGTTTCCAAGGGATCACTGCTCATGGTTGTTGTCCTCTTCATGTTTTGCGCATCCCATGGTCAACAGATCTTCACGTAGAGCTACACTCGATCTCCTCTAGGTTAGGGTATCATGGAAGGAATCATCAAGCAATCCATAACATCAAGATGGAAAAGGGATAACTAGACATTGAGAAGTCTGAAGGGAGATATAGGGGAGAGGGCAGACAGTTTCTGAATCACACACTATGTAGACCTATATATATAGATGCTCATTCTCATCTTTCCTTTCCACGCACTACGAAACCTCCCTCTATCATACCTTGGATGTGGTGGGCCTTAACATATAAGGAAAGAAATGACCAACACTATTTCCATCCTATTTTATAAATATGGATTTGATTGAGATAATCCAATATACAATACTTGCCCTCCAATCAAGTAATTAGTTACCATTATCATATGGAAGTTCTCTTTATGTGAAAGGTATTTCCAAAATGCCAACAATACATATCCCTTAAAAGACATTTCTTTTTATTCCAATGTTACCACAAATTATAAATATTACTCATGATGCCTTAAACATTGTGTTGCTGCTCTTGGCAAGATAATTATCCCTTTAATTATCCTAAAATACCATGTATTTTATTTTCTTTTAGAACCATGATAATTATTTCATTTATCATAACAAAATTCATGATTATTTATTCATGTATGAAATCTTTTACCACTACAAACCTTGTGGATTCAAAACTTCATCCATGATATCACATTATCCATATTTCCACATATTTCTTATCTTTTCCTCATTATCTCAAATTTCCTTCTTAATATCGCCTTATTTGATTTCTTCTTTTTCTTTTAATCATGTTGGACTCATTAATATATTATAATCCCTAAAATCACATGCCAAAAAGGAAATATTGCAAAGGGAATCTATTTTCCTTCGTAAGGGACGTTTCACTAGCAACCAATTTTTCATTGAAAATATCAACAATCTTAGGAATTAAGCAAGTTCCACTACCATTAAGATAAAATTGATGGGTATGAGGAAATTCATACTCAACAATTGAATTCTATAAGTTATCATCGGTCTTGTGTATAAACTAAATTTCAAAAATAGATTCTAGCATACTGAAAATCCTAGTAAAACTCACTTATTTATTTGGTTGATGGGACATTATAAAATTCTCATAGGATTCAAATGTAGTACCCTAACTTCCATGGGTCTTACACTTGTCATTTATGTCAATCCAATTTTATGGATTTTTCACATGTTCTTTCTCCTATCCATTCTCCAATCATATTTGGCAACATGGTTTGAACTATGATGAGGTTCTTATTGGTAATTATTTGTGTACAATTCACTATTTTACCACAACAACTCCAAAGTACATAATATTCAACATACATACTCCCCTCCTTGCATCATCTTTGTTCCATTTGGACATAATGAAACTAGAGATTTTGTTGATAATATGTCCCTCCTCATTTCTCATATCTATATAACAATCAAATCTTTTATGATGATATCTTATATATTTTTATCTAGTGTATGATCTATGATTCTCTTGATCAAAGTTATTTATGTGCTAATGAGATGGTTATGTTTGTCACATGTGAGGATACCTACTCCCTAGAATCACTACTTGAAGCATCAAAATAGGATGAATGGTTAGTGTCCCTTTATATTAGATGTTTTTATGTTTGATGACTTTATGAGAGGCTTGTTACGGGGTGCCTCCTCCCTTTTATATATCTTTTAACTCAAAAAGTGAGATTGGTACTATTTGTACCTCTCACATCTTGTTTCTATCTTTTCTCTGTACTATGGTCTGATTTTTTGGTTGTGATCTCAATCCTTTTTATCTATTAATGCAAGCAATGTTTTATACAAAAAGGTTAATGCAGTTGTATATGTGCCCTGGGTTTGATAGACATAATATGTAAACAAAAATTGAAATTTAATTAATTTGTCACATTTATTATCATGTAAAAGTTTTTCAATATGATTAATGATTAACCCGGCTAGTGTAGTGCAAATAGTTCGGCCCGGCCCGACCTATCCTCCCTGTGGGACTTGGGTTCTAAACCTCCAGTTGTGTATTGTATTTAGAAATCCTTAGGTCAACCGGGCTCTGGCACCTATAAGGGAGACTAATGTCTCTTATAATTAAAAAAAGATTAGTGATTCAAGTTATTATTATATATATAAAAATAAGGTTTGGGTCCCAATTATACCACATAGTTTACTTAGGCTTCATTCAGTTGGTATGATGACATGATCAAACTTTCTTAGGATTTGAAAAAATAAGTTCATATTTAGAGTTTTTATTAGTGAGTACCAATTAGGGTATATATCAATACTTATTTTATTCCCATATTTGGGTTAGGTTTCACAATCCAGGATGAGTTCCAAATTGGAACTTTATAAGAATAATTTGGAATTAAGTTGAATAGCCTAGGTCATTGAAAGTCATATGTTTATTTTATGAGACTATATGATTTACTAAGATTCATCTAAAACATAGATATATACTATCACCAAGTTGGAGTTTCTTCTTCTCTCTTGGAGCTTGTGGATTTGGAGCTTGGTTCTCTATGTAAGGTGGGTTATATAACTCTTCTCCCTACTATTATTGCACCATATTCTTGCATGCATGTTGTTATTTACATCTCTAAAATGTGATCCTAATATGTTAGATGAATTAACCATAATTTAGGATTTAAGATTTTGTAGTATCCTCAAGTAGATTATTCTTTCTCATAAACTCTAATCTTTGTACCCGATATCGTGATGATTGTGGAATGGATGGTTTTCTCGTGCTTTTGATTATGGATTTCTATCAACATGCATATGGTTCGAGTATCTTGGAGTAGCATGAAGTTTTTGCATGTGTTGAATGTGGGTTTTATCTCTCTTAAAAAGGTTCTTTCATGGTGATTTCTTTGATATAAGTTTTAGAGTTTGGGTGATCATTTTGTATGGAGTTTTCCTCTTAGATGGTGCTTATTGTCCTTGATGTTTACCATCTATCTTGATCATGGTTTATCTCTATTTTGATGGGGGTGAGAGATAGGGTAGCATGCATGCCATACACTAAGGATAAAGATGATGCGAGTTGAAACGTTGCTATGAGATATGAGGATAGAGATACCTTTGTGGAGTGTATGATGTGTGGATGGTTTACAAACATCAAAATAACTAAGGTAATCATCTTATGAGGAGTAGAACCTATATGTAGGTTTTTTCCTATGTTCCTCGGAAAATCTAATAAACTGATCAAGACCAGATATAAACTTTGGGGTGCAGCGATTGCGAATGGACATCCATGATCTATCCATTCTATGATCAAAGAGAAAACAAGTATATATTAGGACAATATTAGGGTATACACTTACATCCTATCCAAGATTTACTCCTATTACAGTCCCAAACCGGGGACTATCCAAGATTTACTCCTAATGAGTAAATCTTGGACGGGTTTCTAGGCCAACAAACACATGTGATGTCATTCTTATATATAATAAATGTGTGCCACCTATCCCATCCTTGAACACCTAATCTCACTAGTAAGTGTATAATGTGTATTGGGTTTTCGAGAAAATTTCGGCAGCATTTCCTCGCTGTTCTCTAAGTACATATGTACTTAGAGAACAAATGGGGAAATGCTGCCGAAATTTTCTCGAAAACCCAATACACATTATACACTTACATCCTAAGTGAGATTAGGTGTTCAAGAACAGTCCCAAACTGGGGACTATCTAAGATTTACTCCTAATGAGTAAATCTTGGACGGGTTTCTAGGCCAACAAACCACCTATCCCATCCTTGAACACCTAATCTCACTAGTAAGTGTATAATGTGTATTGGGTTTTCGAGAAAATTTCAGCAGCATTTCCCCGCTGTTCTCTAAGTACATATGTACTTAGAGAACAAACGGGGAAATGCTGCCGAAATTTTCTCGAAAACCCAATACACATTATACACTTACATCCTAAGTGAGATTAGGTGTTCAAGAACAGTCCCAAACTGGGGACTATCCAAGATTTACTCCTAATGAGTAAATCTTGGACGGGTTTCTAGGCCAACAAACACATGTGATGTCATTCTTATATATAATAAATGTGTACCACCTATCGCATCCTTGAACACCTAATCTCACTAGTAAGTGTATAATGTGTATTGGGTTTTCGAGAAAATTTCGGCAGTATTTCCCCGTTGTTCTCTAAGTACATATGTACTTAGAGAACAAACAGGGAAATGCTGCTGAAATTTTCTCGAAAACCCAATACACATTATACACTTACATCCTAAGTGAGATTAGGTGTTCAAGAACAGTCCCAAACCGGGGACTATCCAAGATTTACTCCTAATGAGTAAATCTTGGACGGGTTTCTAGGCCAACAAACACAATAATAGATATGTACATGCTAGGGTTTCATCGCAATTAATGTTAGGGTTTCATCAAAATTGATGTTAGGGTTTCATCAATGTTAGGTTTAATCAAATCAAATTAGGATGCTAGAATTGACAAGTTTAAATCTTATTTCAACATGCATCAAAATTTACTGAATTAAGTCAAACATTAGGATTAGAAGCACAAATATATGCAAGCAAAAAATTTGTTCATATCCTAGGATTTACATAAAGCATTACATAAAAATTTGTTCATATCCTTACCAACAACAAGCACGGTCGTGGCTGTGTTGGCCTACCACGGCCGTGGCTGTGTTGCCCTACCACGGCTGTGTTGTCCCAACACAGCCATGGTCGTGCTTGCTGTTGGTAAATAGCTAGGGAGAAGGAAGCAAAGAGGTAGGGCTACCTGGAGCTAGCGTGGAAAGCGCGGCGGCGAGCGGCGGCAGCAGTGGCGGCGGAAGAAGAGAGAGCAGAGCGGCGGGCGGTGAATAGCAGTGGCACCGGGAATGAGCAGAGCAGCACGTGGCACACCAGCAGTAGCGGCGGCAGCGAGTAGAGGGGCACCGGCAGTAGTGGCGGTGGCGAGCGAAGAAGCACCAGCAGTAGCGGCGGCGAGCAGCAGCGGGGTCGTCGGGCGATTTCAGGAGAGCGGCGACGAGCAGCAGCACAGCAATATCATGATGAAACAGGAAGAAATGGGGAAGAGTCGGGTGATCAGGTCTATTAAGTTGGTCAACGGCGTCGGTTATCTACATAACTGACGCCTATTATGCTTTAGTGTCGGTTGATAGTAAAACACCGACGCCCAACTAGACAACCTTTACCCTAAATTATTTGGTGGGAACCATTATCAACGTCAGTTATCGAGGGATAACTGACACTGAAAGTGGGACTTTTTGTGCAAATTTTCATTTTAAATAGGCGTCGGTGAATAGTTAAAAAACCGACACTGTAGGTGACCTAAAATGTTTTCGCTCAAAAATTGGATTTTGCGGGCAATTTTAGACGTTGGTCTGTTATAACGAGCCGACGCTGAATACAAAGTGGTACCCCTGTCTGGCTGGTCTTTGAATATAGACGTCAGTTTGCATAAATAACTGACGTCTAACATTATAGGCGTTGGTTTTCCTAAATAACCGACGCCCAGAAAAGCGACACTGAATGTTGTTTCTGTAGTAGTGAGAGATTATGAGAGAACATGGAGAGATCAGCGATCGGTGCGGTTGGGGAGTTCTCGGACGTCAGTGAGGTGCCGTGAAGTCCAAGGAAGCAATAAGATCGTCGGGGAGTTGCCACATATTCACCGGCCCCTTTTCACCGGTCGCTCGCCTTATGGAGTTGTGAGAAGAGAGCCGCCAAGGAATGTAACTTATTTTCCAGATGGATTGTAACAGAACCCGTTTTCAGAAGTGTATATATAGTATTGGAAGTCCAAGGAAAATAAGAGAATTCAAGTTCGGGACTTTCACCAAACCAGTCACATAAAATTAGAAAGGGAATTTGACTTCCAGTGTTTTCCGCACAACTTACAGTGAACCAGTCAGAGGGAAGAAGAGAGGATGACTGGTTGATACAATTGTGGGTGAAAATCACCTTAGCCAAGGGAAAAGAAGAGCCACAAAAGAGAGATACTTTTTGACTCCTCTGTTGTTTTTTGGAGTTGACCTTGTTAATTGAAATGGCAGTTGCCAAACCGATAAACAAATCGTTACTAATTAAGCGGAATTTCAACATAAACAATGGATTAACAAAAATCACTTAAAATTAAAACCATTTTTCAAAGAGATCCATTTCTAGGAAAACTCTTTAAGGTAGAACCAAAACTTTATATACATCATTGTTCACATTGTACATACATTGCCATCTCTTCTCGAGGATAACATATAACAGTTGCTTTGTCAAAACATATACTGAAGCAACATAAAACCTCGAGGCTTACAAGCCAAAAACCTCAGATCGTTCATGAAACCATAACGAACCAACTCCAAGGACCTGAGAGTACAGAGACGACACATAGGACTTCTATCTATAAGACATGACAAATAGTACACTCAACCTGAGCTGTCACTGCTGTCCCTGCTGCTGTTGTTCTTTTTCTGCAGAAAGGTCTTCACCTCCTCATGCACGCCCACCTAAAAATTTGGATCCCACGGGGGTGAGACAATTGAAAATTGCCCCAACAAGAGATATAACTCTCCGCCAACAATGTTATTATCACAGTTAAATAGTATTAAACTAAGCAAAGGATAAGCAGTTTCGAACATTCTCATATTTTAAAGCATTGCAGCAGTGTATGATAGAGCAGTAATTCATCTATTTACTTTATAAGGAAAATGGAGAACACATATATCATTTACCCATCATATTATCTCAAGCTTATCCTGTGATGCTCATTATCATGGTATGTCATCCATGAATCATTCTCATTTCTATCTGTTGGCCTCAGCCAATCTGCTAACCAGATATTGAATTCTACCAGTCATGTGAGTATACATTATCATATCCTGTCCAAGCATTGGACTATGCTAATCATATGCAACCATTCTAGGCATTGGGATTTAACCAACCCTATGTTATTATTCCAGGCATTGGGATTTAACCAACCCTATGTTATTATTCCAGGCATTGGGATTTAACCAATCATGTGTTATTATAGGCTTCATGCCTCTGCCAGGTATTGTACTTTAACCAATCCTGATTACACAGCCAGGCAGTGGACTCTAACCACTCCTGATTACAGGCTTCATGCCTCTGCCAGGTATTGGTCCATAACCAAACCTGATTACACCGCCAGGCAGTGGACTCTAACCACTCCTGATTATAGGCTTCACGCCTCTACCAGGTATTGGACTTTAACCAATCATGATTACACAGCCATGCAGTGGACTCTAACCACTCCTGATTATAGGCTTCACGCCTCAGCCAGGTATTGGTCCGTAACCAAACCTGATTACACCGCCAGGCAGTGGACTCTAACCACTTCTTATTACATGCTTCACGCCTCTGCCAGGTATTGGACTTTAACCAATCCTGATTACACAGCCAGGCAGTGGACTCTAACCACTCCTGATTACAGGCTTCACGCCTCTGCCAGGTATTGGTCCGTAACCAAACCTGATTACACCGCCAGGCAGTAGACTCTAACCAATCCTGATTACAGGCTTCACGCCTCTGCCAGGTATTAGACTTTAACCAAACCTGATTACACAACCAGGCAGTGGACTCTAACCACTCCTGATTACAGGCTTCACGCCTCTGCCAGGTATTGGTCCGTAACCAAACCTGATTACACCGCCAGGTAGTGGACTCTAACCACTCCTGATTACAGGCTTCGTTATGGGATATAAATCCCTTAAATTCATCATTGGTTATCACATCCTTTTACTAGGCATTATACCCTAGGGCAAGCCATCATATCAATTCACATTCTTTATGTACTACAAGTGTTCCTCTTATCTCCTTTAAGCATATTCAAAAAATTATAGCCCTTATTTGACTATAAGCATAAAGCATGTATGATCAAGATTTCATTATTATTATAACCATTTATTATTATTATGAAGTTACTGGTTTCCATTTCCCTTAGTTTATTTTGCACATTACCATTCCTTACATTAGACTTTTATAAGCATCTTGTCACCTCTCATTAGGCAACAATTATTCACATGGCTCACCAGGCCCATTAATCATCTTGTCACCTTTCACTAGGCAACAACTATTTACATGGCTCACAAGGCCCATTACACATCTTATCACCTCTCACTAGGCAACAACTATCCACATGGCTCACAAGGCCATTAAACATCTTGTCACCTCTCACTAGGCAACAACTATTAGGGTTAGGGTTTCCCTTTTATATCCGAATAGGGTTTCAAGTTCATATTATCAATCCAAACCCTAATTCATTGCTCCACACATCTAGGAACATACATTAATATCATAAGTATTCAATCATACTTATTTATTCTCATCATTTATCATTAAATGAATCATCAAAACAAGGTATGAGTTCCTCTCTCATCCTTATCAGGGTATGATTACATCATACTTTATTAACTTGGCTTAACCCTTTCTCAAGGTATGTTAGCCCACACTTATCAAAGTGTATTAAACTTATTACATCTCAATGTAACAATTGACATAACACACTTCATGTGTTACTCATCCAAGTATATTGGATTTAAGGTGCATCAAGGTACATCAACCTTGAAACGCTGGATGTGATATTTATCATGTCTTGATGTATCACTTCCCTCATCACTTTTAACTTACTTAAGTTCATCAACTTATCTTGTATTAGGGTATTTACCATCCTAATACTTTATGAACTAGCCCATCACATTCATTTTGTAGTGTATTGATCATAAGTCATACATTTGAATTGTCCAACCATCATCAATTGATATGGACTTATCTCAGGTTGAGACATTATTGATATAAGGTTCTCCATTATCAACCACTCTAGGTGTTTCACCTATCAAGGTATTAGCCATACCATTACTTGGTGTTTCACTCATCACTCCTAAGAGTATATTTCCCTCACCTTTACAAGGTGTCTCAGGTTAAAGGTGTGCATATGTTCACCATATCGGATTATAGGTGTATAGGCACCACCATATCGGGCTAGAAGTATATACACACCATTCATATCGGGCTAGAGGGGTTTATATGTGTCACCCATGTTGGGCTAGACATCAACTAGGGTTGTGTATCGGGCTACCATATCATGCAACCATGTTGTGCAACCATGTCATGCAATATCACTTGTTATACTTCACTTATATCGGGTTACCCAAATTAGGGTTTCAAGTCAACTTTTAAGTATTCATTCAACCTTGTATCGTGCATGGAGTCTATACTTGACTCCCTATAGTGCAAGATGTGTATACTACACCCCCATATCGTGCAACAATGTATTCATTCATATCCATATCATTCAAGTAAAGTAGGTGCATCATCATATCAGGTTAAAGGTGCTTTCTTGTGTGCTTGCACCCGATATCACTTTTATAAAGTGATACCACCATCTTCAAGCTCTAGACCTTAGTTATAAATATTATAGTACATGTCAACAGGTCTAAGCAACTACTAGAAATCATAATCTCATCAACTATTTCAGGAAATTTTGGAATTAAAAGTATTTCACTAATTATAGCAATTCAGGTGAAGAATAATAACATGGTTGAGTTCAAGTTATATAACCCGCCTTAAGAATGACTTCAAAGCTCCAAGCTCCAAATCTCCACATTCCTAAGGTTGAAGATGGACTTCAAAACTCCTCTATATGCAAAGAATCACCATGGATAAGCAATTGGTGAAGAAGAAAAGAAAGGAAGATCAAAACCCTAAATTCATGCTTCAATCCAAGGTTGAAGATGATCTTATCCTCACCTTAGGGTTAAGTATTGAGTTCCTTAGCTCCTTGGCCGACACCCTACCACTATTGGGAGATATGGACTTCCTCTTGGCCGACACAACTTTGCTTGTGGCCGATACCCCCTCACTTGTGGCCAAAATCACTTCAATTGGCCGATATCAACTTGCTATGGGCAATATCAACATGGTATGGCCGATATACTTGCTATGGCCGATACCCAAGGCCTATGAACGATACCCTTGTGCTCTTGCACGACATGCCACCCCTCTTGCACGATATGGCACTCACTTGCACGATATGGCACTCACTTGCACGATATGGCACTCACTTGCATGATATGGCACTCAACTGTTCACCCTATTGGCCGATATCACCTTATATGGCCAATTTCACCTACTTGGCCGATATGCTTTTGCTATGGGCGATATCCAAGGACCTATGCACGATATGCTTGCTCTCCTGCACGATACAAGAGCCCCATGCATGATAACACAAGGTAGGAGGGTGGTAAGGGTCGAAAAATTCCATTAAGGGGTCAAACTAGGGGTATATATACTTGCTGATCATGAAGAAAGGCAAAAAATGAGGTGTCAACATTTTGAGCTAGTAGGTTCCACGTGTCATGCATGGGTGACACGTGTCCATGCATGCATCATCATTTATCTTGTCTTTCAAAACAGTTGAGGATCATCTAGAGATGCAATTCCGTCCATTACTTATCCATTTGGATAAGTTATCTAGGTTTAATCACTATTTCATGTCAAGCCGATACACTTTTTCTAAGGAAACTTGTTGGCCGTCACACCTCATCTCCTTGAGGTGATTTGCACGATATGGAATTTTCCAAGAGTTCACAAAACCATATGGGACACCTCTTTGGGCTCCATGGCCGATAGGCACTCATATATAAGCTTTTCAACTTGATACTACTCAAGTTAAGCTTCCAAATTCAACCCTTTTCTTGGTCATTTCATCACCAAGATTACCATCATTCATGAATGATTCAAACATGGTGTCTCCTTACTTCTCTCTCCTCTATATGATACTAGATGGTAGGAGGGACACTCTAGAGGTGGTAATTTGCATTTCAACCCCACATTTTGGGTAAATTACAATTTGTACCAAAATTGGTGCACAATGCACCAGCATTGTTTAAACAAGTTTAAACTTGGAATTTAGGCTTTCCAAAAGCCACCACCTTGCATCATTCTCTCTATAATGATGCTAAAACTCATGAGGCATGTTCAAAATGTGACAATTTGCATTATAGTTCCTCAATTTGGGTAAATTACACTTTGGTCCAAAACAAAGGAAAATCGCTCAAACAACATTCAATCGGGACCAAACTTGAAACATAAGTGTGTCACATGATAACAAAGCACCTTAGAGGATTATATTAAAGTTCTAAGCAACTTTATTATCTGAAACAAATAGGGTTACCTCATAACCCAGGTCAGGGTCGTTACAAGTTATAAACCCCTGACAAGGATTTCGTCCCCGAAATCTCAGATAAAAGGAGACATATATTATTCATTCGTTATATCATCAAGTCTCCACATAACATCTCATTTGACAAAATTTTATTGTAATATTTTTATATTCCTTCAAGTAGATCATTCTCATCAATGTTATGTTTATGCAAAGCATAAACCCCTAACATATGATGTCCATACTACATTAGGTAACTAGACTGATTCCACAGTTAACCATTCCATGTAACTATCATAAGATAGTCTGATGTTTCTCAGATACAAGAATTCCTTACCTTGGTATCTAACACATGTGTTAATAACACATCACATCCTCATTTTTGTTTATAAGTTGACTTATGAGTAAATCAAATTCCTTCATATATCGATTGGAATGTGGTAGAAATATCCATGCCACATCTCCTTCTTCTTTAAACTCTTGAGATTGTTTCAGAATGACTACTTGATCAGAGTAATCAAAAAGATAACAATATAAATATGTCATACTTACCTTGTCTTCAATAAATGAATACCTGGCCAGGGTATTCAAGAACTAAAATTAGGTAGTATGTATTTGTTTTATATTCTGTTTCATACTTTTAACATCTCTTTAAATTTTACTACTTAGTATCTCAAGTTTTCTCTGAGTGTTTCATTTACATCTTTTCCCTATCTGCATGTAAGGAGAAATTTTCAAACAAATAAGAGAATATTAAACTAAACATAAGTTTTCATCCTTCTTATCTCTTCCTCATATCCTTAAAGGATATATACAGATGAACTAAACAACAACTACTTTTCTTATAGTAGGAAACAAAAAGGTAACTCAAAATAGATAGTTCTATCTTGACAAGTCTACCTTTTACAAGATAACTAGCATCTTATCTGACCCAAAACATGGACTTAGTTGTTATTTTTTTATTGCCTTTGCCCTCTACTACCAGAAGTAGATGGACCAAACTGTGACACTTGTCTTCGTCCTCCACCATCTGTCCCACAGGACTGAGGTCCTTGTGGGTTTTGCAGATTATGACTTGACTGTTGGGTCACCTCACTATTTTTCCTTGGACATTGCCACCTCAGATGTCCTTTTTGTCCACATCTATAGCAAGCTCGAAGTCTTTTTAGTGATTGTTGTATTGGTACATTACATTGTGGTTGAGTCGGTACTACAGAGATCTTTGATTGTTTAGTACCACCAATCCCTTGTTCCTGTGACTGTTTAGACTTCCTTTTAAGGTCTGTGTCATGTTTCTTTGTCGTAGACCTCTCTATCCTCTGAATTGATTCCACAAATGTAGCAAACTGCTCTCTACTTTCTAGGGAAGATGTCGGGATAGACATCTCAGCATTCAATCCCTTCTCAAAACGTCGAATCTTCTCCTCCTCAGTAGCAGCCATCTGAGGAAAAAAATGCAAAAGTTCCATAAACTTAACCTCATATTCATTTATTGACATGGCTCCCTGCCGAATCTTCTCAAAATGTGAGATCTTTTCATCTAAGTATGTCCTTGGAAAATACTTATTGATGAATTCTCGACGAAATTCCTCCCAACCAACCTCTTCATCATTCCTTTTTATTTCTTCTATAGCCCACCAATGTCCAGCACTACCCTTCAAAAGGTACATTGCATGTTTAACTTTGTCAGCATCTGGGATACTAAGGATCTTAAAAGCCTTTTCTAACTCAGTGAGCCAGAGATCAGTATCTACTGGATCAGGTGTCCCAACATATTCTATGGCTCCTATACAACGTAATCATTCAAAAGTCTTTCCAGACCCATATCCCTCATTGGGAGGTGGTGCCCTAGGTGTCGGTGCTGGCATCCGGTCTGTTATATGCATCACTGTAGTCATGAATTGCCCAAAAAGAGTAGAAAAATCTGGGTTTCTCATCATGACTTCATCAACATGGGGATTCTCAAGCACTATTTCTTCTCTTGCCTGATCCTTGGCACCTTCTACTGGTGCAACAACATTACTCTCAGCAACGTGTCCCTCATGTTCTCCAGACATCTTTGAGTTATATATCTTCTTCTGCATAAGCAGAAGGCACTATAAGATACACTGAGGTATACATAGAACATACACTACACCTTAGTCCTATGTCTCTGTAGACTCAGCGAACCTTAAGCTCTGATACCAAACTTGAAACGACAGTTGCCAAACCGACAAACAAATTGTTACTAATTAAGCGGAATTTCAACATAAACAAAGGATTAACAAAAATCACTTAAAATTAAAACCATTTTGCAAAGAGATCCATTTCTAGGAAAACTCTTTAAGGCAGAACCAAAACTTTATATACATCATTGTTCACATTATACATACATTGCCATTTCTTCTCGAGGATAACATATAACAGTTGCTTTGTCAAAACATATAATGAAGCAACATAAAACCTCGAGGCTTACAAGCCAAAAACCTCAGATCGTTCATGAAACCATAACAAACCAACTATAAGGACCTGAGAGTACAGAGACGACACATATGACTTCTATCTATAAGACATGACAAACAGTACACTCAACCTGAGCTGTCACTGTTGTCCCTGCTGCTGTTGTTCTTTTTCTGCAGAAAGGTCTTCACCTCCTCATGCACGTCCACCTAAAAATTTGGATCCCACGGGGGTGAGACAATTGAAAATTGCCCCAGCGAGAGATATAACTCTCCGCCAATAATGTTATTATCACAGTTAAATAGTATTAAACTGAGCAGAGGATAAGCAGTTTAGAACATTCTCATATTTTAAAGCATTGCAGCGGTGTATGATAGAGCAGTAATTCATCTATTTACTTTATAAGGAAAATGGAGAACACGTATATCATTTACCCATCATACTATCTCAAGCTTATCCTGTGATGCTCATTATCATGGTATGTCATCCATGAATCATTCTCATTTCTATCTGTTGGCCTCAGCCAATCTGCTAACCAGATATTGAATTCTACCAGTCATGTGAGTATACATTATCATATCCTGTCCAAGCATTGGACTATGCTAATCATATTCAACCATTCCAGGCATTGGGATTTAACCAACCCTATGTTATTATTCCATGCATTGGAATTTAACCAATCATGTGTTATTATAGGCTTCATGCCTCTACCAGGTATTGGACTTTAACCAATCCTGATTACATAGCCAGGCAGTGGACTCTAACCACTCCTGATTACAGGCTTCATGCCTCTGCCAGGTATTGGTCCGTAACCAAACCTGATTACACCGCCAGGCAGTGGACTCTAACCACTCCTGATTATAGGCTTCACGCCTCTGCCAGGTATTGGACTTTAACCAATCCTAATTACACCGCCAGGCAGTGGACTCTAACCACTCCTGATTACAGGCTTCACGCCTCTGCCAGGTATTGGACTTTAACCAAACCTGATTACACAGCCAGGCAGTGGACTCTAACCAAACCTGATTACATGCTTCACGCCTCTGCCAGGTATTGGTCTGTAACCAAACCTGATTACACCGCCAGGCAGTGGACTCTAACCACTCCTGATTACAGGCTTCGTTATGGGATATCAATCCCTTAAATTCATCATTGGTTATCACATCCTTTTACTAGGCATTATACCCTGGGGCAAGCCATCATATCAATTCACATTCTTTATGTACTGCAAGTGTTCCTCTTATCTCCTTTAAGCATATTCAAAAAACTATAGCCCTTATTTGACTATAAGCATAAAGGATGTATGATCAAGATTTCATTATTATTATAACCATTTATTATTATTATGAAGTTACTGGTTTCCATTTCCCTTAGTTTATTTTGCACATTACCATTCCTTACATTAGAGTTTTATAAGCATCTTGTCACCTCTCATTAGGCAACAATTATTCACATGGCTCACCAGGCCCATTAATCATCTTGTCACCTTTCACTAGGCAACAACTATTTACATGGCTCACAAGGCCCATTAAACATCTTGTCACCTCTCACTAGGCAACAACTATCCACATGGCTCACAAGGCCATTAAACATCTTGTCACCTCTCACTAGGCAACAACTATTACGGTTAGGGTTTCCCTTTATAGCCGAATAGGGTTTCAAGTTCATATTATCAATCCAAACCCTAATTCATTGCTCCACATATCTAGGAACATACATTAATATCATAAGTATTCAATCATACTTATTTATTCTCATCATTTATCATTAAATGAATCATCAACACAAGGTATGAGTTCCTCTCTCATCCTTATTAGGGTATGATTACATCATACTTTATTAACTTGGCTTAACCCTTTCTCAAGGTATGTTAGCCCACACTTATCAAAGTGTAGTAAACTTATTACATCTCAATGTAACAATTGACATAACACACTTCATGTGTTACTCATCCAAGTATATTGGATTTAAGGTGCATCAAGGTACATCAACCTTGAAACGCTGGATGTGATATCTATCATGTCTTGATGTATCACTTCCCTCATCACTTTTAACTTACTTAAGTTCATCAACTTATCTTGTATTAGGGTATTTACCATCCTAATACTTTATGAACTAGCCCATCACATTCATTTTGTAGTGTATTGATCATAAGTCATACATTTGAATTGTCCAACCATCATCAATTGATATGAACTTATCTCAGGTTGAGACATTATTGATATAAAGTTCTCCATTATCAACCACTCTAGGTGTTTCACCTATCGAGGTATTAGCCATACCATTACTTGGTGTTTCACTCATCACTCCTAAGAGTATCTTGCCCTCACCTTTACAAGGTGTCTCGGGTTAAAGGTGTGCATATGTTCACCATATCAGATTATAGGTGTATAGGCACCACCATATCGGGCTAGAAGTATATACACACCATTCATATCGGGCTAGAGGGGTTTATATGTGTCACCCATGTTGGGATAGACATCAACTAGGGTTGTGTATCGGGCTACCATATCGTGCAACCATGTCGTGCAACCATGTCATGCAATAGCACTTGTTATACTTCACTTATATCGGGTTACCCAAATTAGGGTTTCAAGTCAACTTTTAAATATTCATTCAACCTTGTATCGTGCATGGAGTCTATACTTGACTCTCTATAGTGCAAGATGTGTATACTACACCCCCATATCGTGCAAAAATGTATTCATTCATATCCATATCGTTCAAGTAAAGTAGGTGCATCATCATATCGGGTTAAAAGTGCTTTCTTGTGTGCTTGCACCCGATATCACTTTTATAAAGTGATACCACCATCTTCAAGCTCTAGACCTTAGTTATAACTGTTATAGTACATGTCAACAGGTCTAAACAACTACTAGAACTCATAATCTCATCAACTATTTCAGGAAATTTCAGAATTAAAAGTATTTCACTAATTATAGCAATTCATGTGAAGAATAATAACATGGTTGAGTTCAAGTTATATAACCCGCCTTAAGAACGACTTCAAAGCTCCAAGATCCAAAGATCCACGTTCCTAAGGTTGAATATGGACTTCAAAACTCCTCTATATGCAAAGAACCACCATGGATAAGCAATTGGTGAAGAAGAAAAGAAAGGAAGATCAAAACCCTAAATTCATGCTTCAATCCAAGGTTGAAGATGATCTTATCCTCACCTTAGGGTTAAGTATTGAGTTCCTTAGCTCCTTGGCCGACACCCTACCACTCTTGGGCGATATGGACTTCCTCTTGGCCTACACAACTTTTCTTGTGGCCGATACCCCCTCACTTGTGGCCAAAATCACTTCAATTGGCTGATATCAACTTGCTATGGGCAATATCAACATGGTATGGCCGATATACTTGCTATGGCCGATACCCAAGGCCTATGAACGATACCCTTGTGCTCTTGCATGATATGCCACCCCCTCTTGCATGATATGGCACTCACTTGCACGATATGGCACTGACTTGCACGATATGGCACTCAACTCTTCACCCTATTGGCCGATATCACCTTATATGGCCAATTTCACCTACTTGGCCGATATGCTTCTATGGGCGATATCCAAGGACCTATGCATGATATGCTTGCTCTCCTGCACGATACAAGAGCCCCATGCACGATACCACAAGGTAGGAGGGTGGTAAGGATCGAAAAATTCCATTAAGGGGTCAAACTAGGGGTATATATACTTGCTGATCATGAAGAAAGGCAAAAAATGAGGTGTCAACATTTTGAGCTAGTAGGTACCACGTGTCATGCATGGGTGACACGTGTCCGTGCATGCATCATCATTTATCTTGTCTTGCAAAACAGTTGAGGATCATCTAGAGATGCAATTTCGTCCATTACTTATCTATTTGGATAAGTTATCTAGGTTTAATCACTATTTCATGTCAAGCCGATACACTTTTTCTAAGGAAACTTGTTGGCCGTCACACCTCACCTCCTTGAGGTGATTTGCACGATATGGACTTTTCCAAGAGTTCAAAAAATGATATGGGACACCTCCTTGGGCTCCATGGCCGATAGGCACTCATATATAAGCTTTTCAACTTGATACTACTCAAGTTAAGCTTCCAAATTCAACCCTTTTCTTGGTCATTTCATCACCAAGATTACCATCATTCATGAATGATTCAAACATGGTGTCTCCTTATTTCTCTCTCCTCTATATGATACTAGGAGGTAGGAGGGACACTCTAGAGGTGGTAATTTGCATTTCAACCCCACATTTTGGGTAAATTACAATTTGTACCAAAATTGGTGCACAATGCACCAGCATTGTTTAAACAAGTTCAAACTTGGAATTTAGGCTTTCCACAAACCACCACCTTGCATCATTGTCTCTATAATGATTCTAAAACTCATGAGGCATGTTCAACATGTGACAATTTGCATTATAGCCCCTCAATTTGGGTAAATTACACTTTGGTCCAAAATAGAGGAAAATTGCTCAAACAACATTCAATCGGGATCAAATTTGAAACATAAGTGTGTCACATGATAACAAAGCACCTTAGAGGATTATATTAAAGTTCTAAGCAACTTTATTATCCGAAACAAATAGGGTTACCTCATAACCCAGGTCAGGGTCGTTACATTAATGCTCTACGCCACATTTGGTACGTGGTAAAAAAATTGATGATGACGAAGATGGGACGATGATGGAGAAGATATTGGTGATGGTGATGAGGAAATTGTTAAACTGTGTTGTTTAGTACAATGTACATGGTGATAGTGATAAAGATGGGAAATAACTTAAAAGTTGTTATTCCTAACATAGTTATAGAGACATGGATGGAAAAACTCTTTATACAAAGCACCATACACAAGTACGAATCATAATAGTTAGAATGCGTTTTTACATATTATGTCTAAATAAGTAGAAGTTTTGAAAGAAATTTCTTTCACCACGATTTACTATGCTTTTCCATAAGAACAAAACATACCAAATTTCAACATAAATTCACCATAATGTATTTCTCCTTTTCCATCACTACGACAAACAAACAATATTTTTTTATTTTACTATCATTCCTTTCCACATGATTCACGTGTAACAAACACAGACCTAGTGAGTACAAATGGGATAATAGTAGGAAGGTTAACCAAAATTTCTACGAGACAACTGATCATGTTGGGCTTTTAAGTTGATAAACGAAAGGCCTACGGTTTGGGCTTGGACCTTTATTCAGCAGTAATGATATACTGCAGCAACGCCTATCGAGAAGGCGGAAGGCCAGCGCGGCCGACCACCATCCGTATCCGTCGAGACAAGCCACAATGGCAGTGCTGGCTGCCGTCGGCGGCGTCTTGGGACGGTCGTCGTCCATTTTCTTCTCTCCGTCGTCGTTCCCGAGCTTCATCTTGCTATCCCTCCTGCTCTTTTCATTTCGTTTCGCTCTCCACGTCATCAGTCTTTCCCTAACCTCCTCCATCCACCAGAACCCCGCTCTACATTCAATCCTCACTCGCGTATCTGACCCCCCTGCTCCCGCCGGCGCAGCCGTCGCCCATCCTCCACCCTTCCCTCAACCGCTTTACCATCCCCACCGCCACCAGCACCCACAACGTCACCAAGACCATCCCTTTATCCACTCTTCTCGCCGTCTCCCGACTTATGACGACGACGACGACGACGAAGATGGCATCTTCTCCATCACGGACCTTCACCCGGCCTATCTCCGCCAACTGCGCCCTCGTTCCACTCGCTATCGCAATACCTCGTTCCTCTTTGTCCGTCGTCGCAGCTTTGATGCTGACCCGGGCAGCGGCGGCAGCAGTGGCGCAAATGATCCCGCGCTTCTCAGTGTTCAGAAATTTAGGGTTCCGGACCCTTCTCCTTCTCCAGCCGTCTTTACTTCAGCAGACCACCACCTCTTCGATGGAGAAAATCGCCAGGAGGACGATCGTAAAGTGCGCCTTTCAGGTCTTGTACTCGATCTGGATCGCGGAGACGCCTCGGCGGTCATATATCTCGCATGCCTCTTCTCCGCTGCTCACGCTTACGCTATTCTGGGCTTCCTTCTATGCTATTCCTCTGCTTTCGGGATTGTCCTTGTCTCTGCGACCGCTTCTCTTTTAGGCAAGACGCGTCCCTTTGGCAAGACTCTCTACTCCGGCGTTCGCTTGGGCTTTCAGCGCCTCCCGCCCTTACTCTTCCTCCGATGGGCTGTCCGGGACTCAATGACTCAGTTTCTATCTTTACTCTTGTTCCCTGACATTACCGATCCCATTTCGGTTTTGAAACTTTTCGTCAAAGTTAAGCTCATGCCTTACTCCCTGACAGCGCCTCCGCCGTCTCTTAGATTCGAGGTGGGATTTAAAGGATTCATTTTCGCCTGGACGATGTTTGACACTCTGGTAGCTACTGCCTTCGCGGTCAATTGCTGGATAGCAATTATGGACCGGAACCATAGGAGGAACAGCCGGGAAGTGGTGAAGGAAGGATGCTATCTGATCTCCAACATGATTGCTCCGGCACTGTTTCTCAGATGCTTGGAGTTGGCTCTTTGCGGGAATATTGGGATGCGAGTGATGGCCTCGTTCGGGGGCTACCTTTTTGCCATGCTGCTTCAGTCCATCTTTGAGATTTATTTCTTGGTGGCGTGGTTGATGATCTATTTCGCTGCTAAGTGTAAAGTTGGTGAAATAGATGGCTCAAGATTTGGATGGAGAGAACTAGAGGATCGATTCAATGCTGTTATGAGACCGTTCTAGAGGTCATACTAAAAAAAAAAAGAACAATAGAACACTTCTCTCGCTGGATACTTCTAAGACAAACTATCCTGCAGAAGAAACTGCACGGTACTACTATCATTCTTTCTATTCACTAGCAAGCCAAGTGAATTTTCTTTTCCCTCATCTCAGAATCGTTTTAAATGCGTCAAATGCAAAGGGGAATTGGTACAACTTTTGTAAATATCTCCACATATATGTGGTGTCTGTAGACTCTCCAATCTGTTAGTGGTCAATCAAAATTCGCAAGAGGGTAACTGCTTCACCCATATATATATTGCCCATGCAAGTTACTTACTTAATGTATCAAATGTGTATAAGAGGTTATTAGCTACTGTTAGCTGTTTTATAGTTTGGATGCCGCTTCTGACCAATGGAAGCATGTACACAGACTTTTGCACATCTACAAACAAGTACCATTTAGAGTCTGAATGTTTTTTGTTCATTAAAATTGTTTAGCAGGTCATATATATATTTTTGTAGCATGTATATTGAGCATAAAATGTTTTGGTTTTCAAAATGTTCTTTTGAAGAAGGTCGTCACCCCAGTGGTCGTTCTGCCTCCCCATAATCATTTAGTAGCACTGGTACACATTGAAAAGTGTACTTCATGTTTTTTCACAGAAACCTTCTTAAAGGTAACGCTTCATGACATAATATATACTATATATAATTAGAAAGCTTTCCGTGTCTTTCAAATAAGTTTTGTTTTGAGCAAGCATCAATTATTCGTATGGTTCCTTTAATTGTGTTTACTAATTTTGTCACAATTCAATGGTCGTGTCACGTGTGTGCTTCTATTCATCAAGATAACACGTTAAATTGTGCGACCATGCGTTTGAGTATATATTATATAAATAAAATAGAAATGACTAAGTATACATGATAGACCGTGAAGAAATTTGTCTTAAATGATTTGGACATATGTAATGTAAATTGAAAAGTGCCCAAGTTCCGAGCAGTGATATTGAGTCTGAAAAATATAGCAGGGGAAGAGATAAACCAAGCAGGAAATACACTGCCTATATGTACTACCATGTGATGGCGTTGGTATTGAGATGCTTATTAGTTCTACGCTATTTGAACTTTGTGAGAGTTTATGGTATGTTTCTTTTTGCTGTTTGCGGTTTTTTATGAAGTCATAGTGTTTAGTCCCATATTGGCTATCACCCAAGTCACTTAATTTTGGGTGCCTATATATAGGCTTTGTAGAATTCTTAGGAGGCTAACTCCGATGATTGAGTTTGAATGCAATACCAGTTCTCCCAGTTAAATTTTGTCATTTAATTTATAGCCTTTAGGGGTTACATTACTTGGTCAGAGCCTAAACCCAACCTCCTTTAGGTGTAGGTCCAACGGTTATTGTCCTATTCATCCATCACATTGTTCCCTTCGCATGCTCTCCTCCAGCCCCCAGTCGAATTTGCTACTCTCTTTTGTTCCTTCTTCCTCACTGACACTGTTTGCCAATTTCTTCCCTCCTTTAGGTGTAGGTCCAACGGTTATTGTCCTATTCATCCATCACATTGTTCCCTTCGCATGCTGTCCTCCAGCCCCCGGTTGAATTTGCTACTCTCTTTTGTTCCTTCTTCCTCACTGACACTGTTTGCCAATTTCTTCCCTCCTTTTTCCATAGTAAAAAATTCAGGATCCAGAATTAGCTTGACAAGAATGAAAAGTTCGGTCTTCAGGAATTGTGCAGAAAATGTTTTGATCTAATCTGGTAAGGATCCGGTAAAAGTTTGATCAACTACTCGGGAATAAATTGTAAGAAAATCTCAGTCTTGATCACCATGGGTACATGTACGTTCACACATGATCTGTTTTATGTGTAAGTAACGCAGAATGATGTGATTTATGCTATGTTGTTTAGGCCAGTTTGTGTGGGTGTAGTCAGGCTGCAAAGTGTGAGTTTACAATGTAAAAATAACAAATTCACACTTTTACATCCGATTACACCCTATCAAATAGTCCCTTAAGCTATCAC
Organism: Alisma plantago-aquatica; assembly: GCA_963693085.1. Lineage (NCBI taxonomy): Eukaryota > Viridiplantae > Streptophyta > Magnoliopsida > Alismatales > Alismataceae > Alisma > Alisma plantago-aquatica. The sequence goes on along the minus strand of OY856411.1, from coordinate 728,577,627 downwards.
ATACATTGTTCGAATAGATCCTTAAATTATGTATATAAAATTTAACTCAGGGAGATTGCGAAAAAGTCGTGAATCATTTGAAAAATCTGGGATATATTAGGGAATTATTCGCTAATGTGGGAAGAAATCAGGAAGTGAAACACGAGAATACCGTACACCTAGGAAAAATTTGATTTAAAACTTAACTGTTTCGAGAATTCAGAGTATATTGTGACTGTGCCTTTTGCCACCTAATCGTCTAGCCCTAGAGAAGCCGGGTCAAACTCATCCAGTTGCCATTTTGATCCATCCCTATGAGAGATGACCACTCCTTCGTGCCACAATAGGCTTGTCCCCACTACTGCATAGGCCACCAGAAGTAGGCCACGCAAGGTTTAATGCTGACAATCGGCCTGCAAGGTCCAACAACACCCGCCGTGAGCCCTTCTTGGGCTGACATTATCAACACAATAGTCGGTTAGAGAACGCGGACCTGTTTATACTTAAGCCCCTAAGGGATGCCAGGCCTACCTGGTGCAAGCAACTCGTTGGTACTACTCCCTTCCACCAAGCCCTGACCAAAGGAACTGCTATCCTCACTCATGGTAGCTAGCTGCCTCCATCCGCATCCCCATGCTACTACTGCTTTTTATTCTACGAGCAATAGCTGCCCTGCTCCTTTGTTGCAAGTCTTCCACCTCTTGCTCGGTAGGCCCGACCTTTCCCCTTTAATAGACTATCTGCCTGCACCAACAACATGCTGATATTAACAATACGGCTGTCATAGCTGCAATGCCACTACAACAAGACCATTATTGTTGCCAACAATCACCATCTCTAGTGATGGCGTCCACATTTGCTTGAGTTGTAGTGAATTTGTTGTGATTCTTCAGCTTCTCTTAACTTTATTTCATGTTGTACCTTCTGACGGACAAATAGTCGTGACACTATGCCGGACTTTGCTTAGACTCTAGCTTTGCTTCTAGGTAAGTTTATTTATGTTTACTTACACATTGTATGTTTGGCTGTAGCTTTAGTATATTTGCAACAGGTCATGTAGCTTGAGAGTGCATCCAACTTAATTTGCTTAACTCCCTACTTCATGAGTGTTCTCGTGTTCGTTCACTAATAGTTGCATATTTGTTTTATTTGTTCTTCGATTCATACAGTTACGTGTGTGGAACTTGTGGTTTCATTACTACTGCTAGTTTCTTGCTTATAATATTCTATGTCACAGTTTTTGGTAGGGACGTTATCCCAGTTTTAGAACCAAACTCAAGTGCTGCTCTGGAGTTATTTTCACATCCTTAATATACCCTGGAAAGCTAGGACAATAATCAGAGGCTAGGGCCCAACAATTTGGCATTGTTGCACTGTGTTCAAATTCATTAGTCAAGTACTCGGTAAACGAGAAAATGTTGCACCCTACATCAGATGTGAGATGCCTCCCCACTTAGGCTACAACTAAAACACTCATGTTTTCACACTTTTGAGTAAACCCTATGGGCCCAATTATATTGGGAACGTAGACTATCCACACATGGAGACCCCTGATTTGTTTGCTGACCCAAACTCATATGTGCAATGAGCCTATCCATGCTCTCCAACATCCTCATGTTGCTCCTTCATTCCCCCATTGTAGTACTAACAGTTGGTCATTTTCCCCCATTGTAGTAACTAGTCCCTTCCCTCCTTGGCAACATGTTGCTCCCTTCACCCCTCAACTCCAACACGCTGCACTTGTAAGTTATCACCAAGGAGTATATTTATCCATACCTAGCTATCACACTGCACTTTTAAGTTATCACCAAGGAGTATATTTATCCGTACCTAGCTATCTAGTGCTTATGTATTGGAATGCAAGCAGACATGGGCATAAGTGCAATTTTCAATGCGAAGGTTATTTATCCTTACCTATGTATCTAGTGTTCCCTCTACTACAACAACAACAATGCCAGTTCTTTGCTGACTTCCTTCGTTGCCGGTAGACCTCATCGAGGCCGTAATAGAGGATTAGATGGCTCTTACAAACCAGGAAACTGTCCAATACTACCTTCTTCGATGCCCATCTTTGTCCGTTTTCAGTTATTCATTCAGATGCATATGGATTATATCAATTGAGTTTTGCATGCTTGTCACCAATCTACTACAGCAGTAAAGTGTGCTGACTCGACTAGGGGTCTTTTGCAGCTAAGAGAGCTGATGCAGGACATACAATACACATGTGTAATACACACACAAGCGCCATAACCAGATGCGTGTTAGTTATATATTTAGTTTGGACTTTGTTTAGAGTTCAGTTTATCTATGCTTACTTTTTCTGTTCTTTGGCTTTGGTCAAGTCGTTGTATGTAGTCCTATGTAGCAACCACCTAAATAGTTTAGTTTTGCATGCCTGTATGACAAAGGCTTTGTACCTCTTAGGAGGTCAAATGTGATGATTGAACTCGAATGGAATTATTTCGCCAAATTAGAATTTAGTTAGTAAATGTACCCATTAGGATTTACATTATCTAAATTAACTTGGAAAGAACTATGAAGAAGAGATCTGAATTTTAATAACATCTCAATGAGAATACAACCCAATATAGAAGGATCAATTAGCCAATCCTAACACATTAAGATTGTAGATAAGATGATGATGACGATCATGACACATTTGGCATACGCTACATTTTATCTCAAGACAACTAAGTAAAGAAGAGTGGATTGCTTGATGACACCATTCTTAGCTGAGTAAGTGCTGAAGTCTAGGAAGCATAGACACAAACACGGACACTAACATGATACACAACAATTTGAAAGAATATAGGACACAGACACGATGCCAGACACGGCAAAACAAATTATAATCACATACATACATACACACACACACACACATGCACACACACACGCGTGCGCTCGCACGCACGCACACGCACATACACATGCGCACACACACACACCTTGATTTATCACCCTCCTGGGCGTTCGGCCTCCGCCACGGGCGTGGGATCTCTTAACATACGTACGTACATACATATATATATGTATGTATATGATTTACCAAAGTATTCCGATATATATATGTATATGAGTGTATGTATACATAATTAATATAATATCACAAAAACATCTTACACATTTAAATGAAAGTCAACCACATTTTCCAATTCAAAAAATTATACATTTGTGTGTGGTCATCGGTCACTTCAAACTCCGAAGATGCACAACTCATTTCCCAATTCAAGCAAGAAACACAAATAAAGAATACAATGAATATCACAAAATATTTTCATATAGATCAAGCTCATAGTGTTAATCAGTATGAAATCAAACCAACAATATATTCCTAAAATAAAAAATGAATAAAAACAACAATTTATAACTTGCAAAAAAGTTTTCGTAACAATTTAAGAGTTCAAAATAAAGAATTATGTATATTTAAGAACAAGACATTGTAAATTTACTATTAGCAGTGAGAAAGAGGAAGAGGATATGTATAAAATAGTAAGTGAATGGGAAGGAGAGGAGACAAGAATGGCATAGGAGAAGAGTACCCACGTTGGATCAGAGTTTCATTATGCTCGTGGTGGTGTAGGAGGATGCGTGTTAAAGCAGTGTATGGAAGAGGTGTGGAAAGTAACAATAAACATAGAGGAAGCAAAGGAGACCATTCACGAAGCATGAAGTGGAGAAAACATGCAAGGAGAAGAAAGAAGAGGCTGGGCCTACAGGGAAGAGGTAAAGGAGACACTTCTAGGAGGCTATTGTGGCCATCCCGAGCATGTGTCCAAATTTTGTGTCCCTATGTCCGGGCGCAACCATGGTGTCTTCAAGTTGAACACGTGTTGAGGACGGCCACAATTGCCTCCCCAGAAGTGTCCATGCTTATTAGGCTGAAGTTAAGGAAAATCATGCATAATGGGTGTGCTCTTAGATGAGGCTTCTTAATTGGCCTTTTCTTTTCGAAAGACATATAAGGGGAAGGTGTTTTGAGAATTCATGATTATGTTGGGTAGTGGTTGTCGAAATAAGACATGATATAATCTAATTCTTATTAAAGAAATAACAAAGTCAATTAATGACTTCAGTCCTGTCAATCTAACAAATTACAAAGTTCTTAAATCAATATGTGAAGTGTTGGCAAATAGCTTGTAGGCTGCAAGGACATATTGATGAATGTAGAGCAAATCAGTTTCTTAAATGGTAGGCATCATTATTCACATCATGACAACTTGTAAAAGTTGGCAAGAAAGGAAAGCATTGACGATACTTGGATAAATTGTCAAAATAAACAAAACAAAGCTTATTATTAGGTAAACTAAAGCCGCCTTGTATATTTGTTACAACTTTTCTTATTCCCTCAAAAATGGAATAAACGAGTTGAAGCTTGCATAGGTACAACTAGATATAGTATCTCGGTAAGCAGTAACTTGTGAATAGCTCTACTAAAGGGAAATTACTTCCTTTAGAGGCTTGTGAAATCTCTTATTCCCCATTTTTTCTGTCTTTCATGGCTTGTTACTCACAACAATATAAATAGAAGCATAGACAAAGGTTTTATGAGGGGCTTTAAGCATCACACCTTTGTAGTTTGTGGATTGTTCTCTTTCTATTGAGGATGATTGTAGTTGAGGATCATTTTGAGCACCAATACACCTATAAATCTAAAAAGGGGTGATTAGAAAAAGTGCTTATTGCTAAATTTGAAAGGTGCTTAAAATGGGAAGGGAATATTCTGTCATGTATTAGTAAATAGATACTGCCCAAAGCTATTCTAGAAGCATCTCCCACTGTGATTTTACAGAAAACCACTTGACTGGCGGAGCATTCATGTACTATTTGGCAAAGTGGTCGTTGTTATCTACGTTGTATAGGCATCTAGGCGGTCAGGCGTTGCCCAGGGACGCCGTTATTTTTTATTTTTTATTTATAGGTTTAATATATAGTTGTATACATATTATCATATATACATAGTTCTATTTAAACCTATTTGAATCAATGTCAAAACATATATACCATACAAGCATGTATGTATTTAAGCAATTCAACAAAAATACAATTAATATTGTATTTAGGTGGAGAGAACAAAAACAAAACCAACTAATTGTAGATTTCTAGAGCAGTTGTCAACAATGTTTTTTAAAAAAGGCCGCACATGCCACTTATGCCGCTCACATATACTTGGCCGCTTATAAGGACGATTAATTGGCAATTTTTAGATGGAACTTTGTTATCTCAGTCCAAATTAGATTATATCTTTATTGATCACATTCTCTTGATGTACTATATTGTTGTGTGTTTTGTACATGAGCTGCATGCTTATTTAATGTTTTTTGTTTTGGATCTCTGGGACACGTGGGCATCTTTTTGTGTGGCTTGGTTAGTCTTCATTGTTATGTAGTTGTGTTAAACCATTTCATGTGTGCTATATTGAAGTTTATGCTTAAATGATTCTAGAATGCAATCTAAATGGTACTTTACTTTTTATTGAAACTTTATATTTGAATCTATCTCAAATTTTAGGATCTAAATAGATAATATTACTAATTAAATATGCAATTGTGTGATTAATGTATATGTAATAATTAATTATCAAATAAATCCAAAACCACATACTTCCACATATACTCCCGCATCTTGCATATACTCTATAAGGTGACCTCTTCACACACATAACACAACACTTTTTAAAACATTGGCTGTCTGTACATAGTAGCAATATTTCTACTAGATAGAGCAAATAGAAAAAATAAACAAGTCATGGAAGCAATTTGCCGTTTAGTTATGCTTAAAGGAGGAAAAAAATGAAATTTCCAGGTGATGGGAGGACGGTGGGCAGCAAATTTGCTGCTCAATTAAGCAACAAGAAGAAAAAAAAGGAATTGGCCGTGGTGATAGGAGGATGGTAATGTAAGAGTAAGTTATGACATCAACTTAGATTAGCAAAATGAAGAAAAAAGTGGAATAGCAACAGAAATTTGCTGCATTGTGGAACCGTTAAGTAAAAATGAAAAAAAGATGAAATATGGTGATGGCCCATTATCTAGGCCAGTAATAGGCCCATTAACCGCCCAACGGGTAGCTGCATGGCAAATGGAGCTACATTATATGCAGAAACTGGAGCACCCGAAGAATTTATGCAGATTTTAAGTTGTTTGCTCCAACGTCAGATTTTGATGCAAGACTAGTGTTTTCCAGACAGACACGACCTTCTCGCTAAGACTCATGGTGATGTCATCAACCATGACGTTTTTTGGGCGAATTCCTTTAGCTTGCGGGTCACATTTGCGTTTATTAGTTTTCTCCAGCACTTTATGTTATATTTTCATAATTTCAGGGACCTTTTTGTTATTTTTCCCTAGGGCTTTGTGACTAAGGTTTACTATTTAAACACTTGTAAGACGTTTTGTCATTCAGTTTTGGAATTAAAGAAAAAAATGGCGGCTTGCCCCCATTATCTATCAATTTTCGGTATTTGTTTGAAATCAATGAATCTTGGTCTCAAACTCTCGGTATTCTGCGGAATCAACGAGATTTTGGTTTATATTTCCTTTCTTGTACACACACACTCCATCAGTAGCCTAGGCGGTATGCCCAGTCCGCCTGAACACCTATTGAGGCTGGGCACCTGGGTTTTGGAGGGTAGGGGAGCGCACAGGCCGCCAGGCGCGCCTAGGCAGCGCTCGTACAACAATTTCGTATGCTCATTGCCATACTTGTGGCACTTTGACGCCTTGGTATGCCAAATCTTTTTTTTTTGGATAAATTCAGTTCATTTTACCTATTTATGTACGTTGCCTTTTGATTTTCTTAGAAAATCTCCCCTCATATATCTATTTTATAGTTATGTGTAGGTGTGGACATAAATTATGCTTAATCCCCCTCATATACTGAAGAAAAGTTACATCTATAATATTCTCTAATTGACGTGAATACCAAAAATAAGGAGAAAATAACTTTGAACAATGTAAGAACTTTAGAATCGCCATCATCGTCTAAGCCTCATTTTCAACGATGTTGGTGTTGGCTACATGAATCCTTCTTTTTCATTCAACTCAATTATGGGTCATATCTCATCAGATCTAATGCTTCCAAAATGTCTCCTTCGAAGCTCTCCCCAAGTTAATCTGGGTTTGCCTCTTCCTCTTTTAATGATAACTGACTCGACAATATCACTTCAAATTGGTGCATTTGTGAAATACGTTGTACATGTCCATACCAATGAGGTGCGACACTTCAATCTTGTCTGCCTTAAGAGCATTGATGTCTCCGTCACCTACTGCCTTGTCAAGAATGGAGGTTAGAGCCTGCATACCAATGACAAAGAGGTACGGAGCTAGTGGATCCCCTTGGCGAATTCCATTAGAAGCATTGATGATAGGTGTAGGGCTACCATTGATAAGGATTTGTAATGATGCTGAATTCATACATTCATCGATCCAGTGTAGCCAGCAGGGTGGAAAGTCCATTTGTTCCATGACATTCAGGATGTTTTATCTGGAGATGGTATCATAGGCTTTACTGAGATCAGCCTTTAAACAGAATTTAGGTTTGATATTTGGTTTTTTGAAGTCGCTTACGAGCTCATTTGCTAGCAAGATAGCATGAGCAATATGTCGACCCTTCACAAATGCACACTGATTTGTGCTTATAATGGTAGGCATGATGTCTTTGAGTCTAGTAGTTAGAATCTTAGAGATAATCTTGTAGATGAAGTTGCAGAGGGAAATCGGGCGCCATTCCTCTACTCTGGTAGGCTGGAGCACTTTGGGATAAGGGCAACAAAAGTTTTGTTGATCTCCTTCAGTAATCTGCCTTTGAGAAAAAAAATCTTTCACTGCTTTGGTGATGGTAATATAAATTGAATGTTGTTTGTTATATTTTTCTACATAACAAGCACAAGGGAGTTGTGGTTTTCAATGTTTTAATGTCCTGTAGTTTACATAGTTTATAAAAACATAGTTGGTTCTTCCAATCCCTTTGTTATTATTGCTTTTGCACAAAAGGACACTCGTTTTTCATATTTAATTACCTTGATGATTACAAACTAGATTGATTGCACATAACCCCAGTATAGCCCAAGAATCACAATAAATAAAACAGGCCTCTAGGGACTTTGATCATCAATAAAAGGTCTGAACACTCGGCCTATAGTCATTTTCATCCCACTCCACATGGAACTATCAAGTCAGGGGATCTTCAAGAGTGGTGTTTGTCATAGTATCCAAAGCTCGAGGAAACCTAAAACCTCAACCTGAGAATTGAACCTGCGACTTCGATGGTGAAAGTAGGGGGCTCCTTGATGCTGCATCAGCTTCTGGCCGGCTATTCCCATTTATTTTCGTTATTTTGAAAGTAGGGTCTCCTTACTGCTGCATCAGCTTCTGGCGGGCTACTCCCATTTATTTTCCTTAGTTTTTGCATCCTTCTCGAAATCCCATGTATCCATCAACATCAAGATAAAACCATATATGATTGTAACCAGCACAATTACTACATAAACCTCTCCCATCTAATGCAGCTACGGATCAAGTAATTAGGGCCTCTTTACGGCACAATTTATGGTGGTTTAGTTGGCTAAACTAGACAGGAAGGGCACTTATAGCGCACGAAATGTTTGCAGAGAGTGAGAAAGGGCACAGATACACATAAGGTGAACCGTGGTCTGTCTACGATAAGCATATAGTACACCTGGGAGCACCTGATTTCACCTTGCAGGCTATCTGTTTTGCTTCTGGTTCTGTAGTACAGCAACATCGATAATGACATTCTATTCTAATCAAATTAGAAGAGTTTTTTAAATTGAAGAAGGTTTCTTATTCACTGATCAATACATATCTCTATTCCAACTATACACAATAAATTACACCTACATGTATCACTAATTTTAACAACTGTCACTTGTCATTAGAAAGGGCAAGCAGAATCAAATTTAGATGATTTGGGACAGATAACTTAGAATGTTGTTATCCAATCATTTTAACAAAGCATAGGTCTGTAATGTAAAATGTTTCACATAGCTAATTGCTAACAGATTACGAGGAAAATGATTCATAGTTTTCAAAATAAAAATATATATCTTCGACAACATTGACACTGGTGAGTGTGAAGTGATTTCAATTATTGATCACTTGGTTAACATTCAAAGGTAAATTTGGTGAAGCTGAAATCTGATAACATTAAGCCTCTTTTGTGTATAGAACTTAAATCACCTCATCATCTGAGTATGTGGAAACATATACTTTAGATCAACAAGTATATTTGTATTATCATTCTATGGATTAAATTTAAGTATGCACCTGTGTCCAGCATACATAAAATGGAGGTACTCCTCTTTGATCGGAAGAAACTCCTTAGTGTCTAGCATCTACATCATGGCTGCAACTTGTTTACTACTAGAGATTACTCTGTGTATGAGCAGAATATGAGATTTTGAGGGTCTTTGATGCGACAAAGTTGAGTTTCTGATACTAAAGCCCCGTTTGGCTGCCATAATTTGAACTCCCTGTAGTTGACGCCTAATATACAGATCAAATTAATGATTACAGGTGACATTCTGTATTTGTTTCGTACCGTTGCATACTTAACACAAAAATGACAGATGCAAATTACACAAGGAACTGCGGGTTTTGCGACTGCCAGTTCTGCGTCAGGTCTCCACCCTTTTCTCCCGTTAAGCAGGTTGCCTGCCCCAGCTCCTCTACTGCAAAATACCAAAAGGTGTAAGAATTCTTAGACTTAAAGTTTGCATCTATACGGCCTCCTAAAAGTGTCAACTAGCGGCAATCTTTTGTTTTTTCTTTGTTTGCTGGCATTACCATGGAAAGTGTTGTTCACTTTCTCAATAAATGCTGGCGACATATCTTATCCATGTTCAGACAGAGTATTGTTGTTCAGATGCTGCAGTTGGCTTATTGCATTCAATGTGAAATTGGTTTGTGTATTTTGTGTAGAATTATAGGGCAATAACAAGTGCAACAATTGTGCTTTTCTGGATGTTCAGTTGTTATTTGATTTTTTGTCGGCAGTGGTGGTGGTGGTGTGGGTGTCAGGGTACTGAGTGGTATGCTGGTATGGTGGTATACGTATTTTCTTATGTACAAGAATTAGAACATCTTGTGGGAATTGACGCCACTTGTTGTGGGAATTGACGCCACTTGTTATGTTGCCTTTTGCTTTCAGTTGTCTCGTGAGCTGAGGTTGTCTTAATTTGTCAGAGAAATGGCTGATGGCCTGTTCCAGAAGCTAAATGCGCCTCTTGAAAATATTTTCAATAAATCCGTTCAATATTTAATGCATGTCTTACTCGTACTTGCATTTATATATTTAAGTTGTTGAATGACAGCTTGATTATTTCCAGCAAGTCAGCAACTGATAGACTTTATCTTGAAAAGAATGTTTCTTTACTCTGATGCAACTGTTTGACAACGTCAACATGATTCCAAAGCTCCTTGATCTTGCTGTAATGATCCGGCAAAAGTTGGAATTACCTGCAACATATCTGTTTGACAAATTGTGACATTACAAAACTAGGCATATGTCGTGCTGACAACCGGGAGGTGTTAGGTTTAGTAGAAGGAGTCAATCCTCGCACGCCTCAATACTGAGGGAGCGGTTCAATTATATAATAACGGAGTACAAGGCCAGAGTGCCTAGGGTACATCAAGCGTGAGAAGTAAATACAATAATCAGGCAATTAAGGATCGTAACTATGCATGACAGGAGTAGTTGAGAGTATGTCTTGATTTAATTCGTTTCCTAGCCCCCCGCAAGATGGGACTGAGAGAAGTTGAGGCCCATCTTGAGTAAAAGACGGCGGAACATGGACTTATACAGGGCTTTGGTGAAAATGTCAGCAAGCTGAGCAGTGGAGGAGATGTGTCGGGTGACAATGTGGCCAAGGATGACTTTTTCCCGGACGAAGTGATAGTCAAGCTCAACATGCTTGGTTCTCATGTGAAGAACTGGATTGGTGGCAAGATACAAGGCACGGTGGTTGTCACTGTAAAGAGTGGATGGTTTGTTTTGAGGCAGATGAAGATCCTTGAGCAGTTGGGAGAACCAGGTGAGCTCAGCCGCCGTGAGTGAGAGAGCACAATACTCGGCCTCTGTGCTGGACTTCGACATTGTGGGTTGTTTCTTGGAGGACTAGGAGACACATGTTCGCCCCAGGAAAATGCAGTAGCCGCTTGTACTCCGGTGTGTAAGAGGGCAGCCAGCCCAATCAGCGTCGCAGAAGCCGGTGACAGATAAGTCGAGATCTTTGTAAATTTGAAGACCCATAGAGAGGGTCCCTTTTACGTATCTGAGTAGGCGTTTGACGAGCGTCATGTGGGTAGTAGTCGGGCAATGAAGATACTGCCAGGCGAGGTTAACTGCATATGTTAAGTCAGGTCGTGTGAGGGTTAGGTACTGTAAAGAACCCACAATGTGTCGATAGGAGGTAACATCGGCGAGAGGGGACCCTGGGTCCCTGAGAGTGTCGCGCAGAAAAGAAGCATTGCTGGGGGTAGAAATTGGCTTGCAATGAAGCATGTCTTCACGTCCTACGATATCCAGAGCATATTTGGTATGATGAAGAAGAAGCCCTTGAGAGTTTTCTTCAGCTTGAACGCCCAGGAAGTAATGGATGGGGCCTAGGTTCCGCAGGGAAAACTCCTGTTCGAGGTGAGTAATGATTTCAGTCACCATGGAGCGGGAATTACCAGTGATGAGGATGTCATCAACGTATAGTAGTAGGTAGACTATGGAGTCCTTGATGTTCATAACAAAGAGTGACGAATCTGCAGCGCTGGATGAGAAATCGAGTTCTGTGAGAAAGCGAAACATGCGATTGTACCACGCACGAGGTGCCTGCTTGAGATCGTAAAGGGCTTTGTGGAGGAGACAGACATGCGTAGGTTTGGAGATGTCAGAGAAGCCCGGAGGTTGTTCCATATACACTGTTGTATGAAGGGTGCTGTTGAGGAAGGTGTTGCAGACGTCTAACTGTTGAATTACCCATCCTTTTGACACAACAATGGACAGTATCGTCTTGATGGTGGGGGATTTAACAACTGGACTAAAGGTTTCTGTGAAATCGATTCCTTCTTCTTGATGGAATCCTTTGGCAACGAGACAATCTTTGAGTCGCTCGAGAGTGCCATCAGTGTGTTGTTTGGTTTTGAAAACCCATTTGCACCCAATGACGTTCATATGGGGTTGGCGTTCAACAAGAGTCCATGTGCGGTTGAGGTGAAGGGCGGAGAGTTCGTCAAGCATGGCCTGCCGCCAGCCAGGATGGTGGAGAGCCTGGGTAGCAGATTTTGGGGTTGAGATGTAGGCGGTAGTGTGGAGAGCGTATTTGGGATTAGGCTTGTGGATACCGTGCTTGCTGCGGGTGGTCATGGAGTGTGAATTGGTAGAGGAAGAGGCAGGATTGATGGGTGAGATCAGAGAGGAAGGGATTGCTGGAGAAGAGGTGGGAGTGGAAGAGGGGGTAGCTGTGGGATCATGTTCTGGGTTAGGTGGTTCTTCTGAGGTGGGAGCAGCAGGATCAGGCGGTGCTTCGAAGATGGGAGAAGCAGGAGCAGTAGGAGTGGAACTGTGTGTACTGGTGAGGGAAGAAGAAGGATCATGTGAGGTGGAAGAGTTACCATAGTTGTTGTCGGAAGCAGTGGGAGTAGGGTCATGGTCTTGGAAGGAGGAGTAGGAGAGTTGCAGGTTCTGAGGGGTCGACTGTTGTTGAGAGAAAGGAAAAGAATTTTCATGGAAGGCGACATGCTTGGATATATATAGGCGTTTGGTTGGGAGGTGAAGACATTTATAGCCTTTATGTGTAGAGCTATACCCCATGAAGATACATGGTAAAGAGCGAGGGTCGAGCTTGTCGGCGGCATAGTCACGAAGACAAGGGAAGTGAAGAGTGCCAAAGGTCCGGAGATGAGAGTAGGGGGGTGGTTTGTTAAATAGGACCTCAAAGGGAGACTTCATGTCTAGCAGGGAGGTAGGAAGGCGGTTGATTAAGTAGACAGTAGTGCTGAAAGCTTCAAACCAGTATGACTTTGGCACCTGAGCTTCAAACATCATGGCGAGGCCAAGTTCTACAACATATCGATGCTTCCTTTCGACAACCCCATTCTGAGAGGGATCATGAGGACGTGAGACCTGATGCAGTATACCAGAGCGCGATAGAAAAGATTGGAGAGCATGATTCAAGAATTCACCACCGCCATCACTTTGTAATTTCTTTACCTTAGCATTAAACTGAACTGATACCATGGCACAGAATGAAATAAAAATTGAACAAAACTCATTTTTATGCTTCATAGGAAATATCCAGTTGAATCTTGAAAAATCATCTGGTAACCATGATAAGAAGAAACCGAAGCCTTGCCCCAGACATCACAGTGAAGCAGTTCAAACGGAAATCTAGCCTTGGTATGGCTATGGAGAACTGGTAGTTTTCTACTTTTGCTGAGTTCACAGCTATTACATAAACTAGAAACATGCGAAGAGCTAGAAATCAAGTTTTGTTGAACTAGATAATGCATAATAGATTTGTTTGGATGTCCTAGTCGTCTGTGCCAAACGTCTCCTGTGGCTTTGACAAATCTGTTGGAGAAAAAGGCCTTCGAAATGGAAGCAGGCAGGTAGTAGAGACCATTATTGCAATTCCCTTTAGCAAGAACTTGATTCGTCTTGGAGTCCTTAATAATAACAAACTTGTTAGTAAAAATCACATAGCATCGGAGCATGGAGGTTAGTTTTGAAACAGACAACAGGTTCCTCTTGATTTTAGGAACAATGAGGACATATTGTAGAGGGACATGAGTTAGGTTGTCCAAGACTTTGTCCCCGATGTGTGAGATGGGTAGAAAATCACCATTTCCGACCATTATAGAACTCAAATTTTTGTAGATGCGAAGATTGTGAATGTTACCTGAGTTCTGGGCTATGTGATCAGTGGCTCCCGAATCGATATGCCAATCTGAGGATTTGAGGTCATTGAGGCGGAGTGCTGCTAGAGCAACACTTGTATTTTTTGCAAGGGAGTGAGGTACAGAGGCGAGTTGGAAGTTGTTATCATACCTGTGCCAACACTTAAGAGCAGTGTGGCCACGTTTCTCACATATCTGACAGAGGGGAAGTGAGGAGTTAAACTGATTTCTGTTGGTTTGAGAAGACGAGCTGGTACCACGACCTTGAGAGTTGAAGTGAGCAGCGGTGTTCCCTGGGCCACTGCCTAGAATACCCTGAATATAATTGTTAGATTGGCGACCACGACCACGAGCTGTAGGACGGCCACGACCATTGAAGTTGGTTTGGTTGTAGAAGTGCTGTTTTGTCACATTAAGTTGATTGTCAGGAGCCTTATTGGAGTAGAAAGCAATTGGAGGGGGAAGACTCCTCCTGGATTTGCGCCGCTCGAAGTCTTGTAAGAGTGGAATGAGGTCCATGAAGGAAGGGACATGTGGCTTGAGCATAGAGACGACAAAGCCTTCATATTCATTGCTGTCGAGACCATTCAGAAGTGTAAAGACCTTTTCTTGGTCATTCACTTCATAGCCAATGGCGTTGAGATGATCACAGAGAGTTTTAAACTTCCGTATGTAGTCTGTGAGAGAATCAGATCCTTTGGTGAAGGTTCTTAATTGGGACTTGAGTTCGAACTCCCGAGATTGGGATGACTCAGAGAATTTCTTCGTGAGGGTCGACCAGACTTCATGAGAAGTAGAACACCCAATGATGTCACTCATCACCTCCTCAGTGAGCGAGCTTGAGATCCATCCTTTGAGAAGCCTGTCGGTGCGCAACCAAACTTTGTGTCTGGGGTTGGCGTAGGGTAAGCCTGATTCATCGGGGATGAGAAGTGGCGGCGGAGCTTCAGTGCCGTCAAGGAACCCTTCAAGACAGTAGGATTCAGCCAGGTTCTTAATCTGGGACTCCCAGAGTAGAAAGTTATTAAGGTTGAGTTTGATGGACAGAAAATTAGCAATGTTCAGTCCTACAGGGTAGGGGTAGATGGAGGTGGAGGAGGAAGAGGTTTCAGGAGCTGACATGGCTGGGACAGGTTTGAAGGAAGATTACTGGTTTTGCTGAGTAGAAAGAAGTCGGAAAAGGTTCTGTCGAGTAGAAGGAAGAGGTCCAGGAAGTTCTGTAGAAGGATGCCGGCTAGGGCTTTTCAAAGCTCTAATACCATGTTAGGTTTAGTAGAAGGAGTCAATCCTTGCACGCCTCAATACTGAGGGAGCGGTTCAATTATATAATAACGGAGTACAAGGCCAGAGTGCCTAGGGTACATCAAGCGTGAGAAGTAAATACAATAATCAGACAATTAAGGATCGTAACTATGCATGACGGAGTAGTTGAGAGTATGTCTTGATCAATCTTTTTGTGTTGTTTGCGGAGGGAATGATGGTGCCTTGTGCCTTGTCTCACGGGGTTTAGGCCTAAGAAAGGCACCTCGTTGACCAAACGAAAACATTGTCTGTGAATAAATTTTGACGGGTAAAGGGGACACCGATAATTCATTTTGGGTGTTTCACATTCGACATGTCTGTTCAATGAAGTGCCGCTGTCATGTGGACGACCATTGCCAAGTGGTCTTTGAATGCAAGTATTATCGTGCTCAATGCAGAACAAGGCTTGCGCAAGAAGACAATCGAAAATAGATGGAGCAATGTGTGGAAGTAGTGGGACTTTTTTGCAGGGGAGGCACATGCCACCGCAGGCGCTCACTCATTTTTTGCAGAAAATGCTCCCAGTTTAATGCGGGCTGGTCTGGACAAGTCGCACTCCTCACTATTGCTAGGGAGGGAAAAGTATAATTTGACCGGCATGTGAGATTAGGCTGCGGCTGCTGCTGCTGCCTACGGCAGCCCTCTTCTAGACCAATTATTGCTATCTATTGTAATCTCAGTAGAATGTGCCTAGGGTTGAAATATGGGCAAAACACACGGGGGTTGGTCTTTGGTAGTTGGGAGAGGGAGTGTTAAATCATTGAAATGCACGAAATAAACTGTATTCTATCTTTGAGAAAAACACAAATACAGAACGCTGTGTACCACTCATCCCCTCTCCTTACATTAACTTTTCTTCTGCTGCCCACGGTGGCACGATGCAACTGAATGTTGCAAAAACGTATCCAATCGACACACGGAGTGCTTCACGGTTTGCTGCTAATAAAAATACCGAGTAGTTTTGCTTCTTTCCTTATGCCTTCCCTGGACAAAAAATATACGATCGTCCATCCCCTAGTGATCAAAAGTGGATCCATCGGATGGAGAATGAGACTGACGCAGCGCTTCTGGGGATGTCTGTGCGTTTCTGTGACCGGTGCCAGCATTGCCATGGCAGGGGCAGAAGAGGGTGCATCGGAGATGACGTTTTGGATTAGTACGTCTATTGTGGGTAACGCCAATGACTACCTCTACTAATGGAGGTGAAACCATTGTGGATTTTTGAAATGGTTTGTGGAGAAGCTACTATACTCAGATGGAAGGATCAACCAAAGTATCGACAGACAGTGATATCTCTTCTAAGGATAAAGACGCATGCAATACACTATAGAAGATTGGCATTGATTTAACCTACTGTTGTATGAAAGGAACCTCTAATGATAGCTTCAACCGAGACTCCATGGACTCTTCATCTGCGCAATCTTCGCATTCAATACCTGATACTTAGTTCTAAAACATACACCATCAATCAGATTCTGAACCATCTTCTCTACGGAGTTCTAACGAATGCCTAACTGGTAACCATTAATCTAACTTTGGATGTTTTAGATGATTACATAATTGGGACGGATGATATCTATCTTGTACATGATGATGATGTCTCCGAAGTATGACTTGTATTAGAAGCAAAAATTGTTGAGCCAAGCCTTGGGCAATTTGCAATGATAATAAAATTAGTCGGACACATCATAGGATATCTAACTCTCTGTGAGAGACTTAAACTCCTATGGCGTCCTGTTGGTAGATGGAAGGTATATGACTCATTCTGAATACTTTCGTAGTACAATTTCATTGCAATTTTGATTACATCAACACCCTTATTGGTGAGCGTTGGTCTATTTGCGGTTGTTGTCCAATGGTTTCGCAGTGGTCCAAGGATTTCATTCCTTCTGAGGAAAATTTGGAAGAAAAAATAATTGTTTGGGCCAGAGTCTTGGACCTCCCTTTCCATTTAGCAACCGCATCATGTTTGAAAGAATCAGAGATGTTCTTGGGAAATTATTCACAGTAGATGACTATACAATCAACTATTCTCATAGTCGGCTTGCAAGGATATCAGTAGAGACTGATACAACAAAACAAGTGCAGCCGGTAGTTGTGATCGATGGATGTGTCTATCAAGTAGAATATGAATCTCTTCTAGTTTTGTGCCATCTTTGTGGTAAGGTAGATCATCAACAAAACGATTGTTGGGCACCTTCATCAATGGTTACTCGTTCAAGACCAAAATTTTTGGATGATTCAGGTAAAGTAGAATTCATTTAGAATGAAGAAGAAGATAAATTGGAGGTAGATTATGGTAAGAGTATTCACTGACACCCCTTGTCCCACACAGGCCTAAGGCAACCTCACCAACAACCCACTCCACCACAACAAGTTAGTTGTTTTACCATGTTAAACGATGATGCAACACTAAATAAGGAACAAGAAGAGATAACACTAGAGATTTCTTCTTCGTCTCATACTGTTGATTCAATAACTCTAAAACTTTGGACACATAAACACAAACAAACAGTTTCTACAATAGTACAAGAAGAACAACCAAGTGCTAGTAGTGAACCACTAGTTGCTAATGCTTGCACAGATGAAGTCTTGGGTCATTCTCTACTGGAACAATCGACCAATCATATTGATGTAAACCTTGATGTTGATAAGGTTATTACTCATATTCCTATTGCCACAAACGTCATGCAGAAAATAATTCAGCTACACATATTGAAACTTCAAGTTTCACATTGGATGATCCTCGTATTGTAGCGATAGAGACTTATATTCCTTCGAATCTGTCCCACACCTCATCGCATACATACATTAGTAAAATTGAAGGATGACATCGTGGAAGTAGTGGTAGGATGAAGACACCCCCATATCATATGCGTAGTTAGGCTAGACTAATCAAGGATATTGAGGATGATGATGAACTAAGAGGATCTTTTGAACTGTCTACATCAATAGATGAACACACAATGTTGGAATGTTAGAGGTATTGTTGATGCATGTACACAAGAATGACTCTTTGATATCTCACAAAAACATAAACCTAAATTAGTAGGTATCCTAGAACCTCAGATCTCTAGATTGCAAGTAGAAATTTCCACTACAAAACTGAGTTTCCAGTTCATATCATGTGGAGGCTAGGGGCTTTTCAAGAGAAATTTGGATCTTGTGGTAGCATAATAACATCCACGTATGTATTATTAGATCTCATAGATAGATTATCCATTGTTGTATCAACAAGTATTATTTGACTATTCTATATGTCAATCCACACCCACAACTGAAACGACTACTCTGGAAACATTTGCCAAGATCAAACAACTCCATTCACTTGCCATGGGTAGTAATGGGGGATTTTGACACAATGTTAAATTCTACTGAAAGAGAGGAAGTAATTGTTGGGTTTTAGGATAGGCAGAGAAGGCAGTGGAATTTTTTTTCCTCCCCAAACCCAAAACAAGGAAACACGTCAACATCTATACAATAGGAAAGGATGGTTTGTGGAATCATACCTTGTCCCGAGGCTTGCTCGACGACAATACCTCGCGGCTTGCGCGGTCTTCACCTCCAGTCTTGGACGGTGTCTGTGCAGCTCCTGGTCACACCGGGACTGACGACTCCTGGTCTCACCGGGACTGTCGGGATTGACAGCTGTCCTCCGAGCGGAAGAAATCTCCCGCCTCTTAAGTAGTCCACACGGACCACCTGGAACTCCAATCTCCTTGTCCACAAGGAATTGGAAGGAGTCACACCCTCCTGTCCGCGTACTAGTCGCCAACACACTCTCCTGCCACCAGTCGCAACTGCAGTTGTCTTTCCCTTGTTGTGCCTCCCTTTTCGGGTAGCACTTGCTCGGGCTCTCTCGGTTACCAAAACCAGAGAGAACGACAACTTTACAGAGAAACTGGTTGCACTGAGTTGTACTTTGAGAAGCCTCCAATACCCCTATATATAGGAGGGTCATGGGATAGGGTTCTCCATCTCGGGCAATGTAGGACTAAAAAACAGGAGTAGAAGGGTTCGAGATTTTCCACAAAACAACCAACTCACAACCTGAACTGATCGTTTCACAACTGAAACGGTCGGTTGGGGACCTGAGCTGGTCGGTTGACACCTCAACCGATCGGTTGGGACACCTCAACCGGTCGGTTCAGAAATGAACCGGTCGGTTCGTGGTCCTGGTCAGTTCCCGATTGACTTTCCATCTTTTATTTCTAATTGGTATCAAATACCAATCCTTGTTCCAATCAAATTGGGCAAGTGAAACGAAAGGAAAATTCTCACCAATCCTACTTTCCCAACTTGCTCGGTTGCACCAGTTGAATCGATCGTTTCAACACTTGAAGCAATTGTTTCACCCTGTCCTGAGCCGATCGGTTCACCAAGCTGAGCCGATCGGTTCATCACATGAGCCGATCGGTTGGTAGTACATATTGTGCAGAAACAGTCAATTATAGTTTCAATCAATTCGATACTCTAATCAATCTGTCCAACACCTTGAACACTATGATTTTGAGCTATCAATCAATTGAGTGTTTAATTGAACACTAAACTCCTTTAGTAATCAATCTAAACATTGTTTGTGGACAAAACTCCTCTTCCAGGTTAAATCCTATGTGTGTGACCCTGCAAGTCTATTTCACGTTGGCAGTGAAAGTCCATAACACTTATGACTTCACAAGCAAAGAGCGGTGCCTAGTCACTCATCAGTGCTACCCAAGTGAAAGTAGAAAGTTGGAGAACAACTTTCAATCCTACAATCCATGAATGGTGTTACAGCGAATGTATAATTCCTTTGTCACTGATATCCCGAATGAACTCGAGGCATGGAACAGTCTACCTGTCAACGTTCATTCACTTTCTTGATCTCAGAGTAGATTGAACGAGATATGTATGACATCAATATCACATACCGATTCACACATGCGTGCGCACACCTATCTCAATCCTACTCATCAAGTGGCCTTGGATATCAAACTCCCTCAGGAAGGACAAATCCCATATCTATCACTCACCCCTCAAAAGCCCCATGTGTCAAAGCCACCCAATAATCACCTTTATAACAACCCATGTTTCAGGACTGCGTTTGATGATGTCAAAGTGTGCCCAACGACATGTGTTGAGTGTAGTGATTTCAGGTCAAAGAATCACACTCACCACCATCACTGTGAGTACTGACTGTGACTACCATGTCATGGTTCCATGTGTCAAACTCACGGTGGGTCTGTCCGGTATACTTGTTCTCTAACAAGTACCTATGTGTTTGGTTTGATATCTCTATATCATGACTAATGAGATTCTGTCATCAACCAACACCACAATCTAGTCTTGTGTGTCATTGCTGTCTATCTACCTTCCACAATGACATCCGACTAGGGACATAACAAGAATGTACAAACTCTTAGCATCCATATGATCTCATCGTTCAGGTCCTGAACCTGAAGCATACGTCATTGAGTACTGTCATTCTCTAGACATTCAATCTGTTCTGTCACTATCTCATATGACTGAACCAGAAAGAATTGGAAGCTTGCCTTTGATGTTTATCAAATCAATCTTAATGTATCCCACCAATCATCCCATGATTGGCTCTCAGGGCATACATACCAACAGTAATATGTTTAGCTTCAGTGAAGCCAATGATTCTCACACATGTATGTTACAAGCTAATTTATTTGATCTTGGCTTCCTTGGCCATTCTTTCACCTACTAATCAAATTCGTTACATGAACACTTGGAC
Source organism: Alisma plantago-aquatica (assembly GCA_963693085.1). NCBI lineage: Eukaryota > Viridiplantae > Streptophyta > Magnoliopsida > Alismatales > Alismataceae > Alisma > Alisma plantago-aquatica. The sequence goes on along the minus strand of OY856411.1, from coordinate 728,556,702 downwards.
TGTGTCTTGGGCAATTCCAGATGAATCACATTGTCTTATCTCTTTATTGTGTCTCATATGACAAGTATACAATCAAATCATAATCCATTACTGTTCCATAACACTCAAAGAGACAAATACAACTATGTATTCAAAACCAAGGCTAGTTGGAATGGCAATTACTCCTTCACTTCTATGCCACATTTGATCTAGAAATCAAATATAGATTTTACTAATGCTATGGCAGATGCTACCCCAGATATAATCCAATGGGATAAGTCCACTATGCGAGAACCTCAAATATAGAAGCATGGTTTACTTAATAGCATTGAGTCCTCTCAATTTGAACAGGTGGCCAATTACACTCCAGAGTCAAACATATTCTGTAACCCTTCTCCTTCTCCAGCCGTCTTTACTTCAGCAGACCACCACCTCTTCGATGGAGAAAATCGCCAGGAGGACGATCGTAAAGTGCGCCTTTCAGGTCTTGTACTCGATCTGGATCGCGGAGACGCCTCGGCGGTCATATATCTCGCATGCCTCTTCTCCGCTGCTCACGCTTACGCTATTCTGGGCTTCCTTCTATGCTATTCCTCTGCTTTCGGGATTGTCCTTGTCTCTGCGACCGCTTCTCTTTTAGGCAAGACACGTCCCTTTGGCAAGACTCTCTACTCCGGCGTTCGCTTGGGCTTTCAGCGCCTCCCGCCCTTACTCTTCCTCCGATGGGCTGTCCGGGACTCAATGACTCAGTTTCTATCTTTACTCTTGTTCCCTGACATTACCGATCCCATTTCGGTTTTGAAACTTTTCGTCAAAGTTAAGCTCATGCCTTACTCCCTGACAGCGCCTCCGCGGGATCATTTGCGCCACTCCGGAACCCTAAAGTACACTCCAGAGTCAAACATATTATGTAATGATCTATAGACATAATATGAAGTTCTAGTATCTACTAAATGAGCAAAACTTCAATAGAAGACTCATATACTTTGTTTAAAATAAGGTGATGCAAACACTTCTTACTTTCATGCATCAATCAAGACATGATGTTAAAGAAATATGATCAATAGGTTGTAGAATGATAGTGGTGATTGGGTTTCTCATCCAATCTAATTCAAATAAACTTGTGCTATAATTTTTAAAAATTAATTTCAAGCTTTTGTTATGACTCCATGACACCTTATGAATTTATTGCCTACAATATCTAATCCTCTTTCCATTAATGAAACACAAACGATCTAGAAAATTATGCCAGAGTTAGAAACCCATGCAACTCCTAAATCTATGGGTAAGTGGAAGGCTACATGTCCAAATGGTGTTGATATATAATTTCTTATCCGCAACTAGTCCACTATTAAATTATCTTTTGTTTAATGTGACAAATTCTTGTGCTGGATTTCCTTTACCACATTCCATGTGCAATGCGTTTATGGTGCTTATACCCAAGGTACCTTGTGGTGTCCTAACATAAAAATCTACAACTATATCACTGAACAATTTGTGCCTCAAGTTATCTTCTAAAATCATTAAATTTTATGCCTGAGTGGATAAATCGTGCTGAATCTAGTTTTGTACCTGGATAAAAAAGTATAGATACATCATTTTGTTACAAGAGCTCATCCATTCTATGAGGAAGCCAAAAGGCGCAAAGTCAATGGCCATAATTTGACTTAAATAAGGCTTATGATCGTATGTCATGGTCTTTCATATTGGACACAATTATTCAATCCGGTACACCTACACCATTGGTTAATCATATTATGAATTATGTGTGCGGTGGACGGATCAACATTGTTTAGAATGGAGAGAAATTACCTAGTCTCAAAACTTCAAGGGGACACTGTCATGGTGATGCTTTGTCTCCATACTTATTTGTAACAGGTTTGAATCGCTTGAGTTTTCTATTTGAAGAAAAAGTACATGATAAGATATAAAAACCTATCAAATTATCTAGGCATGGTCCTAATATATCACATGTAGATTTTGTTGATGATATAATGATATTTGCAAAGGCTAATACAAAATAGATACAACCAGTTCTTCAATGTTTTAGACAATTTGAACAAGCTTCTGGACAATCTATCTTCATAGTTAAGAGTCATATCATTTTTCTCTCCTTCTGTACATGCTTCTTTATAGAGACAAATCCGTTCTACAACTGGAATGACAAACACTACTGATTTAGGAAGGTACTTAGGAGTACTTGTTGTAAATAAATAGATAACAAAGTCCACTTATCAAAAGATATACAACAATCTTGAATCACTAATGAATAGCTGGGCTGCTATAGCCCTAAATTTATTTGGGCATCTCTGCCTAGCAAAGAATGTTCTCTCCAATCCCTACTTTTTCTATGCATACTTGCTGCATGCCTATCCCTTTATGTATAAAGATTGATATGGGTTTACATAGATTTATTTAGAGGCACAATTCTTCTTCAACACCACTATCTTTGGTATCCCGAGATCAAGTCATCACAAATAAAATTGATGGTGGACTGGGAATCAAGTCAATGCATGACTGGAATTTCACTCTCTTAATGAGGTCTACATGGGACCTATAAACTGATGTTGATTTAGTTTGGGCAAGGGGTAATTGGAAGAAATATGAAAGATATTTTCCTTCATCCACACAAAGATGTACCTCTTTTTGGAGAGATACATATGTTTGATGCATCTTGTCCAAAGATCACAACTACAAGGTGGTTATCTTGGGATACATACTTCAATATGGCATGAGGATTGGATTCCATAGGTGACTAATCAACTATCCAGACTTATCACACTAGTTCCTGTGGAGTTGATGGCTTTGAAAGTTGGATGCATGGTCAAGAATGTCTTGAAGCCATCACTAATCTCTAGTGTGCCATGCGGGAACACTCTAACCACCACACAAGATCCACTGCATCGAGACCTCAACTTGATCGGGTGTAGCTTCATACTACAATTGAATAACAATACCCTCTGCCCCGATAGGAGTGTCCTATGCAAAATATGGTGGTCATGGATCTTTTTGGTCATATCCTTTCAATTCCTTGAATTCTCATAGGCATCTAGCCTAATATGATCCAAAATTTCAAGTTCTAACCTGCATTTCCTCTCTGAACTAGATAAATCACCATTTAATCTCCTCAAGGCCTGCTTGTCTTTAAGTTCCAAATCCATGGGTAAATGACATATACTCTCGTATACCAGTCTACATGGGGTTGTGCCAATGGGTGTTTTGAACGCCGTCCAATAGGCCCACAAAGCATCATTCAATTTCATACTCCAATTCGTCCTACTACTTGAAACGATCTTCTCCAATATCCTCTTAACTTCCCTATTGGATACCTCAACTTGGCCTTGAATCTAGGGTGGTATAGAGTTCCTACCTTATGCTTCACTACATATTTGCTCAAAAAAGCTTCACACTTCCTTTTCATGAAGTGATAATCTCCATCACTTATAATCATCATAGATACCCCAAACCTCCAGAAAATGTGATCTTTCACATAGTGAAATACAACATGTGCATCATTAGTCTGGGTTGGAATTGCTTCCACCCATTTTGACACATAGTCAACTATAAGAAAATATAGAGGTTAGAGTTAGTAGACACGAAGGGTCCCATGAAATCTATGACCCAAAGAATAAAAACCTCAACTTCTTGAAACATACTCAGAAGCATTTCATGTCTTCTAGAGATGTCACCCAATAGTTGACATGCGTCATACCTCCTCACAAGGTCATATGCATCCTTAAACAAGAAAGACAAATAGAATCCATTTTATAAAACCTTGGCTGTTGTCCTTGAGATAGAGTGGTTCCCCCCAATGGACATAGAGTGGCAATGGTCAAGTATGCTCTCAAACCACACTCTAGAACACACTTCCTCAATATTCCATCTCTACATTGCTTAATCAAGATGGGATAATTCCAAACATTAAACCTCAAGAAATGGAAAAATCTCTTCTTTTCTTGATATCTCCAATCTCTTAGTAATGCTCTACGGGCCAAGTAATTCACTATATGTGCATACTAAGGGTCTTTGTCTCTCATAACAAAAATCCCTTATTGAAAAAAATTCTCAATAATAGTATCTCCAGACCTGACTCATTCACCCTCCCAAACTGAGACAAATGAGATGCCACTACATTATCCGCTCCATCTTTATCCTTGACTTCTATGTCAAACTCATGTAGTAACAACATTTAGCAGATTAGTCTCATGTCTGCATCTTTTTTTTACAGTAGATACTTAATAGCCACATGGTCAGTCCAAACAATTACCTTTGCCCCTATGAAATATTTTCTAAATTTATCAAAAGCAACGACAATGGATAAAAGATCTTTTTTGTGGTTGTGTAATTGAGTTAAGCATCATTAAGAATTCTCAACACATAGTAAATGATAGAAAGAGCATGATCTTTAAATTGATTTAAAGCACATGATGAGATCCAAGTTTTTGTTGATATAGAGATAGCCCACACATATATGTGGGAGGAGAATTAGTGACACATGAGGGAATCATTAGTAAATAAATTATTATTTGAGTATCCTATCAAACTAATATTGTAGGGTTGTATAGAATTCAACTATGAATCCAACACAAAAGAATGAACCAAACCGAAGTCAAAGTGAGAGAGTTATGACCTTTTTGCTAATCATATCCAGAGATGACTTTTGGTCTGCTTTTTCAGCGACCGCCAAGATGAGCTTTTCCTCGACTGCCGAGATGGGCCTCCTTTGACCGCTGAAATGGGCTTCCCTTGACTACTGGGATGGGCCCGTTGACTGTCGATAATTTTTGTTGCTTGCCTCCAGGATAACCAATCACAAAAAGGGGAATAACTTTTGCTATATATATCCATTTTCAACGAAATTAAGTGCATTAGAACTATAATTTGATCCTATACACTAATGGACCCTTAGTCCGACAAGAAGATGACATGAAAGGCAATTTAGAGGGTGATTTTTGAGTAAAATGTGAAGAACATCTAGAGATCGACGAACTAGTCATAGATTCTTTGTGGTAAGTAGTTCTAGATAGTAGATCCCTTCTCTTTTGCCTCTTTGCTTTATCAAGATCTTCTATTCAACTCATTGGAGGTTATGTTCCTCCTTATTTCATCTTCTTCCTTCAACCAGTCTTTTTGAAGCTACACATCTATTTTTGGGCGGCTAGAAGTATGTTTGTGGGCTATAGACTTGAATCCAAGCCTTGTATACCATGAATCAAGACTTACGAGGATTAGGTATGAGGCCAGTGACCTAGGATTAGATCTAGGTGAGTGGGTACTTCCTTTAAATAGTAAATTGCAAAAAATTAGTTTAAATCAACTATAATCTTCAACTTTTTCTATACGCAATAATGAAACCTAAATCTACTTTTCAATTTTAGATTTTATGAGATGATCTAGAAATGGATTATACGCAATAATGAAACCTAAATCTACTTTTCAATTTTAGCTTTTATGAGATGATCTAGAAATGGATTAAAGCATTATGTGATGAATTTTAGATGTTGAAATCACATTGGAATTGGATGTAAAACATCTAGAATGGAATTTCCAAAGTTATCACAAAAATTATAAAAACACACTGAAATCTAGGGTTTCCAATTATGATTGAAATTGTCATATAATTGAATGAAGAAATTTGCCAATATGAATCTCCTCATTTGTAAATGATTGTTTTATTAGAATTCTTAGACAAATACTTTAGTTATTATATTATAATTCATTTGATTCTATCAATGTTTGCTTGATATCTCAGTAAAGAGGGTAAAATCCTATATCTGCCAGTAAGTCAAAAGATTGCCAGTAGACATCATGAAATCCAACAAATATGATTCTTTTAAATGTGACAAACTTATTTATTAAATGTTATTCTTGATTCATAATATTTTAGTGAATGGTGTGGAAAAATTAGTTCAATTTATTCCTGGGTTTCATATATATGTTCTCTTATATGTGAACTGTTGAAAGCGGTCTTATTCAATGAATGTTTATGACACATTAAATCCTTATGCAAGTCATGTAATTTGTGAATGAGGCAAATGAAACCCTAAGGATAAGGAATTCTATGAATCAAGTACTGTGATATTAGTGTTTCTCAGTATGAGATGTGGTGATGCTCAATAGTTCAGTTGTGGCACATATTACAGATGATCAATGAAATGAAATGTTTACAAAGGTAAACTAAGAAATGTTGATGTGATGATTGAATCATGATTTTAAAGAGTAAATTAGACATTTAGATGCCCTGAACACTGTAGAATCCTTCATAGGAAGGTCTACACTGTGAGGAGGAAATGACTTCCCGATTGGATGTAGTTCAGATAGCCAGATTGTATCAGTAAGGTGTAGGGGTCTTGATCGGTAGGGCAAACTCCTTATGACTAGGTATCCAACATCAACTGGGAATGCCAGTGGTGCATGTGTTGTTGGTCAGTTGATTGGCCCTTGTAGAACCAATGATGCAAAGATAATATGTGTTTGAATCTCCACCTGAGTACCCAAGTTTAGAGGGGGAGTTAAGATATCTGACTACTCCATTAGTTGCCAAGAGCCAGACGTGGTGAGGCCCATTGCAGAGGGGGCTTACTCGAGAGATAGTCTTAGGAACCCAGTCATGCTTCTAAGACTTATACAATGAGATCATAGATTGCTATGATGCTTTCATATGTTGTGGTACACTTCATGTGAGATCTGGCATACTAAGATGAAATAGAGGTTAAACAAGAGTGTGCAAGCATTCATTATTACTTTATAGTTATCTAGGGTAACCTGCCATTTATATGTTTGTGAGTTACTAGTTCCCTTGTGATTATTCAAGCATGTGCAATTATTAATTTACCCCTTGTGCTTATCCAAAGCAATCCTGCCAATTATATATTGGTGAATGATTATTACACAAGCATTACTCAAACAAGCTCCTTCTTGGGACTTAGGCTTCCACAAGCCATACCTCAGCATCATTCTCATTCTTATGACACTATAACACTTGAGGAACATTTATCATGTAACATTTGCAAGGTAACCCCTTAAATTGGGTAAATTACACTTTAGTCCAAAACATGTAAAAAAATACCATTTCAACATTATTCAAATAGGACCAAAATTGAAACATAAGCTCTCCTTTAGTCTTAATTACTTTTCAAAAGATAAATACAAGAATCTAAATGACTTACTTAAGCAAAACTTCTAGGGTTAAGGCATAACCCAGGTCAGGGATGTTACAATGCTTTCCTTTTTTATTTTTCCTCTTCCCCCTGTTCTTTAAGCCCTTAAGCTTAGCCTCATAGTCTCAAGGTTACCTTTTAGTTCTTGTGGGAGAATTTTGAATAGGAAATTTGATTCTTTAGTGTATGTAATATTCTTTCAAGGGTTGTCAAAGGACATAAATATACTACAAACGTACTCTTTCTCACTATATGCTTTCCTAAAGAACCTATTCCATTGATAATAGTAAAAAATCTAGAATATGTTTCGGAAACAATCTCGTTATTTTCAATAGAATAATTCTAATAAATATATCTATCCTTTGTTCCTCTCCTTGCACTTAACTAATACCTCGGTTAGTATGGAAATATTTTTGAATAAGATTCAAGCCTAAGAGACCCGTAATGTGAAATATAGTCCAAGCATGCACAAAAAAAATAATAACAACCCCTCATCGATAGATCCAACAACTGCTAAGGCAATAACTAATTGAGAACATATTTGGTAAAGGAGACTAAAGTTCTATTAGGAAAACTTTAAAACATTACAAGTATTTTCTCTCGCTCTCAATTTCATGCCTACAATACAGTTCATTAACCCACTCTCATTCTCTCCCCCTTTTGTCTATATTTTTGCATTCCCATTATTGTCCTACAATATTAGCACACATTGGCACACCTAATGTTGCCACACATCAACACATTATGCCAAACAAATCAACCCCTTATTCATAGTACTTCCATTTACTAAATAAGACTATCCCAAAAGATAAGGTCAAACTACATAAGGCATGACAAGGGGATAAGGGTAATCTATTGGAAAGGAAAATAGAGATATAATGTCATACTAAATTTATAGTAGGAGAGGATAATGCTAAATTTTATCTTAGACTCCAACTCTATCAAATTTGGACTTCTCTAATATTGCTAGATAATTTGTAATATCTTAAAAATTAGGATAAGAGACATTATTCCCTTATTTTCCACCTTGAACCTTATCTGGTGAAGCTTATGTGCTTCTACAATAAAATGTGCTCAAGTTCTTATTTTATGAATATGTCCTTAGAAGCTACTTCCATTTCTAGATTAACTCTACCATACATGCCTATTCTTAGTGTGTGTTTGGGTATGGTTGGCTAAACCCTTCATGTGAGAGCTCCTCAGCTTGTATAGTTTGATAAATTGCATTGCCTCCGCATGTAGTTGGAAGAACCACATCCTTCATACCTTTGGACTCCATGTCATAGGGATGCACCTTATTCAAGCCTCACCTATTTGACGGTAATACATGGTTGGTCCTACCACATCTTCCTCTTTCCAATAGTTGACAACTTTGTCAATGTAGTTATGGAAATTTGTAGCCTCACACTTCACAACACCTGAGAGTAGAATACTCATAATGCTATTTGGATTAATGGCAGCCATCACCTGTGGCACTTCTTCATCTACACCTCCCATGTTGGTATATGTTCCATTAGCTACTCCTCTTTTATTTACTATATTTCCATCCAGCCGATATGATCCATTAGACAAACACTTTTCATGATCACTTACACCCTGCAGATGACTTGCACAACTCCACCTCGAATTGATATATCACAACTAGTGGATTTGGGTCCTCTTAGATATTAGATTCCTATTGAGATCACGGGCATATCCAACCTCAATATGTGTGACGTGTTACATCATATATCTTGGTAGGATGCATACTAAAACAAGAACCCAAGTCTAATATACCTCCATGATAAGTACATGATTCAATATGTTAATAAACATTAAGCGGTCAACGTGCGGACAACGCCTTGTAACTGGTTAAGCAATAAGTGGATGGTTTTTGAAAAAGGTTTTAGTTTGTTATATGATTTTGTACAAAAGTACACATACATGTATACAAATACTATATTTTTGGAACTTTAATACATATTTATACACCCAACCCAACAATAGTTACACTCAGATTCTTTATAGAACAACTATAAAACAATGATTATAGCTGTTAGTTAGTATATATATACACATATATATGATTTCATAATAAAGTTGACATTGAGTTTTTCTACTAGATGACTCCCATTAGTAGTTTTTGACATCATAATATTTTTATTGCCACCAATTCTTTCTCATATGCTTGCATTAATCCAACTCAGATACCACTTACAACAAATTTTGTAGAAGATTCAAGATAGGTTTGTCAATGGGGAGGGTATACCCATTTACCCTTTATCAATACCATGTAGGGCAAGGGTAAGGTAAAGGTTTTTGTTACTCGTTCCCTATTTACTTATTTTCCAATTCCCACTACATTATAAGGGGAGGGTAAGGTATATGCATTATCCATACCCATTTACCCACACATAATTTAAATGTGTATAATATATATTATATGGGGGCTTCTATCTAAAATTTTCACCCTAAATTTTCTAACAGGACTGCCTCCCTCACTAGTACATAAATGATATATAACGTCACATTTGATGGTGTCGGTTAAACATAAAAAACTGACACCATAATGCAACCACATCGACTAAATACTACAATTGTCACCAATATGTGAAGTCCAATCAATTTACAAAAGACAAGGGTACCACTTTTATTGTAACATCGGTTTACGTGCCAAAAAACTGACGTCTAAAATTACCCGCAAAATAAAAATTTCAGGGGAAAAATTTTGCCTCCAAAATTTTGAATATGGCCTCGGTTGTACCAAAACCAATGAGACATGTTTTGCGCCATGTCCCCATAAATTTTTTTATCCCTTATTAGTCCTTGATGTTAGTTGAAAATTGACAACTAATCTCCCTTCACGAGACAAAATTTATCCCCTCATTACTCATCAATTTTTGATAAAGAACCGACAACTAGGTGTTTTTGCCGTTGTCCCCGTGAAAATATTTTCCTCCCAATTTGCTTTTTCAGCGTCGGTTTATGTTGGGAAACTAACAACTATGGTAACAAAAAAAATTGTTATGATATGTGAATAAACGTTGGTTGTATACCTAGAAGCCAATGACTAAAACCCTAACTGGGTGCAATTTTTTTGTTTAAAATTGGAGTTAGTTATTGATTTTTTTCATGTGACCGACGCCTATTGGTATTAGGCGTCAATTTTGGCAAACAACCTACGACTAAAGGTAACTTTATTACCACCCGTGCAAAATAGAATCTTCCTCTTCTCTATTTAATCACGATTTCATTAGGGCGATTGTCGGTGTCGTCGATCGTCTTCCTCCACTCGAGCTTCCTCACCGCCGTCGCTGCCGCCGATCATCTTCCTCCACTCAGGCTTCCTCACCACCGCCAATGTCACTCCATTGTTGAGTAGCTATTGTGGAGTTGTGTGGAGCTACTGAGGAGTCGTCATCTCTGCTGTGCCACCCCCATCACCGGTGAGGAGTGGTTGGCCACCGCAGGGTCTGGGAGGATGCCACCACCGGTGAGGAGCTCTCCACTCGTTGTCACCACCGCCACTTGAGGAGCTCTGCACTCACTATCGTCAGAGCTCGGGCCCGGCCTGAGGATGATGGAGCTCACCGGTCGCTTGAGGAGCTTCTACTTCCCCTTATGCTAGGTAGGTTTGATATCCCCAAACAACTACCCTTGTATTGTAATAAACATTTATGCATGTTTGAGCCATGAATCTAATTTGACAAATATTTGAACTATATATTAACTTGATAACAATGAAATGTGACCTAATGTGCATGTTGCTATATTTGAGACCTAATCTTGTACATACATTTCACCTCAATCTTGTATTAACTATATTGCTCAAATCTTGTGATCAATCTATCTAAGATATTAAAACCCTAATGTTAAATCTTTGATTTTGTAGTGATGTGTCACCCTAACATCTACATGAATCCATATTGTATGATGTAGATTGATGATGATAATGCATGAGCTAGTTTGAAATTTTGAAATCAATTATGAATCTCTCCCTCCCTAGGTCATGACTAATTTATGTGTACTGATTATCTTGATGATGAACATGCATGGACATTGGAGATGTTGAAATCAATATTTATAGAATATGGCACCTAGACTAGGGTATGATTAAGACTATAAGATGTTGCTATTGTAAATACATACATGTATTTTGTTGTCCTAGAAACCCATCTGAGATTTACTCATTAGAAGTAAATCTTGGATAGTCCCCAGTTTGGTACTGTTCTTGAACACTTAATCTCACTTAGGATGTAATTGTATAATGTATATTCGGTTTTCATGATGTTTCTTCAACACTTTCCCTTTTGTTCTCTAAGTACATATGTTGTGGGCATTTGCCCATGTACATCGGTGTACTTGGAGAACTGTGAGGATATGCTTCCTAAATTTTCTTGAAAATCAAATACACATTATACACTTACTAGTGAGATTAGGTGTTCAAGAATGGGATAGGTGGTACACACATTTATTATATATAAGACCCTAAACCCTAATATTTTCACCCTAAACCCTAATCTTTTAATGCTAAACCCTAATATATACTTGTTTTCTCTTTGATCATAGAATGGATAGACCATGGATGTCCATTCCAAATCACTGCCCCCCAAAATTTACTATTGGTCTTGATTTGTTTATTAGATTTGTAGAGGAACATAGGAAACAAGCTGGAGATAGGTTCTATTGTCCATGTAGGCTTTGCGGTACAACTTGAAAGTCAGCACTGGTGACGAAATCAAAAGTCATGTCATGTGCAACGTATTATACAAGGTTATACAGATTGGTACTGGCATGGAGAGATTTCAAACCTAAAATCAATAGATGTCGATAGCAGTGCTTGTGTGGAAGAAGAAATTACCTCCAATGATGTAAATGTGAACGAATCGGTTCCAATAGACATCATTGATGAGATTCTAGATAGTTGTGGGGTAGAGCACAACAATCTACCTCCCATGTTTAGGTACATTGTGCATGATGCTGAGAGACCATTATATATAGGTTGTACTAAGTTTACGAAGCTTAGTGTTGTGTTGAGATTTTTTTTATCACAATTGAGGTCATTCTTATTCATCCTGCACCTCATGCAGGCCAAAGTTATCATCAAGATAGATTACATCAAACCATCCTCACCAGCATTAAGCCCCACAACACATAGAATCCTCAATACATCATCAAACTCAGTCCTCATCAACAAACCTAGCAAAAACCATAGAAACTTCTAAATAAAATCCTCATCGATCCCATCCTCCCCTATTTCTACCTCCAAAGCTGGCAGAGCAACTATCCTAATCATCAGCAAACTCAAACGCACATGTAAATGTATCATCATCGGAGCAGTCTTCTAAGTCCATGTGAGATGAAGACGTTGAGCTCCGACCATCACAGCTAAGCAGAGCACCCGGGACACCATCACTTGGATGAAACTATGTTGAGATTGTATAAGTTGAAGGCTAACAATAGATGGAGTGACAAAAGATTCACACCATTCTTGTCTTTGTTGAAAGAAATTCTTCCTGAAGGAAATGAGCTTCCAATCTCAACATACGAGTTAAAGAAATTATTATGCCCAATGGGAATGGAGGCTAAGAAGATACACGTATGCTTGAATGATTGTGTATTATTTTTAAAAGGACTATGTAGATTTGAAAGATTGTCCAAAATGTGTGGTGTCAAGGTATAAAATGACAACTTTAGAGAAGTCCAAAACTAGTTCTCTTACCAAGGTGATGTGGTACCTACCTATAATACCATAGTTTCAACGCTTGTTTGCCAATCCGATAGATGCGAAGAATTTGAGGTGGCATGTAGAGGTTAAGAAAAATAATGATGGGATCCTACGACATGCGTCCGATTCCCCATAGTGGAAGATGATTTATTTATTGTACATTGAATTTGGTGAAGAAGTTAGGAATCTAAGACTTGAGCTTTGTACTGATGGGATAAATCTGTACGTGGCATTGAGCAACCAACATAGCATTTGGCATGTTATGCTTGTTATATACAATCTTCCTCCCTGGTTGTGTATAAAAAATAAGTACGTTATCTTGTCATTTTTGATATTAGGCCCTAAACAACCTATAAATGATATCAACATTTATCTTGAACCTCTGATTGATGACTTAAAGAAACTCTAGGGTGAAGGTGTGATGACCTATTATGCTTCATGTAGAGAGACATTTTGTTTGCATACTATGTTGTTTTGCACTATTAATGACTTTTCGGTGTATGGGAATTTGTCTGGATATAGTGTAAAAGGATCTAAAGCATTTCCTATATGTGAAGAGAACACTGATTCAATACTACTAAAAAACATGGCGGAAAGACTGTATATCTTGGTCATCAAAGGTTTCTTCCAAAATTCCATATGTACTGAAGGTTGCACAAAGTGGTCAATGGATGTAATGAGGAATAGAGTGCACTTAAACCTATACCAGGGGAGGTTGTTTATGATAGAGATCACTATGTACCATGCCCACACAAAGTGATAGATCTTTATTCAAGAAGAATTCAATATTTTGGGATCTTCCTTATTGGAGTTCTTTGGCAGTTAGGCATTGTATTGATGTCATGCATGTTGAGAAAAATGTCTATGATAGTGTCATTGGTACTCTGTTGAATATACCAGGTAAGTCTAAAGATGGGATCAAATCCAGAATGGACCTATGTGAAATGGGAATAAGGACAAAATTAATAGAAGTAGTTAGTACTGATCGGAGAACACATTTACCTCCTACTTGTTACATATTGTCTAGAAAGGAGAAGAAAGCTTTTTACGAGTGCTTGGTTAATGTTAGGTACCACATGGTTACCCTTCCAACATCTGTAGATTGGTATCAATGAAAGATCTAAAGTTGATAGGTCTTAAACCTCATGATTGTCACACTCTAATGTAACAAATATTGCCCGTGGCCATTTGATCTATACTGCTGAAGCATGTAAGGTTTGCAATCACCAGACTTTATTTCTTCTTCAATAGTCTATGTAGCAAAGTTATTGATCTTGAGAATCTTGATAAGTTGCAAAGAGAAGTGGTTGTTACCCTATGTCAGCTTGACATGTATTTTCCTCCTTCATTCTTTGATAGCATGGTACATCTTGTTGTCCACTTGACTAGGGAAGTGAAAATGTTGGGACCAGTTTTCTTGCATTGGATGTATCCTTTTGAACAATACATGAGCATTTTTAAAGGTGATGTTTGAAACCATTATCGGCCTGAAGGGAGTATTATTAAGGTCTGTGGCGAGAGAGGTTATGGATTTTTGCAATGACTTTTTGAGTGGTAATGACGCTCCTGTAAATTACAAAAACATTGAGGAGTATTTTGGCAAAGGGATTTTAGGGTCACGGATGAAAGTAATCAACTGTAAGCTATTGGAACAAGCTCACTTGTATATTTTATACAACATCGATGAGGTGAGTGTTTATATCACGAAACATATCAATTTCATCAAGAAACAATATCCTCGAGCCAATTCAACATGGCTCGTTAGAGGGCATAACAAGACATTTATTAAGTGGTTTGAAGATAAAGTTTTACATCAACTATGTCAAACACCAAATAATATTGCTAAAAATATCAAATGTCTCACCTTTAAACCAAAAATGAATGTTATGTCTTATGAAGGGTTTGACATAAATGGGTTCTCATATTACACAAAGCATCAAGATGATAAGAGCGTCGTCCAAAATAGTGGGGTCACCCTTCAATCATCTACATTATTTTTTTCTAGTGCGAAAGATAAGAGTCCATGTGAAGCTAAAATGGCATATTACGGTGTCATTGAAGACATATGGGAGTTTGACTATGTAGATTTTAGAATTCCACTCTTTAAGTGTAATTGTGTTGATAACATCAAAGGAGTTATAGTGGATGAATTGGGTTTCACATTAGTGAATTTTGAAAAGATTGGTGAGAAGAATGAACCATTCATATTGGCATCATAGATGAAACAAGTATTTTACATCAATGATCCTGCAAATGAAAAATGATCAGTTGTTCTTCATGGTAAAAGACAGTTCATTGAAGATCTTGTAGATGAAGAAGACTAGTATGATAAGTATGATGACTCGAGTCCATTCTCAGTTGGAATATTGAAGCTAACAATGACTTATATGTGTGTGGAGATCACACCAAAGGAATGTTAATTGATAAAAGATCCAACGACCGGCCAAGAGGAGAGACGACCAGTTCAAGAGTTTAACCGATCAACTCGGATTGGCAAGCACAGATCTACACCAACAGAAGGTTCATAAATGTGATGTGATGTTGACCTAGGTGGTAGTAATTCCTTGTGTCTTTAATAATTTACAGTAGACATGGCCATAACTATTTCCTTTTATTTTATATTACATGTTTTTGTTGTGGTATATAGCATATATATGATACATATTATATATGTGGTGATTGGAATATATATATATATATATATATATATATATATATATATATATATATATATAAGATGTTTTGCATTAGCGACACTCATGAAAAACTTGATCTACCAAGCGTGGGCATCCCAAGGATGGTGCACCGTCTATCTTGTGGAAATGTGATGGTGATAATGTGGGTCCGCCAAGCGGGATGCATTATTATCATGTTGGCTTTTGGGTCGGGCTTAACTGTGTGGTGTTAATAGGATTAAGCACCAGAAGTATGCAAGTAATCATGGTAAAGAGTTGCACATATTTTTTATCCAAGAATTGCATATGATGCAATTGACAAATGTTGTCTACCTTAATGATTGACTATGGATGTTGGCGTATTGGCTGGGTGATAGTTGAATTATTTTGAATCTTGGCTCATTAAAAGATTGTTTGTTGCAATTTTCCAAATTGATAATTGAGGGTTATCAATTTGATAAAAGCAACGAGAGTGATAGTTAATTAAAGACCTAATCAACATTTTTAAAATTTTGATCAAATAAAATTCAATCAAAAATGAGTTTTTGAAAAAATTTCAAATTCTTTTGTAGAATCAAATGTAAAAAAAATAACAACCATTTTATCTGAGATCGGTCCTTGAGAAGGACAAGCTACATTGGGAACAACTTCCACGACTGGTTCAAGACGTAGAGAATCGTTCCCATACAAGAGTGCAAGCTCTATGTCCAGGAGACACCAGAGCCAGATGCACCCCTTCCCAATGCACCAAGGCCTGACAAGGATGCTTACAAGAAGCATACTGAAGATGTTGTATATGTCAAGTGTCTAATGCTATGCTCCAAGAACTATGAGTTGTAGAGGCAACATGAGAACACGAATGTGATTGAGATGGTCACACATCTCAATAATATGTTCCAAGATCAGTCAAAACAAGAGAGATACGATGTATCCAAGGTGATGTTCAAGTGAAATATTCTAGAAGGAGATCATGTAGGTCCTCATGTACTCAAGCTCATTGGGTATGTGGAGAACCTGTCTAGACTGGGTTACCCCTTGGGTCAAGAGTTGGCCACTGACGTGATTCTACAGTCCCTACTAGAATCATACAGTCAGTTTGTCTTGAACTACAACATGAATGACTTTGAAAGTCATTGAAAAAGTTGTTGGGCATGTTGAGAACAACAGAGGCACAAATGAGGAAAGACAAGCCCAAGTCTTTGATAATGATTAGGAAGACAAAGGGGAAATCTAGAGGCAAATGTAAAGAAAAGAAGAGTTTTAAAGCTGGCCAGAAGCCCAAGTCTTTAGATCTCAAGGCAAAGGCAAAGCTAAGAAGAGTTCTAAATCTTGCCAAAATGCCAAGTCTTCAGATATAAAGGCAAAGGGAGGAGTAAAGAAAAGAGGTGATTGTCACCATTGTCTCTAGTCTGGACATTGGAAAAGAAATTTCCCACTCTGAATAGAGGAATTAAAGAAGAAGGAAGGTGTTGGGGCCTCCAGTTTAGGTATAAATGTTATAAGATAAATTTGATTACTTCTTCATCTTGGTATGTGATACCAGATAAAGATCTGACATACAAGACATGCAAGATCTGATAAGAAGTAAAGCCTTCATGAAAGGACAAAGATGGGCAAGGTGAAGCAAGAGTTGCTGAAGCTTTAGTCAATATTTAGATTTATCTTAGCCCAATAGGAAAATAATAGAGCTAGTTGAACTAATATTTCATAATGCCAATAAATAGAAACATTTACTTTACACATCTTGTATGACAAGGATGGTAAATCAATAAAGTGAGTTGTTAATATTTCTGTTTCAAATAAGTGATCTTGTATGGAAATGCCCGACCATATAATGCTCTTTACTTGAAAGAATCTTAAGATGAATGCTTATAACATAAATGACAAATGATTATAATAGTAACTCAAATAATCTTTAGCATAGTCATCTAATTCACATATGTAAGGAGTGCATTACTAGAATCCATATTGATGGTTATCTAGACTCTTTAACTTATTGAGCCATTAAGAGACATGTAAATCTTAATTATGATCAATATGACACAACACCCTTCACTAGAGGTAGTGGGAGGATTAATATTCTATTAGAGTTTATACATATGAATGTATGAATATCTTATGGAATAAATGCTTAAGGTGGCTGATAATACTTCATTATGTTAATTGATAATCTCAGTTCATATGAGGGTTTGTATTTGGTGAAATACAAACATGAATCTCTTGAACTGATTGAGAAGATTATAAATGAAGTGTAACTTTGATAAAAGTATCGAGACACTTTGATATGATCAAATGTTGAAATACTTACATTAATAGTTTGAGGACCTTTTGGAAAGGATTGTGATAATATATCATAAAGTCAAATCCATATGAACATGATGATGTGTCAGGATGAAGGAATTACATAAAGATGTGTCATGATATTATTGTCATAATAATAATTGAATCTTCCAATTTCCTCATGGATGAATACTTCGCACTAAAAAACTTACCATCAAAATGGTATAAAAGATCATATATGATATGGGAATGTCCCAATATGTCTTAAGGATTAAAACCTACATAAAGAAAGTGGGTTATTCAAAAGGTTTATCCATTAACCATGATTGTTGAACACTACCTTTAGTATCAATCTGATAACAAAGTGTTTGTTGCTAGAATAATTGAGTTCCAAAAGAATCAGTGGGAGCAAAAGTAGAACTTGAAATGCTCGAGGTCAACAAAGAGGTATAACGAGAACTAAAGGGAATTACAAGTTGTTGTGGAATCTCAACTTCATCATGTAACACAGAACCTCACAATTATGGTAGAACACATCTTATGTGTTGGTCATAAGATGATGAGCCAACAAATCAATTGGAATCTATTTAGAACCATAATATGAGAAATGGCTTAATAGCATTATGAAGTCCATGTATACTAACAAGGCATGACCTTGCTTGTGAGACCCCTAGCCTTGCTAAAATGGTTGAACATGCTTAATTGCCACAATTGAATTCTTATAATCCTAATATAACCTTTTGATATGTTCTGGTATCATGTGACAAGTTGAAGTTTTAAATTTGGTCCAATTTGGACATTGTTTGAGAAAGTTATGCAATTTTATGTACATTTTGGACTTTTCTACAATTTACCCAACTGGGAGGTTTTCTTTGTATATTGTCACAATAATTATGATCCTCATGGGTTTCCTTATCATTCTTGACTTTTTTGGGCTATGGGGATCCTAGTTGTTCTTGGTTTGGAGGTGTTCCTCTTCAAGGACATTTTAGGGGTTTCCCCCTTTATGGATGAGCTTATCTTTAAGAGTTACCAACTAATGAGGCGATCTAGAATCTTCTTCTTGTACTGTCTCCCATGGATATTATATGAGTCATTTCTTTAAGAATTGATAGGGAGAAGGAGAGTAAGGACAAGGATAAGGGTATGGAGAAGGATAAAGATAAGGGTATAGATAAGGATAAGGATAAGGATAAGAGTAATGGTAAAGATAAGGATAAGAATAAGGGTCAAGATAAGGATAAGGATAAAGATAAAGATAAGGGTATGGATAAAGGAGGGAAAGTGTAGGTGGTAAGTGAGAGAGGTGTTGCATGGACATAGAATCTCTAGGATATGGACACATGGAAAACTCCATGGACACCTCATGCTTGACCCCTTCCTTATCCATGAAGCTATATATACCCCTTCCTATATCCAAATCAAAATCATTGTTCACTCCCTCTTTCCTATATCTTAGATCACCAACCTTGCCCTATTTGTCTACATAACAAAGTGGTCTAAGGTAGAATACAACCTCTTTTTGGAGAAGAAGCTCTCTTAGAACTCCATCTAGCCCTACCTAGGGTTTCTAAGGTCATCTTCTAAGGTTTTTGACCAAGGCAAGTTGTTTTATTCCTTCCTTCTCCATTTTCTTTCTCTTATCCTTCCTTAGATCTTCCTCCAGGTCGAAGATCTACTTATACATGGTAAAATTTGCTTTAGAGCTCAAGATCCTACCTTTCTTACTTCTTCTTCTAGGGTTTTGATTCCTTGTGAAGAAGAGTGCCTGCTTGGCCGAGTTCAAAGCTTCCTCTTGGGTTTTCTACCTTCTTGGCTCAAGTGTCTTGCTGCTATAAGTTTGTTCTTCTCAGTAGAGGTGAGTTTTATAACCCTCTTTACTTATTGGTTACTATAATCTTGTTAGCTCATGTTCTTCCTTAAAAATGGTGGTTTATAATAAGCTAAGCTTGTTTGGGGTTTCAATTTTTATGGTGTTTCCTATTTTGTTTCTAGTTCTGGATGAACCTTTAATCATGTGCACGTTCTTCCTAAGAAGGAGATGATTTAGTTCAGGTGGTATCACAACCTATGGTTCTAAGAACCTATCAACCGATAGTTCATATTAGGGTTTCTAGGTTGCTTCTTGTCTAAACACATGACTCAATGGTGTGGTCTTCATAACAACCGAAGGTGATGACCAAGGATGATGAACAATGGTGTGATCTGATAGTCACACCTTAGGCCAGTGTTAGGCTCTCTTGTAATCTCAATGAGCAATGGTTTGATTCTCTAATGATGCTATCAATCAATGATGACATTAGCTTAATATCTGATGGTATTAAATGAATATAGTGCTGATCTAACAACTAATGGTGACATAATGATCACAACTAATGGTGGACTAGGTCATCATCACATGTGGTAAGTTAAGTATATATTTTTAGATTTGAATAAACCTTAAACTAATGGTTCCTTGGTTCAATTGATCTAATAGTTAAACCTATACTTCAATTGATAACATTGAACAATGAACCCGTTCCAATGAATAAGATTGGATGCTTCAACATCCAATGGATTAGAATGAATGCCATGATATTATATGTGGGTCCTAGTGATGAGAATTCAATAATTCAATATCATTAATTTGTCATCTTACCTTCTCTCAGATAGTTATATTTGATAAATGACCATAATAAGTGGGTGTGTAACTTCAATGTGATATAGTTTGTCATACCTAACCTTAATGTAACTAAATGATGGTGCTTGGTTATAATCAGCCCTCTTGCATGATTAATGTGAAAATGAATTACAATCTTCTTATGTTTAAACCACAATGTAGTGCTATTTGAATATCTTAGTGCCTTGCCATAATAATACCTATGGATACATAATTCTTGATGATCTTTTGAGCCTTGTTTAAGGCATGAAATGATGAGGATGACCTTGCTATGAATAATGTGATGGTCTTAAATGACCTTTGGGTATGTTGAATCCTGATTGAGGTGAAATCCTTTTCATGTTCCAATAAGGGTTGAAACCCTGGAACTTGTGATAAGAAATGGGTATCTTGAAATGATATGATGACAATGTGGTTCATTACAATGCAATGGATGATAGAATATGGTAATATGATTAAGATCTATACTTGAAACATTTTATATATTCTAAAGTTGCAATGCTTATACACTTGATAGAAATGAATTAGGGTTTGCATGTCCATTTGTATGATGAAGCCTTAATTCACCCAATTGGAAATAATTAATCAAGTGAAATTATCTTCATGTAGTGCCCTGTGCCATAGATCCATCTGAGTGTCAGAACTTGCCCGATGTTGAAACAAGTATTCCTAAGGGAAACTTAGAGTGCATACTATTGAGTATGTGGGATTCTTGTCATCCTGAATCCAAGTGTTTAGGGAGGATGACTATGGTCATACCTAGCCCTCTGTTTGAGAACATTTGTGGTTGTGTATTGGTGATTATATATGTGATGAGATTGGAGGACAACTGCAGTTGTACCTCAGATGGTAGGGTATGCATACCCACCTCCTTTAACTAGTGCCATGACCTGTACCAAGGACGTACTAGACTGTTAGTAGTTTGAACTTATGCGTCACTATGGAGGACCCGTACTGACTAGGGGCAAAGAAGATCTTAGGAGTCTGACTCTTCCTAGATCTTGTATGACACTGATTTTGACTTAGGAATAGTCAGTTAGACTTTGAATGGTATCCTCAAATTCCTCAGGGCAACGTAATAAAAGATGTAATATAATCATGTAGCATATCTATTTAGGGTTATACACAACGCATCACATTAGATGATAACCCTTGTTTGATCTTCTTATACAGATATGATACATAGCACAATGAGAGATGATAGATATTCTTATGATGTAGATGTGCTCATGTTGTAAACCTATTTGTGTTGTCAAATATACTGACACTGATATTTAAAATTATGCTTCTAGCAATGTCTAATACTGCTAGCCATGCCAATGTAATTGGAAATGCTTAAACTACTAATTATTCTTATGCAGTTAGTTGTTTTATAATGTTAGCTCTACTTATTATGTAGACTGGTTCACTTTATTAAATATTCCAATATTGATAGCCATGTCATACTACTAGACATATCAAATATTCTTATGCTTCTAGATTGCTTGTGTTGTTAGTATGGCATATGATGATAGTTAGATCAATGATAATGGTTGTTATTAGATGCAATCTTATGAAACCTGAGTAGATATCTAATACAAGAAATGTATTTATCTGTTACCCATATATACATTGATAATCTTACTTGTTGCTAAACTTATTTGCTTAATCTGTTTAACATGCTTGAACTATTCAATCTACTCAAATGACTATTAAATACTCTAACTGCTCAGTTATTTACTATTTAATATGATGTAATCAATATATGTTGGAGAGAGTTATATCTCTCACTGGGACTGGGTCTCACCTCATGGGTCACCACATTTTTTTAGGTGATCGACAACAGTAATAACAATATCATGACAGTGAGAAGAATATGAGGTGATAAACCCTTGAGATGGTTGTTTAGTTGTCTAGTGTGTCCTAGAGTCATCCCTATACTCTCAGGTTCAGATGAAAAGGTTGTATATGATGTTTTGATTGAATCGAGCTTTCTACAACATGTTGATGCTTGTATATGTTGAATATGTGGATAGTGTACCTTTGCAAAGTTTATGTTGTAGATGAGGATACATGGCACTTGTAAAGAATATTGAGAATTATGTGAGTAAAGAAAGTTGCAGGGCTTTTTATATAAATGATTCTGAGCAATTGGGAATTGTTGAAATCAATTTTAATTTACCCTTTTTTTGGGTTTGTGTTTAATTAAGGAGTAATCATGTTTTGTGTTTTGAGTAATATTTTTTAGTGTAATGGGTTCTCACATTGCTAGTACTGCTGAAAGGGGTAAGACCCAAAGGGTGCCAAAGGGTTTTGTTGCAAAGACCCACATGGATAACATAAGAGGACAAATTTGTTGGAAATATTTTCAAATTTGTTCATGTTGTTGAACACGAAAGAACTCCTTTACCAATAGTCATGCTTGTTGATGCAGTTAGAATAAACAATGAGATTTGGTATATGAAGATTAAAACTAGATTCCTCTAAAGGAATATGCGAGAGGATGTGTACATGACACAACCTAAAGGTTTTATAACTTTGTTAATGCAAATAAGGTCTATAAGCTACAAAGTTCAATCTGGGATTGAAACAAGTATCTTAGAGGTGGGAGATTTTGACTTGACAAGATAGTCAAAGAGTTTGACTTGAATCAAGATAAAAGATGAAATCTATGATTACAAAATATTTAGTGGGAGCATATATTCCATGTGTGATGGGGAATAACATCTCAATATTGTGAGTATTGAGAACTGATGTGAAAAAACACCTTCAACAATGAAGGATTAGGTGAAGCATCCTATGTATATGAATCAAATTCTGTAGATATATATAGTTCTTGAAAGTTTCATAACCCGAGTAAGAGCACATATAGATAGCAAGATGTTGAAAGAGTTCTACATACAAGATTCAATGAGAGAGAATGTGGATTAGTATCTCATGAACCCTATGTTACAATTTTTGTGAAGAATCAAATGACATAAGTAGGATGCCATATGCACTAGCAATTGGATCTATCATGTATGCTATAAATGTAGTCATCCCATAATCTTGTATGTATTGGACATGACAATATGGTATTAATATCCAATAAGGGTTATTGAAATGTCATTAAATTTATCCATTAGTACTTGAGAAGCACTAAAGTATAAGTTTCTAGTTAATAGAAACAAGGAAGAGTTGAGTGTAAATGGTTAAACTGATGCAAGCTTCTAAAATGACAAAAAGTGATCGCAATATAAAATGTAATTCATTTTAAAGAAAAGAGTTGTAAGTCAGAAGGGTCCTGAACTACAAGCCATTAAATTTATTCTACAAATAGAAGCCAAGTATCCTACTGTTATGAACACATGAGAGGACACTATATGGATCTAGAAGTTCATGCTCTAACCATTGATGACACAATAGAGATACTGCAACAATAGTAGAGCTACCTATTTGGCAAGGAATATTAGATACTATATTATGGCAGTTCTTTCTCACATGAGAAACCATATGGTGAAGAGATGATGAACATGCAATATATTGACTATAGAAAAATGTTGCTAATCTGCTAGATTAGCACTTGTTTAGCAGAAACATGGTAGACATGCTTAGATCACTAAGAATATGATTCCTTGGTGATTGGATCTAAGTGCAAGTGGGAGTTTGTTGGTAAGGTATGCCTAGAGAGACAATCATATGATGATTGACATGTCATATAACATAAAGGATTTGATGTATAATAATAAAGGAAAGCTTTCAATTCATACTATTTCATCCACCTATAAGATAATGATGAAATATTGTGAATGTATAAATAGTGACAATGCTCAATGACATATGTCTTCAAGTACGTGTATTGAAAAATGTGATCATACAGATGCTAAGAATATGTACATTCTTATTATGTCCCTAGTCGCTTCTTACTGTGGAAGGCAGATAGACACCCGTGACACTAAAGACCAGAGTGTGGGTTGGTTGATGACAAAACCTCATTAGTCATGATATGTGATATCAAACCCAACACACAAATACTTGTTAGGGAACAATGTATCAGACATACCCACCTTGAGAGTGACACATGAAAACCATCATTGGTGGCCATAGTCATATCTCATAGTAAAGGTGCTGATTGTGGTTCTTAGACCTGAAGTCACTACACTCATCACATGGCATTCGCTATACTTTTACATCATCAAACGTAACCCTAGTTAAATATTACCATAAAGGTAATGATTAGGTAGCTGTGACACATGGGGACTGACTGTGAGTGATGTATATGTGATTTGTCCCTCCTACTAGGAGTTTGATATCCTAACCACTTGATAAGTGAGTTTGAGAAATGCATGTACATTCACATGTGAATCAATATATGATATTGAGGCCACATATATCTCATACAGTCTGCTCTAATTCAAGAAACATGGATTAAACATTGAGAGGATGATGTGTCCATGACTTGAGTTCATTCCAGATATCACATATAAATATATGACAGATAAAGGAACCATAGAATCACTACATCACCTTACACATATTGTAGGTTGAAGTTGTTCTCCAACTTTCCATCCACTTGGGTAGCACTAATGTGCAACTAGGCACCTCTCTTTGCTTGTGATGTCATATGTTATTATGGGCATTCTCTGCCAACGTGATATGGGACCTATAGTGTCACACACATAGGAACTCATCTAGAAGAGGAGTTTAATCATGAATATGATTAGATTGATTACTTAATTGTTTAGGTATACAGTTCAAGCAACAAATTAGCTGACTAGACTGCCAAACGATTGGCTCAAATGTTGAGATGGCCGTTTGGAGTGTCAGGTTGATTAGAACTAAATTGGCTGAGTTCTACATGAATCAGGGCACCAACTAATCGACTCACTGAGTTATCTAATTGGATGAGGTTGGATGAGATGATTGTTTTGTTGACCTAAAGGTTATACATTATCCATATTTTGATAATGACTTAACCATTCCATTCATATGTATCTAATATGTGTATTCAAGATTGATTTCAGGTGTTAGGTACATGAATATGATCAAAATTCACAAGCCCTAGCTTGTCCAAATACAAGTCAAAATCTATACAAGTGTGCTAATAAAAAAATCCATGTAAAAAACCTTAGAAGATTTTTGTAATAACTTGTATTGATGATATGACTTGTAACTAAGATGAGAAAAATTATTGGGACACTTTATACCAAGTTTTAATCACTATTTTAGCACTTTAGAAAATTGAACACAGGTTGTTGATCGGTCGAGTTGGAATCTTGACCGATCTACTGGATCCATTTTCTGGAGAGTGCATCGGTCGAGTTGTGCATACACAGAACTCGACCGATCGGGTTTCTGACCAATTCACAATTCATTGGTCAGTCGAGTTTTCCTAGGACAAACTCGAATGATGGTTTGAATTTTGGGTTTGTCTTTTAGCCGATCGGTCGAGTTACCTTTATTGAATCTCGACCAATTGCACTGTACAGAAGTTACAAAAAAAGTGATTATAACTGTTGATGGCTTATTTGATCAAAAATAGATCCATTGCCTAGGGCCAAAATGACTATATTTCGGCCCTAAGTGTCCCCCAACTCAAAGGGATACCCCCAGCTATAAATAGGACCTATTGGAGTTCATTCTAAGGTTGCTCATTCACTATATGATTGGTCCTTGCTTAGTTGAAAGTGTTCCAACCCTTTGAGTCCCTTTCTCTCTCTAGTTTCAACTCAAATCCAAAAATATGAGTGAGTTAGGATCCCTTGTATGAGAGCTATTCCATGTACTCATGTAAATCTCTCCACCTCCATCTTCCTACCCCCTTTCCTTATTGAAGAAAAGGCTTGAGGATATTCTTCAAGTGAAGGAGAAGGAGTTGTTGTTCTTCAAGGTTGAAGAAAGCATGGTGATCCAGATCTCTGAGTGAAGGAGATAGGCAAGGCGGATGTTCAAGAAGGATAGATAATCCCTAGAGGGCCAAAGACTTGAAGGTGGAGTGGGTAAGTACTTGATTTAAGGCTGAAGACTCCTTACTCAAGTAGGTAAGCTCCTTCGATAGGTTGAAGATCCTTGCTTGAGGTATTAAGTCCTTGGATGAATGTGGTTTTGTCTTGTAATCTTATGATGGAATATAAGAGTACCAAGATTGTAAATCCTAGAGATTAACCACCTTAGGTTGTGGATTGACATTGCTCCTAGTTAGGACATGGAACCACTATAAACCACTTTGTCCAAGTGTATGTTATCCTTGTCTCTCTTCCTTGCTGTGCATGCTAGTTAGGACCTCAAATTTGTTGTATGCTTTATCTTTTGCACTTAATATAATTTTAAGTTCTAATTCATTTTGTGAGATTTGTGAAGCTCTATTCACCCCCACCCCTCTAGAGCCCTTGATCCAACAAGTGGTATCAGAGTAGGTCTTCTCCAAGCTACTTCCACAAGTAGGAGAAGATGGGTGATTTAGCACTTGGATCTCTCAACTTGGAGGGAATCTTCTCCATGCGACCTCTAATCTTTGAAGACAAAAGGGTAAGCTATGAGATGTGGAAGGTGGTACATCTAAAGTATGAAGATCCAAAGGGGGAAATCTCCACATGGACGGAAGCCCAAATGAAGCAAGCTCATCTCAATGCCAAAGCCATGAGCATCGTCTATGCAGCCCTCACCCCATCCGAGTTCAACTAGATCTCCTCATGGGACATCACATGTGAGATTTGGAACAAGTTTTGTGTCACCTATGAGGGAACAGAGCAAGTGAAGGAAGCAAAGATCTACATGCTTGGTGGTCTACTTGAGAGCTTCAAGATGGGAAAGAATGAAAGAGTGGCAGACATGTACACAAGGCTTAATGTCATCATCAATGGATTGGCAACTCTTGGTAGTGTGATGGACAAAGGCAAAATCAACTCAAAGATCTTGAGATCTCTACCAAAGAGATGGGAGCCCAAGGTTACCTCCATTGAAGAAGTGTACAAGCTTAGTGAATTGTCAACCGAGTAGCTGGTTAGCAACCTTCAAGCTCATGAGCAAAGGCTTGACAAGCAAGAAGAAGAAGAAAAGAGAGAAGAGAAGGAGTCCAAGAAGATCAAGGAGACAGCCTTCAAAGCTGAAATTGAAGATATGGTTCTATAGAAACAACTTGCACTCAAGTCCCCTACTCCTTCCTCAAGTGAAGATGAAGGCCCAAGTGAACATGAAGCTAACTACTCCAAGGGCAAGCATGTAATGACTTTGACCTGGGTTTGGGGATAACCCTATTTGTTTATCCTAAATAAGTTGCTTAGAACTTTAATATAACCCTCTAAAGTGTTTTGATATCAGGAGACAAACTTATGTTTCAGGTTTGGTCCTGTTTGAATAATGTTTGAGTAATGTTCTCTTATTTTGGACCAAAATGAAATTTACCCAAGATAAGGGGTTATAGTGCAATATGTCATATGTTGAACATACCTCATGTGTTTTAGCATCATTAGAGAGAGAATTATGCAAGGTGGTGGCTTTTGGAAATCCTAAATTCCAAGTTTGAACTTGTTTGAATAATGATAGTAACTTGTGTACCAATTTTGGTGCAAGTTGTAATTTACCCAAAATGTAGGGTTGATATGAAAATTTCCACCTCTAGAGTGTATCTACTCCCTCCTAGTATAATTTATAGGAGAGAGAAAGAAGGAGGCACCATGTTTGAATCATATTTAAGTATGATACTCTTGGTGATGAAAAGACCAAGAAAGTGTTGAATGTGAAACCCTAATTTGAGCTTGTATCGGGTTGTAGAGTCCATATGGGAGTGCCTATCGGCCAAGTAGCTATAGAGGGGATCCTATATCGGTTTGTGGACTCTTGGCCTTGTCCATGATGGGCAAAGCACCTCAAGGAGGTGATCCATGTCGAGTTAGATGCTCCTTGCAATAGTTGTATCGATTTGCATAATTTATGAAGATAAAGATGAGATATCTTACCAAACAAGATAACTAATGACCGAAATATCATCTCTAGATTATCATCAAATGTTTTGCATGTCAATATAAATTTTTGTGCATGCATGTACACGTGTCAACCATGCATGGACACGTGGCACCTAGTAGCTTAAAATGATGACACCTTATATGCACACTTCTTCATGAACCTCAAGTATATATACCCTTCCTTTCACCTATTAGTGGAATTTTTCAAAATCTATCACTCCCCTGCTCTTAGATATCGTGCATGAAGTCTTGGTATCATGCAAAGGTGAAGGATGTATCGTGCATGGGGCTGAGGAGATCAAGTCTTGGACCTTTGAGAAGCTCATATTCAACCTTGGGAACGTGAAGATTGGAGCTTGGATCTTTGAAGTTTCTCTGGAGGCGGGTTATATAACTTGAACTCAATCATGTTATTATTTACCATCAATCTTGCCTTAGTTAAATGATTTAATTTCAAATAGAATTTTCTTGCATAATTGATGAACCATGAACTCTAGTAGTAACCTAGGACTGTTGTCCATGAACTAGAATAGTAAGAATAAGAGTCTAGAGGTTGATGATGATGACATCATCATGGTGCAACCCGATATTGGGTTGCATCACCTCTAACCCGATATGGTGTTGGGGGATACACCTCTTACCTAATATAATGATTGAAACCCTATGATGGTTATACACCTCTAGAACTATATGGTGATGAGCATATACCTCATGGACGATATAGTGACACACACATACACCTCAAGGTTGATATGTTGAGCACACATACACCTCACTACTACAGAACCTACCTTTAGTGTCGGTTATTTAAAGCCTTTAGTGTTGGTTTCTAAGAGACACCTATGTGGGCGACACTAAAAGCTCACCTATTAGGCTTCGGTTCCAAAACCGACACCCAAACTCTTCGCACGCCACCGAAAATGCGCCATCATGGGACTATAGGCGTCGGTTATTAGATAAGAAATTGACGCCCAAACCCTTCACGCCACAGAAAGGGCGCCATCTTGGGCACTATCAGTGTCGGTTTTTTTACAAATAACCGACGACATATATCTTCACGCCACAGGAAATAGACGCCGATTATTTATATAAAACCGACACTATAACATTGTGTATCGGTTTTTTACAAATAACCAACGCCTATTATTTTGTTTTTTTTCTGTCAGTCTGCAGACCTGCTGTGGCTGGTCGCAAGATGAGAAACCTGTTCAGTTCAGTTATGAACTGCAGGTTTTACGACATCCATTGATATCAGCCGACAACAGGCCACAAACCTGCAAAATTAACAACAAAAATATTCACACATGCATTTAGCAATGCAACCTGCGGTTCCATTTTATTTTCACACATTTAGAAACATTCATGTAGCTAGCAATCTGTAGTTCCATTCATTCACATTCACACATGTAGAAACATTCATATAGCAACCAACACTTTCATTCATTTTCACTCAGACACATGTAGAAACATCCAGACATGTAGAAACATTCACACATATATTATAATTCAGAAATTCATTTACAAAATATCATTGTTTAGTCATTATTCGCTATCAGGATCCCAATTATATTTTAAAGCCCCCACTATTTGTATGGCTGTTGCCCATTCTTCTCTTACTTCATTTAATTCTCCCATCGTATAGGGAGCATTTTCATCTGGTAAGGCCTCTCCTATAATGGGGTCAGCTTTAAACACATGTAAAGAGAATGATGTATATATATAATTAATGAGCTATAAATAAGATTGATATATTTTGATCATATTATCTAATGAGACTATATAATACCTGAGCAATACACTCGATATCCAGTGCGGCATGTTTGATAATCATGTGCATATATCGCACGACATAGTATCCACATGCCCATCCGTTGTCTTGTGTATCACACTATAAATTCAAACATACAAAATATTAAAAAATACAACTAATTAAGCATTGTTCACATAAATAATATATCCATATATTGCAGTCGGGAACTTACTTTCACGTTCTTCCAAATTATTGGCTGGTTCTTTTTCGTGGGGACCTTTCCTCCAGCCTTTTTGAACTCCTCAAAACCCCTACATGTTAATGTAACACAGAACATTGCAATTAAATAGTAATGTAATAACATATGTTAATGGATATGAAAATGAAATATTTCTCACCAGAATAATGCCATTTTCATTATGTGTCCAAATCTTGTATTCAATTTACTCCCCTTAGGATCTAGATAATACATAGTGAACGTCTCGGGGACAATAACCAGTAACTCCCAATGCCTACCCCTAGAGGTAAAAAAGTTAAAAATTAATAACTCAAAATCCACAATAAAAATGTAATTTTCTTAAATCCAAATTATAATAAGCAAAGTAAACTTACTCTAGATTGAATGAAGCCATTATCACCGTCTTCTTATTTACAAAAAAATTTGAAAAAGCCTCACAACAGTATTGTTGAACTGACGTAGGGTCTTTAGCTACTAGACTAATCAAAGATGGAATAAAAAACCCTACATGTTCGAATCCAAAATCTGCACATATGTTGTCTAAGTAGCTGCAAAATATGTATTAATTACGCATGCATTAATAAATAAGAAACCAGATCACCAGATCATACACAAGGTATATGGATGTATAAAGAATATCTCACCTTATCCATACCTCTATCACAGATATATTTAGCCAATCATATCGAAACAACTCCAAAATATCTTGTATAAATAGTTTTGTTTCGTATGACTGACCTGTAGAATCTGAATCGGAAGAAACAATTATAGGGGAGTTTATATCATGTTTGCCTAACCATATTGACATACCCCTACAGTTAGGACCTAACGGGACAGGTAGGTCCTGTGGAACCCAACTAGGTAATGTAGGAGGTGGAAGTGGAGGCCTAGATGCTGTAGGTGTCTTCTTTTTAACCTGTATATATATATAATTTCAGATCAACTGCCATCATATACACACACTAACAATTGAATGTAATGTAAATTTACCATACCTTTTCAGTAAAGAGGACATCCTCTTTTAGCCACAATATCACTCCACCTACTGCCTCACCAAGCGTTTTACAATCTGGGTGGGCATATGGCAATGGAAGATCCATCCATTGGGAGAATATATGTATCGGGCTCACACGAATCCAACCAGCTGGTACTGGAGACCCTTGACACGTTTCCCCTGGTAGGGATGGGTAAGCCGACGCCTCTGCAACGACAAATTCTTTACTTTTTAGACGGCATGGCTTCAACCCCTACAAATTTTAGTGTAAAGAATGTTATATACATATATACATATCATCTTTTTTTGAAACGACTACAATTTCATATATACATATCATCTTGAATTAAAAAACTAGTTACTATGTCATAAAAATACTTACAGCAGATGTGCTAGGTGGTGGTTCTACAGGATTACTCCCAACCTCTGTAGTAGGAGTAGGAGGAGTAGAGCCTGCAGTAGGTACTGTCTGGTAAGTGGCAGTCTGAGATTCCTGCCACTTTTTCATTGCTTCTTCTAGTTTCCTATCAACTAGCTTATCTACCTATACATGGATAAAAGAAACGTTAGCTTCTAATTATTGAATTCTCTTTTACAGTAACATTATAAAGAAAGAATATGTTACCTCCTCTTGTGAAAGTCCCACTTTTGGGACATGTTTGCACTGGATGGCCCAAAAAAAGCTTTGATGCCCACACCAGCGCCTGCAGCCCTAACACGTCCAGGATGCTCTGGGTTACCCAAAGCAACTGTCAATTCATCCCTTGTGCCCTCAGGGATGAACTTGCCTTGTTTCCTGAGCTCGTGCAGCTCCCGCTAATCGCCAAAACAAAAATTTGTAATTAAGTAAACAACACAAATAATCAATATTTGAATTATTGCTGTAAGAGTTGTATTTTACCATTTTTGCAGCCGCCTCAGCAGTTGCGGCCTTCGTTATTTCTCCCTTCTTATTTTGCCTCCCAGCTATCCAGACATCATGGCGAGGCAGAGGTGTGCTACCTATGGTAGAGGACTCCTGAGTAGCAGCAGACTGAGTAGTAGCCTCAGACTGTAGTCTTTGGCAAATGCCTACATACCCCTTTGGACCCATTGTGTGGTCATGCACATTCAGTGCACGCCTTGATCTTTGTGCCTCACTGAGGGCCTAGTTAGTATGCACATTAATGATTTGGTTAGTAACACTAAATGTTAATCTTGAATAGGTGAATACAACATATATTAATTAATGAGATTGAGACTGACGCCTAATACCTTGAATTCATCAGTTTGTCTTGAAGCGACAAACGCGTCCCATTCTTCTTTGTCCAGGAAGTTCCACTGTTCAGTGGCTGTCTTCTTCCTCTTGTCAGCTTCTTTTATGTATTCTCGGGTGAGATTTGTCCTATAGTTCCTTAGGACTCTCCCACAGCGTTGCATCATGCATTTACGATGCAACTTTTCATCCAATTCAAATATACTCTGCAAAATAGAATTGCTATTAACTAGTATCCAAAAATTTAGTAATCTACAAAATAGAATTGCAAATTAATAATAACTCACGCATAAATCCCTCCATATTAAGTCTTTCTTCTTCTTAGAAACGTTATGCCAAGAATCTAAGCGACAACCGCAATGGCTACGAGTAACAAACCCAAGATATGAAATAAATGAATTGTGATTCACACCACATGCATTTCCTACATTATCAAAATCCACAACAAGTTTGGGTCCATTGCCCTTTTGCGCAATTAACTTCTTCATCATAGTGATGCCCCTTCTCTTGTCAACTTTTTGGTGCTGTTGATCAAGTGCATCAAGTGCTTCAGATGGTACCTGTGCATCATCAACCTAAAATTTGACAAAATAATCACATTTACAAGATATAACTATAAATGGACATATAGATATAAATATATGATATATTTTTAAAACTTACATTGTGAGGCGGCGCATTGATGTCCTCACCCTCATGGTAATCATCAACACGGTCATCAGGAGAATGGTCAGCCATATACAAATTCACATTCAAATTGTAAAGTTCACATTGTAAAGTAATTCAAATTGTAAAGCTCACATTGTAAAGTTCACATCATTACAACAAAGTATATATCTCAACAAAATTGTAAAGTTCTATGATCAAAGAGAAAACAAGTATATATTACAACAAGATTAGGGTCTAGGGTTAACAAATACATGTGATGTCATTCTTATATATAATAAATGTACATGTACCACCTATCCCATCCTTGAACACCTAATCTCACTAGTAAGTGTATAATGTGTATTGGGTTTTCAAGAAAATTTCAGCAGCATTTCCTTGCTATTCTCCAAGTACATATGTACTTAGAGAACAAACGGGGAAATGTTGCCGAGATTTTCTTGAAAACCCAATACACATTATACACTTACATCCTAAGCGAGATTAGGTGTTCAAGAACAGTCCCAAATCGGGGACTATCTAAGATTTACTCCTAATGAGTAAATCTTGGATGGGTTTCTTGGCCAACAAATAATGTGTTGTCATTCTTATACCTAAAATCCTAGTTCTTCAAGTTAGGGTGATTATTGATGTCTTTAAAAGCATGATTGGCAATTTAGGGAAAAGTTCATCATTTACATTCAAAGTATGTCACATGTGTGCATTACAGTTCATCATTAAGCAAGAAGGGTGATTAGGATTCTCAATATACTCAACAATAAAACAAGTTTCCGAAAGAGGTTTGGTGAAGATATCTATAACTTACTTAAACATTCAATTATGAAGTAAATATACACTTAATTCAGAATAGCATGACACACAAAGTTGCAGTCAACATCATTATGCTTTGTTCTATCATGGACTATCAGATTGGTATAATGTGGATTAGGGTCTAGGGTTAACAAATACATGTGATGTCATTCTTATATATAATAAATGTACATGTACCACCTATCCCATCCTTGAACACCTAATCTCACTAGTAAGTGTATAATGTGTATTGGGTTTTCAAGAAAATTTCGGCAGCATTTCCCCGCTGTTCTCCAAGTACATATGTACTTAGAGAACAAACAGGGAAATGCTGCCAAAATTTTCTTGAAAACTCAATACACATTATACACTTACATCCTAAGCGAGATTAGGTGTTCAAGAACAGTCCCAAACCGGGGACTATCCAAGATTTACTCCTAATGAGTAAATCTTGGACGGGTTTCTAGGCCAACAAATAATGTGTTGTCATTCTTATACCTAAAATCCTAGTTCTTCAAGTTAGGGTGATTATTGATGTCTTTAAAAGCATGATTGGCAATTTAGGGAAAAGTTCATCATTTACATTCCAAGCATGTCACATGTGTGCATTACAGTTCATCATTAAGCAAGAAGGGTGATTAGGATTCTCAATATACTCAACAATAAAACAAGTTAAACATGTGTGCATTACAGTTCATCATTTACATTCCAAGCATGTCACATGTGTGCATTACAGTTCATCATCAAGATATTTATAACTTACTTAAACATTCAATTATGAAGTAAATATACACTTAATTCAGAATAGCATGACGCACAAAGTTGCAGTCAACATCATTATGCTTTGTTCTATCATGGACTATCAGATTGGTATAGCACATATGTATCAGTACATAATTAAATAAACACAATCAGTAAATAACTTTAAAAAAATTCCACTAGCTTGGTGAAATCAGTTAATAAATAAACACAATCAGAATATTTTTCATGGCTTTTGGGGTGACTTGGTGAAATCAGTGCATGTTTTGGGCATCTAGTAGATGAATCCAAACCCCAGCAGCAACCTAGACGTGCCCTGGCGCTGCCCAAGCATCTTCCCAGAGGCCTAGCTAGGCAGGGCACCTGGGCTTGGGACCCTAGGCGTGCCCTGGCACCTGCTTAGGCGCCGCCTGGGTGAGTTCTAGGTCGGCGGCGGCAGAGAAAAGCAAGGCTGAGGACAGAAAAGGCGGTGAAGCTTTTGTGGGTTACCTTGCAGGAAGCTGGCGGAGGAGAAAAGCTGCTTCTACCGGCGAGGGCGGCGGTGACGAGGAGAGCACCGTAGATGCTTCTACCGGCGGCGGCGATGAGAGGACAGGCAACGACCGACGGCGGGCAACGACAGGCGGCGGCGACGAGAGGACAGCAACAACGCGGCAGCAGCACCGAGCGGCGACGAGCAAGAAAATCGCCGGACCTAATCAGGAAATTGGGAATGAAACAGGGAAAGGCTAGGGGAAGAGTCGCTTGCGCTAGCACAAGATATTAAGTTGACAATAAGCGTCAGTTATTCAAAATAACTGACAACTAAACCAACAGTGTCGGTTCTTTTCCAAAAACCGACACCTATACTAGATTATAGTCGTCGGTTTTTAACTAAAAGACAACCGACAACTATTCCTATCTCACGAATACCCTTTAGTCATCGGTTATTTATTTATGAACCGACGCCATATGTCAAATTTTGGAGGTAATTTTTCGCTGGAATTTTGGTTTTGGCGGTTGATTTTAGGTGTCGGTTTTTTAATAAGTAATCGACACTTAATAAAAGCGGTACCCGTGTCTGGTCGCCCTTCATAGATTGGATGTCGGTTTATGTTATCAACCGACACTATAGAGTTTAGGTGTCGGTTTATGTATACAACCGACACCTTGAAAAGTGACTTTATAAGCCATTTCTGTAGTAGTGCCTGTTACACGATATGGTATTGAAACCCTATATGGTGATATGGTAACCCGATATGATGATATGAACACAACCACTAGCATGATATGGTGATGAATTTATACCTCATGGATGATATGAGTGACACATACACACACCTTATGCATGATATGGGGTTAAGCACACACCTTATACCTAATATGGTGTTGAGTATATACCCTAACCCGATATGATGTTGAAACTCAACATGGTGTTGTGAAACCCGATATGCAAACCCTAAGGTTGAGTAATCCGATATGGATGCATGGAATGGTGATGAGGATACACATCTATACCTGATATGGAAGCATATCTACACCTCTATGCCCAATATGGAGGGAGCACCTCAATCCAATACACTTGATTGAGTGATACATGTAGTATGTTATGTCAAATGATACTTTAAGACGTGAAGGGTTTAATGCATTTTGATAAATATGGGCCAATGTAACTTGAGAGAAGGATTGAGCCAACCTAATGGAGTATGATGCAATCAATATCCTAGTGAGGATGAAAGAGAAACTTATACTTGCTTAATACTCATGTAATGAGTATACATTGATACTCCTAATATGTGTGGAGTTTGAATTTGGGTTGTGATTTGTGATGAATGAACTTGAAAACCCTAGTCGGCTTAAAAAGGGAAACCTTAACCCTAATGAAGGGTAATGATGTGATTTGAAACTACAATTGGTTAATAAAGGGAAACCTTAACCATATTGAAACCATGCTGGTAGCATGAGATAATGAGCATAGCTAAGCATGAGCTATGATGTTTCATATAATACCAATTATCTAGGTCTTTTTGACCTAGAGATAGTTGTTGCCTAGTGAGAGGTAATAAGATGATTAATGGGCCTTGTGAGCCATGTGATTAGTTGTTGCCTAGTGAGAGGTAACAAGATGTTTAATGAGCCTTGTGAGCCATGTGATTAGTTGTTGACTAGTGAGAGGTAACAACATGTTTAATGGGCCTTGTGAGCCATGAGAATAGTGATTGCCTAGTGAGAGGTAACAAGATGATTATAAAAGTCTCATGTAAGAAATGATAATGTTCAAAATAAACTAGGAAGTGGAAACTCTGTAACATAATAATAATAATAATAATAAATGGTTACAATAATAACAATGAAATCTTGATCATACATGCTTTATGCTTATAGCCAAATAAGGGCTATAGTGTTTTGAATAAGCTTAAATGAGATAAGAAGAATACTTGTATTACATAAAGGATGTGAATAAGTATGATGGCTTGGCCAAGGTATAATGTCTAGTAAAGGTGATGTGTATTCAGTGATGAGTTTAAGGGATTGAGATCCAATAATGAAAGTGAAAGGGGAACATAAAGGTATTCCACTACTATGGAATCCTTAGCAAGATGACCATGATATCACATGATTGGTATCATCCAACACCTGGATATAGTTTCATAGGATCGGTATCATCCAATACCTGGATATAGTTTCACAAGATTGGTATCATCCAATACCTAGATATAGTTTCACATGATTGGTATCATCCAATACATAGAATAATTTCACAAGATTGGGATAGCCCAATGCCTTGATGCAACACTCACATGATTGGCATAATCCAATACCTGGAATAATTTCACAGGATTGGGATAACCCAATGCCTGAATGCAACACTCACAAGATTGGCATAATCCAATACCTTGAATGATTTCACAGGATTGGGAAAACCCAATTCTTGGATGCAACACTCATAGGATTGACATAATCCAATACCTGGAATAATGTCACAGGATTGGGATAACCCAATGCCTGGAATAATCTCATAGGATTGGCATAATCCAATGCTTGGAATAATCTTACAGGATTGGGATAATCCAATACTTAGAATAATGTCACAGTATTGGGATAACACAATGCCTGGAATAATCTCATAGGATTGGCATAACTCAATACCTGGAATAATGTCACGGGATTGGGATAACCCAATGCCTGGAATAATCTCACGGGATTGACATAATCCAATACCTGGAATAATGTCACAGGATTGGGATAACCCAATGCGTGGAATAATCTCACAGTATTGTCATAATTCAATACCTGGAATAATGTCACATGATTGGGATAACCCAATTCCTGGAATAATCTCACAGGATTGACATAATCTAATACCTGGAATAATGTCATAGGATTGAGATAACCCAACGCCTGGAATAATCTCACAGGATTGGCATAATCCAATACCTGGAATAATGTCACAGGATTGGGATAACCCAACGCCTAGAATAATCTCACATGATTGGCATAATCCAATACCTGGAATAATGTTACAGGATTGTGATAACCCAATGCTTGGAATAATCTCACAAGAATGGCATAATCCAATACCTGGAATAATGTCACAGGATTGGGATAACCCAATGCATGGAATAATCTCACAGGATTGGCATAGTCCAATACCTAGAATAACCTCACAGGATTGGCAAAGCCCAATACTTGGACAAAATATGATGATGTATATTCACATGGCTGGTACAATCCAATATCTAGCTAGCAGATTGGCTGAGGCCAATAGATAGAAATGAGAATGATTCATGGATGTCATACCATGATAATAAGTATCACATGATAAGATTGAGATGTTGATATAGTATGATGGGTAAATGATATACATGTTCTTCATATTCCTTATAAAGTGAATAGATGATTTACTACTCTATCATAGACAATTATCATGCTTAAAAAGATGAGAAATGTTCTAATCTGCTTATCCACAATGATTAACCTTTCTTATTATTATAAAAGAACCTTTGCTCAGTTTAACATTATTTACCTGTGATAATAACATTGTTGGCAGAGAGTTATATCTCTCACTGGGACAATTGTCTCACCCCGTGGGATCCACAATTTTTAGGTGGACGTGTACGAGGAAGTAGAGACTATTCTGTAGAGGAAGGACAACAACATCAGGGACAACAATAACATCTCAGGTTGAGTGTTCTGTCTGTCGTGTCTTGTAGATAGAAGTCCTACGTGTCGTCTCTGTACTCTCAGGTCCTTGGATTTAGTACGTGATGGTTTTAAGAACAATCTTAGATTTTGGCTTGTATGCCTCGAGGTTTGATGTTGCTTTAGTATATGTTTTGACAAGTAATTGTTATATGTTAACCTCAAGATGAGATGGTACAGTGTATGTACAAGGTGAACCCTGATGTATATAAAGTTTTGAAATGGATCTCTTTGCAAAATGGTTTTAGTTTTTAGTGATTTTTTGTTAATCCACTGCTTATAATTATTCTGCATAATAGTAACAATTTGGTTGTCAGTTTGGTGGTGGTCGTTACAAAGCACTTCAAAGGGAAGTCTTCTTCATCTACTCCTAGGTGCTATGAATGTGGCCAAAAAGTCCATTACAAGAGTGACTACCCCAAGGCCACGAAGAGCCACCACTCACCCCTATACTCACATTTTTTTAGGAAAATCATGTGGATATAAAGAATGTCAATGTCAGAGTAGATCTTCCACGAGGCTAAGTATCAGATTAGTTAAGATCAGTCGATGCCTATCACTCTAGGTCCTTTTATAGCTTTGAGAGAGTTGAAATTGATGATGTATAACTTTATTTCCTTAATAATAGATAATGTATCTATTTATCATGTTGTATGTACATGGAAGTGTGAGAAGAAATGGATGTTAGACATTTATCTTCATTGTTGAATTTAGACTGGAGTAATCAAGTTTTAGTTTCCCTTGTAAAGTTAGTTTATGTGATTGAATGTGATGAAACAAATAGTTTGAAATAAAAAAAGCCAGGAGTGATCTTTGTATTATGTTTACTCCTCAACTTATGCCCTAATCTCATGATTAGAGGTTATCATGGGATGTGGGTGTAACAGGGTGGTTCCAACCTAGAGACACCACCATGGGTGTGAAGATCAATCTCTCCTTTAAAATCTGAAATCTCCCAAACAACGATCATTTGAATTAAACTCAACATCCTTTCCCAACAACTCAAAAAGCGATTTAACA
The DNA here is from genome assembly GCA_963693085.1 of Alisma plantago-aquatica. Taxonomy (NCBI): domain Eukaryota; kingdom Viridiplantae; phylum Streptophyta; class Magnoliopsida; order Alismatales; family Alismataceae; genus Alisma; species Alisma plantago-aquatica. The sequence continues at coordinate 728,516,667 of OY856411.1, read as the reverse complement.
AATTCAAAAAATATTTTATGAAACATCAATGAAAATTGGCATGCCCTAAGAAACTCCACACTCATTTCACTGAAGTAGGTGGAGGTAGCTTGGAGATCACCTCTATCTTCATCTGATCAACTCCCATCCCTTTGTTGTACACCTTGTGTACTAGCATAATCCCTTCCCTCACTATCATATGACATTTCTCCCAAATTTAAACTAGATGAGTGTCCTTACATCTCTGTAAAACTTTGTTAAGACTGGAAAGGCAGTCCTCAAATGACTCCCTATATACCAAAAAACCACCCATAAAAATTTCAAGACATATGTCTACCATATTTGAAAAAATAGAGAGCATTTATCATTGAAACATTGTTCGCTACAATGACCGAAAGGCACACAATGGTAAGCTAAAATACCATAAGGACAAGTGAAGATTGACTTTGTTTGATCCTATGATCATATAGAAATATGATTGTAGCCAGAATAACCATCTAGAAATCAAATGTGTGAGCGGTCGATGAGCCTCTCTAGGATCTCATCAATAAAAAGTAGTGGAAAATGTTCTTTCAAGGTGACACCATTTAGTCGATGATAATCAATACAAAATCACCACCTGATCAATAATCTATTAGTAACTAACCCATTTGGATCTTCAATAACATGAATTATACCCATCGATAGAAGCTACACTACATTATTCTTCACCACCTCAGTCATGATGGGATTTAGGCAACAATGAGGTTGTGCTAATGGTTTTGCTCCATCTTCAATCAGATCTTTTGTTGACATAAATTAGGAGACATCCCCTTGATGTCAGCAATATACCATCCAAATGCAACCCAATGGTTCTTTAGAACAATGAACATCTGCTCCTCCTCTCTAAGAATCAGTGATGCATAAATTATTATAGGAAGTTTATTGCCCATTGACAAGAATGTATACTTCAAATATGAAGGAAGTGGCTTCAATTCTAGCTCAGGTGGACATTGCAAAGACGGGACTAAAGGAGGTGGCAGCGGTCCCAAATCCTCATAATGTCTTGAATAGAAACACATAAATGCCTTTAGAAACAAGGCACACTCTTCTAACAGATAGTAGCGTGTGTAGTCATCCACCAAATTCACAAGAAAAGCTTATAAAGGTAGCTAAGGGCATGCCTACATGATAACAGAAGAGACTACATTTGTCACTATTGTTGGGTGCACTTCCTCCTCTGGTTCATCATGATACTTCACGGTCTTTGTCACTATCTTTGTCAAAGATATCTATTGTGTATGTTCAATAATGTCTACCACAACAGTGTCGTTCTCCACCTTTGTCATGACATGCGCATGTTTAGAAATGATTTCCTTAAGAGCAGGCACACCTCACAAACAAAATACTACAACACGTGACATTGTGCCTTCTCTTTGACCAATTGTTGATAATCAGATAACTTTATCTCAAACCAACCATCCTAGATCCCTAGTGTCACTTTTCCTCTTCCCATCTCCAAATTCACATCCATTGTGGCTTGGGATGGCCTGCCTAGGAGTAATTCATTATTGTAGTCATCCTACATTTCCATGACTAAACAATCTACTAGAAGTATGCATTTTTCCATCTTCACTACAACATCTTCACAGATGCCTATTGGCCTCACCATTGAATTGTCTACAAGCTAGATTGTCATGTTGCTTTTCCTTGATTCTTTGAGCCCTAATTTCTGGAATGTTGTCAGTGACATGGGATTAATGATTGTCTTAGAATCAAATAATGCTTCTCCAAACTTTACCTTTCCAATGTAACATGGCATGTTGAAACATCCTAGATCTTGTCTCTTTTTTGGCAATTTCCTTTGTATCAAAGCACTGACTTCTTCTAGCAATACCCCAACATCTGAATCTACTACCCTCCTCTCTTTATGGTTGATGTCTTTCAAGAACATGTAGGAGGGAATCTATTCAATGCCATATACTACAACCTCCTATTTTTTGTTGATGATCTCTTTCAAGAACTTACCATAAGAGGGAATCTATTCAAATCTACTAGAGATAGGTTGATGTGGAGCTTAGTGAAAGTATCTAGAAATTTCTTGAACTACCGACCAACCTTTTTGGCCTTAGGGAACGACACTAGAGTCACATATTTGTACTGATGAGGTGGAATATAAGACTCCTTTCTAGTTTTTATTTAACCAATACTTTCCTCATTTGTAGCTTCCTCTTGAGATGTAGGGTCTTGTGGCTACTTTGGAGGTACCATGTCTTTCACTGACCCCGTGTCAAATGGTGTTGTACTCTGCTCTGGAATCACTTTTTGCTCATTCACCAACACTTAAATGTTGTGAAGAAGCACTACATTTGCTTGTTTGTTAGTAGGTGGAACATCATCGTTTCTTAGAAATCCTTGCTAGTTGGGATTCCTCATGGCTTCCATCTCTGCTGCTAATTGTGAAACTTGATTTTCTATATTGTGAATTTGGGCCCCTTGATTCTGTAGCTCCTGCCTCTATCCTACTGATATTACTCTGAGGTGTTGCCTTGCTACTATTTAAGTTGTTGTGCTTGTGATGGGTCATGTTGAAAACTGTTAGCATCCTTCCAAGAAAGTTTAGGATCTCTTCACCATGAATATTTTGCCCCTATTGTTTTCTTGCCACAAGTACATACACTCTTCCTCTTCACCTCCATATGAGGTGTCGGGTTTCTAACCAAGCTTCCTTGTGAGTTGTGCCATCTGACCCTTAGCTCCATAACTTCATGTGATTCCATTGAACTTCTAGCCGATGCTGGTGATTCTTTCTCCTCTCCCCATGATTTATTCATGGCCATGTTTGTTAGGATCTCGTGACATCTTTTTTGCCTTGTTATTTATGAAAATCCTTCCCCCGTACTGTCAAGAGTAGTCCTTTTCCCTTTATGCAAACCACAATAAAATGTATGTGCTTGACCAAACAAATCAATCTCACAATGTGGAGCTTTTTTTAGCATGTCCTAGAATCTTTCCCACACCTCAGAGTAGGATTCATCAACCTAATGCTTGAAGTTATAGATCCTTTCCACCAATTCATTTGTCTTCTGTGGTGGAATATATCTCTTGGAAAATTCCTTAATCATCTTATCGAATGTCTCAATTGAATATGGAGGTAAATAGAGGAACCATTCCTTGGCCTTGCCTGATAGGGAATATGAAAAATATTTCAAATAAATCACCATGCCTGGGATCATGTCGAGGTTAAGCATGTCACAAATCTTCACAAAGTTGTTGATGTGCACCATCAGTCCTCCATGTTGTGTGATTGTGACTTTCTTAACAACAATAGTCCTAGATCAAACTTATAGATGCCAACATTCACTGTCTGGCATTTAATCATGTCCTAAATGAGCAGTAGTTGATGATGCCTTTATCTTCTCCCAAACGATCTATTCCTTAGGCAAGTCCTCCACATGTTCATCACCATTGTTATTCATGTCTGTCGCTTGTTCTTACTTTGCCTGTGTATGGGAGTTTGAATGAGCTTTTTAGATGAATCCCCAACCTCTCACTCCTTGTACAAGATTTCTTCTAGATCTACATACAGTGGAGTGGACTCTTGGTAGTCCGTAGTCCAATTTTGAACCATGTACTAGTATCTAAATTCTAAATTGGAATGTGAGACATAAAATACTATTAAATTGGAAAAATAAAATTAAACAATTGTGCTATGTTGCATATAAAAATAAAAATAAAAAGAAAAATGGCCTAGAGTGGCCTATAACAACATTCGTAGTGTTGGTATTGCCATTCCAATGACAATGGTGCCAAAAACTTGACACATGCAAACTATGTGTAAAATGCAAGTGCACGTGTCGTGTAATACATACAAAGGAGGCCCAAGTGTTGAACTCGGGGAAATGTTCATTGGAGACTACTACTTGCTAAAACCAAATCACTAGGCCTAGCAAAGAGTTGGTTGGTTGTTTAATTAACTAAAAGATGAGATATAAACCTAATTTAAAATGGTTTTTTTATAAGAAATAGATGGATTCCTTAGGACTTGTGGTTTCATCATGACATACACTACATTTAAATTCCTTTTATTTAATAATCATTCACCCTTTAGTTTGGACTAAAGACCCACAGAAAGCAGTACCAACCTCCACAACATAATGAAATACCTAAACTAAAACAAACCCCACTCCGATTGTGGTTTAGCAATTAGTTAAGATGCATGATCAAAATCTCTAGGTTATTCTTTTATAGCTGTTAGCCTTCTCCCAAAGTGCAATATAGGATATGTGAATGTATAACTTTTCTGTCTCCTAATACCTCTGTTGAAGAAATTTGTGGTCTATTACTTTGATTAAGCTGATCAAGCAAAAAAAAAACCAATGAAGAGATAATATATTCACATCCAAATAAAGGAAACAAATTATTAACTTGTAGATTTCAAATATAATGAAATGCCAAACTACTCCTAGGTTCGAAGGAATAAGGGTTTTAGAACTGCATGACTGTCATCATCATGAAGCAAGAGGATAAAGAAGAAAATGGGCTAAACATCAGGATAACAATGTAAAAATACTTGAAGAAGTCATCTTGACAATCCCCTATGATGAACACTCTGATCTGCAACTTTTTGGTTGCAAATCCATCCTCTAGAAGTGCTTGGAATTTGGTCAATGACTATCTCCACATCTCTTCCTCTGTCAACCCTTCACCATTCAATAACATGACCATCTGTTTATGGTCATACTCCTTAGGTCATAAAGGAGGCTTTATCCCACATTAAGTGTGGCAGTTGGATTTGACTTAATTTCAAATCCACTATGATTGCACAAGTGTGGTCGACCAACTTGTGTCTCCTTGAACTATGTCAGTAATATCGACATGAGTCGGTAGTATGACGACCATCACCACACAAAGTGAGATTACTTAAAACAAAGCACATAATTACCATTAATAACAATATTACCACCAAACATGGTAATTAAAACCATTTGCAATTCAATATCCCAAGCAATAGTATTTTATAAAGAAGCCTTCAACACTTGCCCTATGTATTTCATATATACCAAAAGATGTTACATATCATGCTCAGAGGATGTCAAGACATCACTATGACATATTATAACCTATTTATATATACATGCCACTTCTATATATTCATGGAAAAAAGCCAAAATCTATGTATTGACATATATAAAACAAAAAATATCGCCAAGGACCTGAGAGTACAAGGGTGACACATAGGACTCTACTACAAGACTCGAATTAGTAGCATATCCAACCTTCTGATAGCTATTGTTCTCCCTATTGCTCAACACCAACACCACGACCTCGACCACCTCGTCCATGACCACCTAAAAATTTATGGAACCCATGCAGTGAGACCAAACGTCCCAGTAAGAGATATAACTCTTCACCAATGTCTATTATAAGCACGGTTACATAATAAAGCAGATAAATAAAATATGTATTACTATTGAGCAATCTAAGCAATTACAACTAAGTAGTAGAACAATTTATACTCTTAGAAGGAATATGAAGAATATGTATAACTATTATAAACTAAATAGCACAATAAGTAAGGCATGGGGTCATCCAATGTGATTCACATTTGGCCCTAAGTAAATATACTACATGGCTATATTATCACTTTTATTATTGTACCCCGAGGATTTGAGACGTACCACTCAAATCCAACTGACCACTGCTAAATTAAAATCAATACCATACAAGATCAATGGAAGAGCCAAACTCCACGATCATCACCAACACTACTTGGTTAGTCTGAGTCTGTAATGCAATGACATAACAGTCAAACTGCAAAGACAACAACTTGTAGTCAAAGCTACAGTCCTGTAGATACAAAAAATCACAGTCAATACTATGGTCCTGTGAAATAACTAGTCTGCCTTGATACATGGCACAATACTAGAGAAAAGGCTCACACATGGATGTTCTATAATGAACAATAAATATATCACTATTTCCATAATTTAAGGATACAAGGAGTTATCTCCACTGGTACCCCGCATATTCAATAATATGCACTCTGAGTTTCCCATAGAAGTTACTCATTTCACCATCCAGTTAGATACTGACACTGAAGATGGATCTATGGTACATGGCAACTACATGATTGTAGTTTCACTTGATTATAAATTTCAATTGGGTATCTTTTAATGCATCAACCAAGTTACAATGTATTAACCCTAAACAAACTCTACAAAATAAGGGTAAGATTCAACTCGAGAAGATATAAAACATAAAAGGTATGAACTTGTCTCATCATCACATCACTATGGGATATCAATCTCTCCATTTATGCACAAAAAACTTGCTACGTCATTATACAAATTCATATAACTCCTGCACTTTCAATATCACAATATGCCTCAACATTACTCATAATCACCACCCTATGTTACATAGGGATCATCATAGCATACTCATAGCTATGAAATTTATCTCACTTTCAAGTTAGGGTTACATAAATAGGAGAGAGAAAATACTCTTATGGATTACAATATTCAATTAAAGTGAACAAATATATCACATGGTCACATGTTTAGGGTTAGGGTTCATACTTTAGTCAATTAGGGTTTCATAACATCATTCAACCTCCAAACCCTAATTTCATCATCTCCCACATATTTGAAGAGTACTAGGATTAAGCACCATTGTTAATGATTAAACATTTAAAATCATATCATTTAATATAACCATTGCACTAGGTAGTGTTCATGTACATAGATAAGTCTATCACGTTGCTCACTCACCCCTGGTGTCATGTTCTGTAATGCATGCAACAGGTGACTCTACCCACAACACGTGCAACAACACCTTGACCCGCAACACGTTCAAGGTGTATCGATTGCGATATGTGCAAGGTCACAACACGTGCATGGCTCAGTCTCAGTCACAATGCATGGACAACTTAGTCTCGGCCGCAACACATTCACAACTTAGTCTCGGTCGTGATGCATGTAAGGTTGCAATGCGTGTAAGGTATCTCTCTCTCTCTCTCTCGCCCACAATAGGTGTAGTGCCTGTCTCGCCTGCGATGCGTGCATGATCTATCTCACCCACGACTCGCCTGCGATGCGTGCATGGTCTATCTCACCCACGACACGCACTAGGCTTGTCTTGTCTACGACATGCACAGGGTGCGTCCCGACCGCAACACATGCATGTTATCTCGACCCGCAATGTTGCATCGCTATCAGTCAAGCGTGCAACACCCATTCCTTAGTGTTGATGATTTTGAAACAACCATCTATGCATGGTTTTGACCTAAGGGAATACCAAAGGACGTATCTACCACATGCCCAACCCCAAAATAGATCTGAACAAGGTCGAAACAAGTGGGTAACAACAAGGAATACTAATCGTCACATAGACAAATAGGTCCATACTAGGTTGTCATCAACCCTAAGTTATGGTCAGAGAAGATCATAAAAAAACTATATTTATAGAGAGAAAATGAAGATTCTTATGCATGTTTATAATCTTCAAAACCTACTTTTATCTACAAAAAATGAACCATATGTTAGGTAGTCATGTTCCATAGTTGATGATCCAAAGAAAACACACAAATATTCCATTTACAATCAAATCAGGTACAAGATCTTTAGGGTTTATAAGAAAGACATCCTTCTCAAGAATACTTCAAAGTTGAACCCTAAACATAGTATATCTTTCAACATATCAAGGATCCATTTTTAGATATTTAGAAAAAAAAATTATGATCAGGTTTAGGATGCACATAATAGAGGTAGGAAAAGTTATAAAACCCGCATGTTTTGAAGAGAAACTATCTCCTTAGATCTCAATCTCCAAAAGCCTCCACCAAGCTTCACTTTTCAGCCAAAGGATCACCTCCAAGAAGAAGAAAATCATGATCACAAGGGAGTTAAAGAAAGAGGGAAAACAAATCTAGTCCGAACCAAGAAATAAAAGAGAAAAGAGAAGAAATCATCCTCTCACTAGTTGCCACCATGTCAAAACATAGTCTAAGCCTTTTTGAAGAGGAGTTTTCTATCAAGAAGACCACCATGGATAGTCCACAGTATAGAGATAAGGAGGAAGAAGAATATGAAGATGGAGTTTTCAAAAATGAAAATGTGATCTACAGAAGATCACTTACCATGAGCATATTCACCAAAAGTTGATCCTAGCACAAGATCTTCAATATCTAAGATGGATCGGCCACCAGGGCTTCAAGATCAGATCTTCCTTGCTCCTGAAGCTCCAAGGACAATATCAAGGTAGAAGAAAATGTGTTGGGCCAAAAATATTTGCATGCAAGTGAAGAGAAGGGGTTATATATCCAAAGGAGGAGGGAAGTAAGAGATTTTGAGGTGTCAACACAAGAGATTACCAAGGGACACATGCCGTTCAAGAAAATAACCTTTCCTCCACTCACATGCAAAAATATGAAATGTTTCTATTTATCCAGCAATGTGTCATGACCTACTAGGTCGGTCACCCCCTTGTATCAGTTGGGACACATCCATCAACTTGTCTCAGTCGAGACACTTCAAGATTGAAACCCTAGGTCACATATGCACATGGTCGAGACACTAGAAGACAAAATGTATCAACCATCATCACCTATAGGTTTTCTCATTCGAGACATCACCATACAATGTATGTGTTATGGTCTCTACCCTCACCACAAGTGGTATAGGGTTGCAACATTCTACCCTAGCATAATCACCATATCAACTATGCAAACCCTAGAAACCTAGAATCACCATAAGGTGTCACATCACCAACCATGATTCAAACAAAGTGTCCCATTGCATCATCTTCTCTCTCATGATTATAAAGCAAAATAAAAATTCTAAACATGTGACATTTTGCAATATAACCCTTACTTATGTGTAAATTGAAATTTGGTCCAAAACAAACACATATCTAGCCAATATAGTTCAATTATTAATCAAATTGGACCAAAATGAAAATATAAGCATGTCACATGATATTAGAACATCACAAGTGATTAATTTAAGGTTTAAGAATCTCATTATATAAGGTAAACACCATTAAGAACAAAACTAGTTTAGGGATCTTATAGCTATTAACCCCTTTCAGGGATTTCACCCCTTAAATCCTACATGAAAAGATACATATACTTTTTCTACATCTCATCCTCAAGATCCCACACGGCTTCTTCTATGCCATGATGATGCCACAACACCTTGACTAACACAATTTCCTTCTTCTTCAACTTCTTGATCCTTCTATCCAAGATCAGAACAAGACCTTCCACATAAGATATATCATCATCTAGCACTACCTCAACAGGCTGAAGAGTCAAATCTGTATTAGGGTTACACTTCCTCAACATAGAGATATGAAACACATGATGTAACTTATACAACTCAGGTGGCAACTCTAGTTCGTAAGCTACCTTCCCAACTCGTACAACCACATGATAATGTCCCATATATCGGAACTTACCCTTTTTCTAGAACCTTAGAACACCTTTCTAAGGAGAGACTTTGAGGTACACCATATATCCCGCTTGGAACTCTAAAGGTCTATGATGATTATCATCATAAGACTTTTGTCTATCTTGAGCTGCCTTCAACAACTACTAAATCACTTTGATCTTTTCTGATGTTTACTGCACTAACTCAGGACCTAAAAGCTGATATTCTCCCATCTCATACCAACACAGAGGATATCTGCAATGTCTCCCATACACTGCTTCGTATGATGATAGATGTTGTTGTAGGCAAACTCTACCAGACTAAGGTGTAGATCCCAACTGCCCAAAAACTACAACACACATGCTCTTAATAGATCTTCCCATGTCTATATTGTCCTTTCAAATTGTACATCTATTTGTGGATGGAACATAGTACTGAACCTCAACTACATACCCGTTTCTCTATTAAAACACTTCCAAAAGCGACTAGTGAACTGTGGACCTCTGTTTGACACTATAGTAGCTGAGATACGATGTAGACGTACTATATCATTAATATACACCTGTGCAAGCTTCTCAGCCATATATGTTGTCTTTACTGGTAGAAAATGCACTAACTTAGTCAATCTGTCCACTATTACCCAGATGGAATCATGACCTTTGACTGTCCTTGGAAGTCCAACCACAAAGTCCATTTTGATATGATCCCACTTCCACTGAGGTATCAACAATGGTTGTAAAGTTCCCGTAGGCTTTTGATGCTCGAATTTAACCTACTGACATACTGCACAATTAGCCACAAACTAAACTACTTCCTGGTTTAATCCTGGCCACCAATACAAGTCTTTTAGATTTTGATACATCTTGGTGCTACCTGGATGCATAGCGTACATAGAAGAATGAGACTCTTCTAAAACTAACATCCTTAGATTATCAACATATGGTACAACTATCCTGCCATGATAACATACTGACCTGTAATATGATTTTATAAAAGCCACCACGCTTCTCACTGTCTAATTCTGCTTGAATCTACTGTACTGCAGTATCATTCTACTCTACATCTCTAATTTGCTGACTCAACATCGGCTTCACTTGTAACTGTGCCAAAAAATCTGCTAAACATGGACACTTCTAATTGAACATTCATCTATAGCAAGGAGACAAACATGTCTCTCTTAAGATACACCAAAACATTCACTTGTGCCTTCTCAACAGATGATGACAAAGAAGACTTCATGCTTAAAGTGTCTGCTACCACATGCACCTTCCCTGGATGGTAATCTTTGGTACAATCATAATCCTTGATTAACTCCATCCAACGTCGTGGTCACGTGTTCAACTCCTGCTTGTATGTATTGTAGATTCTTGTGGTTGGTGAAGATTTGACACTTCTCACCATACAAGTCGTGTCTCCATATCTTCAAGGCATGGACCACAATGGCCAACTCCAAATCATGCATTGGGTAGTTCTCCTTGTATTTCTTAAGCTTTCGTGAAGTGAAAGAAATCACATTCTTATCCTACATAAGCAGACAACCTAGACCATTCTTGGATGCATCACAAAATACAATATAACCCTTTTCTTTCTCTGGTAGCATGAATACTAGTGCATTGGTCAACCTCTCCTTCAGGATCATAAAAGATCATTGACATTTGTCATCTCAAACAAACAACACATCCTTCCTTGCTAACTTTGTTAGGGGTAATGCCACCGCACTGAAGTTCTTAATGAACAACCTATAATATCCTGCCAAACCTAAGAAGCTACAAATCTCCCTAGGTGTCTTTAGCTGATCCCATTCTGGAACTGACTTCACTTTCTTTGGGTCTACATAGACTCCCCTGGAAGATATTACGTACCCTAGAAAAGCCACTTCCTTTAGACATAACTCACATTTACCGAACTTCACATACAACTGGTGTTGCCTCAATAAAGTCAAAGCTTTACAGAAGTGTTTCTCATGCTACTGGTTATCTCTAGAGTAGATCAGAATGTCATCTATAAATACAACTACAAACTGATCTAGATAGGGCCTAAACACCCTATTCATCAGATCAATAAATGATGTTGGTGCATTGGTTAGCCCAAACGACATAACCACAAACTCATAATGACCATACCTTGTCCTAAAGACTGACATAGGTATGTATTTTACCTTAATCTACAACTAGTGATATCCTGACCTCATGTCTATATTAGAAAATACTATGGAACCTCTTAACTAATCAAACAAATCATCTATATGTGGAAACATATATTTGTTCTTAATCGTCATCTTATTCAAATGTCAATAGTTTATACACAACCTCATTGATCCATCCTTATTTTTCACAAACAGAATGGGAGCACCCCAAGGAGACATAATCAGTCTAATGAAACCTTTCTCAACTAGTTCTTATAACTCTTTCTTCAATTCCTACTTCTCGGCTGGTGGCAACCTATACAGTGTTTGTGCTATAGGTTGAGTACCTGAAACTATATTGATCTTGAAATCAATCTCTCTAGGAGGAGGTACACCTGGAAACTCATCATGAAACACATCCTCAAAATCATGTACAACTGGTACTTCCTGAATACTAGGAGTTGCCTTGGTATCCACCACATGTGCCAAGAATGCATCACAACATTGTCTCATCCACTTCTCTACTATCATAGATGAAATTTGACATGTCAAAAGAATCTTCCTATCACCCTGGAAAACCCACGAAGCATCACCATCTACAAACATTGCCATATTGGTACTACAATATGAGATCACCCGATACTTTTCCAATGTATCCATCCCAAGGATTACGTTGAATCTATGTATTTCAAGTGGTAGGAGATCCACTTGAATGCTACGTCCTGAAAAGGAAAGAACACAAGACAAACACACTTCTCATAGATCTGCCAAACCAACTAAAGGAGTTTCTAGATGAAGACTATCATGTCTACAACTAACAGGTAAGAAACAACTAGCAATCACTTCTCTAGTGATAAAGGAGTGCGTCACACCCGAGTCAATCAAAATAGATATGAAACATGAAGAAAACAAATAAGAATGAAATAATTCCATCTGACATGTCATGACCCGAGGGTTAATGACTCCTTTTAGCTATCTCATAGCATAGAATCTATCCATCACCTGTTGTCACCCCCTTCTTCTGCCAGCTTGTCCTGAAGAACCGACCTGTGACGCCTGTCCACGTCCTCTGCCACTGTGATGTTGTCGTTTCTATGACCCTTGCTAACTCTGCCTCATCTGCTGAGTCACTTCTTCATCTTTCATAGGACAATACCACTTAGTATGTCCCACCTGTCCACACTTGAAACAAGTTTTGCTCTCATACCACAACCTAGATGACCCAGTCACTGACACTAATAGAGCACTTTAAGCTCATGCAGGTGGCAAACTACATTCTCTATCTCTTCTCTATGTCCACTATGAGTGAGTCACTTACCTTTGTTGAGACTGAGTTGTTGATGACATAGGCTTCTTAAAGCCTCCAAAGGATTGTCCTTGGTATTGTGCATGTCTCTTCTTGTCCTTTGCCTCACCCTTTTCCAAAATTGATCGTTCTACCCTCTGAACTGATTCTACAAAAGTAGCAAACCTCTACCTATTCTCCAAAGATGATACTGGGGTTGTCAACTCACTACTCAGACCCTTCTCAAAGTGGCTGATTCTCTCCTTGTCTATTGCAGCTGTGTGCAGACAAAACCTTAGAAGCTCCATAAACTTAGCTTCATAAGCACTGGCTGACATATATCTCTACCAAATATTCTCAAATTGTACAATCTTCTCATCCAAGTAAGTCTCCAAAAAATACCAACTTACAATCTCCCATTAGAGTTCTTCCCAAGTAATCACAACACCCGACCTTTTCTCTTCCTCTATGGCCCACTAGTGGCCAACAATCCCCTTCAACATATATACAATATGCTTCACCTTATCCTCTTTAGGGATATTATGGATCTTGAAGGCTTTTTCTAGCCCAATCAGCCACATATCTGCATTAACTGGATCAGATGTCCCCACATACTCCAATGCTACTACATATCAAAGTCTTTCCAGTTCTATGAGTTTCAGCACCAGGATCCGTTGCCCTAGGTTTGGCTGTAGGCATCCTATCCATCATTTGGTTCATTGTAGTCATAAACTGTGCAACCATGGACTTCAAAAAAAGGATTAACTACATCATTTGCGTTGACTTGAGACATCTCAGGTACAACATCATCCCTTTCTTACCTCCTAGAACTACCTCCTGGTGCAGCAACACTGCTCTCAGCAACTTGTTCTTCATGTTCACTAGACATCTTTTCTTCTCATCTTCTTCTTCTTCTTCTGCATAAGCAGAAGTGACCATAAGATATACTGGAGGACACTAGAATAGACTCAAGCCCTAGTCCTATGTCCATGTAGACTCAGCTAACCTATAGCTATGATACCACTAAATTATGACGACCATCGCCACACAAAGTGAGATCACTTAAAAAAAGCACAAAATTACCATTAATAACAATATTACCACCAAACATGGTAGATTAAAACCATTTACAATTCAGTATCTCAAGCGGAAGTATTTTATAAACAAGCCTTCAACACATGCCATATGTATTTCATATATACCAAAAGATGTTACAAATCATGCTCAGAGGATGTCAAACCATCACTATTACATATTATAACCTATTTATATATACATGCCATTTCTATATACTCATGGAACAAAGCCAAAATCTGCATGTCGATATATATAAAACAACAAAATATCTCCAAGGACCTGAGAGTACAAGGATGACACATAGGACTCTACTACAAAACTCTAACTAGTAGCATAACCAATCTTCTGATAGCTACTGTTCTTCCTGCTGCTCAACACCAACACCATGACCTTGACCACCTAATCCATGACCACCTAAAAAGTTGTGGAACCCACAGAGTGAAACGAAACATCCTAGTGAGAGATATAACTCTTCACCAACATCTATTATAAGCACTGCTATATAATAAAGTAGATAAATAAAACATGTATCACTATTGAGTAGTCTAAGAAATTACAACTGAGCAGTAGAACAATTTATACTTTTATAAGGAATATGAAGAACATGTATAACTGTTATAAACTAAATAGTACCAGAAATAAGGCATGGGGTCATCCAGTGTGATTCATATTTGACCCCAAGCAAATATACTACATGGCTATATTATCACTTTTATTATTATGCCCTGAGGATTTGAGGCATACCACTCAAATCCAACCGACCACTACTAAGTCAAAATTAGTACCATATGAGATCAATGGAAGAGTCAGATTCCATGATCATCACCAACACTACTCAGTCAGTTTGAGTCTGTAATGCAGTGACATAACAATCAAATTGCAAAGATAGCAACTTGTAGTCAAATCTATAGTCCTTGTAGAGACAACAACTCATAGTCAAAGCTATGGTCTTGCAAAACAACTAGTCTTCCTTGATACATGGCACAACACTAGAGAACAGGCTCACACATGGCCATTCTATAATGATCGATGTATAACTATTTCTACAATTTAAGGATACTTGTCTCATCATCACATCACTATGGGATATCAATCCCTCAATTTATGCAGAAAAAACTTGCTAGGTCATTAGGCTAATTCATATAATTCCTGCACTTTCAATATCACATTATGCCTCAACATTACTCATAATCACCACCCGATATCACATAGGGATCATCATAGCATACTCATGTATATGACATTCATCTCACCTACAAGTTAGGGTTACATAAATAGGAGAGAGTAAATACTCTTATAGATTACAATCTTCAATTAAAGTGAACACATATATCACATGGTCACATGATTAGGGTTAGGGTTCATACTTTAGTCAATTAGGGTTTCATAACATCATTCAACCTATAAACCCTAATTTCATCATCTCCTACATATTTGGAGAGCAATAGTATTACGCATCTTCATTAATAATTAACCATTTAAAATCATCTCATTTAACATAACTATTACACTAGGTAGTGTACATGTACATACCTAAGTGTATCACATTCCTCACTCACCCCTGGTGTCATGTTCTGCAGCACGTACTATAGGTGACTCTACCCACAATGCGTGCATCAACACCTTGACCCACAATGCGTGCAAGGTGTATCAGTAATGACACATGCAAGGTCACAATGCATGCACGACTCAGTCTCGGTTGCAATGCATGCATGACTTAGTCTTGGTCACAACGCGTGCATGACTCAGTCTCAGTCGAGACACGTGTAAGGCCACAATGAGTGTAGGGTCTCTCTCTTACCCACAATAGGTGTAGTGCCTATCTCTCCCATGATGGATGCATGGTCTGTCTCACCCGCGACACATGCCATGCTTGTCTCCTCCATGATGCACACAAGGTGTGTCCTGACCGCAACACATGTAGGGTATCTCG
The DNA here is from genome assembly GCA_963693085.1 of Alisma plantago-aquatica. Lineage (NCBI taxonomy): Eukaryota > Viridiplantae > Streptophyta > Magnoliopsida > Alismatales > Alismataceae > Alisma > Alisma plantago-aquatica. The sequence goes on along the minus strand of OY856411.1, from coordinate 728,500,858 downwards.
ACCCACGACGCTGCATTGCGACCAGTCAAGCGTGCAACACCCACCCCATAGTGTTGATGATTTTGAAACAACCATTTATGCATGGTCTCAACCTAAGGGAAGACCAAAGGATGTCTCAACCACATTTCCAACCCCATAGAAGATCTGAACAAGGTCGAAACAAGTGGGTAACATCAAGGAATACTAATCGTCACATCCATACTAGGTTGTTCATCGACCCTAAGTTATGGTTACAGATAATCATCAAAAGAACTATGTTTATATAGAGAAAATGAAGATTCTTATGCATGTTTATCATTTTAAAAACCTACTATTATCTATAGAAAATGAACCATATATTATGTAGTCATGTTCCATAGTTGATGATCCAAAGAAAACACACAAATCTTCCATTTATAACCAAATCGGGTACAAGATCTTTTAGGTTTATAAGAAATATGTCATTCTCAAGAATGCTTCAAAGTTGAACCCTAAACATAGTATATCTTTCAACATATCCAAGATCCATTTTTAGATATATAGAATAACAACTTATGATCAGATTTAGGATGCACATAATAGCGGTAGGAAAAGTTCTAAAACTCACATGTTTTGAAGAGAAACTATCTCCTAAGATCTCAAGCTCCAAAAGCTTCAACCAAACTTCAGTGTCTGGCCAAAGGATCACCTCCAATAAGAAGAAAATCATGATCACAAGGGAGTTCAAGAAAGTGGGGAAACAGATCTAGGGTGAACCAAGAAAGAAAAGAGAAAAGAGAAGAAATCATCCTCTCACTAGTTGCCACCATGTCAAAACATAGTCTAAGGCCTTTGTGAAGAGGAGTTTTCTATCAAGAAGGCCACCATGGATAGTCCACAACCTACGGTCAAGGAGGAAGAAGAAGAAGAATATGGAGTTTTTAGAAAAGAAAACATGATCTAAAGAAGATCACTTACCAAGATCAGATTCACTACAAAAAGTTGATCCTAGCATACGATCTTCAATATCCGAGATGGATCAACCACCATGGCTTAAAGATCTGATCTTCCTTACTCCTGAAGCTCCAAGGACAATCTCAATGTAGGAGAAAGAGTGTCAGGACAAAAAGAGTTGCTTGCAAGTGAAGAAAAGGGGTTATATACCCAAAGGAGGAGGGAAGCAAGATATTTTGAGGTGTCAACACAATAGATCACCAATGGACACATGCCCTTCAAGGAAATAATCTTTCCACCACTCACATGCAAAAACATGAAATGTTTGTGTTTATCCAGTAAAGTGTCGCAACCTACTAGGTCAGTCACCCCCTTGTATCGGTCAAGACACCTCCATTAACTTGTCTCAATTGAGACATTTCAAGGTTGAAACCCTAGGTCACATATGCACATGGTCGAGACACTAGAAGACAAACTATCTCAACCATCATAACCTCTAGGTTGTCTCAGTCAAGACATCACCACACAAGGTATGTTTTATGGTCATTACCCTCACAACAAGTGGTGTAAGGTTACAACACTCAACCCTAGCATATTACCATATCAACTAAGCAAACCCTAGAAACCTTAGAATCACCATAAGGTGTCACATCACCAACCATTATTCAAATAAAGTGTCCCATTGCATCATCTTCTCTCTCATGAAGCTAAATCACAAGAAACATTCACAACATGTGACTTTTTTCAAGATAATCCTTACTTATGTGTATATTGCAATTTAGTCCAAAACAAACACATATATAACAAAGATAGCTCAATCATTAATCAAATTGGACAAAAATGAAAATATAATCCTATAACATGATATTAGAACATACCAAGAGATTAATTTAAGGTTTAAGCATCTCATTATATAAGGTAAACACAATTAAGCATAAATCTAGGCCAGGGATCTTATAGGTAGCACCATGTTGTTTCTCATATAGGTCTCAATGTTGAAGTTGGTACCATCGACAAGTGAGTCGGTGGAACTGAGATAATTAATATTGAGTTCTAATGCTCCCTAGATTGTGAGTCAGTAGCACCGAAAACTATCTTTGGTGGCATCAACACCTCTCTTATTAGCATGGAGTATCATCTTGGTAACACTAAGCCTACCCTCCTTTTCTACTGTACATCATGATGTGTTAATACTGCCAAAACATATGTCGATATTACTGAGCTATTTGTTTAATGCTCAAATCACCTAAAAAGAAGGGGAACATAACATAAGTCGAGATATGGATCATAAATTAACATGATTCAATAAAAATATTGAACACTTGATGCAACAATGATTCACAAGATCATAATACAAAAAACTACATAAACATATCATGAGGTGGACTTATATGTTGAATAAGACCATAAAAAAGTGTGAAAGGTGACTACAATCAATACAACAAGTGCCTACCCCAAATGTTGATTTAGAGGGGCCACAGAAGAGCTTCAAGTGGCCACAAAAGACCTTTAAGAGGTTGAAGCACATCAAAGCCACCAAGTATGTGGGAACATCATACCAAATAGACACATATATATGGTTAATGGAGTTGGATAAGGTGTTTTAGATCTTGAATATCACTGAGAAGGATAAGGAAGTTTGAGAAAGGATTGAATGCTACAAGTTAGCACATATGATGTTAGATTTAGAATCATGTCAGAAATATTTCACCTTCGTGGAAGTAGTTAGGATGATAGAGAGGACATTAATGAACCTACAAGATTCCAACACAAGGAAGAAATCAAATTAGTAGTAGGGATAATATTCATGTAGCTACAAGAACCAAAGACTATTTGTACAACAAGAACAACAACAATATCAACAGATGCAACTGATGTTGGTAGTTTTTGATACAAGGTCACAACTGTAGTCATAGTGGTCCCCTAGCAAGAGGAGAGGCCATGGTTTTCCTCTGACTGGGGTGAACAATTCAGGTTCTATATTTGTGACAGGCCATCTAGTCTAGAGTATGAATCAAGCACTTGTTTCAAGTGTGGATGCACATCGAGCACATTAATTGCTCTTTCACTTGGAGGAAGTAGGAAATGACACAACAACCTAGGCACAAGCAACAAGGCTTGCAATAATAGTTCAATGGTGGTGTAGGATGCATCCAGGCATCTCAGCCATGGTTTTCTAAACCAATAGTTGGAGGTCAAGACCGAGGATGTCAACATGCAACAACTAGATTCTATGCTATAAGTCAGTCAGAATGAGTGGTTGCAAGTCATGATATGTCATATGATAATTTTTCATTCTAACTTATATTCATCTATATATGTATCTATTTTAGTTTAACAGGGTGCGACACAATTGTTTATCACCACAGAGGTAATAAATAGTCATAATTTGCCTATTTGTAGTAGTACTGATGATTTCTAGTTAAAAAACCCCTTTAGTTGGTGCCTTCATTGTACGAGAGGTGTGTCCATACTACGTTCTTTCTTTCTTTCTCAGGACACAACATTTGAGTGGATGTTATGCTACTTGATATGGATGTGTTCGATGTGATTATAGGGATAGATACATTAGAGATGTATAAGGTTGTTTTGGACTGTGGTTCTAGGGCTGAGAGTTTTTGTGATGGAGATATCTCTTGGACTTTCCAAGAAGATAGGAAGACTCTCCCAATGTGTCTAGTGTCAATAGTGATAGCTGAGAAGTTCATGAGATAATGGTGTGAATATTTCTTGGCACATGTGGTAGTTACTAAGGTGAGGAGTCCTAGTATCAAGGATGTGTCCGTGGTGCGTGAGTTTGATGATGTTTTCCCTGATGAGTTTCTAGGTGTTCCATTCCTAGGATAGATTGATTTTGAAATCAATATTGTCCCTAGTATGCAACTCATAACATAAGCACCTTATAGGATGGTTGTAGATGAAATGAAGCAATTGAAGATGCAGTTACATGAGTTTTTGGAGAAAGGTTTGGTATGGACGTGCACATCCCCTTGGGGTGCTTCAATGTTTTTTCTAAAGACTAAGGATGAATCAATGATGCTTTGCATATAGTACTGATAGTTGAACAAGTTCACTATGAATAAAAAGTATCCTTTGCCGATGATAGATGATCTATTTGCCCACTTGAGAAACACTATCATGTTTATAGGATAGATTTAAGATCAAGGTATAACCTGATGATGATCATGGAATATGGCACACATAAGACCTCTTTTAGGACTAGGTATGGTCATTATGAGCTTGTGGTTATGTCATTTGGTATAAGCCATGCATCAACATTGTTTATGGATAAAATGAGAATAGTTTTAGGACCTATTTTTACCAGTTTGTGGCGGTGTTTATGGATGATACTTGATTCACTCTAGATACAATCAACAACATGAGAAGCATCTTCATCATGTGTTGAAGTTGTTGAGACAACGTATGTTGTATGTTAAGTTTAGCAAGTATGAGTTTTGGTTGTTTGAGATGTCTTTTCTTAGCCATGCATTCTATGGGAAAAGGGGTCTGTGTAGACCCAAAGAAGTTGGAGTCATGGTTAGAGTGGGAGCAGTTCAAGACACCAACAAAGGTTTAAAGTTTCCTAAGTATATCCAGTTATTATAGGAGGTTCATCAAAACTTTTAGTGCAGTAGCTCTACCTTCAACCAGACTAACTAGGAAGGGTGTTCCATTCATTTAGGATGAGAAGTATCCATGTTATTTTTAGTAGAAGAGGACAAGTCAACATATACCCCTGTGTTAGTTCTTCTAGATCCTAGGAAAGGCTACAACATTTTGTATAATGCTTTAAAGAATGGGATGGGATGTGTAAAGATTCAGGACAAGAATAAGATTTATTTTGATTCTAGACATCTTAAGAAGCATAAGGAGAATATACATTATATGGAGTTAGAAGCCATGGTCCTTTACTTAAATATTTGGAGGAACTACTTCTATGAAGAGAAGTCTCTAATCTTCATAGACCATAAGAATCTTTAGTACATCTTCTTGGAGTAGGAGTTTAACTTGAGGTGGAGGAGATGGATGTTGTGATCAAGGGCTACAGCTATACAATAGACTATCATTTAGAAAAGGCAAATGTCATGGTTGATGTATTGACTAGAATTCCATTTTTATCTTCATCTGTATATTAAGTAGAAATTGTACTCTATGCTTTGTTACAAGAGGGACATGTTGGTTTCACTTTGACAAATGAATTCATAATTGGAGGTCTACTTGTTGGCACAGTTATAGGTGTAGTCAACATTGGTACACCAGAATAGAGGTGCACACAAAGATGATACCATGATACAAACCATAAATTTAAAATTTGGTAATGGAAAGCATGATGGGTTTCATTTGACTGTTGATGGGACAATGTGCTTTCACAATCACATTGCGGTCCCATGTATTGGTGGTTTAAAGGATATTATACTTGAGGATCCTCATTCCTCAAATATATGTGATATATATAGGAACTACAAAAATGTATTATAATCTAAAGGAATTATATTGGTGGCTAGGTTTGAAGTGTGATGTGGTGAAGTTTGTGGCTAAGTGTTCGGTCTGTCAATAGATCAAGGCATAACATTGGAAACTTGTAGATATGTTGTAGTATTTTCCAATTGTACAATCAAAATGGTGTCATGTGATGTGACCATAGACTTTGTGGTTGGTCTTCTGAGGACATCCAAGGGCCATGATAACATTTTGGTGATCGCTAATTGGTTGATAGAGTCAATTCACCTTTTACTAGTGAAGACCATCTACACAACAAAGAAGTTGGCACATATCTACAACCATGAGATAGTTCATTTTCACTACGTACCAGCTACAATAGTATCAATTAGAGGTCCTGAGTTTACAAGTAGGTTCTAGTAATGTCTACATGCAACTCTAAGAACATGTTTAAGGTTCAATACATCCTTCCACCAAGAGACAAATGGTTAGTTGGAGATGACTACACAAATGTTAGCGGATCTTTGAGAGCATGTGCACTCCAGTTTATTGGGAGTTTGGATATACTCACATTATATTGATTGAGTTTTCTTTAAACAATAGCTTCCATAGGAGTATAGAAATGTCAACATTTGATGCTTTGTACAGAAGGCATTACATGTCATGTCTTTGTTGATACTAGGCATGTGAATATAAGTTATTGGGTCTTGAGTTTCTTTAATAGACTACATAGAAGAACAAAGTGATCAAATAAAAGTTGAAGGTATCATAGGAACAATATAAGTCATACGTGGACAATCGACATCATTGGTTAGAGTTCCAAGTTGGATATTGTGTGTATCTCAAAGTCTCCCCTTGGAAAGGTGTTCTAAGGTTTGGGAAGAAGGGTAAGGTTGCTCCCAGGTTTATCAAGCCTTACCTTATCATAGATCGAGTTGGTAAGGTGGCATACCATCTAGAGTTACCATCATAGTTGCATAAATTGACACAATGTGTTCCACGATTCTATGTCAAGGAAGTACCACCTTTGTACAGAGTAGATGATACATCCAGTAGAAGTCCAATAGCATGATGGTATCTAATATGTGGAGGGCGTGATAATGATATAAGATAGACAAGTGCAAAAGCTAAGGAGGAAGGATATAATCTTAATGAAGGTGTTGTGGCACCATTTGGTGTAGTAGAATCCACATGTAAGTTATAGAATAATATGCATAAGTATCCATCTTTGTCCATGTAAGATTTTAGGGGTAAAATCCTTGTTAGGTATTCGAAGGCCCATGACCTGGCTTAATCCATTAAGGTACTTAATTCTCTTAGGTGATTAGTTTTCTAGTTATATTTTAATATAAGTTAATAAAGTTACATTTCAAATTTGATCCATTATGCACTTTTTGTGTGCTAGTTTTGCAATTTTATGTGCATTTGTAGACAAATATGCAATCTTCCTATTTTCTAGGTTGTAAATATAATTTTAATGTATGTATATTTTATTATATGATGTTATTTATATTCATGTAAATTTATTGTATTTGGATTCTATTGAATTTCATTGCATGGGGTACCAGTCCCTTATACTAGCCTAGTGTTAGGTAGTAGTGGTGGTGGTTGGTGTGCATGCAAACTGATGGATTTGCATTTGCAAGAACCGACAACTTATATCTAGAAAAATGAGAAATTTGAGAATTAAGTAACAATTGATGCAAACCATGTCTTTCATATATCTATCAATGAAATAGCAATTGGGAATGGTCAATGGATAGACTGATGAGAATATATATCTACAATCAATCAAAAGGTGAAGCTGATGGACCAACAATAAAGTAATCTTGATGAATTATAAAATCTAGATAATTTTTTTTGGACTAAAGGCAATGAATGGCTAACTTTACTTTGAATTATGAGCTCCAACTAGATGGAAAACTAACAAAGGAAACATGATTAGAAATCAATGAAAAGTCAGGTTACAAACTGATGAGCCTTATTAACTGCAATCTGATGGAACACATTAGTTGATAACTAATGAAAGAGCCATCTAGTGTAGGCCAATGAGATCCTAGACTGGAAATTGATGAGAATACTAGTTAACAACCAATGAAAGATTTACCCACTAACCAATGAAGACTCATTCCACCAATCGATGACCAAGCCGCCGTCAAATGATGAACCTTCTTGACATATAAGATGATGAGGGGCCTGGCCCCTTTGACCCATCATAATACTACCTTGGGACATTTGTCTCCCTCTCCCTTCCATCCCACCTACAAATACCATTCAACACTCCCCATCGAATGAATGTGTTACGAAATTTGTTGTTTCTAAGACCCATGATGAGCCATTAGAGGTCAACAAAAAGTTTACAAGTTGCAGATGTATGTTGTTACATGCCTTGGAGTGACCTCCCCTAGGACAAATCCAATCCTTCTAACTTAGTTTTTTGTCTCCTACACATAATATTCTCTCCTAAATTCCTTTTCTAATTGTATTTCCCTGCTTATTCTACCATGGTCGAAATGCATAGTGTTCCATGTTGGGAATTTGTGCATTTGGTTAAATGACATTCTTTTCTTCTTCTTGATCTAGATACCCCTACTTCTCAGGAAAAATGAGAGTTCTCAAAGCTTTTAGAGGATACATCTTCAAGTCTTGATACTATTTTCATGGTTCCTAAAATTTAGACTTGGTTTTCTACACCCTTGAGGAATCTGATAAGACATTTGATGTCTTTCTTGTCTATTTGTTACATGCACAATATTAATCTTGTTCTTAAATCCCCTAAAATGCTAAAAGGTGATCTTTTGTGGTATGTCTTGTATGATTAAGAAGGATATATGAGTTTTCAAGTCTATCTTCTCTCCTAAATATAATTTCTTCCATGAATTAAATATTCTCTTTAAAAATGCACATACTCAAATAAAAATACATGTGTAAATGTTCTTAAAATTATCATTTTTATGGTGTTTTCATATCATAAGATGAGGAATATACCTACATACTTTTTATTACTATTTGGGAAGTTCTATAATGAATTTATAGATTTTGGGTAGCCGTCATGCTGCTAGATTTTTGGTTTGAAGAAATCCTATTATTGAATGTAGATCATTTATGTTGAGATTTGGTATTTTTATACCTAAATATTAAAAAAACATAAAATTTCCATCATGGATATTTATGTTAACATTTTAGGTTATAACTTTTAATTTCTTATTAGTTATCATAATTTTTTTAGAGGGGTTTGAGATTCGTATGAGGAGTTATACGTGTTATGGCCTTAATGACAAATTGGGCTTTTATGTGCCCTAATTCAAGGTTTTGGTCCTCTTTATGGCCAAGATGGTTAGATATACCATGATTGAGTAACTTTATACTGTTTACACATTTTACATATTTTGGAGTTGCAATACAAAGTTTATTTCACAATCACATCTTGGTGATATGTATGTAACTTGATTGACAGAGACACAAAATGAGTAAATGAATTAATTAATCAAGTATATTCTTGAGAATATAATACCATGTGACTATAAATTAACCTCCTATTTGAAATCTAGCATAGTGAACTGAGTAATATTTGTAACAATTTTATTGTGAGAAGGATCTCAATGCAATATATGATTGAGTATATGTGTGTGTGGGGAGGGTTTATCTCCATCATCTAAAATTCAAGGTCATAGAGAGTAGTTCAGGCAGTGTCTATGATTTTATGTGATTTAGAGAGGATGCAGGTCATATCTCAATTTGAGTGCTATATCTCTAGTTTTTGGTGTAATGTCCTATGTTCACAGGATGGAACAACTATCCAATGGGATGTCCATAGTGCCCCTCCTACTAGGTTGGGGCATTTTACCACTATATTTGTAACTCATATTGATCGAGGGGAAAAGATATTTAGGATTATGGTCATGCTAAGCTATTATACGATGATGATTGCAAATTCATAGTGTTCAACTAATAGTTCGAGTGGTATGCCTCAAAGTTTATAGGGCTTAATAAAATATGTATTTTAGACATGTAATATATATATTTAGGGTTATTTGGAAGATCAAATCATATTGTGTTATACATTTTCTATTACTAAAATCATCATATGTGATTCATATATATACATGTTTAGTTATCTGTAAATATACCTTTATATATACCTATTCTTTGTGTAGACTCTACTTAGTTTTCCAAGTTGTTAAAATGTCTTCTTTGACTAATTTGAATACATAACCTACTTGCAAGTAATAAATTCTATTAATTGTTATATCATATTGCTGAGACTTGGGGTCTTACCCCATCATTTTCCACATCTTTAGGTGAACAACAATGTGTTCAGATATTTGGTAGGGAGGAGCCTAAGTTTACAGATTGGTAGGGTTCAAAGGTTGATGTAGTTCTAGTTAGTGCTATAGTTGTCCATGTAATCTCAGGTATGGGCAGGGGAATTTGTAACAGATGTATATTGACTCGAGTTTTTGGGTTGTATGCCTTGTGAAATGTATATGTTATAAACATTTGGCACGATACACTTTTATATAGGTTGTGACTGAGGTCATTATACTTCTTGTAAAGTTATATGATAAAGATATATGTGAAGTTTGGGCATATGGAAACTATTGAATTATATAAAGTTTTAATTATGTGGCATTTTAGTAATTTAGATTATAAGTGTTTGATTGAAATTTTGTTTTTGAGTAATCTTATGTTGCGTGGAGGGTTGCCACACTTTTCAGGAGGGACTATATCTTTGTCTTTGTCCATGCCAACCACTTCTATTGTCTATTTTTGGTCATCGTGCAAGGGAAAAATGGAGGGTATGAGAAGAGAAAAATGAGTATGAGAAGAAAGGTGTAAGACCCCTAACCTACCTTAGTGTTTAGTCTTGCTTGTTTTGATTAATAATATGCTTAAAACTTAATCTAATCATGTGATGCACCTTAATAACATGTGACACACTTATGTTTTTAGTTTGGTCCAGTTTGGGTAATGTTTGAGCTAGTTATGTCATATGTATACTTGTTTTGGACCAAGTTGCAATTTACCCATGTTGAGGGTTTATCTTGCAATTTGTCAGATATTGGATGCGCCTCTTGTGCCTTAGAATCATGAGAGAGATAATGATGCTTAGGGGCACCTTGTTGGACCTTCGATGATGAGGTGGCATCATGGGTGTTGATGCTAGGGTTTGCATGGTTTGCATGGATGTTGAACTTGTTGATCCTTGAGTGTAGCGCCTGATATATTTTGAGTCTCTTTGGAAGTGCTTCGACCAAAACACCTTTGGTTAGTTTTTAGTGACCTAGGAGACTTGTCCTTGGTTTTGGTTGTTAGGGTTGCTTATATTGATGTGTGTGTCTACCTGTTGTTTGGTTGACATGGTGTAGCGATCGCTACTATGTTTTCCCTTGGTTTTGTTTCAACCTAAGGGTGTAGTGGACCTAAGAGGTCTCTACACTACCTTCTTTTTATCACCTTTGATGCATGTATATCTAGAATGCTTGCATGGTCGACCTTTTGAGGGCCATGTGTCATGAGAGGCTCTTATATCTTGACACATCATAATTTCACATGCAAGCAACCCTTTTACCTCTCTTCTTTCTCTCTTCTTGCTTGTGTCGGCCTTGATCTTGGTGGTGCAAGTGGAGGTTCTGATCTTGTAGATGGTGGCCATTTTTTTGTTCCATGTGGTGATCTAGGGCTTGTCCCTTGTGGTGGTTCTTGGTGATCTTTGATCTTGGTAAGTAGTTTATCTCTCTATGATCTCGTTTTATTCAACCCTACTCCCTTTCTTTCTTCTCTTGGCCATTAGACTATGGTGGTCCATGGTGGCTATCATAAGGAACTTCTCTCCATATATGTTGAAACTATGGTTAGACCATGGTCGTACCTGAGTGAGATGGAACACTCCTCTTTCTTCTTTCTTTTTAGGCCTAGGGTTCTTACCATATTCTTTTTGAGCTTCCTTTGACCTTGGTGTGTTATTCTTCACTTGAGGTGATCTCGCTTGGAGTTAGGGTAATCTAAGCTTGGTGTTTCTCTTATCTCTAGGAGCTTGTGGATTTGGAGTTGATTTTCACCTCAAGGCGGGTTATACAACTCTCTCCTCTACTACTGTTGCACTTTTATCTTGCCTGCATGTTACTATTCTATCTCTAAAATGTGATCACAAGTTGTTAGCTGATGCTATCTTGATATAGGGTATAATATTATGAAAATTCTTGTATAGATTGTTCTTTCTCCTAAACCATAATTTATGTACCTAAAATCTAAGTGATGGTGGAGTTGTTGCTTCTTACATGCATCTTGATTGTTGGTTTTATTACCATGTTTATGGTTCGATTATCACATGTTACATGTAGGTTTTGATTCTTATGTACATGTCTTGGGCATTTGGTTTTCTCTCACTTTGCATGGTTTTTCTTCCTGATATTGATGATGGTCATTTTAGTTTTTGAAGCTCATCATCTTCATGTGGTTCTTACCTTGGTGACGCTTGAGTTTCTCAGGGTTAAGATTATGTTTCGGTCGACATGTTTCCTTGGTTTCTTGGGGTCACCGTGATCATGTTGATGATATGCTAGGGTTCTTGATTGGTTGCCATAATCCTAAACCTAGTCACCTTGGTCGTTACATGAGTGAGTTGCTCAGAGGTTGCTACATATGAGCCTTGTATTGGTTGCTACCCAGGATGGTCTAGTTGGGTCAACACAACCTTGGTTTTATGTTGATATGGTTGCTATGATGATTGGATCGTAGCAAACCCTAACCCTAATCAGGTTTCTTGAATGGTTTGGTCACTACACATGCATTGGTTTGGATGATCGCTACACCTTAACCCTTGTTGCGGTCATCATGCACAAATGATTCTGGTCGCTACATTGATTACCACTGTTGGTCGCTACTCATGGTTCTTCTTGAGTGGTCACTACACCTATTTTCCTAGGTGCATGGTCACTACATGTGCTAAGTCACTACATGTGCTATGAAGGTTGGTCTCTACATATGGTCTTAACCTGGTTTGGTCGGTACACATTGTTGTTTTCATGAGTGGTTGTTTATAATAATAGTGGTTAACTGTAATATGTTCTAAGGATGTGGGAAGTGATGTACCTAGAGTTTTATGTTGAGTGATGTGATGGAAACCCTAATTGGCTATGTATGGAAACCCTAACCCTTATTTGAGCATATGATGCAATTTCTTAGCTTGCTTGGATGATTGACATGCTATAAAGTATTTTCTCTCTCCTACTTGTATAATCCTACTGCTGTAGGTTGAATACACATCATATATTGTGATTACCATGGTATATCCTATATGACACATGGTGATGATTACGAGCCTTTATGAAGCATGTTGAGATAATGATGATGTGCATGAACTATGTGATTGGGTCTTATGACCTGGCAGAGGCTTTGTGCCTAGTTCAAGGTGATATCCTCCAATCATGTGATGAGGCATGGTAATCCTAGGAAGATGTGATAATGATGATGGCCTTGTATGGTAGTGATATTATGTAATCATGTGACAAGTTTATACATCATACATTTTATATCTTCTTGAGTTGTTTTATAATTATGCTTGCTAGAATGAATTAGGGTTTGTATGTCCACTTGTATGATGCAGCCTTAATTCACCCAATTAGCGTAACTAATCAAGTGAAACCCTAATCATGTAGTTTCCATGTGCCTTAGATCCATATTCAGTGTCAATTCTTACTAGATGGTGAAACGAGTAATTCCTATGGGAAACTCGGAACCCATTTTGTTGAATATGTGAGGGTGCAAGTTGGGGATATATCCTTGCATCCACAATCACTAGATTCGGAGGATGACTGTGGTCATACCCCAGTAGGATAATAGTCGAGATATATCTCTGATGATATATTTTCAGGGATGGTTGCAATCATACCATGGTAGGAGAACGACTCCAGTCATATCTCACTTTGTGTCGCGCCTATATACCAAGGCAGACTAGGCTGATTTGCAGTTTGACTCTATATGTCACTACGAAAGACTTGACCTGACCAAGGGTGTGGGAGATCATTGGATCTAGTTCTCCTAGATCTTGTATGGCACTAATTTTGACTTAGCAGTGGTCAGTTGGAGCATGAGTGGTATACCTCATCTCCTCAAGGCATTAATAAAAGACGTAATGCATCAGTGCATTATATTTGCTTAGGGCTAAACATGCTTCAAATTGGATGACCCTTTGCCTTGTTTCTTATGTTTTTAGCTGATAACAATTATATATGTTCTTCATATTCGTTTTGAGAGTATATGATAATCTACTGATCAATTGTTTCCGCTTAAACTACTTAATCTATGTTATCAGTTTTACTTATATCATTTAGCTAAATCTTCTCATCCTGTTAATAATATTACTTTCTTGATATATCATTTATCTATGCTAATAATAGTTGTTGGAAGAGAGTTATATCTCTCACTGGGACATTGGTCTCACCCCGTGGGTTTCCACACCTTTTAGGTGGTCGTGCACAACGTGGTAGAGATCGTACAGTTGAGGAAGAGCAACAAGGAGAGCAGTAGCTATTGAAGGTTGGATATTCTGCTAGTGTTTTGTAGTAGAGTCCTATGTGTTGACCTTGTACTCTCATGTCCTTGGGGGTGTTTTATAAGTGTTGTACATTGATACAAGGTTTTGGCTATATGCAATGGTTGTACATGTATGTCTTGTACATTTATGAACATTTAATTTTTGTAATAGGTTTGTGGCAAGATGGCCATTGTACAGTGATGTTAATACCTTGATGGTAGAACACGTGATACATGTGGCACATGTTATGGACTTGGATGTAATATGTTTCATTTTTGTGGTGATATAAGATCGATTTTCATTTACCATGTTTTCTAGCAATATGGATGTTTAATGTTAATTTAGCACTTTGTTTTGAGTAATATCACTCATGTGGCGGTGGGTTGTCACATGAAAGTTCGGTATCAGAGATCTAGGTTTTTTGAGTCTACATGGACATAGGACTAGGGTTGTGTCTGTTCTTATGTCATCTAAAATATCTGATGGTAACTTTTGCTTATGCAGAAGAATAAGAAGGGAAAAGATATGTCTAGGGAACACAAAGAACATGTTGAGAGCAGTGTTGCTACACCAGGAGCTGGAGTGAGGAGGAGAACCAGGATAGATGGAGTGCCTAAGATGCCTCAGTTTGACCCAACAACTATGGCCAATCGCACTTTCCAATTCATGACCACGATGACGCATATGGTGGATCGAATGCTCATACCCCAAGCAAGGGCAACTATTCCCAATGTTGAATCCCAGGGTTCTGGGAAGACCTTCAAGATGCTATGACGTGTCAGAATGTTGGAAATATGTGGGTATGACAGACCCGACAATCATAGATATGTGTCTGACAGAGATGGAAAAGGCCTTTAATATCCTCAACATCCTAGAAGAGGATAAGGTGAAGCACACAATGTACCTATTCAAGGGCAGTGTTGGCCATTGGTCGGCCATTGAGGAGGAGAAGAGGCATGGAGTGGTGATCGGTTGGGAGGAGTTTTGCTAGGAGTTTGTGAGCTGATACTTCCCGAAGACCTACCAGGATGAAAATATATCATAGTTTAAGAATATCCAGAAGGGATCTATGACGATCAACGAGTATGAAGCCAAGTTTATGGAGTTCTTGATGTTTTTGAGTCATATGGATGTGATCTATAAGGAGAGGATCCAATGTTTTGAGAAGGGTTTGAGATCAGAGTTGATGACGACGGTGTCAGCTTTGGAGAACAGGGAGTGATTTGCCACGTTTGTGGAGTCTGTGAGGAGGATTGAGCAGTTAGTGATAGAGAAGTGTGAAGATAATGCCAAGAAGAGACTGACACAGTGTTAGCGATAATCTTTTGGAGGCTCCAGAAGCCTAGGTTTTTAGTACCTCAGTCACAATAGAGGTCAGTTGTTCAGTCTCAGTGGTTACCAAGCAAGGGCAGAGGCCATAGCTTTCCACCAGCTAGAGCTCACAATGCAACATCAATACCAGTGACATGGCTGTCTAGGACACATTTTGACACAAGGATCTATTATTGGTGTGGACAATAGGGGCATCTGAGGTCATTTTGACCACTAAAAGATGAGGAGGTGACATAACAACCAAGATAGAGTCAACAAGGGTCGCAACAACAACATTTCAATAATGACAGTGGAAGAGGTGCAGCCAGACATCATAGGTTGGATCGTATGGGCAATCTAGAAGAGGATAGGGGTAACAATAGGAAAAGAATCGATTATATGCTATGAGTCATATAGAAGGAGTAGTTAACCCATGGTCGTGATAGGTTAGATGGGGTTATTTCATTTTGAGTTGTCTTCTTCTTGCTTTATATCTATTTTACTTGACTCGAGTGTGACACAATATTTTATACTAGAGAAGTGATAACTAGTTGTTCTTTTCCTGTTAGTTGTATATATGATAGTATCCTTCTAGAAACCCCTTGGTTGGTTCCACCAAGTTGTGGGAGGTGTGTCCATCCTGTGTTCTTTCTTTCTCGGGATGCAACATTCAAGTGGACCTTATACCACTTGACATGTATGGATTCAATGTGATCCTTGGAATGGATACTTTGAAGAAGTACATGATGGTCACGGACTATAGTTTCAATATGGATACATTCTTTGACAACAATGTTTTGTGGGTTTTCTAAGGATATAGGAAGATTCTTCTAACGTATTTGGTGTCAACGATGACAACAGAGAGGCTGATGAGACAAGGTTGTGAGGCTTTTCTGGCACATATGGTGAATACGAAGGTGAGAAGTCTGAGTATTTAGGAGGTGCCCATTATTCACGAGTTTGAAGATGTGTTTCCAGATTAGTTTCTGTAACATCCTGAGTTTCAATAAAATTATCATTTTCCACCTCAATTTTTATGTTAATTTCTTTCCTCTCCATTTTGTGTCCTTAATATTGAATATTTGAGAAATTGATGGTTGAAGTACAAATTTATGCCAATTTGAGGGTTAGATGCACAAATACCATGATTTGCTAAATTGATAGGGTAATTATGAAGATATACTCTAAGCCACAAATTAGTTGACTAATGGATAATGTTGGAGCTCAAGAATAAATATTAATGGATAAGAAGTGAATTTATTAGCAAGTGTAAATTAAAATGGTGAATGATAACCCACCTTCATACCTCACTCTTATTATGGGCTAATTAAGCTTGAAAGTGCATGTAATAAGTGAATGGAGGACTCTTGGACTCCATATCTCGGTTTTGGAAACCAAGGGTTGCATATAAAATATATATGTAATTATTTGCCCAAAAATCATATTAATATATGCTTTAATAAGCAACATAATTACTGGAGGCCAAAGGTTGGGTGAAACGCAAATCTAATTATATACCATGAAACTAGATGTCATTAGAAACCTAGGGTTAAAATTTGATGTCATTTGGAATTTGTTTGACCTCCCAAATGTATTAAACAAGCTTTTAATAAAGTGTGACATAATATCAATCGAAATATTGATTATAGGCATCATTTAAGCCAAAGTCCAGCCGTTAATAGATGTCACATGTGCCTGGCCCATCGTGGAGCACGATTCAACAGTTCAGGTTGGACACAGATCTCATCTGATGGCTGACACTTTGTTTCCTACCTTCGATTAATCGAAGCAGGAACCGAGCAGCCGCGGCTTGCTTCCTCTCCTCCTTTCTCCCTCGTCTCTTCATCATTTCTAGAGATTTCTTCACCTACGAGTTCGTGGAGACCTCCTGCATCAAACGAGCCAAACCTCATCGCCTCCCGTGCATTGTAGGAAAAATGCCATACTTGGCCGACCATAGCTCCTCACCTCCACCTTTGCTTCGGCTCCACTGACATCCCCACCTATAAATGACACCCTACACGACTGCGTCGGCCCCCTAGCAACCTACCTATCCCCTCAATTTTGTCCAAGGACGCGTGGGTAGAGGATGACGTGGAGCTTTCCCTACTGTGCTTGCAGCGCTCCTCCTTGGTGCTAGGTGGCTTGTGCGTCAAAATTTCTTGGACTGGTGAGTTCGTCTTTCGATTTCCTATGTTTCGAGTACCTTTGTGCCATGTTTGGTGGTGAAACGCGAAAATGCCCAATCAACCAAGCTCCCACCTCAGTGCCATGGTGTGATAGAGCTTGAAGAAGCTCAGGTGGCTTTTGACCGATTTGCCCCCACGCGTCCCTCTTTTCCTGTTCTCTCGCAAAGGGCATTTTTGTCATCCGATTCTTTACTTTTCGACCCCAAGTGGCATTTATCTAATTCCTGATTGGTCAGTTTGTTTAATTCGTAGAAAATCACTTGAATATTAGAAATATATAAATAAATACTCATTGGAAATATAAAACTATGTAGAATCCGAATTTCCAAGTTTTGAGTCATGTTTTCCATCCCAACTCTGATAATTAATTCAAACCTCAATTTAAATGTATAAAGTGTTATAAAATGATAATTAAAGTGTTTTAACTCTGTTTTTGACAAGAAAATATGTTTTCTCGATTAGAAAAATATTAGGAATCATTTTGTCCTATTTATAGACCCAAAATCCAAAGTTTTCATCCAAGGTTATAATTATGGACATTTTACACATAAAGTACCCTTAAGTAACCTAATACATGTATTAACCTTTGAATCTAGGTTAAAGTGAGTGTGGACCTGCCATCTTAGTGGATAAGGGATAATCTAGAAAGTAAGAATAGGTATGTGCATTCTAACACCTCAGTTGGGCTTCTAATCATGGTAAACCTAGTTTTCCCAAATGAGGCATAGTTATGATATTATTCTCCTTCATCCACTTGATCATGCAATTTGTAACCTGTTGCATAAACTTGATTTACTTGATAAAATTTGGGTCATTGGACCCCACCTGCCTTGTTGATTTGATTTAAATCTTGTAATGTAAATGTTTCCCTTAAACTATTCACTTGAGCATCCAACATGAAATCTTGATGTATGAACATCCTATATGGTTATCTCTTAGAAATGTTAGGGTCATTGGGATCCACTTGAATTATTGCTATTTGCTTTCCCTGCCAATGTAAATTATAAAGAATAATAATGATAGTTTGACTAGTTAACTAATGTAGTGTACATGAGTACAAGTCACCCATAGGGCACTGGGGTTTTAGTCCCCCTGCCATAGGCACTGGGGTTTTAGTCCCCCTGCCACTTTATATATATTTTAAGGTTTGGGATGTTATTTTCCCCTCTCCTCCTGGTTGAGGTTGGTATGTGCCTCACCCTATGTTAGTTTAGCTTAGTCATAATGAATCATGCTTGTTCTATATTTGACTTATATGCTTGGCAGAAATCCCATTTGAATTATATGCCTCATACTCTTGAACATTCGTAGTATAGAAATCTTTATGTTCTCATTCCTTAAAATGCTTCTTGTACCTTATCATTTTGTGACACATACCTTTATCTTTCTCTTGTTGGGTGCTCCCCAACCACCTAGAACTAGGACAAGGGCTAGACCAAGCACAAGGAAACCTAGGGCAGGTGTAGCACCCCCATCATGGCAAGGTTGATGCTGCTAAGATCTTGCTAAATTATATATTTTGAACTCCAGAAATAAAAGCTTTGGAATAGCCTAGAATCTTATCTACTTCTTCTTTTAGAACAATCTATGTAATAGTTTAGTTTTCTCATCTTACTTTCTTCCAATGCTACTATTGACAATGGTTGTATTTGGTCCATGCTTATTTAAATGGATTTATTATGCATGCATCCTTCCATCACAATGTTTTTAATAATTTGAGGGATGTATTGTATTTTCTGTTAAATTTAAGTAAGGGGATGATCTCACCACCTTACAGCATGGTATCAGATCCTGTAGGGTAGCTACTAGGGCGTGATGTTGAAAGTGATGGTGTCTAGAAAGGGTCAGAGCTTGGAGGCTGGCAATATTTTCCTCCGCCCCACTAGCTTGGTCACGAGGACTCCTGAGCTCATCAGACCCGGCCTGGCCTGATCTGATACTGAACGCCCAAAATAGCATGCCTATAGGCAATAGTAGCCTTATCTATTTCTATCTTATACTCCTAGAAATCTTACCCTAAAACTTGTCTTTCAGGAAGGGTAGCTTGTTCGGTGAAAGCTCAAACAATGATGACACCAACTCTGAAACTCCTGAGACACCTCTGACTCCTGAGTAGAAGTTGGCGATGCTGAGACAACTACTCTCCACTACCTTAGTGGGGCAGCTTACTGCAGTTGCTGCCCATGCCAACAAGCCTAAGGAGCCAACCCTGAATGACTTCATCAAGATGCAGCCTCCCTACTTCAAGGGGGAAACTAAGAACAACATGGTGGACAAGGCGGATGATTGGGTGATAGCCCTGGAATGCACATTCGATGGCATAATGTGTCCCCCACATCTTAAAGTCCGCTTTGCATCTTTTTTGTTGCCTTTGCAAGGCACAAGGACGTACATCCTTGTAGATTTTCAACCAATAAATTTTTGGTTGAAGGGTACATCAATTAATATATTTATTTTTGCATTAAATTGAATTAGGGTTTCAATCATGCTTAAATCTTGATTATTTTAATATCAAGATTCTCTCTCCTCCAAAGTGATTCAAATGAGGCACCCCTCTCATTTTCTTTGCTCTAAATGACGCCAAGAAACATGAGGGACTCTCTAGAGGTGATATTTTGCATATTGAACCCTAGGTTTTGGGTAATTTGCACATTACACCAAAACTAGGTTTTAATGCACAAACATTGCTTAACAAGCTCTTTCTTGGTGCTCAGGCTTGCACAAGCCATAACTCTGCATCATTTTCATTCTTATGATGCTTCAACATATGAGGAACATTTTATCATGTAACATTTGCAAGTTAACCCCTCAACTTGGGTAATTTGCATTTTAGTCTAAAACAAACAAAGCATTATTTCAACATTATTTAAAAAGGACTAAAATTAAAAAATAAGTTCCTCTTGAGCCTTAATTACTTTTCAAGAGATAAGAGCAAGCATATAATTAACCTCATTAATCAAAACATCCAGGGTTAACACATAACCCAGGTCAGGGATGTTACGAATTATCCACCCCTAATAGGGATTTCGTCCCCAAAATCATCAACGAAAACATTAAGAGAAAAGAGAAGGGTACTTCCTCCTCATCTCTTCCTCTAGTTCCCACATAGCTTCTTCAATGCCATGGTGATGCCAGAGAACTTTTACAATACATATGTCTTTCTTTTTTAGCTTTTTAATTTTTTTATCCAGGATCATCACAGGTCCTTCAACATATGATATGTCATCATTTAATTCTACCTCCACAGGTTGCAGAGCTAACTCTGTATCAGGATGACACTTTCTCAGCATGGAGATATGGAACACTGGATGCAACTTATGCAACTCAGGTGGCAACTCCAGCTTATAGGCTACCTTTCCAATTCATTCAATGATTGGATAAGGCCCCATAAATCTAGGAGCTAACTTTCCTTTCCTTCCAAATCTAAGAACACATTTCCAAGGTGAGACTTTGAGATATACTCTATCTCCAACTTGGAATTCTAAAGGTCTTTGCCATTTGTCGGCGTACGACTTCTGTCTATCCTGTACAGTCTTTAACTGTTGTTAGATTACTTTAATCTTCTCTGTTGTCTATTGCACAAGCTTAGGATCCAAAAGTTGATACTCTCCTATTTCATACCAACATAAAGGAGATCTACAACGTCTACCATATAATGCTTCATATGGTGCCATATCAATACTGTGCTGATAGCTATTATTGTAAGCAAATTCTATCAAGCTCAGGTGTAGATCCCAACTTCCTACAAACTGAAGGACACATGCCCTAAGCAAATCCTCCAAAGTTTGTGTGGTCCTCTCATATTGTCCATCTGTCTGGGGGTGAAAGGATGTAATAAACCTTAACTTTGTGCCCAAAGCTTTATGTAGTCGTTCCCAAAAATGACTCATGAACTGGGGACCTCTATCAGAAATAATAGAAACTGGAACCTCGTGCAACCGCACTATCTCATCTACATACATCTATTCAAGCTTTTCAGTAGTGTAGGTTGTTTTGATAGGAAGAAAATGTGCTGTCTTAGTCAACCTATCAACTATCACCCATATGGAATCATGACCTTTGGTTGTTCTAGGCAAACCAACCACAAAGTCCATGGTCACATGATCCCATTTCCACTGCAATATCGGTAAAGATTGCACTGTTCCTGCGGGCTTTTGATGTTCAGTTTTGACCTGCTGACACACCGGAGACCGCATAACAAACTCAGCTATATCCTTCTTCAATCCTGGCCACCAATATATATTCTTGAAGTTATGATACATTTTGGTGCTCCCTGGATGCATAGCATACATAGAAGAATGAGCTTCCTCCAAGACTAACTTCCTCAAGTCATTGGCATCAGGTACCACCATCCTACATGGTAACAGACTACTTGATCCTCTGACTCATGAAAGCCATCCCATTTCTCACTACCATACTCTGACCTGATCTGCTGAACCACAGTATCAACTTGATGTGCTTCTTTAATCTACTGTCTCAGAGTAGGTTTTATGTGCATCTCATCTAATAGTCCGGCTAACAATGACACTTTAAGCTGTACATTGTTTTGCCTAAAGGAGATAAGAATATCTCTTTTAAAGCACACTAAGGAGTTCAACTGTGCTTTATCTAAAGCTGGTGAGGATGATTTCCTACTTAGTGCATCAGCCACTACATTGGCCTTCCCTGGATGATAATCAATTATACAATTGTAGTCCTTGATTAACTCCATCCAGCGGCGTTGTCTCATGTTCAACTCATGTTGTGAGAAGATATATTTTAGATTTTTATGGTATGTGAAAATCTATAATGTTTCTCCATAGAGATAATGTCTCCAGATCTTCAAAGCATAGACCACAACAGCTAGCTCTAGATCATGTGTTGGATAATTTTCCTCGTGTTTCTTAAGTTGTCGAGAAGCAAAAGAAATTACTTGATTATCCTGCATCAACACACATCCTAGACCATTCTTAGATGCATCACAGAAAACTATATACCCCTTCCCTTGCTCGGGTAACACCATCACAGGTGCACTTTTCAACCTTTCTTTCAGCAACTGGAAAGAATGTTGACTTTTGTCATTCCAGACAAAAGGAACCTCCTTCCTGGTCAACTTGATTAGGGGTAAAGCTATAGAACTGAAGTTCTTAATGAACCTCCTGTAATAGCATGCCAGTCCTAGGAAACTGTGTATCTCTGTTGGTGTCTTTGGTTGTTCCCATTGTAGGATAGATTCTACCTTCTTAGGATCAACACGGATTCCTGAGGCAGATACTACATGTCCTAGAAAAGAAACTTCTGGTAACCAGAACTCACATTTGCTAAACTTAGCATACAGGTTATGCTCTCTTAGCAAAGTTAAAGCCTGACGGAGGTGCTGCTCATGTTGTTGAGCATCTCTACTGTATATCAAGATGTCATCTATGAAGACTACTACGAACTGATCAATAAAAGGTCAAAATATTCTATTCATGAGTTCCATAAATGCAGCTGGTGCATTAGTTAGTCCAAACGACATAACTATGAACTCATAGTGACCATACCTTGTCCTAAAGGTAGACTTAGGTATGTCACTCTCCTTGATACGTAACTAATGATATCCCGACCTCAAATCTATCTTAGAGAAGATAGTTGCCCCACACAACTGATCAAATAAGTCATCGATCCTTGGCAGAGGATACTTGTTCTTTATAGTTACTTTATTCAACTACCTATAATCAATGCACAATCGCATTGATCCATCTTTTTTCTTAACAAAGAGAACCGGAGCACCCCATGGTGAAGTACTCGGTCGGATAAAACCTTTCTCAAGTAACTCATGCAGCTGTTTCTTGAGCTCTGCCATCTCAAAAGGTGCCATTCTATATGGTATTTGTGCTATGGGTTGCGTGCCTAGGATTAGATTAATCTCAAAATCAATCTCTCGAGGAGGAGGTACACCTGGAAGTTCCTTAGGGAACACATCTTCAAACTCCCTAACTATCAGAACTTCAGAGAGATTGGGACTCTCCAATGTGGTGTCTACCACATGTGCCAAGAATGCAAAGCATCCTTGCCTCATCAGCTTCTCAGATACCATAGCTGACACAAGACAGGTTGGAAGAATCTTTCTGTCTCCCTGAATGATCCATGTGTCAGTGTCATCTATGAACACAGCTTGCTTGGAATCACAATCCAAGACAACTTTGTACTTTTCTAGGGTGTCCATCCCAAGAATTATATGAAACCCATGCATTTCAAGTGGTATGAAATCCACATGAATGCGATGTTCAGAAAAGGAAAGAATGTAGGGAGAACACACCTCCCGCAACACTGCAGATCCCAAAAAAGGGGTTTCTAACAATAGACTATCTGCTCTATGACTGACAATCATGTTGCAGTCAAAGATCACTCTTCTAGTGATAAAGGAATGTGTAGCATCCAGATCAATTAAAATAGATACGAAGAAGGATGAAGACATATCAGAATGAAACTGTTCCATTTGACCAGTCACAACCCAAGGGTTGACTACTGCTTCAGGTTGATTCATTGCATAGAATCTCACCGTCGCTTGCTGTTGACCCTGTGCTCGATTGTTAGGTGCTGACAAACCAACTTGGGATGCTTGTCCACGTCCTCTAGCGCCACTCGGAATCTGTCGCCTTTGAGAGCCTTGCTGACTCTGGCTCTGAGGTTGAGTCACACTTGCTTCTCTAGCCCGACAATCTTTCATCAAATGTCCCATGTTTCCACAAATAAAACATCCTCTGTTCCCTAACTGTAGCCTGGGTGGTCCTATCACCGATATTGATGCTGAGCTGTGGGCTCCCTCCGGTGGTAAACTACGACCTCTACCCCTATTTGACATCCATTGCGTCTGGGTATTGAACCTTGGTGATGCTATTGGTGCAGAAAACCTCGGTTTCTTGAAACTTTTGGACCCTTATCCTTGAAATTGAGTATACACCTTCTTACTCTTGGTCTGATGCTTCTCAATCACATACCTCTCTATCTATCTTATAGACTCCACAAAAGTGGCAAACCTCTCCCTGTTCTCCAGAGCAGACACATGAGTAGTCAAATTAGCATTTAGCCCCTTCTCAAAATGCTCAATTCTTTCCTCATCAGTAGTTTCCATATGCGGACAGAACCACAAAAGCTTCATGAACGTAGCTTCATACTCACTAATGTTCATTGGTCCTTGCCTTAACCTCTCAAACTGAGAGATCTTCTCATCTAGAAACATCTTAGGAAAGTATCTACTGATGAATTCTCATCGGAATACTTCCCATCCAATCTCAACACATGGCCTCTTGCCCTCTTCTATAGTCCACCAGTGACCAACACTCCCCTTAAGAAGGTACACTGCATGTCTAACCTTCTCAGCTTCTGGGATATTGAGGATTCTGAAGGCCTTCTCTAGCTCAGTAAGCCATATGTCAGCGTCTGTTGGGTCAGCTGTTCCAGCATATTTTGTGGCTCCGACCCGGTGAAGTCATTTAAAAGTCTTGCCGGTGCCCTGTCCTTCATGGTGAGCTGGTGCCCTAGGCGCAGGTGGTGGCATCCTATTCGCCATATTCATCATGGTTGCCATGAACTGCCCAAACAGATCATGGATGGCTGGGTTCTCTATCATGGCTGGGTTATACTGGGGATGTTCAGGTGCCGATTCCTCCCTAGATTTATCCCTTGCACCTCCTCTTAGTGCAGAAACGCTGCTCTCAGTAGCATGTTCCTCATGTGATCCAGACATCTTCAAGTTCTTCTCCTCCTATATGAGCAGAAGACACTATCAGATTACTGGAAGATATTAGAACAGACTCAACAACCTTAATCCTATGTCTCTGTAGACTCAGCAAACCTAGATCTCTAATACCACTAAATTGTGGCATCCAACTTATAAAAACATGATTTACTTATGCGGAAGTGATTCATCAACAACAGAATTACTGAAAATCACTAAAAATTAAAACTTTTTACAAAGAGATCCATATACTGGAAAGTTCTCATAACAAAAACCAAAGTAATTCAATTACATTCTGGTTTACTAGTACATCTCTTGTACCATTCCTTCTCAAGAGTTACAAGCATCAACTGCCCTGTTAAACTGTACATAGGTAGTATAAAAATCTCGAGGCATCAAGCCAAAATCTCATATCAATATTAAACTAACGATTGACTCCTAGGACCTGAGAGTATAGAGATGACACATAGGACTCTCTATTTACAGGACATTACAGCCAGTGTCTCCACCTGAGAATTCACTTCTGTCCTTATTGCTACTACTGCTTCTAATGTTCTTCTCCTGCTGTAGGGTTTCTGCTTCTTCTTCTACGTCTACCTAAAAAGTTGGATCCCACGGGGGTGAGACAATTGAAATTGTCCCAACGAGAGATATAACTCTCCTCCAGAAATATTATTATTGCAATCTAATAGAATAAAACTGAGTAGAGGAATCATAAGTATTCAACATTAGGTAAATCAATTATCCAAACAGATTAGAGCATTATTCTATATTCAAATCATTTAAGCTAAATCTTGATAAAGCAGCATGTCACTTATCCAATAAGAAATTAAAGAGCATAAATAATATTTATCTATTTATGACATGCTATGCAAAGTAACATCAACTAATGATTCTCGTATTTCAACCTTAAGCAAATACGCTACGCGGATGATTACATTTTACAAGCATTCTTAAGCCCTGAGGAGATGAGGTATACCGCTCATACTCCAACCAACCATTGCGAAATCAAAATCGGTACCATACATAGGTCAATAGAAGAGCCGGATTTCCGCGACCTCATCTTCCTTAGTCAGTGTGAGGACCAAATGCAGGACATCTTGTGTCTCTTCTAAATAGCTTTCCAGGGTATACTGGCAACTTCACTATTAGAGTTACAGTGGCATGCTGTACTCTCTTTGCAATCAAGAGATATTATATTTATCTCACATCGATCCGACATTAAGATCATCGGGAGATTAATGATACATCCCTCCCGGCATTCGGGAGATTAGTGATACATCCATACCGACATATATAATGAAGGATTGAGAGATATAATGTTTACCTCACATCAATTCCTCCATTAGGGCGTAAGGATATTCACACCCATAACCCCCACATACTCAATAGTATGCCCTCCAGGAGTTCCCGCAGGAAAACCTATTTCACCATCACCAAACTACTGACGATGATGGATCTATAGTCACGGATCTACATGATAAGATTTCACTTGATTAATTAAGTACCTTACTATATTCTTTTAGCATCAATCAGGTTTTCAAACATAATTTGTTATAATAATGCTACAAAGAATGAGTACTACATCTATCAAGTCCTTTTCAAAGCTTTATAAAACATTGGGATCTCAATCCCTTATCACATCAGGGGTATTCTCTTCCCTTAACATTTCATCATCATGATTATGGAATATGGGTATTCAAACCTTCAATACATCAAGAACACTTTTTACCACTTATTAGGTAACTAATACCTTTAGGTCATCTGACCAAGGTAAACATGATACTTGCAATACAGGTATCTCACATGGCTCTTAAGGCCCATTAATATCTTGTTACCTCTCACTAAGCAACACAACATATTATGGAT
This sequence comes from Alisma plantago-aquatica, assembly GCA_963693085.1. Classification (NCBI taxonomy): domain Eukaryota; kingdom Viridiplantae; phylum Streptophyta; class Magnoliopsida; order Alismatales; family Alismataceae; genus Alisma; species Alisma plantago-aquatica. Next base: position 728,473,896 of record OY856411.1, on the reverse strand, counting down.
CACAAGGCCCATAAATAATTTCATTAATAAAACATCATAGATCATACCTAGCTATGTCCAACATCTCATGATACATGCATGATTAGTGCATATGATAACAGTTATATCAATCACATCTCAACACTATGCAATATAAAAGTAACATCACTATTTCCTTATTAGAGTTAGGATTTCCCAAATCATATTAATTAGAAATACTCATCCCATTACCCAAATTAGGGTTATGGTTTATCATCATATTGCCCAACATTAGGGTTTCATGCACTATAACCCAAGATTAGGGTTTTACATACCTTTACCCTTTATCAGGGTTAGGACTTCATATTAAGATTTCACATCTCATTACATAGCATCAACTTAGGTTAGAGATTCATATCACATCATTGCATTAGGGTTTTACTTGACATCACCCTTGATTAGGATTCCACATGACATCACCCTCACATAGGGTTTCATATGGCTTCACCCTTAATTAGGGTTCCTCATGACATCATAACATTAAGGTTTCACTTTAACATCACCCTTGATTAGGGTTTTACATAACATCTCTGTATTAGGGTTTCACTAAACATAACCCTTGATTAGGGTTTCTCATGACATCACTCTCAGTTAGGGTTTCACATATCATCATCCTTATTTAGGGTTTCATATGACATCACCTTTAATTAGGGTTTCATCTATCATTTCCCTCAATTGAGGTTAGGGTTCATCAATCTTCTCAATTAGGGTTTCACGATCTCTTTATCAAGGATCATACCCTAATTACACATTGTATTCATGTTGTGAGTATTGAGATTTAACCATTACCTGATTATTATACATGTATAGATTTCTCTCTCTCATCCTCTCTATGATGTTCATTACTCCAATCTTGATTAGATTGAGTCAATCCTTTATTCAAATATATACATTTAGGGTTAGCATAGTGTATTGAGTCATTGCTTCCATAAGCATTAAAGGTTAACCCCTCTAAAGGTACCAATCATCTAAGTACATTAGGGATTCAACCATTGTACTTATCTTTGATAATCATAATTATCAATCATGGAATCAACTAATCTTTCATCACTTTAAGTCTTCAATCAATTTTGTATATGTTGAACCTCCATTCGGTTTTGACCTTTAAATCTCCAAACAGTTTGAAGTCAATTGCCCTCCAAACGGTTTTAAAACCATTTGGGAATCTAGGGTTAAGACCATTTTCCCTTGAAATGGTTTTGAAACTGTTTGGGCACTCAACATTAGAAATTGTTTGAACAATTCATCACTAAGATCGATTAGACAAACCAATAGTTGAAACCGTTTGATCAATTTAATATTGAAACCGAATGAACCCTAAGCAGTTTGTGAACAATTGCCCTTCAAACGGTCTGAGGACCGTTTGGTCCCAAACGGTCTCAAGACCATTTGGACTCAAACGGTCTCAATACCGTTTGGTCCAAACCATCATGAAATCGATTGGACCACTTAGGGTTTCTTCCAACAAAATTAATTGATTCTAGGGTTTGTTCTATTAAATCGATCATCAATTGAACCATTAAGAGTACATTAAATTACAGCCCTTGGATCTTCAATCATCCAACACAACCCTTAACCTCCAAACAATTTTGAGACCGTTTGGTCTCAAATGGTCTTAAGACCGTTTGCCTCCAAACGGCCTTGAGACCGTTTGGATCATCAACCAAGTAATTAACCCAATTCAATTAGGAATCCTTCAATCAATCGATTAGGGTTTGCAACCCATTGATTCTTCATTCTAGAATTAATTATAATCAAATAAATTTGAGCCATTAATTATTCATTAATCACATCAGCAATTAATCCCAATCGGTTTTGAAACCGAATCAATCCAATTGGTTTTGAAACCGAATCTATCCAATCGGTTTTGAAACCGAATTAGTTCAAACGGTTTTGCAAGTTGTTTGCTCCTTCTTTTGTTGAGGTGTGTGCTTAATATGACATCATCATATTCAAGCTCCAAACCATTGAAATCAGTTATGATTCTTATGGTAATTTCACCAACTAATCGAAAGGAAATCAAGAGAGTAGAAAAGTTCAACACACAATGAACAAATTGCAAGCAATAATGACATTTAAGGGTTAAAATTATATAACCCACCTTCAAAACTGAATCCAAGCTTCAAGATCCACGTCTCCAATGGTGAATGAAGCTTTCACAACCTCCCAAGGCTCATCCTCAAGCTTTTGAGTGAAAAGGATCGGCTAGAGTTGAAGATTGAATGAAGAAAAGAAGAAATCAAGCATTGATTTTCGATTTCCACCATGAAAACAAGGTTGAAGATGACTATGGAGCTTACCTACAGGTTGGGGAACGTCCTCCTGTTGCTCCTAAGATCCTTTGAGTTCAACCAAAGCAAGGAAAGAAAAAGGGATCGAAAAAGTCTTTCATTTGGCTTAGAAATGGGACATATATAAGGAAATTCAAGGAGAGAGAAAATAATAATTAATTCCTTTATTTTCTTAAATTGATGCCACATCTCCCCCTCAACTCCTTTCCCACGAAGCCATCCTATTCCCTTTTGTAATATTCTTCTTTATCCATGAATTAAAGGAAAAGAAATTAAGCACCTTAATCAATATAATATTAATATCCATAAGTTAGTGGATGTTTCTTTTTACTTAACTAATGTGAGTGGGCTCTCCACTCACTTGGGATATTTTCATTGCCTTTGCAAGGCACAAGGACGTCCATTCTTGTAGATTTTCAACGAACACATTTTTGGTTTAAGGGCACATCAATTAATATATTTATTTTTGCATTAAATTGAATTAGGGTTTCAATCATGCTTAAATCTTGATTATTTTAATATCAAGATTCTCTCTCCTCCAAAGTGATTCAAATGAGGCGCCCCTCTAATTTTATTTTCTCTACATGATGCCAAAAAACATGAGGGATTCTCTAGAGGTGATATTTTGCATATTGAATCCTAGGTTTTGGGTAATTTGCACATTACACAAAAACTAGGTTTTAATGCACAAACATTGCTTAACAAGCTCTTTCTTGGTGCTCAGGCTTGCACAAGCCATACCTCTGCATCATTTTCATTCTTATTATGCTTCAACATATGAGGAACATTTTATCATGTAACATTTGCAAGTTAACTCCTCAACTTGGATAATTTGCATTTTAGTCCAAAACAAACAAAGCATTGTTTCAACATTATTCAAAAAGGACTAAAATTGAAACATAAGTTCCTCTTGAGCCTTAATTAATTTTCAAGATATAAGAGCAAGAATATAATTAACCTCATTAATCAAAACATCTAGGGTTAACACATAACCCAGGCCAGGGATGTTACACTGCCTCTCTATCATAAAAGGTACATCTATTGTTGATCTTCCTGTCATAAAAATAAACTGGTTGTATGATCTCAGCATTATCGATCTTAACCTTTTCTCAATAATCCTCTCCCAAGTCCTCATAGTGTGACTCATCAACTTGATACCTACACAGTTTGTGTAACTCTTAACATATCCATTGCTCTTGTTGATCGAGACCATAGTGCTATTTCTCCATGCATCTAACATCTTCTTTCTTGATAATATTGTTATATAAATTTGTTAAACACAACTCATCCCCCATACTTTTCCATACATAAATGGGACTACTGTTTGGACCATATGCTTTTTTCTTTTTCATATTTTTAAAGCATTTTTGGCCTTAAATAGTGAAATTCGTCATGTGTAAGTGATATCTCTTAAATCATTTCACATGATTCTCTTACATTGAAAATACTATGGAAGTAGTTTCTCCACTAGTTCTTTATATCATCATATTCACCAACACTCTACCTTCTTCATTCTTGATGGAATTCACTTAATTCAAGCGTCTTTGCTTCATTTATCTTATACAAGCCATTATATATATATGTTTCCCCTTTTCTAGAGTCTAGTGTTTTATATATCTCATCGAAGTATCTAGACCTTGCCTCTTGCAATGCCTTCTTAGCATCTTTCTTTTCTTGTTTGTATATTTGGAAAGTTGCTTCGTTTCTATATTTGGAAAGCTTCTATAGATCCCCTATTGAATTATAAAATGAGGAAAATGATAAAAGATTCACAAAGCTATGTGGGACCTATACTGGAAAGATAACCTCAAATCAATAACATGATTCAAATAATTGCAATATGGCACAACAATGTTCGATCTCAAATGAATGTAGCTCCAAGATGGTATCTAGGAAGAAATGGATCTAATAAACTTGTGATAAGGAAAGAAATCCATCATTGATCAAGAAGGATGCCCAATTTCAGAAGATTTAGATGATTTAAAACAAAAGGAAGAACATAGAGATACACTACTTGATGGAAGAAATAAGTGACGATGTCTCCAATGAGGTATAACTTCTGAATTTATTTAAATATGGGTTGGTTGATACATTTACACATACTATGATGCATGAGTATATGTCTAATAGGAGAGAAAAGTCTAATATTTTGATAGTTTATATGGATATATAGGAGAATGATGTAGTGAGATAGATGATAAAATTTTGAGTGTTATACTATTGATCCTATTTCTATTACAAATAATAGATACATTTTCTTGAGGATGATAAGTACTACTTGTCTAAACATAAAACCAATCTATTAAATAAACAAAACGTTACCGGTCTCAACCTATGTAAACATGGATATTGTGATCACATCACAAATGAGAAGAAATATGTATTCTAGACTCATTATGATTCATATTATCATAAGCTATTTATTTAGTGAAAATAGAGCTTACAGAAAAAACATTGTATAACTTGGTCTAGGGAATAAAAATTGGACATTCTCCAAATCATTCTTAAAAACAAGTAACACATGTGGAACAAAATACAACCCTTAGTATTATCCAAGCAAGAGGAAATGCATCAATCCTTTTGTATGACCCACACCACATCTCAAATATATAAACATATGCAACTTATTCAACAATGTATGACACCTATCATACCAATGATGTTATAAAATGGGTGACCCAAAGGAACTCATTTTTAATCTCAAATTCTTTTCTCCTACAAAAATATTCCTCTTCTAGTCCTTAAAATTGTGGCCTAGAATTTCAAAAATACATCAATTTTGTTTAGGATCTTTATATCTTCTATCTTGCATTCCTCCTATTCTATTCACCATATGCTATTTGATGTGTGAATCCATGCCTTTAAATTGAAATGCTATCATTAATAAAGTACCCCCTTCAGCTAGACTATAAGCTCAATGAAGAATATGATCATCTAAACTTGTAGCTTGATCTAAAGGCCCCATCGATATTATAGGAACATTATGTTCACACATTTTGACTATAAATTCTCTTCTATATTTGTTATAAACAAAATTTTATTCTGAATAGTTGACAAAATACATAACATATGATTTCTAGAAATACAAACCATTCACAGATCTAGAATATAAGGATAAAAAATGGGACCACATTTAAGTTTTTAATATCCGGTGATCCACATTAGATTCTCAAATCACATAAAGGATGGCAAAAGAATGTTCCAAAACTAATTGAAAAGAATGGAACCTTGTCTTTTGAAGATAACACAAAGGACAAGTGATAACCACTAGAGTTATAGTTAAAAAAATTTAAATTATGAATATTTTTCAACATATGGTAACAATAATAAATTCGTTATGTTAGTCAATTATGTGGAAATGATATAATGCATTATTTAATGAAACTTCTTTAAAAAAATTAGTCATATAATTGATGAGGTAAGGAAGATGGAAATTCATATTTCTTATCAAAGGTAAGGATTTAACTGATGTAAGAAAACAAGTCCACTTGGTATAGAAGGTTAGGACATTTAAACATGAATATCCTCCATAAACATTACAAACATGACCTATTTAGAGGACCACCAAAACTCCCTATTGCAAAACAAGGTGAATGTGAGCCTTTGACAAAGGGGGATATCTAATAGCTCATTAAAATATAGGCATATCTAATATACTTCTAAGCCCTGAACTTATCCATCTGGATATTTTTGAATCAACTAGGACATACTATTTTGGAGGAAAAAATATTTGCTTTGTCATAGTTAATGGAATCTCTACATGTTTCCAGGCTCCAACTCTTAGTTTTGAAAAAAATTAAAAGAGGACACACGATAGAAGTAGTAAATTAGAGTGGAAAATGAACTTAAATTTAACACTAAAACCATTAGAAATAAGCATATTAGGGAGTTTGAGAACGTGACGTTGAAATATCTTATGACCAAAAATAGATAAACAAATTTTCTCTTCATCTATAACTCCCCAACAAAATGGTCTTGTAGAAAGGCAAAATAGATCCTCACAAGAGATGGGTAGAACTACAATTTTGAAATAGAATACCCCAAAAAGATTTTCGGGCTGAAGTATTAAACACATCACGTGATATCCAAAATAGACTTTTCATCCATCTCGGTGTCAAAAAAAGCTCTTTTACTTTTATCTATAAGGAAACGACTAAAGTAGATTTTTTTCACACATTACCATTCACTTGTTGTATATTGATCACCATCGGTAATAGAGATAAGTTTGATGCAAAATATAAGAAATCTTTCTTTCTAGTTTACTCCTTACCAAGTAAAATATATAGGGTTTTTAATTTAAATTGTGATACTTTTTGAAGAGTTAATCCAAATAAAGTTGATTGGAAACTCACCAAATGATAATAGATCTTATTTGATCCCTATGTTCTTTGGATATCATGTATTAAAAAAATAACCAAATAAATGTGATAAGAATTAATTGAGAATCATTTCCCATTTGAATAAAATCATATTAATCAATATAACTCTAGGTTCCTTAAGGATTACCCTAGATAATTGACAATAAGTGACCCTAGTGATAGTGGAAAATAAGTTCAACATTTAAAAATAAGAAATTTACTTTGTACCCAAGATGGAGCCCAAGAATGTTAATGATTCTATTTAAGATAACTAATTTGGATTAGAACCATGTAAGAATAATTAATCAATTTGATGAAAATAATGTTTGGAAGTTAATTCTAAAAACAAAAAATAAGACAATAGTTCATATCATATCCCTCAACAGGAATAAGCTTGATGAAGGTGTGGATACAATTTGGGGAAAGGTGTGTACCATGGACCAAGGATTTTAATGAAACTTGATGTACCCATATCTATGACTGGATCCATTTTTATTGAAATTAGACAATATTTTAAATATTGCTTTTAAAATGAACATTAGCAACACATTTCTAAATGAAATAGTTAGAGACAAGAGTTTTTATCATACAAATGCATATATAATAAGACAAAAAACATGTTGAACATGTTTTTAATATAAAAGATGTTTATATGCTATAAGCCCCTGATCTAGGATAAGAATGTTTAGATGTTGATATGATGTTTTTGAGTTTGGAAATGCAATCACTACTCCATATACAAAGAGAATATATGATATTCAATAATTCTTAATTTTTGTGAGAATATATTGATCTCTATTCATGAAGAACTTTACAATAAATTACTTATATCATGAAAAATGAGTTAAGTATTGGATAACTTCCATTATTCCTCAAATTATTCAATTAAAAAAATTATGACAAGTTTTTTTACAAATGATAAGAAATCAAAATACCCTCTTAAATAGTTTAATATGATTATCTTTAGAATAATGTGATTCATTTAGTTGGAAGATAATGATTTAGTCACCTAAACTAGGAGGAAACAATTTGTCATAATGTAGTGTTAGACGTGGATACGAGAAAGTTATTTCTATTTTGTATGAATGCTCATCATGTGATTAATAGGTGTTATGGAACCAAATGCATTTTCCTTGAATTGATAACTTAAGAGACATTTCATGACAAATCTTTAACTAATTTATTTAATCTAGAATTTCATAAAATCAATCATTTTCTTCTTTAATTGCATTGTTAATTAAATCATATAAGTGTTGAATTGCATTGGCTTCCTATGGAGACAACTTTAGACTACACTAATATTGTCCTATCCTATTATGGGACTCAAGCATGTGTGAAATTTAGGTTTATATTCTTGTTTGAATGCACATCCCTTGTGAGTCTGGCATCAATTTTGGCACAGTTGTTGAGAAGGCAATTAATTTTACTATTTTAACCCTGATATATTTATTTGATGTGTAATTATGTAGTAATAGTTTCTTACACCAAATTAGTTCTTATTTTTAATACCAGTTCTTGTGGAACTGAACACTTTTCTTCTTTTCAGAAGGAATCTTAAATGGTTCACACTTGGTCTAGTTAGGGCTCATTCTCAAAGACCTTTGACAACCCTGAACTTATCTTACCAGTAGCGATTATTAGAAAGGAGAAAAGGCAAAGCAAAGGGAAAGAAACCTCCATTTCTAAGAAAACCACAGCGGTTGAGAAAGCATTTATAGACTAAACATCTCCTCATCCTAATGAGGTGTCTAGTTTAGCAATAATGAGACAGTGGACGCCTCTTCCTTTAGATTAGATCTGAGTCTAATTGGCACCATGTATTTGGACAAAATTTTGGGCTTATATAATAAAGACCCATATCTTCATGAGGGGAATTTTATAAATCTATGTGACACTATGAAGATCAATGAGATGACATATGAAGACATGTGTATGTACCTCTTCCCCTTTATACTACAAGCTCGAACCAAGCAATGGATCAAATGCATGGAGGAAGTGTCTACCCTAACCTAGAATGCCTTATTGACAACCTTCTTACAGAAGTTCTTGACTAATCTAATAATGTTGACACTACAACCTACCAGAGGAGACACAAATAAGAACCTTGTATGGAGGTCTATCCCATTATACTACCTCAACCACTGATGCATCCATTAGAGGGAGTTTTTTGACAAAAATGCAAGTGAAGGCATTGAACTAATAGAGCCCATTTCCATGAATGAATCAATGTACTAGAAAAATCAATGTCATTACTACCAACCATGCACACCAAGTGATGTGGTGCAATTTTTTAAGTGGTCCTGTAACGCCCAAACCCATTGCCTAAGGCTCTAGTAGAGTTCATAAATGATGAATGGTGCCACAAACTACCACTGGCCTTAGCTGCAAACTTTTCCTCACTCAAGCACAAGCCCAGATCAACTTCCTGACTGGTAACCCATCCTAATACTACTCCAAGTTGAACAAGCTTAAATTTGGAGTTCTTAGTGATGGGATCCTTGAAAAGGAGGCACACTTTGGTGATACGGGTAGTCTAATCATTCCTTTTAAGATCATTTTATCCGGGTCTTAAATCCTAGGATGTAACAATGTCCTCTACTTGGACTCTTGACATCATCGACAAGGCTCAACTATATGGCCTCATAACTTCCCCGTTTTAGTGCAGACTTAAATGCCCCATGTACACCTATCTCCCAATCACGACTACCAGTGTAAGGGTGACTCCATCAACTTAGATAAACCTTTCCAAAATGCCTAGACACTACCTGTGCAAGGGTGGATCCATCAACTTGGATATCCCTTCCCAACATGCCTAGACCTCACGACTCAATGAGTGGCATTCCACAAGACCATGTGGGCCCAATATACTAGAAAGGAATTAAATCTGATACCATTTGTAATCTCCATACCCACCACCCAAGGCTCTAGAAGAGTTTCAAAAATAGCCCTCATGAGTGGATTACCTCAAAGAGATTGTAACATCCACACATCTTACAGTAGTTGATGGTTTGAGCATGCTTAATCACATAGTTCTTAGTGATGGGTGACCATTTGATAAGTTGATCTCAGCTTGTGCGTGAGTGAGGACAAAGCATGCAGTTAATACCAATGGTGGTATGTGGGTCCAGTTGTCATTAATCAAACTCTACTAAATCGTTGGGCATGGGCCCATGCATTATAAATGATATCAGAGTCACAACCTTTCCACTAGGTGGGCCACACATGGGCATGTGTCACATCCATCTTAATCTGTACGGTCCATGCGTGTTGGAAAGGGCTATCCATGGTAATGTTACCACCCTTGCACTAGTAGTCATGAACGTGAGTTGGGTGTCCATGGGCCATTCTGGTTTTGCATTAAAACTAGGAAATATTATGAGGCCATATAGTTGAGCATTGATGAGGACATTAGATTCTAAGTGGGATAGATTATAACTTGTTATGATTTGAGTCCTTAGATAAAATGATCTGAAAAGGAATGGTTGGGTGAATTGTATCAACAAGGTGCACCTCCTTTTCAAGGATCCCATCACTAAGAACTCTTTGGTTAAGCAAGATCAACCCAAAGTATTACTAGGATGGGTGACCAGTCAGGAAGTTGATCTTGGCTTGTGCGTGAGTGAGGACAAAGTGTAGATCTAAGGCCAATGGTTATCTATGGGGCCAGTCATCATTCTTGACACTCTACTAAAGCATTGGGTAGTGATCCTGATCATTATTGGTCTACATCACAATGTGGATTCCAATGTTTCAACTCCACAATATGTGAGGATCATGTCAATTTTTTTGGGGCATCTCCCAAGGAAAAACCCATTCTCTAACTCCTAAACTTTGGATGAAGAAACCACTCAGTCTCACCATTCAATGATAGTGATCAACATCCACAATGCATGGACAACCACCACCATCACCATATGAAGAATGACTATCTTGAAGGCGTTCTTTCCAAGTTCATGAATGAGGGTTCATCTCTTATGACAAATGAAGTAGCCTCAATCAATGGACTTGAGAATAAAAAGTGAAATTAGCTTCATCCATTAGTTGGAGAAAAATAATTGAAGGGGAAATCCCTAGAAACACAATGTGAACCCATGGGATCATGTCTATTCCAACAAGGTCAACTCCTTCAGTAAAGATGATAAGGAAGGAGAGACAACAAAGTATCCAGTATAAGTGATTTCACCAGATGTGCTTTCCAGTATCTTTTCTAAGCACACTAATGCACCAATTTTCTCTTATTACGAAGAGTCCAGATGCTTGTAATATCAAAGATTGGTGACCCATCTTTTATAAATCTATGTGACACTATGAAGATCAATGAGATGACATATGAAGACATGTGTATCTACCTCTTCCCCTTTACACTACAAGCTCGAACCAAGCAATGGATCTAATGCATGGAGGAAGTCTCTACCCTAACCTAGAATGCCTTATTGACAACCTTCTTATAGAATTTCTGGACTACTCTAATAATGTTGACATTGCAACCTACCAGAGGAGACACAACTAAGAACCTTGTATGGAGGTCTATCCCATTATACTACCTCAACCACTGATGCATCCATCAGAGGGAGTTTTCTGACAAAAATGCAAGTGAAGGCATTGAACTAATAGAGCCCATTTCCATGACTGAATCAATGTACTAGAAAACTCAATGTCATTACTACCAATCATGCACAACAAGTGATGTGGTGCAAATTTTTAAGTGGTCCTGTAACGCCCAGGCCCATTGCCTAAGGCTCTAGTAGAGTTCACAAATGATGAATGGTGCCACAAACTACCACTAGCCTTAGATGCAAACTTTTTCCTCACTCAAGCATAATCCCAGATCAACTTCCTGACTGGTAACCCATCCTAGTACTACTCCAAGTTGAACAAGCTTAAATTTGGAGTTCTTAGTGATGGGATCCTTGAAAAGGAGGCACACTTTGGTGATATGGGTAGTCTAATCATTCCTTTTAAGATCATTTTATCTGGGTCTCAAATCCTAGGATGTTACAATGTCCTCTACTTGGACTCTTGACATCCTCGATAAGGCGCAACTATATGGCCTCATAACTTCCCCATTTTAGTGCAGACTTAAATGCCCCATGTACACCTATCTCCCAATCACGACTACCAATGTAAGGGTGACTCCATCAACTTAGATAAACCTTTCCAACATGCCTAGACACTACCCGTGCAAGGGTGGATCCATCAACTTGGATATCCCTTCCCAACATGCATGAACCTCACGACTCAATGAGTGGCATGCCACAAGCCCCTGTGGGCCCAATATACTAGAAAGGAATTAAATCTGATACCATTTGTAATGTCCTTACCCACCACCCAAGGCTCTAGAAGAGTTTCAAAAATAGCCCTCATGAGTGGATTACCTCAAAGAGATTGTAACATCCACATATCTTACAGTAGTTGATGGTCTGAGCATGCTTAATCACAGAGTTCTTAGTGATGGGTGACCATTTGATAAGTTGATCTCATCTTGTGCGTAAGTGAGGACAAAGCATGCATTTAATACCAATGGTGGTATGTGGGTCCAATTGTCATTAATCAAACACTACTAGATCGTTGGGCAGTGGGCCCATGCATTATAAATGATATCAGAGTCACAACCTTTCCACTAGGTGGGCCACACATGGGCATGTGTCACATCCATATTAATTTGTACGGTCCATGCATGTTGGAAAGGGCTATCCATGGTGATGTTACCACCCTTGCACTAGTAGTCATGAACGTGAGCTGGGTGTCCATGGGCCATTCTGGTTTTGCATTAAAACTAGGAAATATTATGAGGCCATATAGTTGAGCATTGATGAGGATGTTAGATTCTAAGTGGGGTAGATTATAACTTGTTATGATTTGAGTCCTCATATAAAATGATCTGAAAAGGAATGGTTGGGTGAATTGTATTGCCAAGGTGCACCTCCTTTTCAAGGATCCCATCACCAAGAACTCTTTGGTTAAGAAAGATCAACCCAAAGTATTACTAAGATGGGTGACCAGTCAGGAAGTTGATCTTGGCTTGTGCGTGAGTGAGGAAAAAGTGTAGATCTAAGGCCAATGGTTATCTATGGGGCCATTCATCATTCTTGAAACTCTGCTAAAGCATTGGGTAGTGATCCTGATCATTACTAGTCTACATCGCAATGTGGATTCCAATGTTTCAACTCCACAATATGTGAGGATCATGTCAATTTTTTTGGGGCATCATCCAAGGAATAACCCATTCTCTAACTCCTAAACTTTGTATGAAGAAACCACTCAGTCTCACCATTGAATGATAGTGATCAACATCCACAATGCATGGACAACCACCACCATCACCATATGAAGAATGACTATCTTTAAGGTGTTCTTTCCAAATTCATGAATGAGGGTTCATCTCTTATGACAAATGAAGTAGCCTCATTTGTCACACGTCGGTTACATAAAAAAAAAGTAGCCTCAATCAAAGGACTTGAGCATAAAAAGGGAAATTAGCTTCATCCATTAGTTGGAGAAAAATAATTGAAGGGGAAATCCCTAGAAACACAATGTGAACCCATGGGATCATGTCTATTCCAACAAGGTCAACTCCTTCAGTAAAGTTGATAAGGAAGGAGAGCCAACAAAGTATCCAGTATAAGTGATTTCACCAGATGTGCTTTCCAGTATCTTTTCTAAGCACACTAATGCACCAATTTGCTCTTATTGCAAAGTGTCCAGATGCTTGTAATATCAAAGATTGGTGACCCATCTTTATCCATAACTCTTTGTGTTAAAATCTCAGACGGAAGCATTTCCATGGATGCCTTGATAAACTGAGGGACATGATTGCTAGATGGCCTGGTTTGAAGATAGCTATGGCTGGAAGACTAATTCTTATCAACCATTGTGCTATGGGACTGATAAACTACTGGCTTCTTCAAGGGGAGATATCTTCAATTGCTCTTCATAGAATGGAAATCATGATGGCTGACTTTATCTGGTGCAATCCAGTCCATGCGGCATCATGGACCAAACTTGCTTACCCGAGAGTTGAAGGTGGTCTCAACCTCAAGAATCTTAATGAACTGGCAGACTTCCATACTCTCAAAAGGATCAAAAAGCTGCTGCATAATGATTCGATTTGGAGTACATGGATGTGTAGTAGATATGGATCCAATCTTGAGGTTCAACCCACGCTTACATGGGGTTACTCCACTACTTGGAGAAGAATGGTGAAGATGTGGCCACAGTACACCAACAGAGATGATAAGTTTCTCTGGGAAAGTTGTTGTCAAAAAAGTAATGCAGATAACACCTTCAAGAATCTCTGGTTCAAGCATCATCGCCCTAGATGGAGTCTAACCTGCTTCCGAGCCATCAAAAATCTGCTGCCCACCATGGACCGTATCAAAATTTGGTGCTCCAATGTTAATGACATTTGTTGTCTGTGTAGATTGTCTAATGAGAGTATTGATCATCTGTTTGGCCATTGCTCTTATTGGAAATATATGTGGGAGCGAGCCCAACTCAAACTTAATGTCAGATTGCCCTATAACTTATATGAATGCCTCAAGGTCGCTTGTTCAAGAGGAAGAGGGACAGATCTAGAAACTATGATCCTATGGTCAATCATTGAATGCGTCCATATCATTTGGCAAGAGAGGAACAATAGGAAACATGGTTCCCAAATAAAAGATTATCTTCTACTGTTCAATACTATTGACAGAGAAATCAAATTTCTCTACAATATGTATAAAGAGGAACTAGCTAATCTATCTCCTATTGTAATAAGGAATTGAGAATTATAACCAATTCTCTTTTCGATTTTCTCATGTAAGCTATAAGCTATATCTTGTAACTTTGTCCCTTTATAGGGTTGGAAATATATTTACCTAAATTTTCCAAAAAAAAAATCTTCCTCAAATTCTTGCTAATTGCCTCCAAGCTATTCTCCCCAGCCTGATCAGTCTGAATCCCATTTTGTTAGGGGGGTGTGAATCACAGATGGTGATAATTGGGTGTTTTAAAATCCTAATCAATGTAAAGTCACTATCCAGGCATTGAAAATTGGTTCATTGCTTGATTCATGCTTCTTGATTGACAACCATAAGAAGATGTCTAAACATGTTGAGCTAGAGGAAAATACTACAAACCCCTTCACACCCCTACACTTGAGAAACAAACTAATGCAACCAACTAGATAGTATGGAAGATGACCTCACTTGAGAATTTCCTATTCAAGGTATTTCATCTGATGAAGGAAAGGAGGATAAAATTTAAGGCACAACACTTCCACATGATGAAAGTACGTCAATTCTCTCACAACTTCCTACCAAGCAGTTGGACCCTTGAGCTTTTTACAGTTAAGGATATATATGCACAATGTATTTTCTTACAATGCTATGTAATCAAGTAGCCGATGTTATTCCATTGATTTTGTCTTCCCAATGGGGTTTAAATGCACCCAATGAATTGAATATTAATTTTCAAATGGAAGATCAATCAAGAGAAATCTCTGTGGTAATTGTAGACAATGTATTGATGAAGATTGATGGTTTCTATGTGCTGATTGACTTTGTGATTCTTTAAGACATATGTTTTACTCTAGGAGACATCATATAATATTTTTGTTCTTGGAAAGTTTCAAGGAAGTGATAAAGAAGACAAGGGTGATTTCCCATGTTGTTCTTTATGACAAGAAATCACCTTCTCTTAAAGCTTCAAGATTAAAATTGTAAAATACTTATATGGATGTGGGAAGATAATGTGTGATATCCATGATGACCCAATTGATCAAGACACTATGTTTAACCCCATTCAAAGAGGAGAAAAATGTCAGGCTGAGGAGACCCAAGCACTCAGTTGTGGCAACCTACATTTCTAGTTTCATCTACATTTCATAGTTTGGTTTTAGTATCTAGTTTCCCTTGTACATGTAAATATGTGTAAGTAATGAAATTGCTCTCTTTTGTGATGCATATGATCAAAGAAATGGTTATAAAAATAAAATGCACATACTATGGAAAAGAGAGAGTTGAAGTTATTTAGAATATAACATATCTTATAGTGGGTACAACATGCTTAAGGATAAGAGGGCAGAGTTGAAGTTCAACAGATGTCCAACATGTCACATCCCCATGCAATACTATGTGTGTTTTCTTACTCAACAAACCATGTGTTCCTGATGAAATGCATGACATGCCCAAGCTATATCACACAATGCCAATGGGTGCATCAGGAAGTTGAGCAACCTAACATCATGAAATCTACATTGTCCAAAGCACACTATCCAAGATGCTAAATAGTGGGTGATTCTTGACCAAGACACATCATTATGTATCAAGGACACTTCGTGTCTTGCCATATCAATTCAAATTTTTATACGGAGGCTAACGCCAATCTAGATAACGCATGGTGCCCTAGATTTACGCATCGTCCCCTTTTTCCAACATCACTACCCGTACTTGCATGCTCCAGAGGTGGGAGTCGACGACTGGATAACCTATACTTGGCCCACTTGAATCAAACCAAAACTAGAGTCCTTTGACTTGGATGCCCCAATGAGCATATATTTGTGCCCTGGACATGCTTATTCTCCCCATTCAAACACTATTTGGAATAAGCGTGGGTGGGGTGGCAATTTGACTTTCTTCTTAGTTATTTGTTATATCTTTTATTTCATTCAAGCCATGTTCATGCATGAAAACTATATTCTTACTTCATGTATGCATCTCATGTTTGGACTATGTCATCATTTTTGTTGTTGTTTATGCATTTAGTGTAAGCATAGTTAATTCTAATGTTTGTTTGTGTATTTGCAAATTTGGCTATAACCAAATGCTAAGAAATTTGGAAAAATTTTGAGAAAATATATTTGAAAAGAGCATACGATTTCATTCTTAACTAGTTCATCATTTCTTATCATTGCATATATGATGGTATTGTTCACCCTTTTGCTAAAATAATGATACGAATTAGCATGCTACACTCCTTTTGCAAATTGAACTTGTCAACCAAAAATTGTTATAGTATTGCAATTGTATCAATGTCATGAATGATGAAAATGACTATTATTGATTCAATGAAATTGAATGTTAACCTTTCTCTTGGGATAGGGGGTCATCCCTCCCTGTTAGCGTCTTGAGTCTACAATCTAGAGTACTTCCTGACAATACTTGATGACTTTTTTTTTTGGACAAGTTAGGAGATCATCTATTCATCGCGTTCTCCTCTTACAGGTAAAACTAGAAAATAATTACACAGATTATTTTCCAAATTAAATTTTTTAGGACTTCTACCATTATACAAATCTTTAAGGACCCATATCTCAATCTCATCAAGTGGTCTTACAGATTGAAAGTTGCCATTTTGTTTCTTAAGTGATACTTTGCAAGCCCGTCTGCTGCCCTATCATAGAATCTTAGAGCATGCTTTAGAGACCAGTTCCCCTCCTCATTAAGGTGTATATGTATCATATGAACTAGATGTGCATACTCTGGATTAGCATCCGATTCTACATTTATCATCAGCTGAGCCTGTTTACAATCCATTTCAGTCTCCACTCACTCTAGGTTTATCTCCTTTACCCTCTACACCACAAGGTGAATGGCCATAAGTTCTGTATGTAAAGTTGAATCTACTTTGGAACACCACTCATTGTATTCAACCCAACTCCCTGTGGCATCCAAAATTATCATCTCTATAGTGCATTTATGCCTCACCAACACAACGTCTACATTAATCTTGATGGTATGACTAGCTGGAAGTCTCCAATGTTATTCATGTTTTGGAGTTGAGTCCTGAGTTGTTGTTTCTTCGTCCGCCTGCCATGCTTCCCTTGAATTATCTACTTCCTTTTGGACATATCTGATAATGTGATCTATAGGCTTGAGTATGTGTTCGAATATATGGACATTTCTACATTGCTAGATGTACCAACATGCGATCAGGAAGCAACTTTGATGGTTTTCGTCACCTCTAAGACCCTAGCTTATCCACCTTCTCAAGTCTCTGTCAAAGAAATCTGACAGTAGATGATCCTGATAGAGGCCAATTGACACCTCTTTGACATGTTTGTAGTCCCTTATTGCATGCAGACAAGTTTCCTCATGTTCAAGACACCACTCACACAAGGATTTCGTGGCCATGTGTCGTACAACTCATCTACAGTTTGTTAGTATGCCCTCGTGTGATAGAGACTACATGAAGAATTTAATTTTGGCTACTACTTTACATTTCCATATCCTCTCCCATTCTCCCTCCACCTTGTGTTCTTTCAGTCCTCTCAAAATATGATATGTAGTGCTGGTGGAGTACTAGCCATTCACTGATGTTGCCCAAACTTGCATGTCATCCATATTGTGCGTGGAGGGTGGATTCATATTCAATATGTGATCAACTTGTGTGTTATTGAGCCACTCCCTAAGGAACTCCTCATCCCAGGTTCTATTATCAGTGATAACACTAGCAACCAAAAGGTCAGCAAGATCGGGTGGGATTTCTCACGGTGTTCCAGCCGCTAAGTTGGTGTCTTTGTAACACCATTTATCAAACCAGAAGTTTTTTGTTTTTCCATCTTAAACCTGCTTGTAGGGATTTTCTTCAATGGATTGTTTTCCTTTTAAGGCTTCTCTAGCCAATCTCGATAAGTTTATGCATTTTCCTTCAGAATCGTCTTTATACTTTGGGTCCATAAATTTACAGCAGATAGTATATCTCGTTGGAGCAATCTCCCAGGTGTTCTTCAGTAAGAGAGCCGAGTTCCATTCTCTCATTACACTTATGCATAGTCCTCCATCCTTCCTCTTGCTAGTAACTTTGTCCCATGAAACCAGGGACATGGGGTGTGATTTGTGATTTTCCCCCATAGAAATCTCCTGATGCTATTGTCAATTCAATCACAGAGGCTTCGAGGAAGTTGTACTGTTTGCATGGTGTATGTGGGAATGGCAGACAGGGTTGAACGCACCAGGAAACAACGACCAACAAGCTATAGATTTTTAGCAGCCCAACTGTTAATCTGAGAATCCACCTTGTTCAGATTTTCTCCATAAGTATGCTTATTAACTCTCTCGTGGATAATAGGGACCCCAAGATACTTCCCTAAATCATCTATTTCTTTGAAGGAGCTGAATCTACTAATTCATCTCTCCACTCTTATGGGAACTCTTGCAACAAATAAGACCTACATCTTATAGAAATAGATTGGCCATATGCCTCCTTAAACTTCCTGAAATAATCTTTAATAGTTTTCATTTGGTTACAAGATGCCTTGTTAAAAAGAATCAGATCATCTGTGAAATAGAGACGGGATAGCTTTATCTTGCTCCTTCCAAGTGCCACATGTTTCCAAGCACCTTTTTGGACAAGATCTTTAATCATTTGGCTCAATCGCTCTAAACAGAGAACAAAGATATACAATGAAATAGGGTCTCCCTGGTGGAGGCCTTTGCTAGCTTTGAACGAGCTGGTGGTGTTTCTGTTCCATAGAACTGAGCATTCTCCAGTAGTGATAGAGTTCATGATGTAATCCGTGATGTTAGAAGGAAGTCCTAATAGCCTGAGAATGTCATGGATAAAGCTCCACGACAGACGGTCATATGCCTTGGTCATATCAACTTTAATAGCCATGCATTTTCTCCCTTTTTCCTTTTCATCATATGAATAGCTTCCTGGGTGATTTCAATATTATCAATGATCCATATACCTATCACAAAGCTACTTTGTGTGTTGTGTACCCAACCTGACATCTATATTTTCAAGTGTTCCACAACAAACTTGGATATTAGCTTTAAGCAGATGTTATTTGTAAGGACCCTGACCCATGTTTTGAGCTAACCCTATTTGTTATGCTTAAGTAAGTTTCCTAGCTCCTTGCTCTAACTATCTAAGATGTAATTAGGGCATGTTGGAGGCTGGTGTTCCTTGTTTGAGATTGTTGCTTGATGTTTTTGCTTTATGGTAAGGTTTTAGTGCAACTTGCAACTTACCTAGAGTAGGGGTTGATATGAAAGTTTTCCACCTCTAGAGTGTTTCTTCTCTCTCTTGGCACTATCAAGAGGAGAGAGGAAGTGTTGGGTGCCCCGTTTTGGCCTTAGTTGAGTGGTGACATCCTTGGTGATGTTTCAGCACTTGTTTGAGGTGTGTTTTGCTCTTTGGAGTGTTGTCCCGGGCTTGAGAGCCTTGGTGAGGCTTTGTATCGATTTGTGGTTGCCTTGAAGAGGCTTGGTATCGGTTGAGGGTGTTTTGAGGGACATCCTATCAGTTTGTGGCACCTTGAGGATCACCATATCGAGTTGTGGTTAATCAAGGAGGATTGACATATCGGCTAGTAACCTAGGGTTTCATCCCTATCAGTTTGAGGAGGAGGTGGAAGGGTGTGTCTACCTTGACTTTCCTTAGTGACCAAGTTGGCGAGACTTAGGTCCTCTCACCTTGTTGCATGGTGTGGCATGTGTCCCTTCTTCTCGGACAAGTATCTTCTAGGGTTCTAAGGCAGTGACACCTTTCCCTTGCTCTCTCTCTCTCTCTCTCTGGCCATGTATATATACCTCTTCCTTCTCATGTAAGAGAACCCTTTTAGCAATCCTTGCTTTCTCTCCTTGGTGGACGACCTTAAGCTTGAAGAGTCCTCTCCCTTGGAGCTTGGTGGGCGAGCTAGAAGCTTGTGGTGCCTTTCTTCATCTTCTTCCTTGGTAAGTCATGGTTTTCTAGCTTTCCTTGTCTTCCTTTTTCTTCTTCTTGGACATGGACCTTGGCACCTTCTTTTCTCACTTTTGCTTTCTTGACCACGGTCCTATCTTCCTACTTAGAGGTGTTGTGGAGGTCGAGCTAGGAGGATCTTCTTCTACCTTGAGCTTGGGAAGCTTGGAGCTTAAAGCTTGGTTGTTGTTCTTGAGGCAGGTTATATAATTCTAACCTTTTTTGTTATTATCACCTTTCTACTTGTTATCTTGCTAGTTGTTCTTAGCTTGTCTTTGCTTGCGTGCTAGTAGCTTTCTTGGTAGCCTTATGTTCAGTTTCGAGGCTAGAACTATGTTAAGTTGCTGCCATGAGATGTTCTTTTCTTTGCCTTGGTAGTATTGTCATCTTGAGGTAGAAGATGACTAAACTGATATGAGTTTCTCTTTGGAAACAAATATGGTATGCTAACGGATATGCTTGCAACCTGACATGCTTTGTCTAGACTGATATGCTTCTTATGATGTGGTTTGTTATGATCTCGTGACGACTAGTGTAAAAAAAGTGTTGAATCTCCATGCTTCTAGTTGAGTGGGGAAGCCAACATGGGTAACCCTAATCCGATATACATGTGCAAGCCAACACATCTTGCCAACCCGATAGACCTTGGCCCATCACACCATGTTTAGAGGTGAGAAGCACCTACCTTGTGGTTCAACCGATACCACCAACCCTTATGGTCGATATCCTATGTAGGTCTATGTGGTCGATACCCTAGTGAGTGGGTAGGCCGATACCCTAGTGAGTGGGTAGGCCGATACCCTTGTTGAAGTAGTGAGGCCAACACCTATTAGGGATGGTATAACCGATACACCTTCTTCATGTACCTCTTGGCCGATATCCTTGTTGTGTCTTGGCCGACACACTCTCATTGAGGTGTTATGCTTGATGCAAGGTGATGATGAACTGATATCTTTTGTAATATAAACTGATACACATCTTTGAGTTGGTAGGCCAATACCCTACCTAGGTTGGTTGCCCAATATCTAGGATAAACCGATACCCTACCCTAGTGTGGTGACCGATATCCTATCTTAGTGTGGTGGCTGATACACTACTTTAGTGTGGTGGTCGATACCCTAACCCTAACTGATACCCCTATGTGGTGTAGTGATGCATCTTGTTGATGCTAGAGTTTCATGGTGATGACATGACATCCTATGGAGTAGTTGTACATAGGATGAGATGGTCATGTTTCTAACCTATACAATGTGTTTTATAATAATAATGAGGAAAGTGATAATCTAAAGATAGTTGATGATCCAACCTTGTAAATCCTAATCGGATAAAGTGAAACCCTAATTGTTATAATGTAAAGTGTATGATGTGAATGTATGGCATGAGTTCTATGAGATGATTATGCTTTGCCTTCTTGTTATCAATTTCTAACCATGTAGGTGTTACTGATTGATGGACATAGACATGTATGAGCTATGGTGGTTATGATGTGATGGACATGTGTTCCTTGTGATGAATATGTGGTCCTTGTGATGGACATGTGGTCCTTGTGACGGACATTGGTCCTTGTGATGGACATGTGGTCCTTGTGATGGACATGTGGTCCTTGTGATGGATATTGGTCCTTGAGATGGACATATAAGTGATAACATGCATGAAGTGATGATGTGATTCAATATATTCTAGTGATGAGTCATACCCTACTTATGTAGATCTTGTTTAGAAATTGTACGTTGTAACTTGATTGACGCTTAAGGATGTTAAAATTGAGCTAAATAAATCAAGAGAAATCTAATAATGTAGTTGCCCTGTGCCATAGACCCATCCACACTACTACAAAAAATGCTTTTTACAATGGGAGAAACACAACAATTTTGCTGGTTGTGTTGTAGTTAGCATATCGCAACAAGCCTATTTGCATGTTGTATATTGTATATTTTATACAACACAAGTTATTTACAACATTCCAAATCTGTTGTAGTATACGCGATACAACAACATGTGCTAAATTGTTGTAATACACTATAGTATCACAACATGCTCAAAGATGTTGTAAAAGACCTTAATTACACAACATATGATGACCCGTTGTAATAGTCTCACATGATAACATGTTATAATAGACCATCATAATACAACATAGACTAACCCTTTGTAGTGTATCATAATCACAAAACATGAGTTCACCTGTTGTAATATGTACACATTGTAATACACCACAATAACACAACATGTTGAAACCCGTTGTTATATACCAAAATCACACAACAAACTCCGACCTATTGTTATATACTATAATTAAACAACATATTGTGACATGTTGTAATAGCCACACATGATAAATCATTGTTATCGACCACCATTACACAATATAGACTAACCCGTTCTAATTCACACAACATGATTCATCTGTTATAATAGACCACAATCACACAACATAATGTAACATGTTGTTCAAGAAACATTGGCAGTACCATCACCTTGTAATTTGTGCTGGTATACATTATATTCACCGACATTTATAATTGTTGATGGTATTATATAGTGACAGAGGTAGGCGAGGGCTACATGTATGGTTGTAATCAGTGGTGAAGTTAGAAATTTTCTTTAGGAGGGACACCAAGCAATTTCATAGATAAAAAATAATACCATATAGATCTCAACATATTATGTGCTTCATATTCTAACCAAATTTATTCTAATTTTTTTATTTCTACATTAAGGAGAAGATAATGTAAGGGAATATAAAGATAGCATGTTCATACAGACCCTGAAATAACTTATATATATATATATATATATATTTCATTTATTCTGATGAAAACAATAAAATTACATCAGAATAGAATACAACGGAAGCTTAATAAGTTATATAGTAAGTCTTTTCTAAATGACAAAGCAATTTTCCAACTATATAATTAATCAAATACCAATTTTAATCAACCCACTTTTATTATGTCTTATAAATTTTGAGTAAATTATACATGCAAATGTGTTAAAGCGCGAGCATTGCATCCTTTTTTGTGTAAAATTGTCATCACTTGTAAACATTCTTGTATATATGTCCACAAAACATTTTCTGCCACAATGAGTAGGAAGTTAGGAAAGTACGCCCATTGTAGTATAAATGAAATTGTTATATAAATGAATATGAAAGTTTGTTAAGGATACTTTATAATGTTCTTATTGAATAATTAAACCAACATAATTTCTTACGTGAATTTTAATTATGTAATGACTCCATGACACATAATCACATGCCATATCAAGAACACAAGAAAATATATTCTCTAAGAAAGCAACCTGTCACCCAGCCAAATAAGAACAGTGCAAGTGAAGGTCAAAAGGATTTTCTCTTAAGCTATCTTACTATATAAATCTAGCTTTTATTACTACATTGGAAGACATAGAGTCGATGGGTTGCATCTCTTGATTGAATATTCAGTCTTGCGTATTCACAAACAAAATATGTGAATTTTCCACAGGTTTTGTGCAAATATGGCTACCATGGGCAATGATATCTGTTGTGGAGAAGAGCGGTTCGGGGGGAGGTTTATATGGAGAAGACAAGTTCCTTTGAAATGATACTGGCCGAAAAGAATTCATGGCTCATCGTCATGGGCCTCATGGCTGAGAAAATCAAGGGAAAAAATGGGACAACGACGCTGGACCTGCCAATCAACAACAATATATATTGCTGCCTTTTCCGGAGAAAAGTGTGATGGCATTATAATTGAGTGAGAAGTTTGATCAACAAAAAGACGGAATTTTCTGCTTAATGTTTGACACGCTCCTCATTATTACCGGAAAGGCACCAGCGATTAGCGGAAACGGCCTAGTATATTATATGTTTATCGAAAAAAATGGGTAAAAATAGGTGGGGCACGTGCCCCACCTTATCGTAATGTGGCTTCGCCACTGGTTGCAATGGGATATTTGATATACTCACATGACCACATACTTACACAATGTAAACTCATCATATATGAATATTTTTCAAGACATATCATGCTATATATTGTATTTGTTGGTTAGGATAGCGCAATTGGTGAGTTTTTTTATGATCCCTAATAAAGGAACCTCGGTTGAAACTATGCAAATAAGTATTTGTCAATTACCGTCCATTTGAG
This sequence comes from Alisma plantago-aquatica, assembly GCA_963693085.1. Taxonomy (NCBI): domain Eukaryota; kingdom Viridiplantae; phylum Streptophyta; class Magnoliopsida; order Alismatales; family Alismataceae; genus Alisma; species Alisma plantago-aquatica. Next base: position 728,449,434 of record OY856411.1, on the reverse strand, counting down.
TGTCTCACTTACGTTACAAGTTGTTAAAAACATGGGATTAATATTTCTCTCTTAATCTTATAAAGATATATTCTAATGGGCCATTATGAAAACTTGATAAAGAAAATTTTGTAGACGGTGCCTGAATTTCGATTTAAGTATTTTAGTTATCACATTTTTTATATAGCCATATTTTTTTGTTTGCTTCCATGTGAGCATTTTAAAATGAAAACCATTCCATTCGTTTTTTTCTTGCACGGAAGCGCGGGACAATTTTTATTTTCCCGCAACACTAAATTGGTCCGCCGGCCCTAAATCATTCTCCCCATTGCATTTGTTTCTCCTCCTCGAGTTCGTCGTCGTGGCCTCTAGTTACCATCTCCATGGTATTCTTCTTTTCGCTATTCACTAAGGCTGGGTGCTCCACAAGTTGCGCATCTTTAATTGAGAATGATCCTCCGAATGATATTGATGCCGTAAGAAGAGAAGAGAGGGATTTTGTGCTCACCGCCAACTCAAATCCCATGAACGGTATGTCAAAATTGGTAAGCACCCTCGAACATGAATCTGTTCGTCTTTATTCAGCTGTTCTTCTTAGTCGTCATTATAAATTTGTTCATTCACTGACATAACAAGGTCATCAGCCCTCAGTATCCTAATTTCAAGAAGTTATTCTGTTTGGATTTATTTCAGTTTTAGTGCCAATGGAGGCTTCGGAAGTTCGACAACATCTCCTTCATCTCCTGTTATTTTGTATAAGCTTTAGTACGATGTGTTAGTATTGTTCTTCTATCTAATGTATGAATCGGTCATAAAGAAAACTAAAGTGTAATGGACATGGACGTAGTGATGCAAGCTTAGTGGTTAGAGTATAACAATCTACATGTTTCTATTTTATTTTGGCTGACACAATGATAATTCGATTATAGGCTAATGGAAAGATATCAAATAAACACGTTATGAAGTGTACCTCAGAGGATACAAAAACTGTACAAACCTTTAGGGGCCGTTTGGCCCCCGTAATCCCAAGTGCCGACATTCATACACACGATCCGTTTTCTGATCTATAGTTGGTGAGCACTCCGACAGAAAAGGCCAGTTGTTCCGCACAGCAGGTAGGCACGTAAAAGGTGTGATCACAGGTTGCAGGCATGCTTTCTCACTGCCGTCGTGCATGGTGGGATTTGGAATCTCGCGTTTTTGTGAGCGGAAGTACCAGATCAAATATCAGATAATATAATCGGCTACTCATCTTGAACAAAGTTTGCACATGAATCCCGGTAATTGGAATGGCGGCGGCCGAACGGCCCCTTACATAATTATTAATGATTATTAAGGATGACAGTGATACGTATATGATGCAATTTTTATTCAAAATTATTTTTCTAGAACCATAACCGCACTATATTGCGGCAGTTTTAAAATTTAAAACCATATCTGCACCATAGTCATTTGGTGCAATTATACATTATAAAATGTGGTGTGATCATCCACGTCTTTGGTTTTCTCAGTTGCCATCCGTAATGACTACGTACTATAGACAAAATAGTTTCACATGAAGTTATTAGTTACAATCATTTTGACATAATGTGATTACTGCATTGGTAAGAAGTTTTAAGTATAATATGTTTCTCTACTAAATTATTTTTTTCATGCTCCGAGTTCTATATTGCTTACCATTATGAGTGTTTATATTATTGTTTAGAATCTTATGTATAGAATTTCACAATTTTTACATTTCCCGATTGGATCCTATAAATAAGTAAAGTCTTGAATTCTTTTTATTAGAGTAATGTCTTCCATTATGGAAATGATGAGGAATATGGAAAGACATATTGATTCTATTTATTTTGCATCGTCTTCTAACTATAAAAAAGAGAGATGTATGTTTTATATATTTATGGAAAGATACTTGTAATTCATAGATACTTACAATCCTTAATATCTGCACAGAGTAAATATAAAAAAAAAGAGAAAATATAAAAAAAAATATTAACATGTATTGTTAGTATATTTGGGTGTATTTTATTTTCACAAGCTTTTTCTTGTATCTATTTCTTTCCTTTTGTCATTCCCTCTTTTTTACTATGTTTGCCTATAATTTTGCATTTTTTAGTACTACATCGGATATCAATGTGTATTGCTTACCATTATGAGCATTTATGTTATTGTTTAGAATCTTTATACATAGAGTTTCACAATTTTTATATTTTGCAATAATTTTATTAGATTCTATAAAGGAGTAAAATCTTCTAAGTCTTTTTAATAGAGTAATGACTTCATTATGGAAATGATGAGGAACATGAAAAGACATATCGATTCTAATTATGTTACGTCATCTTCTAACTATGAAAATAGAGATATATGTTATATATATCTCTATACTACTATAAAAAGAGTGAATCTGTTCAACGAATTACAGACTTGCCATTATAAAGCAGTTAGAAAGAGTCTAACCAATCAGAATACAAGGATTTCGAAATGAAGTTTTCTCCTCAACTCTTTCTCTTCTTACCAATTTTGAAACTTTTTTTGTAATAATCTTGGTCGTTTATTAACCGTCCCAGTTAGTACTGGAATCCGAAGAAAGTATGTATGGATCAGTTAAGAAGACATTAGGAAAGGATATGCCCGATGAAACCCACTCATCCCACCATCTTTCCTCTTTCCTCGGCATAGTCTGGCTTCATTCCACGTCTACGACGTCTATGTTGACGGTAAGAGGACGGAACGAGTAGTTTGCTAGGCAAAAAGGTGGTACAACATATTTGAAAGCATCCATTCTTTGTTGCAAAGCCAAGCAGTTGTCCGAAGGTGGGAGAAGATTGCCTTTCAGTAGTTCACACAATTGCCACCATACAGTCGAACAAGACAAAGAATATATAAAGGAGGCTCATCTGTCGGGAAATCATATCATTCCTCCATTAGCAACCCACGACGTTCGCCCATTCTTGAAATTCAAAGCAGTCACCAGGATTGCAGTAGATACATTCACGCATCTAGACAATGTTTATTTCCTATTTACTAGACGAATTGTAACTAGTTTTTCATGATGCAGTTGTAAGTTCTGTTAGATATTGATGTACTACACTTCTCCCTCACAGAAATTCCGGTGATATCTACCCCGGCGCATGACACCTTCCTTGGAACTGTGCGCACACCTTCAGTGCAGATGTTCTCCGGGTCATCGTACAAATCGCCGTGACTGCGGGTCATCGTACCCATGCTGCAACGAACCTACAATGATGGCAGGGCATGGGGTCGACAATAGAGCATCCGGACGAGATGGCCGCACTTGGACCCGCCCCGGAGGTCATTCCAGACGTCGATGACATTCCAGTGACCCGAGATATTCGCTTCCAGAACACAATCGCCGGCGAGGACGTGCACCAGTCAAGGGTTGTCGTGACAGCGCGCGGTGTTCACCCATGGCGAACCGCTACATGTCGATGTAGATGCCAGGGCATGTTGAGTACGTCTTGAAGATATTATTGAAGCTTTTCAGGACAGTGCAGAGGACAAAGAGCACTGGGCTGTGTCCATGGAGTACGATGGATCAATCACTAGTTGAACCACCTCCAGTTACGGGGTCCTCGATGAGAACCCCCTAGAGGCCGGCGACCTGCAGGCAACGTAGACGACTCCAGATCAGGTGAAATCAATGAAACCGGAAACAAGTAACAAATTGGTAAAAAAACCAATTTAGCACATTTTTATAAAAATATTTACCAACATAACACACTTTGTAAAATATTTCCCAAAATAACACACTTTTTGTGGAACCCGTTACTTTTAATGGTGTTTTTATATGCGAGATTGAAAAGCGTCACAATAATTGATGTGTCTACTTTTAAATAAAAAAATAAAAAAAAAATAAAAAAAATAAAAAAAATAAAAAAAAAACGCCACATGTGCAAATAGAAAGCGCCACTTCATGTGGTGTTTTTCCATTTTTTTTATTTTTTTTCAATTTTTTTATTTAAAAGTAGACACGCCAATTATTGTGGCGATTTTCAGTTTTAATTATAAAAAGCTCCACACAAAGTGACGTTTTCAGAATAAAGTGTGCTACTTTAGAAAATATTTTGTAAAGTGTGCTATGTAGGTAAATAATTTTGTAAAATTATACTAAATTGGTTTTTTTTTCTAACAAATTCCCACTGTCAAATGGGCTCACCCGCTCTTCCCTCGATCATAACCATACAAATCGACCAAGTACACGAACTGAAGTGAATCACGTAAGAAAACAAACCATCAGCTCCTAGATATATCATATACTACTCACAACTGCATCCGTTGCTTATCCGCATTTGTTTAATTTTAATTATGTTTAAATTGTATTAGATATTGATGCACTACGCAATATCAAGTTGATGCATAGTTTTCTTAGTGAGATGCAATAATTGGAAGGTGTAGAATATTTTCAATATACATGATTTCTGCATTTGCCATAGACATTGCTATTGAATTGCACTGGTTTAATACTTGGTTTTCCACCATGTGCAGGCGAAAGAGCTTCTGTATAGCTTGCCATGACGGAGGGATTGAGATCGTGAGCTTGAAAACCAGTTCAATACACTTCCGACGTGTATGGATGAGAGCCCCAGAGTAATAGTTAAGTGACCGAGAACTACAATCAACAAAACACATCAGCAACGTCCTGATTTAGTAATGACCTCATTCAGTCAAATTAAAAGGAAATCACTGGAAATCTTTTAGAGTCCACGTCCAGGTCAGTGTTTTTCTTAAAAGCAACCAAGTCAAGTAATCTTATGGGTAACATTGGCTTGCTCACTGCCACTCACCTGAATGTATATTTCTGACGTTAGTCAAAGGAACCATATGACGTCTTCAAATTTCAAAGGCTGCATTTGGACATGTAGGCATTTCAGATCATAGTTCTTTGCAATTTTTCCTCATCGAACATAGACGTACACGCCGGCACTCCTCTTGTGATCAGAAAGTTTAAGGTAAGAAATATTTGAGTATCCCTTCCTTACTTGTGTTCCAAAATGTTCATCTTTTTCATCTTAAGTTCAAATGCTTGTTTCCGAGTGTTGCATTAGCTTGACAAATGCTAATCAGTTCGTTTCACTGGCCGCATTGGAATCCATCCACTTACCAACTACCCCAATCATCACAGTCGTGATGATGACCAAGGTGGGAAACATCATTGCACTCAAGAAGTCCAGTGACACCATTTAAGTTCACACTAAGGCAAGGAAATCCACCCCTTTGGACCACAAACACCTACATCATGAACAATAGCTCATAGACAGAATTCCATTCACAGACTATACATAGAAAATAAGTTAACCATGCACTTGGTACTTCTTTTTAGTGATGCGAAGAAGAGGAAGAAGGGTGTACAAAAAAGTGATTGAAAAAAAAGGTAGTATAAGAGGCCTCTTCTACTTTTTTTTGTAAGAGACCAGTTGACTTGAAATATTTTTCATAAAATTAGAAACCCTCCCTCTAAAAAGATAGTAAATGTTTTTCATAAAATTAGAAACCCGCCCTCTAAAAAGATAGTGACAAGGAAATAGTTATGAACCACCATAGCGCCTCACTATTAGTCTCCTACGAGATTATTACAGGACTACTATGAAGAAGGCCCCTATGAAGGGCGTTTGGTTTAGTAATTGAAATGGTGCAATTTTTAATTTTTAAAACATATGTGCAATCAAAATGTAAAATTCTTCATTTATGCATTCTTCTAAACTTTGCTCTCTCTCTCTCTCTCTCTGACCATATTTTCACCCTTTTTTCATTTTATCTATCTTATATCATTAATAACTACAAATCATCTTACTTCAACAAACAATAATACCACAATACATTATGCTCTCTCTACCCATACTCCACAAACCCCACCCCCATTATTATCTCAATCTTGAAAACCCTTTCCCTCTCTCATTAAATACAGATTCTTAGAATTTAATGTATATTTTTCATATTGATTCATCTTAAAAAATATTTTTTTCTTCCTTGAAAAAATTATATGTACCCATTTTCAATCATAGAATAATAAAATTAATTAGAATTAGAAAATGATGTCCACACTCTCTATCTCCCATATATTCTTATGTTTACATTTCGGTCCAACAATAGCACCGTCAAGTCAATCAAATTTTAATATATGTTTCCCAAATGACACATGTCTGTATCTGACCACCCTCTCTCCAATCATGTCACGTGCATATATGTAATATCATAACAATAACTGTAATGACTTCCAATTCTCTCCTACAAATATTGCAACTATCTCTCATTCATCATATTCAAAAACATCTAATTTAATGGTACACCAACGACCAAACTCTCTTTAGCTACTCAACATATACTTCATGTTTTGACTTCAATCCTAGCAGTGATCAAAATAAAATAAATTAAGTCAATGTAACCCAGTTACCCCATAGTTGCTCTCCCTCTCCAGTTGTCTCATATTTCTACTCCAATCAATGAAAAGATTAGTATCATAACTCTTTCCCAGTTGTCCACATCTCATCAGTCATTATATTTCTAATGCATAGGTAGAAAAAAACCATATATCTATATGATATTTGGAAGAGAGACACTATTTTTCAGTCACATGATAATTGTAGAATTAATGTATTGAAGAATAGCATTGCTTATATCATAGCTAACATACTTAGAGTAGTAAAATGTAACTCTTTATGTTTTCACGTGCATGTGCACGTGTGCCTTCACTAGTTTATGGAAAGATACTTACAATTCATAATTTTTGCATAGAATAATATAAAAAAGATAAAATGAAATTTACCAAGAATATTGTTTATGCAATCTTAATTATGTACACAATATTCTAGATGTAAGGTTGATCTTACATTTTATCTCTCTTGGTTGAATAAATCTAGTAGTTCAAGAGAAAATATATTAGAATACTCTTGAATCATTAGCACATCGAAATATTATTTCTATTTAGCTTATATTTATTTTATACAGTCTCCAAAGTAGCCGAACAATACAGATTGTGAGTATTATATGTAGAAGTACATGAGAGACATCGTTGACGTGAGAATTAGAAATATTACTGAATGTGTAAGCTACTAATCATTATATTCTTTTAGCTTGTTCAAGTTTTCAAATATATGAAATAAATGACAATGTGTTGATATATCTGACATATGATTGCAGTAGTATTCAAAGTATAGTGTTCATTGCTTCACTCAAGAAGAGATCAACGAGGTCCAAATCGAGTGGACGATGTGTGTTCCTGAGAACACAACAAATTATGTGACATGAGAGGGAGACAACTGTTCTTTAGCATAGACCAATGTGTGAAACCTTTGTATTTAATTTTCAGTTCGATTAAAGAGTGTGTACTCACTACTCTACATTATTGAATCTTTATATGGATGATTGATTATTAATTAAATATAGTGCATGCTTTTTTTAAAGTTTAATTAAAACTTTATTCAATATTGTGTTTATTTGTGAAATGAGAAAAAAGTATAATTTCATATTATTATAATTTTTTAAAATATGGTTAATTTGATCAATAAAATTGGTTTGATGTGACTTGTCAAATTCTAATAAAATACAACAGTTAATGATATGTTACAAAAGGTGTGATACTACAATAAACAATACATATTGTATTATCCACACCTATTACAACAAGTGTGTCTAGAAAATGAACCCCTATTACAACGGGTGTGTCTAGAAAATGGACCCCGTATTACAACATGTGTCTAGGAAACTACAATATGCACCACTTATTGTATAAAATGTGTATATTGTAATAGGCACACCACATGTTGTATAAACACCCCTATTATAATAAACATATTTATCCAAAGACAACATATTTCAACTATTGTGTAAATATATATATTACAATAGATGCACTGCATGTTGTAAAAAATACCCCTATTACAACAGGTTTGTTTAGTGAAAGACAACATGCTTCAACAATCGTATAATATATATTACAATGGGTGCACCACATGTTGTAAAAAAATACCTCTATTACAAGAGGTATGTTTAGTGAAAGACAACATGCTTCAACTGTTGCATAATGTATATTACAATGGGCGCACCACATGTTGTATAAAATACTCACATTACAACGGGCATTGAAAGACAACATTTTTCAACTGTTGCATAAAATACATATATTACAACATGCAGATAACATGTTGTATAAAACACCCCCCATAAGACCACGTGATCTAATACAACGGTTAACTCATGTTGTAAAATGAAAAAATGAACAATTATAAAAATATTTTTTGTAGTAGTGTCAGTGTCAGCAATTGCTGAATGATAAAACGAGTTTGACTCGGAGCACATATTGTTGAATATGTGGGGTGCAAGTTGGAATACCACCTCATATCTTAAAAATAAATGTATTACAGGATTGACTGTAAGTCATACCTAGAATTGTACCACAAGATTGACTGTAAGTCATACTTGGAATTGTATCACATGATTGACAGTATGTCATACCCGGAAGAGCACTACTATAAGATGTAGCTCAATTTCTCTAGAGCTGTAACCTGTACCAAGGTGGGCTAAATACACACAATCAGACTGAAATGTCCCTTGAAGTATATGACTCATGGTGTCACTGCATGTTTACTCGTGCTGACCGAGGAAGGTGAGGTCATGGATTCTAGCTCTTCCACTAGACCTTGTATGCCACTGACTCGACTATACATTCGTATAGTGGTCGATTGGATTTGAATGGTACAATTCAAATCCTCAAAGCACAATGAATACATAATCAGCCGCGTAGTATACTTGTATAGGATCAAATACGAAAACATTGGTTGAGATCTTGCTTGATCTTTACAATGATGTTGATAGAGAATATACATGTTCTTCATATTCCTTTTTAATAGTTAAGATGTGTCATAATTCAACAATAATTGTTCTTCCTATTATTTATATTGTTGCTCAATTTATCTTATCTGTGGTAATAATAGAGTTGGAGAAGATTTATATCTCTCGCTGGGACTGTGTTTCTCACCCCGTTGGTTAACAACCTTTTTAGGTGGATGAGCACGAGGGAGTAGAGATCGTGTAGAGGAGGTTGAGCAGCAACCAGAGGAGAAGTAGCTGATAAGGTTGGAAGTGTTGTTGGTTGTCTTTGTTGATAGAGTCCTAGAGTCATATCTATACACTTGGGTCCTTGGGGAACGTTATGTAGATGTTTTACGAATGTGTACTCCTTATGTGTTTGTTATATATCAACTATGATGGGATCATGTATATACGTTCTGGAACAATGCCTCATTACAAGTTGACAACATGTTTTGTGGATACATTGAGGTATGAAAGTGCACATGTGTAAAGGTTCTTTCTATGTGGAGGTTTTATGCAAAAAGGTTTTAATTTTTAGTGTTTTCTACTAGTAAGTTGTTAATCTTTTTTTCCACGGTTTGTCTTTGAGTTATCTCATTTTACTGTGGTGCGGGGCATCACAACTTCATTGGTATTAGAGCCTTAGGTTCACTGAGTCTACATGGACCTAGGACTAGGGTTTGTCTTTGTTCTAGTGTCCTCCAGTTTGTCTTATGGTCACTTCTTCTTATGAAAAAGAAAAAGAAAAGATGTCTCGAGAATACTAAGAACATGCTACTGAGAGCAGTGTCATTGCACATGTGGTGGAAAGAACCATGCACATGAAGATCGGGTGCCTGAATTCTCTCAGTTTGACCCAGCCATGATAGAGAACCATGCCTTTCAATCGCTTTTTGGATAGTTTATGGAAACGATGACTCATATGGCGGACAGGATGCCTGCACCTCAGCCTAGGGCACATGTTCCCCATGTTGAATCTTCCGGTACTGGTAAGACTTTCGAGCAGCTTCACCGTGTTGGGGCAGTTGAGTATGCTGGAACAGCTGACACTAGTGGATGCATATCTGTGAATGACTAAGCTTAATAATGCTATTAAGATCCCAAGTATCTCTAAATAGGATAAGGTGAAGCATGCAGTGTACCTCCTGAGAGGGAGTTCTGGCCATTGGTGGTCCATAGAGGAGGAAAAGAGACCTGGTGTGGTGGTTGGTCGGGAGGAGTTCCGATGAGGGTTTGTTAGTCGGTACTTCCCACAGACATATCTAGATGAGAAGATCAGTCAGTTCGAGAGGATTTGATAGGGATCCATGATAATCAATGCGTATGAGGTACGATTTATGGAGTTGTTGAGGTTCTATCCTCACATGGTTGTGACGGAAGATGAGAGTATGCGTCATTTTGAGAAGGGGTTGAATGATGAGTTGTCTACCCGAACTGCTACCTTGGAGAATCGAGAGAGGTTTTCTGCATTAGTGGAGTCTATTCGAAGGATAGAACGATCCATGAAGGAGAAGAGAGTGGCAAGTACTAAGAAGCGGTTTAAACAATTTCAAGGGTAGTCGTCACGTGGCTTCAAGAAGCCAGGTTTTCTACACCACCAACATCGTAGAGGTTTGGTGTTTCAACACAGTAGTCACCCTGTTACGGCAAAGGTCGTAGTTTTCCGCCCCCAATAGCCCAGAGCATTGCATCAACATCACTGACAGGATCATCTAGGCCACAATATGGGAACTGGGCATGCCACAAGTGTGGACAAATAGGACATCTGAGGTGAGAATGTCTTATGAGAGGTGAAGAAGTGACCCAACAACTGAGACATAGCCAGCCGGGCTCACAGAGATAGCAGAACAGTGGTGTGGGAGGACAAGGATGTAGACAAGTATCCCAAGCTGGATCGTCTACTTAGGGAAGTAGAGGACGGGGGCGACAATAGGCAACAACTAGATTCTACGCCATGAGTCAGCCGGAGGCGGTGGTCAACCTGCAAGTAGTGACAGGTCATATGGAGTTATTTCATTCTGATTTGTCTTCTTCTTGCTTTATATCTATTTTGGTTGACCCGGGTGCTACACACTCTTTTATCGCACTGGAGGTGCTTAGTAGTTGTTCTTTTCCTGTTAGTCGTAGGAAGAATAGCTTGCTGCTAGAAACCCCATTGGTCAATTTGTAGTGTTGCAAGATGTATGTCCTTCTTGTGTTCTCTCTTTTCCAAGACACAACACATAAGTGGATCTCATACCACTTGACATGCATGGATTCGATGCGATCCTTGGGATGGATACTCTGGAGAAGTATAGAGTGGTCTTGGATTGTAGTTCTAAGCAAGCGATGTTTATAGACAATAGAAGATTCTCCCGACGTGTCTTGTTTTAGCTATGGTAGCAAGGAAGCTTCCGAGACAAGGTTGTGAGGCGTTTTTGGCACACGTGGTGAATATGGAGGTGAGGAATCTTAGTATCCAGGAAGTGCTGGTGGTTAGGGAGTTTGAGGATGTGTTCCTTGAAGAGTATCCCAGTGTTCCCCCATCCCGTGAGATAAATTTTGAGATCAATTTAGTTCCTAGTACACAACCCATAGCTCAGACACAATATAGGATGGAATTGACAGAGATGGCTGAGTTGAAGAGAGAGTTGAAATAACTGCTTGACAAAGGTTCATCAGGCTGAGTACGTCACCATGTGGGTGCTCCAGTGTTGTTTGTAAAGAAGAAGGATGGTTCTATGCGGTTGTGCATAGATTACAGACAGTTGAAGAAGGTCACGATAAAGAATAAGTATCCTTTGCTGAGGATAGATGATCCGTTTGATCATTTGTGTGGTTCAAGCGTGTTCTCAAAGATAGATCTATGGTTAGGTTATCACCAGTTGAGGATCGAGGAGGATGATATACCTAAGTTTGCTTTTAGGATGAGGTATGGTCACTACGAGTTCGTGGTTATGTCATTTGGGCTAACTAATGCACCAATAATGTTCATGGATTTGATGAATAGGGTGTTCCGACCGTTTCTTGATCAGTTTGTGGTCATCTTCATAGATGACATTTTGATATACAGTCGGGACAGTCAATAATATGAACATCATCCGCGCCGGGCATTGACAGTGTTGAGACACCACTAGCTCTATGCTAAGTTCATCAAGTGTGAGTTCTGGTTGAGGGAGGTAGCTTTCTTGGGGCATGTTATATCCACAGAAGGAGTACGAGTGGACCCTAAGAAGGTAGAGTCTATGACAGAATGGGAGCAACCAAAGACGCCGACAGAAGTGTATAATTTCCTAGGTTTGACATGCTACTACAGGAGTGTTAAGAACTTTAGCGCTATCACCCTACCCCTAACTAAGTTGACAAGGAAAGATGTACCATTCGTTTGGGGCAACAAATGTTAACGAGCTTTTCAGACATTGAAGGAGAAGCTGACAAGTGCACCAATTTTGGTTTTACCCGAGCAAGGAAAAGCATACATCATCTTTTGTGGTGCATATTGTCATAGTTTGAGATGTGTGTTGATGCAAGACAAGCAAGAGGTTTTTTTTGCTTCTCGACAACTAAAAAACACGGGGAGAATTATTCAACCCACAAATTGGAGTTATCTGCAGTAGTACATGCTTTGAAGATTTGGAGACACTACCTATATGGGGAGAAGTGTCAGATCTTCATAGATTACAAGAACTTAAAGTATGTCTTCTCATAACAGGAGTTGAATATGAGGCATCGTCGTTGGATGGAGTTAATAAAGGATCACGACGGCATGATTGATTATCATCCAAAAAAGGAGAATGTCGTGGCAGACGCCTTGAGTAGGAAAGCTACATCTGTGGATAGAGGTCAGTTGAGTTCTTTGGCATGTCACAAGCGAGATATGTTGGTCTCTTTGCGTCAGATGAATGTCAAGTTGGAGATCTCTTTGTTAGACATTTTGTTGGTGCAATTACAAGTGAAGTCTATGTTGAGGAAACAGATCAAAGAAGCTCAATAGATAGATAATGTGATACAACATATTAGATCAGAGCTCGGTAGTGAGAAGTGTGATGGTTTCTACAAGACGAAAGACGGGATAGTGTGTTATCATCATAGAATAGTGGTCCCTGATGCCGATGGTCTGAGGAAGATGGTGCTAGAAGAAGCTCATACATCTATGTATGCTATGCACCTAGGTAGTACCAAGATGTACCACAATCTTAAGGATATGTATTGGTGGCTAGGATTGAAGAGAGATGTAACTGAGTTCATTGTAAAATGTATAGTGTGTCAGCAAGTCAAGGCTGAGCATCATAATCCTACAAGGACATTGCAACCGTTGCCTATACCTCAGTAGAAATGAGATCATGTGACCATGGACTTTGTAGTTGGTCTGCCTAGGATAGCCAAAGGTTATTATTCCATTTGGGTAATCATTGACAGATTGACCAAGTTAGTGAATTTCCTCCCCGTGAAGACAATGTTCACACAAGAGAAGCTTGCTCAAATATATGTTGATGAGATAGTGCATTTGCACAGTGTCTCAACTACTATCGTGCCTGATAGAGGTCCTTTGTTTACAAGTCACTTTTGGGAATGACTACATACAACTTTGGGTACGCAGTTGAAGTTCACTACTACCACCCACAGACAGATGGTCAGTCTGCAAGGACCATCCAGATCTTGGGATCTATTGAGGGCTTGTGTTCTTTAGTTCTCAAGAAGTTGGGATATACACCTCAGTCTGATAGAGTTTGCCTACAATAACAGCTATCAAAGAAGTATTGACATAGCACCATATGAGGCATTGTATGGGAGACTTTGCAGGTCTCTGTTGTGTTGGTATGAGACATGAGAATATTAGCTTCTAGGTTCTAAGCTTGTGCAGCAGATAACGGAGAAGATCAAAGTGATTCATCAACAATTGAAAGAAACACAGGACAAACAGAAGTTGTATGCGGACAATCATCACAGACCCTTGAGTTCCAAGTGGGAGACAAAGTACATCTGAAGGCCTCTCCCTAGAAAGGTGTTTTGAGGTTTGGGAAGAAGGGTAAGTTGGCTCCCAGGTTTATAACCCCTTACCCAGTTGTGGCACGAGTTAGGAAGGTGGCCTATAAGTTGGAGTTGCCACCAGAGTTGCACATGTTACATCCAGTGTTCCATGTCAGTATGTTGAGGAAGTGTCATCCAGATACAAAGATAGTGATACAACCTGTAGAAGTGGAGCTTGATGGGGATGTGACCTATGAGGAAGGTCCAGTGTTGATCCCTAATCAGAGGGTGAAGAAATTGAAGAGGAAATACCTTGTGTTTGTGAAGATTCTTTGTCATCATCGTGGTGTTGAGGAAGACACATGGGAGCTTGAAGACGAGATGAGGAGGAAGTGCCCTTCTCTCTTCTCTCAGGATTTTGGGGGCAAAATCCATGTTAGGGGTTTATGGCTTGTAAGGACCCTACCTACATTTTGAGCTAACACTATTTTTTATGCTTAAGTAAGTTACTTAGCTCCTTGCTCTAATCATCTAAGATGTAATTAGGGCATGTTGGAGGTTGGTGTTCGTTGTTTGATCTTGTTGCTTGATGTTTGTGCTTTGTGGTGAGGTTTTGGTGCAACTTGCAACTTACCTAGAGTAGAGGTTGATATGCAAGTTTGCACCTCTAGAGTATTTCTTCTCTCTTTTGGCACCATCTAGAGGAAAGAGAAAGTGTTGGGTGTCTTTTTTTTGCCTTAGTTGAGTGGTGACATCCTTGGTGATGTTTTGGACACATGTTTGAGGTGTGTCTTGCTCTTTGGAGTGTTGTCCCAGGCTTGAGAGCCTTGGTGAGACTTTGTGTCAGTTTGTTGTTTCCTTGAAGTGGCTTGGTATCTATTGAGGGTGTCTTGAGGGACATACTATCAGTTTGTGGCACCTTGGGGATCACCACATCAGGTTGTGGTGACTTTAGGAGGAGTTCCATATCATCTTGTGACCTAGGGTTTCATCCCTATCGGTTTGAGGAGGAGGTGGAAGGATGTGTCGACCTTGACTTTCCTTAGTGACCAAGTTGGCGAGACTTAGCTACTCTCACCTTGTTGCATGGTGTGGCATGTGTCCCTTCTTCTTGGACAAGTGTCTTCTAGGGTTCTAAGGTGGTGACACCTTTCCCTTGCTCTCTCTCTCTCTCTCTCTTCGGCCATGTATATATACCTCTTTCTTTTCATGTAAGAGAACCCTTTTAGCAATCCTTGCTTTCTCTCCTTGGTGACCGACCTTGAGCTTGAAGAGTCCTCTCCCTTGGATCGTAGTGGGAGAGCTCAAAGCTTGTGGTTCTCTTCTTCATCTTCTTCCTTGTTAATCCATGGTTTTCTAGCTTTCCTTCTCTTCTTCTTTCTTCTTCTCGGCCATGGACCTTGGCACCTTCTTTTCTCTCTTTTGCTTTCTTGACCATGGTCCTATCTTTCTTCTTGGAGGTGTTTTGGAGGTCAAGCTAGGAGGATCTTCTTCTACCTTGAGCTTGGGAAGCTTGGAGCTTGACCTTGGAGATTAAAGCTTGGTGGTTGTTCTTGAGGTAGGTTATTTAACTCCAATCTTCTTTGTTATTATCACCTTTCTACTTGTTATCTTGCTAGTTGTTCTTAGCTTGTTTTTTCTTGCATGCTAGTAGCTTTCTCGGTAGCCTTGTGTTCGGTTTTGAGGCTAGAACTATGTTAAGTTGCTTCCATGAGATGTTCTTTTCTTTGCCTTGGTAGTATTGTCATCTTGAGGTAGAAGATGACTAAACCGATATGAGTTGCTCTTTGCAAACGAATATGGTATGCTAATCGATATGCTTGCAACCCGACATGCTTTGTCTAGACCGATATGCTTCTTATGATGTGGTTTGTCATGATCTCGTGATGGCTAGTGTAAAAAAAGTGTTGAGTCTCCAGGCTTCTAGTTGAGTGGGGAAGCTGACATGGGTAACCATAATCCAATATGCATGTGCAAACTGACACATCTTGCCAACCCGATACACCTTGGCCCATTACACCTTGTTTAGAGGTGAGAAGCACCTACCTTGTGGTTCAACCAATACCACCAACCCTTATGGTCGATATCCTATGGAGGTCTATGTGGCCAATACCCTAGTGAGTGGGTAGGTCGATACCCTAGTGAGTGGGTAGGATGATACCCTAGTTGAAGTGGTTAGGCCGATATCTATTAGGGATGGTATAACCGATACACCTTCTTCATTTACCTCTTGGCTGATATCCTTGTTGTGTCTTGGCCGACACACTCTCACTGAGGTGTTTCGCTCGATGCAAGGTGATGATGAACTGAAATCTTTTGTAATATAAACCAATGCACATCTTTGAGTTGGTAGGCAGATACCCTACCTAGGTTGGTTGCTCGATATCTAGGATAAATCGATACCCTACCCTAGTGTGGTAGCCGATACACTACTTTAGTGTGGTGGCCGATACCCTAACCCTAACCGATACCCCTATGTGGTGTAGTGATGCATCTTGTTGATGCTAGAGTTTCATGGTGATGTCGTGACATCCTATGGAGTAGTTGTACGTAGGATAAGAAAGTCATGTTTCTAACCTACATAATGTATTTTATAATGATGATGAGTGACATGCTTCTATGATGAGGAAAGTAATAATCTAAAGATGGTTGATGATCCAACCTTGTAAATCCTAATCGGGTAAAGTGAAACCCTAATTGTTATAATGTAAAGTGTATGATGTGAATGTATGGCATGAGTTCTATGAGATGATTATGCTTTACCTTCTTGTTATCCGTTTGTAACCATGTAGGTTAACTGATTGATGAACATAGCCAGGTATGAGCTATGATGGTTATGATGTGATGGACATGTGGTCCTTGTGATGAATATGTGATCCTTGGGATGCACATGTGGTACTTGTGATGGACATTGGTCCTTGTGATGGACAGGTGGTCCTTGTGATGGACATGTGGTCCTTGTGATGGACATTGGTCCTTGAGATGGACATATAAGTGATAACATGCATAAAGTGATGATGTGATTTAATATGTTCTGGTGATGAGTCATACCCTACTTATGTAGATCTTGTTTAGAAATTGTAAGTTGTAACTTGATTGGTGCTTAAGGATGTTGAAATTGATCTAAATAAATCACGAGAGATCTAATAATGTAGTTTCCCTGTGCCATAGATCCATTCAGTGTCAGCAATTGCTGAATGGTGAAATGAGTTTGACGCAGAGCACATTTTGTTGAATATGCGGGGTGCAAGTTGGAATACCACCTTGTATCTTAAAAATAAATGTATCACAGGATTGATTGTAAGTCATAACTAGAATTATATCACAGGATTGACTGTAAGTCATAACTAGAATTGTATCACAGGATTGACAGTAAGTCATACCTGGAAGAGCACTGCTATAAGTTGTAGCTCAATTTCTCTAGTGTCGTAACATGTACCAAGATGGGATAAATATGCACAGTCAGACTAAAATGTCCCTAGAAGTAGATGACTCATGGTGTCACTGCATGTTTACTCATGGGTCCTTGGATTCTAGCTCTTCCACTAAACCTTATATGACACTAACTCGACTATACATTTGTATAGTGGTCAGTTGGATTAGAGAATACATAATCATCCGTGTAGTATAATTGTATAGGATCAAATACAAAAACATTGGTTAAGGTCTTGCTTGATCTTTGAACAATGTTTTTGATAGAGAATATACATGTTCTTCATATTTCTTTTTAATAATTAGGCTATTTCATAGTTCAACAATAATTTTTCTTCCTATTATTTATACTGCTGCTCAGTTTATCTTATCTGTGGTAATAATAGAGTTGGTGAAGAGTTATATCTCTCATTGGGATAGTGTGTCTCGCATGTTGGTTAACAACATTTTTAGGTGGATGAGTACGAGGGAGTAGAGAGCGTGCAGAGGAGGTTGAGCAGTAGCTTGAGGAGCAGTAGATGATAAGGTTGGAAGTGATGTTGGTTGTCTTTGTTAATAGAATAGTAGAGTCATCCCTGTACACTCGGGTCCTTGGGGAATGTTATGTAGATGTTTTACGAATGTGTACTCCTTATGTGCTTGTTGTGTATCATCTATGATGGGATCATGTATATACGTTTTGGAACAATGCCCCCGTTACAAGTTGACAACATGTTTTGTGGATGCTTTGAGGCATGAAAGTGCAATGTGTAAAGGTTCTTGCTATGTGGTAGTTTTATGCAAAAAAGGTTTTAATTTTTAGTATTTTCTACTAATAAGTTGTTAATCTCTTTTTCCGCAGTTTGTCTTTGAGTTATCTCATTTTGCAGTGGTGTGGGCGTCACATTATTTAAAGAGATGGGACAAAGTTGGTCGCATGATTTAGGTGAGGGGGCTTTTGGGATCAACACAATTGTGGAATTACAAAGTTCGTTGTTCATGTCCCTACCTTCTAGCGCCTGCGTCACAACGATCATAATTGATTCCTTCAGGCTCTCCTAGTTTCTCACGAGGAATAAGCCATTGATGCCATCAGGGCCACCACCTTGTATGGGTTCATGATTTTTAGGATGGATTGAACCTCCAATACACTCGGCGGTGCTGCGATTTGTCTCATATGAAATTAACCAAGCTTCTTAAATTTTCCTAGAATACACTTTTTGTTGTCTTCAGATCCTACGTCTATTTCTTTCAACATGTTTTTGAAATGATTGCATACCAGGGAGCTTAGTGCATCTTCATCGCTGATCCATACCCCTTCAACATTCCAGAGTTTAGTGATAGTGTTGAATCTTCACCTCTGATTAATATAAGCATTGAAATATTTCATATTTAGGTCCCCATTCCAAATCCAATTCAGGAGACATTTCTGCTGCATTTCCTCTTCCTCTTCTCTTAGAATGATGTTCAGCTCATCTTGCATGTTAAGGTATATATCATCAGTAATATGATTATAAGATTCAACAAGTTCTTTCTCAAGTATACTGATATTTCTCAGACTCCAGTCCTTCTTTCTCCTCTGTTAGAGTGACATATTTTTGTCCCACCTCGTTATAGAATCTTGGCCTAGTTTAGGGCCTCATTAAAATTGATGTTACACTGCCAGCTAGATTTTAAAAGGTCATTGAATTTCTTATCACTTGACCACACAACTTTAGAAAAAAATCGACGTTGTTTCAATTTTGGTGTGGTGCATTTAACTAACAAAGGGAAATGATCAAAAGGAGTCTGTGGTAAATGGATGACCATGAAATTGGGATACTCCTAGATGGACCTATTGCTCACCACCACTATGTCTATCTGTTATTGGAAGATGCCCTATTTGAAGGTGAACCTTGGTCCTGAGAAGCCTATGTCAGAGAGGCCCACCTCTAGAAGTGTTTCTTGGAATGTCTTAGCTTCTAAGAACTTATAGTATTTTGACCCACTCCTTTCATTTGGATGTATGGTGGTATTGAAATCCCCAAGAGCAATACACGACTTACTAAAAGAATAACCCATCTTGATGATATGTTTCCAGAGAAGATTTCTTACATTGATATGAGGACTTGCATATGTGATGGTGACAACCGCTTCATTGTTGATACAACAAGTGATAAATTGACTATGATAATTTATAATATCAACTTTGCACTCTGATCCATTCCAACACACCCAGATGCCTCCAGCATAGCCGCGTGCTTTAACACGGAAAGAATTCTGAAATCTGAGACTCTTGACGGTTTTCTTAGCCTTATTGACACTAATCCAGGGCTTTAGAATACCAAGGACTTTAGGTTTGTACTAGGAAAGGTGTTCCTTAAGGACTCTTTGGGCCTCTGCTCTGGCTATTCCTTTGATATTCCAACACATAATATCCTGCATATATAATTAGCAGAGATGGGATTGGTAACAGTTAGACAGAAATAGATGGTTCCTGGTTCTCCTTCTTTGGGTTACCTTGCTCCATCGTTTGTCTTCCAGTATCTATAGGACTAGACACAATCCTTGTGATCTGCTCTAACTCCTTCTGAACTATTCTTGGGTTTCAATTGGCGGCATGTTTTAGATTTTGCCCTTTCACTTCATTTTTTTGGAGTTGCCTTTGGAATTTCTGGTATCAACAATATGCAAAGTGGATATATCCTCATTGATTTTGAATATGTGTGTAGGTAGAGTTACCTTTGCTTCTTTATCCAGTGTTTCTCCTATTACAACTGACATATCAACAGTTTCAATGTCTAGAACTTCAATGACTTCATTGACATCTGAGTTCACTGCTACATGATGCTCCTTTATTCCCGCTTTTGTCCATGAGTTTTCTATTTTCATGTTGGTAATGTCTCCCATGGCTTCTCGAGGAGTCTCTTTTTTATATGGGCTTTTTCTTCTTCCGTACTTTTCTGGGTCTTCTGGCACCTTGTTGAGGGTTCTCTGTTTTTGTGTTTGTGGTATACTCTTGATGCTGATGTCCTGGGTATTTATCCTCATAAAACATAGAGAAATGATTGTTAGAGTTTGGGACTGTCCATGCTCGTTATAATCGACATGTGTCCTGTGGTTACTTCTTTTCTTCTGAGTCTGCCATCCAGATGAGGTTTGGTTCCTGCTGGTCGACTGTTGCTCAGTTGATACATTGCTTACTTCTGCATCTGCAGTTTTGGTGCTGAACATTTCTTTATAGTCTTTAGATATATGTCATTTTCCGCATAGAGAACACGCCCAAGGGAATCCTTCATAGAATACTTCATATTCAACATCGTTGATAAGTAATGTAGGTATAAACGATTTGGTTGTGTTCACCTCCAAAGCCAATTTGGCAAATTTGCTTCGCGATCGGTTGAATGTGTGCCTATTCACTTTGATTTATCTACCCAATGCCAAGCCTATGTATTCAAACATGGTTGGGACATACATATGAAGAGGAAGGTTGAGAATACGTACCCAGGTGACAATAACCTCCAACGTTTCCTCTCTAGGTTTGAAGGTTGGGTACGAGTCCCACACTAGCAAATTTAAGCTGAAAATTTTCCATGGTCCTCCGGTTAGGGCAGTGTCATAGTCCTATTGACAAGAAAGTTGAACCACAAAGTGGCCAAGATGCAACTCGTACATATTAAATCACACCATGATCTTCCATAACATCTTCAGTTTATTACCTAGGGTCATATACCCGATTTCTGCTATGAGTAGTCTTACGACCACTACGTATTTCCATGTCTTGATGAGGTTTTCCTCCGCCTCCAGTGCAATCGAAAATACCAGAGTGCCTTCAGACTCCCCCAAACTAACATCCTCCTCTGATTACCCTTCCTTGAATAACTTTCCAAGAAGTTTGTAGCACTGCTAGCCACGTTGCTCCCCGAGATAGTGCTGCTAAATGTGAGTGGCCGTTTAGTGCCTTGTGCCGGGGGTGTATATGTGCTTTGGATCAAGTGCCCTCCACTATTGCGACGGACTCCAGCGTCACGTTGGTTTTCTTCTGTCAGATCTTCTTCTTGTCTGCCTCGCATATCTGATACATGGAACTCTATACTGAATTCTGGTATGGCCAATCCCTTGTCTTTACTCCCAAATCCTCCTCGGTTGCTGACGTTCTCATTTACCTGAATGACGTCCAAAGCATGTAGGTCTTGATTTTACCTAACTTATCCTTAGGATCGGTCCCTCTAGCATCGCCAGCATCGCCGCTGCCTTTCCCCTCACGTCCCCTAGATTTCTCCATATCTTTTTGCTTAGGTGTTGATTCTCCCTCAACACTTGATGACTTTACCACTTAGGAAAACTCATCATTTGGATTGACCACTATCTATTTGCAATCAAATTTGTGAAGAGGCTATAAATTACCCACTTAGTATGCTAACCTATCTTAAAAATATGATTTGGTGTAGATGTCTAGGTGGTTTGGCAAAAGTTGAACTAAAGTGTTAAATCTTTTAAACCCATAAAAGAGGCTAATAACCCACTTGGTATGCCGACCTTTGGTCTCGACGGATGGGTGCCTTGAGATTAATTGAAAAAAGGATGTGAATATGCCCGAATTTGAAATGATAGATTTTTTTCACATGAAATACAGAGAGGGATAATTACGATTAGGTGAGGAATACCTAGGTGGTGGGGGAGTCATTAGTTGCTTCTTGTGGGTAGATCGTATAGAGTGAGAGATTCTTGAGGATTAATGGGAGATATGGATAGTTTATCCCATTTTAGGAAGAACCAACCTTATAATAATAGGATTCATTATTAATGTTAGAAATCCATTGAACAAAATACATTTTTTGATTGAAATAAGCTTAACTCCACATTTTCAATGCATGCATTTTTCATAAATCTAGATTTGAATCATATATCCTGAGGACATCCAGTGAATTAATCTTGGTGTAATTTGATGAGAGTAGTTCATGCTACTTTTTATGTCCTATTTAAGTGCATTCAGTTATCCAAATTCCATACTTTGGCTACATCTTACAGATGTACATGCATATTTAGTGTAAATAAGCTATGATGATGTCATTTAGACTAATTCAATGCATTTTAATGTAGAAATCACAAATCTTGGTTCATTGATTAACAATGTTGCATTTGTCACCAACGAAGGGACTCAATAAGTCAACATTCAACGTTTTGACACAAAGACACTTCATGCACCCTTCCATGAACACAATGTCCACGTCCAAACACTCTCTCAATTTCCCATCATCATAGATGACACAATATCGTCCCTGCACGCCATTCCCGACATCAGTATCTAACAACATCCACATCTTAAACGGGTATGGTATCTTATACTCAAACATGGTATGCTCAATATCACTAGCCACAACTAAATCAATCTCGAACATGTGCGACATGTTTGTCCAAAAAAAGATCATACAAGTTTATCATTAATAGTTTGACAAATTTTTCGACATGTTGTGCAAATTTTACAATAATATTCAAAAAAGCATTTGACATGTCAAGCTGATCTCTCGATACAACCTATCAAATGGTCATAGAGCTTGACTCTTGGCACTGTCAAGTTATAAAATATGCCTCACTCCTAGGAACATCGTGTATCCTTGTGTAAGTGAAGAAATATAAAGTTTAGGATAGCAATTATGATGATATATTTCTCATTTAGTTATGTTCCAAATTTGACCCAGGGGCGATTCCACTCTAGATGAGGCTAAAAGGAAGAAGAAAAAGGTTAAGGAGGTCAATATCCTTCTTTAGAAGCTTGAGAAGATCCTTGTACAGCTCCGTCATAGGGGATCCTTACTATACTAGTGTTGTATATCATTTCTCTCCTTCTTCCACTCTATTTTCCTTCCTTTTCTCCATGGAATTTGTTAGAGTTATGGCATACAACCTTGTTTGTGTATTACTCTTTTCCTATGGAGTAGTTTTCCATGTGCTTGGTGCCTTTTTGGCACCGATTAGTCATGTGATGAACAAGTTGGTTTAATATTACAAACTTCTTTCTTGTTTGTTTAATTAGTTTTAATGATTTTAAGGGAGATGATGGCCAAGATTCCCTATTTCACCAAATGTGACATACCCAAAAGTAATATGAATTCAGTGGAGGGTAATTATAGCTTGAACTTCTATGAGATAGAAGTGAATAGGAAATCTTGCATGCTAAGTCTCCTTATATAAATAATGAAGGTGGATATATGATTCTCTTTAGAGAATTTTAAGAGAAGTTGCTACATTTTACTAGATTGCAAGTTGGATGATAGTGACTTATCCACCTAGGTAGTTAACAGAAGGAAGTCATTTTTCATAATGCAGTGTGCGATGTGGACCAGAGGAAATTATATGTGCTTTGTATGAATGTTCATCACATGATTGATAGGTATCATGGCACCAAATACATTTGCCTTGAACTCATAACTCAAGGTAGATTTCATGACAAAAGATTTAGTTAATTTAACCAATTTAAGATTAATCAAAGCAATCACTATCTTATGGAATCAAATTGTTAATTGAATCATTTGAATTATGTTCAGCTTCCTAAAGAGATGACATTAAACTACACTAACGTTGACTCGTCCTGTTGTGGTTCTCGAGTGTGTGCAACCTAGATTTTTATTATTAGTTGCATGATCACCCTTGTTAGACAAACATCAATTTTTGACACCATTGTCGGAGAGCCAATTTTTTTCTTTCACTAATTAAACCATAATCTAGATTAGTTGATTGTGTAATTTCATATGATTACTTTTCTGAACCCATTTCGTTCTTGTGTTTCACACCAGTTCGTGTATAACTAAATTCTTTTCGTTTTGTTTAGCAGGAACCCATGTATGCTTCACACTCGGTCTACTTGGGACCCTTCTATGGGATCATTGACAAACCCGAGGTTGTGTAACCAGTACTGACCGTGAGCAAGGAGGAAAATGCAAAATAAAGACAAACCATTGGTACAACAACCATGGCATCGGAGAAAGCATTTCTAGACAAAACCTACAGAAGCGAGAACCGCTGTCGATGCCACTTACTTCAGATTAGGCCCGAGTCTAATTGGAACCAGGCATAAAAACCACTGTTTGGGCTTGGCCAATGAATATTTGAAACTTCTGAATCCTTGTTGTTGTTGCGAAGATGGGGAAGTGGGAGGGGAGGTAGGAGGAGATGTTGGAGTGGTGCAGTGAAGATGGTAGCGGCAACAACAATCCTTTAGTATCGGTACTAGGTTGTGGGAAAGAGTTGATTGGAATTGAGCTTGAGATAGAAGGCCAAGGTAAAATTGGAATAAAGAACTAGGAACAAAATGCATTTAAGACCTTATGTATATTGTGGTAGATCTGATATAACTGCACTTCCATGAATGGGGTTTGAAATTTGGCGTTAGTCATTGCATAGGATAGGATTGGTTGGTCCAACTTTATGGCTCCGTCTTGGTGGAAATGGGTGTTGGGAACCCTAACAAGCAGGCGGGGCATTACGACAGTCAGTTTTCTAGACAAGTTGGGTGGGGGGTGGGGTGGGCCCGCAGAGGCAGCGCCTTCATTTCCGACCGACTTTGTTGATGGGAGGGAGGCAGTGATAATTTAATTTATTGTATTTTTTGTTAGTTTCCTTTGTGCTTTGAACCGAGTTTCGTGGGGAACGGTTGTGGGAAGGGAGGCGAGTAAAGTCGCAACTTCTGTGGTTACCGTGTGCCCAGTAGTCAAATAAACGGGTGCGATGTGGAGAAAGTGAGAAGTAAAAAACACAAAGTTTACCTTTATTGATTGTATTGAGAGGCAAGAGGGATACGTGTGGACAGGTGTTGTTGCTGAGTGTTGTAGTCTCACTCACCCATCCGTCATTCATCCGTCACATGGCTAGCTGGCCGCCCAAAGTCTTTGTGCCTGTGTGCAGCCAAGTCTAGTGTCTCCCAGTTGGTTCCTAACTTCTATATATGGAGAAGGGTCGAGAAAAGCAGAAGCCCGTCCAAGCCAGCAGTTCCGTAGTACCAAAGCAAGGAGTCAAGTACCACCATCTCTGGTGCGTGACCCGCTTATCTGATCATCTGCGAGTGAGTAACAGGCAGTGCTCGTGAGTGGTAGGTTAAGTGGGAAGGAGGGTCACGATACCCCTCTCCTCTCTCTCTACAAAAGAGGATTCTTTCTCTCTTCTCTGCTGCTACTGCATCTTCTTGATCTTTCCTTTCTAACCAGGGGCTTTTCCATTTACTAGATATATAATATGGCTCATCTGGGAAGAGGCAGTGCCAAGGCAAGCCAAGTTATGGGAATCACGCTGGTGCTGTTGGTGACTCTGCTCTGCTCTGCTCCCTTGACTGACGCTGCTGGTTTTGTCGTCGGTGATAGCAGAGGCTGGACCTTCAACACCGTCGCCTGGCCGAGTGGCAAGTCTTTCCGAGCAGGAGATGTGCTCAGTAAGTACCTCTTTCTCTTTTTATCTGTTCAGTTTCCTTTCATGGTCATCTTTCTTCTATGTAGAATTTGCCTTCTAGATCATGATGATCAATTCCAGTCTCTTCTTGCCTTTGATCCCTCAAAACATGATGCAGCATTCAAGTACAGCCCGCAGATCCACAACCTGGTGCTGGTGAACAAGGCCGGATACGACAGCTGCACGGCCAACAGGGGAGCCAAGGTCCTCACCTCCGGCAACGACAGGATCAGCCTCCCCAAAGGAACAAGCTACTACATCTGCACCTTCCCCGGCCACTGCGCCGCTGGCATGAAGCTGTCCGTCACCGCCAACTAAACAAAGGGTCGCTGATCTTTAGCTGCGCTACTAGCTACATGCCTTTTTTTGCCGATACCCATTAGCTTTTTATCACCCCTCCCGCTTATTCTGTATTGTAGTAACACTAGCTTGCCACTATTAGAGAGTAGAAGCTAGCGAATCTATCGGCATGTGATGATGATACATGATTATATCTGTCTATCAACATATGTCCGTGTTATATCTATGTAATGCTCTGCTTTGTCAGAATAAATTTGGATTATGTTAGCTGTAAACTGATAAGAGTGTCCATCCTTTTCACTCACTAGTCAATAGTCACTACACTCCCCAACTCTCCCGGGTTACAGGGAATTAAAGATTCATCTGCATTTATGAACTGCTTCGATACCAGCATCAACTTCATCTAGTGGGCCCCGTAGATGCATATATCGTGTACTCTGCTTGATTGACTGGGTCAATTAATGGAAGCACTGTCAGGTTCATCAATTCCCTATTAATAGCTTTGTGGTCCATGACCATGCAAACACCATCTTATGCCCTTCGTTTCAGACGGTCTGGATCTGGATCTCAACTTTCCAACAATCAAGCTAGCTTTGTCCGATACGGTGCATTTCTGGATTTTGTGCTGTCTTGTCTAAATATGGGTATAAACTATTATACATGGATAGTGTGCTCCTTCGTCAGGCCTCTTTCAGATAAGGGTCATTTTCTTCTACAACACCGAAAAGCCAATACTTAATTAAGGAATCTGTTTACATGCTTGATAAACTTCGAAAGGATTTACTGAAACTAAACATATACTGCCTAGCTAATGAATGGTAGTGCGTAAAAGACCCAACAAGCTATCAGAGCAGGTTAGGAGGCAGCTGAGAGAGCACACCCAACAGAGCTGGAGAGAGACACATACTCGAAATGACTTCACTATGTGGTTTCTGCTCAGTTTAAATGTTCAAATTTTTGTGCTTATATAAAAAGAGATGAGCGGCATAGCAGAAAGAATAAAGTGCGTCAGATTAGACATGAGAGCATGAGTACTGTGGATGAAAGTGCGGATGCTAGTGAAGAGGCTGTCAGAAAGAATAAAGTGCGTCAGATTAGACATGAGAGCATGAGTACTGTGGATGAGAGTGCGGGTGCTAGTGAAGAGGCTGTCATAACCATCAGCCTTGATGCCAACCCATCAAACTGCGAGTGCTAGTGAAGAGCCTATCACACTCTTTAAGGCATGATGGCTCACTTCCGCAGTCAGATTAGACATATATGACTGTCTGTTGATGTAGCAACTATTTCTTTAATATAAGTTAAGCCCAATGTAGTACAACAAGTACATGTGAGAACTATTTCTTTAATATAAGTTAAGCCCAATGTAGTACAACAAGTACACGTGAGAAAATTAGTTTTCTTTCTAGTGCAAATGATAAAGAAGTTTTATCTCATATTACTCACTTCTAGAACTTTTGTGGTCCTCATATATAGGATCACATGGGGCACTAGTGTCCAAGAGGTCCTAGGAGGGAGGTATACTCACCTCCTTGGTGGGTGGGGTTACCACAACGCACGCGTACGCGCCACGCCACACCTGGCCGGGTCGGGCCGGGCTCGGCTCGGAATTGTGGATTGTGGAGAATGTCTTTCGGCTTCTTTTTGCACTAGGATACAACTAAATAATTAATTACTTGTGTAATTAATTGGTTCTTTTCTATTCAGATTTTCTAATCCTAACTGGAAAGTGTTTCTTTTTACGGTTTTTATTCTGTAATGTGTACAAGAGCGACCGAGTATTTGCGTCTTTTTGGGAATAGGAATAATGGACGTGCGTGGCTATAAATACTCCCCGGTCATTAGGGTTAAACACACAACAAACGAACTTCAGCTGCCGTTTTCACGTGTGTTTTGAGAGCCCTAATCCAGAGAGTGAGAGTCTTCGTTCCAGAGCCGTTTCGTGGAGTTTGTCTCCTGTGCGAAGCGGGGCTTCTTTCTCCTTCCCGTCACCTAGACGTGACTGTCAGGCGGAGGTTCCTGCGGTTGTTGTGTTGCGTCGGTGGTGGTGCAACGAGACGACGTCAAGCGCAAGCGAGACGTGTCTGTTCCAGGTTCGTGCCGGATCGAGACTGGGAGAACGGTGCCTATCCGCGAGGATTGTCAGGCACTGATTTCTTTAAGTATCACGTTCGTTTCTCAACGAACGATCTGGTTTGCGAATTCTGATTTTTATTTCTGTTCTCCTACTCTGTTTGATCTTCGTTTCTTGTTTGGATCTGCCTGCAATTGTTAATTAATTTGCACATGTCGATGTTGCATGAACGACGTTAATAAATATTAACAACATGCTTAAAGATATCATCTTTCTGTCGTTAATTAACATTGGCCGGTCAGGGTGATTCGGGAAATAAAATTGATACCAGCAGTATGCCTGAAAAATTTACTGGTACCAACTTTGCCCGTTGGCAGAGTCGGATGGAAATTTAGCTGAATATTGCGGGTTTTGATCAGTACTTAGTAGAGACTAAACCTAAATCTGATGAAACGATTCCTGATAATACAAATATAATTGCTAATTGGAAGAAGGGTGACAAAACGTGTCGCAGTTTGATTATGTTTGGTTTAAATAACAAACTGTATGATTCTTACTCAAAGTCGTCAGCCACTACATCTAAGGTTTTGTGGGAATTGTTGATTAAGAATTTTAGTACTGAAAATCAAGGTGTTGAAAAATACTGTGTGTCTAAATTTCTTAAGTTTCAGATGGTTGAGGGTAAGTCAGTTTCTGATCAAACACATGATCTGCAACTCCTAGTTCATGAACTCTCAGATGCCAAGATGGTATTGCCTGAGAAGTTTGTTGTTATGTTTATCATAGAAAAGTTCCCTAAGTCATGGGAATCGTTTGGTATGTCTCTGAAGCATCGCAAATGGACACACACAATGGAAGAACTAATGATGGATATTAATATACAAGAAGAACACTTAAAGGAGAAAACGGTCAAGGTGCCTACTGATGCAAATCCAACTGTTAATTTTACTTCTGCAAAAAACACCAAAGATAAGAAATCTAAGAATGCACATAAACCTAAGGCAAAGATCTAAAAGAAACCAAAGAACAAACCTTGTGGGACTTGTGGACAGGTTAGCCACTGGAACAAGGATTGTCCTTCTAAGAAGGCAAAGAAAGCTGCCACATCTGCAACTGTGGAGGATGTGGTCAACATGATGACTACATACTTGAACCTCAATGATGGATACATGTCTATTAAACCTGAAATCCTTTCTATTTTCGAACCACTTTATTGGATAATTGACACTGGGGTTAATGTACACGTGTGTGCTGATAAATCCCTGTTTGTGTCTTATCAGGCCTCTCGAGGTCAGTCCGTGACTTTGGGCGATTCTAGCTCTACAGAAGTCAAAGGCGAAGGACGGGTGGACTTGAAGTTCCCTTTGGGGAAGGTTTTGACTCTTAACAGGGTCAAACATGTTCCAACCATTCGACACAATATCCTTAGTGGCATCATTTTAGTTAGGGAAGGTTATAGAGTAGACTGCAAATGTAATAAGGCTATTATTACACGCCTTCGTGATTCTTTGTTTTTTGTCAAGGGGTACTTATGTGATGTGGAGAACTTATTTAAGATTCATTTTGAACCTATTTCAAATACCATTTTAAATTTGAAGGATTATAGTTCTGTTTGCATGAATCTTGTTTCATCTGATGTATGTCATTCACGTTTGGGACATGTTAATGTTGCCTCAATGAAGCGTATGATGAATCTAAATTTGATCCCTAAATATGAAATTAGCAACAATAAATGTGAAATATGTGTACAAGCTAAATTGCCTAGGAAGCCCTTTCATTATGTGAATAGGAATTCAGAAATTTTGGATTTAGTGCATACATATATCTATGAATTTAATGGTGTTGCTACGAGGGATCAAAAGCTTTATTTTATCACTTTTATTGACGATGCGAGTAGATATTGTTATGTCTTTTTACTTAGAAGTAAAGATGAGGCATTGGATAAATTTAAAATTTATAAGAAAGAAGCCGAAACTCAAACCAGTAAAGTACTTAAGCGATTAAGGTATGATAGGGGAGGAGAGTATACTTGAACTTATTTTTGGAATTTTTCCAATTACATGGTATAGTTCATGAGGTCACTGCACTTTATTCACCACAATAAAATGGGATTGTTGAACGTAAAAACTGAACCTTAATAGATATGGTAAATACCTTATTCCAAAACATCTGGATTACCCAACTTTATTTGGGGGGAAGCTTTGAATACGACTTGCCATATTCTGAATAGAGTTCCCCATATACATTCAGAGAGTAGTCTGTTTGATTTGTGGAGAGGAAGGAAACTAAGTCTTAAATATCTTCGAGTGTGGGGGTGTCTTGTTAAGGTACTTGTCCCTGAACACAAAAGGAAGAAATTAGGATGAAAACAATTGATGTCATATTCTTGGGTTATGTAGAGACAAGCTATGCTTATAGATTCCTGATTGTAAAATCAGATATCTCTGGCATTGAGGTCAATACAATTGTGGAATTATGTGATGCAACATTCTTTGAGGATGTATTTCCTATGATAACTGGGGTGCCCAATGAAGTGTCTCAAGAAGATTCATTTACCACAGGTTCCATTCCTGAGCATGTGGAAAGGATGACAAATGTGGGGGGCGACTCAGAACAAGCTATTTCTGAATCTGATGATTCTGAAGAAATAGTTGAACCAAGGAGAAGTAAACGGCCTAGGACATCAAAGGACTTTGGAAGTGAGTTTCTCACTTACAATGTTGATGATGATCATGTTACTTTCAAACAAACTATGGAATCTCCAGAAGATAAGTTTTGGAAAGAAGTTGTTAATGATGAAATCCAATCAATTCTCTCGAATGGAACTTGGGAATTGGTGGATTTGCCTCCTGGTTGTTCTGCAGTTGGTTGCAAATGAATTTTTAAGAAGAAACTTAATGCAGATGGGACAATCAATAAGTATAAGGCTAGGTTAGTTGCTAAGGGTTACACACAAAGGGAAGGAATAGATTATTTTGATACCTATTCACCTGTTTCCCGTATGACCACAATCCGAGTGCTTATAGCATTGGCTTCCATTTATAATCTCTATATCCATCAAATGGATGTGAAGACCGCGTTCTTACACGATGATCTTCAGGAAGAGATATATATGGAACAACATGAGGGATTTGTGGGTCGTGGGAATGAGTCTGAAGTGTATAAACTTGTTAAGTCATTATATGGCTTGAAACAAGTCCCTAAGCAATGTCATGAGAAGTTTGATTCTGTGATATCATCGTTTGACTTTGTTTCTAATGAATTTGATAAGTGTCTCTACTGCAAAATTGTCAATAATAGATTCATTTTGCTATACTTATACGTCGATGATATCCTACTTTTTTGTTCCGATATAAAAGTAGTAAATGAGACAAAGTCATTCTTGTGTAGCAAGTTTGAGATGAAGGATATGGGTGTCGCTGATGTGATTTTAGGGCTTAAAATTATTAGGTCTACTGATGGTATAACTCTCTCTCAGTCTCACTATGTTGAGAAGATAATGGAGAGGTTTGAGTACACATCACATAAATCTGTTAAGACTCCATATGACTCATCCAAGCCCTTGTTCAGGAATGAGACTGGGGTTCCAGTGTCTCAATTACGATACTCTCAGACTATCAGAAGTTTGATGTATCTTATGAACTATACATGTCCAGACATTACGTTTGCCGTGAACAAGTTAAGTAGAAACACCAATTGTCCTGACAAGACCCATTGGGAAGCTCTTGACAGAGTTCTGAGGTATATCAAGGGAACATGTTCTCTTGGGATGCATTATGGTAAACATCCTTCGGTAGTCGATGGATATAGTGATGGAAGCTGGATTGTCGTGAATTCTGAGAGTAATGGTGTCTCAGGATATGTATTCTTGTTGGGAGGAGGAGTTGTTTCCTCGAGGTATAAGAAACATACCATATTGTATCGGTCCACTTTTGAGGCAGAGTTGCGTGCTTTAGATGAAACTGGATTGGAATTTGAATGACTACATGGACTAATGTCCAGTTTACCTATGGTGATGAAGCCGCTTCTTGCAATTTCAGTTCACTGTGACAACACTACAACTATTGCTAAGATAAAGAGTTCCAAGTACAATCAAAAATAGTGTAGACACATCCAAGTCAGATTGAAATATGTAAGGGAGTTAGTGTCTAATGGGGTCGTGGTTGTGGACTACATTGGTACCAAAGATAATACAGCTGATCCTTTCACTAAAGGTCTTACCTTGGCTTTAGTGAAAAAATCCAGGTTGGGGATGGGACTGAAACCCCTATAGATTTGCAGGCAGTAGAAACCCAACCCAAAAGAGTGGAGATCGCACAAATTGGCTTCAATGTAGTAATAACAAGTTGTCGGGTAAATCAGATGCCACCGTGTATTCTTATTTGATGCTTCTTGCATCTGTGTGTCTATTCCATGGGAAACTTGTTAGTGTCATGACTGCAAGTTAGTAAGAGAGTAGTCTCTAAATGGTGTCAAGTTTTAGGATAGGATGTTAGCAGTACATCCTTGGAGACTCCAACTAAGTGATTGATGTTGTGTAGGCCGCAACAGGAGAATTGGGTTGTTCTCTATTATGAATCATGATATAAAAATTTTGTATGCATGGCCTTAATGCATTGTTTTCATTACTACCATGTATTTATTGTGTTGTTACCAACCTATACTCTTGTACCCAAGGTTCAGGTTCAAGAATTTTGTTCACCTAGTTCCTATGGGGGTCACAGTTGGATAACTCAGGTAGATTCAAACTGAAAGGTATCTGCTGAAAGCACAGTATGGAGGACTGAATGGTAGAGCACACTACACATTGGACTTTATGGGGGATTGTTAGATATATGACTTATGATGTAGCAACTATTTATTTAGCATGGGTTAAGCCCAATGTAGTGCAGTAAGTACATGTGAGAAAAGTAGTTTTATCTCTAGTACAAATGGAAAAGAAGTTTTATCCCATATTGCTCACTCTTAGAACTTTGTGGTCCTCATATGTAGGATCACATGGGGCACTAGTGTCCAAGGGGTCCTAGGAGGGAGGTATGCTCACCTCCTTGGTGGGTGGGGTTACCACATCACAACGCACGCACGCGCGCGCCACGCCACGCCTGGCCTGGCTGGGCCGGGCACGGCCTCAAGCTTGTGGCTTGTGTATTGTGGATTGTGGAGAATGTCTTCCGTCTTCTGACTTCTTTTTGCACTAGGATACAACTAAGTAATTAATTACTCGTGTAATTAATTGGTTTTTTCCTATTCGAATTTCTAAATCCTAACTGGAAAGTGTTTCTCTTTGCAGTTTTATTCCGTAATGTGTACAAGAGCGACCGAGTGTTTGCGTCTTTCTGAGAATAGGAATAAGGGACATGTGTGGCTATAAATACTCTCCGGTCATTAGGGTTAAACACACCACAAACGAACTTCAGCCATTGTTTTCACGTGTATTTTGAGAGCCATAATTCAGAGAGCGAGAGCCTTCGTTCCAGATCCGTTTCATGGAGTTCGTCTCTTGTACGAAGCGGGGCTTCTTTCTCCTTCCTGTCACTTAGACGCGACTGTCAGGCGGATGTTCCTACAGTTGTTGTGCTGCACCGGTGGTGGTGCAACGAGACAACATCAAGCGTGAGCGAGACATGTCTATTCCAGGTTCGTACCAGATCGATACTAGGAGAACGGTACCTATCTGTGAGGATTGTCGGGCACTGATTTCTTTAAGTATCACATTCGTTTCTCAACGAATGATCTGATTTGCGAATTCTGACTTTTATTTCTGTTCTCCTGCTCTGTTTGATCTTCGTTTCTTGTTTGGATCTGCCTGCAATTGTTAATTAATTTGCACCCGTCGCTGTTGCATGAACGACGTTAATAAATATTAACAACACAAAATCATAAGAATCCACCATGTTCTTCTCCATCGATAGCCTTAAATTGCCTTGTCCACTCCCTCACTTGCAATCAGAACCACATCCTTTTCACTATTGAATGAGGGGATCTTGTCCTCCCAACCGTTAGTAATTAATGCATGACATATCAAGTTTGTTTACAATGAACCCAGTGGATTGAATCATGCCTATAAAAAGACTCCATTGGTTGAAATGTGTTGAATATGACGTGTGGTATATCTAATCATTGTTAGTGTAATGCATATGAGATGAAAGTGGCTGATCGACATAGTCAAGTTTTGTTACACCCGAAGCAGTGCCCGCTAGCACATGACTTCATGGTATCCAATCTGAGAATCAAACCACATGGAACTAATGTTGCAACTTGAAGCTTTGTTTTGAATGTAATAGATACATTCAAGAACAATTTTGGAGTGTTTTTCGTGACTAAAGTAGTACATGATATGACTATAACATGCACAAAAGAGCTTAAGTAAATAGTTAATGCAAGGTTAACCACAATTTCTTTCTGTCTGCAATGATGCATCTGATGAATGCATATTCATCTCTTATTTTTTCTTCATTTAGAATAATTAATTAGGACTTTTTTGTTAATTTTACCTAATTCAAAAATAAACAACACTTTCATCTTCTTGATATACTTTTCCTGAATTCTTATGATATTTTTCTTAATTTTCAGGAATTATCTAAGTAATTAAATCGAGAAAATAAAAGATGAAGATATGAGGCTTTCAAATATTCCCGCAGTGCCTGAGATACTCGTCACCAAAATAGCCATATCTTTTGCGTCTAAAGGTAGAATTTCAAGATAAAGTATGGAATGAAAAGAGAATTTTATTGGCTACAAAAAACATATTTTGCGGCAATTTCTGTGTTTATTTGGCTGCGCAATTAACCAGTGAAAGTGGCATTACGTTTTCCCACAGAGTCTGATTTCAGTATATACCTTTCACCAAAATTAGTATAACTCCGACATCCCAAGGCGGAATTTATTGTGCAAGTATGTGTTAGAAATATAATTCAATTATCTACAGGGAAAATATATTTTCGGGCCGCTTCTGAATTTTTGACTGGCCCAAAAATACGCTCGAAACCGCTGTTGCGGGAAATTAATGCAAAAGGGATGCAAAGAAATCAATTGTTTCCTCTATTGACTAGATCTAGAAAGTTAGCAGCCGCCAGCGGCCATTTCTTTTGCCCTAAACCTAATGTATACCCCACTCCTTCTCCTATAAAAGGAGGGGCACTTCCTCCTCCTCAAGGCATCTTGGATTTCTTGTATTTGGAATTCTGAAGCAATTAATCTTGTAATCATTCTCATATTATGCAATAAAATAGGTTTTGGTTCAAGCATAGCTCTTTCATTCTTGTTCTTGTCTTTTCTCTCCTCCTTAGTTTTAATCTCTTTCTTTTCGTTATTTATTTCTGGAGCAAGGAACAAAGATTTAAGCCATTTCATCGTCTCTAGCATAAGGATTAATCTCCTCATTTCTGGGCTAGACTATGGCTTCATTTCTTTCTTCCTCCGTCTCCCCTTTTCCCATGTGTGAGTAGACTTTTATCGGGGCAAGGGAAATAACCCCTTAGCCATGGTTTTAACGACTTCTTCTTAAACGATTAGATGGTAATCGATTTTAATTGAATGGTTGATCTTCGGATCACATGTTAATCCGGATGGAAATGACCATGGAAATCTGGATTTAGAACAATAAAATCGATTACATAGACGTTTTTATATGACCGTGGATTTTTGTCTTTTAGGATGATAAACTAGGAAACATGAGCACCAAGACCAATGGGCTCATTTGGAGTTTCTCTCTTGTGAGTTTTATATTCGCAAACCTTCATCAAATCGTCGTTTAAGATTTAGATGTTATCACCTAGGCTAAGGTGGTGAAAACCCCTACGAGCCTCGATTTCCTTCTCTTGATTGAATCACCGCATCCTTTGTTTTCTTTAATTCTTAGTCTTTCATTCATATAGTTTTGCTTGTGCTAACAATCTTCTTACTTTTTCCCTTGTGCATGTTTATTTTTGTTAAGTGCATTTTCTTCTTGCATTTGTGTAATAACTCAAACTCCCAACTGGATTTACTTTCTGCTTTAATAAAAAGAAAAATACCAAAAACAAATAATAAAGTTCTTCAATCTTTGGGTTCTAAGAACAATCTCTAAATAGTTGTCATGTGGGATCGACCCTTCTATACTACCATTAAAACCGAAAGTAGAAAAAGGTTTAAACTCTAGGATTAACCATCTTAGTGATTGATATTGCAAAACGACGAGTATCAATTTGGCGCCGTTGCCGGGGACAACATATTGTTTTCTCGAACCCCAAAAACAATTTGAAAATCTTTTTTTTTTCATGCCTTCCGAGTAACATTTCGGAAGTGTACTCCTCTTTCTGCCGAGTTTCCATTCCGGCAGTACGTTTTTTCTACACACGAATTAACTGCTTTATTTGTGCATGCGACGCCCGAACGACAATTTTCAACCTTTCGATCCGGAAATAGAAAGAACTTTTCATCATCGAAACCGTCAAAATCTTGTGAGAATGAATGAAGACGAGGTCGCCCGTAGAATCGACCAAGCTCTCACAACTCAAAGAGAGCTCATCCAAGCCGAACAAGCGGAAAGAGAAGCCGCTTTGCGAGCAGCCTTTAGGGCCGATCAAAGAAACCATAGAAGCCGATAAGAGGGAAGTCGAAAGGCAAAAACAATTAAAGGATTTTTCTGTTTCCAAAATGGCCTATGCGCAACACCCAGTCATACCCCCTGATATTATTGCTCCACAATTTGAAATCCGAACACAATGGATCACTATGATGCAAGCCAACCCCTTCTCAGGCAACAATGGAGAAAGTTGTCAAGATCATCTTCAAAGGTTCATTGACCTTTGCTCCTTGAACAAACTCCCAGGTGTCTCTGAAGATGCCATCCGCATTAGGTTGTTCAAATATTCCCTCTCCGGCCAAGCTAGTAGCTGGTACAACACCATGGAGAGCGAAGAACATGTCACAACTTGGGAAGTTCTCCAAGGCAAGTTCCTTGAAAAATTTTACCCCCCGTCTCTCACCTATGAACTTAGGGGTCAAATAACTCATTTTTCTATGTCCCCAGGAGAGTCTTTAGGTGAAGCCTGGAAAAGATTCAAAGACTTACTTAGGAAGTGCCCCCACCATGATATCTCTCAAGCCCAACTCATAGAGATTTTCTATCGTGGTGTTGATGATGATACCAAATTCTTTCTCGATTCCTCATCTGGAGGAAATTGCATGAATCAAAGTTTAACTAGCGCATGGGAGGTAGTTAAACGAGCTTCCGAAACAAGGGATAGAAGAGGAATTGGAGGAATCCTTAAGGTAGCCAAGGCAGAAGTCAATAATGATATCCAAAGCATAGCGGAAAGCCTAAAATTAATTGCCTTAAAACAAGATCGGTTAGAGTCATCATTGGTCACCCTTAGGGAATCACCCCATCAACTAAAAGCCATGGATTCCCTTTGTGGTATTTTCCAAGGATACGACCATACCACCCTCCATTGTCAATATCTCTACAACACACCCATACAACCTGAAGTAGGACAACAAATAGAAGACCTCAACTCAATTCATACAATACCAGGCCAAGGTTACTACAATCCCAACCAACCTAGAAATCACCCTGGTTTTCAGTACAGGAACCCTTTAGGTGCCGAGAACTCTAACCAACTTCAACAAAGACCTCCCTACCCTCAAAGTACCAATCGACCACCACCTGGATTCCCATACAACAATCAAAGAAATTTTGGAAATCACCAAAATCGACAACACTACCAACAATTCCAAAACCTAAACCTTCAACCCCAAAATCTAAACCAATCTCAACCTCCCCAGCCTCCTCAAAGTGCCCTCCCTCCTCCTCCCCCAAGTAATCCTAACTGGGCAAGCATAGAACAAACCCTCGTGGCTATACAAGCCATCAAAAGGCAACTGACGCACAGTTGGCCCGTCTGTTTGCCCAACAAAAACCTCCTGCGGGAACTTTTGCAGGGCAGCCTGAAAACAACCCCAAACATCCTGAACAACTCAAAGTTGTCTCTACCCGTTCGGGAAAGGTGCACGCCCCTCCCCCTCCAGGAAAATATTCAGACCCACCTCTAGAATTCGAGGATGAGGACATGGTAGTTGTCGAACCCGAAGCCACACCCAACCCATCCATCCCCGAAACCCCTCAAGTAGAAGATGAAGAACCAGTTTACAAACCTTGACCTCCCTATCAAGCCCGCCTCAAACAAACAAGACTTGATGTCCGATTCCTAAAATTTAGGGATGCTATGAAAAAAATACATGTCGACATTCCCTTCCTTGATGCTTTGGCAGACATGCCCGCCTGGTCCAAGTACATGAAATCCCTCTTGACTAGGAATTATGTTACTAAAGAATACGAGACTGTTAAACTTGCTAGGACTACATCTGACATTATCCTAAGTAAGATGCCTAAAAAACAGAAGGATCCAGGTTCTTTTGGAATAGGAGGCTACTTAGGTGACAATGCTTGTAGGAAAGGCCTAGCAGATTTAGGAGCTAGTATATCCATCATGCCATATAGTCTTTGCAAAAGATTAGGATTCAATGACATGTTACCCACGGCCATGGCCATCCAACTGGCAGACTCATCCACAACTAAACCCACGGGAATCATAGAAGACATTCCAGTTAAAGTTGGAAATGATGCTTACGTCCCTTGTGATTTTGTGATCATGGATATCAAGGAAGATTTACGCTACCCCCTCATTTTCGGACGTCCCTTCTTAACCACTGCTCGTGCCTTAATTGATGTTGAGGCTGGTACCATTGTGTTAAGACTAGGGAAGCAAAACCTAGAGTTTAGGGTATTTGAAAGTATGAAGGGACCTAGTCTTGAGGAAGAAGTCTACCTCCTTGATTGCATTGATGAATTAAACCAACTAAGGCAAGAATGGGAATTAGATGATGACCCCCTATGCACTGCTCTCACCATCCCCGCCGAATGTGATTTTGATAATGAACCATCAAATCAACTTAAGATTCACTTGGACAACTTTGAGGAAATCCCATGTGCTGAGATTGAAGACCTTAAGATGATCTCCACCATAGAAGAACAACCTGAACCACTAAAGGCCCCGGAAATGAAGGCTCTCCCCATAGGTCTGAAATATGTGTTTCTGGATGAACAACAACTATGCCCTGTTATTATCAATTCTGACCTTAGCATTGAACAGGAAAACATGCTTATGGGAGAACTTAGGAAAAGGAGAACAACCTTAGGATATAAAATGTCGGATTTGGTTGGGATAGATCAATCCATTTGCATCCACAAAATCCCAATGATTGAAAATAGTAAACCTTCCCAAGACCCACAAAGGAAACTCAACCCAAACATGAAGGAAGTTGTCCGTCTTGAAGTTATTAAACTTTTGACTGCAGGAATCATCTACCCCATCTCTGACTCTCCTTGGGTCAGCCCTGTCCAAGTCATCCCCAAGAAGGGTGGGACCACAGTCGTTAGGAATGAAAAGAATGAGCTCATGCCCACCCGTACCGTCATAGGGTGGAGGATGTGCATTGACTACAGGAAACTCAACAAAGAAACTAGGAAAGACCACTTCCCTCTTCCCTTCCTCAATCAAGTTCTTGAACGTTTAGCCCATCAATAATACTTTGGCTATTTAGATGGCTACTCAGGTTTTTATTAGATTCCCATTCATCCTGAAGACCAAGAGAAGACCACTTTCATATGCCCTTTTGGTACATACGCTTTTAGACGAATGCCCTTTAGCATGTGCAATGCACCAACCACTTTTCAAAGATGTATGTCTGCCATGTTTTCAGGGTTAACTGAAACTGTCATGGAAGTGTTCATGGACGATTTCTCTGTCTATGGAGACAATTTTGATTCCTGCCTTCAAAATCTCTCCCTTGTCCTTGATAGATGTATTGAATCACACTGAGTCCTTAATTGGGAGAAGTGCCACTTCATGGTCAAGGAGGGTATTGTTCTAGGCCATAAGGTGAGCAACTAGGGTATTGAAGTAGACCAAGCTAAGATTGAGGTCATCACCAAGCTCCCCCCCCAACCTCAGTCAAAGATATCTGAGATTTCCTAGGACATGTCTGTTTCTATCGACGATTCATCTGTGATTTTTATAAAATCACAAAACCTCTCACAAATATTCTTCAAAAGGAGGTGCCTTTCCATTTTGATACGGCATGCATGGAGAGCTTTCTATGTTTGAAAAAGGCTCTCACCACCACTCCTATCATCCGTGCTCCTGACTGGGCCTTACCCTTTGAAAT
The DNA here is from genome assembly GCA_963693085.1 of Alisma plantago-aquatica. Lineage (NCBI taxonomy): Eukaryota > Viridiplantae > Streptophyta > Magnoliopsida > Alismatales > Alismataceae > Alisma > Alisma plantago-aquatica. Next base: position 728,409,260 of record OY856411.1, on the reverse strand, counting down.
CATGTGTGATGCTAGTGATTTTGTTGTAGGTGTCATTTTAGGACAAAGAATTGACAAAAAACACCATGTCATTTATTATGCATCAAAGACCTTAGATGAAGCTCAATGAAATTACACAGTCACCGAAAAAGAAATGCTAGCCATTATCTATGCATTTGATAAATTTTGCTCATATCTTGTTGGTTCAAAGGTTATTGTGTACACTGATCATGCAGCTATTCTCTACCTCATGACCAAAAAGGATGCCAAGCCTAGACTCATAAGATGGATTTTGTTATTACAGGAATTTGATCTAGAAATCCTAGACAAAAAGGGCTCTAAAAATGTCGTGGCTGACCACCTCAGTAGACTTAGCTATAGCCCCATTGATGAACATCCCATAAATGAATCCTTACCCGATGACCAATTGCTCAAGGTTGACTCCCAATTTCCTTGGTTTGCTGATTTTGTAAACTATTTATCTGCAGGTGTATTGCATCCCGAGTATACGGGACATTCTAAAGCTAAATTTTTGCATGATGTCAAAAATTATTATTGATATGAACCTTATTTGTTTTGACTTTGTGCTGATGGTTTATATCGTCGTTGCGTATCCCACGAAGAAAGCATCACCATTTTGGAACAATGTCACTCTGGCCCCTATGGTGGTCATATGAGTTCCCAAAAAATGGCTAGAAAAGTCCTACAATGCAGATTCTTTTGGCCCACCATCTTCAAAGACTCATATGATTATGTGCTTTCATGTGACCAATGTCAAAGGACGGGTAATATCTCCAAACGTGACCAAATGCCTCTCACCTCTTGGTAGGAATTAGAGATTTTTGATGTCTGGGGAATCGATTATATGGGCCCATTTCCTTCTTCTTATGGGTTTGCTTTCATTTTAGTCGCAGTCGATTATGTGTCAAAGTGGGTTGAAACCATACCCACTAAAACGTGTGACTCTAAACCTGTTAAGAAACTCTTTAAAGATGTCATTTTTCCTAGATTTGGAGTCCCTCGCACCGTCATTTCTGACGGGGGATCCCATTTTTTGGAGAAAAGTTTTGAGCCTCTCTTGAAAAAATATGGGGTTTATCACAAAGTCGTCACTCCTTACCATCCTCAGACCAGTGGGCAGGTAGAAGTATCCAACAGACAAATAAAATCAATTTTAGAAAAAACTGTTGGACGCACTAGGAAAGATTGGGTGTTAAAAATCAATGACGCTCTGTGGGCATATCGTACTGCCTAAAAAACACCCATTGGTACCACCCCTTTCAGACTGATCTACGGTAAGTCATGTCACTTACCAATAGAACTAGAGCACAAAGTCAGTTGGGCCATCAAAACTTTGAATTTTGACCTTTCCATGGCTGGAGAGAAACGTTTTCTCCAAATAAATGAGCTTGATGAACTTAGGATGAGTGCCTACGAAAACGCAAGAATCTACAAAGACGAAACCAAAATTTGGCATGATGGTCATATTAAGCGCAAAGACATTAGAGAAGGGGATCAAGTTTTAGTTTTTAATTCAAGATTACGACTTTTCCCTGGAAAACTCAAGTCGAGATGGTATGGCCCCTACATTGTCAAGTGTGCTTATCCACATGGCACTTTTCTTCTCTGGGATAAATTTTTGGGTGAGTTTAAGGTTAATGGGCACCGACTTAAAAGATACATCACCACTGAAGACCTTGTCGCTTCAGATTCAAACAATTTTTCATCTTTGAAAGACCTGAACCTACTTGACCCCACAACTTCCCCAGAATCCCAATAGACTGATCCATCTCTTGTCAGGCCATGACGTAAAACTTGGCACTTTTTGGGAGGCAACCCAAATAATTTTTGCATTTTCCCCTTCTTTTCTAATATCATCACCCTTGTTTTTTTGTTTTGTTTTGTGTTCTTCTCTTTTGGGGAGTTGTTGTCATTGTCCTTCATCCTCCACCACAACGATTCTTTTCCCCCATCTCGGATTTTGATTTTTGCTCGGGACGAGCAAAGTCTTAAGTTCGGGGTGGGGATGGGTGGTACGTTTCCACCCCTTTTTCTTCCCCTTTTAGTATCTTTTCTTTGTTTTACATTTTGCATGTAGTTTTTTTCTTTCTTTCTTTTCATAGTAAAATTGGCCCATATCTAGTCGGCCTTGATATGATCATTTGTCAAAATACTCCCCTTAATGATGTAACTGCCTTGCAATTAAAATTTTGAAACTTTCATGACTAGAAATACTCTTGTCACTTAAGACCTCAAATAATAATCACTCCTTGGAAAAGATGGCAAGCCATAGAGGACTGATAGGATTCAAGAGTGATGCTTTCTTATCATGTATAACTTGTATAAATTTTCTTGATTTTTCGCATGATTCGGTAATAGTTGAACCAATGCATGGTACTCTAAAAAAAAGATAATAAAAAAAAGTTGCACAAGAACAACCTCTTCTACTCTTCTTCCACCACTTCCAAATCTTTCCATTTGTAAAAAAAAAGTCAATAATTCCCAAAAGGCTATGTTTGGGGTGGCACCCCTTCCCCCTCTTCCGCTTCTTCCATACCCACGCAATTGGGTGTATCACCAAAAATCAAAGAAAAAAATGTGGTCAATGTAGCTGCATGTCCACTAAATAAAAAGGTCTCGAGTCGAATAGAGGAGAGACTGTCCTTCTTCCATACCTCCTTCACTCCAATTTTCTACCCAGTGGAAAACTACAAAAATCCCAACCATCCAAATTAGCCATGTTCTTGTGTAAAACTTTTAAAAAAAATTTGGAGTACCAAATGCAAAGATGAAATGAAAATCTATTTTATTGCAGGTCTTGAATAAATGTAAGTTTGTGAAGTAGGAAATATAAAAGTCACTTTTCGTGAATTCAGGAAGTCAGGGTCGCTTGACCATATTTTGGTGGAAGGAATCAAGTGATTGTTAGGAGAGTGAGGATGATAAGTTGAGAGTATGTCTTGAAAGTATTTCTTAATTTTAATATTTCTCGGGACGAGCAAAGTTTAAGTTTGGGGTATTTTGATGAATGCATATTCATCTCTTATTTTTGCTTCATTTAGAATAATTAATTAGGACTTTTTTGTTAATTTTACCTAATTCAAAAATAAATAACACTTTCATCTTCTTGATATACTTTTCCTGAATTCTTATGATATTTTTCTTAATTTTCAGGAATTATCTAAGTAATTAAATCGAGAAAATAAAAGATGAAGATATGAGGCTTTCAAATATTCCCGCAGTGCCTGAGATACTCGTCACCAAAATAGCCATATCTTTTGCGTCTAAAAGAGGAATTTCAAGATAAAGTATGGAATGAAAAGAGAATTTTATTGGCTATAAAAAAGACATATTTTGCGGCAATTTTTGTGTTTATTTGGCTGCGCAATTAACCTGTGAAAGTGGCATTACGTTTTCCCGCAGAGTCTGATTTCAATATATACCTTTCACCAAAATTGGTATAACTCCCACATCCCAAGGCAGAATTTATTGTGCAAGTATGCGTTGGAAATATAATTCAATTATATACATGAAAAATATATTTTTGGGCCTCTTCTGAATTTTTGACTGGCCCAAAAATATGCTCGAAACTGCTGTTGCGGGAAATTAATGCAAAAGAGATGCAAAGAAATCAATTGTTTCCTCTATTGACTAGATCTAGAAAGTTAGCAGCCGCCGGCGGCCATTTCTTTTGCCCTAAAACTAATGTATACCCCGCTCCTTCTCCTATAAAAGGAGGGGCACTTCCTCCTCCTCAAGGCATCTTGGATTTCTTGTATTTGGAATTCTGAAGCAATTAATCTTGTAATCATTCTCATATTATGCAATAAAATAGGTTTTGGTTCAAGCATAGCTCTTTCATTCTTGTTCTTGTCTTTTCTCTCCACCTTAGTTTTAATCTCTTTATTTTCGTTCTTTATTTCCGGAGCAAGGAACAAAGATTTAAGCCATCTCATCGTCTCTAGCATAAGGATTAATCTCCTCATTTCTGGGCTAGACTATGGCTTCATTTCTTTCTTCCTCCGTCTCCCCTTTTCCCATGTGTGAGTAGACTTTTATCGGGGCAAGGGTAATAACCCCTTAGCCATGGTTTTAACGACTTCTTCTTAAACGATTAGATGGTAATTGATTTCAATTGAATGGTTGATCTTCGGATCGCATGTTAATCCAGATGGAAATGACCATGGAAATCCGGATTTAGAACAATAAAATTGATTACATAGACGTTTTGATATGACCGTGGATTTTCATCTTTTAGGATGATAAACTAGGAAACATGAGCACCAATACCAATGGGCTCATGTGGAGTTTCTCTCTTGTGAGTTTTATATTCGCAAACCTTCATCGAATCGTCGTTTAAGATTTAGTTGTTATCACCTAGGCTAAGGTGGTGAAATCCCCTACGAGCCTCGATTTCCTTCTCTTGATTGAATCACTGCATCTTTTGTTTTCTTTAATTCTTAGTCTTTCATTCATATAGTTTTGCTTGTGCTAACAATCTTCTTACTTTTTCCCTTGTGCATGTTTATTTTTGTTAAGTGCATTTTCTTCTTGCATTAGTGTAATCACTCAAACTCCTAACTGGATTTACTTTCCGCTTTAATAAAAAGAAAAATACCAAAAACAAATAATAAAGTTCTTCAATCTTTGGGTTCTAAGAACAATCTCTAAATAGTTATCCTGTGGGATCGACCCTTCTATACTACCATTAAAACCGAAAGTAAAAAAAGGTTTAAACTCTAGGATTAACCATCTTAGTGATTGATATTGCAAAACGACGAGTATCAATTTGATATGTTGTCCCTGCCAACAATATGTTTTATCCAGAATGGATCCTGCTCGAATCTCCCTATCCATCTTCCTCGATCTACCAAAATTCTCCACCCCCAATATTCCTCGTCCACCACCTCTCTCCGTCCTCCTTCACCATTGCTCCTAACATTGCTCACACCGGTCATTTCTTCTTCCTCGACTCATTCTTCCATCAAAGAGGACAAGTCTCTCCCTACAAAGAAAAGCAAGCTTCTCAACCACACCAGAGGTATGTCCTATCTTTCTTCTTCCCCGGCCCCCTACCATGACAAGTTTGTTTTTGTCACAAAACCAACCAAATGCCACTCCAAATCTAAGCATCATCTTTGAAGACCTCACCGACTTAAATACTCCAACCCAAAAAAAAAGCTTTCTGCCCATACCATAATTGCTATAACTGCTTCAGAAGTCTATATGCACCAAAATGAATACAAAACCCAAATATAAATGCATCCAATCCATCAATACCGCTGGTTTGTCTCCTGGACACCACAACCCCAAACCGAACACAACCCACCATATTGATGACAATTTTGAATCTTGCTACCCATGACTCTAAAGAGTCATATATTTCTTCATCCAAAAATATCTATAACTCTTTTACCATCACTACTAATGAAATGGGCAATGAAATTTATAGATAGATGGTACAATGTGGTTCCCAAACAAGATTTTGGTTGGATCTACCTTACATTTGGAGATATCTCTTATCTCATCCTCATTTAGTGAGACAACTATGGCCAGTTTCTTGCACGAGAAGATGGGTGGACCTCACGAGTGCTTTCTACATCCATGAAGGTCACTACCTTACCTTCCTATGGCAAGCTTTGACGAGACACAAGGGCATGGATGTTAATGAGAGTTATGTTCAAAATAACCTACAAATTTTATGACAAGCAATGTAAGGGCGCTAGTGAATAGCTTGTCATGCTCGAAAGGCATGATGGCTTCACCTATGTAGAAACACATTAATGTTGAAAGCTAGCATATTGTAAGAATCCACCATACTCTTCCCAATTGAAAACCTTAAATTGTGTTGCCCATCCCCCACTTGTAATAGGAACTACATTCTCTAACTATGGAAAATGTCCACATTGTCCTCCCAACCATTAGTGATTAACACACGACAATACCAAGTCTAACTAAAATGAACCTAGTGGATGGAAAATATGTTGGGGGTTTTTGGGAATGGGGGCACATTCAAAGGATAATGAAATCTTCCCTTTATGCCCAATTGTTAGATCCATTGTAGCAATAAAACATGAGTGAACACAAGACATAAGAAGGGATTAAGGTTATATCATTGTGCATACTAGTTGTCCAACAACTCGACACATCTTATGTCGGTGAAGAAAATAATCTTCCAGATTGAAATCCAGAATGACCACCAAGATATCTAAATAGATGAGAAGAAGATAATTGGCGATCAAGCTGTTGCACGATTGTATTCTTGTGGAACAACTTCTCCAAGCCTCCACATGTGTGCCCTGGCCTATAATTCATTCATATGGATGAGGGAGAATGTGGTGTAACACCTTGGCCACCAAGTCACAGAGGAAGATGAATTTTTGATGTGCTACAACCCATGAACATCCCTTTCTTCTACTATCTCATGAAGTAGTCCTTCAATTATATTTCTCTCACCAAGAGAGAAGTTTGACGACCAACTTGTCTCAAAATTTGTCTCATAAGTTTTATCTACCCTTTGGGACGTACCCCCTTTGTACATGAGAGTCATGGGCTTGGAAAATCCTAATTCTAATACCTTTCCCAGTCACAATCTAAAAAATAGTCCAATGTTGAAAAACTCAGATTGGATCCTGATGTTCTGATCACAATACCAGATCGACCAACCAAGGTTTTTGATCGAATGATTAGACTAAGTACATATCTAAATTTGACTTGATTTCAAAGTATTAAGACCTCACATGTTCAACTTTAAAATCCGATTGCCCAATCAAGTTAGATAATCGGCCGACTAGCCCAATCTAGAGGAAAACTTAGTTGACCATTTGACAATCAATTGATCTATTGACCCAAACAATCTGATTGACTGATCAGACATTTCGATTGCCAGATCAGAGGGTTAATCAACATGTTCATGATTTAGAATCATTCTAATCATATGTTTTATTATAAACTTAAATTCTCTTATACATCCTTATGCGTATAAACTGGTAGGTTCCTATTATGTTGGTAGTGATGGTCAAAACAACACAAGAAAATATTGGCATCTATCCACACATCATTGCCATTGAAGTAATAGGAATGAGATGGAGAACAATTACAACCTATAAAGTGATCAATGTTTCCATGAACGCATAGACCCTTTGTCACAAATATCCAAATTGAAATTGAGGCATGAAATGTCATTCTCTTAATATTCAAAATATGTTCCTTGAACTAGAGCAAATGATTTGGGATATTGTGAACTCAATATCATATATGGACTCACTAAAACATGGACATGTATTTAATAATCTCACTTATCAAGTGGTCGAGGATATCAATCCAAGGGAGGGACAAATTCCATCTACATCACTCATAACATGCCCCATGTGTCGAAGTGTACCCAATCACCACCTTTTTGGAAACTCGTATTTCAGAGTAGTTGGGTTACTGTCAAAGTACACAGAACAACATGTGTTACTACAAAGACTTTAGGTCTAAGGATCACAATCACCATTGCCACAATGAGATATGACCATGACATGTCAAAACATGACTTCCATGTGTCAATCTCAAAGTAGGTATGCCAAGTACAACTTGTGCTCTAACAAGTACCCATGTATCTAAGTTGATATCCAATGTCATGACTAAAGAGACATAGTCATAACTCAACATACATGCTAGTCTTTTATATTATTTTTTTCATATATTATTCACAATAATAATAAGCAACTAGGGAATAATAAAAATAAGAACTATTGTTATGCATATGATGTCATATTCATGTCCTCAACCCAAACCATATATCATTTTATTACTACATTTCTAGGACATTTTTAAGTTTATTCATTATCTTAGTATTGAAATGAACAAAACAAGTGGAATTACCTTTTATTAATAATCAAATTAACTACAAATTATCCCTTTTACAATAATCACATGATGGCTCTCAGGACAAATAATTAACATTTTCCCACTTGCACTAGATCCAATCTCTCGTGAACCTAAATCCAATTGATCTAACATGACCATCATATTTCTATTGTGAAAGTGCTTTAGTTAGAGGATCAACAACATTGCTTTTGGTTAATACTCTACTAATCTTTATATCTCCTTGTTGTACAATCTCACATATGAGATTGTAACTCCTGAGGATATGCTTGGAGTTCTGATGTGATCTAGGTTCCTTAGCTTGTAAAATTACTCCATTGATGTCACAATAAATATTTATTGCATCTTCAATGGTTGGAACCACCCCAAGTTCACTAACAAACTTCTTGATACATACTTCTTCCTTTTTTGCACTGGAAGCAACAATATACTCAACCTTTGTTATATAATAAATCATTTTCTCTTGCTTAGAACTCTTCAGTCTCACTGATCTTTCATTTTGGCAAAACATGAATACATATTGCGATTGACAATCATCCTTGTAGGTTTGGAAGCTCCTATCAAGTAAATCCTTTTACAATCATGTCTTCATCACCTACATAAATTAGGAATTGATCCTTAGTTCTTCTCAAGTACCTAAAGATGTTTTTCATAGTTATGTAGTGACCATAACCTAGATCCTACTGGTACCTAATTGACATTCTCAAAGCATATTAGACATTGAGTACATGATAGATCCAATTGTCGAGGCATATGAAATCTTACTTATTTTGTGCTTTCTTCCAAAGAGCTGGGACATTTACTTCTAGAGAGAGATATTCTGTTAGACATGGGCAAGTTTCCATAAAACTTCAGCATGCTAAACCTATATAGAACTTTGTCAATGTATGTACTTTGGCTTATCCAAGACTTATAAGTCTATCTCTACAGATTTTGATTCCTAGAATATAGGATGATTCACCCAAATCCTTCATGGAGTAAGTATTTCCTAGCCACTTTTTATCCAATTGTAGAGTAGGGATATCATTCCCCATCGATAGTATGTCATCTACATACAATATGAGAATACAATCATGCTCCCAATAACCTTTTTTGTAAACACAAGGTTTATCTTCATTTTGGATAAAGACAAATTGTTTGACTGTCTCATCAAAATGAAGATTCCAACTTCAAAATGCATGCTTCAATCCACATGTGGGTCTTTGTAGCTTACAAACTTTATTAGCTTCATTTAAAAAGATAAAACCTTTAGGATGTGTCATGTACACATCCTCTAGAAGATTCCCATTAAGGAAAGTAGTTTTAATGTCCATTTTGAAATCTCATAGTCATGATAAGTTGCAATGTCAAGCATGGCCCTGATGAATTTAACCATGGCAATAGGCAAAAAATTTCATTGTAGTCAACACCTCAAACTTATTTGAAACCTTTATAACCAATGTAACTTTGTATTTATCCATTACCATCCATGTCAGTCTTTTTTTTGAAGACCCGTTTGCACTCTATGGGTTTTATACCTTCATGTTGATCCACCCAACTCCATACCTTGCTGGTATACATGTCATCTCAATTTTCATGGCCTCAAGCTATTTATCATATTCTATTCCTCAATAGACTCATTGTAGGTTGTTGACTCATCATCCTCAATGACCAACACATTGTCTTCTTGAGTTACAAGAAATCCATACCTATTTAGCTCTAGATGTGCCCTACTATAACTTCAAAGTTCTGGTGCTATGACACACACTTGAGGGTTGCACAATAGTTTGTGGTTCCTTGTTCCTCATCTACCTCCATAGGTTCAATATTATCATGTTGGTCTCAAATTTCTTTGATTTCTATTTTTCTCCCATTTGTTCATATGGCAATAAATCTCTTTTTCGAGGAATCCAACATCTTTGGAAATAAACACTTTGTTGTCAGATGAAAAATAGAAGTAATAATTCTTAATTTCCTTAAGGTATCCAAAAAAGATACATTTATCCAGTTTGGGTACAAGCTTTTAATAGAACTTCTATTCTTCACATCCCAAAACTTTCATGAAATACATATCGGGATATTATCCATTCCATATCTCATATGGTGTCTTTTAAACATACTTGGAAGTTACTTAGTTAGATGTAACTGTGACTGTTTCAAGAGCATGTTCCTAAAAGGAGATTGGAAGATTTGCTAAACTCATCATTGATCCTACCATGTCCAACAAGGTGTGATTCCTTCTTTTTGGTGAAGGTGAATTTTTTCATCTTGCCCAATAAACAAGATTCACATGTCTTTATTGATTCAAAATAAAAAGATAGTAGATAACCATCTTTTTGGAGTCCATAAATACACTTCTCATTTATTTTTCCTGGATGACACTTCCAAAGATATGTTTTGTTTGAATCGTTAAGCTTTGACTTCTTGGTATTTATGTTATGTACATGTGTCTCACGATATAATAAATAAAGACCATAAGACATAGGGGAACTTCCATAAAAGATTATATCTTTAGAAATGGATATATGAGCATTCTTTATTAGAAACTCAAATCCATTCTTGCACAAACAAAATACATAAATAGTACTTTTATATATGGCATGTACATAATAACATTTCTCTAAATCTATTACAAGTCCATCAGGTAGAGATAAATAATAGGTTCCTATTGTAGTGGGAACAACTCTTGCTCCATTTGCAACACAGTTCCACCCCCTTTGTTCAAAGGTCTACTTCTTTTCAGATCCTACATATTTGAGCATATGTGAGATCCACATAAGGTATGCAATACCCAATATGAAAAAGTAAATACCTTTTTTATATATATACCTAAAGTGGAGATTTCCATACCTTGTATCTTGCTCTTCAGTTCCTCAAATTAGAGAGGAAAATTTCTCTTCCTATGTCCAACCTAATGACAATAGTGACGATTGCCTTCCTTAGCCACTCGTCCTTTTTCTTTAAGTTCAAAATACTTTTGTATGGATTTAGAACCTTTCTTATCTTTGCATTTTCCCTTTCATTTTCCTTTGCTGGCCATCAACATAGAATTGGATTGCCTTTCATATGATACCTATTAGTTCTAAACATGCTAAATAGCTCAAATAATGGCTTATCAAAACTTTACATGTTGTAGTTCATGAAAAATTTCTTGTATGAATCCAAAAACAATTGTAGGATTACAACTATGGCCAAATCTTTACCTAAAGGAAATCCCATCCCACAAGATTTTCCACATACCCAGTTAATTTGAGTACACGGGTTCCAGTTGGATCACCTTTAGTCAATTTTCACTTAAACATGGCCTTGGAGACATCACAACTCACCTTCCTTTCTTATTCTTGATACAATTTCCTGAGATGTGTTATCGTTCCGTGTTCTCATGTTGCTTCTAAAGCTCATGATTCATGGAGAAAAGCATTATGCATTTGATGTCAATGGCATCATTGGAATGCTTCTTATGAGATTTCCTTTCTTCCCTAGGTGCATTCCAAGTTAGTTCATTAGGTACTGGTGTGCCCAGGACATAGAGATTAGACTCATGTGTGAGAACAATTCTCAACACCCTAACCAGATGTTAAATTTATTCCCATTAAGTTTCTCTTTGTCAAGGACTGGTCGTAGTAAAAATAGATTATTTCTATTGTTTGTCGCTGATCTACATAGAAGATATTTTACAAAAATCAATATTTTAATTTGAAAATTAACTTGTTTTCAAAAATCTGACTTTGACAAATTTATTTGGAATTTAGTTAATTATGATCCCAAAATTTTATTCAAATTAATAGCCCACACTATTAATTTGGAAGATTACAATGAGAAATCTGCTGGTGAGCCAAGATCCTAAATATTAATTTATTACTCAACCAACATTGACATTTACAACTTAAATATTAATGTAGGTAACAATTACTAATCACATCATATGCAATACTTCGATAAATGGTTTCACAACTATGTGTTAATAATTCATCATATGAATTATGTGCCATATTTATTCCTCTAGGTGATTAATCCCATTAAGATCACCTAGTGAACTCCAACCCAAGGCCAATATAATAAGATATGCACCCTACTTGGTAGGCCCACATACTTATTTTCACACTTCCCTGAGGTAGACAGTGCACCACGCTTAGCATGCCCACACTTAAATAAGGTTTTCATGGAATTCATACTTGGAAAGTATATTCAACATTGATATTTATATAAAGGGACACACACACACACACACACACACACACACACACACACACACACACACACACACACACACATATATATATATATATATATATATATATATATATATATATATATATATATATATATATATATATATATATATATAGGTTGTTCATTCGTTACCCGCGCGGGTTGCCAAATTTTCGCTACCTGCTGGAGTAACTCGGGGTTAAAAGAGTAACTATATGGTACACTGGAGTAACTCTTCTGAATCAAAAGAGTAACTGTATTGATATATAGAGTAACTCTGAGAGTAAAAGAGTAACTGCACAGAAAATATACAATCAGTAAATATATAGACGGGTTTTTTGATTTGGGGGGGGGGGGCAAATGATATTATTTTTGGATCAATTTTTTTGGGGAGCTAGATAAAATGTTTCTCTACAATTGTGAAAAAGAAAATAAAAAATATCAGGAAGTGTGCGTGGGTAGCTACCCGCATGGTTATTAAAGATGAGCCCATATATATATATATATATATATATATCCTTATGTATCCAATCACCATTACATTTATATTATTATATGTATCATATACTATAACAATCACCACATGTAGTAAAATGGGATATGGAAACTAGTGCAACAACTTGAGCCAACAAGTGTTGTAGAAAAAGAACTAAGATATTCACATATAAATGCAAACCTAAATCAAACTTTTCAAGATTTCTTATCGCCCAAATAGGAAAGCTGATTGGCTGATCAGAATTCCCTAACTTGAAAAGACCTTGCGTTGTTGTTGATCTATCATATCATTTTGATCACGAACCCTCCAAGGACCATCATTTTTGGAGTGGGCTTATAATCATATCCTTCTCTCCCCCATGCTTCAATGGTGATGTTTTCACATCACGTTATTCTAATTGCTTAATTAATTTTTTATGGAAAATGAATAGAGAAAGGCATGACATGCAAGACATATACATGTTACTTGATGTTTGACCAAAATCAAAACATCGACATTATATTTTTCAGATAGCACGGAAACGATCTAATTTCCATATCCAAATCCACTAAAGCCAAAAAAATTCAAAGCTTCACATTGGTGTATGATACATATTATATATGATATTAGGTAATTATTGTGGATTCAAGTATGTACATAATTCATCCAATGAATCATTTGCGGTTGAAAACCTAAACTGGATTTAGAAGAATATAAAGTTGGATCCGATCCCACTATCAGAGTTTTTAGGAAGGGGGACATAATGGATTAACAATAAAACCTTCCTTTTATACCCATTCGTTGGCCTGGTCACAACTATAAAACCTCAGGTAACAAAAGACATAAGAAGAGATAATGGTCATACCTTTATGCACACTTGTTGTCCAACAACCAGAAACATCTTACGTCGGTGAAGAACATGATCTGCCAGATCTAGATATAGAATGGTCACTAAGAAATTTGGATAGATGAGAAGAAGAACATCTAGATTGGCCACCAAGATACTACATAGTTGTCATCCTGTGGATAAAATTCTCTAAGCCTCTACATGTGCTCCTCGACCTTTACTTCATCCACACAGATGAGTGATAACATGGTTCACCACCTTGTCCACCAAGTCAAAGAAGAACATGATTTGTCAACGTGCTAGGCTTTCCAAAACTCCATTTCTTCTCTTACCCTAGGCAAAACTCCTTTGGGTTTCTTTCTCTCTCCATGAGAGAAGTTTGATGGCCAACTTGGTCTCACAAGTGGTCTCAAAAGTTATATCACACTCTTTGGTATGTGCCCCCTATATAGGTGAGTCATGGAATCAAAAAACCTTAATTACAATCCCTTTCCTAACCACATTAAAAAAGGTAGTCCACTATTGGAAAGCTTGAAATGTATCCTGATCACCCGGTCACAATACTTGATCGACCGATCAGGGCCTCTAATCAAGCAACCAACTTACATGATCGACTGATAAGGTCAAGCTAGATCTAGAACTAACTTGCTTTCAAATTACTAATACTTTCCCTATTGAACTTTGATTGCCTAATCACATTAGTTAATCAACCGACCAAACCAGTACAGTGGAAAACTCAATTGACTCATTGAAAATAATTAATCTATTGACCCAACCAGTCTGATCAGTCGATCATACATTCTAGTCACCCAGTCATATGGTTAATCAACATTTTCATGATTTAGAACTATTCTTGTCATACTTTTGATTGCAAACTTCAATTCCCTTATGCATCTTTATGGTGTGATTCGATAGGTTCCTATTTACTATTGGTAGTGACGTTCAAAACAACACAAGTAAAGATTGGTGTATAGCCACTCATCATTGCCACTCAAGTAATAGGAATGAGTTGGAGAACAACTACAACATGTAAAGTGATCAATTATGCCATGACCATACAATCCTTTTGTCACATATATCCATATTGAAATTAAGGCATAAAGCGTCATCCTTTTAACATCGAATCTGTGTTCCTTGAACTAGAGCATACTGTTTGAGATATTGTGAGCTCAATTATTATATTGACTCACATGAGCATATATATACATACATATATATCTATATCTATATCTCTCTCTCTCTCTCTCTCTATATATATATATATATATATATAGGGTATATCTTCGCTACCCGTGCGGGTAACTAAGATTCGCTACCCGTGCATCAGTTTTGTAATGGGAAGGTATGAATTTGTAATGAGACAATCCAAATTTGTAATGAGATGACCAAAATTGTAATACAAAGACTCATTTTGTATTACAACACTGTTACAGTAATAAATATATATTTATTACTGTAACAACGCTATAATACAAAACGAGTTTTTGTATTACAATTTTGGTCGTCTCATTACAAATTTGGTTGTCTCATTACATATATGTGTCATCCCATTACAAAATTGATGCATGGGTAGCGAATCTTAGTTACCCGCACGGGTAGCGAAGATATATATATATATATATATATATATATATATATATATATATACCTTTCATAGTCTTTCTTATCAAGTGTCCATGGATATCATTGTGAAGGAGAGATAAATTCCATATACATCACTCACAATATGCCCCATATGTCACAGTTTATCCAATCACCACCTTTTTTATAACTCGTATTTCATAGCATGTCGGGCTAGTATCTAAGTACATAGAACAACATGTGTTACATCAGTGAATTTGGGTCTAAGGAACACAATCACCATTGTCACATTGAGATACGCCTATGTTAAGTCATTACATGACTTCCATGTGTCAATCTCAAATTGGGCCTGCCCATACAACTTGTCTCTAACAAGTACCCATGTATCTGAGTTTATATCCAATATCATCACTAAAGAGACATAGTCTCCACTCACCATATATGCTAGTTTTGTGTATTGTTGTTGTGCTATACTATCTGTAATAATAACATAATTGGGACACAACAAGAATGAGAACTCATTATATACATATGATCTCATGTTTAGGTTTTCAACCAAACCATATGTCATTGAGTTAAAACATTCGTAGGACATTATTAAGATTATTCATTATTTTAATACTAACACAGACATAATAAGTTGAATTGCCTTTTATTGATAATCGAATCAAGTACTACCCCTTTTCAATCCTCAATGATGGATCTTAGGGCATATAACCAACAAAAGATCCCATTGATAGAAATGTGATGAATATGATGTGTAGTAGATGTAATCAGTGTTAGTGAGATGATGTGGAGTGAGAAATAATTTGGAGGTTGAAATGAAATTGGTTGATCTACACAATAATGTTTTGGTTACAATCAAAACAATTCCCTCCATCAGATGACTTCATGGCACCCTCTCTCAGAGTTAGGTCCACCTGAAACTAATGTTGTGACTTTAGGATTTGATTTCAAAGTTAACACATGGAACTAATGCACCATGTTTTAATATTATTTGATTATAAATTTTTATTGTCTTTTCCTCATATTAGTGCACTCCTTGTTGATATCTTTATTAAACAACTACTCATGTTGCATAGGATTTACTTTTACAAATGAAATAATTTACGTTCTCTTCATATATAAAAAATTATTTAGTTAATTGAAAGGAACAACCTTATTTTAAGCATAACATATCTAAAAGACTTTAGAACTAATGGTTACCGTATAATTCCATCAAGAAAGACACATATTTCCTCAAAGGGTTTTGTGATTTGACTCATCATTGTGCTAGATTAGAAATTGGTCCAAGAACAAGTGGGTCAACATTTGTATGTCATGAAACATGGATATGTGTAAGTAGGAAAGAAGTCATACAGGTAAGAAAGCTTAAGTGAAAATATTTTGGAAAACTATGTTGGTTTTAAATAAAATCTCATACATTAATGGTCAATTATTTGAAGGCATATGTGATGCAATAATATAAGTGTATCTGAGCTTAACCATGAGAGAATCGCCACAAGAGAGAATAATGTGGTTAAGAAAAAATGATTGGTAAAAGTTTAGTGGAATGGTCATATATAAGAGCTTAACTTTCATTTTCAATATCCATGGTTGCTTTATGCCCTACACTATCTTGTCACCATGTGGGTTATGCCTCTATATGAATTAGGTCAAACAATCTATACATATATTTCAACTATGTAACTATCATGATAGCGTTGTCTAATATGGCATATTTCTACATTTTGGGTTGTTTGGTCTAAATGTGGTATACTTCCATATTATCAATGTTTATATGATCCTTTGTGAGGAATTTAACATATGACATTTAAATTTTTGTGTTTCATGTTTACTACAATTGTGAAGGCAAGCATTAACATGTTTAATGATAAGTACATGATTTTATGATGTTAAATATATTATATAATTAATGGTATAGATATGATAGGGGTAGAGACCCCCTCAAGATTGTGCCTTAAATGAACATGGTCCCTTAAGGATCAAACTTTAAGTTTATTACTAGAAACCCTTAGGACGCCCACAATGTTATATGGGGTTGAAGCAGTGAGATGGAGTAGAACACAAGGATGTAAGGATGTTTGTTCTCCTAACATTTGGCTCTTACTTGGCTAAGAAAAATGGATGGTTTGGTATATGTATAAAACTAAAACAAAAAATTAAAGACAAAGCAAAGTAAAATAAAGAAAGAAGATTCTATCCAACCCTACTAAATTATGGGAAGAAGTTCTACACTATGCAATACAAAATTGGCCTTTCTATGTACCTTGTTCTTGGACGTACACAACCCTCAAACACCCTAGATTAAAATTAACATCCTAACCAACATGCACTTGGTAGCTACTCCTGTGGGGGTCATCCCACTCGCTCCCACGTAGCATGTGTAAAACCCTATCAACAACCCAAAGTTGTTCTCTAGTACATAGACAAATACCCCAAACTATCATGTATTACCTTGAGTTCAAGACATTTTTGGGCATTAGGAGCAGTATAGACTGGTCATGATTTCACCTCAGATGCTTGCATTTGACAGGGTCCAACCAGATTTGTTCTTGGGTTGGATCCTGAACAAATATTTCTTAGTCTGTCATCCTTCTAGAGTTTAGATCTAATGTTCCTTCTCAATCTATTTTTAATAATTATCTTTCAAAAAGAATTAAAATGAAAGTTTGTACAAGATAAAGATAAACCAACCAAACTTTTATAACCAAAAAATAGGGTAAAATGACATCATGTGAGATAAGGATTATAACTATGCTTAGATTTAAAATACATTTGCACCCCCAAAATAGGCTAATAGCCAAGAGGGAGCTCAACTAGACATAGACAAGAACAATTGGTACCAAATGAAGGTGGAAATACAAAGTTTGTACAAGATCAAAGGACTACAATAGGAGAAAATAGGAAGAGTAAGATTATACAATGGAGGAGAGGTGGTCCTCCCATCTATGCATCATCCTCCTTGATCTTCTGGCCTCCTTTGCTTCCTTCTTCCTCAATTTCACCCCAAACAACAATGTGGTGGATGGAAATGGGTAAATATATTGATGGATGCCATAGAGGAGTCTTTAAGACAATTTGAACTTACTACCAGTTAGGATCCACTAAAATTTGATCACAAATTTGGGAAACACCTGATTGAATTTGAGAAGATGTCCACTACTACTCAGGCAATGATTGTGGAAGGATGATAGAAGTATAGATAGATGATGAGAGATGTGTGTAAGTTGATGGGAATTTGTGTAGGGTGAGATCCTTAGTCCTCCAAGGCCTTTAAGCTATAAGAAGTATGTATGGGAACCAAAAAAATGAAACTCTTGGTTTGGTGGAGAATGTGGGGTATATATAGCGGTATGTGGGCAACTTTAGGGTATCTGTGGGGTTGGGTCAAATGTAGTCCATTCAGTTGATTGTCCATCAATAGTGAGTTTCATTGGTTAGTAAACTTCATTGGTTGAGGTGTTTCATTGGTTAGCAAACTCCATTGGTCTATCCAACGACGGATGAAGTTCTAGATCCAACTAGATGATGAATCTGACCAGATTTGGGTGAAATCGACTCAATTTGTTCCATTGATCTTTGGTTCCTTAGTTTTTGATGTCTATGAAGTCCAATAGATTGAGGTAAACCAAAGGTCTATGAAACTCCATGTCAATGACAATGATGCTTGATGAAGTTTTGCTCAAATGACATCACATTTCTGACCAAATTCAAGTGAACTCAGTTGAGTTTGTGTCGACAGTTGTATACAATTGGCATGCATTCATGATTGATGTTGACTAATGATATGACATCCATAGGTTTTAACCAATGAAGTCACTGGAATTCAGACCAGATTTTAGCCAAGGTTGGTCATATTCCTTCCAACAATTTTTTTGAAGAATTTACTTGGCATATGTCTAGCTTCTTGAAATTGATCACTTTAGATGCTCGAGTTTGAGCAATGAAGTTGCACTATAGATCCCAGGTTCAAGAAGGAAGTTGCACTACAACTTCCTGAGTTTAAGTTATAAGTTGCACTAAGTTATCCTTGTTCAAGGTGGAATGTAGAAGAGTCCTTGTGGAAGCCTAGAAATGAACAATGTTGCATGATGGATAACTCTTTGCTCAAAGTAAACCAAGTTTTAGATTGAACTCATCTAGGTTCATGATCAAACTCAACCGGGTTAGATTTAAACTCAAATGAGATTCAGCTCCATCTAGTGAAAGTTTAGCATAATTCATCTAGGTTCCTTTGGTATTCAAGGCAAAACTCAGGGAATTAACGCCTTTCTCTATTCAATGGTTAGAAGTTCCAAAATAGACTAGTTGAGCAACTATATCTTCAAAAAGGGATAAAGGCAACTATATCTTCAAAAAGGGATAAATAATGAAAAGCTAGGGATCTAGACTTATTTTGGTCAAACTAAGGCTAGTGTAGGCACACAATCTTAGTTAAATACTCATCATTAATACCTAAATTTGGATGTTATCTACCATTCCGAACTTATCACTTGATTGTCCCCAAGTAAGAATCAAACTCTAAGATTAAAAAAAAACATCCAAATTAAGACTGACAAAAGATTCAAAGGATAGGAAAAACAACTTGAAGTCGAAAGACATCAAAATATATTATTTCATAATGAATCCCCCACCATGTAAACAAAACCTCCAGTATAGGATCTCATAACTACCAAGCATATTAAATGTGTTTGTGTAAGTCCAACAAATTCTTGGGGATGAAAACATATGTAGCATCAATTTGCATTTTCTTACGAAACCAGATGAGAGACTGATAATGACAATTGATTTGTCCTCACAATTTCATGTAAATTAAATTGGGGACATCATGCCTCTCACTTATGTGGATCCTAATACAAAAAAACAAAAGACTCTACTAAATTTGGAAGATCCCGTTACGTGTCAGGTCAGTCAATCTAATTGACAATGGGCAAGCCACTTGGACCATATCAGTCAGATAAACTCCTCTTACCATGATCAAATTGGCAATGTTAATGGAAAGATCTCATAGCCCCTCCTATGGTTTTCTAAAGACTCTCTATTGAATTTTTGGAGGGTTCTACTATGCATAATATAAACATGTTGTGAAAGGTAGTCATAAATCTGCTATACACCATCCTCAACTCTCCTAAGAGAGAAAATAAACACTCATGTGTTTGTGCTCTTTGTGTTTTTAAATTGTTTTTGGGATTTCAGGTGGGAAAGCCTATTTTGCACATTTTTAATTTGTACTTTTGTCTCAACATAGATGACAAGGAACAATGATCATCAAAGGGAAACAATTCATCTTGATTAAGATCAATTCTCATCCTTTCTTGCTTGATACCCACCAACAATATGATTAGTAATAACCCTTAGTATGTTGTTGAAATTTGCAAACACGCCAATAGGAGTTTGATCTTACACTAGTTCCACCCATCAAATACAAACCTTGGGTTCATCATGAATAACATAAAATAGGAAAACAAACAATTTCAAACCATGAAATGGCAATTATCCTAAACATCCACTACCAAACCTTAATGATAGGAGTCGATGAGTTGAATGAATCTAGTGTCAAGCATATATTATGATGATTGAGTGATTCAATGTCTTGGCATGTAGTTAAAAATGGAATTCACACCATAATAGCTTGAATTGCAGAGCTACAAATTAAGAAACAAATACTTGCTAAGCAATACATATTAGACTAGAAAGTAGGAAACATGATGATTTTTTTAAAATTTTATAGTCAATGCAGATAACAGAAAATTACAAGGAAATCAACATGAATGCATGAAAAGAAAGCAAAAGAATGTCAAATTATATAGGGGGGGGAACTTACCTACTCACCCAATACTAAATCTTTTCTCATCCTCGAGCAACACTAAGGTTAAGGAAGTAGGGATGAAGAGCGTTGTAGGTCATCATTGAGCCCAATCTAGCATTTTGATAAAGAAGAAGTTGTCTGGAAGGGATAGGCATGAAATGTCATCAACACTATGCTCTACTGATGGTCTGTTAATCAATCCACCATAGAGATGTAATCCGTGGGAAAATATGTCTTGTGTCTTCTAGGATTCAAGAGTTTTTTTAAGTCAAACACAATAGTTACATGAATTGGAACTTTTTTTACTCTAGGTTGAGCACTGTAGTTGTATGAATTCAATTTTTTGTGTGCTCCAACTCAAGCACTATGCTCTCTGAATTGGGGTTGGAGCTGGCTCCTATATCCATTCACACTCAATCTTTGTGCCAATTGAGTTTGACCTACTATTTGAGTTGTTGAAGAAAATTCATTTACAATCATGGTCAAATAAAACTCGAGCTCCATGCTCCAACTTGATTAGCTAGGTTGTCTGAGTTTGAGATACAAAACACACTTATCCCTGCACTAACACACAGACAAAATTAATTTTAGTGTGGAAAGTGTGTGAGTCATAAATAGTATGCATGCAAGAGATATATTGCGTGGGTGGAGGGAGGGAAAGGGTAAGAAATCTAAAAAAGGTATAGTGCATGTATGCAAAGTTATATATAAATAGTTAGTAGGAAATAAACTATCTAAGAAAGAAACATGAGAAACAAAATTTTATTTTAATAGGAAGGTATAATAAGACTATCCCAAATCCTATGTTTTGGGTCCAATGCCACATGCTTGTTGATTGTTGGGTCTTGTATGTAGGAGCAACATAGGTGAATAGGTTAAATCTACCCAGTTAGAAGTAGAGAAATCAAATTCGATAATTTGATGAATTCATCTCTATTCTAGAATTTGACTTAAATTTCACTGAAATGAATTCCTCAAAAAAACATCCTAAAGGTACCTTCAAGGCATGGGTATGAATAGGTATGCCCTAGGATTTTGATACATGATAAAATGGAGGAAAATGGATACAAATATGCCAACAAATTACATATTCACCCTCCATGTCTGAATCTGGGATTTGGTACATTGGAGAGTTTCCATTATGAATCAAGACCACCCAATAATTATCGTAAAATGGAACACCCATAGGTGAATATAGATGCAAACTCTTAACCCAAATCTTATTGTCAACTATGGGTGATGGGTTGTTCTCGTGTATTGCAGCCATATTGTCAAGGTCTATTGAGTCTGCATCTTAACTCTATCATAACCCATCAAGGAGGGTGATATAGATATAGAACCATGTGGAGTCATCTTATTTCCATCGTTAATAGGATTTTTTCATCTGGCATGCATTTGTCATTTCCACCATCATGTAGTAGACTATTCCATTCCAAGGTATATGTAATGTCAGTAGAAAAATGATGCAACTCAAATTGTGTTGTGTCATTCTGAGCTGGTATAGTAAATGAGGTGGAACACTCAAGTAGACCCTCTAAATGATCTATAGGTCATGTAGAGGTAGCTTGGCTATCCTATAGAACATGAAGATCTTCATCATCTGCCCAATCATAAGGGTATTGTTTCTCCTCCTGTAGTTGCACAATTGGGTCAAATGGGTATAATGAAGGACTTCACTAAGTAGGCGAGTCTTCAATAAGAAATCCAATTGATTCAATTGATGATATGAGTAAGATGGTAATATTAGTTCCTCATCAGGTCTAGTGGAGTTGATGTGATGACTGAAATTCTCATGGGTGTACATTGGCACCTATAAGGGTGGCATAATTGATCCATTTAACCTTTATAAGATACCACCTTGATCTTCTCCTAGATTTTTGAGACTTCTAAAACTCTCCTCATAGACTCATTGAAGCTACACAATGGATTCTTCAAGGATTGGTTGTGGCGTTGGGAGTAGTTGTGGCTCCACCCTATTGACATGTGTGTTGACGAAGTTTAGTTCAGAAGTTAAAATATATTTCTGGTGTGAGCCTCATTCTCTGTTACCTCTTGTAGCTAGAAATCCTACCTCTCAAGTATGACCTAAAGTGGATCCATCTTTTCTTGAAGGTGGGGTAAAAAAGGTAGAAAGGAGTGATCGACACTTCCTATTACAATGGACACTACTCTTCTTAGTTCATGGTTTTGTGAAGGCATAGTTGACATGAGTTGGTCAATGTATTTTTGTCACAAGCGACATTATTCTGATTACTCTTGACTAGAGGAGTAGGTGTATGCTGTAGAAGTAGTGGCCCAATACATATATAGTGGATGAGAATATGATGACTATGAGGTTTGAGTGTGAGTCTACTAGCTAAAGTGCATAATCCTCTACAATCCGCCAACAATCCAGACCATGGAAAAACTCGGGATGGTAGGTGGACCGGATGAGCTACCATATTGTGGCTAGATCTGGTTATAGATAAAAAATGATGACAGAAAAGAAAAAGTATATCAATATGTATGGAAAAATCTATGTTATAAGAAGGAGAAACTATGCATATATAAATAATATTAGTCAAAATAGACCATAATATTTGGGCATCAAATGTGGAAAAACCTCGTGAGCCCGACAAAATTACCAAAAGTTGGTCACCTTCATGACTATGTCTATCATGAAAGAGGTCCCTTAAGGACCAAACTTTAAATTTATAAGTTGAAACCCTTGGGAGATCTACAATGTTACTTAGTGTTAAAGAAGTGAGACATGGTTGAACACATGGACATAATGATGTTTAGTCACTTGATGAATGCATATTCCTCAACATTTTATTACAATTTGTGGATTAGGTTTAATCATTCTAGTTGTTAAATGCATCAAATTTTACTCATCAAATTTGCTTCTATCTTAAAATATTGTAATTTGAACTAAATTTTTTGCTCTTATGCAGATGAAAGAATTTACAACTCAATAGAAGGATAGATACTCTTCCCAAACTCATGAAAAAGAATTTTTAAAGAATTCATAGCAGAGTGGAGCAAAATAGCAAACTCTTATAGGATGATCTGGCAACTGCATCTCCTAATTGATCGACCAACCTACCAATTTCAAGATTTTCTAGAAAATCTCCATATCTAGCAATCACCCTCATAGATTGGTCAATCACCCTCATAGATCGGATGATCATCCTCACAGATTGGCCGATCATATGGTCACCAAAAGTTATAGTAACTCTGACAAACTTCAGGAATCTAGTGATTGGCCAATTCACTCCCTTAGTCAGCCAATCCACCTATAGAAAATTTCCTCAACAACAACACTAATAAGCCAATCTACCTTTCTGGTGAGGACCAAAATTTCCTTCCAAGTTAGAGCCTCACAGAAGTTCAGTTCTCCAGCAAATTGGGTGATCACCTCCTAGGATTGACCAATCAACATATTCTCCAGAAGTTGTATTAGTGAGAAGATTGGTCGGTCAGTCTCCCTAGTCAGACAATTAAAAGTCCATCTTTTATGTCACCAAGCTTGTGATTGACTGACTAGCTCCCCTGGTTGCTCGATCGGTGTAGTAGATAACACATTTTGAAAGTTCTCCAACCAAGATTTATTTTATACTAAACAGGAGTCCCAACCTTTTTCTTTTTGATTTCATTCACTCTAAGTGTAGAGTATGTTTTAGGAGAAAGAAGCCAGAGGAGATGACAATGAAGGAGACCATCCTAGCAGAGTTCTTCAGATATTGTTGAAGTCAGAGACCTCTGGTCACTTCTTTGTTATCCATTAGTGACAAGATCTCTCATCCTCCTTGTATCTATATTCTTTCTATAAAAATGGGGGAGTATACCTTCTTGTTGGGGCATGGGAAGTAGCTTCATTTCTCATATTCTATTTTAATTGTAGTCAAACTCAATTTTCCTTATATGATTAAACTACTTCCCATTTGATTTGTGCTTACTTTCTGAATTGATCACTCATATAGAATTGTTTTACATACTCCTAAGCATAGAGCCAATGAAACTTAAGGTTAGATCCCTGAATGGATGCATATGATCCTAGATGCGATCACAGAAGGGATTCTATAGATGATTGAACCATGAACCATGGGTAACGAGACCTTAAGCCCATTTGAAATTTATTTTTTCTACAATTTGCATCCACAAGGAGGTGAATTCACTGGGTCCTGGTTGAATTGTTGCGGTTATTGAGTTGTAATGACTTGTATGGGTACGTAAACAATGGTGGTGAAACCCAAACATCTTGATGTTCATCTTATATCAATTAAACCCTTAGTTCATTCCATTTGATCTATAATATTTGATTCAAACATTACTTCACAACCAATTTCAAACAATCGATTCTAAATATTATTATAACAACTAGTTTTGAAAGTGATTTTTTTAAAAAGGTTGTCTTTTGGGTTTGATCCTTTACTTTATTGAGATTGATCCATTTGCTTACAGGTCAGTTAGTTGTGTTTGTAATATAGACTTTAAAACCTAGGATAATCCTTCTTAGGGAATTTGTGTGTGCTAGATAACTCATATGAAATTTTGGCATTGTTGCTGGGGATGCAGGACTGTAATGTCCGGGCCTACTGCCCTAGGCTCTAGTAGAGTTTCAGGAATGACAACTGGCCCCATAGATCACCACTAGCCTTAATTGTGCGCTTTTCCCACACTCATGCGCAAGCCGGGGTCAACTTCCCGACTGGTCACCCATCCTAGTACTACTCCAAGCTGAGCACGCTTAACTATGGAGTTCTTTAGTGATGGGCTCCCGGAAAAGGAGGTGCACCTTGGTGATATGAGTAGTCCAATCATTCCTTTTAAGATCAACTTATCCAAGGCCTCAAATCCTAGGATGTTACAATCTCCCCCACTTAGACTCTTGACGTCCTCGTCAAGGCTCAACAATATGGCCTCATAATCATTCCCCATTTCAGTGCTGACCCAAATGACCCATGTACACCCAGCTCCCGATCACGACCGCCAACGCAAGGGCAGATACCCAAGGCTCTAGTAGGGTTTTAGGAATGACGATTGGCCCCACAGACCACCACTAGCCTTAACTGCGCACTTTTTCCTCACTCACGCGCAAGTCGGGGTCAACTTCCCGACTGGTCACCCATCTTAGTACTACTCCAAGCCGAGCACGCTTAACTATGGAGTTCTTTAGTGATGGGCTCCCGGAAAAGGAGGTGCACCTTGGTGATATGGGTAGTCCAATCATTCCTTTTAAGATCATGTTACCCAAATGGCCCAAGTACACCCAACTCTTGACCACGACTACCAATACAAGGGCAGCTCCATCAACTCAGATTGCCCTTTCCAACATGCCTGGACACTACCAGTGCATGGGTGGCTCCATCAACTCGGATAGCCCTTTCCAACATGCGTGGATCGCACGACTCAAGGACTGACATGCCACAGGCACATGAGGGTCCCACCTACTAGAGGGGAATTGGCTCTGATACCATTTGTAATGTTCGGGCCCACTGCCCTAGGCTCTAGTAGAGTTTCAGGAATGACGACTGGCCCCATAGATCACCACTAGCCTTAACTGCGCGCTTTTCCCACACTCATGCGCAAGCCGGGGTCAACTTCCCGACTGGTCACCCATCCTAGTACTACTCCAAGCTGAGCACGCTTAACTATGGAGTTCTTTAGTGATGGGCTCCCGGAAAAGGAGGTACACCTTGGTGATATGAGTAGTCCAATCATTCCTTTTAAGATCAACTTATCCAAGGCCTCAAATCCTAGGATGTTACAGGGACACTTAGAATTTTTCTAGTCTATCAACATGAAGTTAGGATTTTTTTTCTTTCTACTTTGTTTTTGTAATTTTAATTTTTTTTCTAATTTTAAAATTTTAAATTTCTTTGGTTATTTTTGTAATTTATAGTTATGTTAACTCATTATTTTGTTTTTATAATATTTTTTTTGTTTTCATAATTTTTAGTTTGGCTCTATTTTTAGGTAGATATATATATATATTGTGATTTATTGTCATATTATTATGTAAGATATTTTTTCATCATCACTCATTAGACAATTTTTCTCTTGAGCTTGATACTCAAATCTTTCTATTTTTAGGAATCATATTAAAATGGAATGGTTGGTATTTCACACCGCAAAATATTTAACACTCGACTCCTTCAATCAGGATGCATGGTTCTTGCAAGGAAAGAATCTACAAGCTAAAGTGTTGATGTGTAGGTTCATTGCCGACCAAAATGTAGGATCAAAACCAAGAATAAGGGATGCCATACATTTTCTTCACAAGCCAAAGTAACCATTCTGAGGATAAAAAAATCATAGTGTTGAACTCCCAAAAATAGATATTAAGTAGACTAAAATCAACATATTTTTAGGGATACTAAGAGGAGCATTTCTATGAAGATGATTTTCCTAAAGAGATAGGCTACAATCAACAACATTTTGGGGTTTATGGTGTAGAGATTTACTATGCATATTATTACCCACCTAGTAAAGATGAGAGGATGGATGCCCTCCAAAAGATGTTCTCTAATCAACAAGAAATACTAGATAAGCAACAAGCAATATTACTTGATGGAGAAGCATGAGGTAAAAGATTGGGGCACAACTAGCCCATCTGATAACACGATTCTATCAAACAGTGACGTCATTTGAGGGTCAATCTGTGAGCTCCTTTGGGAAGATGGAGGACCCCACATTCATCATCAATGAGGAGGAGGATGTTTGTGTCATTCTAGAGATTAGATGCAAGATACATTGATAGTGGCATGGAATGATGAGCCAGATACACAAGTTGATATAGTGTCATACCACACTTCTTCTATTATTTTTGATGCTTATAGAGTGATAGACTAGGAGGATTATATGCACAAAAATATTTTTCAAGTTGATTCTATAGATGAATCGGTTCATTCTATGCCTGAGCCACATCTCTTACATACTATCTTAGCCATAGAAGAAGGTAGTCTGCCTTTAGCTACATAGATGAGCAGATCCTAAGGCCACTAAATGGTGACCACTCGTACATTGTGACAGTTCTTTCTGACCCACACATTACTACTATACTTCCTCTACTGACGAAGGAGTAATGGTGGATCATTTTGGATGGATCGTGGGGTGAAAAATTAACTTATAACATCCAAAGAATACCTTTTATCTACCATGATTACTCACATTTTTCACCATGGAGTTTACATATTGAAGGTGCCAAACATTATTAGTGTTCCCTTTAGCTAGAACTTCTTTGAGTTTCTAGGCTTTCCTGGATGACCAATGATGATTTATTTCCCTCCATCTTGGGTTTAGTGTTTTCTCAAGAATGAAAAAATTGCTAAACTCAAGGTGGAGCGGGGATGGTACATACTCCTTTCCACCCACACCTATATCTTTTATTTTCTTGTTTTATTTTAAACAATTTTTTATTTGCATGCTTCTATTGCATTTAGTTTATTGCATTGCATGCAGTTTAAAATGGATTTCATTTTAGTTCATAGTTCTTGCAATGTTAATTTAATCCATTATCTAGTCCTCCTAGATTCATTTTTGACTACATGTATAGTCTGAAAAATTAGCAATGTACCCCCAAATTTAAATGAAACAAGTCCTTTTGCAATAATGAATCTTGAATTATAATACTAGAACCTATCCTATAACTACTTATCCTAAATAACATGGGTCCATGTAAAATATGGAAAGATGTATGCGTTTTAAAGGGTTCAAATTGCATTATGTATCTCTTGATCAACCTAAGATTCTTGTAGAGATATCATTACTGCAATTTACTTGACATGATCGAATTAGTTGTTGAAGTTTGTTCTAATTCTCTACATTCCTAAAATGGGATGCACAAGTTCAACCTTTTTCTACACTTGTTCCACCACCTTATCACCCCATCATACACCAAAAGTAAATCAAAAGACAAAAGAATGGGTCAAACTTTGTGTTCTAGGTGGCACACCTCTCTCACCCCTCTACTTCTTCCATACCCTCCCTATCTAATTGGGGCGTATCACAATAAGAAGATAAAATCTGCACACAAAAAAAACAATCAATGTAATTGCAGCTAAAAATTTAAAGCAATCTCGAGTCAAATAGAGGATACATTCACAATCTCCCATTACATACCCCATTCACTCCAATTTCTTCCCATGGGACATCAATCACCCCGTAAAAAATTCCTTTCATAGGAGAACCATATACTTGTGTAAATCTCACTAGAATGTGTTGAACTTTTTGATACACTAATGATATTTTGTTGTAACAGACATGTTTTGGTGAATGCAAAATTGATGTAGGGAATTTGAAGCTACAATTTTTTTATTATAGGAGATCAGGTTGCTTGGCCATAGTTTGTTTTAGGGAACCAAGTGATGCTATAGAAGAGAGGATGACACACCGGTAGTAATGTTTGACAGGTTGTTTTGATTTTATGATTGTTTGAGGATGAGAAATTTTCAAACTTGGGGTATTTAAATGAATGCTTATTCATCAGATTTTTTTTGTGATTTCTAGATTAGTTATAATCATTCTAGTTTTTTATTACAAATTTTTTTCTTTGCTTCACCAAATTTTCCTCTATTTTTAGATATTTGATTTGTAACCAAAATTATTACTCTTGTGCATATGAAAGGTACATATCAACTTAAGAGTAAGTTACATTCTCTTACTAGGACTCATGATAAAAAGTTGAGACAGAATTTAGAACATATTGGAGAAAAACAACAAGCTCATGCACACTGATCGGGCAACCAAATTTCCTGGTGTGTCGACCAACCTGTCCATTTCAAGCATTCCCAAGAAAATCTCTATATCAGGCGATCAACCTAGCAGATCGACCAATCAGAAGGTTGATCAACTAATCCACCTAAAGTACATTTCCTCAACAATAGCACTATCAGCTGATCGACCTTATTGGCCCACCGACCAGACAAAAATGCCTTCCATGTTTGAGCCTTACAAAACTCCAGTTCTCCATTAGATGAAAGTGACACCTCTTGGGATCGACATATTAGTATATTCTCTAGAAACCTTATTAATGCGAACATCGGACGATTAGTTTCCTTGGTCAACCAACTAGAATTCCATCAGTTGTGTCACCAAGATAGTTATCAGACGACTAGCTCCCCTAGTCATCTAATTAGTGTGACAAATAGAGCACAATTTTCTAGCAGCCAAACAAGTATTATCCTATAACAAAATGGATGCTTGACTTGATGTCATTCCAATCAATTTGAGTCTAGAGCACATTTTAGGAGAAAGAAGATGAAGGATATGATGAGGAATAAGACCATATTGGAAGAGTTCTTCAGATTTTTTTGCCTGGATCAAATTGTGGAAGTCAAAGACCTCTGGATGCTTCTTTCATCTCAGTTAGTGACATGATCTCTCTTCTTTCTTATTGTATATGTATTCTTGTTATGATAATGAGAGATTAGACCTTCTTGTAGAGGCATGGGGAGTAGCTCCATCGCTGATATTCTACCTTATTATTGTTAAAATCAAATTTCCTTATATGATTGAACTACCTTTCCATTTAATTTCTACTTACTTTTTGAATGATCACTCATTTATCATTGTTTTATGTAGTCCTAAGCATAGAGACTATGAAGCTTAGTCTTAGATCCCAAAATGGATGCATAGGTTACTAGAAGCAATCACCGAAGGGATTATATAGGATGACTTAATCATGAATTGTGGGGAACCAGACCTTGATCACATGGGAAATTTAGTTCTTGTATGTTTCACATTCTGTAAGAAGATGAACTCACCTGGTCCTGGTTTAATTGTTATAGTTACTGAGTTGCAACAACTTGGATAGGTATGTAAGTGAAACCTAGACATACCAATATTGCTTCAATATTGATTAAACCCTTAGTTTAGCTTGTTTTCTCTGTAATATTTAATTCAAAATGAGTTCATAATCAATTTCAAACAACCAATCCTAAATATTGTTCTTAACAACTAGTTTCAAAAGTAATTTCTTAAAAACATTGTCTTTTGTATCAGACCCTTTACTATACTATATTGATCTTTCCACTTGAGGGTGAGTTAGTTGTGTTTGTAATAAAGGACTTAAAACATAAGATGATCCTTCTTAGGGATTTTGTGTGTGAAAATTCCTCACATCATCGTGTAAGCTTCAACTT
Organism: Alisma plantago-aquatica; assembly: GCA_963693085.1. NCBI lineage: Eukaryota > Viridiplantae > Streptophyta > Magnoliopsida > Alismatales > Alismataceae > Alisma > Alisma plantago-aquatica. Next base: position 728,378,379 of record OY856411.1, on the reverse strand, counting down.
TCATTTATCTAAGATACGTATATGGATTGATAATGCATAAAACTAAAACAAGGAAAGAAAGACATAACAATGTTAAATAAAGAAGTAGATTCTGTCAAACCCTACTAAATGATAAGAAGGATTTCTGAGATATGTAGCCACATATCAAACTATCTATGTACCTCATCCCTGAGTGTAGACAACCCTTGAAAATCATATCTAGCAATTAAAATTGAACCCCAATGTGTACTGTCGTAGCTACTGATGTGGGGTTCATCCCAGTTTCTCTCAGATAGCATGACTAAAACCCCATCAACAATCCAATACCCTGCTCGAGGACATAGACAAATACCCCAAAATATCATGGATCACCTCTTGGGTCCAAGATAGTTATGACATTAGGAGAAGAAAAAGACAAACATCTTGTTTTTTTCTTAAAAATTGTCTAATCAGGGTATTGATGTGTGATTTACTGTACAAACCAATCCACTAGGGGGGGAATCCCTAGAGTTTAACCTAGATAACTGTAATTAATCCAACCACAAGTGAATGGATCAGGAGTAGTATATGTAGTGTCGAACCCACATGACAACGTGCATTCAAACTTATCACCTTGAATAGTATTTAGATTCAGTTTGGTTGAGAAGAATTGTAGCTAAGAAAATAAATAAAATATTACAATGGAAAGACAAATTAAACAAAGGTTGAATCAATCTATAAAAGAATATCAAGATTTCAAGGTTCACACCCATAATCTGTGCAGAAATTCAGATTGACAAAAACTATTTGAAACACACAAATTAGATTAGGATTAATGGAAAGCATTCTTTTGAAACACATTTCATAAGATCAATCTTCTCACAAACTCATTGATTGCAGTGTTTGTTGATCCTCATCTAATCATCCAAAAGGGCTCTATTAAAGGTTTATTCTGGAGCTCTATGCATATCTTTGGTCATTCTAAACCTTTGGGGTCTGAGGTTTCTTCTCTCATGGTTAACAAGTGATAATACAAGAGATTAATTTGTAAAACATGTGCTAAAAGAACATCATCTAACAGGTAGGATCACAAAGTTAATATCAGATCTAAACAAATACATGCTATGTGGATACACCTCACCCCTAGATATAGAAAATTATTCACTCATCATGAAATATGATACAAGATCAAAAGAAAGGAGAGGAAGAGTCATAACTGGGAATACAAAAAGAGAATTTGAACAATATCAGACTCTAAGCTAGCAATAAGAATATGGCTCTATCTCTCCAATCTTTTCTCCATATAAGAAAGCCACTAAAAATTATAAGGCTGGAAATTGAACAAAGGAATGAGATATGAGAAATGGATGATTCCCGAAGGGAGAAACTTGATCCCTCGAAAGTGAGGTGACATTTTTTCTTAGACTCCCTATCCTTTTATAGGAGGGAAAGGGGGTTTGCTTTGATATATTTCCAATTGTTCTTGGTCAAAGGGGTTCAATTACATTCTTTCTTTCATACAAAACCAAATGGTCATTGAACAACTTTCCTTATAACTGGTCAAGGGAGAATATTTGACAATTTTAATTGATTTCCTCAAATGAATAAGTTTATGGAATTGTCTTTCTTTAATATTTAGACCATTCAACTTCTTTGACTTTTTTGCTACAAATTTTGATGAGTCGATTAGTTGGAAATCCAGTCAACTCACTAGACAAATCATTTTTGAAAATCAAATGCCGCATTAGGATGCAAAATATAGGTCATTTGGTGTAAGATATATCAGGCATTGTGGGAAAATCTACAGATGAGTCGACCAGCTAGAAACACAGTCATTTGACTTGCCAATTTTCACAAAAATACAATTTTCATGTAGATAATTGAAATTTCAAACACAATACGGTCTGTAGTAGAGGGTCAGAATACCAATGTACTCATCACATAATAGATGCAAATCCTTAGTCTGTGCTATTTATGTTGGATTGGGTATAGTTGGCATTGTGATGGTATCATCATCGTTGTCATGAAATAACCATACTAGGTTGCTCTAACTTCCTCAGGGAATTCTTTAATTGGGCCTCTTGTAAAGTAGCTAGCAAGGCTTGTCAATTTTCAAGTATTTCCTATTGTTCTTCTATAATCCTCTCTAGGGCTCTAATTCACTCCTCTTTTTCAAATGTACGTTGATTTTTACAATAAGATTCATACCCCCCCCCCAAATTGTGTTGATCATCTTGACAACACCCCCATTATATTTTTGGTCATAACCCTGTTAGTTAGGATATTGATATGTACATCATGGTTCCTCATGATAGCCTTTGGAAAAATATGGGATATAATTTGAATCATGCCCACCATGATAGGGAGATTCCATATTACAAGGTGCTACTACAACCTGAGATCAAGGGATGTATGGTCGTAATAACCAAACAATTGACACTGAAAGGAATATTGTACCGACCACTCCATATATTAGATTCTGGAAAAGATATGTGTGTAACACTCAAGAAAAGATTTTTTTGAAAATAAATGAATTAAAAAAAGAATATAGGATAGAAATAAAGAAATATTTAAGCTAAAAGAAATAATTGAACAAAGCTAAAAATTATGAAAAGAAACTAAAATTAAAAAAAAGCTAAAAATATAATTAAAAATAGAAATTACAATGAGAATTAATAATTTTATAAAACAAAAAATTATAAAGATAAGCTAAGAAATTATAAATAAGACTAAAAATTACAAAATCAAATAAAAATTACAAAAAAAGAGTACTACAGGAATGAAAACTTGGTAGAAAGAGAAGTAACGTTACTGAGATGGATCTCAATAGGAAATAAAATAGAAAAAGATCTAAGTATTCAAAGAAATATGGGATTTGAAAACAATTTTTTTGTACCATACAACGACGTCAAAATTGGATGTGTGATTAATTTCACAAACAAATCCACTAGGGGGGAATCCCTAGACTTTAACCTAGATAACCATTGCTAATCCACCTGTAAGAGAACATACTAAAAGTACTATATGTAGGGTTGCACTCATAGGACAATGTGCTTTCAAACTTATCTCCTTGAACAATACTTGAATTGAGTTTGGTTGAGAAGAATTCTATCCAAGAAAAGAAATAAAAGATTGTAATAGAAAGATGAATTAAACTAAGGTTGAATCAATCTATAAAAGAACATCAAGAGTCTGAGGTTCATGCTCTGCATGCAAATTCAAATCAACAAAAATTATTAGAAACAAACAAATTATACTAGGATTAATGGAAAATGTTCATCCAAAATATAGTTTATAAGATCAAGCTTCTCACAAACCCCTTGATCCTGATGTTTGTGGATCCTCAGCCAATCACCCAAAAGATCTTTTTCTGAAGTTTCTTCTGGAGCTCTATAATTCTAAACCTTTAGGGTTCGAGGTTTTTCTCCCCAAGTTAACAAGGATAAACAAATAGAACATCATCTAGCAGGAAAGATTACAAAGTTAATATCAAATCTAAACACTATGAGCTATATGGCTACACCCCATGCCCTAATATAGAAAATTACTCACTCATAATGAAAGATGTTACAAGATCATAAGAAAGGAGAGGAAGAGTTATGGTTAGGGATACAAAAAGAGAATACAAGCAATATGAGACTTAGATCTAGAAATATGAACATTGCTCTATCTATCCAATATTTGCTTTGTATAAGAAAACCACTAAAAATTACAAAGCTAGAAATAGAACAAAGGAATGAGATATGAGAAATGGATGATCCCCACTTGGGAGTGACCTGAATCCTCCAAAGGGAGATGACCTTTGTGTTTGAACTCCCCCTCCTTTTATAGGAGGGAAAGGGGGCTTACTTTGACACATTTCCAATTGTTCTCAGTCAAGGGGATTTAATTACATTCTTTCTCCATATAAAACCACATGGTCATTAAGAGGTTTTTCTTTATGCCCGCTCAAGGGAGAATCTTAAACAACATTAATTTCTTTCCTTAAATGAATAAATTTGTTGAACCACCTTCTTTTAATATTTTGACCATTTAACTTCTCTCACTCTTTTTGCTATAGATTTCAATGAGTTGAACGGCTAGAAAGCCAGTCGACTGAATTGCCAAATCATATTAGAATATTAATTTCTACACTGGATGCAAAAGATACAATTACTTTGGTATAAGATACATCAGGCATTGTGGGAAAATATACAGACGAGTTGAATGTCTAGAAAGCTAGTCGATCAAGTTACCAAGTCGCCAAAAAGCACATTTTCCCTTTAGATAATTAAATTCCCTTTCCAAATCATATTTGAACATAAAATTTGGAGGTCATGTGCAAAAGATATGGTCATGTTTTGTGGGATATATATTAGGCAATGCAGGAAGTTGGGCCATTTTCCTGCAAAATCCAAGCAAGTCCAGTAAAAGTTTGATTTATGAGAGAAAAACTATGCTAAGACATTTTAGTCTAAAGTTAGAAAATAATAATGAATTGCTTATATGGAAAGATTTTACACATGTAAATAAATAGATAATTATGCATTTATCAGATACTCTGAACTTGAAGTTTGCTTATCCTTGAGCAACACTAAAATTATAAACAATACCAAATAATACTCTCATCTAGTCCTTCTTCACTCACATAGCACTATTTCATTCTTTACCATTTTTTTGACCAATATACCATGTTTTCTTAGATTCACAAAACATAATTTTCTAATTCCCTACTCATAAATGCTCACGACTTACTTCTATTTCAAGACACACAAAGAGATATATGTCGTATCCCTTCTACTTTTTGTACTCCTATATTTTCCTACAAATTATTGCATAAGACTAGTGTTACTTGATGGTTTGGGATTATGTAGATCCTCCTAGGTATAAAATGAAGTGAAGGGGGTATGGAAGAAGGGGATATCTCCTCTATTTAACTTGAGATCTTTTATTTTCTTTGTTGCGGTTACGTAGATTACATTTTTTAGTGTGTTCTTTGGCATTTTTCTTATGATATGCCCCTATTAAATTTACGATGGGTATGGAAAAGTGGTAGAGAGGGAAGGTGTACGACCTTAAACATAGTATTTGACACATTTTTGGCTTTTTATTTTTTTATTTTGCGAATGGAGAGGTAAGAAGGTGGCAAAAAAGTGTAGAAGATACTTGATTTGTGCATCTTGTGTTTGGAATTCAGTGCATTGGGAGTATCATAGCATCAGTTCAGATCTCTTTGTATCTTGCAAAAAATCGGCAAATTTTATAATCCAGTTACAGATTCTAAAGTAGGGACACATCATGTTTGATTCCTCTTTATCCTATATGGCCTGCCAATATTTCCAAGGGAATATTACTATTAAGATCATAGAGGACAAGATGATTTCTAGCAATGGTAGTTTTTTTTTAAATATTACAGGAAGATTCACTTATTCATGGGAGATTATTAATAAACATGCATAATTGGCCGAATAGATAAAAGACCAACAAAAAAGAAAAATTTGGAAGTTTCTAAAGCTAAACTACAAAACATAATAAAAATTTGAAGATGAAATACAGGATCGGTGGAGTAGGTACATACCACCCACCTCCACCCCAAACTTAAAAAATTTCTTGTCCCAAAAAAACTTAAATCCAAAATAGAGGGGTGAAAATTACAAAGGTGACCAAGTGGTCTTGCTAGATAAAAAAATGTTTAGCTGAATTGAAGGTTGATGAGGGATGGAACCTTGATCAATGGATCTTTATGGTGTACCAATGGTTGGGTGGTTGTAGAATCTAAACGGAGATGTCTGGTTAATGTTTCCTTTTGCCTCACAGTCCCTCTAGTAGGATCCGCATGTCTTCCTTCAGTAGTGGAGGAAGTATTTTTGATGTATATAGGGTCGGTTGCACAAGATCAGGCAGAGGATGTGGCTCTAGTTTCCCCCTATCATATCAATTTGCATATAGGAGAACTAGTGCCAATACGAAAGGAATAACTTCAATGAAATCAGTCTCATAAATAATTTTTCCTCCCAAAAATCATGCAATCAACATTGTGGTAAATGGGAATAGTGTTTTCATTATTGATATAGAATGTGGCTCTAGTTCCTCTATGCAAAAAGTTCCCAAATTGTGGTTGGGTTCAGGATGAATTAAAACATGAACTTCATTCTTACAGTCAATGAGTGGGGGGATATGGAATTTTTCGAAAGGTTGTGTCTCCTCATCTAGACCAATCTTATGGAATTGAAAATTGGTTGTGGTGGAGTATATGGCTCTTATTGAGGAAAAATTTCTCAAAAAACATCTACCAATTCACCATGGGAGGGAGGCAGTTCATTATCATGAATGGGTTCAACAAAAACTAATTGGTCTTTGAAAATTTCTGGATATACGTCAACAATAGGAGGAGTTGTAGGAGCTTCAGGTTCTATAACTAAACAAGCATGACTCTCTTATTGTGACTTTTCATACTCAAGTAATAAAGCCTCTAGCAGAGGGGTTGGAATACTAGTGTACTCATCACATAACATATTCGACTCCTTAGTCTGTGTTATTTCTGTTGGATTGCGTATACTTGACATGATGATGGTATCATCATCATCATCATAATCATAAAAAATAACCATCCTAGGTTGGTCTAACTTGCTCAAGGCACTCTTTGGTTGGGCTTCTAGTAAAGTAGTAGCAAGGCTTGTCAATTTTCACGTATGTAGTTCTTCTGCTATCCTCTCTAGGGATCTAAGTCACTTCTCTTATTGAGGTGTACATTGGCTTTCACAATAAAGTCATACCCCCTAAAATTTTATTGATCATTTTCACCACACCTCAATAATATTGTTGGTCATAACCCTCTTAATTAGGATATTGATATATGTAGCATGGTTCCTCATAATAGACTTCAAAAAAATGTGGGTTATACCCACCATGATAGAAAGATTTGATATTACAAGGTGCTACGGTAACCTGAGGGGAAACATTGGGACATTCAAATGAAGTATAATCATAGTAACCACACAATTAACATTGAAAGGAATATTGTACCGACCACTCCATATAATCGAATTCTGAAAAATATATCTATAACACTCAATAAAACAACTTCTTTTGAAAAGAAACAAATTAAAAAAACTAAGAATCTAAGATAGAAAGAAAGAAAAAATCTAAGCTAGAAGAAATTATTGAACATAGCTAATATTTATGAAAAGAGACTAAAAATTAAAATCATAAGCTAACGATTTAACTAAAACTAGAAATTACAAAAAGAATTAAGGATTTTACAAAACTAAAAGTTACAAAGATAAGCTAAGAAATTATAAACAAGACTAAAAATTACAAAACCAAACTAAAATTACAAAAGAGAAAAAATAGTATTACCAGAATGAAAACTCAATAAAAGATGAGTAGTACCACCAAATTGGATCTAAATAGGAAAAATAGCAAAACATCTAATTATTCAAAGCAATATGCGATTTGAAAATGAATTTGTTGTCCCTAGAAGACACTAAAATTTGATGTGTGATTAATTGCATGAACAAATCCACTAGTAGAGAGATCCCTAAAGTTTAACCTAGATAAATGTGTTGGTTAAGTATGTGCCCATAGAGCCAATCATGTGTTGATTGTAATGGCATAACTTGTAAAAATAATTTGATTATTAATAAGAGGCAAGCTTCCAATTTATTCTATTTAATTCAGTTATGAGATAATGATGTAACATTATAAATGTCTAGAGAATTATATTACTCAATGACATATGTATTCAAGTTAATACCCTTGTGGATGAGATCATACAGATGTTAAGAGTACATATACATATTCTCATTATGTCCCTGATTAGTTGTTATTTTAGAATGTTGATTGACAACAATGACCCATAAAATCAGAGTGTGAGTTGGGTGATGATTATATCTCATTAGTCGTGATATGGTGATATCAAACCAAGCACATAGATACATGTTAGAGAAAGTGTATTGGACAAACCCTCTGTGAGATTGACACATGGAAACCATTATCATGAAATTCATAGTCAGGTCTCACAATGATGGTGGTGGTGTGGTTCTTAGACTTGAAATCATTGCACTCATCACACATCGTTGGGTGGCTTTGACACATGGGGATAGACTATGAATGATAGATATGGAATTTGTCCCTCCTACTGGAGTCTGATGTCCTAGGCCTCTTTATTAGTGAGACTAAGAAATCCATGGCCATGCACATGTGAGTCAATATGTTATATTGAGATTCCATATATCTCAGACAGTCTTCTCTTGGTTCAATAAATAAGATTGAATAATAATGAGGGTGACTTCTCCATGCCTCTAGTTCAATCTGGACATCAGTGACAAAGGAAATACACAAACATTATAACACCATACACATATTGTAGGTTGAAGTTATTCTCCAACTTTCCATTTACTTGGATAGCATTCATATGCAACTAGGAACCACTCATTGCTTGTGATGTCATTAGTGTTATATACATTCACCAACATAGTATGGGACCTATAGGGTCACACACATAGGTCTTGACCTAGAAGAGGAGTTCAGATATTGAATGACAACTGAATTAAGTACTAAAGTGTTTAGGTATTTGATTCACGTAAAAAATAGGCTGACAACACTGCCAAACACCCATCTCAAGTGTTCAATACTTCCGTATAGAGTGCCAAACGGTCATCTTAATTGTTGAGATAGGCGTATGGGGACTCAGGTCTATTTTGAGTTCGAATTGGCAAAGGAAGTGAACCAACCAAATAGATTGACTTGACTGGGGTCACCAGATGACCGTTTGGGTGAATCGAGATGGTTGTCCTGCATGGGCGAGATGGTCTGGTTTGACTAAGGGAAGGTTCTAGATATTTCCTAATTCATTTGAGTTGCACATTACTTGTTGTGCAAGGAAATTAATATGGGATATTAATTGGAAACAAATTGTCAATTTCATGTACAATTGAGAAAATAGCCAAACGACCGTTTGGGCTATGCCAAATGACTGTCTGGGAAGTTAAACGAGCATTTGGGCTATCTTAGGTTGCAAAAATTCCAAAATTATTGTAAAAATTTGAGATCTTCTGGTCCCTTCCACTCTCATATCGGCTGGGAACCTAGACCCAAACCCCGCCTATAAATAGAGGGGTATTGGGGGCTTCCTAGAGCACATCACAGACAATTGAGAAACAGTTGCTCTGACAAACATTATTTTCTCTGGCTGTAGTAACCACGAGAGCTCAGGCAAGTCCTACTTGACAATGGAGGGATAGTCAAGGGAGAGAGAAACTAAGATCACTATTGTGGGAGAGCAGGCTGGTGACTAATATGCCAACGAGAGGAATAACTCCTTCCTGTTCCAGTCTAGCAAGATGACAAGAGTTCTAGATGGCCCGTGTGGACTTCTCTAGAGGTGGGAGGCCATTGTTTGTCACTAAGGGGGACATTGTCAACTAACAGTCCATGACGAGAGGAGCTGTTGCAGAAGACGACACTCAAGTCTGGTGTCCCAGGAGGAGTAGTCAGACGAGTCCCAGTGCAACTAGGATTCAGAGTTGCACATCTACAATGATGAAGATTGTCGCTGGACTTGCCCCAGGACTAGGTATATCCTCATAAGTCATCCTTCCTATCTTATAGTGATTGACGTGATCCATTGGTCATGAGACATGATAGATATTTTTTTTGTTTCAGCTACCTATCTCATAGCCATATTTCCCTACAAAATGTAATTAACCCCCCTACAAATGAACAGATACAAGTAGTATATGTAGGGTCAAATCCACAGGACAACGTGCATTCAAACTTATCACATTTAATAATATTTAGATTCAATAAGGTTGATAAGAATAATAGATAAGAAAAGAAATAAAATATTGGAATTGAAAGATGAACTAAGGTTGAATCAATCTATAAAGAATATTGGGAGTCCTAGGTTCACAATCATAACATACCTAGAAATTATTCAACATAAACTATTTGAAACAAATAAGTTAGATTAGGATGAATGGAAAACATTCTTTCAAAACACATTTCTTAAGATCAAGCTTCTCACGAACCCACCGACCGCAGTGTTTATGGGTCCTCACCCAATCATGCAAAAAGCTCATTTTGAGATTTTTTCTGGAGATCTATGCATCAATTCAGTCATTCTAAACCTATGGGGTCCAAGGTTTATCCACCCAAGGTTAACAAATGGTAATACTAGATATCAATTCGTAAAATGTGCATGATAACAAATACAACACCATCTAATAGGCAAGATCACATAGTTAATATCATATCTAAACAACTATGGGATATGGTGATACACCCCATGCCAGATATAGAAAATTACTCACTCATTATGAATGACGATACAAGATCAGAAGAAAGGCGAGGAAGAGTCATGGATAAGGAGACAAAAAGAGAATCTAAACAACATCAGACTATGATCTAGCAATAAGAATATGGCTCTATCTCTCCAATCTTTGCTTTGTATCGGAAAACCAATAAGAATTATAAGTCTAGAAATAGAAAAAAGGAACTAGATATGAGAAATGGATGGTCACCCTAGAGATCTGATCCCTCAAAATTAAGATGACCTTTGTGCTTGGACTCCCCCTCCTTTTATAAGATGGAAACGAGGCTTGCTTTGATAGATTTCCAATTGTGCTCAGTCGAAGGGCTTTAATTACATTCTTTCTTCCATGCAAAAGTGCACGATCATTGACAAATTTTTCTTTATGCCTGATCATGGGAAATTTTGACAATATTAATTGCTTATTTCAAATGAAGAAATTTATTGAATTGCCTTCCTTTAGTATTTTGACCATCCATCATTTTTTTACTCTTTTTACTGCACATTTTGATGAGTTAACTGGATGGAAATCCAGTCAAATGACTAGACAAGCTGCCTAAAATATATTTTCCCTATATATAAAAAAATCCACTTTTTAAATCATATTTGAATATTAAATTCCACATTTGCATGCAAAAGATATGGTCATTTTTGTATAAGATATATCAGGCACTGTGAAAAAATCTTCAGATGAGTTGAGTGGCTAGAAACTCAGTCGATCAGCTATCCAAGTCATTCAAAATATGTCTTTCCTATAAATAATTGAATACCCTTTTGCAAATCATATTTGAAAAGTGAATTTTGAGTTTGTATTAAAAAGATATGGTCATTTTGGTGTGGGATATATATATATATATATATATATATATACATATCAGGCAATGTGAAGAGTTATGTCATATCCTGCAAAATCACTCATATCTAATAAAAACTCTATATTATGAGAGAAAATCTAAATGAAGACATTTTAATCTAAAACTAGGAGATAATAAAGAAATGCTTTTAAAGAGAGGTTTTAAACATGCAAATAAATGGATACTTATGCATTTATCAGGTATAGTGAAATTTCATATGTTCTTTTTGTCTAGGTCTAGGAGTTTGCATCTTCACATACAAGTCTATTTTATCAAGCCTCTAGGATTCCACCTCAGATGCTCAATTTCATTTGGATTTTTGCTCGAACTTGACCAAATTCATGGCAGGTCAGAGCCTACAAAAATCTTCCTTTATCTTTCATCATATTAGAGTTCAAATTCAACCTACCTTCTCTACCCATTTTTAACACTTATCTTTTGAGGTCAATAAGAACGCAAGTTCATACAAGATAGAGATCTTCCAACCAAACAAGCATAAACAAATGATAAGGTAAAATGTCAAAAGATGAGACATGGTTAATACCCACTTGCTTAGAGTTAACGTACATAAACAAGCCCAAAACATGATACATAGCTAGGAAGGAGCTCAACTAGCCATATGCAAGCATATTTGGCACCAAAAAGAGATGGAAATACATTGTTTGTCTTATAAAAAAGGTCAACAATAGAAGCTAATAGGAAGATGAAGAGATTATCCTAGCTAGGAGATGTGGATCTCACTCCTTTGAGTCATCCTCCTTGATTTTAGGCCTCCTTTTCCTCCTTCCTCACGTTCACCAAGAACAACAACAAGGAAGATTGAAATGGGAAGATATATGGATAGAAGTCATAGAAGATACTAGAGGATGGATTAAAATTTCTATACGAGAGGATCCACTCAAACTCGACGATGAATTTAGGAAACACCTATCCTAATACAAGAATGTGAGGAAATGAGCATAAATCTATGGGAATGTATGTAGGGTGACATTCTTGGCCCTTGTAAACCTTGGAAATCTAAAATAGAGGTTTGGGAAAAAGCAACCCTTGGACTTGTGACCAAGTAGGGACATATATATAAGTAGGTGGGCAATATTAGGATTTATCTGGGTTTGGCTCAAAATCGATTACGAACTTGGTTGGATCCATGTGGACGAAAGTGGTCATCAATTGGTGTGTTTCATCGGTTGCCAAACTTCTTCAATTGAGTTGTTTCAAAAGTTATAAGAATCCATCAGTATAGTTCACATGCCGATGATTCTCTAGCTTGAACTAGATCAAAAATCTAATCAAATTAGAGAAAACTTTACCAGATTGATTCCACCGATCTTTAGCTTATGGGTAGTTGAGGTCGATGAAGTCACATCTATCCTGATATACATTCATGGTAGACATTGACTAATGAAATCCCATAAGTAGGTGTTAATTGATGAAGTCACTAGTCTATGAAGTTTCTAGCCAATGAAGTCTCTGGTCGATGAAATAAAGTTGGAGGTGGGAATCTGACAAGATTCTAGACAAGGTTGGTCAAATTTCCTTCAACTAATTTTTTTTAATGAATGTGCTTTTCTGAAGATACAACTACTCAGATTCGATCACTATATCTGCCCAAGTTTGAGACGAAAAGTTGCACTATAGCTACCCAGCAAATTGGAAGTAGCACTGTAGCTGTTTGAGTTCAAGCTAGACTAGAGCAAAGTCCTTTCAGAAACCCAAGATTGAAGCATGCTATTTGATGTATAACTATTTTCTCAAACGTGATCGTCTTTGAGCTCAAACTCGAACAAGTTTGAGGTTCATCAGTTCAGAGTTAAACATAATTCATATAGGTTCCTTTGGTCATCAAGGTGCATCTTAGAAAAGTGATGTCTTTCTCTGCTTACAAATCCCAAAACAGGCTATTTGAGAAACAATATATTCAAAAAGGGATAAAATACGAAAATCTAGGGATCTAGACTTAATATAGCCATATTGAGGCTAGTGTAGGCACAAAGATATAATTAAATACTCATGATTAGCTCATAAATTTGGTGTTATAAGGTAGCATGTTCCTTCATTGATAAATAAGATTATGTCCTTGTAGAACTATTGAGTTCTTCATTGATAAATGATATTATAAATAATGAATATTATAAAACATGTATATATATATAATTCTAGAACTATTGAGTTTATGCATAATTAATTGTGGTTGTATATTATGTCCTTCATTGATAAATGATATTATAAACCATGGATATATAAACTTCCAAAACTATTGATTTGATGCATAATGAATTGTGGTTGGATCTTAGAGCAACATTATTTAAAATAGTTGAGAATGATATCTCATAAAACCATGGATATATATAGACTTCTAGAACTATTGATTTGATAGATGTGATCGTACCGACACTAATGCACTTTTTCCCATCAAAACTCCGCAATTAAGCGTGCTTGGGTGAGAGTAGTACTAGAATGGGTGACCTCTTGGTAAGTCATTGTGTTGCACCCCTTTTAAATTGCCGACAAGGAGTGGCTCAAGTGGTCAAGCACGATGTCCCCTAATAAAGGGACCCGAGTTTGAATCCTAATTGCCGCCTTGATTTACCACTCTCTCGGGCATTCGACCTATTCCACAGGCATGGGAGAGGAGGGGAGAAATCTTTCTCACTGAATCTCATATTCATTTGATGCATAATCAATTGTGGGCTGATATTAGACTTGATTCACTTATGAAATTGTCAACATAATTCATTTGAAAGAAAACCCTAACGACAACACCTCATATAGATGACATGCCTATTGTGTTTGTTCTTAGATCACATGTTCAAACTTGTTTTTGTATTAAGAAAGAAATGATTTTCGTGATAGAAAGAATAGTTATATGACATAAACCATGACAATTAGATCGTTGGGGTTGTAAATAGACAAGACAAGGTAGTGTAGATGATTATCACTACCCTTACTCATATCATAGTTTCGGATAGAGTGTAGTGTAATCAATTTTCTTCTACACTATATACCATATCCTTACCCATTCACCGATCAAGTGTAAATGTAGTATAAAAGGGAAACTAATTACATTACTCATTGTATATAATTAAATATTATATTTGGATACTTGTTCTATTGTGTGGTTCTACTTTGGGTGATATCAATATTGACAATAAAATAATGAGGATAATGTGTCGTGGAAACTGTTATTAATAATGATTTGGTTTCTACTCATGCTTATAAATACTACCAACATTTTAACAACAAAAAATGAGACTTATGCTTTATATATATTCTCATAAATAAGGAATACAAGAACAATATTCCAAAACACATGTTTTAAGTATGTTGTCATGTCATTATTGTACCTAGTGCTTTTTTCTATTGAAAGAAAGAGAATCGATGTGGTTCCTACCTCATGTATGTGCGATACACTTTTGGTCACGCTTTTATGGTTGGTGTGGAGTTAGTGTAGTCATGTTTTAGGTGTGAATGGTACCTGATACTTATTCATTTCCAACTTTCATAAGTAGTTGGTTAAAAAATATTGAATATGGAGATTTTATTATATGTTGGATAGTTAGTATCTAAATAATAGGACTATGAGTACCACATTAGTATCTCATTTTCTCATAGTAAATCAAGGATTATTTTTCCAATTCTAATGTATATATTGTTTGATAAAGTAATGTAATCCAATGGTAAAGGTTTGAAATGGGTGGGATAAACCTTTTTGTAATCCTATCCAATATAGAAATGGGAAAATGGGAGGACGGGGAGATTAGTAAAACATAGGAAATTTATTTAGCCATACCAACCTGAAAGAGTATAGATGATCAATAAACATGTAATACCCCACTACTTCCATACTTTTAATGCTGATAGGGAGGTAGAACATGAGGAGTATCTGCTTAAATTCAGGATGATTCTATGGAGAGATGGCACATCCTATGCTGACACCACATGTTTTACATACTACCTTGGCTAATGAAGGTAGTCATCCACCAACTTTATAGATGAGAAGATCTTGAGGCCACCAGATGGGAACCATACCTACATTGTGACACTTCTTCCTGATCAATACATTGCTACTATACTTGCTCTACTGATAGAGAAGTATTGGTGGATCATGTGGATGGAATGCAGGTAAAAGACAAAAATACTTCTAGAATCCGAATAATTCCTTTGAGCTACCACATCCACCTCATGGATTTCACATGTTCAAGGTGCCAACCCTTGTTCATATTCCTTCAACTGGACCTTATTCAATTTTCCAGGACCTCCTAGTTGGGCATCGATGATTTCTTCCCTTCCATCATGGATTCAGTGTTTTCTCAAGGATGAACACATTTCTAAACTTGGGGTGGAGGGTGGGTTGTACATACTCCTTTCTACCCACACCAATCTCTTTTATCTTCTTATTTAATAACAACATTTTTGGTTTTGCATGTATTTATTGCAATTAGTTTACTTATGTTGCATGCAACTTAAAATTAATTTTATTTCCGTTCATAGTTCTTGAAATGTTAGTTAAAGACATTATCTAGTCCTCCTAGATTAATTTTAATTGCATGTCTAATTTGAAAAATCAGTAATGTACTCCAAATTTATTGAAACATGTCATTTTGCAATAATAAATCTCAAAGGATAATGCTAGAACCTATCCAATAACTAATGATCCAAAATACCATCACTTCCTAGAAAATATGGCAACATATATGGGATTGAAAGGAATCAAATTGAAGTGTCTCTTAGTGATCAACATAAGCTTCTTGTGGAAATATCATTATTTTGCATTTTACTTGACATTATTAACTAGTTGTTGAAGTTTGTTCTAATGTCCTAAATTCTTGAAATGGGATGCACAAGTTGAGCCTTTTTCTACACTTCTTCTACCAAAAAAATTTCCCATCATCTTTCAAAAATAAATAAAAAACCAAAATAATGTGCCAAACTCAAAGTTTTGTGTGCCACACCTCTACATGTTCAATGCCCCTCCCTATCTTATAGAGGTGTATCACAATAAAAAGATGACAATATGCATGCCAAATTGAATAAAAGTGCAATCAATGTAATTGCAGCATAAAATAAAGCAATTCTTGGGTCAAATAGAGAAGACATGAAAAATTTCCCCTTTGCATACCCCTATTCACTCCAATTTCTTCCCATGGGGAAGAAATCATTCCAAAAATATCTCCCTTCACAGTTGAACCCAGTACTTGTTTTAATCTCATGGGAAGGTGTGGAACTTTCAAGACACTAATGATTTTGTGTTGTAATGCCCTTGATTTGGTGAATGTAAAGTTGATATAAGGAATTTGAAGCTATAGTTTTGTGATTCTAGGAGATCAAGTTTCTTTGCCATTATTGGTTGTAGGTAACTAAATGATGTTGTCAAAGAGAGGATGACATGTCAATAGTATTATTTGGAAGGCTGTTTTGATTCAAAACTTCCCCTTTTCTCACTCTGTCTTCATAATCCCTCATTTCTAGGGTTTTCGAGTTGAAAGGAAGAAGAATCGGGTGAATTGCTAGGGATTTGATATGAGATTGAGATTTTCAGGGATGAATTGTGTTTTTAAGGTGTTTTCACACCTTAGGGTGAGTGGGAACTTCCTTTAAATAGTATATTGCACAAAAATTGGTTAAATCATCCATAATCTTTAATTTCTTAGTATGCGACTACAAACCTTGAATTGTGTGTTTGATCTAAGTTGTTGCAAAATGATATGAAATAGATTCTTCCTCTATTTGGATGAATTTCAGATGATAAAATCATATTAGAAATGTATACAATACATCCTAATGAGAATTCCCTAAGTATTCGTAGAGGTTATAGGAGTAAACTGAAATATAGGGAATTTATCTATGACTGAAATTGTTGTATAATTAAATAGAGAAATTTTTTTATCTGGATTCCCTTGATTATGAATAATTTTTTATCTGAATTCATAGTACATATATGTCAAATACTATCTTGGATTTCATTTAAGGTGAATATTGTTTGTTTGATATCTCAGTAAAGAGGGTGAAACCCTAGATGCGAGGAAAGTTAGATATTTGCGAATAGATATCGTGAAATCTATTTGAACAGATTTTCTTGACATGATAGACTTTATTTATTCAATTTTATTATTGATGCATGTTATCTCAGTGAATGGCATGAAAACCCAAATTCAGCTCAGTTCCAAGGTTTCATACATATATTGATTTTATATGATTTGTTGATAGTAGTCTTTATTCAGTGAATGTTTATGTTGCATGGAATCCTTATGAGAGCCATGTGATAAGTGAATGGGGTAAATGAAACCCTAAGGATAGGATGTTCAACGAATCAAGTATTTTGATATCAATGTTCTCAGTATGAGATGTGGTGATGTTTAATAGTTCAGTTGTGGTAAATGTTATCAGATGGTCTATGAAATGAATGGTTTATAGAGCTAAACTAAGATATGTAATGTGATGATTGAATTGTGAATGTAAAGAGTGAATTAGAAATGTAGATGCCCTAAACACCGTAGATTCCCTATGAGAGGTCTGCACCGTAGGGATGAAATGACCTAACCCTGACAGTGTCCAGTATACGGGGGTCGGAATGTACTAATAGGTGGTACGGGGGACGAAGCCCTAGTGGAAGTCTCCTTAATATACATCATGTGGTGTCCAATATCAACCAGAGGTCCTGGTGGAACTAGAGTACCGAAAAGCCAATAGGTGGCTTGACTCTCCGCCTTTGTGCTCAAGTTAGAGTAGTCTAGTTTTTATGGCATAATAGGTGTGCCGAGTCTAGCGAGCCATTTTCCTATTATAGACCAACGACATAGTTAGGCTTAGCATTCCTGGGTGTGTCAGCTAAGTCTTGTACGGTGAGATCGTAGTTCGCTATGAGTCTTCATATGTAGAGTACACTGCATATGATCAAGGCATAAGCTAAAATATGTTCATATAGGTTTAAAGAGTTTCTAATAAGTAAGAAAGGCTAAGAAAGATTCGAGTACATTTTCCCAGCAATTAGTCTTTGTATGTTTCTGAATTATTAGTTCTCTTTGAAATTAATCAAGCATGCTCATATATTGATTTGCTCTTGTTGATATCTAGAGTATCCTGCCATATTTATGATTGTCAATGATCAATCTCTTTAAAGCTTACTGCTGTTATAATTGATATCAGTTGCTCAAAAGTATATTTGTAATTATATCAGTGCTTTAAACTATTTCTTTGAAGTATTCATTCACTAAGCGAGTAGGCTCACCCCTCTACTCACAATTTTTAGGGATATCACATGGACTTGAAGAAGGTCATTGCATCAGAGTAGATCTACCACAAGAGTTAAGTCTGAGTATAGTTAAGTTCAATCGGTCCTTGTCACTCTAGGTCCTTGTAAAGAAATAAGAAAGAGTTGTAAATGATGATGTATAACATTATTCCTCTTTTAGTAATATATGTGAATCAGCAAGTCTTATGTGCTTAAAAGTATGAGAAACATAATGAATGTTCATACATGCTTTTTTTTACTATTGAAATTAGATTAGAGAAATCGATGTTTAGATTCCCTTGTAAAGTTAGTTTATGTGGTTCAATACGAGAAAAAAAAGTTTGAAAAAGATGAAAAAGTTAAGGGTGATCTTTGTATTACATTAAATCCTCAATTTATGCCCTAATCTCATGATTAATGGTAATTGTAAGATTGGGGGTGTAACGAGGAGAGTGTGTTGGTGACTAGTACATTGATAGAAGGGGATGACTCCGTCTAGTATGCTATAAGACAGGATGACTAGAGTTCCTGATGGTCCATGTGGACTATCTACAGAGGTGGGAGACTTCAACTACTCAGGAGGACGCTTGTCAACCATAGGCCAGGTCAAGACCAGGAGTTGCATAGACACTGTTAGATAAATTTTTTGTTTCCGCTGCCTTCTCCCTCATAAAAAACCCAACAGTGGTATCAGAGCCACATCAATGCACTATGTTTTAGGATTAATCGATGTGATCATTTTTTTGGTTTTACCGTCTTTTATTTATTGCATACGATGTGAATATTTAAAGGAATGACCTAAATATCTAATTAATGCCACATGATCCTAAACTAATATATACATATATGATATGGTATATATATGCAAAAGATACACGTCGTTCAAAATGGTTTTGATGGTGGATGTGTAGCATGGTTATGGCCTATAAACCCCAATGTGTGCTTGGTTGGTTGTGGTTGTTTGCTCTCAGTCTGTGCACCGAGCCCTCTTCTTCTTTTCCTGATGTAACTCAAGATAACTCGAGACTTCTCTTCTACCTTTTCTCCTCCAGAATGTAACTCAAGGTTTCCCAAAGTTCATGTAAAAGTAGGATAGTTTCATTTCCTATTACATCGAAGACTGGTGGGCACCCAGACAAGTGGCTGGATGTGCGAGATGATCGACAAGAGTAGCCAACTGATCGGCTAATGGACCGAGGCGAATGGCTGATAGTGCAGCTGGTGGCCTGACGAGGAGCGAGACGACTTGACGAACTATCCGTATAGTGGAGCCAGACGATCGGTTGGAAACAACCAACCGACGGACCAGGAGGCAAGTCGATCTGTCATGTGACGAGCTGATCAAATCTGAAACGGCCTAAGCATAGGATCTTCATCAACAACAAGTTGCATGTGATGTAGACCTAGATGACCGTAATTCCTTGTGGCTCAAGGAATTACAATAGGATGGCCATAATCATCACGTTATCATTATTGCACATTTTCGTTGTGGGATATAGCATGTATATGATACGTACTATATATGTGGTGATTGGATACATATATGCATATATAAGCATATTAAAACCCCTCAACCAAATATCAAGTTTAAGATGCCTTCCAAAAGCAACACACATGAATATCTTGATTGACCAAGTGTGGGCATGCCCTAGCGTGGTGCACCATCTATCTCGTGGAAGTGTGATGGTGAATATGTGGGTCTTCCCTAGCTGGGTACATATTCATCGTGTTGGCATTTGGGTCAGACTTAACAAGGTGACCTTGATCGGATCAAGCACCTTGAGGCATAGAGATGGACATGGCAAGGAGTTGTGCATGACATATATCAAGAGTTTCATATGATGCAATTGGAAAAGGTTTCCTACCTAAAAGATTCTAGTTGTGGGTGACAACCCAAGATGGTCCACAGCTGAGAGGAAATCAAGATCTTGCTCACTAGAAGGTTGTACGCTGCAATCTTCTAAATTGATAGTGAGGGATATCAATTTCAACAAAATAGTGGGAGCGATAATTAATTAAAGGCCTAATTATATCGTCAAAATTTTCAAAACAATCAATTTAAGTCAAAAGGAGTTTTGGACTAAAATTGCATATTTCCTTTTTGTAGAACAAACGGCGGTCAACAATAATCACTTTTCATTGCGGTCGGTCCTTGTGAAAGACAAGCTGAATGGGACTAATTTCCACGACTGGTTTAGGACATTGAGAACTGTTCTCACTCAAGAGCGAAAACTCTTTGTCCTAAATATATTAGAACCAGATGAACTCACTCCCACCACACCAAAGGATGAAAGGGATGCTTAATTGAAGCATACTGAGGATGCCATTGATGTGAAGTACTTGATGTTGTATTCTCTGAACTATGAGTTGTAGAGACAACGTAAGAGATATGATGTCTCCAAGGCAATGTCCTAGTACATCATGACAGAAGGAGATCCAGTAGGCCCTCACACACTCAATATGATTGGGTATGTGGAGAACCTAACTCAACTTGGAATCTCTCTGAGCCAAGAGTTGGCTACTGATATGATACTGTAAACGTTGCGATAATCATATAATCAGTTCATGATGAATACAACATGAACAACTTTGACAAGCAACTGACAAAGTTGTTGGGCATGTTGAAGAAAGCTGAGGCACAAATCAAGAAAGACAAACCCAAATCTGTGATGTTGATCAGCAGAAAGTAGGGTAAGTATAAAGGCAAGGGCAAGGGCAAAGCAAAGAAGGGTTCTGATGCTAGCCAACAACCCAAGTCATCTTAAGTTCTCAAGGCCAAAGGAGGGGTGAACAAGGGAGGCAAATGTCACCATTGTCGAGAGCCATTTAATTGGAGGAGAAATTGACCTCTCTATCTGGATGAACAAAAGAAGAAGAAGGAGGGGATGGAAGTCTCCACCTCAGGTATCATGAAATAAACTTGAAACACTTCTTTAATATGAGGTATATGATACCAAGATATAAATCTGAGATATATGATATGCAGGATCTGAAAAGAAGTGATGGCCTTTATGAAAGGACCAAGAAGAGCACTCATCATTAGAGCAAGTGTTGCTGCCATAGATAGGAGTACCTTTCAGTTTATTTCAGCCCAAAGGGCATGTAATAGAGTTATGAACTACTATTTCATTTTTCCAATAAATAGAAACACTTTATTTTTGCATCTTGTAATGACAAGGATGTCTATCAATAAAGTTGATGTTGCAATTTAAAGATATGATCTTTTGTGGAAATGACCTATTTATCTTGTGGTACTTGGTATGCATAAGATAAAATGATACCTAAAAGTTATTGATGACTCAAACAATTAATTAGCATTATCATGAGAAATTCATTTCTAGCTTCCATGTTGATGGATAGGCCAGACTCTTTTGTTGTGAACCATTAAGAGATATGAATATCTTGGGTATGATAACAAGTCAATCTTCTCTAGATGTAGTGGGAGAATTACTATTCTATTAGGTATAATACATATTGATG
This sequence comes from Alisma plantago-aquatica, assembly GCA_963693085.1. Classification (NCBI taxonomy): domain Eukaryota; kingdom Viridiplantae; phylum Streptophyta; class Magnoliopsida; order Alismatales; family Alismataceae; genus Alisma; species Alisma plantago-aquatica. The sequence continues at coordinate 728,356,565 of OY856411.1, read as the reverse complement.
TATATACATGCGTATTGGAATGAATGCTAATGCTTCAGATGGTGTTTAGTAAAATACCAATATGAATATCTTGAAGTGTTCAAGAATATCATAAATGAAGTACAAACTTGGTAAAAGTATTAACTCTTTGATGTAATCAATGAATGGGATACTTAAACCAAATGTTTGAGGACCTTGTGAGTAATTATGATAGTGTATCATAGAGTTCTCATGATTAAGGCATAGGGATGTCTAAGTAGGAATCATACTCTAAAGAGTTAGAGCATGATCATCAAATAACTAACCTTCTAGAATTCGTCTAAAGAACATGCTTTACACTAAATAAAGGAGATTAAGAATCACAAGTGTTGTGGGTTCTCAAATTCCCTATTTAACAGATACACCTCATATATCTAGGTGACGAATTGGTCATATGATGAGCCAATAATCTAGATGATGTTGAGGGACCAAATTTTGAGTCATGGCTTGAGACCATAAGATTTTGAGTCATGTCTTGGGTCATGTCTTGAGCTCATGATTAAGCCATAGGGATGTCTAAGAAGGAATCATACTCTAAAGAGTTAGAGCATGATCATAAAACAACTAACCTTCTAGAATTCTTCTAAAGAACATGCTTTACACTAAATAAAGGAGATTAAGAATCACAAGTGTTGTGGGTTCTCAAATTCCTTATGTAACAGATACACCTCATATATCTAGGTGATGAATTGGTCATATGATGAGCCAATAATATAGATGATGTTGAGGGACCAGATTTTGAGTCATGGCTTGAGACCATAAGATCCAAAATGACTTCCATGTTAACCAATTAAGGTATGACCTTATGGTAGCACTTTATTGGAATAAAACCCATAAGTGCAATTGGGTCTTAAGAGTTAAGACTAACATGGATGACATTTAGAGAAAGGATCATGCTAGATGTTGGAACTTGAAAGACTATGAAATTTGGCATATGGATATTAAAACTGCATTCCTGGCAGGAATAATATAAGGATGTGTATGTGACACAACCTGAAGGGTTTTATGAATCCAATAATGCAAATGCAGTCTATAAGTTACAAGGGATTAATCAATATGATTTATTAAATACAAGCAACTTAGAACTGGAAGTCTTTACCATGATTATATAGTCAAAAGGTTTGACTGATATATCAAAATAAAGAAGGGATCTATGATTACAAAGATTTAGTGGGAGCACATTCCACATGATGATGAGGAATGAAATGTTCTAAAATGGAAACTGGTGTGGAAATACCTTCTTTAAGGGAAGACATAGAAATGACCTATGTGATAGGAATAGAGATCTATAGAGTTGGTTCTCTAAATCCTCTTGACCTGGTAAAGAGAGAGCATACATTGGCAATCTGTACTGAAGGGTTCAGTATGCACAGATTCAGTGGGAGAAAACTTGTCCATGTTACATGGAGTTAGTAACTCAGACGCCAAGTGTCCCAAATTCTTATGAAGAATAGCAACACATAGATAGATACAGATCTATCATGTATGTAATCATCCCATTATATTGTATGTATTGGACATGACAAAAAGATATGCATTCATCATCTTGTATGTATTGGACATGACAATATGATATGCTCATCCTGTTAACTCGTGTGACGAGTGGATGTCTGTCTACTTCCAGTGAGGGTCACTGGAATACCATGAAGAACTTTTTTGGTACTAATGAAGTACTAGTTCTGTGGTAATATAAGGAAGAGTTGGGTGTAAAGAGTTATACTGATGCAAGCTTCCGAAATGGCAAAAAATGATCGCAAAATATAAAATATAAAAGTGAATATGAGTTGATAAATGGAAATGTTCCGATTCAAAATCTATTTAATTCTAAAAGGGAATGTCGAGTATCCTTGTGTTATGAACAACAGAGGATACTATATGAATCTAGAAGTTCATAGAGATGAAATTTCCAACCATTGATGACAAGTAGTAATACTGAGTTAAATAATGGAGCTAAGTGTTGGGCAAGGAATATCAGATTGCATATTAAAACAACTCCATCTCATACGATATGTCGTATAGTGAAGAGATGTGAAACATGCAATATAAAGACTAAACAAAGTGTTGCTAACTCAGTGCATTAGCACTGGAGTAGTAGAAACATGTGGGACATGGTTAGAGGTCACTAAGAATATGATTCAAAGGTGATTGGCTCGTAGTGCAAGTGGGAGTCTATTGGTATGCATTCCCTGAGAGACAATCATAGTATGATTGGATTGGGATACATTATGATTGATTTGATAAATATCAAAGGCAAGCTTCCAATTTATTCTGGTTCAATCAGTTATGAGATAATGATAGAATAGAATGAATGTCTAGAGAATGACAGTACTTAATGATGTATGTCTTTAGGTTGAGGACCTGAAGAGTGATATCATACGGATGCTAAGAGTTTGTACATTCTTGTTTTGTCCCTAGTCGGATGTCATTGTGGACGGTTGATAGACAACAATGACACATCAAGACTAGAGTGTGTGTTGGTTGATGATAGAGTCTCATTAGTCATGATATATGATATCAAACCAAGTACATAGATACATGTTATAGAACAGTGTATCGAACATACCCACCGTGAGAGTGACACATGGAACCATGACATGGTAGTCACAGTTAGCTCTCACAGTGATGGTGGTAATTGTGATTCTTAGACCTAAAATCACTACACTCATCACATGTCGTTGGGTACACTTTAACATCATCAAACACAATCCTGAAACATGGATTGTTATAAAGGTGATGATTGGGTGACTTTGACACATGTGGTTTTGACTGCGAGTGATAGATATGGGATTTGTCCCTCCTAAGGGAGTATGATGTCCATGGTCACTTGATAAGCGAGACTAAGAAAGGTATGTGCATGCACGTGGGAGTCAATATGTGATATTGATGGCACACATATCTCAGACAGTATGCTTTGGATCAAGGAACATGAATGAACGTTAAAAGGATGACAACTCCATGCCTTGAGTTCATTCAGGATATCAGAGACAAAGGAATTATACATTCACTGGAACACCAATCACAAATTATAGGATTGAAAGTTGTTCTCCAACTTTCCCTTTCACTTGGGTAGCACTGATGTGTGACTAGGCACCACTCTTTGCTTGTAATGTCATAAGCTAGTTATGGACATTCACTGCCAATGTGAAATGGGACCAATAGGGTCACACACAAAGGATTTACTAGAAGAGGAGTTTATCCATGAATGATATTTGGATTGATTACTAAAGGTGTTTATGTACTCAATCAAACATTCAATCAATAGACTTGACTCAGAATCATTAAGTTCAAGTGTTGAACTAACTGATTTGACTGTCAGATTGATTGAGAACTGCATTGACTGTGTTCTGCACAATCTGGACCAACAACCGATCAGTTCACTGGGTGAATTGATTGGCTCATGGCCAGTGAGATGACTGGTTCACTCTGGTGAACTGATCAGTTCATGTGTCCAAACGAGCAGTGTTGGGTTGTCCTTATTTGTGAGAAAAAAATTTCATTTCACTTGTACAATTGGATTAGGACAAGAATTGATTTTAGTATTAATTAGAAATGAAAGAGGAAAGTCAATTAGAGGCAAGTCTGGGATGCGAACTGACCCGGCTCACACTCCCAACCGACCGGTTTGTTTGTGAAACGACTGGTTTGGCTACCGCAGTGCAATCAGTTCATGGAAATTCTAGACCCTTTTACTCCCACTTTAGTCATGCATTACCCATGTCTAAGAACCCTGACCCCTCCTATATATAGAGGGGTACTGGGGCTTCTCAGATAGCACAACTGAGAACAACAATGCTATAAAGTTGTCCTCTCTGGTTGTGGTAACCGAGAGAGCCCAAGAAAGTGCTACCTGACTAGGGAGGCACAATAAGGGAAAGACAATTATAGGATGACAACTAGTTGTGGGAGAGTGTGTCAGTGACTAGTACACCGAAAGAAGTGGGTGACTCCTTCTAGTATCCTATAGGATAGGATGACTAGAGTTCACGATGGTCCGTGTGGACTATCTATAGAGGCGGGAGACTTCTGCCTGCTCAAGAGGATGATTGTCAACCACAATCTAGGTCAAGACCAGGAGTTGCACAGACACCGTCGAAGACACGGTGGTTGAAGATCGCACTAGCTATGAGGTATTGTCTCTGTGCAAGCCTCAGGACCAGGTACTCTTCGCCAAAACCATCCTTCCTATTTCACATTCGTTGATACGATCTGTGGTTATGGTTTTGTGGTGAGAGAAATTTTTTGTTTCGGCTGCCTTCTCCCTCACCTAAAACCCAACACATAAAGAATCCCAAAACAGGCTACATAGCTATGTAGGAGGTCAACTAGGCTTATATAAGCATAATGAAACCAAAGAAATATGATAATGCATTGTTTGTATAAGAACAAATGAGAATAGTAGAAGAAAGAGAAAGATGAAGTGATTACCCCATGGAGGAGAGGTGGGTACTCCTTTGAGTCCTCCTACTAGATATTTTGGCATCCTTTTTCTTCTTCTTCCTTAAGTTCACCCCAAACAACAAAATGGTGTATGGAAATGGGTATATATATGGATGGAGGGTGTAGAAGAGGTTTTGTACAGACTGAGACTACTACAAGAGAGGAGCAAATCGAATTTGTTCATAGATTTAGAAAAAACCTGACCAGTTATGATCATGAGTGAATATGAGCATATGTAGGTGGGAATGTGTCTAGGATGAAATTCTTATCCCTCCACACCTAGGATATCTAAGAAAGAGGTTTGATGAACCAAAAAAATAGAACCCTTTCCGTGGTGGTTATGGAGAGACATATATGGCAATAGGTGGGCAACACTACGGTTTATGTGGGTTTGTCTTGAAATCAGTTATGAAAGTGCTTGGATTTGAGTGAACTAGATCGATCAATGGTTGAGGTGTTTCATAAATTAGAAAACTTCATCAATCTAGACACAGGATGATGAAGGTCCAACTTGAACTAGATCGTGAATCAAATTGGATTCGAGCAAGCTTGACCATGCTCATGTCATCAATCTTTCGCTTGTCATTTGTTGTGGTTGATGACATTCCATCAACTTTCTATCATTGATATACATTCATGTAGAAATTTAATGATAAAATTCCATTAGTAGAAGTTTATCATTAAAGTTAGTAGTTGATGAGGTTGCTAAGCGAATTAGTGTCCAACCATTGAAATAAAGTTGAAGGTGGGAATCCGACTATATTCGATCCAAGGTTGTTCAAATTCTCTCCAACATTTTTTTTGAAAAACATGCTTTGTGAAGGTCCACTCGCTCAAATTTGATAATTACAACTACCCAATTTTGAGCCAGAAAGTCACACTATAGATACTAGAGTTAGCTTTCTGAGTTTGTGTTGGGGTGGAGCAAAGTTCTTGTAAAAGCCTAGGATTGAAGGATGTTGTTTGATGGATAACTCTTTTCTCAAATGTGATCGGGTTTGAAATCAAAATCGATCAAGTTTGAGCTTCACCAAGTCATATTTTAGCATAATTCATATAGGTTTGTTTGGTCATTAAGGCACAACTTAGGGAAGTTACGTCCTTCTCTGTTCTATTCCTACAAATCCCAAAATAGGCTACTTGAGTAAATATATCTTTGAAAAGGGATAAATTACAAAAATCTAGGCGTCGAAACTTATTTTCCATATTGAGGCTAGTGTAGGAACAAAACCATAGTTTAATACTCAATAGTAGCACATAAGGTTGGGTGTTATTAGGTAGTATATCCCTTCACTGAGAAATGATATTATGTCATTATAAAGGTTTGATGCTTGCATCATCACGGAGAAAGATGAAAAGTCAAACGTACTAATAACATAGTTGAGAATGATATCCCATAAAAGCATGGATAAATATAGGAGTATAACACTATCAAGTTGATGCATAGTCAACTGTGGTTGGATATTAGACTTGATTCACTCGAGAAATTCTCAATAGAATGTAGTTGAAAGAAAACCCTAAAGAGCACACCTCATAAAAATGACATCCATGGTGTATTTGTTCTTTGTTCACATATCCAAACTTGTTTTGGTATTAATGAATAAATGAATGCCATGGTAGAGAGAATAAATGTATGAGATAAACCATGACAATGTGATTGTGGGACTGTAAATAGCCAAGATATGGTCGGGTAACTGACGAACCATATCTAGGCTCTTAGTTAGACTTGTATAATAAAAATTAGACAAAACCCAACCAAACACATTTTACGGATCCTTTTTTGGAGACAACATGAGGTGCTAAGGATTTTGCACCAGACTGTACACATTTTCGGAGACCACACTAGGTGCCAAATGGTTTTGCACCAAGATGTTTCAAACCAAATGCATAATTTGTCTTCCCTTTTGGAGAACACACTAGGAATCAAAGGGTTTCACAAATAGAGGCTCAATCAAAACCACATACATTTACATTATCTTTTTAGAAAAGAACACTTGGGTGCCATACCCTTCTGTGCCTGCAAGTGCCAATGACACAAAAACCACATTAGCCTTGGGAAATATGAAATGAGACAACATGGCACCCCCCATGATTATCCATAGAGATAGTGGGCACCGATTTTGATATGATAGATGAGGAAAACATTCAAGAGCCCTAAGAAAAGAGGATTGGAAGAAAAAAGTGGTGCCACTAGAGAGAACTAAGTTAGTCATATATATATATATATATATATATATATATATATATATATATATATATATATATATATATATATATATATATACGTGTGTGAAACTTCTTGACACTCAGAACTACCAAACTAATTGGCACAGAGAAGGGAAAAAGAAATTGGTGTTAGACCGATGTCTGCATTTTGCCTTTCTCTAATGTTAGTGACTTCCCGAAGTCATCTTAGCATGATGCAAATCCAGTTGTCACCTAGAATTGTGAAACCTTTTCAAATGTGAAATACAAAGCAAGTTGAGATCAACCTCAAATCATTTTCTTCCTCATTATTTACATACCGGTCATTTTATGAACCCCCCACAATACTCTTTGGGTAGGACGATTAGCATATTGGTCTTTAACCCTTTCCCGAATCATAAATGAGTGTGCCAAATTCAGATTCTCATACACCTTCATTATACATGCATGAGTCACTTTTTTGTTTTGTAGGTTTTTCCCAACTTAAAGTTAGTGATGACTTCAAATCACCCTCCCATTTGACTTCTAATGAAAACACCTGGAAAAGAAACATATCATGGGCTTCATTTCCCCTGGAGCATATGAACATGTAGTTTATTAACTATTTAGTCTAGTTAATAGATAGTATGATCTGGAAAGCCTCTCATTTAGTATCCAAATGATTGATCTCATTAGATGATTTCATGCTAGCTAGTTTGTTGGATACTCCCTCTATCCATTCATCTGGATGTTAGATTAACCCTGGCATTTAGCTAGTTGTTTGGGTAGTCATATTATCCATTCATCTAATGTCTATTTAATAGACTATACCCTCAATCCCATGGTGTAGGGTGCCTGACATCCTATTATAGTTGTAATTGACTATCTAGATATATTATTAACCAATCCAAATTCATAACTTTAACAATTGGAACATTTCCAATCACATCCAAGATTATACCGCTCTCCCTCATCATCCTATGCGTGTGACTCTATAGGTTCCATATTATGTTGGTAATGATGTTTATAATAAAATGTGACTTTACATGCAATGAGCGGTATCTATAAATACATAATTTTCAACCAAAAAATTGGATAAGTTGGAAAAAAGATTAACCCTTGTGGTCTCCAATGTAACTGTGACTATATAATGGCTTCACATATAGCCTTCATATTGGACCCGAGCCATGGAATCATTATTGATGTTAACATTCAATATATATTTCTTAATCTGAAATAAACTACAAAGGACAAGCTCAATGTCTAATATTTACTCACATGACCATGGACATGCACTTCATAGTTTCATTCCTCGAGTTACATGGATATCAATCCAATAATAAGAGCAAAATCCATATATTTTACTCACAATACCCACTTGCGTTATAATGCACTCAATCACTGATTCTATTAAAAACACTATTTTCACATTGAGTGCTCAAGTTCACTTAACAACATGTCATCATTGTAATGACTTCAAATTTAGAGATCACAACCACTATTTTCACATAGAGACATGATTCTGACTTCCATTTCAGGGATCACATGTATAATTCTCAATGTGGGTTTGTCTAGTACACCTATTCTCTAGCAAGTACCTATATGTCTGACTTGCTATCAAATATCATAAGTAATGTGACTTAATCATCAATCATCATACACAACAAGGATTAATACTCTTAGCATATTCATGGTCTTATTTTCATACCCTCAAACCAAAATCAGATATCATTGAGTCGGGCATGAAATGGATGCTATTTTGTTTAATTTTTATATCAAACTTAAACAAATATAGCAATGGAGTTGTATTTAATAGTAATAAAATTTATTGTAACATCCCTGACCTGGGTTATGTGTTAACCCTAGATGTTTTGCTTAAGTAAGTTAATTATATGCTTGCTTATGTCTTGTAAAAAGTAATTATGGTTCATGAGGAACTTATGTTTCAATTCTAGTCCTTTTGAATAATGTTGAAATAATGTTTTACTTACTTTGGACTAAAGTGCAAATTACCCAAGTTGAGGGGTTAAATTGCAAATTGTGCATGGAAAAATGTTCCTTTAGTGTTGAAGCATCATAAGAGTGAGAATGATGTAGAGGTATGGCTCCTACAATCCTAAATAAAAAGAAAGATCTTATTGAGCAATGTTTGTGCATTAAAACCTAGTTTTGGTGTAATGTGCAATTTACCCAAAACCTAGGGTTCAATATGCAGAATGTCACTGCGAGAGGGTCCCTAATTATTCTTGACATCATGTAGAGGCAAGAAAATTAGAGGGGAACCTCATTTGAATCACTTTGGAGGAGAGAGAATCTTGATATTAAAATAATCAAGATTTAAGCATAATTGGAACTTTACTTCAATTTAATGCAAAAATAAATATATTAATTGAAGAGCTCTTCAACCAAAAGGTGAGGGATGATTTTTGCAAAAGTTTGGACGAGCTTTTTCCTTGCAAAGGCACGAGAATATCTTGAGTGAGTGGAGAGCCCACTCACATTAAGTTAATGAAAAGTAGTATCCACTAAAAATGGGATATTAGTATAATATGATTAAGGTGCTTAATTTGCTTTTCTTTTAAGTTGATGATAATGAAAGGGAATTAAAGGCAAGGGAAGGTTCCTTCGTGCACAAGGGAAATAGGGGAGTGTGTGGTACGATTTGGAGAGTTGAAGGATTTCTTTCAACTTTCTCTCTCCTAGAAATTCCTTTATATATACTCTCTTTTCCACTCAACCAAGGATCTTTTTTTTCAGATTTTCTTTCTTGCTTGCCTTGGACGAGCTCAAGAGGACTAAGGAGAAGTAGGAGGATGAGTTCCAACCTGTATGTAAGCTTCTTGATCACTTTCAAACATGATTTCATGGTGGAAATTGAAAATAAATGATGGATTTCTTCTTTTCTTCCATCAATCTTCTTTTCTAGCCAATCCATTTCACTCAAAATCTTGAAGAACGAACCTTGTAAAAGTGAGAAAGCTTCTTCCACCATTAGGGACGTGAAGTTAGAGCTTTGAAGCTTCATTGAAGGTGGGTTATATAACTTGAAACCTTGAATATTATTATTGACTTCATATCTTTAACCATTGTTGAAGTTTTCTCTATCCTCCAAATTTATTTGATTGATTGATGAAATTACCATGGAAATCACAGAAAGATTCGTGGGTTTAGAGCTTGATGATTATGACATCATTATAAGCACACACCTCCACAAATATCATTTGCAAACAGTTTCATGAACTTGAGGCCAAACAGTCTCAAGATCGTGAGACCGTTTGGAGCTTAACTAATGATGTGATGGATGATGATCCAATGGATTGAATTGAATTGGTTTCAACAAGGTTCAATATTGAAGGTCCATCCATTATCAACCCTGGATCGGGTCATTAGTGAAACCCTAATTGAATTCCATAAGTTTTCCTTGTTTGGCTTGGGTCAAACGGTCTCAAGACCGTTTGACACCAAACGGTCTCAAGACCGTTTGGGGACAAATGACCTCAAGACCGTTTGAGGTTAGGTCATGCCCAATTTGAAAGGTGGTCCAATAATTTCAAAGCAATTGGTTCCACAATGACCAATATTGAAGGTTCATCGATTTCAAACTCTAATCCAATTGGGTTCAAAACCCTAATTGATGATCAATAGAAAGTTGAATCAATTGAAGGATGACTCATTAGCTCAATTCAAGTATGGTGCATAGGTTCAATTAATGAGTGGTTACATGGATTCAATTGATGAGGGAATTAATCTTGGAAACTCTAAATCAATTTGAGTGGTTGAGACCATTTTTGGTCCAATCGATTTTGAGGAGGTTTGGACCAAACAGTCTCAAGACCGTTTGAGTCCAAATGGTCTCAAGAACATTTGGGACCAAACGGTCTCAATACCGTTTGGGACCAAACGGTCTCAATACCGTTTGGGACCAAACAATCCCAAACCAAATGAGACTCAAACGATCTCAAGTATCTTTGCACTAAACGGTTTCAAGTACCAACTTTTCTAAATAGTTTCAAACCGTTTGAACTTAATTAACTAAGACCGTTTGAAGGTCTAAACATTCTTAGACCGTTTGAGGGTCAATCTATCAAGACCATTTGGGGTCTAGATGGTCAAGACCGTTTGGGGTCTAGGTGGCCAAAACTGTTTGAAGAGTAATTAACCAAAACTATTTGAATACCCAAATTGATTAAAGGTCAAGTAATTATGTGATTCTTAATTATGTAAATCAAGGGTGATTGTGCTAGTTGTAACCTTAATGAGTTAGGGTAATTAGTACCCTTGAAAGGGCTAATCTTTGGAGATTATGAAAGAGAAATCTTAACACACTACACTAACCCTAACTGGGTGTATTGAAATAAAGAAATTGAATTGACCTAATTAAGTCAACTTTGAGGTACTCAACATTCCAGAGAGGATGAGAGAGAAAGTAGTGCTTTTATGCAAATAAAAACTTCAATTCCTTCATTATGAGTAAAATATGTAATTAGGGATTGATCCATGATGATGAGATCATGAAACCCTAATTAAGAAGATTAGTGAGTCTTAAATCTAATTCAGGGTAATTTGATGATAAAATCCTAATTTGATGTGAATAGTGCATCTTAACCCTAAATTGGGTAATGGGATATGAGAAATCCTAATCTAAAGCGAATAGTAAAACGTAACCCTAATACAGGGTGAAGGCATGTGAAACCCTAATTCTGGGTTATATTATATGAAACCCTAATTTTGGGTAGTATGATGATTAATCATAACCGTAATTCTGGGCAATGGGATGAATATCCCTAAATGACATGAAAAGGGAAACCCTAACCCTAATAAGGGATTAGTGGTGTTAAATTGCATGGTGTTGATATGTAATTGATATAACTGTTATCATAAGTACTAACCATGCATGTATCATGAGATGATGAGCATAGCCAGGTATGAGCTATGATGTCTTATTATTGAGAATGTTAATGGGCTTTGTGAGCCATGATATGCTTTATTGCTCAGTAAAAAGTAATAAGAGTTGAAATAGGCTTGGTAAGCCATATGATATGTTTGTGTAACAAGTATCATGATCACCTTGGTTAGATGACCTGAAGATATTAGTTACTTAATAAGTGGTAACAAGTGTTCTATGATGAACTAAGGGTTGAATACCATATTCCATAATTATGATGATAAGTTGTTAAAAAATGAGATTGCATCTGATAAGATGAGGGATTGAGATCCCAATACTTTATTAAAGATCTGGACAATATTTGATGAAAGCATTCCACATTCTTTATAACAATGGTTATATTAAATTATGTTTGGAAACCTGATTGATGCTAAAAAGAATATGGTATTGTACTTAATTAATCAAGTGAAATCTTATCATGTAGAGCCCTGACCATAGATCCATCATCGTCAAAAGTTTGGTGATGGTGAAACAGGTTTTCCCAAGGGATCTCCTAGAGTGCATACTGTTGAGTATGTAGGGGTAATGGGCATGGATACCTTACGCCCTAATGTGGGATTGATGGTAGATAAACATTAAATCTCTCAATCTTTCATTATATGTGCTGGGATGGATGTATCATGAATCTCCCAATAATGTTAATGTCGGAATCAAGGTGAGATAAACATGAAATATCCCGATTTTTGAAGAGAGTGTAGCCACCACTGTAACTCTATAGTGAAGTGCCAGTATACCCTGAAAAGCTATATGTAGCAGAGACACGAGATGTCCTGCATATTGAGCCCACACTGACTAGGAGGAGATGACATCATGGAGTCTGACTCTTCCATTGATCTTATGTGGTACTGATTTTGACTTCACAATGGTCGGTTGGAGTATGAACGATATATCTTCATCTCCTCAGGGCTTAAGTTTAATTGTAAAATGTAATCAGCCGTGTAGTATATTTGCTTAAGGTTGATATACGAGAATCATTGATTGATGTTACATTGCTTAAACATATCCTAGATGGATAGTTTTTACGCATGTTCTTCATATTCCTTATTGAATAAGTATTATGTTGTTTAGTCAAGATATAGCTGAAAAGCTTTATTGACCTAATTTGATTAGTATTTAATCTAGCTGCTGTTCAATATATAATTCCTCTGCTCAGTCTTATACTGTTGTTTATTTCACCATAATAATGTTCTTAGTAGAGAGTTATATCTCTCGCTGGGAAAATTTACAATTGTCTCACCTCCGTGGGATCCAACTTTAATTTTAGGTGGACGCAGACGAGGAGGCAGGAATCCTTCAGTAGGTGAAGAATAGAAACAACAACAGTAGAAGAGAACGACAGTGACATCTCAGGTGGAGACACTGGTTGTGAAGTCTTGTATATATGTAGATAGAGTCCTATGTGTCGTCTCTGTACTCTCAGGTCCTTGGAGTCGGTAGTTGGTTTTAAATAAATGATCTGAGATTTTGGCATAATGCCTTAAAGTTTTTATGTTGCTTATGTATAGTTCAACAAAGAAACTGTTAATGTAATTTGAGATGACATGGTATAAGACATGTATATGTGAACTAATATGTAATTAAAGTACTTTTGTCTTTTATGAAAGAGTTTTCCCTTGATTGAATTCTCTTTGTAAAAGGTTTTAATTTTTAGTGATTTTCAGTAATCCGCTGCTAAGTAATCGCTTCCGCTTAGTGAATCACGTTTTGTTCGCCACAATTAGTGGTATCAGAGTTCTAGGTTCGCTGAGTCTATAGAGACAAAGGATTAAGGTTGTTGAGTCTGTTCTAGTGTCTTGCAGTTATCCAATAGTGGCTTCTGCTCTTATAGGAGAAGAAGATACTAAAGATGTCTGGATCACATGACGAACATGCTGCGGAAAGAAGCGTTGCTGCACCAGGAGGGGGGTGCAAGGGACCAGCCCAGAGAGGAGCCGGTACCTGAACATCCCTAGATTGCCCCAGCTGTAATAGAAAACCCAGCCCTTCATACTCTATTTGGGCAATTCCTGACGACCATGATGCACATGGCAGATAGAATTCCACCACCTGCACCGAGGGCACCATCCCATTATGATGGATATGAAACCGACAAGACCTTTGAGAGAGTACGCCAGGTTGGATCCATAGATTATGCTGGTATAGCTGACCCAGCAGATGCAGACTTATGGCTGACGGAGCTGGAGAAGGCTTTCATGATCCTTGACATTCCTGAAGATGAGAAGGTGAGACATACTGTATACCTCCTCAAGGGGAGTGCTGGCCACTGGTGGACTATTGAAGAAGGTAAGAGGCCAGGCGTAGTAATCGGATGGGAAGAATTCCGGCGAGAATTTGTCATTAGATACTTCCCTAAGACATTTCTAGATGAGAAGATCCCTCAATTTGAGAGGATTAGGCAGGGTCAGATGAACATTAGCGAATATGAGGCTAAGTTCATGGAGATTTTGCAGTTTTGTCCACATATGGCAGCCAATGATGAGGAGAGAATCAGGCGTTTTGAGAAAGGATTGAACACTGATTTGACTACTCTCGCATTTGCTTTGGAGAATAGGGAGAGGTTTTCCACTTTTGTGGAGTCTGTGAGGAGGATAGAAAGGTATGTGATTGAAAAGTGATAGACCAGTAACAAGAAGATGTTTACCCAATACCAGGGATAGAGGTTTGAGGGTTTCAAAAAGCCAAGGTTTTCTGCACCACCACCAAGATTTAATCCCCAGACGTAATGGACATCAAGTAGGGGTAAGAGCCATAGTTTTGCTCCAACTAGAGCCCAAAGTTCAGCTTCAATGTCAGTAACAGGACCATCCAAGCCACAGTGGGAGAGTAAAAGTTGTTTCAAATGCGGGAAGATGGGGCATTTGATGAAGGATTATCCAGTTGGGAATACAGTGGTGACTCAACCTCTGAAACAGAGTCAACAAGGCTCTCAGAGGAGATAGTTTTCTAGTGGCACTCGAGGACGAGGACAAGCATCACAAGTTGTATCATCGACACCCAATAACCGAGCATAGGGTCAACCACAGGCAATAGCGAGGTTCTATGCAATAAACCTGCCTGAAGTAGTTGTCAATCCCAGAGTTGTGACAGGTCAGATGGAACTGTTTCATTCTGATATGTCTTCTTTCTGCTTCATATCTATTTTGATTGATCTGAGTGCTACACATTCCTTTATCACTCAATAAGTGATTCTTGACTACAATATGATAGTTGGTCATAGGGCAGAGAGTTTGAAGTTAGAAACTCCTTTGATGGGATATGCAGTGTTGCGGGAGGTGTGTTCTCCATGTACTCTTTCTTTTTTTGAACATCGCATTCAAGTGGATCTTATACCACTTGAGATGCAGGGTTTTGATATAATCCTTGGGATGGACACCTTAGAGAAGTATAAGGTTGTCTTAGATTGCAGTTCCAAACAAGTTGTGTTCACAGATGATGATGACACATGGATCTTTTAGGGAGATAGAAAGATTCTTCCAACATGTCTTGTATCAGCTATGGCAGCTGAGAAGCTGGTGAGGCAAGGATGCTTTGCATTCTTGGCACATGTAGTGGATACCACAATGGAGAGCCCGAATCCTTCTAAAGTTCTGATAGTTAGGGAGTTTGAAGATGTGTTTCCCGAGGAACTTACAGGTGTTCCGCCACCCTAAGAGATTGATTTTGAGATTAATCTAATTCCAGGAACACAACCAATAGCACAAACACCATATAGAATGGCACATGCTGAGATGGCAGAGCTCAAGAAACAACTACAGGAGTTGCTTGAGAAGGGTTTTATCCGACTAAGTACTTCACCATGGGGTGCTCCGGTTCTCTTTGTTAAAAAGAAGGATGGGTCCATGCGGTTATGCATTGACTACAGACAGTTAAATAAAGTAACTATAAAGAACAAGTATCCTTTGCCAAGGATAGATGACCTGTTTGATCAGTTGTGTGGTACAACTATCTTTTCTAAGATAGATTTGAGATCAGGATACCATCAGTTACGTATCAAGGAGGGTGACATACCTAAGTCTGCCTTTAGGACAAGGTATGGTCACTATGAGTTCATAGTTATGTCATTTGGACTAACTAATGCACCAACTGCATTCATGGAACTCATGAATATAATCTTTCAACCTTTTCTTGATCAGTTCATTGTAGTCTTCATAGATGACATCTTGATCTACAGTAGAGATGCTCAACAGCATGAGCATCACCTTTGTCAGGCTTTAGCTTCGCTAAGAAAGCATAAGTTGTATGCTAAGTTTAGCAAATGTGAATTCTGGCTACCAGAAGTTTCTTTTCTAGGACACGTAATATCTACCTCATGTATTCATGTTGATCCTAAGAAGGTAGAATCTATCCTACAATGGGAACAACCAAAGACACCGATGGAAATATGCAGTTTCCTAGGATTGGCAGGCTACTACAGGCGGTTCATCAAGAACTTCAGATCTATAGCTTTACCCTTAACCAAGTTGACCAGGAAGGAGGTTCCTTTTGTCTGGAATGACAAGTGCCAACATTCTTTTCAGATGTTGAAAGAAAGGTTGACAAGTGCACCTGTGCTGGTGTTACCAGAGCAAGGGAAGGGGTACATAGTTTTCTGTGATGCATCTAAGAACGGACTAGGATGTGTGTTGATGTAGGATAATCAAGTGATTTCTTTTACCTCTCGAAAGCTTAAGAAACACGAGGAAAATTATCCAACACATGATCTAGATCTAGCTGTTGTAGTCCATGCTTTGAAGATCTGGAGACATTATCTTTATGGAGAAACATTCCAGATTTTCACAGACCATAAGAATCTAAAATATATCTTCTCACAACATGAGTTGAATATGAGACAATGCCGCTGGATGGAGTTAATAAAGGACTACGATTGTACAATTGATTATCATCTAGGGAAGGCCAATGTAGTGGCGGATGCACTAAGTAGGAAGTCATCATCATCACCAACCCTAGATAAATCACAGTTGAACTCCTTAGTGTGCTCTAAGAGAGATATGCTTATCTCCTTGAGGAAAGACAATATACAGCTTAAGGTATCGTTGTTAGTCAGGATGTTAGCTGAAATGCACATAAAACCTACTTGAGACAGCAGATTAAAGAAGCACAACAAGTTGATACTGTGGTTCAGCAGATCAGGTCAGAGTATGGTAGTGAGAAATGGGATGGCTTTCATGAGTCAGAGGATCAAGTAGTCTGTTACCATGGTAGGATGGTGGTACCTGATGCCAATAACTTAAGGAAGTTGGTTTTGGAAGAAGCTCATTCTTCGATGTATGTAATGCATCCAGGGAGCACCAAAATGTACCATAACTTGAAAGATATGTATTGGTGGCCAGGATTGAAGAAGGATGTAGCTGAGTTTGTTATGCAGTGTTCGGTGTGTCAGTAGGTTAAAGCTGAACATCAAATCCTACAGGAACAATGCAACCTTTGCCTATACCGTAGTGGAAATGGGATCGTGTGACCATGGACTTTGTGGTTGGTTTTCCTAGAACAACCAAAGGTCATGATTCCATATGGGTGATAGTTGATAGGTTGACTAAGACAATACATTTTTTTTCCTGTCAAAATGACCTACACTGCTGAGAAGCTTGCACAGATATATGTAGATGAGATAGTGTGGTTGCACGGGGTTCCAACTTCTATTGTTTCTGATAGGGGTCCCCAGTTCACAAGTTGTTTTTGGGAATGACTACATAAAGCTTTGGGCACGCAGTTAAGGTTTAGTACAACTTTTCACCCATAGACAGATGGACAATCTGAGAGGACCATACAAACTTTGGAGGATTTGCTTAGGGCATGTGTCCTTCAGTTTGTAGGAAGTTGGGATCTACACCTGAGCTTGATAGAATTTGCTTACAATAATAGCTATCAACACAGTATTGACATGGCACCATATGAAGCATTATATGGTAGACGTTGTAGATCTCCTTTATGTTGGTATGAAACAGGAGAAAATCAACTTTTGGGTCCTGAGCTTGTGCAATAGACAGTTGAGAAGATTAAAACAATCCAACAACAGTTAAAGACTGCACAGGATAGAGAGAAGTCGTATGCCGACAAACATCGAAGACCTTTAGAATTCCAAGTTGGAGACAGTTTATACCTCAAGGTTTCACCTTGGAAAGGAGTCCTTAGATTTGGAAAGAAGGGGAAGTTAGCTCCTAGATTTATGGGACCTTATCCAATCATTGAAAGGAATGGAAAGGTAGCCTATAAGCTAGAATTGCCATTTGAGCTGCATAAGTTGCATCTAGTGTTCCATATCTCTATGCTAAAAAAGTGTCATCCTGACACTGAGTTAGTTCTACAATCAGTGGAGGTAGAATTAAATAATGATATATCATATGTTGAAGGACCTGTGATGATCCTTGACAAAAGAATTAAAAAGTAGAAAAAGAAAGACATTTGTCTTGTAAAAGTTCTCTCGCATCACCGTGGCATTGAAGAAGCTACGTGGGAACTAGAGGAAGAGATGAGGAGGAAATACCCTACTCTTTTCTCTTAATGTTTTCGTTGATGATTTCGGGGACGAAATCTCTATTAGGGGTGGATAATTTGTAACATCCCTGACCTGGGTTATGTGTTAACCCTAGATGTTTTGCTTAAGTAAGTTAATTAGATGCTTGATTATGTCTTGTAAAAAGTAATTATGTTTCATGAGGAACTTATGTTTCAATTCTAGTCCTTTTGAATAATGTTGAAATAATGTTTTACTTACTTTGGACTAAAGTGCAAATTACCCAAGTTGAGGGGTTAAATTACAAATTGTGCATGAAAAAATGTTCCTTTAGTGTTGAAGCATCATAAGAGTTATAATGATGCAGAGGTATGGCTACTACAAGCCTGAATAACAAGAAAGAGCTTGTTGAGCAATGTTTGTGCATTAAAACCTAGTTTTGGTGTAATGTGCAATTTACCCAAAACCTAGGGTTCACTATGCATAATGTCACTGTGAGAGGGTCCCTAATTATTCTTGACATCATGTAGAGGCAAGAAAATTAGAGTGGCACCTCATTTGAATCACTTTGGAGGAGAGAGAATCTTGATATTAAAATAATCAAGATTTAAGCATAATTGGAACTTTACTTCAATTTAATGCAAAAATAAATATATTAATTGAAGAGCCCTTCAACCAAAAGGTGAGGGATGATTTTTGCAAAAGGTTGGACGAGCTTGTACCTTGCAAAGGCACGAGAATATCTTGAGTGAGTGGAGAGCCCACTCACATTAAGTTAATGAAAAGTAATATCCACTAAAATTGGGATATTAGTATAATATGATTAAGGTGCTTAATTTGCTTTTCTTTTAAGTTAAGGCAAGGGAAGGTGCCTTCATGCACAAGGGAAAGAGGGGAGTGTGTGGCACAATTTGGAGAGTTGAAGGATTTCTTTCAACTTTCTCTCTCCTAGAAATTCCTTTATATATACTCTCTTTTCCACTCAACCAAGGATCTTTTTTTTGGATTTTCTTTCTTGCTTGCCTTGGAAGAGCTCAAGAGGACTAAGGAGAAGTAGGAGGACGAGTTCCAACCTGTAGGTAAGCTTCTTGATCACTTTCAAACATGATTTCATGGTGGAAATTGAAAATAAATGATGGATTTCTTCTTTTCTTCCATCAATCTTACTTTCTAGCCAATCCATTTCACTCAAAAGCTTGAAGAACGAACCTTGTAAAAGTGAGAAAGCTTCTTCCACCATTAGGGACGTGAAGTTGGAGCTTTGAAGCTTCATTGAAGGCGGGTTATATAACTTGAAACCTTGAATATTGTTATTGACTTCATATCTTTAACCATTGTTGAAGTTTTCTCTATCCTCCAAATTTTATTTGATTGATTGATGAAATTACCATGGAAATCACAGCATGATTCGTGGGTTTAGAGCTTGATGATGATGACATCATCATAAGCACACACCTCCACAAATATCCTTTGCAAACGGTTTCATGAACTTGAGACCAAATGGTCTCAAGATCATTTGAAACCAAACGGTCTCAGACAGTTTGGAGCTTAACTAATGATGTGATGGATGATGATCCAATTGATTGAATTGAATTGGTTTCAACAAGGTTCAATATTGAAGGTCCATCAATTATCAACCCTAGACCGGGTCATTAGTGAAACCCTAATTGAATTCCATAAGTTTTCCTTATTTGGCTTGGGTCAAACCGTCTCAAGACCGTTTGACACCAAACAGTCTCAAGACCGTTTGGGGCCAAACGACCTCAAGACCATTTGAGGTCAGGTCATGCCCAATTTGAAAGGTGGTCCAATAATTTCAAAGCAATTGGTTCCACAATGACCAATATTGAAGGTTCATCGATTTCAAACTCTAATCCAATTGGGTTCAAAACCCTAATTGATGATCAATTGAAGGATGACTCCTTAGCTCAATTGAAGTATGGTGCATAGGTTCAATTAATGAGTGGTTACATGGATTCAATTGATGAGGGAATTAATCTTGGAAACTTTAAATCAATTTGAGTGGTTGAGACCATTTTTGGTCCAATCGGTTTTTAGGAGGTTTGGACCAAACAGTCTCAAGACCGTTTGGGACCAAACAATCCCAAACCAAATGAGACTCAAACGATCTCAAGTATCTTTGCACTAAACGGTTTCAAGCACCAACTTTTCTAAACGGTTTCAAACCATTTGAAATTAATTAACTAAGACTGTTTGAAGGTCTAAACGGTCTTATACCATTTGAGGGTCAATCTATCAAGACCGTTTGGGGTCTAGATGGTCAAGACCGTTTGGGGTCTAGGTTACCAAAACCGTTTGAGTACCCAAATTGATTAAAGGTCAAGTAATTATGTGATTCTTAATGATGTAAATAAAGGGTGATTATATTAGTTGTAACCTTAATGAGTTAGGGTAATTAGTACCCTTGAAAGGGCTAATCTTTGGAGATTATGAAAGAGAAATCTTAACACACTACTCTAACCCTAACTGGATGTATTGAAATAAAGAAATTGAATTGACCTAATTAAGTCAACTTTGAGGAGTCAGACTCCATGATCTCATCTCCTCCCAGTCAGTGTGGGCTCAATATGTAGGACATCTCGTGTCTCTACTACATATAGCTTTCCAAGGTATACTGGCACTTCGCTATAGAGTTACAACGGCGACTGCACTCTCTTCGCAAATCGGGAGATTTCATGTTTATCTCACCTCGATTCCGGCATTAATATTATTGGGAGATTCGTGATACATCCATCCCAGCACATATAATGAAAGATTGAGAGATTTAATGTTTATCTACTATCAATCCCACATTAGGGCATAAGGTATTCACGACCATTACCCCTACATACTCAATAATATGCACTCCAGGAGATCCCTTAGGAAAACCTATTTCACCATCACTAAACTTCTGATGATGATGGATCTATGGTCAGGGCTCTACATGATAAGATTTCATTTGATTAATTAAGTACATTACCATATTATTTTTAGCATCAATCAGGTTTCCAAACATAATTTAATATAACCATTGCTATAAAGAATGTGGAATGATTTCATCAAATACTGTTCAGATCTTTCATAAAGTATTGGGATATCAATCCCTCATCTTATCGGATGCAGTCTCATTTTTTAACAACTTATCATCATAATTACGGAATATGGTATTCAACCCTTAGTTCATCATAGAACACTTGTTACCACTTATTAGGTAACTAATATCTTCAAGTCATCTGACCAAGGTGATCATGATACTTGTTACACAAACATCTCATATGGATTACCAAGTCTATTTTTGTAATGCCCGAGCCCACTTCCCAAGGCTCTAGTAGAGTTTCAGGAATGACGACTAGCCCCACAGACCACCACTAGCCTTAACTGCGTGCTTTGTCCTCATGCACGTGCAAGCCGGGGTCAACTTCCCGACTGATCACCCATCCTAGTACTACTCCAAGCTGAGCACGCTTAACTATGGAGTTCTTTAGAGATGGGCTCCCTGAAAAGGAGGTGCACCTTGGTGATATGGGTAGTCCAATCATTCCTTTTAAGATCATGATATCCGAGGCCTCAAATCCTGGGATGTTACAATCTCCCCCACTTAGACTCTTGACGTCCTCGTCAAGGCTCAACTATATGGCCTCATAATCTGACCCCATTTCAGTGCAGACCCACAATGGCCCATGGACACCCAGCTCCCGTCCACGGCAACCAGCGCAAGGGCAGCTCCATCTCATCTCTACGGATAGCCCTTTCCAACTTGCCTGGACCGCACGGCTCAAGAGGCCACATGCCCATGTGGGCCCCACCTACTGGAGGGGTTATGGCTCTGATACTATTTGTAATGCCCGAGCCCACTGCCCAAGGCTCTAGTAGAGTTTCAGGAATGACGACTAGCCCCACATACCACCACTAGCCTTAACTGCGTGCTTTGTCCTCATGCACGTGCAAGCCGGGGTCAACTTCCCGACTGGTCACCCATCCTAGTACTACTCCAAGCTGAGCACGCTTAACTATGGAGTTCTTTAGAGATGGGCTCCCTGAAAAGGAGGTGCACCTTGGTGATATGGGTAGTCCAATCATTCCTTTTAAGATCATGATATCCGAGGCCTCAAATCCTAGGATGTTACAATTTCAATTCTTATTACTTTTTACTGAGCAATAAAGCATATCATGGCTCACAAAGCCCATTAACATTCTCAATAATAAGACATCATAGCTCATACCTGGCTATGCTCATCATCTCATGATACCTGCATGGTTAGTACTTATGATAACAGTTATATCAATTACATATCAACACCATGCAATTTAACACCAACAATCCCTTATTAGGGTTAGGGTTTCCCTTTTCATGTCATTTAGGGATATTCATCCCATTGCTCAGAATTACGGTTATGATTAATCATCATACTGCTCAAAATTAGGGTTTCATATAATATAACCCAGAATTAGGGTTTCACATGCCTTCACCCTGTATTAGGGTTAGGTTTTACTATTCACTTTAGATTAAGATTTCTCATATCCCATTACCCAATTTAGGGTTAAGATGCACTATTCACATCAAATTAGGAGTTTATCATCAAATTACCCTAAATTAGATTTAAGACTCACTAATCTTCTTAATTAGGGTTTCATGATCTCAACATCATGGATCAATCCCTAATGACATATTTTACTCATAATGAAGGAATTGAAGCTTGTATTTGCATAGAAGCACTACTTTCTCTCTCATCCTCTCTGGAATGTTGAGTATTCCATTGATCTTATGTGGTACTGATTTTGACTTTGCAATGGTCAGTTGGAGTATGAACGGTATATCTTCATCTCCTCAGGGCTTAAGTTTGATTGTAAAATGTAACCAGTCATGTAGTATATTTGCTTAAGGTTGATAAATGAGAATCATTGATTGATGTTACATTGCTTAAACAGATCCTAGATGGATAGTTTTTACGCATGTTCTTCATATTCCTTATTGAATAAGTATTATGCTATTTAGTCAAGATATAGCTGAAAAGCTTTATTGACCTAATTTGATTAGTATTTAATCTAGCTGCTGTTCAATATATAATTCCTCTGCTCAGTCTAATTCTATTTTTTATTTCACCATAATAATGTTCTTGGTGGAGAGTTATATCTCTCACTGGGACAATTTACAATTGTCTCACCTCCGTGGGATCCAACTTTTTAGGTGGACGCAGACGAGGTGGCAGGATTCCTTCAGTAGGTGAAGGATATCAACAACAGTAGTAGAAGAGAACGACAGTGACATCTTAGGTGGAGACATTGGCTGTGAAGTCTTGTATATATGTAGATAGAGTCATATGTGTCGTCTCTGTACTCTCAGATCCTTGGAGTCGGTAGTTGGTTTTAAAGAAACATTATGAGAGTTTGGCGTAATGCCTTAAAGTTTTTATGTTGCTTATGTATAGTTCAACAAAGCAACTGTTAATGTAATTTGAGATGACATGGTACAAGACATGTATATGTGAACCAATATGTAACTAAAGTACTTTGGCCTGTTATGAAAGAGTTTTCCCTTGACTGGATTCTCTTTGTAAAAGTTTTTAATTTTTAGTGATTTTCAATAATCCGCTGTCCCAATAATTTTTCTCATCTTAGTTTCAAGTCATATCATCAATACAAGTGATTACAAAAATCTTCTAAGGTCATTTACATGGATTTTCTAATTAGCACATTTGTATAGCTTTTGACTTGTATTTGGACAAGCTAGGGCTTGTGAATTTGATTCTATTCATGTACCTAACACATGAAATCAATCTTGAATACACATATTAGATACATATGAATGGAATGGTTAAGTCATTATCAAAATATGGATAATGTATAACCTCTAGATCAACATTCTCCCCCTTTTTGACAATGACAAACCATTCCTCAAGCATATTGAAAAGGATATGGAAAGTATACCTTTTCCTTGTGAATTTTGGGGGATTCAAGTTTTGAACAATGTGAATTGCTCCCCCTCAATCTATGCTTACTTTAACTTGCATATTTAGTCTATCTACACAAAGAAATTATAGCATACATGTACTATATGATCCTTTACAAGTCACATGATAAAACATGTAATGAACAAGAAAAGGATCTCATAAGCAATAAGCAGCAGTATGACAAAGAATAGCAATATGATTGAGTTTCGAGACATTGAAATTCTCTCCCCCTTTTGACATTATCAAAAAGTGAGGGGGTAGAAGAGCATATATTCAGGTCTTCTCCAAAACACAATCAAACATACATTCAAATGTGCAATCTCATATCATATATCAACCAGGGACGAAGGAAGCATACAAGTAAAGTCATAATCAAAACATGGTAAACTAGGGCACCAACTCATAGGATATAACAGATCAAAGAGTACGAGTTCACATAACATAAATTACAACTCGGAATCATGTTCTCATAAAAGGTACTACAAGTGAGAAAATGATGAAAGCTAAAGATAAAAAAGTACATCTTAGATAATGTGCCCAGATGTTTCTAATACAAAATTTCCTAGAAAGATATATATGATCAACAAACTAGACTAAAAACTAAGAAACAACTAGACTATCTATGTCCATAGCATCATCGTCATTAGCTCCAGGCTCATAGTCCTCATCTCCATTTGAAGGTGCAGCAGAAGCGCCTTCATCACCAGAGTCACTAGTGAATCCATCAGAGGCATCACCATTATCAGATGCATCCTCTCCATCGCCATCATCGTCATCAGCAACAACAATCTTAAGTAATCGCTTCCGCTTAGTGAATCACGTTTTGTTCGCCACATTTATGATATCCCATTACAATATCATTTGATTTTCTCTTAGGGCATAAGCACAAATATGACCTTTGATCCAAAACCAAGAGAGGTAAAATTGGAAGTTTTAGTAGAATTGACCCTTCAAGAAAATAACCTTACCTATTTCGTCAGTTATATTGCTAATATGAGAATGTTAACCTATATGATTTGATTTTAGGTATTGTGATCTTGATAGTTCTCTAACCTAATTTGAAATGAAATTGATACTAGGGTCTTTTCCTCATTTCTTGTCATTTGATTATTATTGAACTTTTAGTGCATACACATGTGATTTTTTATTAATGATTTGTATTCTTATTCTTTCTACTTCAGAATACTTTTATTCTTAAAAATGAGGGATTTCAATCCATGACTTATTCATCTATGTAGAGTGGATTTAGTCAATATTTTAAGTAATCATATCAAAATTTTATTAATATTTCTCATCATAACCTAATTTAGAAAAAAACTTCACTTCAAGTATTTAGAGGGAATATAAGGTTTCAAATTTGTCACATTAAAGTCAAAAAACATAAATAGTTCTAGATTTCTTGAAAATGTTATGTAGAATTGATGAAATTGTTATTATTTACGAAATCTTAGGAAATAATTTTTTTAATATGTAAGTCGCTAAAGTTATGAGTAAAATGCACTCTCTCTAGAACATATTGACATAATGAAAGCCAATTTTATGATTATATGTTCATATAGACATCACATGTTTGAAATGTATTAAAATTTTCAGTTTATACCATATCATACCCTTTAGGCCATTGCGCCCTAAATACCCAACATTGTGAATTTATTCTAATATGCAATAATGATGCCATTTAAAGATTAAAAATGAGTATAGTGGAATACATTAAAATCAAACAATGATCTAATAGAAGACAAACCACTTTGGAGTTCCTTCCATAATTCATTGTGGTGGAGATATGTTTTTGTTCTTTAAGAAATTTTAGAAGGTTAAGATAAGGGATCTTTATCATGGGTATAGATCTGAGTACATTTGACCATTGAGTGTATATAGGTCTTAGTTAGGTGAGATATTTATAAAAAAATATTCTTATGCCAAATTATTCTATAAGTGACTAATAATAACAAACTTCCATATGATTAAAGTTGTAACGTCCCAGAATTTGAGGTCTTAGCTTAGAAAAATCTTAATAGGAATGATGGATCTATCCATATCACAAAGGAGAACCTCCTATCCAGGTACCCTATAAATGGGTACTCTATAGTTGAGTGTGCTTGACCTAGAGTAGTATGAGGATGGTGACCTATTAAAATTTGAACTTAGGTTGATTGTGAGTGAGAACAAAGTGTGTAACTAAGTTCAATGGTGGTATGTAGGGCCATTCATAATTCTTGAACTCTACTAATGTTTTGGGGAGTGGACCCAGGTATAAGAAATGGTATCATAGATAGATCCTCTCCATGAGGTGTTGCCCACATGAGCATGTGACATGCAAATCATGAGTTGTGTGGTTTGTACATGTTGGAAATGTCTATCTTAATTAATGGGTCTACCCTTGCATTGGTAGATGCGAATAGGATCTATGTATACATGATAACCTCCCATTTTGTGATGTTATCTTACTATTTTTTCTTAGTTTTCCATACTCTTTCTTAGATAAACTAGATTAAATACTTAACTTTCTAGCTTTATTGTAAATATACCAATAGACTGATATTTCTCTTTTCATCTTACAGATAAACCCAAAAAAATCACAAAAGTCTCAACCAAACTGGTCCCAAGACCGCGAAGACCCAACCGGTCTCCAAGACTGAGAGGACGATACTAGTCTCCAGACCGTGAAGACCCAACCGGTCTCCAAGACCGTGACGGTTCTTAATGATCTCAAGACCGCGAAGATTCAACCGGTCTCCAAGACCGTGAGGATGCTTAATGGTCTCAAGACCGCAAAGACTCAACCAGTCTCCAAGACCGTGAGGGTGCTTAACGGTCTCAAGACTGCAAAGACCCAACTGGTCCCCCAAGACCGTGAGGATGCTTAACGGTCTCAAGACCGTGAAGACCCAAAAGTTCTCAAGACTGTTCAAGATCCTTGGAGCCTATAAATAGAACTCAAGGGGTCCTCATTCAGTATCGAGTCTCAGACGCCCAAAGGTTGCCTCATTTATTCTAGAGTTGTTTTGTCCTTCATCCTTTGCCCCAAGACTGTCGGTCTAAGATCCACACTCCATCCATAAGCCTACTTTCTCTCTCATCGACATAGAAGGTGGGGAGTGAAGGATTCATCACCAAAGCAACCACGCAGTGTGAAGATAGTTGTTCCCTATTCCAAGGGGTTAACCTTCCTCCCTCCTACGTGGAGATGATGTTTTCCTTCTCTTCATCTGTCTCCTTCTTTGTTCTTGCCATGAGCGAGTAGTTCCATACACTAGGGTGCAGGGAGTAGCCCCGCTACCGCTGTCATCATTCCATGCTTTGTAATTCATGAGTTTGCAATAAAAATGCTTTCTTTTCAGTTCAACATCAATCGTTTAAATGAATGCTAGTTGCTTGATCACCAACCTGCGTTACCTATTATCTACTAGTGCGAATTGTCTATGTTTGTGCTTTTAGATTCGATTATCGATTGTATGTTGGTTCTTGATGTATGTAGTCACCATATATCTATTTCGTTATCCAGAAATGCTTTTCAAGGAGTGGTGTAAACTCACCTCCATCGTTGTACTTTCTTACTATGAAATGGAATTAGTTGATATATGAAAGTACAAATTTGACAGGTTGAGGAACACACTTTGCGAAGGGAGTGATGCAAAGTAAGTGACCATTTGTTCGGGGATGGCTGGCATTGCAATACTTCCACATTTCTCATAGTTGGCTATTCGAAAGAAATCTAAGTCTACAAAGATACTAACTAATTAGACCTTTTTTGCAAGCCATGTTATTATGACGTATGTTATGATCCATGTGTAGTGGTGGTGAAACTCGATCACATCCTAGTGGTTTCTAAATATTGTCTACAACCTTAAGTTTACTTTCGTGCCATTTAAATTACATTTGCATATTAGTTTAATCATCAAATCAACTCTTTGATATTGATATCAACTCTTGAGTAGATAAGTAGAATTATAACGTTTTCCATCTTGTTAACCCTTAACAAGACCGTTGTCTCATGGATTCGACCCTCAACTGTACTACAATAAGACTTCCACGTACGTTAGCATACGTGGGTGGAGATCTTATTATAGCACACGCAAGGCTAAACTTTGGGATTTACTATCTCTTGGATTTTTAGTGGTGCATGAAACTTCACGCGAGTGAAGGCTCCATCAAAAATTGGTGTTGTTGTCGGGGACAACAAAACATTTTAATTTCATTTATCAACTTGCTAGTTCATATCTTTTTGATTCCATCATTTTTCCATACCATCTAAAGTGTGATTTTTCTTCTACTCAGGTAGAAAACGTGTATGCAAAACTGTGGATATTCCCCTGAACTAGAGTACGACTCTGAGGTAGAATGAAACTTCCACCGATGCATCAGACTCAACTGCCAACAAGCTAGACAGATGGCTGAAGAACAACGCCAAGCTACCTTGATACTGGAAAGAGTCAATGCAGCTATAACAACTCAGAGAGCACAACTCAATGCTCATACACATGCTCAAGTCCAAGCTGAAGTTTGAGCTGAAGAGCAAGCTTGCATTCAAGCTGAAAATGAGGCAGCCACAACAACTGCTCAGTTATTGATAAGGAACAAGCAGGTTCGAGACTACGTTGTTCCTAAGAATTCTAAGGATAATCACCCAGTTCAGCCTCCACTCATTAATGTTCCTAACTTTGAGATTCGAACACAATGGATCCAAATCATGCAAGGCATCTCGTTCTCTGGAAACACTGGAGATGATTGCATGGACCATCTGAAGCGATTCAAGGCACTCTGCTGATTGGTGCCTCAAGCCGTATCTATGCTTGATTCAATCATGCTCTGACTTTTCAACTTCACTCTGGCTAGAAAGGTGCTAAGCTGGTATAGCTCTTTAGATGGAGAGCCAATCACCACCTGGGCTCCCTTGGACGAATTTTTTTTGGAGAAGTTCTTTCCTCCCTCATTGACTTACCATATTAGGGGACAGATCAACCAGTTCCTCCAACTTCCTGGAGAATCACTAGTAGAATCATGGGAAAGATTTAAGGAACTTCTGAGAAAATGCCCACATCACGGAATCTCACAAAACCAGCTCATAGAAACATTCTATAGAGGGGTAAGTGATGAAATAAAGAAGTTTTTGGATTCCTCATATGGAGGAAAATCATGAGACAGAATCATGAGGATGCCTGGAAGATTGTTACGCTCGGAGCTGAGAACCAATCTAATTGGGGAAGGCCATCTATAGGAGGAGTCCTAAAAGTCTATAAAGCTGAAGAATCTATAGAAATGAAAGCTATTGCTGAAGCTATGAAAAACATAGTTCATAAGAAGCAAGCCCTTGAAACAGCGTTTGGAGAATATGACCAGAAGAAGAACTCCCAAGTTCAACAAGTCAAAGAAGCTACTGAGACTTGTGAAGTTTGTCATGCATCAGATCATCCCACATTATCATATGGCCTCTTATACAATGTGATGATGAATCTGCAGACACCTCAACCACAATATGAACCAATCATTGAACAACCCAAGGATTAGCTGCTAGAGCAGGTTAACTCTATCCACACCATACCGGGTCAAGCATACTATAATCTGGATCAACCAAGAAACCACCCTAGATTTCAGTATGGGAACCCCACAGGAACTGCCAATCTGCAACACCAAACACAAGGTGGGTCTTCTAATAGATCACCACATGGATTCCAGAGCAATTATAACTGAAACCAAGGAAACTATAGAGGTGGATTTCAAAGATTTGTCTACCCAAGAAATTTTTCTTCATACTATCAATACACTCACCCTCCGTTGCACCCACAATTGCAACAATCTCAGTCACAACAGTCACAAACTCGCCAACTTTAGTTGCCAGCTCCTCAACAATGGCAACCTCAAGGACAACAACAAATTACACAGTATCAACAAAAGAATGTTCAACCTCCGTCAAAAGATGAGTTGTCTCTGATAAGGCAAATGTTGCAATCTCAACATACCATGCTCGCCAACCAGAAGGCTCAACAGAAAACTATAGAGACCCAATTGGCACAAATTGCAGCTCAGTTGAAACCTCCAGTGGGTACTTTCGCCGGTCAATCAGAAATAAATCCGAGACATGATCAACACAGACCAGAACAACTAAATGTAGTTACCACAAGATTTGGCCATGTTCTTATTGAAGCTACCAAAGTCATTCAGGAAAATGAAGATACCGCTAAAATCATCCCAACTATAAACATAAATCAAGAAACTAAAAAAATTGTAGAGGCTATCAAATTAGCTCAGACTACTTTTGATATCATCCTTAATAGAATGCCAAAAAAATAGAAGGACCCTGGATCCTTCAGCATCCAATGTTCTATCGGAAACACCTCTTGCAAGAAAGGATTAGCTGGTTTTGGGGCCAGCATATCCATTATGCCCTTTTTTTTAGTCTTAGGGAGACCCCGCTCCCCCTCCTCCTCAAATAGGTGCCAGAGCCCGGATCACCCAAGGAGTTGGTAATTACAGTGTGCTCAGGGGGAATCGAACCCGGGTCCCCCAGGGAGGACAAATCGGACTGAACCACCTAAGCCACATTGGCCGGGTCATTATGCCCTTTTCTATGTGTAAAAGATTGGGCTTTACCAATTTGCTACCCACAACAATGACGATCCAGTTGACTGATTCTACCATTACTGCACCTTTGGGAATTATTGAAGATATCCCAGTCAGAGTAGGAAGAGACTCTTATGTCCCTTATGACTTTATTGTCATGGCCATAAAAGAAGATCTAAGATATCCAATAATATTCGGTAGACCTTTTCTCGCGACAGCCAGAGCACTAATTGATGTCGAAGAAGGCACAATTACCTTAAGTCTAGGGAAGGAAACTGTTCAATTCAGAGTCTTTGACAGCCTAAAAAGTCCCCACATTAACGAAAAACTCTTTCTTCTTGAGGCAATTGATAAAATGTCCCAGCTAATGCAAGAAACTCCCGAACCATCTGATGCTCTGGAGAATGCCTTGATGAACCTAGACGCTGAATCTTTGACCGACGAACTAGTTCAACAATGTCTGAAATATCTAGAACAAGCTGAAGAAGACCCGAGAGCTACCTTTGAGATGTTGAAATCTGTCATGACTCTAGAGACTATTGAAGTGCCCAAGGCACCTGAAATGAAAGTCATACCAGCTGGACTCAAACATGTCTTTCTAGACGAAGAAAAACTATGTCTGGTCATTATCAATTCCACTTTGATAGATGACCGGGAAGAAAGACTCCTTGTTAAATTAAGAAAGTACAAGAAAGCCATTGGATATAAAATGACCGATCTAACTGGGGTAAATCTAGCTTTGTGCATGCACAGATTACCTATGATGGAAGAGTATAAACCATCACGGGAGCACCAGAGGAAGCTAAACCCAAATCTTAAAGAGGTAGTTTTCCTTGAGGTTCTAAAACTTCTAAAAGCTGGTATTATCTATCCAATTTCTGACTCCCAAAGGGTAAGTCCAGTCCAGGTAGTTCCTAAAAAAGGGGGACCACCATTATTTTGAATGATAAAAATGAACTGGTACCCACTCAGACTGTTATTGGATGGAGGATGTGCATCAACTATAGAAAATTGAACAACGCAACAAGGAAAGACCACTTTCCTTTACCTTTTCTTGATGAAGTCCTTGAACATCTAGCTCACCAAAAATTCTTTTGCTATCTTGATGGCTACTCAGGATTTCATCAAATTTTGATACACCCTGACGGTCAAGAAAAGACAACTTGTACCTACCCTTTCAGAACTTACGCCTTTAGGAGGATGCCCTTTGGGCTATGTAATGCACCCACAACATTCCAGAGATGTATGTCTGCCATATTTGTAGGATTAACCGCATCTATCATGGAAGTATTCATGGACGAATTCTCAGTCTATGGAGATTCCTTCGATAACTGTCTTCTTAATCTTAGTAAAGTACTATAAAGATGCGAGGAAACAAATCTGGTCCTTAATTGGGAAAAATGCCACTTTATGGTGACAGAAGGTGTTGTCTTCGGGCATTGGGTGAGTGAACGAGGGATTGAAGTAGACAAAGCAAAAATAGATGTTATTTCAAAGTTGTCACCACCAAAAGACATCAGAGGAGTACATGCCTTCTTGGGCCATACCGGATTTTACTGAATATTCATCAAAGACTTTTCAAAAATAGCAAAAACCATGACTCACCTGTTAACCAAAGATGCAGACTTCAATTTTAATCAAGAATGTTTACACAACTTCACGACTGTAAAGAACGCCTTAGTCTCTGCGCCTATACTAAGAGCTCATCATTAGTCACAACCCTTTGAAATAATGTGTGATGCCAATGACTACGCTTTAGGAGCAGTAATAGGGCAGAGGATAGATAAGAAGCCTTACATGATATATTACACATCAAAGATGCTTGATGAGGCCCAAAAGAACTATACAACTACAGAAAAGGAGTTCTTGGCAGTCATTTATGCTTTTGAGAAATTCCATTCTTACCTGATTGGATAAATGGTTACAATTTACATAGATCATTCAGTAATAAAATATCTGATTCAGAAACAAGACGCCAAACCTAGACTTATTTGCTAGGTGTTGATGCTTCAAGAGTTTGACCTGGAAATAAAGGACAAAAGTGGGGTGGAAAATGTTGTCGCTGATCACTTGAGTCGCATTGAGGCTCAAGATGAAGATAACATACCTATCTACGACTCTCTACCTGATGACCAACTCATGAAGGTCACCACTGGATTCCCCTAGTACGCCGACATAGTAAACTATCTAGCTATGAGAATTGTCCATCCTTCTGCTTCCTATCATGATAGGAAGAAATTTTTCCATGACGTCAAGTAGTACTTCTGGGATGAACCATACCTCTTCCACTTATGCGCAGACAGATTATTCCATCATTGCCTTCCTGAAGAAGAAATCACCCCAGTCTTGGAACACTGTCATTCTGGCCCCACTGGAGGGCACATGAGTTCAAAGAAGACTGCTCTTAAAGTCTTACAGTCAGGTTTCTTCTGGCTAACAAGAGCAAAAGATGCACATGAATTTGTACAATCATGCAGTAAATGTCAGCTCTCTGGAGGGATATCCAAATGGAATGAATTACCACTAACTATATGGCAAGAGATTGAACTCTTTGATGTATGGGGAGTGGACTATATGGGTTCATTTTCCTCATCATATGGATTCTCCTATATATTAGTCACTATAGATTACATATCCAAATGGGTAGAAGTTATACCCACTATATCTTGTGATTCTAAACCGGTTATTAAGCTGTTCAAAGACATTATCTTTCCTAGATTCGGAGTTCCTAGAACCATCATATCCGATGGAGGGTCACATTTTTTGGAACGAAGCTTCGCATCCCTTCTGAGAAAATACGGAGTAAAACACAAGATCACCATGCCTTATCATCCACAAACAAGCAGCCAAGTTGAAGTCTCAAACAGACAACTAAAAGCTATTTTAGAGAAGAATGTCAATAGGAACCGCACAGATTGGTCCACCAAGCTTCCTGATGCTCTCTGGGCATATCACACTGCTTACAAGACACCAATAGGAACAACTCCATTCCTTTTGGTGTATGGAAAGTCGTGCCATCTTCCAGTCGAATTAGAATACAAGGCTTGGTAGGCTATTAAATAGTTGAATTTCAATTTCAAAAGTGTCGGCGAATACATACAACTTCAATTACAATAACTTGAGGAACTAAGAATGTCTACTTACCAGAGTGCCAGGATTTACAAAGAGAAAACTAAGATGTGGCATGATGGCCACATTAAATGAAAGGATATTATAGTCGGAGACAAAGTCCTCCTTTTCAACTCCAGGCTCAAAATGTTTCCCGGTAAACTTCGCATGAAGTGGTCGGGGCCCTTCACCATCAAACACATCTACCCAACTGGAGGTGTCATCATCCTTGATGACAGTGGAGGAGAAAGGACTGTTAATAGCCACAAACTAAAGAGATACTATACTCCAGCTGATAAAACTCCAAGACAAACCATTAACATTCATGACCCCACTGCATCAACCTGATTAAGCCAAAATCTCGTCGATCCAGTGACGTAAAACTAAAGTGCTACTTGGGAGGCAACCCAAGAACTGAGTATCACATTTCTATCCCGTTCAAATAATTTTCTAGTTTTGATTAATTTCCTTAGACTCATAAATTTCTTGCATAAATAGCATTTTCATCACTTAGTCATTTTTCCTTCATTCATATAAAATAATAAAAATATTAAAAAAATGAATAACCAAAATAATCTGCTCCAAACGGTCCTGAAGCCGTTTGGTCGACAGTCCTGAAACTATTTGGTCCTCACAGTCTCGAAACTGTTTGGATCCAAACGGTCCTGAAACTGTTTGGTCCTCACGTTCTCGAAACTGTTTGGACCCAAATGGTCCTGAGACCATTTACACTAAAGGGAATATGAGCACCCCCCATATCTATAAATATACCCTTAACCCCCTCATGTTCTATTCCTTCCACTCTCAGTTTCTCCCGCACAACCCAATTATTTCTCCCTTGCTCCCATGCAAACCGAGCCTCGCCGGCGCCTTCCATCGCCACCACCTCCCATACATCATCATCCTCTAGCAGCGGCATTCAAGATGCTCAACTACCTTCTATTTTTCATGATTCACAACAATAACTCCTCCCTCTTCTCCACTGCTCACTCCACAACTAGGTAGAGCAACGTTCTCAATCATCATCATCATCGCCATCACCACCGCAGCGCATGCTTTTCTTCTTCACCATCTTCGTACCTCCAGCCATCGCATCTTGCTCCCATCACCTCCAATACCTTCGTCACCGCCAACGCTTCCTCTCCTCCCATAACCAACTACCTGCACGTCCCTAGCGGTTTTGACACCAAAAAAGCCCTCGCGGTTTCACCCTCATGGTTTCACGCTTTCATAATCTTAAAACTGCATGACCTTTTCATGGTTCTAAAACTGTGTGAACCTCTTCGCGGTCTTGAGACCATGATGCTTGCACAATCTACACACCACTCACCATTCATACAATAATTCTAATAGAATTAAATCTCAACTCTTTCTAATATATGATTCTTTGTTAACACTTTACATGATGGCCTCACCTACGAAAGAAATCACTAAAGCAACCCATTAGACCAAAGAACAGTTGTTGGAGTGCCAAGATAGGCTCCAACACATTGTTGACATGTGCGCGAAGACATGCAAAACTCCAGCTAAACTGCCCCAGGTCCTTTACGACCTTGAGCGCATCAACAAATGTCTGGCTGAGGACCAAGTTGAGTACCACGAAGAACCTTCCTCAACTAATGAAGGCTCTGACTATGAGCCAAACTCCAACGAAGAATCCCCAGCCAGCAAATCAAAGGGGAAGTGGAAGGCCCAGGAGGCTGCAACCGAACGACCAACAAAAAGACAGGCAAGGAAACAAGTTCAGCCCACGACCTCCAGGGACCCAATTATGGCAGAACAAGCAACTCCTCCCGCCACCACTGCCACAATAGCACCAACCAATCTTCAAATTCAATATCTAAAAGTTGGTGACAAAATTCTGAAGCCAACAAAGTACATTTCCTCCAACATACTGAAGAGGATGGGAGTATACAATAGAGTTCTTGACCACCTCGACAAGGCAAACCTCTCCACGCTCTGCTTTGTTGCTGAAAATTTTTCTCGAGCCCACACTGGAATTTTCACTCACCTCTCCAAACAACCAGTGGAAGACAAGGACAAACAAAGGGACAGGGGTGAACGCAAGCTCGTCACCTCACTTTTTGGAAAGCAGGTTACATTAACTCAACACCTATTGAACAAAATCTTCATCGACAGCCCAGACCAACTGAAAAATGCTATGGAAGTAGGTCTGGATCACCAACTATTCAATAGGCACACCTTCTGGAAATCTTTGACTGGAATCCCAAACTACGACTCCAAAACCTACAAAGCCTCCAACATCCACTCCTGCCTGGTGTGAACGCTGCAAAGAATTATAACAAGAGCACTTTTCTCTAGAATAGAGAGCAGGAATGTACTCATCTCAGACCTCTTCATACTATGGTCCATCTTAAAGGGACAGCCGGTCAATATCGTATGACATTTGATACATAAACATACATCTTATGCCCCCAGGAAGGAAATCTGCATGGGTGGTCACGTGACTACAATTCTGAAATACCACAAGATGGATGGACCACTGAAGAACTGCACTTTGTTAAAAGGTGATAACCTAATAAATGAGCAGATTCTCAAAAACACCTATATCATAAAAGAAAAGGATGCAAAGCTCCACTACATCTTCTACCCCACTGTCAAAGCATCCAGGACACTGCTACCACTTCCCGAACTCGCCGATTATGATAAAGACAAATATCTCTTCACTACAAAGGAACTTGCCAACTTACAAGCCTCTGTAAAAGGGAAGGGACAATTGGTGAAAGCAGGTCAAACAGAGAAAAATGCTACTGCCCCTGCAACTAGAGCAACAAAAATATCAGTGGTATGGCCGTTCAAACTATGCATACAAAAGCAACATCAGTCAGAGACGCCCACCTCCAAGATCACCCCAGAGACAGAGCACCCCCATAATGAGACCACACCTACATTTACCTCCACCACTCCATTTTCCACTACCCTCCATCTTCCACCACTCTTCTATCCTCCACAATTCTATACCACACCACTATTCCACCATTTTCCACAATCATACCCACCAACATTCCATTCTCCACAACCTCAACTTCCACCACATCTTCTGCTTCACTCCTTTTCTCAGTGGGCGAGCCCATTCTTACCTCAATGCTCGATCTTACATTTACCTCCACCACCTTCCCTCCTGCATTCCCGTTTCCACATTCCATCACCGGGATGTCACCACCACTCTCATCCACCACCATACTGCTAGTGACTCCCTTTATAGTCGCTACACTTTTTACGAGTCCACCAATGGTGTCTCCTTCACCCAGCACCACCACCCTTCCACCCGGACCCCAGCCATCCCACCCACCTTCCATTGGGGTCCCATTTTCACAAGTCGTAGAGGCATTCAGACATCAATTCGACACTATTTGAACACTCCTCTCTGACCCTTCTAACATCTTATAATCTATTCTTTCTTGTGTGCAGGGGCTTTCCATGCAGGTTTCCAACATAGACAAGCGGACTAACACCTTACCGGACCACCTCATAAGCATTCAACAATGACATGAATCAGCAGTCCAGCAAGTCAACCTAGTTGAAAACCGCTTACGTACCCTGTCAGAGTTGATGCTTAGCATGAAGAGCCAGCAAGATATGTTAGTCCAACAAGTCGACAGGATCGCCAAACAATCTCAACCTTTTCCTGCGACCCTTCACGAGCTTCAACAACAACAAGCTGCAATGAGAACGCATATGGATCACATGGAAAGTAGCCTCACACAAATCATCCACCATCAGGAGGAGCTTGCAAACAAAGCTTTAGATCAGCTACAAACAAAAGTGACTGATCTAATAGCATCACTCCTCTCTTCTAAAGCACGTTATATAGATCTCAAGGAAAGCCACGACTCACTTCTCGAAACCCATGGGCATGTGCAAGTGGCACTTGAAGAACTACAAGATCTACATCATCAATGTAAGAAAGCATCAACAAAAAAGAGAAAAGACAAGGTGGCAGATGACGAAGACGATGATGATGACGAATAAGATGATTCTGAATCCTCAACTGACTCCAACACTGACATCTCCTCTTTAGACAACAAACTAGATGATCATGGCAATGCTGGGGTGGGTACCAGCCAAGGTGTAGATATCTCAAAAAGGGGAGACGGTGGCGAACACCAGACGAGTGGTAGCAAAGACCACTGTGCTCCAGACAATACCAACAATGTGACAATGTCCTATGCAGACCAATTCTTCAATTTTTCTGCTATGGGCTCTCTGGGGGACACTGACAAAGACACGACTTTTGTTGAGTTTCAACAATGCCTACTGGAAACTAGCACTAGCCCGCTCGCAAAAGCTTTCACATTTCACGAACCATCTGTTTCGGAGCAAGCTGCAGTCCTTCCCCCAGAATAGGAGGATTCTGACAGAGTGAGTCTCGACACCGATGATCAACTCGACTTCGACTCTGAAGAGAATGAAGATCTGCCACAATATTTTGATGACAATGAACATACTTCACTTCCTCCCCCAGAAGACCTTCCCCCATCGCCACCCCTACCTCACAAGATGCACGACTTAGATCTGACGGCCATCTCTACAATAGATGTTCAGGACATCTTCATTTTAAACATGATTGTAGACGATGCCAAGGGTGGAGGGACATCATCTATAATAACACAAAGACAAAGCACAAGATGACACACAAAGATTTCCATGTTCTTCTATGACCTCAGTCATTAGTGAAGATGGCTATCTTTCGTGTACTGCTTGCTAACACAATAGAGGAATTTCAAAGCCCAAAGAAAAAGCAGTCAGTTTTTAATGCTTCACCTGCTCTAGCATTATGCCTATTGAATAAGGACTTACAGGCAAAATCCATCGAGCAGCTGTAAATGGGTCTCGCAAGAAAGGCACGCTACATCACAGTGCCTTTCAAAGTTTCTGGCCACTGGCTCCTTATGAATGTTGACACTGAGGCCCGTGATGCCAAGGTGTACAATTTATGTGCCAATGAGCTTAAGGCGGGAACCATTAACTTCACTGGTTCAGAATCTAGAGAAGTGTGATGCATTCCCTTATGTCTTCTCAAAGTCATATGGGCCGCCTTCCCATCTCTTGCACATGGCTGGAGCCAACCATGGTTCAAGATCATCAACCTAGCCATTCAGACGCTAGAAGGTTCAGAAGATTGTGCTCTTTTCACAATCAGATTCACTAAGGCACTTAACAGACACATCCCCTTTACCGAGCTAGCTAAGGAGGACATGCATGCTTTACGGGGATGATATGCGATGGAGCTCATTTGCGATAGACGGTTCTTCAAGGACCCGACAATGGGACATGACGACGTACCCCGCTATCTGTTCTCTATCATCCAATGTCCTCAAAAGAAACCATTCAAGCAAATCCTAAAGGAGTTGGAGCAACAACAACAACAAACCGCCACAGTCCCAAAAAAACATCAATGGGACCCTTACACTTTTGATGTGGCGGAAGATAAGGGGGACATCAATCTACTAACATGAGCTGCCATTAATAGATTCCCCAAAGATATGGTGCCTCTTTCTGAAATAACACCGACATTCCCAAATTTTGACCTTGTTGCATGCAAGAGTCTTTCTGATAATGAACTCAGACTCATCATGTCTCGGTTTTATGCAGAGAATGACAAGCTTGTTTTCCTTGAAGGGAATATTCTTGTAATGGTCGATGCACTCCGTGAGACCATACAAGTGAAAGGTACAATGTCCGTGAGCATGATGGCTGCCTACCAATATCTTTTAGCACGAGACTCACCTATGGTTTACATGGTGTCAACATACCTGAAGGATGATTTGCTCATATCAAAGAACTTCAGAACCATAGAAGCTCTTATTTCATACCTTAAACATATGACCCCAAAGTTCATCTTATTTCCCTTCCTTCACTCTGAGCATTG
Organism: Alisma plantago-aquatica; assembly: GCA_963693085.1. Classification (NCBI taxonomy): domain Eukaryota; kingdom Viridiplantae; phylum Streptophyta; class Magnoliopsida; order Alismatales; family Alismataceae; genus Alisma; species Alisma plantago-aquatica. The sequence continues at coordinate 728,317,014 of OY856411.1, read as the reverse complement.
GATGCTTCTGCCAACAAACTTACCCAACGGAACTACAACTATCTCAATAGTTCTGATAGCCAGATCAATCCAAACCAGAGACACTATAACATCATAGAAAATATGCCCACAAAGGACTGTGCCAAACAACTACACGGTCTTCTAGGCAAGCACACAAAGGCGTACAACAGAGCACATTTCAAGTGCCCAACCTTCTGCCACAGATGTCCCTGGAAGGGGGAGTTACACAGCAGCCTTCATCCAACCCTCATACCTACTTTAGTATCTGGTAGGAATTTCAAAGAAGTATAAAACTTCTTAGAGTCGAAGACATGCACATAATACGGTCAAGGAAAAGGTAGTCCCAATGAGAGTTACATGACACGGAAGAAACCTGAGGACCATGCAACTCCTGATACCTGATAGAGCTAGAGTAAGCAGAAGCCTCAACAAAATCCTATGGGGATCTCTGGTATGGAACTAAAGCAAGAGTATGGAAATCTTCACTAAATAAAATCACCTCACCACTACGTGCCTTAGCTCTTTCCAGCTTGAGGACAAGCTAGACTCTAAGTTGGGGGGTGATAACCTCCCATTTTGTGATGTTATCTTACTAATTTTTCTTAGTTTTCCATACTCTTTCTTAGATAAATTAGATTAAATACTTAACTTTCTAGCTTTATTATAAATATACCAATATATTGATATTTCTCTTTTCTTCTTACAGATAATCCCAAAAACAATCACAAAAGTCTCAACCAAACTGGTCCCAAGACCGCAAAGACCCAACCGGTCTCCAAGACCGAGAGGACGATACCGGTCTCCAGACCACGAAGACTCTACCAGTCCCAAGACCATGAAGACCCAATTGGTCTCCAAGACTGTGAGGATGCTTAACAGTCTCGAGACCGTGAAGACTCAACCGGTCTCCAAGACCGTGAGGATGCTTAACGGTCTCAAGACCGTGAAGACTCAACCAGTCTCCAAGACTGTGAGGGTGCTTAACAATCTCAAGACCGCAAAGACCCAACCGGTCCCCCAAGACTGTGAGGATGCTTAACGGTCTCAAGACTATGAAGACCCAAAAGTTCTCAAGACCGTTCAAGATCCTTGGAGCCTGTAAATAGGAATCAAGGGGTCCTCATTCAGTATCGAGTCTCAGATGCCCAAAGGCTACCTCATTTGTTCCAGAGCTGTTTTGTCCTTCATCCTTCACCCCAAGACTACCGGTCTAAGATCCACACTCCATCCATAAGCCTAATTTCTCTCTCATCGACATAGAAGGTGGGGAGTGAAGGATTCATCACCAAAGAAACCACACAGTGTGAAGATACTTTCTCCCTACTCCAAGGGGTTAACCTTCCTCCTACGCGGAGATGATGTTTTCCTTCTCTTCATCTGTCTCCTTCTTTGTTCTTGCCATGAGTGAGTAGTTCCATACACTAGGGTGCGGGGAGTAGCCCCGCTACCCATGTTTTCATTCAATGCTTTGTAATTCATGAGTTTGCAATAAAAATGCTATCTTTTCAATTCAACATCAATTGTTTAAATGAATGCTAGTTGCTTGATCACCAACCTGCATTACCTATTATCTGCTAGTGCGAATTGTCTACATTTGTTCTTTTAGATTCAATTATCGATTGTATGTTGGTTCTTGATGTATGTAGTCACCATATATCTATTTCGGTATCTAGAAATGCTTTTCAAGGAGTGGTGTAAACTCACCTCCATCGTTGTATTTTCATACTATGAAATGGAATCAGTTGACGTATGAAAGTACAACTTTGACAAGTCAAGGAACACACTTTGCGAAGGGAGTGATGCAAAGTAAGTGACCATTCATTCGGGGATGGCTGGCATTGCAATACTTCCACGTTTCTCATAGTCGGCTATTCGAAAGAAAGCTACATATACAAAGATACTAACTGATTAGACCTTTTTTGCAAGCCATGCTATTATGACGTATGTTATGATCCATGTGTAGTGGTGGTGAAACTCGATCACATCCTAGTGGTTTCCAAATATTGTCTACAACCTTAAGTTTACTTTCCTTCCATTTAAATTACATTTGCATATTAGTTTAATCATCAAATCAACTCTTCGATCTAGATATCAACTCTTGAGTAGATAAGTAGAATTATAACATTTTCCATCTTGTTAACCTTTAACAAGACTGTTGTATTGTGGATTCGACCCTCAACTGTACTACGATAAGACTTCCACGTACCTTAGTGTACGTGGGTGGATATCTTATTATAGCACACACAAGGCTAAACTTAGAGATTTACTATCTCTAGGATTTTTAGTGGTGCATGCAACTTCACGCGAGTGGAGGCTCCATCAATACATAGTCATTTTGGGTCTGCATTGAATTGGATAATATATTATGAGGTCATGATTGAGCCTTTTTTAGGATGTCAAGAGTCAACTAGGGAGGTTATAACATTCCAAGATTTGAGACATTAGATAAAACAATCTTTAAGAAATTATTGGACTACCTTTATCACCAAGACAAATATTATTTTCTAGTAGCCCATCCATAGGTACTCTATGGTTAAGTCTGCTCACCTAAAGTAGTGCTAGAATGGGTAACATGTTTGGATATTGAACCAGGTTATATCATGATTATGTGTGAGTGAAGACAAAGAACGCCCAAGTACAGTGGTGGTCTATTGGCCAGACATCATTCCATAAACTCTACTAAGAGAAGGACCCATGCAATATGAAATATTTCTGTTAGCGATTAGTGAAGGTATATATATGATAACACATGTAATTTGATACCCATTCACCTTTTTTATATTGTTTGTTCCAATATCTAGTAACCGGAATGAGGACCTATTGGTAGAGAGTGCACATAGTTCCTACCACTTTCCTACTTAAATATCCCGAGGAATATTAGGGAATGTTCCTTTTGACTTGTTTTAGGATAGTTTGATAAACAACACAATAAGGATAGTGAGTTGTTTACCATTCTATGCCATGAAAAGTGTCTCTTGTTTAGTTACAAACAATTAGTCTCAAGGAAGCATTCAAAAGAAATTTTGAATGATTATTGAAATTTTATATACTATTGTGAGTCTTCTGTAACCATTTGTAATATTTTGTCTTTATTTGTGGATACAAGATTACTTACATTAATTAGTGGTAGTATTCCTAAAAGGATTTATGCCTTTCATTTATGAACAAATTTAAGGTTGACTTCATTCTTTGTTTCATGATTCTACAATAAAAATTGTCACTCACATATATTAATAATCTTTTGGTTGATTGTTTAGGTTTATAAGCTGCATCCACATCTTTTAAGACTAATCACCCAAAGTAGATTCTACCTTTAAATTTAGATGAATTTAAGTGTTTGGTATGGATGTATCCTCTCTATAATTGGGGTTCTTATGGGATGGGTTACAATAATTTTTAGAGGGAAGACATGAGTATAGTATAGATGTATCTTTCCTACAATTCAGGTTATCATGGAGAGTGCTACACTTTTGTATTCTAATTTGCATATGGTGAACAAAGCTATACGTATAAATCTCTAAATATATGTGTTAGTTTGTCCATGCGCATGATTTTTTTTGCTATACCTATATTTGGGAAGGCTTGAGTCTAGTATGGATGTCTCTTACAATGTACTCGAGGTTCTCATGGAGAGCGTTACAGATTGTATTCTACTATGGATATAGTGTACATAGAATTGTGTATTTATATTTTAAATAAGTCTAATAATGTTTGGTATTTTAATTTATCGAATCAATATTGTGGGTTTCCTTTCTACTTGTTTTATATTTAGTGAATTTCTTAACAAATTTAGATAATCTCATTAGAAAGTAGTAAGTTTGTATTTCACTTCACATGCATTTTTGTAAGGATTAGCATGAATTAAATTTTCTTGCCAAAATACATGCTTAGATGGTCATTTAACAGTTGGATTTCCAAAGTAGGTGGTTTCAAAGCCTAGGGTTGTCCCAATATAGAGATTTATGTTGATCATGATGATGATTTGTTATCTATTGCTATATAATAAACATGAAACCTCTATTTAGTTATGTTTTATAGATAGGAGGATTAGTATTAAAGAGAATATGCATGTGTCACTTTAGGCCCTACAGTAGAGTTTGAATCGGAGGAGTCTTATCAACATACATCTAACGAAATTTCGGATGTGTATCTATAGACTACATATATCCCATACACAATAGTCCATGGGATGATTCTAGTAATATTATAGGTATAAACTATATCTACACTACCAATAACAACATTAGTTCCAACATCATCATAGTACCCCCTGAATAATATCAAAAGATCTTATGAATTGTTAGTATATATGTGTTCATTTGACTTTTCTAGTAGTTTTGATCATGTATGGGAAAATAAATGTCTTTATGAGGTGAGAAGGACTTCAATATCACACTTGTGTCTCATGGGATTAAGTTAATCACTTTATCAACATATGAAAAAGAAACATGAGTCATTAATGGAGAATGGATGAGATGCTATCTAGGAAGATATGTAACCACCTGGCACTACAATAAACTTTCAACTATAATGATTTTTACCAGTAGAAGGGGCCCTTCAGCCCCAACCCACCACTGTGAGCTTCCAATGGTGCCTCTCTCAAGTTTCCTCCTTATAGTGTGTCCAGTATATTGAGTGAGCTTAGGGTGGGGTGGAAATCAAACTCAATTTTAGATGTTTGTTATTTACTATGCATCTACATGTTTTTTCATGCGTTTTATTCTTTCAGTTTCATGTTGGTTATCTTAGCCATTTCTACTTCTACCATCTAGTACTGTAATTCATGAGAAATTTAATTAATTTATTAAACATGTTATTCTGGATCACAATTATATTTTCTCTCTCAATCCATCTTATTGAATCGCTTCAACACTTGTAGTCAAACCTTACTTGTTCATTTAACAAGATTTGGATTTTGATTAATCTTTCACATGCTTTATTAGTAGTGTATCTTGGAACAAATTTAGTTTTCTTATTATATCAATTGATTCAATTCATGTGTGACAAAGAATGCTAGTAGACATCAAGTTTGACGATGTTACTCATATTGAATATGCTATATTGATAAGGAGCATATCCCCCACTAAACTATCCCAGACGAACCAATCTTGAAGTACCTCAATAAGGGCTCTCCTTAGAAAACGAATTAAATAAAATAATATGTTTTAAGATATTGAACCTAATTCTATTAATTAAAAACAATCAAATTATAATGATCTAAAACTTTCAAGAGAATTTTAAAAGAGGTACGATACAACCCACTTGGTATTTTAATCTAGCATAAATCTTATTTGTTATTGATGGTTGTGAAATAGGTATGAGGTTTCCCACTTTTAATGCCAATATAATGTAAATTTGATCTGGTATTGAAGGTTTACAATTTTGTTTATAAGGAAAGAGGGCCAATTTTCCCTAATGTTACATCACACATGCATGGGACTTAATGAGTAGTTGGGTCTGGTGAAAAGATGTGATGCTTCCATATGGAGAGGAGAACATAGAGATGTGATAGATATGAAGTAAATAGAATGGGGAACCACTAAAATTATAAGAGGATACAACTTAAATAATAGAAGATATCTAAAGATACTCATAATGATTAAGTTGTTTACCAAAATCTTGGAACCTATTAGATTGTTGAAGTTGTAATTGTTACTGAAGTTATCAATCCATTAGATAAAACATTTATTGCTAACAGATTGATTTTTCTATTATTGATGTGAGATTTTTCATAAAAAATAAGATTTGAGATTCATTGCTTGAAGACGACCCCTATATAAAGCTTGTGGTTTTTTTTATAAGAGCAGTCCATAAATTTTGAGCCACTTTATACTTAGCACTATGGTGATTGGAGTGTTACTAGATTTTTGACTTGTACAAGGTAGCATTTTATTTATCTGTTCATGCATTTGGTTTCATTATGAGTTAGTTTTATGTTTTCAATGCATGTCACATGAAATAGAAGTCAAATAGACTTCTAATCACCACTTAGATGAATTAGAATCCATGATTACATTAAAATTATATGCTTTTCTTTCAAATGCTTTTTCTATGAACAAATGATTTGACATATCTCTTCACAATTCCATAGACCAATATTCATTTCATGCAACAACATTAAATTTCTACACAAGACATTCCAAGTCACCTTACAATTCTCACAAGTAAATCAATCTCTCTCGACATGGTATGTCCACACAGACATAGGCCATGTTTAATCAAGAAATTACTCAGACTAAAACTATCACACAGCATGTCTCGATCTTGACACCTTGTTTTGAATGGTTAAAATGGACAATTTCCTTGTACCGCGTGTGCAGCATACAATGTCACACATTAGACGCTCGTACTTGAGACACACCTTGTGTCTTCTTTTTTCACCAAAGTATAAAAACCCTACAATTGGTAGTAAGAGTTATCTTACATTCTATCTTTCTAACTTTTATGGAGAGATATTAGAAGTGAGTAGTGGTGACTCTGGAGTGATTATAGATTTCTGAACACAACAATAAAGATGAAAAATAATATTAGGAGGATTCATCCCTTCCAAGTAGAGGAGAACATGATCCCATCTTTGTTGTAAAGGATCTTTCTCAACAATCAGTAGTATCACAATTTTCTTCTTTTCTCTTCTCATTTTTTTAATTTCATCCATGTACTTTATTGTAATTATAATCCACCTGTATGAGTGTGTTTTAAATACATGTTTGGGGTAAAAATTTTATGTTTGGTTCCAAATTAGCATATGTAATTCATATGAACATCTAGTTCATAATTCTAATTTGCCTTTTACTCCTTATAAATTGCTTTTATCTTTTGTATGTGAATGATACCTAGAGTTTTGTACTACTTTCATATTCATGTTTGTGAAAATTCTTATTTGTGGTATGTTATTTAGGGAACTAAGTACCTAATGATGCAAATGATTAAGAACTAGTATAGATTTTCCTATTTATGCTTTTGTTATTCAATTACTTCATTTCCTTTAAGAAATTTAGGAAATATCTTACTATCTATTAGCTTAATAGTTGAGAAACATTAACGTGGAATTTTAAAGACATGGTTAAAAGGATGATTTTGTATATATGAAAAATTATAATGTGTGTTCGTAATTTTTTATGACAATCACTGATTCTTCCCTCAAATTTACTAAGTTTGAAGTTAAAGGTTACGAGCTTTGTTAAGTCCTTAAACATTATCAAACACATTATTTAACCTTTGAATGATTGATCAATATAATTGATTGAAGCTTGCATACTTTGTTTTTTAGGAGGCTAATATTGCTTGTGACCTATCATATTATGGATGACAATTGTGTTTCTTTGGTTTAATTTAATTAAATGCTCAAATTTGCACATCAAGTTTTAGAAAAATACAGGGAAAAATATTTTTCCACACTGTAATATGGAAACAAGATGCTAATATGTAGGGGTACACTAATTTACTAAAAAAAACATTTTCTTATCTTTTGCAAAATAGGAAAAATTCTTATGGAAGCTACTTCATGAAGGTGGATCTGAAACCTAATTACATACAATGTTACTACACTATCCTTGCCCTACTTCTTTCTTTTTGAGTCAGAATTGATGCTTAGGTATAACTACCATACCTCACCCTCATTCTCCTATTAGGTTGCCCATTTTTCCATCTTGTCTTCCACTTCATTATCCAATTTTTTGTTGAATGTGATTGTAGGTCCCAACCTTTAATTCCACATTCTGGTAATGACATGAACTATACTCTTACATTTTGAGGGTGTGCCAGCTTTGAATTTGAGGTAGTTCCAAGGCTGAATATTTTTATATTCAACAATCGTTACGTTAGGTATGTCGATTGTGGAAGCAAGGCCATCATGTATGGTCATTAACTTAGCCTCTAAAATGTCTGCACTATTGTGATAACCTAGATCTTTCTCTCTCCTCATGTATGTTCTATACACTTCATCTTTGCACTAATATCTCACTCTAGCCATAAATTTGCTTTATGAGTTCATCTTATGTCCACACGGCTAGTGGCAACACTTTATTTGATATAAAACCAAGATTGCACATATATTATGCATCCTCCTATATCATCACCCTTTTTAAACCATTTATGGGTCACTTTCTATCCTAAAATTTTTTAGTTGTGTAGAGAGTAATCTCATGTTCCAATGCACCAACTTTTTCCAAATTTTGAGCTTGTATGACAGAGATATGCTCATTTGAAAACAACTTGGTTTAAAAAAAAATTTAGTCTTAGGGAGACCTCACTCCCCCTCCTCCTCAAACAGGTGCCAGAGCCCAGATGACCCAGATAACTTTGTTTAACTTCAATTTGGCTCAATTAATTAGACTTTTAACCCATTTTTGGGCCTAATTGGGCACGACCCAATTAACCTCTCCTTAGCCCCAGCGATCCACGCCCCCTTATATTTACCAATTATGAGCCTCAATCCTTAGGTGAATGAATTTTGGCGGTTATATCTCTTAACCGCAGATCACATCATTATCTAACTACCATGTTGCCTTCTTCTAACTCCATACCATGGCCAGAGGCCATGGCGCTGCTCCCACCTATGCCTCACTTTCCCACTACTATGGCACCAATTAACCATCCCTCCACCTATAAAACTTCTTCCTTATCCTTTTACCCCTCTATTCTTCTAGTTTCTCTAACCTTAGCACCCTAATTAATATCTTCTTCCTCCCCACCTCTTTTAGTGGCGATGACAACCAGCCTACTTTGGGCTTTCCTCCTACACGTCCTTCCACCGTGACTCGAGACATGGACAAATCCACGCAATTGAGAGAGAGACATATGGAGGTGTTTCCAGCTCCACTGACCCCTCCTTACCTTTCTTCAAGCCTACACCAATATGCAACTATTGGCCACTGCCATGATGTTGTTGTGTGGAGCCAGGATATAGGAGACACACAGAGAAATACAAGCACCATCAGATCATTGGGAAACTTGGTGTTCTTTGATTCAAAGGATAGAATCACCCACCCATCCCTCTCTCCCTTAAATGCTCGATGGGTGCTATAGTCATGGAAGGTAAGTAGAGTCCATGGGAGGAGAGAGGCATCCATAAGTGATGGATAGAGGCTGAGAAATGCTAGCAACCACAAACACATGGTGAACAGCGGTTGAGGAACATGATTGCGGGGTCCTCTTTAGCTAAACTGAGGGCCAAGGCTAGTACCTTCTAAGTCCCAAAAATCCTAGGTTTGAGAGGTTTTCCCTTAGCCAAGGATCCTTGTCCCTTGGATTGCAATTTAACCACCTAAAAATATTATTTTTGAGGTATTTTTCCAAAAAAGTAGCTTATGACTCCTTCGGCCAAAGAGGGTATATCATATATGAATTTTGATTAGAAAAATGATATTTGTCTATTAGAAATGGTTTCTCAACCTAAATATACTTGTGAATTCTTTTTCCCCCTAAATTGTATACTTTAAGTCTTTTGAGGATGGTTGATTGTGATAGAGTGAGTTTTTACATATACATTATTTAGTTCCTCTCTCTTACAATTTTAATTATTCCAATGATGCCCTCAATCATCTCTCTCACTAAATTGATTAAATGGATTATCAATTTCACTTAAAATCACCCATAATAATAATAAAGTCAATAATACAAGCATTATGACTTTTAGTCAATTGGCATAGTCAGTAATCAAATTTTGACGTCAATATTGCACTTTAGCTACATCATAACACCATTAAACCACCCCTAAAATTTGATTGCAATCGGGTCAACCAATTAGGAGATATGACCCATTTAATTTAGTGTATTTTCCACTTATTTTGAACCCTAGGATCTAAGTTTGGGATTTATTTGAATCAAATGTGTGACATTATTTGTCACACAACCTTTGACGGCTTGGTCACGGGCCTTGTTTTATGCCGAGCTCTTCTGGCCGTTGATCAATGATCTAGCGGAGGGAGACTTCGTCTCCTACCTCCCGCAGGACCCGGGCTTCGGCCCCAACAGAGCAACAATCATCCAGCGCCCCTCGCACCCAGCCCTCACCTCTTCACCTCGAGATTTTTGGAGGACAGTTCCCTCTCACCCGAATGAGTCCAACAATCCATACCACATCACCCATCTCCCCCGGATCAGGGAGAACAACCTCCCGAACCCTCACACCTCTCTTTGGCGGCGGCAGCCAATATTAGGGCTTCCCCTTATAGCGCCCCGACACCTATTTAAGGAACCCAGTAGCTCCGCCACCTCCCTTTTAGTCACACAAACCTCTCAATTGCATCGGAGATCGCCTCAACCTCCCTGACCTCAAGCACCTCCAGCTCGCCTGACTTCAATTTCCCCCTCACTCCGGTGGCACCCTCCATCCAATTGAGTGCAGCTACACCATCCAGGGATCACGGCGAGTCGAGGAGCACCTTCAGTTGGTGTCGCGGAAGCCCAGAACCTCGGGTCGACTAGCTGCCGCAACTGAGCTCCAGAAGCTTCACGACGGCGAGGTTGGAGCCTTTTCAAAGCTGTGGAAAGCTCGCAAGTCCATCAACAGATCTCCACGGAGCTTTTGACTCCCTCAATCCAACCTGAGGGCAGGTAAACATCAACTTCGCTCCTAGGCCTGTTCTCAGTCTATTTTGAATGAAAAACGAACCCTGACCACCATTGCTGGTCAGTTCAACCTCTTCACCACCGCCGTCAGCCTGCAAACTCAACCCCAATCGCCAGCATAACTCATCTAATTCCTAGGAACCATCCCCGATCGAACCAGCTCTTCCCCGATGCCTTGCTGCAGTCATGGTACGAGCAACAATCAAAAGGGTGACCTTCCCCTTTTACCCATGCCCGGTCACGATGCACATGTGACCCTCAGGGGCATTCCTGACATTCACCTAGAGCCTGACCCTCTTTGGACGAGCACTTGCTCGCGGGTCAGTGAGAGGGTCCGGTTGGTCGGATCCCTCGCATGATCCGTGAGGCAGAGCTCGCAAATCTTTTTTTTATTTCGTTTAATTCTTTAAAATTTCCTGATTGGTCAGAACTTGTGAAAACCCTAGAAAATGGTAGGATCATCAGAAACTATCGAATAAATATACCATTTTCATCAGAAAAATCCAATCTATTTAAATAAAATAATTCCATGACCTTGATCCGATTCCTTCTCTGAAAATACGGCCTACATACCTAATGACCCCTTAATATTTATATATTAGGTAATAATGGTCATTACTGATTTCCAATCTGCCTTGGGAACAGATTAAACCCTAATTAGGGTTCTAAACACCATGTTACTCGAAATCATATCCAAGAAGGATAGTTGATCCAACAATGACAAAAACCCTAATTTCCAATTTCCTCCTTTCCTAATGTATACTACACAACTTTATGTCAAACCCTAACTATTAATTTGTCCCTAAAATGATTTTGATTAACCCCGACCTTAGAACCCAATTCTGATCTCTCGAATCACATGTATCCTAAAATGATATCCCAAATGACCTAAACCCTAATAAGAAACCCTAATGTGGAATAATGAGAATCCATGGTAACTTAGGGTTTTGTTTATATTTCAAGGTAATCTACTATCTGTCTCATAATCTAAGACTTGTGGAATTTAGATCTGAGAATTAAAGGTACGTGGATATAATTATATGACTAGATTTAGTTGGATGTTATATATATGTAATTGTTTGCATGAAATTGATATACATTGATGGATGTGGATATATGATTAATTGATGATTTACCGCCTTGAACATAAAAGAACATAATTGTATATAAGTGAAATGTAGTTACTAGTGGTGCTAATTAATCTCCCTATTAGAGAGGGAAGGTATTAATGTTGACTAGCACCTCCCTAATGGTACAAGGTACATAGGGAGATCCCTAATGGTACAAGGTACGCAGGGATAGGGACCAATATTTATGTTTGTGCTAAGTCCACCATAGTAATGCATTTTCATTCTAAATGAGGCTAATAACTTGGGATTACCTGATTTTCCGCCTTTAAATAATGTTTTCATTCTCTATCTCCAATTTTGAGTATTTTATATACCAGCATAGTATAGCTTTTACTTCGACGTACCAACTTTGTTGATGTATTTGTTTCTCGTATTTTCTAGGTACAAGCAAATGATGAAGCACTTCAAAGTACACAAGCCACTAAATAATGAGCCTGGAGGATAATAGATAGATCTCTATTTCTCACCTTGGTCATTTCAGTTAGATAGTTTTCTTTTCTAGATGATGTAATAGGATGTTATAGATCCTATGTAATAATCATATTTGCTTTCATAGACTTATCATTCTTCCTTCTCTTTTATCAGCATGTATGGCTTTATCTTTTATCAATGAATGATGTGTTGTCTGGCTATCACTGATGATGTGGACATAGTCTTGGCTTATCTCTACTTTTAGTTGACTATCTTGATTTCTATTATTTTCCCTTTTGACATTTATAGATATGAGTGCACGCATATCTGTATATGTCACTAAGGAAAGTATGTAGAAATTGGGGTCATCATAGTTGGTATCAGAGCCAATGTTCATGCGTCAAGTCACATGAACTTCATTCACCCTATTATGAGTCAAGGGTAGTCCTTGAGTTAGGGATGTGAAGGGTTGAGGTGACTAGGATAGCATCTACCTAAGGTCTGGCTAAAGTCTCTGAGCCACTTTGCTTGGCAATCACGAGGCTACCTATAAGGCAGTGTGAGTCTACCTGGCCGATATCCTAAATGTCCCTTACTTCTTGGGAATACCTTAAATTAGGATCCTTCTCATCTATAGAAATTCCCTCTCATCCTTTCTATAGGAATATTTTCCCCCTTATCTCAAAATTTTGAAAATTGTTCTTCCCTTCATCTTTATGATATAAGATTAGGAAAGAGTCTCTCTATTTTAGAAAGTCTTAAGGACCGACCAATAAGGACTTTTAAGGTATCCTCCATAAATTGTAACATCAAGAACATTAATAAATGATATAAGAGAATAATGAAATGTCATAATTATAATGACAAATATAATTATTGAGTAATAAATCTAATATATCCCAATTAATTTCAGGATGCCTCCTAAGACTCGCAACTCGAAGGCCTCAGAGGAATCATCCTCTAAGAAAAGAAAAGAGCCTGAAACCTCTGAAGTACATGATCCCGATGCTGCGGCCAAGGAAAGGTGGGAGGAACAGAAGAAAATCCTTCTAGATTTTATGGAAACCCTCACCACAAAAGGAACCCATAAACCTAGCTCATCTAGGAAGAAAGAAGTGATAGTGATAGATTTTATTAAGCTAAACCTTGATTCCTTTTGGGGGGAAGATCAGCCTGAGGTCATGGACAAGGCTAAAGCCTGGATTTTAACCATAGAGAATGGTTTTCATACCCTAGAAGTACCCAATGAGAAGAAGGTCAAGTTCGCCACCCATATGCTTAAGGGAGGGGCAAAAATATGGTGGGAGAACTATGGCGGGAATAGGGGTGAGGAAATAGACGACATGGAGTGGGAAGCCTTTAAAAACCTCTTCACATATCGTTTTATGCCCATAGCCGAGAGGAAGAGGAAGGAGAAGATGTACATGGAGTTAAGGTAGGGTAGTCTTTCAGTAGCTGATTATACCCGGAAGTTTAGGCTTCTGGAGCGTTATGCACCCATCAGGACTGAAGACCGTCTGACTGAGCACTATGTTGACTGCCTTTCTGCTCACCTAAAAACCCTAGTCATAGCCTCTCATCCCAGAAGCATAGATGAAGCCCTAGATATGGCCCTCAAGCAGGAAAGAGAGCAGGGCATGCAAAAACCTTCTAGCATGGGATACTTAGGGTCAACCACAACTAAAGAGGACAAGTCTAGAAAGTTCCATCCTGGCCATAACAATAAGGGATCAGGGAAACGAGGAAGTTCAGGAAAGGGAGGACAAAAAACTACCAGAATCAGCCAAGGACGAATCATCCCAAGTGCAAGACTTGTGGGCGTTTCCATGGTGGGGTATGCCGCCACACCAAGCCAGTCTGCTATAACAGCAAGAAGGAGGGTCATTTCGTCGCCAAGTGCCCCACTCCCTCCCTCTTTGGCAATCCTGCGGCTGGTGCTCCGCAGCCTCAGGGACACCGCAATGGTAGGATATTTACAGTAAATGCAGAAGAGGCCAAGGCAAATCCAAATCAGCTCTGTGAAGGTAACCTAATCTCTTTATAATTCGATATCTTATTCAATCCTGCAATTAGTCATAATTTGATTACCTTATGTAGGCACTGTATTGTTAAATGGTCATCCTGTTAAGGCTTTATTTGACTCTGGGTCTACAAATATATTTATTTCTCGAACTCTGGCATCTATATTAAATCTTCACATAAGGGACTTGGGATATATTCTGGACGTATCTACTTCGAGTGAAAAAATACTCACAACTCTACAGAAAACCAATGAACTCTCTCTTAAATACGAAAATCATGATGTGCCCTTTGAATTCATTCTCTTAACTATGGAAGACTTTGATGTTATAGTTGGTATGGACTGGATATACACATACCATTCTCACATTGATTGTAGAAACAAGACGGTCGTTCTCTCTCAACCTCATTCTTATCCGGTAAAAATCCCTAGGGGAAGCGGATTCTGTAATAATATTATAATCTCCTCTCTTAAAGCTAAAAAGCTCATTTCTAAAGGATGTAAAGTCTTCCTCACATTAGTCTCAGAGACCAATCCTAGTAGCGGGCCTGTAGAAAGTCTGGAGGTGGTACGTGACTTCCCTGACATTTTTTTGGAGGAGCTTCCTGGGCTGCCTCCAAATAGAGACATTGAGTTCTCCATAGATCTTCTTCCTGGAACCGCTCCGATTTCTAGGGCACCGTATAGGATGGCTCCTGCTGAGCTTATGGATTTGAAGAAACAGTTGCAAGAACTTCTCGACAAAGGTTTCATTCGTCCTAGTGTTTCCCCCTTGGGAGCTCCTGTTCTCTTTGTTAAGAAGAAAGATGGTTCTATGCGTATGTGTATTGACTACTGCATGTTGAACCAAGCCACTATTAAAAACAAGTATCCTCTTCCTCGTATCGATGACCTCTTTGATCGGCTTCGTACTGCTAAAGTTTTCTCAAAGATTGATCTTCGTTCTGGATACCATCAACTAAAAATCAAGGATTCTGATATTTCTAAAACTGCTTTTTGAACTCGTTATGGGCATTACGAATTTCTGGTGATGCCATTCAGGTTGACCAACGCACCAGGTGTATTTATGAATCTGATGAACAAAGTCTTCCAACCTTATCTTGATGAGTTCGTGGTCATCTTCATTGATGATATCTTGATCTATTCTAATTCTATGGAAAAACACCGGGAACACTTGCGAGCAGTTCTTGACATTCTTCGAACACAAAAGTTTTATGGCAAACTTTCAAAATGTGAGTTCTAGATTGATAAGGTCATGTTTCTTGGACATGTCATTTCTGGAGGTAGTATATCTGTTGATCCCGCCAAAGTCTCTGTTGTACTTGATTGGCAACCTCCTCGTAATCCTTCTAAAATTCGGAGTTTCCTGGGTCTGGCCGGATACTTTTGTCGTTTTATTCCAAATTTCTCCAAAGTTGCACTTCCTCTAACCAAGCTTACTCGGAAGGACGAGCACTTCATATGGTCAGCCACTTGTGAGTCCAGTTTCCAGCAGTTAAAGCAGAAGTTGACGTCGGCTCCTATTCTTGTTCTACCCTCTGGTAATGAAGGGTTTGTGATTTTCACTGATGCTTCGAGGAATGGATTAGGGTGTGTCCTACAGTAGAATGGTAAGGTAGTGGCCTTTGCGTCTAGACAGCTAAAACCCAATGAACTTAATTATCCCACTCACGATTTGGAATTGGCTGCAATCATTCATGCCCTCAAAATCTGGAGGCACTACCTGTACGGGGCAACATTCGACATCTTCACCGATCACAAAAGCCTGAAGTACATCCTGACTCAGAAGGACTTAAATCTACGTCAACGCCGATGGATTGAATACCTAAAGGACTACGATTTCACCATTGCCTATCATCCGGGTAAGGCAAATGTAGTCGTTGATGCCCTTAGTAGAAAAAGGGCAGTGTGTGCATCTCTTTCTGTCCCTGGATGGAGGAACATGGAGAATCTAGTGGGCTGGAAACCACAGTTTCTGTCTGATCGTGTGCATGTTAATAACATTTCCATCACGTACAAATTGCATTTCGAACTTCTCGAGGCACAAAAGGCTAGTCCCGGTCTTGTAGAGCTCTCTTCTCTCTTGGCGAAGCTGCAAACACATCTGTCTGTGGGTCTTGATGGGGGTCTCCATTACAAGAATCGTATGTGGGTTCCTGAGCAGTCAACTGTAAAGACAACAATTCTAAATGAGGCACATGGGTCCAAGTACATAGCTCATCTAGGCACGACGAAGATGTACAAAGACCTACAATGTCAGTTTTGGTGGAGGGGCATGAAACGTGATATTTCCGATTTCGTGACCAGGTGTCTGACATGCCAAAGGATCAAGGCTGAACATCAGAGACCAGGCAGTCTACTACGATCGCTTGAGATTCTGGAATGGAAATGGGAACACATCACCATGGATTTTGTAGTGGGGTTACCCAGGACCAGGAAGGGATACGATGTTGCATGGGTCATAGTGGATCGTCTCACCAAATCAGCTCATTTTCTTCATGTGAAGACTACTGCAAAGGTTTCCGAGTTGGCTGACCTCTACATACGGGAGATAGTACGTCTGCATGGAGTCCCAGCGTCTATTGTCTCGGACAGGGACCCAAAGTTCACATCAAAGCTGTGGAAGTAGGTTCAAGAGGAATTGGGCACCAAGTTGAACTTCAGTACAACCTACCATCCGCAAACAGACGGGCAGTCAGAGCGTACAGTACAGATTTTAGAGGATCTTCTGCGAGCTTGTGTTCTCGATTGGGAAGGCTCGTGGGACTATTACTTGCCTTTAACTGAGTTTTCCTATAATAATAGCTATCACGCAAGCATTGGGATGCCTCCCTATGAAGCTCTTTATGGCCGACCATGCAGATCACCTTTACACTGGGACGACATCGGAGAGCGTACCCTGATGAAATCTGAGGAGATGCAGTTGTATACTGATAAGGTTGCTCTAATTAGGTAGAGGATGAAGCGAGCACAGGACAGGCAAAAATCGTATGCAGATGCTCACCGACAGGAATGTCAGTTCAAGGAGGGCGATCATGTCTTTTTGAAGATCCGACCTATTCGAGCCTTGGCCAAGAACAAAGGAAAGCTCAGTCCTCGTTATGTTGGACCCTTTGAGATTCTAGAAAGGGTTGGTGAATGTGCCTATCATCTTGCCTTGCCACCTCAGTATAGTGCCATGCATAATGTGTTTCATGTATCTAATCTAAAGCCCTATGTCAAGGACTCCAGTCACATCTTGAATCATGAGCCTCTCGAATTGAAGGATGGTCTGTCATATGCTGAGTCCCCAGTCAGAATTCCCGACTTCAAGTCAAAGGAGCTTCACAGTAATCATCATATTGAAATGGTGAAAGTTCTCTGGATCCACCATGATGAAACAAATGCCACTTGGGAGCTAAAGACCGAGGTCGAAAGGAAGTATCCATATCTTTTTCAGGCTGCTTGAATTTTGGGGACAAAATTCTTAAAAAGGAGGGGAGAATGTGACAGAGTGAGTTTTTACATATACATTATTTAGTTTCTCTCTCTTACAATTTTAATTATTCCAATGATGCCCTCAATCATCTCTCTCACTAAATTGATTAAATGGATTATCAATTTCACTTAAGATCACCCATAATAATAATAAAGTCAATAATGCAAGCATTATGACTTTTAGTCAATTGGCATAGTCAGTAATCAAATTTTGACTCCAATCTTGCACTTTAGCTACATCATAACACCATTAAACCATCCCTAAAATTTTATTGCAATTGGGTCAACCAATTAGGAGATATGACCCATTTAATTTAGTGTATTTTCCACTTATTTTGAACCCTAGGATCTAAGTTTGGGATTTATTTGAATCAAATGCGTGACATTATTTGTCACACAACCTTTGAAGGCTTGGTCACGAGCCTTGTTTTATGCCGAGCTCTTCTGGTCGTTGATCAACAATCTAGCGGAGGGAGACTTCGTCTCCTACCTCCCACAGGACCCGGGCTTCGGCCCCAACAGAGCAACAATCATCCAACGCCCCTCGCACCCAACCCTCACCTCTTCACCTCGAGATTTTTGGAGGACAGTTCCCTCTCACCCGAATGAGTCCAACAATCCATACCACATCACCCATCTCCCCCGGATCAGGGAGAACAACCTCCCGAACCCTCGCACCTCTCTTTGGCGGCGACATCCAATATTAGGGCTTCCCCTTCTAGCGCCCCCACACCTATTTAAGGAGCCCAGTAGCTCCGCCACCTCCCTTTTAGTCACACGAACCTCTCAATTGCATCGGAGATCACCTCGACCTCCCTGACCTCAAGCACCTCCCGCTCGCCTAACTTTGACTTCCCCCTCACTCCGGTGGAACCCTCCATCCAATTGAGTGCAACTACACCATCCAAGGATCACGGTGAGTCGAGGAGCACCTTCAGTTGGTGTCGCGGAAGCCCAGAACCTCGAGTCGACTAGCTGTCACAACTGAGCTCCAGAAGCTTCACGCCGGCGAGGTTGGAGCCATTTCAAAGCTGCGGAAAGCTCGCAAGTCCATCAACAGATCTCCGCGGAGCTTTTGACTCCCTCAATCCAACCTAAGGGCAGGTAAACATCAACTTTTCTCCTAGGCCTGTTCTCAGTCTGTTTTGAACGAAAAACGAACCCTGACCACCATTGCTGGTCAGTTCAACCTCTTCACCACCGTCGTCAGCCCGCAAACTCAACCCCAATCGCCAGCATAACTCATCTAATTCCTAGGAACCATCCCCGATCGAACCAGCTCTTCCCCGATGCCTCGTTGCAGTCATGGCGCGAGCAACAATCAAAAGGGTGACCTTCCCCTTTTACCCATGCCCGGTCACGATGCACATGTGACCCTCAGGGGCATTCCTGACATTCACCTAGAGCCTGACCCTCTTTGGACGAGCACTTGCTCGCAGGTCAGTGAGAGGGTCCGGTTGGTCGGATCCCTCGCATGATCCGCGAGGCAGAGCTCGCAAATATTTTTTTATTTCGTTTAATTCTTTAAAATTTCCTGATTGGTCAGAACTTGTGAAAACCCTAGAAAATGGTAGGATTATCAGAAACTATCGAATAAATATACCATTTTCATCATAAAAATCCAAGCTATTTAAATAAAATAATTCTAGGACCTTGATCTGATTCCTTCTCTGAAAATACGGCCTACATACCTAATGACCCCTTAATATTTATATATTAGGTAATAATGGTCATTACTGATTTCCAATTTGCCTTGGGAACAGATTAAACCCTAATTAGGGTTCTAAACACCATGTTACTCGAAATCATATCCAAGAAGGATAGTTGATCCAACAATGATGAAAAACCCTGATTTCCAATTTCCTCCTTTCCTAATGTATACTACACAACTTTATGTCAAACCCTAACTATTAATTTGTCCCTAAAATGATTTTGATTAACCCTGACCTTAGAACCCAACTCTGATCTCTCGAATCACATGTATCCTAAAATGATATACCAAATGACCTAAACCCTAATAAGAAACCCTAATGTGGAATAATGAGAATCCATGGTAACTTAGGGTTTTGTTTATATTTCAAGGTAATCTACTATCCGTCTCATAATCTAAGACTTGTGGAATTCAGATATGAGAATTAAAGGTACGTGGATATAATTATATGACTAGATTTTGTTGGATGTTATATATATGTAATTGTTTGCATGAAATTGATATACATTGATGGATGTGGATATATGATTAATTGATGATTTACTGCCTTGAACATAAAAGAACAAAATTGTATATAAGTGAAATGTAGTTACTAGTGGTGCTCATTAATCTCCCTATTAGAGAGGGAAGGTATTAATGTTGACTAGCACCTCCCTAATGGTACAAGGTACGTAGGGAGATCCCTAATGGTACAAGGTACGCAGGGATAGGGCCCAATATTTATGTTTGTGTTAAGTCCACCATAGTAATGCATTTTCATTCTAAATGAGGCTAATAACTTGGGATTACCTGATTTTCTGCCTTTAAATAACGTTTTCATTCTCTATCTCCAATTTTGAGTATTTTATATACCATCATAGTATAGCTTTTACTTCCACGTACCAAATTTGTTGATGTATTTGTTTCTCGTATTTTCTAGGTACAAGCAAATGATGAAGCACTTCAAAGTACAGAAGCCACTAAATAATGAGCCTGGAGGATAATAGATAGATCTCTATTTCTCACCTTGGTCATTTCAGTTAGATAGTTTTCTTTTCTAGATGATGTAATAGGATGTTATAGATCCTATGTAATAATCATATTTTCTTTCATAGACTTATCATTCTTCCTTCTCTTTTATCAGCATGTATGACTTTATCTTTTATCAATGAATGAAGTGTTGTGTGGCTATCACTGATGATGTGGACATAGTCTTGGCTTATCTCTACTTTTAGTTGACTATCTTGATTTCTATTATTTTCCCTTTTGACATTTATAGATATGAGTGCACGCATATCTGTATATGTCACTAAGGAAAGTATGTAGAAATTGGGGTCGTCACATTGATGCTACTAGGTACTCAACTTTGATTCCTAATGTTCCAAAATATGATTGTATCCCTAAAGAAATAAAATTTACTTCACTTTGACATGGTTGATTACTTAGATCCTTTGTTTGTACCTTAAAAGACTATCTTGAACTAAAAATCACCCCTTTTGTGTATGGATGATGTAACTTGATCAATACCAAAATTTTATCCTTTGTTTCTATCATATATCACCTAACTTCAAAGTCAATATTCTTTGTAATGATATGTGCCATGTCCGTTTGACTAGGGACTTACGATATGATTTCCATGCAACAAACTCATGTGTCCTATTGACTACATGTAATACCTAGTGTGATATAAATGCATAAGTTGAATGTCAGACACTAATCTTTTAAGAAATATGTTCTAATGGTATCTCATGATCCATCTATTTCAAATCATTAAATTTATCACGTTGTAGCACTAAAATCCCCACTTGGTCAATGCTATGTTCTTCTATAATCATATGACTTGAAAATGTGACCTATTGCATGGTATTTATCTAGTACGACTAGTTATGATCTTGCATGTTTATACTTTAATAACGACCTCAATCTAGTGCTTTACCTACATCTAAATCAGACCTTATCTATATCTTATATCACTTATAATGTGGATTGTTTACCTATACCTAGGGTATAATATTGATACTTGAATTGCGTTGAATATTTGCATGCATTTATGGAACCTTGGATGTAAAGAATGAACTACTTGAGACCTAGGTCTAGGGGAAATATCCACATGACTTATATGATTATCTTATCATAACCCTATTGATATGAGACCTACCATTATGTCTTTTTATATCTTAGGTACCCCTGGGTTGTACTCACTCTATAATCTTTCTAAAGAATCATAATTTGTTCACAACTCGCAAGCTATGCTTAATGTCTTGACCCTACGATGATATTGGCTTGTTTGAATGTATGATCATATGAATACTTGGCTAGATAATTAATTGAATGAACTTTTGTTCTTATGGTTACAACTTTCCTATTTGAATATTATATGTTGACTAACCTTGAACATAATTTAGAGGAATCCATTGTATATCCTTGTGTACCTACATAGAATTTGAAGTAAGGACACACAGTGTATTGAGAAAGGGTTAGCTCTTGGATATGACCTTGAGATCTCACATGAAAAGGGTTAACTAATGTCATGTTAGCCTCTCATGATAAGATAGGACATTATATTTTTCTTTGGCTAAATGCCTCTCATGGGCCCTTCTTTTGGAAGTGGTCAAAAGGCCTACATTGATATAATGGATAGAGAAAACTAAAACATGATTTGTATAAAAGAATGCCATTAAGTGTTCTTCCTTGTTTCTAGTTTAAGTTTATTATAATGTTTCTAGTCAAGAAACTTGTATATACTCATAAATTGTGTTTACATGCCTTTTCAAAGTGTACTCAATGCACTCACATTGATATATTTTGTTGATCAAACTTTTAGTTGTCAAATTAAGATCTACTGCATTGAAGACTCTAAGCTATGGAATGAAACACCAATGCATACTCTTGATATATAAATGGGTACATATCTCTTTTCTCCATGTTTAACATATTTTTATCTCTCTAGTTTTGTTATTGCCTTTTTTCAAATATATTGTTTATGTGAAACTATGCGCCATTCTAGGGATGGATTCCCAAGTCCACTCTCCTTTCTCTATGTAGCCACTAGGAGTGTGGACTTGGGACAATAAATAGTTTCATGAAAAATATTATCAGAGCCAGACACACATTCCTCCATATATTTTTAGGGCATAACATGTCATATGAACCTAGGGAGGACAAAAATTCATAATGGTGAATCTGAGGTAATTATAATGGTGCTAAACATGGAGGTTCTAGATAGTAATCACCTCCTATCTGACTAGCGCAATTGTTGAGGTTCCTCTACACACCTACCGACAAAGTGGATCTAAAACCAAATTAGGTTTTGTCCCTTAATTCCTAGAGAGTCTTCTCGCATCTCACCTCTTCTTTAAGGACTACCCAAGCCATCCAAGTAGATGATGTTTAGTTAGTCCTCTCACCTCCTCATGTGATTCTTCTAACATGGCTACTAATCACGTGATTTCTTGATTTTGGCTAGCTTCTACATGGGAAAGCTAAAATTAATTTAAAAGCATGAAAGTGTACTAAGATGATAATACCATGATCTAGACTTAAATTGAAAATCCTATTTGATGTATGAAAGTACTCTGAAAAGTGAGGTAATCATGTGTAAAGTTGATGCAAATTCAATCCTACTAAATAGGAGATAAGTGCTTTCTATGTTTGACCTAAATCCTTGTTTTGGTGAGATAAGGTGGAACTCATGTCATATGCCTCATGGTTGATAAGGTCCTGATTTATCATACCTACATTGTCCCTATTTTGATCTAACCATAAACATAACTAAGGAAATATCTCCCTATTTATATGTATCATGCCCTATACTTAGATATAATTATGTCTTCATACCCCTAGATCATGATGTGAAGACTTGTTAGAAAGTGTGAATACTCTTTTGACTTGTATGCCTCTTTATAAAAATCAATTTTAAGAGTATTTATCATACAAAGTCTCTATGACACACTATTATTCTTAAACTCTCAATTTCTTAATTTGACTTCTTGATTTCCAAATGTACCCTTACCTTGATCATGAAAGGAAGGGGATGAAATTATGACCTTGATATTGCAAAATCTTGAAACATGGTTGCCCTATATTAATCTTGATCTTTAATATCATGACCCTATGAAATATGATTTGATATTTGATACTTGTCCTATTTTTATATGATCAATTCTTCATGACTAGTGAGGACTAATGTGCTAGATTAGGGTAGTCTTTGTCTCGTGACTTCCCTAATGTAGGTCACCTCTCTTTTATGATTACCTCTAAATTGTCATTTTTTATTTATTAGAGATTGAAAAGGTAACCTCTTTCATACTACTTTGATTTCTTGACCTAAGTTTCTAATAGGTCAAGTTTATGATGACATTGATAATCAATATTGAGTTATAATTTAATGATGAACTTGAAATACAATGCCACTGAATATAAATTGTGGTTGTTCCTAGGAAGGCCTAGGTGTAGATCATTCATTGACACCAAATACTATGATGATGAAATTTATGTTGATATCATGAAATGTTTCTAGATTGTTGCTTACAGATGAATGATCACCCCTAAGGTCTACATATGAATCTAAACCCTAGCTTCCAAAATTTTGAACCTATGACTTGGATGTTAAACTTTGACTCATGCTATTGATTTATAAAATTGTGAGTCATAATTAATGAGCATGATATTGATTTGACTCCTATCATCACCCTATTTGGATATTTAGATCACCATCAATGTACAAATAATGACTTTTTTTCCAAATCTTGAAAATTTCTATGTTGATTCTCTTGATTTATGACTTAAGGTGTAACTCTCACATGGACTAGGGTGGGACCTTCCACTGAAATTCAATATGGAATAACGATATAAATTTTGATGTTTGTCTCAAGATGAGGAAATATGAAATCTCAATCATGTATGTATAACCTCACCTAACAAGTGTATAGGCTACCACCCTAAATTTTGGGAATGAAGGTGATACTTGAACCTTGAATCAAAGAGATCAATTCATTTGTCCTAGATTGTGATCTCTCCAAATTTGTGATATATAGGATAATCTATACAAACATGTTACTCACGTGATGATCCTTCCTATTTGATGACCCAATGTGACTATGGTTTGGCTATGATACACTATTTCTCAATTTTTGAAATAGTCATGACGTGGACGGAATGTCTAGTGATTATGATACACAACATGAAATCCCCAAATATGGATTTATGGGTTGGTTTAATTTTGGGGACACAATTACTTAAAAGGTGGGGAGTATGTGATAACTTGGATCTTTCTCTCTCATCATGAATGTGATATACACTTCATCTTCACACTAGTATCTCACTCTCACCCTCAATTTCATGTTTTGATGCTTTTTGAGTTCATCTTGTTGCCACATGACTGGTTGTGACACTTGATTTGATAAAAAACCAAGGTTGCACCAATATTATGTATCATAGTCTCTCATACCATTTTCAGTATTTATGGGTCTCTTCCTACCCTCAACACATGTTATTTGTTTATAGAATGATCTCAAGTTTCCAAAGAACCAAATTTACCCGATTCTGAGATTGTATGAGAGAGATATGCTCATTAGACAATCACCTGATTAACTTCATTTTTTGCTCATTTCATTAGACTTAACCCATTTTGGTCCTAATTAAGTGCGGCCCAATTAACCACTCATTTCCCCCAATGATCCAATCAATTTTATCGACTAATTGTGATCCTATATCTTTAGGTGAATGAATGTCAACCCTCAGATCTCTCAACAGCAGATCACACCATGATCCAACAACCATGGTGCCTTCTTCTACCTCTATATCATGGATGGAAGAAATGATGTTGCTCCCACCTACTACTCATTTTCCTAATAATTTGGCATTGGTTAACCATCCTTCCACCTATATAACTTCTTCCATATTTGTTTCCCCCTCTTTTCTTCTAGTTTCCCTAACCCTAGTGCCCCAATTAGCTTCTTCTTTCTTCCACCTCTTTCAGTGGTGCATCCAACCAACCCACTTTGGGCTTCCCTCATGCATGCCCCATCACTGTGATTCAAGGCCATGGACAAATATTTGTCATTGAGATAGAGACAAACAACAATGTTTCTAGCTCCACTGACCCTTTCTTCCCTAGCTTTGAGCCTGCACCGATGAGTAGCACTTGTCCTCCGCCATGACACCGCTACATGGAGCTCGGGCTCCCTGATTCACGTAGAGTATCATAGCCATTGTCGGATCATTAGGGGAACTTGGTGTTCCCTGATCCAAGGGCTCGTATCAAGCCACCCATCCCTTTCTCCCCCTAAACTTTTCAGTGGGCATCACTTTCATGGGTGGTATGTAGAGTCTGAGGGAGGCGAGTGTCAGCCATAAGTGATGGACAGAAGCTAGGAAATAGTAGCCACCACAAGCACGTGGTGAATGAAAGTTGGGGAACATGCTTGGGTGGTGTTTTCTCTAGCCAGATCACGGTCCAAGGCTAGTAGATTCCAAGGCCCACAAATCTTAAGTTAGAGAGGTGCCTCCTAAACCAAGGATCTGCGACCCTTAGACTTCAATCCAACCACCTAGAAATGTTGTTTTTGAGGTATTTTTTCAAATATTATACCTTATGATTCATTTGGCAAAGAGGACATATAATATATGAATGTTGATCAAAACAACAATTCCTATCCATTAAAAATGGTTTTACATCCAAAATATACTTATGGTTCTTCTATTTTCCCTAAATTGGATACTTTAAGTCTTTTGTGGATGATTAATGCTACTAAGTACTCAACTTTGATTCCTTATGTTCCAAAATATGATTGTATCCCTAAAGCAGTAAAACTTACTTTACTTTGACATGTTTGATGCATTGGATCCTTTGTTTGTACCCTAAATGACTCTCTTTACATAAAATTAACCCCTTTATGTGTATGGATGATGTTACTTGATCAATATTGAAACTTTATCCGTTCTTTCTATAATATAATCACCTAACTTAAAGATCACTAACATACCTAATGATATGTTCCATTTTTGACTAAATACTTATGTTATGATTTCCATGCAATACAATCATGTGTCATATTGACTATATGTAATACCTAATATTATCTAAATGCATATGTTGAATGTTAGACCCTATTATAGCAACCTTAGATCAACCGGAACAACCAAGACCCAATGTCCAATTCTAGTACTGTGGAGAAATCCCCCAAACTTCTCACAGAAGCAACAAGGAGACCCAATGTCAAAGGAACAATTCAAGATTTGAAGCAGAGGTACTTGGAAGATTCATGATCTTAAACATTGCTAAGAAAGATGGGTCCTCTCATGGACAGACTATTAGTCAATTGGAGCAAATATAGGAAAAAATTTCATTCTCACTTGCCCGTAGTAGGAGGGTGGTCTTCCAAAATAAACCATGACTAACCTAAACAATTCTAGTGATTCCATCAGTGCTCCTCAAGGCACCTACATTCGACTAGAATGGCAAGTTTCAACCTTTCAATAATACCAAGGACCCCCAACCCTTATTCCCTACCACCATCACAACCTCCATTCAACCTCTAATACACCTCAGAACCACCCACTCAATATCAACAACCACCACATAAATACACACCTCCACAATAGCCTCTACAACAACAACCTCCACAACTACCTCACAACAACCATCTTACATACTCCAAAACTACAATCCACCAAACCAAAGGCCATCACCTCCATCACAAAAACCATCATGAGTTCCCCCTCTTTCCCATGAGAAAGTGAAAATGGTGATGGTCTTGAGGTGAGATAATTTTGTTGAGCAGCCAAAAAGGGGAAGCAAGCAAAGTGACAAAGTTCATGAAGGAAAACCATTGACGAAAGGTCCTTCTGAGGGTGCCAAGAGCACCAAAAATTCTGATGTCCCACCATTTTGTGAGAGTGCAAAGTGTTGGATCTCTATAAAGGGGGTGAATAGAGAGATAAGATAAAACTTATGCAATTTCAAACACAAAGGAGGTTAGGTTGAAACTTGCTTAAAATATAATATAATGGAAAAGTAAACAAGTAATTTGAAAGTGAAAGCAACCATAAGAGATACACAATGTATAGTGGTTCTATCAAATGATGTCAGTCTACTACTTAGTTATTCTCGACCAGGATTTTCAAACTATATTTTATTCATTTTATCAACCGATACAAAATACATAAATCCACCAATATATTTAATGGATCAAAACAACCCTCCTTTTCTAGATGAAGGGGAATTGTCTACTTGGTGTAGATCACAATCTGCCTCCACACTTTTGTCACAACCTTCTCGCAAGAAGTAGCTCCAAGTATCTTCCTGATAGCCTTCTCGTAAGAAGTAGTTGGAAACATCAAGCACTTGAAACCAAAATATGAGAGAGGAAGAAGATGATACAATCTTCTGAACAATACAATATGTAGATCTCTATGAACAAGTGATGATCGACTATCCACAAGGATAGTCAAGGCTTCAGTGGAGTAGGACACTAGTATGAGGTATGACTTAGATATGTGAAGATAACAGTACAGAGGTCTAAGCTTGAAGAAGGATAGCATGTAATAGATTTCTCAAGTGTGTGTCCTAAGTGTTCATAGGGCATTCCTATACATAGGAAACACTTAGGAATAGTTAATATAGTTGTTGGGAGTGTTTAGGCTGAGTCAAAATAAAAAATAGTTGTTTGGATGTTAAAATGTGAGTTGCAACGGCTAGAAAACAAATATTGCACAGTGGATCTTGGTCCAAGAAGAGTTTGACCACAATAAATTTGGTCCAAGAAGAGTTCAACCAAATGTTAGTCTCTTTGCAAAAGTTGCAACAATTATTTTGTACAACAACTATATTTCAACAATGACTATTTCTCAGTCCAAGAAGAGTTTGATCAAAATGAATTTGGCCCAATAAGAGTTCGACCGAAAAAGTGTCTGTAAAGTCATTTCTAAACAAAATACAAAACATATCAAATGATTTTTATAGTGACACCTAACAATCCTAAAGACTATATAAGTGTGGACAAGGATTTAGGATAGGATATGGCTAATCATCACTTGTTCTTACATTTTTCCTAGCAAGTTGATAAAAGGAACATGTACATAGGCATATACATGATACAACTTGACCTACAAACATCAAAACATGCACATATATACCATATTCTTAGATGTTGGATTTTGTCTAAGTTCCTTGATTACCTGAAACACTAAATGCACATATTAGTGACACAAATGGGAAATATTTGACATTATCAAAACTAGAGTGTGGCATATCAAAAAAACCAACAATCTCCCCATTTTTATGATGATAAATATTTCCATAAGATAGTTTGAAAATACACAATTTTAGATCATCATTGCCATAAATTATTGTAGATATACAAAATTTAACTTCATGGATTTTTAATCCCCTTTGTCAAAATAAAAAAGAGATTATACTTACCAATTCTCCCCCTCAAGGTGACACTCCCCCTCAACAATATAGTCATTTTGGAGAGGAAAATAATATACCCAACAAAAAAACAAGGATGTACCAATTGAAACAAGAAACCATTTGTTGGAAATGACAATTAGAAGTAGATACAACATCGTAAGGAGTATAGAGAAAAAGCCATACTTAATAAAGGAACATCAAAAACTGATCTAATTACCAATGAATGGAATGTTAAGTCATTCTTGATAAGAATGCCATTAAGCACAAAAACATCAAAAAGATACTCTAAGCCAATGGTGAGGAATGTTAAGTCCATTGTTGATATAGAGATGTCAAAGAAAACATAAATTTTATAAAGAGTATCTCAATATCAATGCAAGGAATGTGAAGTTTTGCATGATATGGAGAATCCATTAAGAACAAACTGAGGTCAACAAAGAATTTCTAAACCAAAAAATAAGGGATGTTAAGCCCATAATTGATATAGAGTGTGCCACAAAAATGATATAGATACTCAAGTTATGTTAGTTATTTTTGGGTCCCCCTTGAATGTCATACTCTTAAAAATTGATCTCAAAAAAAGGAACTAACTACCAAAATAAGGATATCCTAATTAAGAGAAAACCACATTTGTAACATGTACAAGTAAAACATTTAAAGATCTACCAATTTTAAAGAAAATATACCACAATCAAAAGTTGATATCCAATGAAGCCCATGATCATTCTAACCTTATCTAAAAAGAGGCTTTAGGTACCCAAACCATGTTTTTATCTTTTTTCTTTCTAAATGGGAATGAAAATGGATAATTTTCAAATTTCCCACAACCAAAGAAAGTAACATTATTATTAGGAATGTAAGAATGAGATTTTGGTTTAACAAAATAGAACCTTACTTTTTATTTCTTTTATCATTTTTAGGAATACAAACAAGTCCATGAGTGCCAACACAATAATGAGAATGCAACATATTATTCAACATACTTTGACTATTTGAAAAAGTTTTTAAAGATATCCTCAACTTTTCAATTTCCTTAACAAGAAATAGAGAGTTGTTAGTAGTAGAAATTACACATTTTTTGTACTAGAAATATTCTTTTCCAATGAATCAATTTTATCGGTTAACTCATCATTTATTCATGTATAAGATCATAATCAAGATATGAGCAATAAATAGGTTGTTTCTCTATATTACTCAATTTATCTAAGAGAGTAGTCACTTGAGCTTACAAGGAAACATTTTGAGAAACAAGTTCATCTATATTTTTATATTCACTTGCATATTGATCATTCAAATCATTAATTTCTTCATTTAAGGAATCAAAAATATTTTCCAAATGATTTTTTCTTTTTCTTATACTTTTCAACTTTATTTAAATTAATCTCAATAAGTTTAATGAGTTCAATTTTTGAAAAATTTGAGAGATATACCTCATCATCGCTACCTTGTGCACCTTCTTGTTCACCATTGTCTTGAGCATTGTTTTCTTATTATTCATAATTGTCATCATATTCAACAATAATATAGTCAACTGTACGATGAAATAATTCTTCATCACTTGCCTTTGAGTTTGAAGAATCATCCCAAGTAGCATGATGAGCTTTCTTCTTCTTGTACTTCAAATTCTTCTTCTTTTTCTTATTGAGTTCTGATGTTTCACCCTTAAAATGTCCTTTTTCACCACATATGAAACATCTAGCGCAAACATATCTAATATTTTGTTAGAAGAAGAATGCATATATTTCTTTCCTTTATGATATATTTCTTATTCACCACTAGATGTATAACTTGATGACTTGGAAGCTCTTGCCTTGAATACCACACCCTTTTTCTCAGCAAGCTTTTCTTCTTCTTTCATTATGGCCTCTTCTTAAAGCTTCACTTCATGTGTTTCCAAGTTCACTATAAGTTGCTCCATCGATAACTTTGAGAGGTTGTTGTATTGTTCTATAGTCATGACCTTATCTTTGAATCTTGATGGCAATGACCTAAGAATCTTGGAAACTTGTTCTTCTTCACTTATGTTTTTCCTAAAGCACTTAAACTATTTATAAGAGTGAAGATCTACCATACGTTTCATAAATAGTCTCATATTTTTCTTGCAAAATAATTCAAATTTATGCTTCAACATGTTAATTTTTGTACTCTTAACTTGATCAGTTCCTTCATGTGTAACTAAAAGTTTTTTTCCATACTTTGTATACAGTTTTAGAAGAAGAGATTCTATTAAATTCACTAGTATGTATATAAGAGTATAACATACTTACTGCTCTGGCATTTAGAGTGGCCATTTTAATGTGTTTGTGTCCCATTCTTCCATCTCTGTTGTCAGAGGCTTATAAGGTAAGGCAATCATCTTCCACAGGTCGAAGTTGATGCCTTAGAAGTTATATTGCATCCGTCTCATCCAATATGTGTAGTTTGTCCCGTCAAATACTTGCGACCAGGATATATAAAATTCTTTGATATTGAGTCGGCTAACAACTTTTCCCCCATCCTTCCAGACTTGTAACGACTCCTTGAAGGTCCACTCTGACCCACTTGTTGGATCCCTAGAGGAGGGGGTGAATAGAGAGATAAGATAAAACTTATGAAACTTCAAACACAATGGATCTTATAAGCAACAAAAAAGTAAAGCAAGTAACTTGATAGGTGAAAGCAACCACAAGAAACACATGATTTAGAGTGGTTCTATCAAATGATATTAGTCCACTACCTATTTGTTCTCGACCAATATTCTCAACATGTATTATATTCCTTTTATCATGAAATACAAAATATAAATCCACTTGTATCTTTTGTGTCTCAAGACAACCCTCATTTTCTAGCTCAAGGAGAACTATCAACTTGGATTATATAACAATCCACCTTCATGCCTTGGTTGCAGCCTTCTCGCAAGAAGTAGCTCCAAGTAGCTTCCTGACAGCCTTCTTGTAGGAAGTAGTTAGAAGCGACAAGCACTTATAATCATAAATTAGAGAGAGGAAGAAGATGATACTACTTTTCATAAGATTAAAATATGTAGCTCTCTATGAATAAGTGACGATAAAATCTCCACAAGGATAGGTAAGGCTATATTCGGTGGAGTAGGACAGTATTATGAGCTATGACTTAGATGAGAAAACACGACTACAAAATTCTAAGCTTGAAAAAGAATAGCATGTAATAGATTGTTCAAGTGTGTTTCCTAAGTGTTAATAGGGCACTCCTATGTATAGGAAACACTTAGGAATAGTCAACATAGCTGTTAGGAGTTTTTAGTCTAAGTCAAAAGAAAAACTAGTCATTAGGATGTCAAAATTCCAGTTGCAACAACTAGACAATAAATACAACAGACTGTATCTCAATCCAAGAAGAGTTTGACCGAATGTCAGTCTCTTTGCAAAAATTGCAACAACTATTTTCTACAATATCTATTTCTTGGTCCAAAAAGAGTTCGAACAAAATTAATTCAGTCCAAGAAGAGTTTGACCAAAAAATTGTGTGTAACATCATTCTAGAAATTAGAAAACATATCAAATCATTTTTCTAATGATACATAACTATCCTAAATACTAGATATAATTGTGAAAATGTGTTAGTATAGGATTGGGTTGATCATCACTTGTTCTTACTTCATTCCTAGCAAGTTGTACATAATGCACTTTTACATAGAATGTACATGGCACAACTAGACCTACAAACATCCAAACACATACATATAGCATATTTTTTGATGTTGGATTTTTTTTCTAAGTTCCTTGATCACTTGAAATACTAAATGCACATATTAGTGACACAAATGGGAAATATTTGGATCACCAAAATTAGAGTGTGGCATATCTGAAAATCCAACACCAAGTGTACTAGAAATTCTATCATACTACCTTCTTGTGAGGTTGTTGAGAGCACTAAAAATATTTTATCCCACCTTATTTTGAGATTATAATATCATTTATACCCATCATTTGAGGTGATATCACTAAGTCACCCAACCTCTTATCCAAGAAATACTAGTGTGATATTCTAAAGTTCCCAAGTTTTCAATATGAGGGAGCCCCTTGTCTTTGATGCCTTCCAAGACCCCTTCTTCAAGGGAAGGTAAAGCATAGAATAAACATTTTGAAGGTCTTGATGATGGTGAAGGTAAACACCTCATTGCTTGACATCATCAAGCAAATTTATACATATGCAAAGTTTCATAAGGGTGTGTATACCTTCAAGAAAAAGAAAAAGGGGAAGTTGCCCAAGAGGATCATGTTGAATGAGCTATTGGGTATCATTTAAGAGGATTATTTTTTTAATGTCTATGATGATGATCCCAAAAGAGAGTAAGATGAAGAGAAACACTTGAGAAGCTCGCATGAGTCTTGGGAAGAAGATCATGTGGTGAAGGCATTTAAGAAGATCACTTATGATAAAGATGGGAGAAGCTTGCTAGTAGATATGTGATGATGGAACAACAACAAAGCTCAGATGAAGGCAATAAACTTAGTTCTAGAGTGAGGCAACACACATCGATTTAGGATTTTTCTTTGAAAACCCCAATTTAGTTATACTTTTATTTTTACATGTTCTAAGAAACACACATACTATACTTGATGATTTTTTTTGTTTTTGAATCAGTTAGAGCAAATGAATAGATGGAAAGATGATGAATGAAGTAGCTAGCCAAGGTAAGATCAAAAAGTGGGAAAAGAATTGAAAATGTGTGAAAAAAGCTACAACAAAGTAGCCACCAAAACAGTTCCACACATCACAAATGTGGTGCCAGCTAACCAACCACCACAACCATTCCACAAAACATAGTTGAGGTGCCAGCCAACCACCATGATCGTTCTGCCCAGAATGGCCTTTATGGATCTGCCCTTCCTACTAAAGTGTTGTTGATCTCTTCCCCTCTTGGCATTTTTCTACCATGAATCCATGCTCATAACCGCTACTATTCTAAACTTCAAATTCATGCTAAGGATAACATGGTTTAAAATTTTGGGGTTGTAGGATGGTAAGTCCTTATTTTACCCCCACATTCCTCTATGTATCTTGTTCTAAATTTTTGTCCAAGATGATTAAACAGTCTACCTAAATTTTATACTTGTCCCTCCATACTTGATGTGTTTTCTTTAGATACATGCATATCGTGTAGTTTATTTTCATGCATTTTGCGTAACTTTCAAAAACTTTTCCTTTTATGCCATTCCATGCCATGAGTTGCATTTCATGTGGATTCTTGTAATTTTATGTGTTTCATCTTGAATTTTCTTTCTTATTGCTATTTATTATTAGTGTAGGCTTAGATGTGATTTCAGAAAAGTTGGCACCATTTGGACAATTTTGCCTAAGGTTAACTCTATTTGCCTAATAGTGTCATGTGACCCAATCTCTAAATTTTGAGTTGAAAATGTTGATCTTTGGCAAATGCATGTTATATTCTTATGGATTATTACATAGTCTTAGTTCTTGACTTTTTACACATGGATCATGTCTTTCAATCTTTTGCAATGTTTTGGTTGAATTGTGATTTAAGCAAGCTACAATTGCTTAGGGTTGTCGAATCTCACGAGAATAATGTGGTTTTCATATTGCTCATTCATTTGGGTGTGATATTTACTTGATGAAGCGTTGGAGTAATTTTTATGCAAGATAACTCATGTTGTATCGTGCACTAGTGACCCCTCTCTTGGCTCACTATTGTTTTACCACTTCGTATCTCTCTGCGTCATGAAAGAATGCCAAAGTGTACATATTAGCCTTGGCAACTCCAAAAGTTTTAGGTGGTAGTATCTATATCCCCATTGTTTCACTCTTATCACCATATGCCCTAACTACACCAAGGGTAAAGAAAAGAGAAAAAGAAATACAAAAATAAAATAAAAGTTTCTCTTGTGCAATATCATCTAAATAAAGAAAAGAAGAGTGTTCCTTTATATTAGCACTCCAATATCTTACAACAAGCCCTTTCTTATATTTGTATGCCAATTAAACTAGGAAACATAAAATCTATCTCATTTCACCCCTTTTCACAGACATCTAGGAAAATAATATGGTTTGAGATATGAGATTGAATGCATGAAGGTAAAACCACACTCCTAGTCATCTTTGATTGTCTCCAACATTAATCGGTTTATCGGGAGCTATATGAGATGAATATATATTATTTGTGTATTATATGCCCCATATTTAAAGTTTATATGCTCCATGCTTTGGTCATAATTTTTTTATGAAAGAAAAGAGTAAATAGGTTAAATACATGCACTTAGTCATCATTGTGCATATGTAGTCAATATAAATATACTGCAATGCATTTTCATCTCTTTCTTACTGAAAAATTGAAGATAGATTGGGTTGGAGAATTCTTGAGGACAATTATGTTTTAAGTTAGCGGTGGTGATGCAACATTATTTTAGGGATTCATCTTGTGTATTATTGTACTTAAATCACATCTATAGTTGTTAGAATGCATATCATTTCCCCTAATAAATTATTCAATATGAAACACACTTATGGACTTTATTTGCATGTTTTTAAGGTACTTGGACCTCCCCTTGGATGGACAGAAGAGAAGAAGGATGTTCTAAGGGTTTCTGCACCCTTGGAGGACTCTTAAGGAGGGTCTGAGAGCCCCCCCAACATACCCCTATGCACAAGAGTCAAACCAAAGCAAAAGAGTCTATGAATTGTGAAGATGAAGGCTAAGTCAATAGAATGGTCATGCTAGATAGTAGGAGCATGCCAAGAAGACCCTAGAATAACCATGTCAGCTATCATGACTGTTGTTCTAGCAACTCAGAATGCTCGCGCTCTGAGGAATGGCAACCGTCCAAGTCACACACCACTATTGTGGTATACAACACGACTATTCTACCTAGATCCCACAATGGTCGTGTATCCCACCACACTCATGCTACCAAGCCTCCAAACCCCAATTTTTTACTATAAATCTAACCTCCACCAGCACACCTGTTCCATCCTAGCATGATTGTTCCACCCTCTACCCACCACGTTCATGCTTCTAGCCAAACTCTAGTGTTTTTTGCACTGCTTTTTCCATATTGACCACACTTAACCTAATGCTTCCCTATTAGGTATACACATGGGTGTCCGCTATAGCATAAGGTTAGAAACCTCCTAGCCACTCCTTAGCCTCCCTATCTTATTCATTGAGCTCCCACCTACTTTCACTCCATTTCTACCTTCCCCTACCTCAAACCCCTATTTTTCTAGGGTTTTTTCTGCCTCCACATACATTTCCATGTCACCCAACCACCTTGGAAGGAGAAGGACATGCTCTTTCCATTGGAGGTGAAGAAGATAGAGCTTCCAGGAGACTCCATGGCTATCCCTCTCTCTACTTCTTCTTAAAATTCACTTTTTTGTTCCATGAGATAAGCCCTTCTAGGTGGGTTGTTTGGGGTTAAAATGTTACTTTGATACCATATTGTGGGAAAATAACTTGTAAACTATATGATTTTGATTGATTGTCTTCTGCTTTCTTTTCATATCTGATGGTATATCTTAAGTGCTTGAAACCACCTAGGTCTAGCAGAAAATGGCATATGTGAAACTATTTTAGGATTTGCTCCTAAGTCCAATTAGTGGATCCCTAGGTAGAACCACCATCTTCCCACACATATATCCCTTCTCTTACTCCTTGGTGTGAGAAATAAGTAGCTAATTTAGAGGCACTTAGTGTAATTGGCTTGGATCTATCTAAAGGTTAGATGGTAGGTGATGTGAGGTGAAATACCCTCATTTCCACCCTCCATTATTACCTTCAATCCCCAATTTATCTGAGAGCCTCTATCCTAGAAACCTAGACTTGATTTCATAATCTAATTTCACCTAAATCTTAATCCAAATATGCCTCCTAAGGTTGGTAGGGTTTTCTAGGGTGCAGTTCCCCTTCACACATCTTATTCCCTCCATGACTATTTAGTAGTTTGGGGTAATTCTCTAGCATCTATCTTGTTGTTTAGTTTATCAATCCTAATGATTGAATATAGTTTGCATGTTATAACCCCCCACCTAGGTTCTAGTCACATACCCCAAACATCCCATACTTCCATTAATTTCTTAAAACCCAAATTGCTTCATTTCTAGTTAATGCTTGCTTAGTTAGTTGCTTTACTTACCATCTTAGTTGATGGCTTTGTTCTTGCCAGTCTCTTTCTATTTTATGTCTTTAATCTACTATTTTATTAGCCTGCTAGTATAGTGTAGGGTTAGATCTTACTTTTCTTGTCTTGTTCCAAATTCCTCTTTCCTTATTTAGTTTTCTTTCTTTGACAATTAGGCTTAAATTGTGTAGGGATAAAGTAGGTTTCATTCTTGTTCTTCTTAATTTTCTTGTTTGGACCATCATAATATAATCAAACAAACCCCAAAAAAAACATTGAACATTATATTAGTAACTAAGCTCAAGTCCCCCTCTCTCCCTTGGGTTCGACCCCTAACTTGCCTTTTCTTATACTGCTATATGATCATGTCACTTATGGAGTATTATTTATTTGTGTATTTGAGCATGTCCAAATTAGGGTCTTATAAATTTGTAAGCCGAAGTGTGAGTGTCTCGCATGCACACCAACCCATGACTTCAGTCAGTTACAAAAGGCTATATAATGGATTTATCTAATTTATGTTCAAGGTTTGTCAACATAGTATAATCAAACATGAAAGTGATAATTGTAGGAAAAATAGCTCAATTAAGTCATTATCTAGCCAAGAATTCATAAAAGCATACACATAACAAGAAAATATCATTGTAGGGTCAAGAAATTAAGTGTACCTTATGAGTAGTGAACATATTATATTTCTTCAAATAGATTCTAGAGAAGGCCCAATCCGGAGGGGACCTAAGATAGAAAAAGACATAGTGAGTTTTATATCAATAGGGTTTTGCTAAAGTAATCATATAAGTCATGTGTATGTTTCCCCTAGAAATAGGTCTCAATTATTCCATTCTTTAGATCTAAGGTTCCAAACATGCATGCAAATATTGAACACAATGCAAAGATCAACATTATACCCAAGTTGTAGGTAAACAATACACATTATGAGTGATACAAGATAAATCTAAGGTATGATTTAGATGTAGGAAAAGCATCATATTTAGGATATCATAAAGGTTCAAACATGTAAGATCATAACTTATTATACTAGATCAATTCCATGCAAAAGGTCACATTTCCCAAGTCATATGATCATGAAAGATAATAAAATAGATCAAGTGGGGATTTTAGTGCTACAACATGATAAATTTACTGATTTGAAATATAGGGATCATGAGATACTATTAGAACATATTTCTTGCTAGAATAGGGTCTAACATTCAACATATGCATTTAGATAACACTAGGGATTACATATAGTCAATATGACACATGATTGTGTTGCATGGAAATCATAACATAAGTATTTAGTCAAACATGGAACATATCATTAGGTATATTAGTGATCTTTAAGTTAGGTGATTATATTATAGAAAGAAAGGATAAAGTTTCAATATTGATCAAGTAACATCATACATACACATAAAGGGGTTAATTTTAGGTAAAGAGAGTCATTTAGGGTACAAACAAAGGATTCAATGCATCAAACATGTCAAAGTAAAGTAAGTTTTACTGCTTTACTAATTTGAAATATATGGATCATGAGATCAAGTGGAGAACTCATGATGGTTTTTGTGATGGAGGTGATGGCCTTTGGTTTGGTGGATTGTAGTTTTGGAGTATGTAAGTTGGTTGTTGTGAGGTAGTTGTGGAGGCTATTGTGGAGGTGTGTATTTATGTGGTGGTTGTTGATATTGAGTGGGTGGTTCTGAGGTGTATTAGAGGTTGAATGGAGGTTGTGATGGTGGTAGGGAATAAGGGTTGGGGGTCCTTAGTATTATTGAAAGGTTGAAACTTGCCATTCTGGTGGAATGTAGGTGCCTTGAGGAGCACTGATGGAATCACTAGAATTGTTTAGGTTAGTCATGGTTTATTTTGGAAGACCATCCTCCTACTATGGGCAAGTGAGAATGAAATTTTTTCCTATCTTTGCTCCAGCTGACTAATAGTCGGTCCATGAGAGGACCCATCTTTCTTAGCCACGTTTAAGATCATGAATCTTCCAAGTACCTCTGCTTCAAATCTTGAATTGTTCCTTTATCATTGGGTCTCTTTGTTCCTTCTGTGAGAAGTTTGGGGGATTTCTCCACAGTACTAGAATTGGACATTGGGTCTTGGTTGTTTCGGTTGACATAGAATTGTAGAGCTTGCACTTCCTCACAAAGAACCTCCACAGTGTTTTAAAGTGGCTAGAAGAACCTCCCACATGAGTCTTCATTATATTCATCATCTCTGCTAATATCTTCATCATTTGCTGGTTGGAGTCATCTTTGGCTTGAGGAGGGGCAGGTGGTTGGTTTCTATCATATTACACATTAACACTAGAAGCACATTGCCTAGAGTTTTCAGCCAAATGTTCAAAAAGTTTCAAGGCACCTTGGATCTTTGTCCCTGAACGATCCACCACAAGATGAGTCCACCAAAGTTTGACTTATTTTAGAAAGACTCGTGTACGAAAACTAGACAAGTTCCCAAATAGGAACCTCATGATAAGGAGAATTTTGCAGCAACTTCTAAAACCTTTTGCATGTCTCATGGAACTATTTATTTTCTTTTTGACTGAAGGAGGTTATGTATCTTCTCATCTAGGTCAGCTTAACAATAGGATAAAACTTCTTTATAATCTCATTCTTCATCACCTCCCAAGTGATAATGTTAGTATTTGAAGAGTACTCCTTTGCCATCTCCTTAAGAGTGAAGGGAAACAAGATGAGTAGTATAAAATCATCAGTGGCTGTAAGAGTCCTGATAGTAGAGTCAATTTCTAGAAAATCATCTATGTGCTTGTAAATATTCTCATTCTCAAGCCTGTAGAATGTGGGGAGGAGTCTTAGAAGACAATGAGGGATTGAGAACTCTTAGCCAGGCATTTTATCTACTCTAGTAGCATTTGGAGAAGTGTAGTTATAGGAATAAAGTAGTCATGCAGTGACTTGTTTATTGGAGGAGGCGGAGGTGGTTTCTCATGAACCTCTCAGTCTCCCATGTTGTCTTCTACCTCAACTTGTTGGTGTTGGCTGGGTTGGTTTCTAGGACTTCTTCTTCCTATCTCAGGATCCTATTAAAATGAGTAAGTATAAAGTGAACAACGTCCAAACTTGCAAAAACTATCACTTGTGCAAGGAAAAACCAAACAAAATATCTGACACCCCATGCCAAAAAAGTGAGATTACTCAAAACAAAACCACAGAAGGAAGATTAAACAATCAGATTACTGGGACAGTACTAAAAAATTAAAACCATTTCATAAAATGGCCAAACAATAGAAACCATTACATATGAGGCCTTTCATGCCTCAAAGTACTTACTGTGTGGGCCACCAACCTATTATAAGGAGACTTGTTCCAACACATATATACATATATCCATTACAACTATTCATAAATGGGTGCACAACCAACATAACATCGAAAGCACGTCTACAAAACATCCCCAAAGATCTGAGGGTACATGGACAAGTCTAGGACTTTAACAACAAAAGGCATCTAGCAGCACTTCCAACCTTGTCAGATGTTGTCTTCCCTACTGCTCCTCAACCTCTGTTGCAAGATCTCTACCTCCTCGTGCATGTCCACCTAAAAAGGATGTGGGAAACAAAATAGAGTGAGATTCCAAATCTCAACTGGAAATATAACTCTCCGCCAACTCTATTATTATCACAGATAAAATGATAAAAGCAAGCAGTGGAGATTATAATCATGATAGGTAGGTAATCATTATTAACAGAATAAAAATTACTATTGGATTATGAAGCGTCTTAACATAAAAGGAATATGAAGAACATGTATGTTTTATACCAACTCTGTTGTACAAAAGTAAGCAAGGCCTCATCCAATGTTTTCATATTTGACCCTATACAAGTATACTATACCATTGTTTACGTATTTTATTTTTGCACTGAGGATTTGAGTCATACCACCCAAATCCAACTGACCACTGCTAAGTCAAAATCGGTGCCATACAAGGTCAGTGGAAGAGTTGGAATCCATGACCTTCCCACACCTCTTGGCCAACACAAGAGAAAATACTGTAGAGACATATAAGTCAATTACAACAATAAGATAAAGTCATGCTTAGGGATTGGCTCACGCATGGACATCCACATATATAATCACACCTAGCACACCATGGTATATGTACAATGCTAGAAGAATAGGCTCACACATGGCCGTTCTAACAAGAAGGAGTGGCTCACGCATGGCCACACAACGAGATTGACTCATGCAAGGTCGTGTCCCACAACATGTATTTGAGGACGCAAGGGAATACTCGACTTGAACCCTACATATTCAAAAAATATGCACTCTGGGTTAAACTCGTTTCACCATCCAACAAATATTGACACTGAATGGACCTATGACACATG
Organism: Alisma plantago-aquatica; assembly: GCA_963693085.1. Taxonomy (NCBI): domain Eukaryota; kingdom Viridiplantae; phylum Streptophyta; class Magnoliopsida; order Alismatales; family Alismataceae; genus Alisma; species Alisma plantago-aquatica. The sequence goes on along the minus strand of OY856411.1, from coordinate 728,275,846 downwards.
GCACCCTACATAATTAGATTCCACTTTGATTAGTTAGGTAATTTAAGTGGCTTTTAGCATCAATCAAGTTACAACGTATAAACTTTAAACAAGTTCTACAAAAATTAGGCCTAGCACATTACTAGAATGTAATGAGCATATAAGGTGTGATTCATCACATTATCACTTGATGCTTGTCTTTTCACCTTATTTCTCATCACAAGGACCACATACTTTGGGGTAGCAACCCCTCATCTTGTTACTGAGGAAATTATCATATCATATAAGGCAATAAGCCATCACTAGGTCATAAGACCATTTACCTCCCCTTTCAATGGTACCGACATCACCCATGCCTCATAAGGCCCATTCAAACATGTCATGAACACCATAGCTCTTATCTAGCTATGCATATCAACTTGTGTTACTTGCATGGTTAGAGGCTTACATCATGAAAGATAATATTTCATTACCACTACCATATCATCAAAATTCATGTCATTCACATTACATCATTTGGGTTAGGGTTCTCTTTAACCAATTAGGGTTCACAAGGTTGGATCAACAACCAACCTCAGATCATCACTTACAAAAAGATATGTTACAAGATTAAAGATTATAGAAAACAACACTCCTACGTTGTCCTTACAACCAACCCATAGGGTATCACATCGTATCATGTAACCCTACCATCAACATGATGTAACCTAACCACCATCACAAGGTATCGGTTGAGGCTATCATGGTTTCGGGTTAACCTCACAAGAGGTGTATTGGTTGAGTCCTTCTTGAGAGTGTGATGGGAAACACCACCTAAAGGTGTGATGAGCAACACCACCTAAAGGTGTGAGGGGAAACACCACCAAAAGGTGTGACATGAAACACCACCTAAAGGTGTGACGGGAAACACCACCTAAAGGTGAGACAGGAAACACCACCTAAATGTGTCGGGCAACCATGGGTATGTCAGGTTGTTAGGGTTAGTTTTTCAACAAGGCATCATGGTTCAAGGTGTATCAGGCAACCTTACACAAAAGTGTGTCAGCCCCTACTCAACCAGGGTGTCATAGTTTAGCACTCAAAGTAGACCAACTCACGTAAGGTACCCCCATGGTCATGATGAGATAACTCTCTTCAAGCATATCATTTTAGGCATCAACGGGCATGACAGGCTAACTCCATCAAGATCTATTGATTCAACAACCATATTGGTTTTGTAACCACTAAACCATGACGAGTTACACCCCCCTCTTCAACACATGTCGGCCTAAGAATCTCCAAGTCATGATGACTCACCACATGGTGTGTCGGTTGTTGCACTACAAGTCATGATGACCTACCCTCAACATAGTGTATGTATGTGCATCAACTTATCATCCTCAACCTTAGGGAACTCGAACACTAGTCCATCCATTAACATGGCAAGAAGGTGCAAGATGTAGTCAGCAACTTGACAAAAACTCCTTCAAACCAGTTCAAAAAGATACCAAAGACTACTAGAATACAAGAGATAAATGATCTAGAAATAAAGAACAACATAAGCATATGAAGAGTGAAAATAACAAAGGAGGTTAAGAGTTATATAACCCACCTCAAAGATCACCACCAAGATCCAAGCTCTAAGGATAAGCTCCTAGCTCACGAGCTCAAGGTAGAAGATGATCCACCAACTTGATCACCACCACAACTCTAAGGAAGAAGATGAGACCAATGTTAAGATGGCTTAAGATGAGAAGAAGATATCCAAGATCCATGGTCAAGAAGAAGAAAAAGAAGAAGAAGAAATCTAAGAAACATGGCTTACCAAGGTAGAAGATGGAAGATGATCAAAGAATACCACAACTTAGAACTCATCCACCAAGCTCCAAGAGAAACTCTCTTTCTCCTTAAGCTTTCAGGGTCGTCCACCAAGATGGAGAGAAAGAAAAGATGGCCAAAATGATTTTCTTTCTTGGAGAGAAAGAGGATTATATACTAAGGGTATTTTGGAGAAGAAATGGTGAAGAATGGGAGTAGAATGGAGGTTCTTTCTCAAGAAACCTCTTATTTCACTCCAAAATCGCCATCCTTTTGCTCTGGAACTTCTCTTGGATGAAAAGTGTTTCAAATGACAAGTTATAATTTCCCCAAAAGGTTGGACTCGTGTTTTAAAACAAGGGGATGTTGCTTCTGATTTCTACAGAAACTTGTGAAGACACTGCGTGTCTTTGAGGAGACATGTTGTGTGTCATCATGTAACTTGTTGAATAATTGTTGCTTCATGAAAAGTACATGGTGTGTCCTCATAGAGACATGTTGTATAGCTTCTATTGGGGTCGATTTGGGCATAAGGCACACAACATGTTCAATTAAATGCATGCATGTGTGCATTGGTAGCAAGTTGGAGATGGCCTTTGGATCGTGAGGACACGATATGTCTTAATAAGGACACGTCGTGTCATCTGCTCTACAATTCAGGCACTAGGGTCGCTAGAAACATACACGCCCATGTGTTTAATAGCACATGGCATGTTCTTTGTTGCGTGAACCTTTCTAAAAAGTTACATGTCATGTATTATAAAAGACACGTTGTGTTTGGTGTTGTTTTCTTCAAGATGAACTCTGAATCAGCTGCAAATCAAAGGGAGGTCGCACTGAGGTCGAATTTGGATTGGGCTATCTCCAATTTGGCATTTTCAATGTGTTCCTATGATCAACATCATGAAATAAGTAAAATAAGTAAAGATGGCAAGTTAAGTATGATTAGAGGCTAAATGGAAGGCAAAAATGAACTGAATTTGTGTGTAGATGTGTGCAAAAAGTAGATATGAAATGTGCACATCACACAGTGAACTTGTGTTGTTCTTTTAGAACAAACAAGAAAGAGTTGTCCCTACTAGTCAATGTGCTAGCATTGACTTTCTCTCCCTTGTTGTCTCTCCCTTATTGTCTTTCCCTTTTATGAGTAACACTTGCTCGTGTTCTCACGTTACCACAATTGTGAGAATACAACAATTGTCAGATCTTATGTTGTCTTATAAAAGCCTAGACTACCCCTCAATTTATAGAAGGGTTAGGGTCATGTTTCCAGACCGATCAGGAGTCAAAGAGATGATATTTAATGAATCTTCTAGAACATGTGAATCAATTCATAGCTCAGTTCAAGCCTGAATTGATCAATTTATATAGGAGTCAATCTGTTCAACCTTTGAATCAATCAGTTCAACCCTTCAATCAATCAGTTCGTTATGTTTCCTATTTGCAATTGTATTGGCTTTTAATATTCAATTAATGCACAACATGACGTCAGCATCAATCCTTGATCCAATCTCATTGATCAACCAAACGGTCAATTCATGACATGAACTAGTCATTTCATACACCTGAACAGATTGGTTCACAAACTGAATCAATTTTTTAGAGTTTGGATTGCTAATCTTGTTTAAATTAAATACCTAACACTTTAGTAATCAAGTTAAAACCATATTCATGAGTAAACTCCTTTTCCATGTGTATCCTATGTGTGTGACCCTATATGGCCCAAGTTACATTAACAGTGAATGTCCATAACTAACTTATGACATCACAAGCAATGAGTGGTATCTCGCAAGACATCATTTCTACCCAAGTAATTCAAAAGTTGGAGAACAACTTCAACCTACAATCTATGATTAATTTTATAGTGATTATATAGTTCCTTTGGCACTGATATCTAGATTGAACTTGAGGCATGGAATCTTCATCCTCTTCAACATTCAATCCATATTCCTTGAACTAGATCAGACTTTCTAAGATACACATGAACTCAATATCACATATTGATTCACATGAGCATGTTCATGCATTTCTCAGTCTTTCTTATCAAGTGGTTCAGATATCGAACTCCTATAGGAGCGACAAATCTCATCTACATCACTCAAAGTCATTCCCAATGTGCCACAATGTAACTGAGCATCACCTTTACGGTAACCCTTATTCAAGGTCACGTTGGATGATGTCAAAGTACATCAAATGACATGTGATGGGTGTAGTGATTCCATGTTTAAGAACCACAATCACCACCATCACTATAAGAGATGATTATAACTACCATTCAATACATACATCATTATCAAGGTGGGTTTGTGTAATACATGGTTAGCTAAAAAGTATCTATGTGTTTGGTTTGATATCATATATCATGACTAATGAGATCCTATCATCAACCAACACACACTCTAGTCTTATGTGTTATTGGTGTCTATCACTTTCCACAATAACAACCGACTAGGGCATAATAAGAATGTATGTATCCTCTTAACATCTGTATGATCTCATTGACTACATCCTCAACCGAAAGACATGCATCATTGCGTAACATCATTATTTAAACATTTATTATGTTACATCATTATCTCATAATTGTATAAAATATAATAAATGTCATTTCCCTTTTATTATTAATCAACTCATTTACAAGATATTCCACTACAATCATCATATGATTCGCTCTCTAGGCATAAATACCAACAAACTCTCACTTGCACTTAGAGCCAATCACCCATGATCTTAATCCCAAGTGATCTAACATGAACTTCATGCTTTTGCTACGAAAGTGCTCTTATCAAGGGGTCAACCACATTGCTTTTAGTTGGTATTCTACAAATGTTCACATATCCTTGTTGTATGATCTCTCATATGAGATGTAACTACCTTTGTATGTGATTTCAAGACTAATGTGATCTAGGTTCATTATCTTGTGCAACAACTCCATTGTTGTCATAATATAGCTCTACTGCATCGATGATGCTTGGAACCAACCCAAGCTCAAAAATGAACTTATTGATCCAAACAACCTCCTTTCCTACATTGGATGTGGTAATATACTTAGCCTATATTGTAGAATCTACAACTGACTCCTTCTTGGAACTCTTCCATCTTATAACTTGTTGTTTAGGCAAAACAGAAGTCCAGATTTTGACCTATAGTCATCTTTTTCAGTTTGGAAGCTTGTATTGGTGTAACCCTTTACCACCAACTCTTCCTCACCACCATACACAAGGAGTTTATCTTAGTTCTTCTCAAGTACTTAATGATGTTCTTTACGACAGTCAAATGGCATTCACTGGGATTTGAATGATACATGCTTGTCATACTCAAGGCATATGAGACATCAATGCAAGTACATAACACTACGTACATGATAGATCTAGTTGTAGATGCATACATAATCTTACTCATGCACTCTTGTTCTTAATAAGAACTAGGACATTGATCTCTAGAGATACTAACACCATTAGACATGAGTAAGTTTCATCTCTTTGAGTTCTCCATGTTGAACCTTTTCAACACTTTGTTTGTATATGTGCTTTGGCTTAAGCCATGAAGCATTTTAGATCTATCTCTATAGATCTTGATTATTAAGATATAGGATGCTTCACATATGGCCTTCATAGAGAATTTATTTCCTAGCAAGGTCTTTACATCTATAAATTAGGGATGTCATTCCCCATGAATAGTATGTCATCCACATACAATATGAGAAATACGATCATTCTCCCACTAACCTTCTTCACATGGTTCATCTTCATTTTGAATAAAGCCAAACTCTCTAACGGTTTCATCAAATCAAAGATTCCAGCTCCAAGATGCTTGCTTCAATCCATAGACTAACCTTTGTAGATTACAAACTTTATTTGCATCCTTTGGATTTATAAAACCCTTAGGTTGTGTCATGTACACATCCTCAAGCAAATTCCCATTAAGGAACGTAATCTTAACATCCATCTGCCAAATCTCATTGTCATGATAAGACACAATGTCAAGCATGATCATGATGGACTTAACCATGGCAACTGGAGAAAGGGTTTCATCATAGTCAACACCTTGAACTTTTATGAAATGCTTTGCAACCAATCAACCTTTTTAAGTTTGTATATTACCATCCATGTCAGTCTTCGTCTTGAAGACCCACTTGTACCCTATAGATTTTACCCCTTCAGGTGGATCTACCAAGGTCCATACCTTGTTGGTGTACATGGATTCCATCTCAGATCTCATGGGCTCAAGCCATTTCTCAGATTTTGCTCCCTTCACAAATTCTAGGTAGGTTGTTGCCTCATCATGAATGACCAACTCATCACCTTCTGGAGTCACATGATAACCAAATATTTTTGGCCCAAGGCGTACCCTACTAGATTTGTAAGGTTCCTATGTAACATGAGGAGCTTGAGATTCCACAATGGTTTTTGAATCTCTATCTTCCTCTTGTACCTCTATAGGTTGAACGCTCTCTTGTTGGTCTGGAACCTCATAGAGTTCTAGTATCCTCCCACTGATTCATTTGAATAAATTCCTTTTCTAGGAATACACCATTCCTAGAAAAAACCACTTTATTGTAAGATGGAGTATAAAAGTAGTGTCCTTTGGTTCCCTAGGATATCCAATAAATTAACATTTATCTGATTTAGGTCTAAGCTTTTCAGGAAACTGCTTTCTCACATAAGCTTCACATCCCTAAATCTTCACAAAAGACACATTGGGACACTTCCCATATCATATCTAATATGGTGTCTTTTGAACCGATTTAGATGGTACATGGTTTAGTGTAAATGTTGTGGTTTCTAGAGCATAAACCCAAAAGGAAGTCAGAATATTAGCAAAACTCATCATTGATCTCAACATATCTAGAAATGTGCAATTCCTTCTTTCTGACACAATATTATGTTGTGGTGTTTCAGGTGGAGTCCATTATGATATGATACCACAGTCTCATAGAAGGTCCTCAAAATCTTAGCTTAAGTATTCTACAACTCGATCAGAACTAAGTTCCTTAATACTTTTACCAAGTTGTTTATGTACTTCATTCATGAAACCCTTGAACTTTTCAAGAGTTTCTGACTTATGTTTCATCAAGTAAACATAACCATACCTACTGAAATAATTAATAAAAGTAATGAAGTACGGATGGCCACCATGGCATTTGTTCTAAAAGGGCCACATACGTCAATACCTATGAGTCCTAACATATCACTAGCCCTCTCACAATTTCTAGTGAAGGGAGTCTTTGTCATCTTGCCCAACAAGCAAGACTTGCATGTCTCTATTGATTTCAAATCAAAAGTGTCTAGATATCCATCTTTATGGATTCTAGAAATGTGTTTCTCATTGATGTGCCCTAAACAACAATGCCAAAGATATGTTTTGTTTGAGTTATCAAGTTTTAACATTTTGGTATTTAAGTTATAAACATTTGTGTTTATGTCTAACAAATAGATGTTGGATCCTAGATGGGTGATTAGATGCTCTAGAGGGGGGGGTGAATAGAGCTCAAAGCACTTAAACAAAACTCCTTAAACCTTCAAATTATATGACAAGATAAGGTTGCTAAATAGGTAATTTGAGTGCAATAAAATCATGCATAGCAAGGATAAGAGAGATTGAACATGCACCAATTAGACAAGGTATTTAGAGTGGTTCCACACTTCAAAATAGAAGTGTGTCAGTCCACTTGCCTAGAGAGGTCAACCTATAGGACTTCAAACAATTGCACTCTTATATTCATTAATAAGACATACAATACATGACCAACAAAGGACTTACCTATCCAATACAAAGAGTCTTCAACCTTACCAAGGACTTACCCACTTTGCAATAGTCTTCGGCCTTCTACAAGGACTTACCCACTCTTGCACAAGTCTTCAGCCTTGATCTTCACCAAGGGACTCCTTCCCTTGTTCTTCTTCACCTCTCTTGGACAAGAGAGAGAACCTTCATCTTCATGGTTGGAAAGATAGAAAGGAGGTGGTGGAAGTGAGAGCCTCACAAGATATACATATATGACTAGCTCTCTTACAGATTTCCTACTCACTCTAATGAATGTAGCAAGTGATTAAGCATAGAGAGAGAGAGGAGGTTGTAGGATCACTCAACTATAGAAGAGGAACCTTCATAGTGAATGCTCAACCTTGGAATGAAGCCCAATGGGTCCTATTTATAGCTGGGGATGCCTCTTAGCCTTTGGGAACACTTGTGAACGAAAACTAGCCGTTTTGTGGCTTGCAACGGATCTATTTTCACTTGTTGCAACTCCACAATGGCTAGAAACACTTTTCTGCACTTTTCCGTACAGTGCATTCAGTCGAGTTTCAATGGGGGTAACTCGACCGATCAGGTAAAGACAAAACCGATATTTAAATGATCGGTCGAGTTTGTCCTGGGGAAAACTCGACCGACCATTTAACTGGAAATGGCCTTTACCCGATCGGTCGAGTTCTGTGCAAGCACAACTCGACTGATGCAATCTTCAGAAAATCCACTAAGGATTGATCGGTCGAGTTTCAAGGTGGAAAACTCGACCGAACAAGTGCCTGTAATTGATTTTCAAAGTTGCATTAAAAGTGCTCTAATATTCGATCTAAGTGTTCCTGATATTTTTCTAAGCTTAATTAAAAGTCATACAATCATTACAAATGATTTACAACATGATTCTAATGGATATACATTATATTACAAAAACATGCACTTGTATGACTTTGACTTGTCTTTTCTCCAATTTGAGATGCGCAAGTTAGGGCAATTGGAGTGTGTCTATACCTAATCTGAAATCACTCAAGTAGAAGCATTAGACACCAATATGTGGAATGGTTAGTCATCATCAAAACACGGGTTTAGTCAATTTAGACGTGAGTCAACATTGACCTAATTGACCTTGAGTCAACAATAGAGACCATAGGGCATTGGCAAATTGTCATAAAAGATCTCATCTTTTGAAATAGAACATTGACCATTCTTTATATGAAATTCATATACATCCATGTCCATACAAGATACAGAAATGATGTCTTTGTTAATGATAGGTACAAAATAGCGGTCCTTGAACTCTATTACAAGCCTCATGGGCAGAGATAAATTGTAGGTTCCAACTACAGTGATAGGAACTATTTCTCCATTTGCAATGTGCAGTTCGACCTAGCCCTTTCTTAAAGGCTAACTTCTTTTCAGATCCTACATATTAGTATATATGTGATATCTACATCTAGTATCTAGTACCCATGATGAAGAAGTAGACATATTTATCTCAATAACATATATACCTAAAGTGGAGATCTCTATCCCCTCCTTCTTCCTTAGTTCCTCCATGTAGATAGGGCAATTCCTCTTCCAGTGTCTAGGCTGGTGACTCTAGTGACAATTCCCTACCTTGATCACCCCTCCCTTTTCTTTAAGTGTGGAAGACTTGGGATTGTATCTAGCCTTAGAACTCTTCCTAGATTTGCCTTTGCCTTTGGACTTCCCTTTGTCTTTATTGATCATCATCACAGACTTGGGCTTGTCTTTCTTCATCTAATCTTCAGTTGTCCTTAACATGTCAAGTAATCCTGACAAAGGCATATCAAAATCATTCATGTTGTAGTTCATGACAAACTAGATGTATGACTGGTAGTGATTGCAAAATTACATATGTGACCAACTCTTGACATAAGGGAAATCCTAGTCTAGAAAGGTTCTCCATATACCCAATTATCTTGAGAACATGGAGACATGCTTGTTGGCTAAATTGGACATTATGATAAATCCCTTTGTTTTGATGATGACAAAAATTTCATTCTTATTAATATAACGTGCTACTTGAGTGTGCAGGAACAAGGTGGATGACAAAGCAATTAGAGAAATCCATATGCTTACATATTTATATTTTCATGAAATGTAATCACTTTGTAAAACCTTGTACAAATATATAATGTACAAGTACTTAGATTTCATGTAAATCAAGCGTTAGATTCTCCCTAGCTAAACATCACATTTAGATAGGTCATCCCCTTCAATAGTGTCACATATGCACACTCATACACATACTTAGTGCTTTAATTGAAAAATTGAAACCGGGTCAACCTCGGTCAACTAACTCCTCGACCGACACACTCTTGGTCGACAATCTTCTCGACCGAGAAAGACCCAAGTAGCTGTTAGACACAACTGACAAGGTGGTTGGCAGTTGGAGATAAACATTGCATACACTTGACCCAGAGAGCCTGTCGGTCGACAAAACGTCGACCGAGTAGGAGTCTCGGTCGACTATTTCTCGACCGAGATGGTCTCTGACAGCAACTGCAGAATTAATTAATTAGCCGTTACTAAAGCAAAAAACTTGTACCTAATGGCTAGTTAAGCACTTAGAAACCCCTAGAAGGTGTCTAGAACGTCCTTAAGCACTTGTAGGACATTCCTATAAATAGGACATAGCTTAGGACACCCAAACACACTTACTTGTTACACTTGAGCAATCTTTGAGCATACATTGACTTTGTGCAATATGTTTGTGAGCAATTGAGCATTGTGACAATTGGCTACTTCTCCCCTTAGCTCAAAATTCGTGTCCCATAGGCTAGCATCTCCTATCCACTGCAATTACAATCACATACACTTTGGCTAGGAGATCTATACGCTTGATCTAGGCAAATCAAGCCTTGTGCTACAAAAGGATAAGTTGTAATTTCCTTTTCCTTTCTTGTTCTCTATTATTGTTTGTACTCTCCTTGCTACTCCTAGGTTGGAGGCTGCGGATTGGAGAGGGTGGAGATCTTCTTGGTGAAGAAGGGGACCTTGAGATACTTCAAGAAGGCTGGTGCAATGGGAGGTTACTTCTATAGAGGAAGGCTACTTCAAGGGGGAGCTTGAAGTTACTTCAAGAAGGCTACCTCAAGTTGGTGCATCTACTTCAAGTGAAGGCTGTTCAAGGGGTGTAAAGAAAGTATTGTATTTTGTATAAATCCTTGTGAAGGTAATAAAATAAATACTTTCGAAATCCCGGTTGGGTAAGCAACCGGGTAGTGGACTGACAACTTTAGTATTTGCTAAAGTTGGAACCACTCTAAACACCTGTCTCCTTCTTCCATTTATAATTGTGGTTGTTTGAGTTAAATAATTGTCAAAATATTGTAAAAACTCTATTCACCCCCCTCTAGTGTTTTTCAATTGGTATCAGAGCAGGCTTCAAGGAACCCTAACCAGGTCTTGAAGAATGGAGGGTGATGGTGATTACAACCGCAACAAAAGGTGCAGCCTGAACAAATCTACAACATGTTGCAATTGGTGCTTAGGAACAAGCCACACAACATCTAGCTGCCCATGGAGATCAAAGATGGAAGATGAGCACAAAGATTGTCTTATTGCTACAACTAGTGAAGAGGAAGAAGAGGTAAGTCTTTTTGATTTATCTAAAGAAGAACTAGTTGCTAGTCTTGAAGAAACACATAATAAATATATTGAGTGCAAGAAGAAATTAAAGAAATCTAATAAAGTAAATGATGAATTACATGCTAAACTTCTTGCTATTACATCTGAAAATGAAGATCTTAAAAAGATCATTGAAGATCATGATATTAAGATAAAATCTATAGAGGCAGATTGCAATCTTCTTTCTTTAGAAAAGACTAATTTGCAAACCCAAGTGAACGATCTTCAAAAACAACCCATCTTGTGCACCCATCTAGATTATGACTCTATTGTCAAAGAAAGAAATTCGTTATCATCTAATCTAGATCAAGCAAAACTAGATATCAAGAAGAGAATAGATGAGATTGCTAAGTTACAACAAAAAGTCAGTAGTTTAAATAATAATGGCATTCTTGATCAAATCTTAGATAATCCCTATCATCAAATTGGGAGAAGAGGACTAGGTTACAAGCCTAAGGGGAAATCCTATCAACAACCTAGTTGGAGAAAGACACAAGCACAATATGTACCTAAAGGAACATCTTCACCCAAGAACAACATAGAACACAACCATAGAAAAAGATATGAGGTTGACTCAATATGTTGTCATTATTGTTTGCGCCTTGGTCACTATTCTTTTTCATGCCCTTACAAGAGAAAAGATGTCGAGTTAGTTTGGGTTCCAAAACCTCCAAACTAAATGAACGGAATTAAGTTGAGATATGACCAAGGACCTTAGTTGCATATTTCTGTGTCTATCTCAACTCAACATAATAAGATAACAAATTAATTTAAGTATCTAAACATTTAATTTGCATAATTGTGTTTTACTTGGAAGCAATTAATAGTTCCAGAAATCTTGTCGGTCGAGAGACTGTCGACCGAAGAACCGTCGGTCGAGAAATTGTCGACCGATCAGGCCACTGATTGCCAGTCTGAAATAAATTCTGCTGAATATATTTTCGATTGGTCAAAATTGATATCTACTTGTTGTTAATAATTGTTTCTACATGCAAAACAAAGTATACATTCTGGAAATTATCTTTGAAAACTTACATGAGATTTGGTTATTCTCTAAATAATTATGGATCATATTGATTTAAGTCAAATTACATCCTACATGATCTGTTCTAAGTGTTCTTTGAATTAATCACATAGAAATCATATATTTCATTACATCATGGATATATCTTCACCAATTTCATTACTCAACCTTCTATAGATAACATTGATGCTTGGTGTATGAATAATGATTAGTGCATCCTTGATGATACATAGGCAAGCAAAGTGATTTGTTGGTAATATGCCATTTTAATACTAGCAACACATAAGATAAATATTTCTCAATTTGTATCTTTTAAACTGCGATATTAATCATGCTTTCATATAAGAATTTTATGAGGATACAAGAAGAAGCGAAATTTGATATTCATGTAACTACAACAAAGCTTATATTTTAAGAAAAATCAAGGACAAATGTTTTCATATTGAGTATCATTTAGAATACTTCAAATTGATATCTAATCAAATTACATGCAGATATTATATATGAATATTCAATTTGGAAATCTGTAAACTCGCCTCTTGGTTGAAATGAAATTTGATCAAGGGGCGCTACGGTCGTAGTCAAGGTCGACCTAAAATAAGCTTGACAAAATGCTTATTTATACATCATTTTATTGTACTTAATCTTAGTATCAAAATGTACTTTTGATAAAGGTCAAAATCAAATTTTAGAAATCATTTGTGACCTTAGAAGCTTTAAATTGCTTTAAATTATAAGATTAAGGGGGAGCTCATAAAAAAAATTTGATTATTTGATTAATAAGATTACAAAAACATTGTAAACATCATTTGAAGCTTGTTATGACCTTAGTATTTTTACTCTTGGTTATGAAGAAATCTACAAATTTCATAAAAATGATATATCTTGTTCTTAAAGGAACTCTCTAAACAAATCAGGGCTTAACATCCCGTGCATTTGGTTAGAGACATTTTTATATACTCTAAGATTAAAGGATTCTCATTTCATTTTCAGGGCTTAACATCCCTTGTAAAATGGGTGAAAAATCAATACACATATGCCATAAACTTAGAAGGAACTCATATGATTTCAAGGCTTAACATCCTTTGCAAATGATTGAGAAACAAATTGTGGCTAAATTTGACAATAAAATCCCTTGAATTTAATTGGATATCTCTTAAAGGGGGAGCAAAGCATAAAAAGAAAGACACAAAGTCATACTAAATGATTATATTAGATATCTTTTTGAAATGACAAAGGGGGAGAAATAATATAAAATCACAAACATAAAATTAAAATGAGTTTCATAATATCTTGGCCAGCAGTCACTTGCAAAACCAAAGATGGCTACAAAGGTAAATTTCAGGTATGAAACTCACATTTTTTATATTTCCTTATTTTATATTTAGGAAATGTTTGTCATCTTCAAAAAGGGGGAGATTGTTGGCTAAATTGGACATTATGATAAATCCCTTTGTTTTGATGATGACAAACATTTCATTCTTATTAATCTAACGTGCTACTTGAGTGTGCAGGAACAAGGTGGATGACAAAGCAATTAGGGAAATCCATATGCTTACATATTTATATTTTCATGAAATGTAATCACTTTGTAAAAACTTGTACAAATATATAATGTACAAGTACTTAGATTTCATGTAAATCAAGTGTTAGATTCTCCCTAGCTAAACATCACATTTAGATAGGTCATCCCCTTCAATAGTGTCACATATGCACACTCATACACATACTTAGTGCTTTAATTGAAAAATTGAAACCGGGTCAACCTCGGTCGACTAACTCCTCGACCGACACACTCTCGGTCGACAATCTTCTCGACCGAGAAAGACCCAAGTAGCCGTTAGACATAGCTGACAAGGTGGTTGGCAGTTGGAGATAAACGTTGCATACACTTGACCCAGAGAGCCTGTCGGTCGACAAAACGTCGACCGAGTAGGAGTCTCGGTCGACTATTTCTTGACCGAGATGGTCTCTGACAACAACTGTAGAATTAATTAATTAGCCGTTACTAAAGCAACAAACTTGTACCTAATGGCTAGTTAAGCACTTAGAAACCCCTAGAAGGTGTCTAGAACGTCCTTAAGCACTTATAGGACATTCCTATAAATAGGACATAGCTTAGGACACCCAAACAAACTTACTTGTTACACTTGAGCAATCTTTGAGCATACATTGACTTTGTGCAATCTGTTTGTGAGCAATTGAGCATTGTGACAATTGGCTACTTCTTCCCTTAGCTCAAAATTCGTGTCCCATAGGCTAGCATCTCCTATCCACTGCAATTACAATTACATACACTTTGGCTAGGAGATCTATACGCTTGATCTAGGCAAATCAAGCCTTGTGCTACAAAAGGATAAGTTGTAATTTCCTTTTCCTTTCTTGTTCTCTATTATTGTTTGTACTCTCCTTGCTACTCCTAGGTTGGAGGCTGCGGATTGGAGAGGGTGGAGATCTTCTTGGTGAAGAAGGGGACCTTGAGATACTTCAAGAAGGCTGGTGCAACGGGAGGTTACTTTTAGATAGGAAGGCTACTTCAAGGGGGAGCTTGAAGTTACTTCAAGAAGGCTACCTCAAGTTGGTGCATCTACTTCAAGTGAAGGCTGTTCAAGGGGTGTAAAGAAAGTATTATATTTTGTATAAATCCCTGTGAAGGTAATAAAATAAATACTTTCAAAATCCCAGTTGGGTAAGCAACCGGGTAGTGGACTGACAACTTTAGTATTTGCTAAAGTTGGAACCATTCTAAACACCTGTCTCCTTCTTCCATTTATAATTGTGGTTGTTTGAGTTAAATAATTGTCAAAATATTGTAAAAACTCTATTCACCCCCCCCCCCTCTAGTGTTTTTCAATGCTAGATCTCCTTCAGCCATGTTGTACTTGAATAGTGCCTTGGAGACATCATATCTCTCTTGTCTTGCCTGATCTTAGTACATGTTCTTAAGATGTGTTACCATCTCAAGAACATCCATGTTCTCATGATGTCTTTGTAACTCATAGTTCATTGAGCATGGAATCAAGCACTTGACATCTATGACATCTACAGAGTGCTTTGTGTAATCAACTATGTCTTAGGTGTAGTAGTATCAGGTTCATCTGGCTCTAATGTCTCCGAGACATAGAGCTTGTGCTCTTGTCTGATAACAATTCTCAATGTCCTGAACCAGTCATGGGAGTTATTTCCATTTGGTTTATCTTTCTCAAGGAGCGATTGTGAAGAAAATGTTCTATTGGTTGCCATTTCATTGTTTAAGAAAACTTGCAATTTTTCAAAATACTCTTGATTTTATTTTATTAAAATATGACGATGTTTAATTTGGCCTTCAATTAATTATTGCTCCCACCATCTTTTTCAAATTGATAGCCCTGACATATCAATTCAGAAGACTATAGTGTACAATCTTCTAGTGATCCAAGACCCCATTGGATTATTACTTTATGGTAGGCTACTCTTGCCAATTGTATCTTACGCAATTCTTGGATAGATAGTATACGTAAATTTTTTCCATATTCATATGCATGCTTATAAGCTCTATATCTCATTAAGGTAACCTAGTTAAGTATAACCCAAAAGTCAACACGGTATTAATGCACCCTACTTGGCAGGCCCACTTGGCTACCATCACACTTCCACAAGATAGAAAGCACACCATGCTTGGCGTGCCTATGCATAGTCGATCAAGATTTTTATGTGTGTTGTTTATGGAAAGCATCTAAGACTTAATATTTGTGTGAGGGATTATATATTTTTCTAAATATGCATACATATCCAATCACCACATACTTATATGTACCATATACATACTATATCCACAAACAAAAACATGCAATTATAAAACACGAGTGATGGTAATGGACACACTATTGTAATTGACTTGGAGCCACAAGGAATTACTATCATCTATTATCCACATCATATGTAACAACATGTTGTTGATGAAGATCTGTGTTGGAGCCAGTCAGGGTTTATCAGTTCAACTCTTGAACTGATTGGTTGCCTCCTGGATGATCAGTTAGTTTTTTGGATCGATCAAGTGGTCTTAAGCAACGTCTAGGCTCCCCTAATCAATTGGTTGGGCCACCAGTTGATCATTCAACTCTTCATGTTGTTTGGCCTCCTCGATCTTCTAGTCGATTGGTTCGCCTTCTAAAATGGGCAGTTCAACTAGAGTAGAACACCCTCTTTTCCATTATAAGAAATAAAAACTATCATAATCCTATTTAATGTATTGCATTATAATAGGGAAACCTAGAGTTACATTTTAGGGGATCATAGGAGAAAAAGAATTAACTTACATATGGAGAAGAGAGAGAGGCTTGGTATGCAAACTGAGATATAAATAAGAAAAATAATCATCCAACCAAGCACAAAGATGCAGGGGTTCATTGGCCATAATCATGCTTACATCCACCATCAAAACACATTTTAGAGTGACATGTATAAATTGCATATATATCATATCATATATAGGGACTGTATGTGGTATTTAATTGGGTATGTACATTAAACATTTAAATATTTGTATTGCATGAATAAATAAATGATAAAAAACAAATCCAATCATATCAATTAAATATCAAAACATAGTAAATTAATGTGGCTCTAATACCACTGTAGGGAAATATGGTGATAGATAAGGTAGTGGAAACAAAAAAAATATTGTCATATTCCCCTTAGACAGTAGACCGCGTTAATGACTATGAATTGGGAATTAGGGGTGCAAATGGTGCTGGTACAGTGTGGGTCTATCCATACCCATAACCATTTATTTAGCGGGTCTGGTTCCAATTCTAGACCTGCATAATAAAAATTTAGACTCGCACCATACATTTACATGCATCAATAGCGGGTTTGTAGTGTGGGTATGTTGGTAAGCGGTTCCATATAGAACATCATATTGTTATTTTAAGAAAAATTATGATTATGTCGTGTTTATTTTAATATGAGATATTGCTATTGTATAGTATCTTAACATGCAATAGTTATATTAAATAATGCAATACTTTGTAGATTGAAGATTAGTTGAGTTAATTTGTTACATATTTGTAGTCATTGTCATAATGTTTTAATTATGTAGAATATCATGTAACTATTTTGATTTTAAGTTTACATATGGTTCTCATGATTGAAATTATAATAGTTAATTCTCAGTTAGATGACTAGTATCAACCTTATTAAACTTAAAGTGGGACATAATCCCAAGTATTATGTTAGTTAGACTAGAAAAGTTTGATATAAATAACATATTATCGAAGTAGTTATTTATTTATAGTGGGTATGTGGGTCTAGCGGGTTTGGGTTTAAGCATACCCATCAATGGGTCATCAACCAACACACACTCTAGTCTTATGTGTTATTGTGGTCTATCAATTTCTACAATAACAACCGACTAGGGACATAAAATACTCTTGGCATCCATATGATCTCAATGTCTAGGTCCTCAACTAGAAGACATACATCATCAATAAAAATCATTCTTTAGACATTAATTATATTATATCAGTGTCTCATAATTGAATAAAATAGAATAAATAAATTGTACTTTTCTTATTAATCAAATCGTTTACAAGATAGGCCATTACAATCATCATATGATTGGCTCTTTGAGCATACATACCAACATGAATTGCATTTGATTCCCCGCGATGGAAGAAGATTGATTTATTATATTCTGAATTTGGTGAAGAAACCAAGAATTTAAGACTTGGACTTTGTGTTGACATGATTAATCCATATGGAACATTAAGCAGTCAATTTAGCACTTAGCATGTTATAATTGTTATATACAATCTTCCTTTGTGGTTGTGTATGAAGAATAAATACATCATGTTATCCTTTCTTGTTTTGGGCCCCAAACAACCTAGCAATGATATTGATGTTTACCTTGAACCTCTGATTGATGAACTAAAGAAACTTTGGGGAGAAGGTGTGATGACTTATTATTCTTTGCATAGAGAGATGTTTAATTTACATGCTATGTTGTTTTGCACTATTAATGACTTTCTAGCATATGGGAGCTTGTCTGGCTACAACGTTAAAGGAACCAAGGCATGTCTTGTATGTGAGGAAAATACTGATTTATTTTGAGTAAAACATGGTGGTAAGAGTGTATATCTTGGTCATTGAAGGTTTCTACCAAAGGTGCATCCTTACTGATAGTTGAACAAAACATTCAATGGTTCAACTGAGGAACAGAGTGCACCTAAACCTATGTTAGGGGAGGATGTTTATGAAAGAGTAAATAACATTGTAAATCATTTTGGTAAGAGACCATGTACTACTCCCATAAGTGAAAATTCTTTATTTAAAAAAGGTCGATATACTAGGATCTTTTTTATTGGAGTTCTTTGATAGTTTGACATCACATCGATGTCATGAATGTTGAGAAAAATGTTTGTGAGGTTGGTACTTTTTTGAATATAAAAGGCAAGACTAAATATGGCATCAAATCCAGAGTGGATCTATGTGAAATGGGTATAAAGAAGGAATTAACAAAAGAAGTTATCAAGGGTCACCACACATATTTACCTCCTGCTTGTTACACCTTGTCTACATGTGAGAAGAGAACTTTTTGTGAGTGCTTGATTAATGCTTATGTACCATAGAGATACTCAACCAATATTCATACATTGGTATCAATTAAGGATCTAAATATAATAGGTCTTACTCATGATTTTCACACTCTAATGCAACATATATTGTTTGTGGCTATTCAATCTATCCTTCCTAAACATGTAAGGTTTGTAATCACTAGACTTTGCTTCTTTTTTAACACTATGCAACAAAGTAATTGATTCTGAGATTCTAGATAAGTTGTAAAGAGAAGTGGTTGTTACTTTGTTCCAACTAGAGTAGTATTTTCCCCCTTCATTATTTGATATCATGGTAGATTTGGTTGTCCATTTGACTAGGAAAGTGAAAATGCTGGTTCCAGTTTTCATGCATTGGATGTATCCTTTTGAGCATTACATGAGTGTTTTTAAAGGACATGTTTGGAACCTTTGTCACCCAAAGGGAGAATCATTAAGGGCTACGTTTCTAGGGAGGTTATGGACTTTTGCAATGACTTTTTGAGTTTCAATGAAACTCTTGCTAATATTGTAAATCCTGATGTTTAACTTGACAAAGGTACTTCGAGAGAATGACAAATGAATATCGATCATAAGGAATGGGAACAAGAACACTTGTATATTCTAGACAACATTGATGATGTGGGTATTTATATCACCGAACACACCAATGAGCATAAAAAATCATCCCCAAACCAGTTTAGCGTGGATTACTAGAAAACATAATTATTAGGTGATTTTAAGAGAAAGTA
This sequence comes from Alisma plantago-aquatica, assembly GCA_963693085.1. Classification (NCBI taxonomy): domain Eukaryota; kingdom Viridiplantae; phylum Streptophyta; class Magnoliopsida; order Alismatales; family Alismataceae; genus Alisma; species Alisma plantago-aquatica. The sequence continues at coordinate 728,256,323 of OY856411.1, read as the reverse complement.
TTCAGTCAACTATCTCAAACACCAAATAATGTTACATAAACAATCAAATGACTCACGTATAAGCCAAAGTTGGACGTCACATCTGATAAAGGGTTTGACATAAAATGGATTTTCATACTACACTAAACATCAAGATGTTAAGATGCCATTTAAAATAGTGGGGTCACCCTTCAGGCACCTTCATTGTATTTTTCTAGTGCCAAGGATAAGATTCCAAGTGAAGGAAAGATGTCTTACAATGGTGTCATTGAAGACATACGGGAAGTTTATTGGGAAATATGTCATCAAATATGGCAACAAAAACAACAAAAATATCTGTCATATTCCCCAATAACAGACAATCGCATCAACAAATATGTAATGGGAAGGATGGTTTAGTGATATTATACCTGGTCCTAGAGAAAGTCTAGTGACTATCATCTTGTTGCAGTATAAGTGCTCACCTCTTTAGGTTGCACCCAGACAGTGTCAGCAATAGCTCCTCCTAGTTGAACACCATGGACTGCAGACTCATCCTTTAAGAGTGGTAGATAATGGTCACCCACCTCTGTAGAAGTCTACACGGACCACCAGGAACTCTTGTCATTCTAGAAGAACCAACAAGAAGGAGTCATCCCTTTCTATTAGTGTACTAGCACCAACCTTCTCTCCCACATCAAAATACTTTTGAACAGTTGCCTTCCCTGGATGTCCCTCCCTTTATTGGGTAGGACTTACTTGGGCTCTCTCAATTACCAAAACTAGATAAGAAAACAATTGTTAGAGAAACTGATGTTCTGATATGTTGTTTTCTGAGAATCCCCCAGTACCCCTCTATTTATAGCAGGGATTAGGGTATGGGTTCCCAATCTGAGGGGGAGTAGAAGGGTCTAAATTTCCATGAATTAATTTCCCTATGACAGGTGAACCCATCGGTTCACTGGTGAACCAGTTCATTGGGTGTGTGAGCCAATTGGTTCACCCAGTGAATCGGTCGTTTCACTCAGTTTCCCAACCGCAATTGAATTGGAAATTTGTTTCTAATTAATGTCTAATATTAATCCTAAAATCAATCGAATTGATTTGTGTGAAACAAGCAACTATTCTCATGAACCGGGTAAGTGACCAGTTTCTCAGTTGGTAGGTTTGATCTGGTTGGTTCACTGGGTGAACTGGTCATCTCACCAACACTGAGTTGGTTGGTTCACCTAGTGAACCAGTCGGCCGGTGACCTGACTCATGCATAATTCAGCCAATGCAATTTCCAATCAATCTGACACTCTAACTTGTGAGTTCAACACTTGAACTTAATTATTCTAAGTCTTGTTAGTTATTGTTGTTAATTGAATACCTAAACACATTTAGCAATCAATCTGAACTTCATTCATGAACAAAGTCTTATTACAAGTGTATCATATATGTGTGACCCTATAGGTTCCAAGATACGTTGACAATGAGTGTCCATAACTATCTTATGACATCACAAGCAATGAGTGGCATCTAGTAAAACATCATTCCTACCCAAGTATTTGGAAATCTAGAGAAAAACTTCAACCTACAATCTGTGATTGGTTTTATAGTGTTTGTATGCTTCCTTTGTCACTGATATCCAAAATGAACTCGAGTCTTGGAGTTGTCATCCTCTCAATTTTTCAATCCATGTTTCTTGATCTAGAGCAGACTTTGTGAGATATATGTGAACTAAATATCCCATATTGATTCACAAATGCATGTGCATGCCTTTCTTAGTCTATATTATCAAGCAGGTAGGATATCACACTCCTATAGGAGGGAAAACTCCCATCTACATCACTCACAGTCATCCCAATGTGTCATAGTGCAGCCAATCATCACCTTTATGGAAACCCTTATTCAAGGTCACAGTGGATGATGTCAAAGTATATGAATGACATGTGATGAGTGTAGAGACTTTAGGTCTAAGAACTACAATAACCACCATCACTATGAGAGATGATTTTTACTACCATTAATGGTTTCCATTTATCACTCTCAAGGTGGGTCTATCCAATGCACTATTCACCAACAAGTATCTATGTGCTTGGTTTGATATCATATATCATGACTGATGAGATTCTGTCATCAACAAACACACACTCTAGTCTTAATGTGTCATTGTTGTCTATCCACCTTCCACAATGACATCTGACCAGGGACATAACATGAATGTATGTACTCTTATCATTATCTCATTGTTCATGTCCTAAACTTGAAGACATGTATCATTGAGTATCACAATTCTTTATACATTCATTTCAATTCATCATTATCTCATAACTGATTGAATCAGAATAAATCAGAAGATTGCCTTTGTTATTTATAAAATCATTTACATATTATGCCATCACAATCATCATGTGATTGGCTCTCTAGGAATACATGCCAATAGACTCCCACTTGCACTTAGATCTAATCACCCATGAATCTCATACTTAGTGATCTTAAACATGTCCATCATGTTTATGCTACACAAGTGCTACTCCAGCGGGTTTAGCAACATTTTCCTCAAGTCAGTATATTTGCATGTTTCTCATCTCTTTGTTGTATGACTTTTCGTATGAGATGGAATTGTTGTATTATGCTATCTGATATTCCTTGCCTAACTAGTAGCTCCATTGTTGTTGACATAATATATCTACCATGTTATCAATGGTTGGAACATTTATAAGTTCATATGTATGAACTTCTAGATCCATACAATATCTTCTAATATGTTCATAATACTAAGATACTCGGCTTATACTTGTAGAATTTAAATAACATCTATTTCTTGGAACTTTCCCAGCTAACACTTTTCATTTCATGATCAAACACAAAATTTTAGATTGTGACCGTAAGTTTGCATCAGTGTACCACCAAACTCTTCCTTATTACCATAGTCCTATCCTAAGTACTTCTCAAGTGCTTATGGATATTCCTTCATGTCATTGCAATGACCTTGATTGGAATTCGACTATTATCCTCTTGTCATGTATCATACATACAAGATGAAGGGATGAGTACATTATATGGCACACATGATAGATCCAATTGTGAACACATATGACACCTGATTCATGTTTCATAGCTTCTTCTTAAGAATTAGAACACAAGACGCATGAGAGACTAATCCTAGATTTTCTCTTATTGAGTCATGCATGCTGAGAACTCCAACATATAGGCAATATTTGTGTTCTTATATAGGCTAAGAAGCTTTCCAGAATTATCTCTATAATTCTCAGTTCCTATCACACAGCAAGCCTCATCTAAACTTCATTGAAAAGGTATTTCCATGCCATGTTTAATACTTACAATATCATAATGTTATTTTGCATCATTATGTGGAATAAAGATAGATGAATATGCTCCCACTAAATCTTTTGTAATCACATATTCCATCTTTATTTTTACTAAAGTCAAACTCTTTGACTATTTCGTCAAATCAAAGACTATAGTTCTGAGATGCTTGTTTTTAATCACATTGATTAACCGTTGTAGCTTACAGAGTTCATTTGCATTTATCGAATTATAAAACCTTTAGGTTGTGTCACATACATGTCCTTCATGATATTGAAGATAGTTTTAAAATCCATGTGCCAAATCTAACAGTCTTATTAAGCTACAATGACAAGCATGATCCTATAATCTTGGCAATTGGTAAATGGATTTCATTATGTTCAACACCTTGAACTTATTTGAAAACCATTAACCAATCTACTTATTATATGATATCCATGTTGATCTTCTTTTCAAGATCCAATTGCACCAGTGCGTTTTACCCTTTAGGTTCTATCGTTAAGGTCGTACCTTGTTGATTAACATGGACTTCATTTTGGATGCTTATGGCTTAAGTCATATCTCAGATTTTGTCCTCAATACTTTCTAGATAGTTTGTTGACTCGTCATCTTATGATCAACTTACCATCTTTAATTTTTATGAGGTTTTGTGTTATAGGAGGAATTCAAGATTCCACAACAATTTGTGATTCTCATTGTTTCTAAGTACCCTTTAGGTTCAATGTTATTTTGTTGATCTTAAACCTTTCTAGTTCTACTTCTCTTCCACTTATTCTTTTGGAATTCAGCCATCACTATAACAAACATCTTTATTATTGGATTGGGATAAGTGTAACTATTTAACATGTTAACATTTTGTCACAAAATCTTTTTAAAGAAACTAACTTTCTTACATAAGCTTTTATCGAGACATCTCCCATTCCATATCTTATATGGAGTCTTTAAACCATTTAGATGATACATTATTTTAGTATAAAGCATATTTTCAAGAAGGAATTTGGAAGATTGATTTAGATTCATTGATAACCATACCAAAACTGTTTAGTGTATGATTCCTTCTAATTGATGCATTATTATGTTTCAGTTTGAGTTTATTGTGATACACTATCACAATCCTTCTAGAAGGTTCTCAAACCCTTGGTTCAAGATATATCACATTTTATCATATCAAATTATCTTAATATCTTGCTAATATTGTTTGTGTAATTCATTCATGATCTTCTTGAACACTTCAAGATGTTCATGTTTGTATTTCATTAAATACTTAACATGTAATGATGTACTTGTTGATTACCTTTAGCATTCATTCTAGAAGACTTATGCACATGAATATGTACAAGGTCCAATTAAACTCTTACTCTCCCACTACATCTAGTAAAAAGCAATATTGTCATGTTTACCCAATAAATAGTATATACATGTCTCTAGTGGTTCAATAACCAAAAGAGTCTAGTCATCCATCATTATGGATCCTAATAATGTATTTCTTATTTATGTGATTTAGATGATAATGCTATAGGTATTCCTTGTTTGAGTTATAAATTTATAATATTTAGGTATTTACTCTATCTACTTTTATCCTTAGATCCATGCAAACAAGATACATAAGATACTTGACGTAGATCACATCTTTGAAATGAAACATTAAATTTTTTCTATAACCATCTTTGTTCGTACAAGATGCAAAATAAAAATGTTTCCATTATTGGCAGAAATGAAATAGCAGTTCATAAATTCTATTACATTCCATGTGGGCTGAAATAAACTATAGGTACTTATTGCTATGGCAACAACTCTTGCTCCATTGGAAATGATTGCTCCTTCCTTGTCCTTTCATAAAGGCTTTACTTCTTATTAGATCATGCATATTCAAACATATGTGAGATCTACATCCGGTAATATATACCTAAGATGAAGAAGTATATAAGTTTATTTCATAAGGTATATACCTCAGGTGGAGATATCCATCCCCTCCTTCTTCTTCTTTAGTTCCTACAGGTAGAGAGGGCAATTTCTCTTCCAGTGTCTAGGCTGGTGATAGTGGTGACAATTGCCTCCCTTATCCTCCCTTTGCCTTAAGTGTTGGAGGCTTGGACTTTTATCCAGATTTAAAACTTTTCTTAGCTTTGCCTTTGTCCTTGGACTACCCCTTTGGTCTATTGACCATCATCATAGACTTGGGCTTGTCTTTCTTCATTTATGCCTCAACTATTCTCAACATACCCAATAACTCTATCAATGGTTTTTCAAAGTCATTCATGTTGCAGTTCATGACAAACTAATTGTATGACTCTGGCAGAGACTATAGAATCACATCAGTGGCCAACTCTTGGCCCAGAGGGAATCCCAGTCTTCCAAGGTTCTCCACATACCCAATGAGCTTGAGTACATGAGGACCAACTGGATCTCCTTCTTCCATGTTGCACTTGAATAATGCCTTGGAGAAATCATATCTCTGATGTCTTGCGTGGTTCTGGAACATGTTATAAAGATGTGTTACCATCTCAATGGAATCCATGTTCTCATGTTGTCTTTGAAACTCATAGTTCATAGAACATGACATTAGGCATTTGACATCAACAATGTCCTCAATATGCTTCTTGTAAGCATCTCTGTCAGCCTTTGGTATGGTGGGAGAAGGTTCATCTAGCTCTGGTGTCTCTAGGACATAAAGCTTGCGCTCCTATATGAGAACAATTCTCAGCATCCTGAACCAGTCATGGAAATTGTTCCCATTCATCTTGTCCTTCTCAAGGACCAATCATAGTGAAAAGTGTTTTTCTATTTCCATTTGATTCTATAATAGAAATTTGCAATTTTGTCAAAACCATTTTGATTTGATTTGAAAGAAATTTTGACGATGATTAATTACGCCTTTTATTTAATTATCACTCTCACTATTTTATTCAAATTGATAACCCTCATTGTCAATTTGGAAAATTTCAACATGAAGTCTTTTAGTGAGTCAAGATCCCAATTTCATCAAAATCATGAGCCAGCTAGGGTTGTCACCCACAACTTGATTATTTCAGGTAGGCAACTTTTGCCAATTACATCATATGCAACTCTTGATAGATGACATGCACAACTCTTTATCATTGATCATCTTTATGCCTCTAGGCACTTAATCTAATTAAGGTCTAGTTAAGTCTAACCCATAAGCCAACACAATAGAATATGCACCCTGCTAGGGCAGACCCACATATATATTATCACACTTCCACAAGATGGAAAGTGCACCACGCCACGACATGCCCACACTTAGTCTATCAAGCTTTTCATGTGTTTCTTATGGAAGGCATCTTAAACTTAATATGTTTAATTGAGGGAATTTATGTTTATATATACATACGCATATTAAATCACCACATATATAGTATGTATCATATACATGCTATTTCCTACAAAGAAAACACACAATAAAAACATATGCTATGGTCATGGCCATCCTATAGTAATTCCTTGGAGCCACAAGGAATTACATTCATCCAAGGTCTATATCATATGCATTAACCAATTGTTGATAAAGATCTTGTGCTTCAGCCAGTCCAGGTTGATCGGTTCATCCTATGAAATGATCGACTTGCCTCCCATCCGATCGATTGGTCTGTCGGATTGATCATCTGCCCTTAGGTCTAACTAGTGTCTGGACACCTCCAAACAGTCAGTTGGGCTACCGGCAGATCAGTTTGTCTCCTCCATCCATGGACCTCCTTGGTCCTCCAGTCGGTTGTCTCATCTAGTGCCGAGCGTCTTCTTTGTAGTAACATAAAATTAAATCTATCCTATTATTACATTGTAATGAGAAACCTCAAGTTACATTTGAGGGGAGCATAGATAGAAGAGAATTAAATTTACATTGGGAAAATAAGGTGAGGTTTGGTATGCAAACTGAGATGCAAATAGGATAAACCAACCACAACCAAGCAAGCAAATACATCTAAGGTTATTGGCTATAACAATGCTACACATCCACCATTAAAATTGATTTCAGGGTGATGTATATGAATTGCATATATATATCATATCATATATATTTGTTTGGGATCACATGTGGTGTTTAATCGGATACACATATTAACTATTTTAAATATTTGCATTGTATGCAATAAATAAAAGATCAAAACCAAAAACTGGTCATATTGATTAATCTCAAAGCACAATAGATTAGCGTGGCTCTGATACCACTATTTGGAAATATGACATCGAATATGGCAGTGGAAAAAAAATATCTGACATATTCCCCTTTAATAGACGATCACGTCAACAACTATGTAATAGGAAGGATGGTTTAGAAATATTATACTTGGTTATGGATGAAGTCTAGTGATTATCCTCTCACTGCAGTAGAAGTGTTGCCTTCTTCAGGTTGCACCCAAACATCACCAACGACAGTTCCTCCTGGTCAAACACCATGAACTATGGATGACTTGTCCTCCAAGCGCGATATACAATGGCATACCGCCTTTGTAGTAGTCCACACGGACCACCGGGAACTCTTGTCATTCTATAAGAACTAACAAGAAGGAGTCATCCCCTTCTGTTGGTGTAATAGCACCAACTTTCTCTCCCACACCAAGTTGCTTTCTAACAGTTGTCTTTCCCTTATTATCCCCCTCCCTTTATCAGGTAGGACTTTCTTGGGATCTATTAGCTACCAAAACCGAAGAAGACAACAACTGTCATAGAAACTAATGTTATGAGATGTTGTGTTCTGAGAAGCTCCCAGTACCCCTCTATTTATAGTAGGGGTTAGGGTATGGGTTCCTAGTCTGAGCGGGAGTAGAAGGGTATGGAATTTCCATGAACTAATTGCCCTATGACAGGTGAAGCGATCGGTTCATTGGTGAAACAGTCGGTTGGGTGTGCGAGATGATCAGTTCACCCAGTGAATTGGTCGTTTCACTCAATTTTGCAATTGCAATTGAATTAGTACATTAATCCCAAAATCAAGTGAAATGATTTGTGTGAAACAACAACTATTCTCATGAACTGGGCAAGTAATCAATTGCTCTATTGGCATGCTAGATCTGTTCGGTTCATTAGGTGAACTGGTCATCTCACCAACACTGATTCGGTCAGTTCACCCAGTGAACTGGTTGGTTGGTGACCAGACTCATGCAAAATTCAGCCAATACAATTTCTGATGAACTCGACACTCTAACATGTGAGTTCAACACTTTAACTTAATGGTTATGAGTCTAGTCAGTTAATTGTTGTTTAATTGAATACCTAAACATATTTAGTAATAAATCTAAACTTCATTCATGAACAAACTCCTATTCCAAGTGCATCCTATGTGTGTGACACTATAGCCTCCAAGATACATTGGTAGTGAATGTCCATAACTGACTTATGGCATCACAAGCAATTAGTGGCATCGAATAACACATCATTGCTACTAAAGTATTTGGAAAGTTGGAGAACAACATCAACCTATAATCTATAATTGATGTTATAATGATTATATATTTTCTTTATCACTGATATCCAGAATGAAATCAAGGCATGGAGTCGTCATCCTCTCAATCATTCAATTAATATTTCTTGATCTAGAGAAGATTGTTTGCAATATATGTGAACTCAATACCCCATATTGATTCACAAGTGTGTGTGTGGATGCCTTTATTAGTCTCGCTTATCAAGTGGCCAAGATATCACACTCTTTTAGGAGGGACAAATCCCATCTACATCCCCATGTGACATTGTGCACCTGATCATCACCTTTATGGCAACCCTTATTCAAGGTCACGATGGATGATGTCAAAGTACACAGAATGACATGTCATGAGTGTAGTGACATCAGGTCTAAGAACCACAATCACCACCATCACTACAAGAGATTATTCTAACTACCATTAATGGCTTCCATATGTCACTCTCAAGGTGGGTCTCTCCAATACATTGTTCACCAACAAGTATCTATGTGCTTGGTTTGATATCATATATCATGACTGATGAGATTTTGTCATCAACCAATAAACATTCTAGTCTTAACGTGTCATTGTTGTCTACCAACCTTACATAATGGCATCTGAGTAGGGACTAACAAGAATGTGTGTAATCTTATCAAATACATGATCTCATTGTTTAGGTCCTAAACCTGAAGACATGTATCATTGACTGTCATCATTCTTTAGACATTCATTTTGATTCATCATTATCTCATAATGGATTGAATCAGAATAAATCAAAAGATTGCCTTTATTATTTATCAAATCATTTACATATTATGCCATCTCTATCATCATATGATTGTCTCTCTGGGCATACATATTAACAAAATTGACTACACAAAGTTTAGAGTTCCATTATTTAGGTGTAAATGGGTTGATAACAACAAAGGATTTGTAGTTGATGAACTCAATTTCACGATAGTGAATTTTGAGTTGATCAACGAGAAGGATGAACCATTCATCATAGGCAAAGCAGGTATTCTATATCGACGATCCTACAAAATAAAATCAGTCTATCATTCTTCATGGGAAAACGCAGTTAATATTAGATCCTATTGATGAAGAAGAGTACCATAACAAGTATGATGACTTTGGTCCATTCTCTATTGGATTATGAAGTGTAAATGTTGAATCTAACACTAATGACTATACACGTGAAGATCAAACATATGGGGTATTAGTTTAAGCTATACTAATGTAATATTTCATATATTAGTTGCATTATATAGCATGCTCATTTTTTCATATATAATCTGAGTTTTTCATATGTGATCTGACTTTTTCATATGTGATCTAACTTTTTCATATGTAATTTGACTTTTCCATATGTGAATCTTACTTTTTCATGTGTTTACTTTTATAGACAAAATCTAACTAGGAGCACAGTGATCACAAGTGTTGGGATCTTGATGGTGAGGATCTTGTTGGGCCTCCTGACCAGGGTGATGATGAGTCTGGGCCTCCTAAACGTAGTGAGAGAGGGATAACTATGATAAAAATTGACTCAAATATGTAAGGGAATAAGGGTTTCATTGAATTTAATGAAGTAGGCAAGCCGATTACTAAAGAGTTCATCAGCTATTGTGGGGTCCTTGGTCGATGCAAAATGCCTCTCCATGTTGATGATTGGAGACAAGTGAGTAACACCACTAATGATCTCATCTGGAGGGAGTTAGAGGTGAGATATATGCATTTACATTTTTTATAATCTTATCCTATTCTTTTTTTCACATTTCTAAAAATTAGTGAATGTTAAACCTTTTTAGGGAAGGTATGAGCTTGATGAAAAGTTCAACACAAATGTGTTATTCAGCTCATTGGGAGAAGACATAGAAATTTGGCAGACAATCCTCACAAGAGACTACATCTTTGGAGACAAGAAGGATAAGGACCCCACTCTGAAATGGACCTATCTTGGTAAAAAAAACAGGATTGAGTTTGTTGAGCAAAGAAAAATAGAGGCGTGCAAGGTATTGAATTAATTAAATTCTTATGATTTCTTATGATTAGTTAACAATATTTCTTATCAAATTAATCAGGCATGTAACATAACAGATCTTGAACCCTACCCTAGATCTTTGACCTTTTGGACTTATCCAAACTAGGTTGAGGTTAGAAGATGTTTTGTATAACCCTAATGAGATAATGTGTGTATAAATCATCTTAATGTAAGCTAATGTTCACTGATCAAGTCTTAAGCTAATAATGGGCACATAAAGTATGTCACATGATATAAATGGAGATTTCATAATGATTTGTACAAAAATATTCTTACATAATTCCTTTAGTGCTAATATGAAAATAAGGAACATAATTGGATGGATAATTGGTTAATTGTGAAATAATACTATAATGGGCTAAAATCAATAAAAGAAGTAATTGGATAAGAATAACTTCAGATTCATTTTCTTTGGATATGCTTTGGCTTGGAGGCCAAATTTCACTAATTTAGGATAATAATAATTACATCTATTTTATGTAGAAAAGAAAATGTATTTTTCCTTCAAAATATGAAATTAAATAATTAATTACTCCAAAAGTGGAAAATAATCTTACGCATTAAAATATGCCTTTGGGTGAATTTTCACTCAATTTGGAGAAAGTTTGATTAAAAGGTGAAATCAGGAGAGAGAAAGTGTGTAGAACCTTAAAATATTAAATAAATATTAAAAATTTCAACATGGGAAATTAAGGGCAAAATCATATCCAAGGAACTTAATGTGACTTGTGGGTCAAGTTTCATCAAATATGGATAATCCTAATGTCATTAATGCATGAGGAAAGATAAAATAGTATTTGATTTATTTAACACATCAAAAGTTCTCAAAAGGCAAATCTAATTGCATAATCAGAATCTACATGCCTTAATTGGCCCCTGTACAAAATGTCATTTATTTTGGATAATGTTTGAACCCTTTATTGAAGAGAGATAAGAAAGGAAAATAATGTGAATCCACTTTATTAAAAATTGGATTGATATTGCTATTTAATTGTTGCCACGCTATGTTGATGTGCTGGTTGTCCGCAGTTGTTATATTTTAGATCATACGGATAAAAGGTTGTCTCCTACCTTGGGTAGGAGACTGTGTTTTGTATGAATAGTACTTATTATTTTTCCTCTGCAATTTCTCTCTCTTTGCTCAATGATTTTTTGAGATTTCTTCACCAAGTTGTTTCTCTCGAGTTTCCACTTTCAACGAACCCTAATACAACCCCTAACACCCCCGTTCTGAGAAATGCCCAACTGGGCGTTGAGCTTCCCGCTGCCACCATGTTATAGAAGCCCCTAACCTTAAGCATACCTCTATATAAGGGTCATGATAAGCACCACTCGATCCCTCCTAACTACAAAGTACCCTTGATTGGCCCTAAAACTCCTCCATGTCTCGCAAACAACCATGTTTGTCCTCAGTACATTCGTAGTTCGAATGCTACATGTAGTTATGGTTTTGGCCTAATGAACCATGACTATGGCATCCTTGGGTCCTTGCAAAGATGTTGGAACTGTCCTTGGTCCCATCACCCCTTGAAGCCATTGTAGTGGTTGACCTGCAGAGGTTTTCCTCACTCTGTAGTTGTGCAGAATCTTAGCTCGCACGTTCGGGTAAGTTGTGCGAGGTGATCTCTATTCGTATCTAGCTCTCAGTTTCGATAAAACTCTAATTCATGTACTTGGCTTTTTGCTTTGAAGCTTTGTGTCTCACCATCCATGGCACGTGGGAGAGGGGAGAATCCCCCAAAATAATTCATGAGTTTACCCTCCCATTTTGCATCTTTCGTCATGTTTCTCAACCAAGAGTATTTTCGTATTTTCCCCTTTTTTGTTTGCTTAGAGAAATTCCAATTGGACATTAACCAAGTGACTTGACCGCTCATGATTGGGCCAAGTCACTGGGTTGGCCCACTCCCTCTCTCTCCTTCTTTCTCGTAGTTTGTCTTCTTATTTGGCTTTTTAGATTTTTTCTGATTGGTCGAGCTTTGAAAATTCATAACTAATTCTCCGATTATCCAAAATTTACAAATAAATAATTATTGAATTCAAAAAAATACGATCTTTCTAATGGTAATGGTTTTGTGGCTAAAATATAATGTTGAAAATATGTAATTTTAATGGATTTCCCTAAATAAGTAATACTTACAAAATTTACAACTAGTAATCTATAAGTCAGAAAAATATAATAAAATACATTTTGAACTCAGAAAAAGATAATATAAAATATGGTGAGGTTTTGATAACCTTATTCACTATTATTAAAAAGGAAATTTTTTAGAGTTTTGAATAATTAATGTAAACCTAACCCCAATTCTACATATATGCATAATAGGTGCTTTGGGGACCTAGGCATGGATCTAGGACTGACTTTGGAGTGTTTAGATTCTTGATAAGGTATGATTGCATCCCACATTATTTCTATGTTGAGAAATTTCTAATACATCCCTCTTATTGTATGTTTGCATCTCCTATTATTCTACATTGAGCAATAACCTATTTTCTTCTTTCTCTTGGTCCTATGGGCATATAGCCTATCCTTTATCTCTTTTCTTTTGAAAATATGCTTCACGTGAAGTATCTTATTTGTTACTGATCTTGTGAGCATATTATTATCTGATTTGACATTCTCTTGGTATTTTCTTATGCTTTGTTCATAATAGAACTCTAGATGATGGCATGTGATGTCTTTTGCCCACTTATGAGGTGGATGTATATGGTGGTCACTTAGGTGGTGACTAGTTTGTATAATCTGACTATACTTTTTACTTTCCTCTACATCAAATATGCTATGTGATTCAGTAGCACTAGAGTAGTGTAATTTCATTGGTTTTTGGGCAGATGCGTATTTCCTTCTCGGGGCAGTATGCTCCTGTTATTTTTTGAATGTAGGTGGGCCCATACCTGGGTTTCAAATTAATGAGGTTTGTCCCACTTTTATATATATTGGGAGTTGGAAGTATGTCATCTCTATCAGGTTTCAAGTTTGTGAGACTTGGCCGACTTTGTTGTTATATTGTTCTAGGGCTATGTTTATCTCACATACATGCATGTTGGTGATGATGTTATGGGTTTTGTGCCCAAAATGATTATGTGTGCTTATGTGGCACAATTTTATTATTGTAATGGCAAGTATCTCCTTTGTTGTGATCATATTCTTTTATGCCTGATTGGGTAGTCCTTTACTTTTCTATGGGAAGCCTTTAATATTTTATGTCCTTAAATTCCTTAAATTGCTCAATTCCTTTTTAGTATGCACATACCAGCCTTTGTTGATGTCTTCTATTTTTCTCTTCTTCTTGGGGTATGCTTCCAACCCTCGGTGAAGGACATGGAGGACATGGCATATAGATATGGATATATCTTAAGGAGTTAAAGCTTGGAGACAAATTTCTTATGGTTTAGATTTCCCTGTACTTAGATCCATATGTTGTATATCACATGTAAACCCCATGTGGGAGATTGTGATGTACTTTTGTAATCTTTTGAAAAACTGAATATAGTCAATACTTTTCTTACACTGCTAAACTTTGGTTGTTTTGAATACCATTAATAAGATTTGAAAATTTTACACCCACTCCAACATATCCTTTGGGTGTGTTTGGACTAAAGGTCTTATTCTACACATTTTTAGTAGGGAGTGGATCCCCACTGGGTCTCACTCCTTACAAGGCCATTCATGATACTAAAAAATGAAGGTGTGATATGAATGTGCACAACTACTGGTTGGGTTAATGTGGTTATATTAAACGCTGCCAGTTGAGAGAGCTAGAGCAAGAGCAAGGGCCTTCTACTTCTACTTTCACTGTTGAGTATTCTAATGGTACAAGACAGTTACCTCACTATATTGAGTGGATAGATATAAGGAAAAACAAATCTGGAGAAATCTATGTCCAAGAAACTCGACACTAGATGAGTTACTACAAAGAAGACTTTTACTATGTCCAAGAAACTCGGCACTGGAGACATCTATGTCCAAGAAATCTAGGAGGTGGTTGCAAAAATGGTAAATTTCTTGGTCTCACAATGCATGTTCATGTTCTTTTCCAGATTGTTAAGCTTTTACTAATTAGTCTTTTTATGATGAATAGTTGGAGCTAGATGCACAAACAAAGGAGGGAAAGTTCACCCCTCAGTGAACATTATGAATTAATAGTTGCTCTGTGGACAAAAGAGCACCCTTGATGTGTTAGGGATGTTGGAGCTGGGTTTTGGCTAAAATCTTTTTGGCTATCCCACTAAAACCACAAACCTACCAAGAAAGGGGAATAGAAGGGGAGATGTGCAAAGATTGATAATTGTAGCCTTGGAGGAGTTAAAGGCATCTTAGGTGGCGCAAACTTCTCCAATAGTTATGAGGCATGTACAACGTCACACAACCATAGAGTGTATTGGGAGTAGTCCTTCAAACTCGCATGGCGTAGCCAGGGTAAGATTCAATTTAAGTCAATTTATATATATGTTGTGATAAATTAATCCCTCAAGTCAATATATATGTGTCTCAGTTCAAATGTTTTTCATAAAATTACAGGTGGGTAGAAAATGTTGTCTTGCCATCGATGTTCCATCATACAACAACACGACATATGGTGAGGTTTTTCCATAGGCTGATTCGGTCCATGGTATTCCCCTTCCCTCTGATCATCACTGTGTGTCCATCATACATGTCATTCTATCATGGAAAGACTCACCTCTCCTATAAAAGCACTCAAAATGACACCACAATCAGAAACGTAGTGTCATGGAACCATTTATTATCCAAATCATGACTCCAAATGACTACAAAGTCAATGGAGATAGGACTTAGGAGTCCATCCCTGGCATGGTATTAACAAAGTGTGAATACAGAAACACAGATCTTAGCATACATGAACAAATAACAAGATACACGCACCAACAATATCTCAACGTTCAACAAGGTATATTAAGCAATATTCTTTATTACAAGATTCTCATTTACAAATTGAGGTACAAATTTACATAAGTTTGTTCAGGTATACTAGGGATCTTACAACAAGTACACCTAACATAGATCACCAAGCCCATCAACTTCTAGTCATATCTGAACCTATAAAATATGTGAAACAAGGCAGGTCAAGCAGATGAGGTGCTGAGTACATGGCTAAATGATACATATATATAAGCTTTGCATAATTTGAAAATATTTGCAGAAGTAACGAACAAGTATAGACAAGTTAAGTATTTAGTAAATTAAGAGCCCATGTTTTATATCATTTTACTCCAATTATACCATCAATATCATGTATCATAAGGCCTTTGACCAAATTCCCATTGGAACAGTTCATAATGGTGCTCAAGATTAACTAACCCTTTTATACGTTAGGGACCTCGAGGCCATTGCCAAGAGCTAACCATGTTTCTACATGAGGGACCTCGGTGACCATAGTCATTCAGCAAAACCCTATTTCAACATTGTATAATGGTGTTTCCATATTATGTTTACAAGTTATAAAACCACGATATGATACAAACAACGAGTACATACTAGAATACTACATGGAAATATTTGAGCAAGTAAACAACCATACATATAATATAATGTATAATAATTGGAAAAAGGGATGTAGCGCAGCTTGGTAGCGCGTTTGTTTTGGGTATCCTTTCGGGCACAACTGATACATTCCAAATCGTGGTAAATACAAGATACTGATCGAATTGATCAGGTCATATAGGAACAAGGTTCAAATCTCTCGGTATGTTAGGATGCCTCAGCTGCATACATCACTGCACTTCCACTTATCACTTTTAATCAAGAAAGCCATAGTCAGATAACTATTAAAAGCATGTACCTGATTTCAGAGATTTCATAACCTATCCCATATGTGACACCTCATCATGCTAAATGAGATTACTCAAAACACAAAACACAATCAACTACTAATTAATCACATAGTTAAAAATGCAGAATAATTAAAACTGATTCCAACAATGTAAATCAACTCTAGAATGTGTACAAAAGGTCCATCATTCCATTCTCATATCCTGTAATAAGTATTTACATATGGATCCAAAGACCTCAGTCACATCCTGCATACAAAAGATATTTCACATGTACATGCCATATATTTACAAACATTGGCATACTACCAAAATCTCATGTTGATACTAGTATATCATCTATAAAACACATCCCATACCCAAACCTGAGAGTATAGGGATGACACTAGGACTCTACTACTAACATATACAACTAACCAACCTTCTAAATCTACTGATCACTAGGTTGGTTCTCTTCCACAGTATGACCTCGACCTCATTGCCCGCGACCACCTAAAAAAATATGGTGACCCACGGGTGAGACCCAGTCCCAGTGAGAGATATAACTTTCTCCAACATATATTGATCATAACATATTAATTAACAGTAAATACATTGAGCAATTAGGGTATTGAATAAGCAATATGAACATATTGAACAGTTTAAGCATACTAAGCAGTTAAGAAAATAAGTTATAACATCAAGTAGAATTACACAATTTTCATAAGTCTGCATCATGTAAGAACTGTGTAGTGTAAAGACAAGACAAGGGTTAATCAACCAATGTGATACATATTAAAACCTTAGCAATTATACTACACGGTTGGTATCACTTCTTTTATTACACTACCCTAAGGGATTTGAGAAATACTACTCAAATCCCAACTGACCACTACTAAGTTGAAATCAGTGCCATACAAGATTTAGGAAGAGCTAGACTCCTAAGATCTTCTCTACCCCGAGTCAGTACGGGTCCACGACAGCAACACATAAGGTCAAGCTGGTAATAGCCTAGTCTGTCCTTGGTACAAGTCACGACACTAGTGAAAGGAGGTGGGTACGCATACCCTACCATCCAAGGTACAACCACTGTTGTCCTCCAATCTCATCATATATATATATATATATATATATATATATATATATATATATATATATATATATATATATATATATATATATAATCACCGAGACATGACCACAGTTGTTCTCAAATTGAGGGCTAGGTATGACCACTGTCATCCTCCCTAACACTTGAATTCAGGATGACAAGCACCCAGCATACTCATCAGTATGCACTTCAAGTATCCCTTAGGAATACTCATTTCACTATCTGGCAATTTCTGACATTCAGATAGATCTATGGCACATGATACTACATGATTAGAGTTTCACTTAATTAGTTATGCCAATTGGGTGAATTAAGGCTAAATCATACAAATGGACATTCAAACCCTAATTCTTTTCTAACAAAAGTATATGTATAACAAATTCAAAAAGATATAAAACATTTGAGATATAAATCTTAATCACATTACAACATTCTATCATTCATTGAAAATTAATGGACCACACTTATTATCATACTTTTACAAGATACCATTATCTTATCACAAGTTCCAGGGTTTTAACCCTTATTGGAACATGAAGAGGATTTCACCTCAATCATGGCTTCAAACATGCCCAAAGGTCGTTAAGATCATCACATTATTCATAGTAAGGTTATCATCATCATTCCATTCCATAAAAAAGGCTCCAAATATCATTAGCACATATGTGTCCATAGATATTAACATGGCAAGGCACTATGATATTCAAATAGTACTACATTGTGGTTTCAACACAAGAAGAGTGTAATTCATTATCACATAAATCATTTAAGAGGTCTTATTATAACCAATCAACATCATATAATTACATCAAGGTTAGGTATAACAAGCTAGATCACATGGGAGTTACGAATCTACTTATTATAGGGATTTATCAAATATAACTATATAATGGCAAAGGTAAGACTACCACTTAATGGTATTGAACCATAGAATTATCATCACTAGAACCACATATAATACCATGTGATTTATTCTAATCCATTGTATGTTAAAGCATCCAATATTATTCATTGGATCAGGTCCATTGTTCAAGGTTATCAATTGAAGTATAGGTCTAACCATTAGATCAATTGAACCAAGGAACCATTGGTTCAAGGTTTAGTCAAATCTAAAATTACATTCCTAATTCATCATATATGGTGATGTCCTGATCCACCATTAATTGTGATCATTAGGTCACCATTGGTTGCTAGATCAGTAATACATTCAGTTAACACCATCAAATATTAAGCCAATATCATCATCGATTGATAACATCATTAGAATACTTAGTGGATGATAATTAAACGTCTAATTGAGTCAAAACCTGAACTAAGGGGGTGAACATAGGTTTTCACCATAAATTTGACACCCTTGATCACAAACATCAGTTTACAAGATAGCAACACCATTGGTTATTGAATGGTATAACCATCAGTTGTGTGATAGGGAAGGAAATAGCTTGAAAACCCTAATTTGAACCATCAATTGTTTTGTACATAGCACCATAGGTTGTTTCTATCAACCTGTCACAGATCCTATTACACCTTAGAAAAGTTGTAAACATGCTTACAAGTTCATATAGAACTGGAACATAACAAGGAACACCACAAAAATTCGAAATTCTAAACAAGCATGGTTTCTTTATGCTTAAATCAACACATTAAGGCATAAACATGAACTAACAAGCTTATAGTAAGCAATATAAGTGAAGAATGTTATATAACTCGCCTCTATAGAGTATTTCAGATCCAAAACAGCAAGAATCTCGAGAAAATAGGCCAAGAAAACCTTGGATTCAGATCTAAACTTGGCCAAATAGGTATTTCTCCCCCACAAAGAAGCCAAAATCCTAGAAGAAGAAATAAGAAGAATAGATTTTTGAGTTGTAGAGCCACTTTCACCATGGAGCAGCAGGGTTCCGACCTGGAGGAAGGTGTAAGGAAGGAGAAGAGAAAGAAAAACGGAGAAGTAAGGAAGAAAACAACTTTCCTTGGTCGAATTCCCTAGAAGATGACTTTGGAAACCCTAGGTAGGGCTAGATGGAGCTCTAGGAGACCTTCTTCTCAAAAAAGGGGTTGTCTTATACCTTAGAGCACTTGGTTCCAAAAACAAACGGAGTGGATTCGTTGATCCAGGTTATAGGAAAGATAAAGAAAGCATAGTTTCGAATTTGGGCAAGGAAGAGGTAAATATAGCACATGGATAAGGATAGAAGCAAGCATGAGGTGTAAAAGTAGCTTCCCCATGTTTCTATGGCCTTAAATTATTAAGAATATACAAGCACACACAAAATAAGCTCCCCCACTGCCCCTATTGACCTGATTAACTTTCCTTTGTCGAATTTCACAGCCAATCACATAATTCCTTAGTTGATAGCTACTAAAGGTACCTCATCCGTGAAGGGGTAAACCCTAAAATACCCTTGATGAAAACACCTTCAAACCGTGGCTCAACTAGGAGCCCCATGGCTAAAAAATTATCAAGAATGATAATATAACATCTAAGGAAAATAATGTATGTGATAAATTGCAAAGAAAACCCCTCATTGGGTAAATTGCAGAAAAGTCCAAAATGTAAATAAAATTGCATAACTTGCTCAAACAGTGTCCAAATTGGACCAAATTTGAAACTTAAGCTCGTATTATTATTTAAAAACATATAAAATGTTATAATATGGTTCTAAGCATTCAATTATGGTAATTAATCTCATTCAACTCATTAAGAAAGTTCAGGGGCCTTACACGACCATCTAGATCTCAAGCAACATCTGATTCAGCACAAGATGACATACATGCATTAGATTCTCATCATTAACCCTAATTATCTTCATTTTAGCGTTTTGGCCAAGATAGTTTCAGAGTTTTTTATTAGTGCATTTGATGATCTCTTATCAATTTAGAATTCATTAGTGTGATTCAAGTTTCAAACACTTCAAGGCTCCATTCATTTTATATCATGTTTCATGATTCATGTCATTTATGCACATTTTAGTGTCCAAAGGCTCATAATAGGGCCAAGGAGGGATATAGTTCGTCAAGTCAATAGTTCCAAGCATAAAACATGATTTAGAGCATCAAGATAAGGACATAGGAAATATATTAAAAGTTGGGTGGATGTCTTCTAGGGTCTAGGAAACATGGTCCAAACTTGGTATCAACATACATGCAAGTATCACATTGGTTTCATAAATCACTTGGGATTGACATAAGAATTAGGTGGTACATCCATATCAAATGGGTCTAGGGGTTTGAGCATACTCTGACTAGAGAGAGGAAGACAATACAAAATGGTCCACATAATCATTTAGGTATAAGAATCAAAATTTTCAAGGCATATAGGTCACCTCAGACAAATTTTGATTATGAACACCATAATAGAGAAAGAGGGTGGATTATAGACCGTAAAGTCACAACTCATCACAAGATTGTTGATATCAGATATCTACTATATTTGGAGGAATCAAGTGGCTGAAAGATACAATTTTGTATCAAGTATAACTAAGCCTAGACATGTATGGGACATATGCATGCATTTTATGGCATATTACTTAAACAAGAGAATATGGGTGTCATGAGTGATAAAAGGGTCATGGAATTCATGTAGTTACTGATTTTCTAGATTAGGTAAGTCTAGATGTCACAAGGAAACAAGATTACCACTTTAATCAACATCATGCATTAAAGTCCATATACAAGTTACAACATGCATTAGGGACAAAAATGGATCAAGGGGTGTTTAGGAGCTCAACATAGCTTAAGTGTGTACAAAAGTTATTAATTTCATGATTAAGAGGGTGAAAGTTCATCAAAGTCCCAAGCTTGATCATAATAGTGCATTAAATATACTCAATATGACTAAAGTTTTCATTTTCAAGGAATCAAGAGAACAAACATTGAAATTAGGATCTAGAAATATGTCCATAATGTAGAACTTGTTGATATGATTGATTTGATATATTTATTTTTCTAATTTGGCCTTAGGATTTGGGAGATATGTATTTTTAAACATTAGCATGAAAACTTTATAGAATCGACATTGGATGTTACCATAATATGCACATGGAAGCTTGAGCTGTTGATAGGCCACTCAGTGGCTCGTATCACACATACTGGGATCCTATGTAGCCAGGGGCCACCCTCCGACATTTTCCACCTACCTACACCACAAATGTTGTGATTGTTGACCACATCCTACCACTCGAAATGTAGTGAGGGTGGCGGCGATTGGCGCCTATATGGCCCAATTTGGACCGTTGCATGCACATCGGATGATCGTATCTCTCTCCCTCTCTTGTGTGCCCAGTCCTCACAAAAATATCCTACTTCCTACATTGTAATAGGGGAGGAACATGGGAACCTGGTCCTCCCTTCTCTCATTGCCCAACAACCACAGTAACCGTAGCAGCTTGAGGCAGTGCTGAGGTGGTCGGAGTAGGGCACATTGTCATCATCCGCCACCCTCCTCGCTCGTTCTTGCTTGGTGGGGGTGATGGGTGGCTGGGATTGTAAGGACCCTGACCTTCGTTTAGGGTTTACCCTGTTTGTTTTGCTTAACCCTGATTCTTTGTTGCTTGCTAATCACCTTTAGTGGTGATTAGGGTTTGTTGGTGCTTTGTTGAGAGTTGGAGGTGCTACTTGCAAATAACCCAAGTTTAGGGTTTGTGGGCAAGTTTTCCACCTTGTGAGGTGTTCCTCTCTCTCCTTGTTTCCTCTAAGTGTAGAGAGGAAGGTTTGGGCTCGTTGCTTGAGTTCCTTTGGGCCTGGTTGAGCTTGTTGGGCCTTGTGGTGCCTTGCCTTTGTTTGGTTGGACCTTATGTTGGGCAAGAAGAGCTTGTATCGCCCAGGCTTGTGTCGCCCAGGGGCTGTGTCGCCCATGGTGAAGGTGTATCGTCCACGTGTTTCTCCCATGACCTTTGACCATCCTTGACCTCATTTGTGTCACCACTAGTGGACAAGATGGGCCTATTAGGAGATATATTCCCAATGAAGAGATTGAAAGTGTAATTTTAGACTGTCATTCCTCACCATATGGTGGACGCTTTGGAGAGGACAAGATTTCCACCAAGATTCTTCAAGCAGGTTTTTATTAGACAAGTCTATTTTGTGATGTGCATGCATTCGTCAAAGCTTGTGGCAAGTGTCAAAGAGCTAGAGGAATTTCAAGGAATGATGACATGCCACTAAATTAAATCATGGAGATAGAAGTCTTTGATGTGTGGGGCATAGACTATATGGGCCCTTTTCCATCCTCATGCAGCCACAAGTTCATCCTAGTAGCATGTAACTATGCATCCAAATAGATGGAGGCAATCCCCACTCAATCTCCAGATGCCAAGTCCATAACAAAACTATTCCAGAAGATTATTTTTCCCAGGTTTAGAGTCACAACAGCAATAATATCTGACGATGGAAACCACTTCAATGAAAGGAACTTTAACAACTTGCTTAGCAAATATGGAGTGAAGCACAATGTATCCACACCTTATCATCCTCAAACATCAAGTCAGGTAGAGATCCCCAATAGGAAACTAAAAGCTATTCTAGAAAAGACCGACTCCAGCTCAAGGAAGGATTGGGAACTGAAGCTAGATAATGCACTATGGGAATACATGATAGCTTTTAAAACTCCAATTGGGACAACTCCATTCAAGCTAGTCTATGGCTGTTATAACCCCATTTTCTTAAATCATGTAGTAAGATTTGTAAATCTTCTTTTAAGAAATAAATGAAATCAATGGTTGATTTAATGGTTTGATTTGAATGAATTTCGTGTATGATAGCCTTGTATGTTTTCTTAATGGGCCTTATTGGCTATTAATCCAAATTGAAAGAAAAAGAAAAAGAAAAGAAAAATGAATCTAATTGGATAAAGGAATACACAAGAAAATAGATAAAAGAAGAATAAAAGGCTAAGGAATATTTTCCAAAATGATATTTCGAGATATTAAGGTTCCTTGAGGTTCAAAGAACTCAGGATAATAATATAAAGGCTAGGGAAAAAGAAAATAGGTGGAAAATATGAATAATTAAGAGTTAACTTGCAATTGAAGAAAAGGGCTCGTTTTCTTTAGATAATGATCCCAATTTTTGCATGGTGAGAGATAAAATCATAAACGAGGTTCCCTTAAAATATGAGATAAAAAGGAGTTCTAATCTGGGATTTATTGCTTTTTAAAATTATCCTTAATAATGTGAATTATCTTTGGAAAATAGGAAAAATTCCTTTCCTTTGGTTGAGCGTGTGCATTGATAGCAATTGGATCTTTATCCAATGGGCATTGCTACTCATTGAGTCCCAACATATCTCAGACTGTAGCATGGTTACAGGGGGATTTTCCCCATCGTTTGTCTCACAAACCAGTGAATGTGCACTCCTAGTAATTGTTTCCCTGAGTCTGGGAGAAGGAGAGGAACCTTCTCGACCCTAATAAGATAGGCTCCCATCACGACTAGGAGAAATGCCCAAATCTAGGGTGGCGACAAGGTTGGGAAAACCCTAAAGAAACTCCCACCCCTATAAATAGACCCTCACGTGGTTGCTCTCACCCTCACAAACTCCAACGGCAGGTTTCCAGGTTCCCAAACCCTCTCCCTCCCTCGATTGTTCTTGCTCTGACGAGGCCCAGCCGCGGCGCTGCCGTGTTGTTTGAGTAGAGAAAGGGAGGAGGACGAAGAGCAGGAACCGTTGGGTTGAGATCCACGGTGTACCCGTGCGAGGATCCAACGATTCCTGGACAGTGTGCCTTACTTACTCGAGTAAGTGGAGTGGATTGACACAGAGCATCATATCTAGACGCAGACCATTGGCGCACCGATCAAATGTCCAAAGAAATTTAGTAATTAGTTCTCTCTAATCGAATAATCCAGAAATAGCCTTTTCTTTCCGAAATTCATAGAAATAGCTAGGAATCTCCAATGGAAAAACTTTATACATAAAAGTTGCATAGAAAAACACGAGGAATAAGATAAAAATGGTTTGATAACTTGATTTTATCTCGTTTTACAAAAGTACATCAATTTGGTAGAAAAATGTATTAAAAGGTAATTAGAAACCCTAATTGTATATAAAGGGTGAATCTTTGTGGTTTAATAGGTTAATTTGAAGAGTATTAACATGTTGATTATTAAGATATAGTTTTCATCTATTTTGAATACAAAGTTGGCTAATTTAGGGTTTTAATCTATAAATGAAGGATAATGCATATAGAAACCCTAATTTCGGGTGAAAAAAGAGAAAAACCATGTTTATTCCGGATTAAGGAAATTAGAAACTAAATAATGATCCTAAGTCTATTAGGAATATTAAAATGAGGAATTTATGGTTTTTATGTAGTTTTGCTAAAATAGTATTCATAATGTTAAAAGTGGAGGCAAAACCTTAATTTCAAAGGAAACCCTAAAAATGAACAAAAATCCTAAGAAACAAAGATGAGTTTGGTTAAATTTTGATAAAAGGAAATTTGTATATTTATTTCAGGATTTTTGTGCATAATTGGTTGATATTTCTCTATTTGATTGGTTCTGTCTCAAAATCTGCAATCACAGGTATGTGGTTACATTTATGAATAATCGCTTTAGTTTCACAATGATTCCCAAACATTTTTATCAGTTGCCTAAAAATAACTGCTTGGATGATTTTCATTTCATGCAACTATAAAGTGACTATGATTATCACTATATATATATACATATATACTAGTGAACGCACATGTGCACATGCGCATGACATATAAAATTTGTTGGAAATGTGCGGGGAGAGGACTCGTCCGTGAAAGGGTCCCTTCGGTAAAAGATATTTGTGTTGGTTGTTTGAAAGGAGAGAATCAAGGAACCATTTCCGTGGAATGCAGAGAGAAATACAGAATTGAAGATAATAAAAGTTAATAGGAGAGTGGAAATAAATATTTATATGAGCAAAATTCCTTGAAAAAAAGAGAGAATAGAGTGAATCAAGGAGAGCGCAGCATCAAACTCGCTCTTTTTATAGTATATATATATATATATATATATATATATATATATATATATATATATATATATATATATATATATATATATATATATATATATATATAACTGGCTTAGATCCAGACCATCCTCTGTGGCTTTACAATTTCCAAAAGGGTACCTAGAGTAAGGTCTAGGCGATCATGAGTTAGAAATTGGGCTACCCATGTGTAGTGCCATGAGACTCTATAGCACGCCATGAGAAGGAGTGGGCTACCTACAAGTAGTGCCATGTGACTCGACCCTAGAAACCGATTCACCAGTTAGGTGGGATCATGAGGGGTTTAATGGGGTTCTACCATAAGGAAGGTAGCATCCAAGTCCACTGTAGGGACAACACAGAGGATAGGGTGTGTATGGATCGCTCAATTATATTTAAAATATAAAGTTGGTTGATAAACTGTAATTGATTGCAATAAATTGTTATGGGTAATTGCACGTTTATTGTTTCCCCCACATACCAGCTTTATGATGATCGACGTTTTGTTTGTCGGCGTTTTAGGTACAAACCCAAAAGGACAAATAGTAAATTGTCACATTGTGAACACATGAATTAAAGTGCAAGGAGGATTAGTTAGACTAGAATTCATAAGTGGATAGAAGTTTAGAAATCCAAACTTTTCAAAGGTATGCAAAATTTTATTTATTACAACTTTTCAGTATAGTCTGGTAAAGTTTGATAATTATTAATGTTTATTTGTCGAACCTTGATCCAGAAATTGGGATAAGGGCTCTGACCTCCTGGTCTCCCTTAATTGGGGGTTACTGGAAGGCGGGGTCTTTACATTTGGTATCAGAGCCAAGGCTCCTCATTTAACCATTAATAATTATTAAAATTTTACAAACTCTATAGAACCCAAGGGAGTTATTAGAGGATTATTCGAAAGACCGAGGTGTCTAGAAAATGATCACAATCGGGGGATGACAATATTTTCTTCCGCACCGCTAGTCGGAATACGAGGACTCCCAGATCCGTGTGACTTCCTGGCCAAAATCTTAGGGTATGATTCAAAATAAGACACCTTTAGGACTCTCTCATCTTATTCATCCCTTCTCATCACACATTCTATTAAGGATTTTAGGAGTTAGGGTTTTTCTCTCTCTTCCTCACCCTCATGTGGTATGGATAAGTAAGTTAAGGATTAAGGAATCCTCCATCAAATTTAAAAAAGATACGTAATAAGACGTCATCGACATACGTATAATTAGTTTAAAGGTTTAGACTAAAGGGTCTATGTGTATACTCATGCAGATGGTTCGCGTGAAGACAGTGGTTGTCCCGGATGCCACCAATGGTGGTGGACCTTCACACAAGGGAAAGGTGTCTTCTGAGAAGAGGAAGAGGAACCATAATGGAGATTCCTCAAAGAAGAGGAATAGACCTGAAGAAACCACTCATGAGGTCCCTAATCCTGACCCGATACCTTTCAGTAACCTTGATCAAGAAGAAGACCAAGAGTACAATTAGCAACATGAGTACGAGGAGGTGGCCCAGATGGAAGAGGACCAAGCTGCTGGTCCCGAACCAACCATGATAATCCACACCCCTGATGCTTTGTGGATGGAACAACAGAAGAAGCTGACAGAGGCCATTAATGCTTTGGCCCTCTAAGACTTGGCTAGAGGAGAAAATGGCGAGTCGCTTCCTGTTCATCCTCGATTGGGAGCCACCATCTTGGACTTCATCAAGCTGAACATTGAGAAGTTCTGGGGAGAAGATAAATCTGAGGTAGTCGACAAGGTGTAAGCTTGGATGCTTGTAGTCGAGAATGGATTCTGCATGCTTGAGGTACAACTGAGCAAGAAGGTCCTCTTTGCTGCTCATCTCCTGGAAGGAGCAACCAAGATATTGTGGGAGACTCACATCATAGGCCGAGACCTGACTGAGGAACCAATGGCATGGGATGACTTCAAGATAATCTTCACCACCAGATTCATCCCTGTCTCAGCTAAGAAGGAAAAGGAAAGGGAGTTCACCAACATGACTCAAGGAAACTCATCTGTGGCAAACTTTGGGCACAAGTTTCAAATCCTGGAGCATTTCAGGCATATGATGGAGCATTTTCAGTGTGTGCCTGCAAACAACATCATGCAACAAGTAAAATAACTAAAAGATGGCAAGTTAAGTATGATTAGAGGCTAAATAGAAGGCAAAATGAATTGAATTTGTGTGTGGATGTGTGTAAAAAGTAGATATGAAATGCACACATCAAATCCCACTAAGCTTGAACTATTGCTTGTCCTCAAGCAAAAAAGAGCATAGAACACAAATGAAGGAATTGAAAAGCTCATGTATAGATCAAATGGAATGCAAAATATAGAAGGGGCCAAACCATCCATAACCATCAGGTTCATATTCATAGCCTTGATTTCAACTTAGACATCCTAGAATGTAAATTAAGTTCAGCAAGGATGGTAACGCATTAAATGAAGTAGCCAACAAGGCAGTACTAAAAGGAACTTCGATGAGTAGGCCAAATAATCTATGTTTATGCAATGAAACTTTTAGCTATAACGGATGCAAATGATGTAATATTAGTTAATGTTAGTAAACTTTAGCTCTCTCTTCTTATTTTCCCAAAATATATGATATTGGATTGGGGGTTCTGACACTCAGATGCTAATGTAGGATTATGCACACAAGGAGTGCCGGTTGGGGTGTTTTACCCTCTTTTGCGGACATATCACCTAACCGTCGTGGCCAGATCAAACTTACACTAGGTTAGTATGACATGTGGGAGGTTTCAGCCATCTTTTAAGGGGTAATTTGAGGTGAAGTGAACCAGAATTTAAGTTAAATTGGTCAAGGGTTTCACTTATTTTTCCCAGAATAGAAGAGAGTTAACCAAACTGTAACATCACCTAGATTCCATTCATTTGTTTTGAAAAATTTTCACTGAAAAGGGGTGGTTTTAAAATCACTAAAAGTTTGACAAAATTGTCTCGTGTTCTAAATAGTGCCACAAAGTTGACATATTCACAAAATTTAAAACCAATTACATGTATTAGGCAATCTAGGATGAAAAAGATGAAAATTCAGGCTACAGACATAAATATAAAATTAAACACATGTTGGTGACCGTAAAGTTTCATTTGATTCATGCATGCTCTTTTACAATTTCTTCAAATGATAATTCTGATGAGGGAGAACAAGATAGTTCAAGCGTGTGAAGAAGGACAATTCATTACACAAAATGAGCCTCGCATCATACTAAACTTGCTAAGTGAAAAGTAGAAACCAAAAAAATAGAAACTAAAGACAAGAGCTTGAGAAGTAAAAAATGAAAACAACAAACAACTATAGCTACAACTACATTACCATTCGGTTGCACCCCCCTAAGCTTGAAATTTGTAGTGTCCTCACTACATCATTCAAACCTAAGGAAGAAGTAATTGGTTACCTACCATGGACGATATCAGCAAGAAGGGTTGGCACCCCATGACTAGTAGGGAAAAATTGGTTAGCCAAGTTATCATCGTAAGGAATATCCACCAGCATGAGGTGTAGAGTTGGCTTAGGTTGCTGCTAGTGA
Source organism: Alisma plantago-aquatica (assembly GCA_963693085.1). NCBI lineage: Eukaryota > Viridiplantae > Streptophyta > Magnoliopsida > Alismatales > Alismataceae > Alisma > Alisma plantago-aquatica. The sequence goes on along the minus strand of OY856411.1, from coordinate 728,227,193 downwards.
GGCTGGAAAGGCTGGGTCATCGGATAGTGGCCTTGAGAGATATGCCACATACCCATGTCATGCATGACTGAGTACTATTGACCCATCAAATCAAGACAGCGTCCAGATGATCAAACCGTAGTCGAACATAGCCATAAAGATGCCTAACATCAGGCATGGCCCACGAGTGCTCAGTCTGAGTGCTTGTAGATGGTGGCGGAGGTGCTCTATGTGGCTACATGACTGGAGTAGCTTGATCATTGGGTACATCAATGTCATCATCTTGGCCGCTAAGATCAACCTTCCAGTTGTCCGTATTCGTCAAAGTGATGTTCTCTAAGTCAGGTTGGTATATGTGTTGATCATTATCAAAGTATTGTCTGAACTTGGCATCATTATTGGAGACCCTAGTAATTAACCCTACAGCGATCATATATTGGATGTCCACTAGGTTCCTACCAGGTGCAGCTTCTAGACCAATCAGGTCCATGTCAAGCTTGGTGGCCAACTGAGTTATTAATCCCCCACACATGATGTCTCTGGATTCTCTCTTCTTGATCTTCTTGTTGTCCAAGAATTGGGTGAGGATGAAAGAAACTGCATTAATATGGAAATAATAAATTGTACCCCATAAAAAGAACAAATTTTGCTTCCCGTGCATGCCCTGTGTTTCTTTCTTGGCAAAGGCCCCTATGTTGAGGAGGCGGTGGACGTAACAGAAGATTGGGTTATGGATAGAAAATTCCATGGCCTTCGCGGCATCATGTCTCTCCTCATCTATGATATCATTCTAGAAAACATCACTATCAAAGGCTAGAGGATAGGCTAGAGCGCCCTCGTAGTGGCACTCTAAAAGCTCACAGAACTACTTGAAGGTGATTCTATAGCTCTGGCCCAGAAGAAGGAAATGAATAAAAGCATATGGCTTGAGTCTGTTCTTTGGGTCCTCCTCAACTTTAAGAGTAGTTAGAAATTCATAGACAAGGTGAGGGTAAGTTTTTGTTACCGTGCAACAGATATACATGATACTAATGTCCTTGAGGTTCTCCTTGACCTCATTCTTGAACCCAAGAGCATTCATGGTTTCCTCGCAAGCAATGCGAGTAAGGAGGGCCCTACAGGAGATAAGGAATTGATACGTCAGATCCTCCTCCACATTCACCCTGAAATGGGTCATGGAGACATAGGTGGGGGTAGAAGATGAGCTCAGTTCATGCTTGCGGTTCGACGTCTAGTTGACTGGTGCCATTGCTGCTTGAGAAGTTGTTGAAATGACCTTAAACACAGTGTGTCTTGATATGGATACCGGGTGTCTTCAGACAGGAAGGCTGGCAAACTGGGAAGAGGACACGGCATGTCTTTTAGAAGACATGACATGTACCTAGAGCATGGCAGTGGACGGAGGTTGGGGATGATGGAAATCTTCACATGGTGTGAATGGGGTTGCTCACGGCGTGTCTTTCAGAGTCAGAGAAGGAGAAGATGTCGATAGAGGTGGTGAATGTGTTGCCTTGCTTGTTGGGATGGAGGAGATGCTTGTAGCGATTGTGGAATCATGGGGCGGGCTTCTAGGATGAAGGTGACCTTGGTTGGAGGTGTGTGGAGCTGCCTCGAGGAGCTTTAGAGTAGCGGAGGGCAGAAGCAGTGCTTGGAGCCTTCGATCGGAGGTGGTGGAGTAGCTTTATTGTCAATTTGGGGCTGGAGTTGCCGCATACAGTCGGAGGAGTCACACACTATCTGAGCACATTGCTGGATGAGAGTGAGAGTGAGGGAGGCGGTTGGAGATTTGGGTTTAAAATCCACTTTCTTGTCTTTAGACATGGCGTGTCTTTTAAAAGACATGATGTGTTCATTTGTACAGATCGTCTACTCCCCTTTGAACATACTTTGACTGCAGAGGACACGACATGTCTAATTTAAAACACAACATGTAAGATTCTAGAAGCCAAGGTTGTAGTTGCCTCGCTAATATTGACATGTCATGTTCAAATAAATACACAGCGTGTATTCTTACTGAAAAATATAGCCAGTTCAGAACAAACATTACACACGTCGTATTCAAATTAACACATGTCGTGTGACATTCCAGATGAAACATGTGCACTCTCTACTTGATAACTACACAGTGTGTAAAATGAAGACACGTTGTGTGTTTTCCCTGAAACACGTTATGCTTTTGAAAGACCTTGAAGATACGCCATTTTTGAATAAAAACACATCGTGCTTGATTCCAGCTGGGTGTCATTTGTGATTATGCATGACGTCTCTGAAATAGTACACATCATGTACCCTTGAGTATATGCATATTCATCCCTTATGGGAGTAGTGACACGACATGTGCAAATAAAGACACATCGTGTATTTCTGAATTTCTGCAAAAATTGTATTCTTTGATCAGCACCTACACATATGATGATATGTATCTATGAGGATATACATTACTACATTCATCCATGACAAGTTTATTTTGGGAATTAAAAAATGTTCTTAATTGAAACTAATTAATGAAATATATCCTAATGTGGGGTCAACTCGCACAACTTCCTCCATTTAGAGTCCAACGTAAGACTCTTCAACTCTTTGATCATGCATCTTAGAGGGAGTACAAGGCTCCCTTATCAATCTCATCCCCTTCAGTGTACAACTTGTGCCTTTGTCCATTGACCTTGAATGTTGATTGCTTTCCTTGTAGCTCCACTATCCTGTATGGATAGATCTTCAAGAATAAGAATGGTCCAGACCACTTAGATCTCGATTTCCGTGGGAAGAACTTGAGTTTGGAATTAAACAATAGAACTTGGTCTCCTTCTTTGAATTTTTTAACTTTGATTTTTTTGTCATGTCATCTCTTTGTCTTTTCTTTGTCAATTTTCACATTCTCATATGCATCCATCCTGAGTTCTTCACGCTCCTGGAGTTGCAACAATCTTTTCTCTCCTACTTTCTTTAGATCATAGTTAAGGAATTTGATCGCCCACAACACCTTATGCTCCAATTCTACGGGTAAGAAACATGATTTGCCATTGTAACGACCCCGCCTTCCAGTAACCCCCAATTAAGGGAGACCAGGAGGTTAGAGTCGTTATCCCAATTTTTAGATCAAGGTTTGACAAATAAACATCAATAATTATCAAACTTTACCAGACTATACTGAAAAGCTGTAATAAATAAAATTTTGAATACCTTTGAAAAGTTTGGATTTCTAAACTTCTATCCACTTATGAATTCTAGTCTAACTAATCCTCCTTGCACTTTAATTCATGTGTTCACAATGTGACAATTTACTATTTGTCCTTTTGGGTTTGTACCTAAAATGCCGACAAATAAAAGTCGGTCAGCATAAAGCTAGTATGTGGGGGAAACAATAAATGTGCAATTACCCATAAAAATTTATTGCAATCAATTACAGTTTATCAACCAACTTTACATTTTAAATATAACTAAGTGATTCATACACACCCTATCCTCTGCGTTGTCCCTGCAGTGGACTTGGATGCTACCTTCCTTATGGTAGATCCCCATTAAACCCCCCATGATCCCACCTAACCGGTGAATCAATTTCTAGGATTGAGTCACATGGCACTACTTGTAGGTAGCCCACTCCTTAACTCATGGCGTGCTATAGAGTCTCATGGCACTACACATGGGTAGCCCAATTTCTAACTCATGATAGACTAGACCTTACTCTAAGTTACCCTTTTAGCAATTGCACAGCCACAGAGGATGGTCTGGATCTAAGCCAGTTATATATATATATATATATATATATATATATATATTTATAGTGATAATCATAGTCACTTTATAGTTGCATGAAATGAAAATCATCCAAGCAGTTATTTTCAGGCAACCGATAAAAGCATTCGGGAATCGCCATGAAACTAAAGCGATTATTCATAAATGTAACCACATACCTGTGATTGCAGATTTTGAGACAGAACCAATCAAATAGAGAAATATCAATCAATTATGCACATAAATCCTGAAATAAATATACAAAATTCCTTTTATCAAATTTAACCAAACTCATCTTTGTTTCTTAGGAAATCTGTTCATTTTTAGGGTTTCCTTTGAAATTAGGGTTTTGCCTCCACTTTTAACATTATGAATCCTATTTTAGAAAAACTACATAAAAACCCTAAATTCCTCATTTTAATATTCCTAACAGACTTAGGATCATTATTTATTTTCTTATTTCCTTAATCCGAAATAAGCATGGTTTTTCTCCTTTTTCACCATAAATTAGAGTTTATATACGCATTATCCTTCATTTATAGATTAAAACCCTAAATTAGCCAACTTTGTATTCAAAACAGATGAAAACTCTATCTTAATAATCAACAGGTTAATACTCTCCAAATTAACCTATTAATCCACAAAGATTCACCCTTTATATACAATTAGGGTTTCTAATTACCTTGTAATACATTTTTCTACCAAATTAATGTACTTTTGTAAAACGAGATAAAATTAGGTTATCAAACCATTTTTATCTTGTTCCTCGTATTTTTCTATGCAACTTTCATGTATAAAGTTTTTCCATTGGAGATTTCTAGCTATTTCTATGAATTTCACAAAGAAAAGACTTTTTTTGGATTATTCGATTAGAGAGAACTAATTACCGAATTTCTTTGGCCGTTCGATTGGTGCGCCAATGGTCCGCGTCTAGATTTGATGCTCCGCGTCAATATGCTCCACTTACTTGAGTAAGTTAGGCATGCTGTCTAGGGATCGTTGGATCCTCGTGCGTGTACACCATGGATCTCAATCCAACGGTTCCTGCTCTTCGTCCTCCTCCCTTTCTCTACTCAAACAACACGGCGGCACCGCGGCTGGGCCTCGTCGGAGCAAGAACAATCGAGGGAGGGAGAGGGTTTGGGAACCTAGAAACCTACCGTTGGAGTTCATGAGGGTGAGAGAAACCACGCGAGGGTCTATTTATAAGGGGTGGGAGTTTCTTTAGGGTTTTCCCAACCCTGTCGCCGCCCTAGATTTGGGTGTTTCTCCTAGTCGCGATGGGAGCCTATCTTATTAGGGTCAAGAAGGTTCCTATCCTTCTCCCGAACTTAGGGAAATAATTGCTAGGAGTGCACATGCACTGGTTTGCGAGAAAAACGATGGGGAAAATCCCCCTGTAACCATGCTACAGTTTGAGATCTGCTGGGACTCGATGATTAGCAGTGCCCGTTGGATCAAGATCTAATGGCTATCAATGCACGTGCTCAACCAAAGGAAAGGAATTTTTCCTATTTTCCAAGATAATTCACATTATTAAGGATAATTTGAAAAAGCAATAACTCCCAAATTAGAACTCCTTTTATCTCAAATTTTAAGGGAACCTCGTTTATGCTTTTATCTCTCATCGTGCAAAAATTGGGATCATTGTCTAAATAAAAGGAGCCCTTTTGTTTAGTCGCAAGTTAACTCTTAATTATTCATATTTTCCACCTATTTTCTTTTTCCCTAGCCTTTATATTATTATCCTGAGTTCCTTGAACCTCAAGGAACCTTAATATCTCGAAATTCCATTTTGGAAAATATTCCTTAGCCTTTTATTCTTCTTTATATATTTTCTTGTTTATTCCTTTATCCAATTGGATTCCTTCTTCTTTTCTTTTTCTTTTTCTTTCAATTGGGCTTAATATCCAATAAGGCCCATTAAGAAAACATTTAAGGCTATCATACATGAAATTCATTCAAATCAAACCATTAAATCAACCATTGATTTCATTTATTTCTTAAAAGAAGATTTATAAATCTTACTACATGATTTAAGAAAATGGGGTTATAACATCCTCCCCTCCTTATAGGAATTTTGCCCTCAAAATTCATCAATCAAACAAACAAATTAGGATATGCCCTTTCCATGTCCGTCTTCAGCTCCCATATGGCTTCATGCTCTCCATGGTGCTTCCAAAGAACCTTTACCATCTCTATATTCTTATTTCTGAGCTCTTTCACCTTGTTATCTAGAATCCACAAAGGTAACTCAGGATAAGTTAGCTTCCCTTGAATCTCAATTGGTTCAATGCTCAGCACATGGCTCAGATCTTGCACATATCGCTTCAGGTTGGACACATGAAACACATCATGTATCATACTATATTGAGGGGGTAACGCCAAATGATATGCGGCTTCACCAATACATTCTAATACTTCAAACGGACCCACGTATCGGGGACTCAACTTTCCTTTGTTCTTAGCTATAGCTCAGAGCGGTCGGATTTTCAGAAAAACATGTTCTCCCACAATGAAATGCACATCAGTCCGCCTCGCATCAGCATACAACTTTTGTCGATCCTGGGCTCTCTTTAGCCTTTGCCTGATCAAAGCAACTTTATCAACATACACTTGGAGTTCATCTAACATCAACAAGGTCCTTTCACCAACATCATCCCAGTGAAGTGGTGACCGACACGGTCTCCCATAAAGAGCTTCATACAGAGGCATCCCAATATTGGCTTGGTAATTGTTATTGTAGACAAACTTAGCTAACGGTAAGTACTGCTCCCATGATCCACCCCAATCGAGCACACAAGCTCTCAGCAGATCCTCTAGGGTTTGGATTGTCCTTTCTGACTGACCATCTGTCTGGGGGTGATAAGCGGTACTGAACTTCAACTTGTACCTAGTTCCTCTTGAACTTGCTTCCACAGTTTGGAAGTAAACTTTGGGTCTCTATCGGAGATGATAGAACTGGGTACGCCATATAAACGCACTATCTCTCAGATGTATAGATCAGCTAAATATGACACTTTGGCAGTGGTCTTCAGGGTAAGGAAGTGTGCTGACTTGGTAAGGCAATCTACCACAACCCATATCGCATCATGACCTCTCTTGGTCTGGGCTAGACCCACCATGAAATCCATGGTGATCTGCTCCCATTTCCACTCTGGAATCTCTATAGACTGTAAAAGTCCGCCGGGTCGTTGGTGTTCAGCCTTCACCATTTGGCACGTAAGACAGCTGGCCACATATGCTGCAATATCTCTCTTCATTCCTAGCCACCAGAAAAACCTTTGCATGTCCTTAAATATCTTAGTAGTTCCTGGGTGCACTATGTACTTAGAACCATGAGCCTCTTGTAGGATACGTCCCTTCAACGGTGAGTCATTTGGGACCCATATACAATTCTCAAATTTGATCCCTCCATCTATTCCCAGTGAAAAACAGATCTGTGGCTTTTTCATCAAGCCCTTCATCTTGTCAAGTTCTCCACTGGCCAACTGTGTTGCTACAATCTCACCCAACAATTTTGACTGTATCTGGATGTTGGCCAATCGAACTCGATCATCAAACAGTTGGGGAGACCATTCTACCAGCTCTTCTAAACTCTTCCACTGACTGGACAAAATAGTTGCACACATGAGCTATTTCTGACTCAAAGCATCTGCTACGGCATTCGGCTTTCCTCGATGATAAGCGATGGTGAAGTCGTAATCCTTCATGTACTCCATCCATCGTCACTGTCGTAGGTTCATGTCTTTCTGTGTCAGGAGGTATTTCAGGCTCTTATGGTCAGTGAGGATCTCAAAAGTAGCACCATATAGGTAATGCCGCCAAATCTTCAATGCATGAATGATAGCAGCCAGCTCTAAGTCATGCGTCAGGTAATTCACCTTGTTGGGCTTGAGTTGTTGGGAGGCATATGCAACCACATGCCGATTCTGTTCTAACACACAGCCAAGTCCCATCTTTGATGCATCGGTGAAAATCATGAAACCCTCATTGCCTGATGGTAGAGTCAAAAGTGGTGCAGTGCTCAGCTTCTCCTTCAACTCCTGAAAATGAGCTTCACACACATCAGACCATACAAACTTCACATCCTTCTGAGTCAACATGGTCAGAGGCAAGGCAGTCTTTGAGAAATCCTTGATGAAACGCTGATAGTATCCTGCCAACCCCAAGAAGCTTCGGATCTCAGAGGGGTTCTTCAATGTAGGCCAGTCTCAAACTGCCGACACTTTAGTTGGATCTACAACGATCGTTCCCCCTGAGATGATGTGTCTGAGGAACATGACTTGGTCTATCCAAAACTCACATTTGGAGAATTTCCCGTAGAAATTCTGCTTTCTCAAGATATCAAGGACTTTACTTAGGTGGTCTCGGTGTTGATCAAAGTCATCCAAATAAACTAGTATGTCATCTATGAATACAATGACAAATGAGTCAAGGAAGGGTTGGAGCACACTATTCATAAGGTTCATGAAAACACTGGGTGCATTGGACAACCCAAAAGGCATAACCACAAACTCATAGTTGCCATAACATGTTCTAAAAGCTATTTTTGGGATGTCCTCACTCTTAACTCTCAACTGGTGGTAACCCAATCTCAAGTCGATCTTGGAAAAGACTCGAGCTGACTTCAACTGGTCAAATAAGTCATCTATTCAGGGTAAAGGGTATTTGTTCTTAATGGTAGCCTGGTTGATCATATGGTAGTCTATGCACATTCAAAGTGAACCATCATTTTTCTTTACAAAAAGAACTGGGGTTCCCCATGGTGATGTGGTAGGGTGGATAAAACCTTTATCTAGTAATTCCTACGATTGTTTCTTCAACTCGAGCAATTCCACAGGGGCCATTCTTTAAGGTACTCGTGAAATAGGGCTTGTCACAGGAGCTAGCTCTATGGAAAAATATACCTCTCTCTCAGGAGGAATCCCAGGTAGATCATCTAGAAAAACATCTACATAGCTCCTGACTACCTCTATTTCCTCTAAGGGTTGCACCTTGGGTTCTGGCTCGGTAACTACTGCCAGGAAAGCTCGACAACCTTTACTCATCATCCACTCTGCTTTCATGGTAGACACATATAGGCTGGTGGTGGCATCTTTCCTACCCCTAATGATGAAAGGTGGGTGACCTGGTTTCTTAATGATCACGTTCTTCTCCCTACAGTCGATATTGGCCCTATAAGTATAAAGCCAATCCATACCAATGATCACATGAAAGTCATTCATATCAAGAAGGATAAAGTTTGTAGGAAACTCATGATCTTGATATTTCACAGGTATCACCAGAGTTTTCAAAAGAGATGTAAAGATCCAACCACTCGGGGTTGTAACATCTAAGACATACCCTAAATCCTTGATATCCAAACAAATCATAGTTGTAAGATTTCTCGAAATGAAAGTATTAGTAGATCCAGAGACAAACAAAGATTTTACATTGTGTCCCATGACTTCAAGCATGCCTACATTGTTTTTCACCATACATTAGACCATTACATGCTTAACTTAAAACATAAAGGAAAACTATAAGGGTTATTACCCTCAATTAACCGATTAGCATTATCTTGAGCTTCCTCATTATCAATGGCAAACACCCGAGCTTGTCTTCTCTCTCCAGCAGGTTGGGCTATAGCTATAGGTGGAGCTGCTACTGGTAGGTCTGCTACATGTCCTGGTCCTCTTGGATCTGGAAGAGGGCGTACAGATTGTAGGTGTCCTTATTGATGGCACCGAAAGCATGTCTTCTTCTTATAGCGGCACTCACCGGCGTTCCCCTTTCCACAGGTGCGGCATAGCAGTCGGTTGTTCTCTTGACGGGGTTTCCCTTTTACTCCCTATCTTCCTTTAGCATGATGATGTCCTGGACCTTTCTTGTGGTTGTTCTTCTGACCTTGAGTTCCTTCAGTGAAACCCAAATACCCCTTGGGTGGAAGCTGGGCAGGCATCACAGTCCTCTCCATGTCTAAAGCAGCATTGTAAGCTTCGGTGAAGGTTTTGGGTTTACTTGCCATTAGAAAGCATCACCAAACATGACATGTCTTTTAAAAGACACAATCTGTAACTTTCCAGGAAGGCTCACACAATAAAGAACACACCATTTTCTATTAAATACACAAGCATGCAAGTTTCTAAGAACCTCAGTGCCCGAATTGCAGAGCAGACGACACGACGTGTCCTTATTAAGACACCTCATGTCCTCACAATCCAAAGGCCGACTCCAACTTGCTGCCAACGCACACGGGCATGTATATAATCGAACACGCCATGTGCCTTATGCCCATATCGATCCTAGTAGCAGCTACACGATGTGTCTCTATAAGGACACACCATGTACATTTTGCACAGTAACAATTATTCAACAAGTTACATGACGACACACGACGTGTCTCCTCAAAGACACGGTGTGTCTTTACCAATTTCTACAGAAATTAGCAACAACCACCCCTAATTTTAAAACATGAGTCCAACCTTTTGGGGAAGTTATCACTTGAAATTTGAAACACATTTCATACAAGAGAAGTTCCAGAGCAAAAGGAGGGTGATTTTGGAGAGAAAGAAGAGGTTTCATGAGAAGAACCTCCATTCTACTCCCATTCTTCACCATTTCTTCTCCAAAAGGTGCATCAGAGCTCTTCTTCTCATCAAGCTTTCAGGAGGGAGGACTGTCCGAGTTGAAGCAGTTCCAAGGGAAAAATCTCATCCTCTAGCCATAGTCCTACTTCCCCTTGGCTACACTTTTGGTTTCTAAAGCTTTTTCTTCTCTTAGATATTCAAAACTGTGAAAATTCTTCTATGTTCTTGTGTTTCTCCATTATGAGAGAGTAGAAACTTCTTCTTGGGAATGGGAGAATAACTCCCATGACATTGCTCATGTGAACTCAAAATTTATATTAAACTCTAGTTAATTTGATTCTCCTTGGATGCCTACAATGTTTATTAGCTTGTATTCTTGCCTCGGGAGAACATACAAAGGAGTAGGGAGTAGGATCCATGGCAATACACTTTTGACCATAGGAGTGGCTGGAGAATGTTGAGGGTTTATGGTTGTGTTTAAAACTAAACATAGACATGGGAGTGTTATGTGAAGTTGAGATCCACCTCATGTCACTGGGAGGTGCATGATGATGACAAACTCCTTGTGATTTGACAACATGCTTAAATTTCATAGTTACATATGATGTGATGGTATGGTTTGAAATTAAATGTCCAAGTCCCTTAAATTCTGAATTAAACCTTTAACTTAAGCTCTTTTGTTGTTACTCGTCTTTTAGCTATATGTAATAAAACTCAACATTTGTAATTCAACTTAAATTAATGAAAGTTAAAAACTTTGAGCCTAGATAACCTAGCTCATTGTGTTTGACACTTGACTACAATTGACCCCTTACACTTGTGGGTGATAAGCGAGTTGAGACTTTCTTTTAAAACTCCAACAATGTGGTCCTTGTAGACTACGTAGAGGCGAGGAGGCCTTTTCCACCTGCTAGGAGGATGTTGTCAACCGTCATCCATGGTGCCAGACTAGGAGGACACATACGACATCCTTCTAGGTGCAAATTGAGAAAGAAGCATGATGCAAAAAGGATAGTCACTGGACTTCCTCCAGGATTAGGTATATGTCTTGCAACCCTTCCTTCATAGTTCATAGTTGTTGACACGATCTACTGTCTAAGGGGAATATGGTAGTAATTTTTTGTTTTGTTTCCGTTGCCTTATATGTTGCCAAATTTCCCTACATTTTGTAGTATACCATCATTGTTTTTCTTTATCTCTGCATACCAAATAAATTTTGTGCATATATGATATTAGAAAACAAGGATTGAAATCTTGGTATCATAGGCAGAGACAACATCACCTTGGGAAGAGACTCAGTTTTGGTCTTGCCTGATGTGGTCCTTTTATACCTATATGCCCCACATTTTGGACATTTTTTCAAATTGATATAGTCCTTTTGAAACAACACACAATCATTTAGACATGCATGTATCTTCTCAACCTCCATTCCCATTGGGCACAACATCTTTTTCATCTCGTATGTTGAGATTGGAAGATCATTGCCTTTAGGAAGAATTTCTTTCAACAAAGACAACAAAGAAGTGAAGCGTTGCTCAATCTATTGGCAGCCTTCAGAGTATACAGTCTGAACACAACACTCAACTTTGTAAACTTAGTAAAACCTAAGTATAATAGTTTCTCAACATCATGAACTACGTTTCTAAATAAGGGAGGTGGATCTGTAACATTTAACCCACAACTATCTAGCATTGCATCAACCATGTGTGTTGGAATTGGTTCGTTCTCATCAACATTGTCAACCATTTCTTCTTCGACACAACTTCCACTACTGACATATGCTAATATCATACTAGCAATCTCTCCATGCCAGTACCATTCTGTGTATATAGTACAATCACATTGTACATGATATGATCTTTGATCATGTAAAAAATGTCAACTTTCATTTTGTTACTACAATTTCTACATGGGCAATATAACCTATCTCCAGGTTGTTTTCTATGTTCCTCTAAAAATTTTACAAACTCATCGAGACCATTCATAAACTCCATAGTGAAGCAATTTGGATCAGACATCCATGATCGATCCACTCTATATTAGATGGGAGACGAGTAGCTCATTAGGTATTAGCTAATTAGTTAATTTCAGAAAAACTCTATTTGAATTGAGCTCGAATCATCTATTAGCATTCACATTCATGTATGTGTACCACCTATCCCATTCTTGAGCACTTCATCTCACTAGTAAGTGTATAATGTGTGTTTGAATTCAATAAATTTTGACAATATTTCCCCATAGTTCTCCAAGTACATTGATGTAGATGGAAAAATACCCACCTACATATGTTCCCAAGGAATAAAAGGGGAAATGTTGTCAAAATTTAGTGAAATCAAACAAACATTCTACACTTACATCCTAAGTGAGATGAAGTGCTCAAGAATTGTCCCAAATCAGGTAATATACAAGGTTTTCTCCTAATACGTAAATCTTGGGTGGGTTTCTAGGTCAACAATTAGGGTTTATATATTAACATTAGCACGATTATATCTCACTGATCATATTATGGTGGTTGGATGTGTCACCTAAGTTTAGGTATCATTTTCTTCAATATTAATTTCAATCAAACTAGGTCATGCATGTTCATTATCATGTTACATCATACAACATGGGGGAAATCATATTATTCAAGCAAGATAATCAACATAAACATCGACATTGTCAGGGATCTAACTATTAGGGTATCCACATATTAAATGGGGGTAATCATATGATTCAAGCAAGATAGTCAACATAAGCATCAACATTGTCAATTTCAAGTTATTTAGAGTCTTTTTCATGCAAGAGTGATCATTAGAGCATAGATGAGATCCACTTGAATTAAATGTTGCAAACATAATAAAGATATTGATTTGATTGCTTAATGTAGCATGGATCATCATTAGAGATAATATTGAATGATATTAGATCTCACATTAGAAACATACACGATGAACCATATTTCATGGCATGATTAGGTCAAATAGTCATAATAATGTACAAAAGTGATCCAAATATCATTGATCTCCTTTAATTCATCATAATCAATAATAAGCATGGAAGAGAGGAAGAAGGAGGAGAGGAAATACCTGTGGATGTGGCAGGAGGCGGAGGAGGAGGAGGACAAATTTAGAAATGCAGGCACCGACGGAGGATGCTATGTGGCTGGTAGAGGAAGCTTCACTAGATGGCGTAGGGAGTGTCATAGGATGAATCTGACTAGCAGTGAGAAACTGTGGCGGCAGTAGAGGCAACTGTAGAAGCTGACGGTGAGGAGTTGGATGGAAGAGGAAGCATCAAAGGATTGTGGCTGGCTGTCGATGAGTAGCTGTGGTGGTGGCGAAGGCATCTATGGCAGCCGATGGTGAGTCGTTGGCTAGCAGAGGAGCTACGGAGGAGAAGAATTGCAAGAAAAAATGCCAGAGGCAATGGTTCCAGAGAAAGGTGAGTAGGCAAAAGAGGGGAAAAAGGGTTGCTTACGTCGTATAAGTAAGACCTACCTTATCATTTATTTCAAAAACGAACAACATACATCCTACATCATCAGTGAAAATTACAAAAAATTAATACATATGTGTCTGATATAAACTATGTCATCGGTTGACGAGACAAAATTGACACCTAACAAAGCAATCCAGCGGTACCTACATCATTGATTGAGGTGAAGACATCTGATGAGAAAAACCAATTATGGGGAAAAATGTTTGTGGAGGTTTGGCGTGTATACCTTTCTCGCTGGTCCCTGTAGGAAAAACCAACGAGATATACAAAGAAGACAATGAATAACGATACAACCCAACAATACCTACATCATCCGATGAGGTGATGACATCTCACTAGAAATACCAATTTGGGTGGAAAAAAGTTTCATGGGACATTTGGCATGTACCCCTTTATCGTCAGTCCCTGTGGGAACAATTGACAATATATACAAATGAGAATTATAAGGGCACGTTCAGTGCATACCCATTTATCTTCCAGTTATAGTACCATAAATAGATGAAATAGGTTTTTTGAAGGCAAAGGAAATGCCTCTCAAAAATTTTGCACAAAGTTGTATTTTTGTAGGCGATTTGTCTCATCAATTTTTCTCTAAAACAACCAACGATATCACTAAAATGTAGCCCATGTTTTCTTAGTTAGCCAACAGTGATAGTTTTCTTAAGGGAACCAACGATATAGATTACACCATTGGGTTCCCTTAAAAAACCAAAAACATAAGTCATATTTGTAGTAGTGAATCCTTTATGGTTTGTGTAGACAACATCACTTGGAACATACACATTATTTGCCTTGTCTCATTTTGTAGAGATTTTGGAATGAGAGAGAAAACTTATTATTAAGGACATACTTGTAGGGAGATATGGCAGTAAAGTAGGCAACAAAAATGAAAATTTTACTTGCTATATTCCTGTTAATCAGTAGATCGCATCAGGAAGGATGGTTAGTGAGTTTATACCTAGTCCTGGAGTAAGTCCAATGACTATCCCTCACAATAGTGTGCATCTTTCTTCAAGTCACACTTGGACAACATCAACAACAACTCTTGGTTGACCACCATGGACAATAGTTGACTTTTCCTCCAAAAGAGGCAGACAACAACCTCCTACCTCTATAGTATCCCACACAGACCACCAAGAACTCCTATTCTTCTAGTTGAATGGATAAGAAGGAGTTGTCCCCTTCTGTCAGTGTACTAGAACTGACCTACTCACCCGTAATTGTTCTCCCTCATTGTCCCTCCCTAGTCGGATAGGACTTGCTTAGGCTCTCTTTATTACCACAACCAGAGAGGACAACAATTGTTAGGACAACTAATTCTCAATTGTGTGTCTTGGGAAGCCCCTAATACCCCTCTATTTATAGGAGGGGTTAGGGTTTGGGTTCCCAGTTAGAGTGGGAGTAGAAGGGTCTGGAATTTCCATGAATTTTGTATCGTGCAATAGGAGAACTGGTTAGTTCACTAGTGAACCGGTCGGTTGGCACAATGAGCTGATCGATTCACTTAGTGAATTGGTCGTTTAATAGTGTTTCCCAATCACATTTGAATTGATAATTTGTTTTCAATTAATTTTGAACATTAATCCTTAAACCAATCAAACTGATCAAGTGAAACAAGCAACTTTTTTGACAAACCAGGCAAGTCACCAGTTGCTCAGCTGGCCTAACAATGAGTCGATCGGTTCACTATGTGAACTAGTCATTTTGCTCATCATCAGCTGATTGGTTCACCCAATGAACCGATCAGTTGGTGCCCTGAATTCTACCAATTTAGTTTCAATTAACCAGACACTCTAAAAAGTCAGTTCATTACTTTTACCAGTTAGTTGACTATTGTTTAATTGAATACTTAAATACATTTAGTAATCAATCCAAACATCATTGTTGATCAAAACTCCTATTCTAAGTGTATCCTATGTGTGTGACCCTATAGGTTTCAAGTTACATTGGTAGTGAATGTCCATAACAAAATTATGACATCACAAGAAAAGAGTGGCATCTAGTAACACATAATTGCTATCCAAGTTATTGGAAAGTTGGATAACAACTTCAACTTAGAATTTGTTATTGGTGTTATATTGTTTGTATAGTTCCTTTGTCACTAATATTTAGATTGAACTTGAGGCATGGAATCATCATCCTCTTCAAGAATTCGAATTCTGTTCCTTGAACTAGAGCATACTATTTGAGATAAATGTAAGCTCAATATCACATATTGACTCACATGAGCATGGCCATGCATTTCTCAGTCTCACTTATCAAGTGGCCAGAATGTCATACTCCCGTAGGAGGGACAAATCCCTTCTACATCACTCACAGTCATCCCCATGTGTCACAGTTCACCCGATCATCACCATTATGGCAAACCTTATTCAAGGTTATGGTGGATGATGTCAAAGTACACTGAACTAAATGTGATGAGTGTAATGACTTCCGGTCTAAGAACCACAATCACCACCATTACTATAAGAGATGATCTTGACTACCAGTTATGGTTTCCATGCATCACTCTTATGTTGGGTCTATTGGATACACTATTCTCTTAGCAAGTATCTATGTGCTTGGCTTGATATCACATATTATGACTGATGAGATTCTATCATCAACCAACACACACTCTAGTCTTATGTATTATTTGATGTCTATGGATATTTACACAATAGTAACTGACTAGGGACATATCAAGAATGTATGTACTCTTGAGATCCATATGATCTCATTGTTCAGGTCATCAACCCAAGGACATATGTCATTTAGTAACATCATTCTCTGGACTTCTAACATGTTATATCATAATCTCATAACAGATTAAACATATAGACAAAAATTGCCTTTATTATTTATTCAAATCATTTACAAAGTATGCCATTACAAACATTATATAATTGGCTCTATGGGCATACATACTAACACTACTAAACCCATTGTTATCAAAACTAATATTATTCATGTTTATAATTTTATGACTCGTCCGGCCATAGTAGCCCCGATGGTAAGAGCTCGATAAGTCCCAATGAAGGAACCGGTTTCAAACCTCACCAAAGGCACTATACAAACGACAATCCACGCTGATTAGGCATGGGAGGGGGGTGACCGAACCACACCCTCTCATGCCTTAAAAGTTTACCATGGCGGGATTGCCTAAAGTGGGTTCTCTCGGCCACAAAAAAAATATTTTTTTGGCTCTTTTCTTGATTGAAAAAACTCTAAACTAAACACATTGCAACCTTGTATAGGTTAATGTGAATATTAGTGGTTTGATTATTTTTAAGGTAACATGCAACTCTATATCAAACTATGATAAGTGTAACTTGTGTATTAAACTCTCTTCCTTGATAGTTAATAGAAACTCATTTGTTAATATATGTATGGGTATGTGTAAGTAGTTATTTTAGATCCTATTGAAATGTTGAAACCCTAAGTTGTAATGAACAAAGGAAACATCTTTGTCACATAATCTAATCCTATAGTCCTAGACTAAACTAGGTTTAGCAGCTAACTAGTGCAATTTGTAGGGGGTGCCTTTGTATGTTAGGGACCACGTAATGACCTTAGTCATTAATAACCTAGTATATAGAATTTGGAATATAATTTATAAAAGTTAAGATGTTTATAGACCCTTGAATGAATTACAAAATCAACAATTGTTACAAAATTCATTGATAAAAGCCTTAATGTAGGATAAATTTACAAATTGGGATGCCAAACCTTTTTGTATGGAAAACCTCAATGATATGAATATAAATTTATGACAACATCATTACATTCATATTT
This sequence comes from Alisma plantago-aquatica, assembly GCA_963693085.1. NCBI lineage: Eukaryota > Viridiplantae > Streptophyta > Magnoliopsida > Alismatales > Alismataceae > Alisma > Alisma plantago-aquatica. Next base: position 728,209,653 of record OY856411.1, on the reverse strand, counting down.
GTGGTATGTTGAATGTGTTGTAAGAGAGAAATAGAGCCATCTTATAGATCCCCAGAGATATTAAAGGCAAAGGGAAGGAAATGTTGATGGTTTGCCTCACATGCCACATCATGCTTACAATTTCATCGTGAGAGGTTGCATCAAGTGCAAGATTGTCTACCAAAAAGTTGTCAAATATATTGCAAGTGAAAGGAATGACCCCAATAAGATCAACACAAGCACGCATGCCATTAGTTCAATCAGATAATACGATTTGCGCATGTCACAAGGAGTGGATACCATCACTCCTTAATTATGATGACCTATCCATAATAAGTTTGTTTGCCATCAATATTTATATTTGATTAGTGAATGTGATCAATAGTTAAACATTAAAGATGGGTGGGAAAATATCATTTTAGGAATGAATACATTAGTAACAAAGTGGGGGTAATGAACATTGAGCACAAGTTATGCGAGGGATGCCTAATATGGTATGGGCATGTACAATGCGGGCCAAAAAAGAACCTATTCGAAGCAAAGATATTGTGTCAAGTGCAATTAAAAGAAGTAGTGGAAAACCTAATTTAATTGGGAATATCTTACAATCAGAGATTTTGAATCTTTACATCTTTCTTAGAGTATGACCCATAACATAGATGATTGAAAAAAAGATCCATGTAGCCAATGAATTGAGGCTTAGATGAATTTGATGATGATGAAACATGGGTGATGATTATTGTTAACCTAAACAAGCTCAGGAAATTTTGACACAACTTTACTTTGAAGTAAAAACATGATCCTAATCACGTCATGGTTATTGCCTTTGGCCATGTGGTGACCATGTAAGAGTTAAATTTAAGAATCAGATAAGTAGGCTACAAAGTAGGTACCCTTTCTCAATATAATATATGTACATGATGAGAAGCATGAATCCATTTACAACATTAATGGGATTGTCACAAAGATGCAATTCATTATACATGGTATTTTTAAAATATTTTTTCACTTGATAATGATAAATTTCTCATTCCCAAAGGTTCTTTATAAGGAAAAATAAGATCGAATTTCGGTCCATGGATATCATAATAATATAATCTCAAGATAAAACTAATGCTTACATTCATAACTACAAAAGGCATCCCACCAAAGCACTTATATCCAAAAAACTTTGAGGACTTTTTTTTAGTTGTCCTTTCTCCAGTAATGCACCAAAGTTCTCACAAAGGCTTATGAGTCTTGGATTTACATAACATAGTAAAGTAATGATAACTCGTGTTAATCCTCATTTGAATGCACTGTAGTGGTCATAAGGTTGGCTAACTCTCATATATGTTAGATTCCATATTCATATTTTCTCATATCCAATGACATCTCATTAAAAATGGGTAATATTATTTATTTCTACTTAGAACTTTATAAGACATGAAGAAGAGGAAGGTGGGGTTATTTTGAAATATAAAGCAATGGTTGATGTCACTTACCTCATGAATGTAATATTTATAGGTATGAACTTACACTTATATGGAATATAATACATAAGCACTACACTAAGTTTTATGTGTGTGATATAAAGGATCGTACATTGTAACAAAATGTTTGTTATTTAAGTTATGTGATAACTCCATGCTAGTAGTGATCCTTACTAACCACAATTTTTTTTTCAAATATTAGACATTAGTTATTTGTTGGATCCCATGGGATGATTTCTGATAATATAAGGCATATGTCTTAGTTCATATGCCCTCAAAATTTCCTAAACCATATTATCACCTTTTGATCACTTTAGGATGTATTTAATGAGTAGTTGGTTATTCATGATAGTTGGAAATTGTCATATCCACTACTCAACATTCAATATTCTCATCAACAAATTGTCATACACTAGAACTCATATAAACCATCTCTTAAAAAATTATTGACATAACTAGTTTGCAATAAAGAATCTTAGATTATTCCAATGTTTAAAATGTGGCTAGAATCATATGATTTTATGTAAGAAGATTGTTGAAGATACATTCAACTATTGGAAACTTGACTTCAATCCAAACATCTAATTAAGGGTATCTAGGGAAATACAAATCAAGAACTAGGTGAAATCCTCTTATGTTCTTATTATTGAATCCCAATCTACAAAATGTGACTAGGGAAATATACTATCATTTATAATATATGTTTATAATGGTATATTTACAATCCTCACATGTTATCCTGATATTCACTAAAACATTTAAAACCTTTTTTTGTCTAAAACAACACCACATTCTAGAGTTATTAGTAGACAACCAAATTAATAAAAAAAACCTCATTAGAGGAACCCTAAATACCCCATCCTTTCTGGTTCTACTACCCATGGCAATATGGTAATTAGAGGTGATGATGTTCATGTTTGAGACTTCAAGCCAAAAGAGGTGCTCAAGTAAGTTGCATTTGAGTACTTTTTCTCATCTTGACATTTCTAAAAAGTCAGGAAACTTTTTAATGGGTTAATCTACTAACCATTCAAGGCCAATTTACTTCCCAAAGATTGGCCATCATACAATGACTCCAATGGGTCACTAATTAAACACGATCCTTAAAAACTCCAGCCTCCATCAATAATTGATGATGGCCAACATGGATTACCACTATCTCATAATTGGGATCACATCAATATTGACATCAAGCCCATGTCCATGACCATGACCACAAATGGTTTTACCTAGTGGCAATTCAATAAAAAATGTTGACAAGACTAAATAACAAGTCATGCAATTACTATCTACCAACCCAACTTGTCTTGTTCCATAGGTTATCAAATCTTTGGGACAAGTTGGTCGACCCTTTCACCTACTCTATCCAAGGTCTTCCAAACTCGTAGAAAAGATAATCAGATCACCACCAACCTAAAGATAAAGTTCATATCTTACTTTAACATGCATAAACTGACCTATAATAGTCACCTAATGTAATGAGTGGGACCCATAGGAGCAGTCACTCATTACTCAACTGAATAATATAAATAATTCCATTACTTTTTGTATGAATGAACCATAAGATTCACGTATGATATGTATCATATACCAAAATGTAGTAGTGAAAACAAAATAGCATAACTAATACAACATTCATAAAATCTAAGATAGTTCCTCACCTACAAGGGTGCATACATACACATATATAAATAGATAATCTAATGATAATCGGTCGAAGAGGGCAACTCATTCATTTGAATTTCATATTTAAGGCGTCCAGTGTTGAATGAAGATCTACTTCAATAACTCTAGGGTTCTCTTCACCTAAAGGGGATTGGGCCCAAAACCCCCACAAAAGAGAGAACAAAAAGACACAACAAATATGAGAAGATTTTCCCATTTTTAAAGTATCTCACATCATCAAGTAGCTAAAATAAATGCATGTTAATTATATATATGACTCAGACCTTCTAAAAGTAGGTTCAAATAAAAAAAACACTTCAAGCATGGGGAAGAAGGTGAGTGTAGGGTCCATCCCTCTTATCAAACCATAATTGATCATTAGAAAAAAATATCAAGCAAATACTAACTCAAATCTAGAATAAAAAAAGAAACAGACCCAGAAACATGAGTAAAATTTCCCTTATCCAAATAAAACATCATTTTCAAAACTTCGAGTGTAAATAATCATTAATAAAACTCTTTAGAACATCATGAATATACAAAAGTTGATGAAACATCAATATTTAGAAGGCATAATAGAGGAAAAAACTTGAATCCTATTTATATTAGCATATGATTTATAAGGATATTTGTATATAAGAAGGTACAAAATCATATGAAATATATTCTAGAATACAAATTATAACCATAGAAAAAAAGGAAAGCACTACCCAAGATGTTGTATCATTTACCCAATAACACATAGGAAAACAAGTATAAGGGCACTCTATATTGAACTAAATTATATCTCGTTATGTATTTATTATTATGTTCTTTGCACATATCCATCACAAAAAAATTGTTGTTGAATAACTACATGATACTCATAAAGAGTCTGAATGCGAGGATTGTTCCTACCAAGATAGATAAACTTGTACTGGAAACATGTTATATGAACCAAAAGAAACATAGATGGTGTCAACTCTCAGTTCACTTGCAATTCATAACTTGACATCATATTTCAAAGAATTCTATCTTTATCATAGGAGTACAATATCTCATTCAACCTTTATAATCATATCAACCATATCAAGTACATTAATCATCACTAATTGTGCTTTAGAAGTCCATTGGGTAAATCTAACAAATATAATGATTAAAATAAAAATTTATAACCTACTCATCTAGATATTATATTAGACTCTTTTCCATGTTTGTTTTGATTGTGGCATCCAAATTACAAGCTTATGTATGAAAAGTCCCTAGGCCCCCCATTAAGGTTCTAAGGAGGAACTAGTCTTATGAGGATTTGGCCCCACCTTGGATTGTGTTTATACAACAAGTAGTGCTCATTGGCCAAGACTAATACTAGGTGATCAAAAGACAAGGCTACTTAACAACATTAGGCCCACCCTGGGTAGACATGCAATGACACCTATCACATCTCACAGTTAGGACAAACTAAATGTCATTATATGACATATCACATCACATTTATTTTCTCAATCACATTAGCATGACTTCTATAAGAACTAGAGATATGACATTGAGCACACTCTTATGACAGTTAATTTCAAGGTGCCTAGTGTAACATACCCAACTCTGCATACCTTACTCATCTCTCCCTTTTCCTGTAGTATTCTTCTCCAAAATAATCAAAATAATTTCTCCTTTAGAAAATGATAATATTAGAATATGACTTGGAGTTTAGTGATACTGTGTTTAACCAATATACACTACATAAATAGTTTAAATGTTAAATAATCATAATAAAAATAGATATTGTACTAATACCCCGAATAATAAATTCAACTCTCTAAAATTCTCCTTAGAGTATGAGGTGAAATTAAAATGAATTAATATTAAATAAATGGCAAAAATGACTATGGGAGACTAAGTGACACATTAAATGAATACTGAAGGTAATATAACATCAAACAATCCCAAAATACAAAACAAATATTAAGTTTGAACCCCTTGTATCTTATTTAGACTACCTAGCTATTTTTAGGATTAATTAAATATTAATTACTCCCATAGTTAAATTAGGAAATAAGAAAGTTAAAAGAACTAGATCTAATATAAAAATTTACCACATTAATATTATATAACTCATTATATGGATGTAACTCCAGGCATTACCATCCCTTTCTAGGTCTCACATTCATTTCCCTAAACAGAGAGTGCATTTCTGCTAAACTGTTGCCACCCATCAATTGATGATTTCTTTTGCTTTCTCTCCTAACGTTACTTCCTCACCTTCTCTTCCCACATCTCCTATTTCCCTCCGCCCATCATCCCCTATCCTGATAACCCTAACCACAATGCCTGATAAAGAGGTAGTAGTGGCTCCTTCCTTCTCCATGACGCCCTAACTTCTTCTCATTCCTTTGCACCCAACACCGCTAAGTACCATTTGGACCGAGCCTACGATCACCAGGTAGCATCGCCTCCTCCTATCGTCTTCCTTGCCCAAAACCCAAACCACCACTGCCCACTCTCAAATAATAAAAAAAATATTGATCAAGAATTTATAAATGTCAAATACTAGTCACTCTGACCCACTTTTGATTCTTTTTACTATTTTTTTATTAACTTCAAATCCTTTTAATAATTCATCCTTTTAAAATATATCATGAACAATCTCTATAGGATAAGCATCTTTTCTTGGAAAATTTAGAATAGCAGGAACATTTACATAAGTTTGATTCTTTATAAAATTGTAAAAACCCAATTTTCGAAGACCCGTATCTTCTCTTCAGGACCGAACATCAATTGCAACGATTTGATAGATGGCTTAATGGGATAGATATAAATAAAAAAGACCCCCATAGAAATGTGTAAGAGGTTTCCTCTTCGTATGGCTCAATAATGAATGATTCTAATTTCTTGTTGTATCTATAATATTCAATAATATTTTATGTTCATTTTATTTGTTGTATTGTATATATAATAACTATGTATAATAATAGATAGTTTTTATAATACAAAGAACTCACATTGTGTATATATATTAAAATGTAAAATAATAGAAAATAAAAAAGAAAATATGATAGTTATGATTAAAATGTATTTAATATTTAATAATCTATTTAATAATGTATTTAATAATCTATATTATAAATATGCACGAATACCTAATTAACAAATACACATTATTAAATTATATGATTCTCTCTCTATATATAGAAATGTATATTATATTTATATAATTATGTAAAATATGTTATTATATTAATTCTTGAAAAAATATCTCTCTACATTAATCATTTTATATAGAAAAGAATTTTTTAATTTGATTTTCATTTTATAATTTAATAATATAGAAAAAGATTTTTATGTTATTTATAATTTTAATATATATTTATTGCATATAATTAATGACAAAAAATAGTAAAAAGATTATATAGAATAAAAAATGAATACATAAAATAATGAAGTAGACAATGATTTTAGTTTTTTGTTCTTCCTCACATAAAAAACAAATCTCATCCATACTCAAATCTCAAGTTGTATAATTATGAAAGGGAAATCCTTAGATATATCGAGTCGTCTCTAACCCTTTTTTATATGTCTCACCTCAAATATATTCTGATTCCTTATTCTGATATACATGTCACAATAATTAAAATAGTATTTCCTTATTTCAGAACCTTTTATGCTTCCTTTGTCAAATTATTGGTTTTAGAAATTATTTCAATGATCCTTATGCCTTTCAGAATAGTAGCAACATACCCTTTTGCTTTTTCATTTTAATTTTTATAGAATAATTATGGGAACAAAAAAATCCCTTGTATTACACTTCGAATAAAAAGGCTTTACCATTTTACTTCAAACGAAATTGACTTTTTGATTTTATTTCAAACTTATAAATATTTGAATTTTTATTTCTCTATAAAATATTTACAAATTTTTTCAGTTTATTGATTGGAACTAACCCTAGATTATTTTTCTTCATATTAACATAGATAAAAAATCAATATTTTTTGCTTGATCTCCATCTAGTACTATTTATTTCAAGTAATATTTATTATTTATTATTATTTACAACCCAATACAAATTAAGGTCCTATGGAACAAAAGAAATGATGTCGAGCCAAGAGCATTTTTGTTCCTAGAGAAACTGATGGATGTAAGAATTCACATATAATGGTCCTACAAGTTACACATTGCTTTCTACCACATCGTTTTAAACAATGTTTTACCATAAGATTCCTCAAATTTTTAATTTTAAATCCGTAAGGAATTGACTCAATATGTCAATATGGAATCATGAATAGTCATTGGTACATAAGAGTTCGTACTTTTTATATTTTATCCATGGATATATAGAATGCCCTATAAATGTCAAAGCTTATTTTCTTATAAGATTGATTTTTCCCGTTACATTTCGTCAAGTATCAAGAACAAAATTAATTCATAAGAAGTTAGCCAAAATTCTTTTATTTTGAAAAATATCCTACGTAAGGCAAGACTATACAATGTAAGATTAAAGGTTAAATAGTGTCATTATCATACATTGAATTAATAAGAAAAATATAAAATAATAATAATAATCTGGAAAGTGAGATGTTCGCGTATCAATGATATAGAATGAACAATTATTCCAATTACTAATCATAGATATCTCAATATATGCAGATCAATTACACCCAACGAAAAGACCACGATTACGTAACGTGAATAGAACAACAAGAAGACATAGTGTAATGAGTATGGGCATTGGCTTCTATCATTTTATGCATGTCTTTCCTACATTATGATTCAAGTAAAGTATTTTTTTTCTTAAATCAATTTTATTCCATTAAAATGATAAAATATATGGAATATATAAATTCATTCTACATCAATTCCACATTAATCCTAAGATTATTTTAAGATCATTCATTTGAATCAGATACAAAATAAAAAATTTGATCAGAAACCATATATTATCCATTGAAATTTCTTTTTTAAAAAGATCCATACATAAACTAATACTATAATTGATAGCTTATCTTATTTGTTTATTAACTCATACCCATACAAGTTGTATTGATATTATAGAATACCTAATTAAATTAAATAAAAATATAAAAATAATTGTGGGATGTTATCTTATTATATGATTATATACTATCAATATATTATGAGTTACAAAAACATATGGGTCTAAACTCATTTATTTTCCCACTTTGACCCTAACGTTTTCATTTTTTTAACTTCAATACAAGACCCATAATGAAATTGGTACTAAAATTAGACTACTCATTTAGTCTCTACATAGACGGTGGAATTCTCTTTTTTCCCTTTAGTTTCTTTAGGTGTTATGGAGTATAGTTTTGCCTTTTTGTTTGCATTTTGACTCAAAATGCATCATGATCATGATTATCTAATAACTCAAATATTTTGTGTGATAGATATGAAACATTAAGTGTCCCTAAGTAATTAACTCAAATAGAAATAGGAGTAATACATATGCATATATATATATATATATATATATATATCTGTATATATCTTTATATATATATATTTCAATATTCATATATTTTGACATTAATAAAAAATAATCTAATAATAATCTGGAAAGTGGAACGTTCACATATCAATGATATAGAATGAATAATTATTCCAACTACTAATCATATATATTTCAATATTTGGGGATCCATTACACCCAACCAAAAGACCATGATTATGAAATGTAAACAGAACAACATAAGGCATAATATAATGAGTATTGGTATAGGCCTCAATCATTTTATACACGTCTTCCCTAACTGAAGGTTCAAGTCAAGATTTTTTTTGACTAATCAATTATATTCCATTAAAATGATAAAATAAACAGAATATAGAAATTCCTTCTACATCAATCCTACATTAATTATAAGATTATATTAAGATTATTCATTTGAACCAGATACAAAATAAAAAAAGGTAAAAAAATGTTATCCATTGAATTTTCTTTATTAATAAAATCCATACATAAACTAATATTTCAATTGATAGCTTACTAGGCTGTGCTGATTAATCATACCCATACAAATTATACCGATATGAAAAATCATAGTAAAACCTAATTAAATAAATTAAATAAAAAATTTATGTGATCCTATCTTTTATGGATCCTATACTATCAATATAAATAGTTACAAAAACAAATGGGTCCACACTCATTTGTTTTCTCACTTTTTGATCTACCTTTTTTGTTTTTGTAACTTTAATACAAGACCAATGATGAAATTAGTCCTAAATTAGATTACTTAGTTAGTCTCTACATAGATTTTGGAATTTTCCCTATTCCCTTTTATTTATTTAGGTGTTATGGAGGTTTGCTTTTTATTTTGCATTTTGGTTCAAAATGCATTACTATCATGATTATCAAATAATTCAAATATTTTACTTGATAGATATGAAACATAATATGTCCCTAAGTAACTAACTCAAATAGATATAGGAGTAATACATATATATATATGTATATATATATATATATATATATATATATAATATTGAAAATGGAAAAAGATCCCATTTTGGGAGTGAAATGAAACTATTAACGCACACCTATCCATATAAAAAAACATTTCTATCTACTGCTTACACACATTTGACATTGGATCACCTTTATTTATGATAAACCAAACGAACAAAATATATGATTTTTCTTTTTAGAAGAATCCTAAAAGATCATAACGAAAGAGGTTCTTTTATTTAAACATTTCATTTAATTGAAATGTTATTTTGAGTTTAATGTGCTTCAATCCTTAGATTCCTTTGGAATCAACCTTGGAAGGATGTTGACCTCTGAATAATAGGACCAAAACTAGTTGCCTTACCACTTGTCCATTCCCCATTCTTATTTATGTTTAATACTAGACTAAGAAACATTACTATAATTTTAGTGATTATAGGCTATTTGTCAATCAATGATTAATCCCATATAAACAATAAAAATTGAAAAAAATTCAAATAATTTTTGGAATAAAAACAATATCTCAGTTAGTATATCAGTTTAGTAAGGATTTCTTCTCTACATGTATAATAATCTATATTAGCATAATAATATATAATAGATTAGTTAAATTTAGAAATTGCATCCATATTAAAAAAATATTGGAAAATGGAATTAGAAATAGAAATCATATTTTATACCTATATATAATATATAATAGATTTAGTTAATCATAATAATATTAGTTCTAATTTCTTAACTAATTGTTTAATTGGTGTTAGTTATTGATTAGAGTTCTTCTTTTTGTTTCTAGGATCTAACATATGTGGATATTGGATCTAAACAAATTCATTGATCATTATATAGAATTCAATTAAAATATTTTATGAAGGTATAATTCCTTATATTTGCAAATGAAAATGTAAGGGAATTTTATTTTGGGAAATTTTACAAATGAGAAAGAGTTTTAACCCCTCTTCTTTCTTCATTTTCTCCCTATATCAGTAAATTATCATAAAAAATGATTTGTTATGCTAAATATCTTAAGTTTAACATGTATATGTCTTACTTCTGACCCTTATTTGAGTATTTTTTTCTTCACAAAATTGCCTGAGGCTTATGCCCTTCTCAGTCTAATTGTAGACTTTATGCTTGTAATACCTCTACTTTTTTTTCTTCTTTTAGCCTTTTTTGGCAAGCTATTGTAGGTTTCAATAAAAATTTTAATAATATAGTACTCAACTAAAAACATTCACGATTTATTTGATAAAAATAATTAAGAATTGATAAGATCAAATAAGTTTTTTAGAATGAAGCTTCGATTCCAAAATCAAAATTCTTGTATATTAGATAACTCTAGTATTGAATTCACATCACTCCATTTAATTTTTTCTATCTTTGTGGGGTTCTATTCTATTAAGTTACCACATTTGGTTGTGAATATAACTAGGAAGAATATTTGGTAAAGAAAAAGCTAGAATCATATTATATACAAATAAATTAGTGAAAAGAAAATCACTTCTCCACATTTTCTTTGAATTTTTTTTCTCTTTTTTGGTTTCATATCATAATGTGTGGTTCAAAAATGGATAATCTATTCGCTTTAGAAAAAAAAAAGAAATTATCATGGAGGATGTGTAATGCTTACTCTCAAACTCTTTGTTTACACAGTAGTATTATTCTTTGTTTCTGTCTTCATTTTTAGATTCACAGCTAATGATCCGGGACGTAACCATGAGCGTAAAGAATAAAAAAAGGAATTAGAAAAATCTTTCTTTTTTGATTTATTTATTTTATTTTGAAATATCTTTATTTTAAACATAACTATGACAAAATGAGGGATCCCCATTTTTTCAAATTAGAAAGTATCAATTGGTCAGAGAGAATGGAGAGAGAGGGATTAGAACCCTCAGAACAAATAACTCATACTACAAATTAGCAATCTGACGCTTTAGTCCACTCAACCATCTCTATCTAAGATTTCTAATTTTGGATGTTACACATAAAGCAAGGATTAATAAAAAAGACATCACTATCCTTCACTTATTTTGTTTCATTTATGAATTATATTTTAGCCATGCTATTATAATATAATTCTAATATAATATTGAATTGATTAGAATTTGGTATTTGATTAAATTTTCTTTTTTTTTATATAAGTTTTTGAATGGTAACTATCTTGGTTTCATATATGAAATTTATATAAAACTTTTGAAAAAGACATGATTCCATAAGAAAAAAGTCTTACTATCTATGGGATTAAATGTCACAATGTTGCTCAATACCTTAGCGGGTCAACTCTATTGCATAAGTTATTTCCTAACTTTTATCTCATATCATGAGATAATTAAGTAGTTCTTATTGTATCGATCCAAAGTTAATTGATCCTTACGGTTCTTCCTCAATTAATTTTATCCTTTATCCATAGAATATAAATATACATGTCGTACTCATTTCCTAATATTTTGGTTCTTTTTCCTTGCTACAACTTATTTGCTTTGAACGATGTGTGTGTAGAAAGCCTATTTGTTTCTAATATTTTATTTACAATTTGTTTTCTTTTTTCCTTTTTCTATAATGGAGATAGTCACACCTAGGGATGAGCATCGGGTTGGGCTGGCCCGATCTGACCTGTAACCCAGTCCGCATAACCCGATCCAGACCCGAACCCAATTTATAATATAGATGGGTCGGGCCTAAAATTTAAAATCATATTTTATTTGGGTCGGGTACGGGCGGAGGTAAACCCAGGCCAGAAAACTCAAATTCCCAGATGAGATGTTATGTACATTATATATGTATACATCTACCTTTGTCCTAAAAGAAAAACACACACAAATTTCTTGATGCAATATATAGTATGTACCCAACCAATGGCAACATGATAATCTATAATTAATCAACATAATTAGTGAATTGATACTAGTAAGATAAACATCATTGGCATGAATAGATATACTTGACTTCTTTGTTTTGATCTCATTGTGTCCATGTATAGGAGACAAACGATCTTTTTCTCAGTGCATAGTAGATTATGCTCATTTTTTTTCTCATATGCCAACATGTAGGAGATAAATGATCTTTTGCCCTTCGAAAACTCATTTCATTGTATATACATATAGGATGAGGAAGAAAAAAACCACAATATTGTAGATTCCACTAATTTTTTAAGTGTCATACATTCACATATACGATAAAATGATTTGTTACTCTTTCTATATCCATTTCATTGTCGTACGGGGTCACACAACTAAGATATACATATTCTGGCTACATATCATAGAGTATATATACATATATTCTTTTGAAGGTTGTTCACAAAATATATATCATATGAGTTCAGTTTTCATGTTAGAAAATTAGATCTAACAAAATTTGGTATGCTCATTCGATGTTATATGAGAAAACTCGAATCCGGCCCGAAACCCAGCATCCTTATATGGGTCGAGTACGGGGTGATATTTTTCAATTTTATCTGGGCCCAAACCTGACCCATGGCCCTCTTTAAATGTGGGTTTGGGTTTGGGACAGGAAAAACTCGGTACAGCCAGATGCTCATCCCTAGTCACACATAATGACATATCACAACCATATCATTAAAAGCTTGGGTAAGAATGGGTTTTGTTCTAGTGCCCAAAAATAATATTCCAAAGATTTTGTATCCTCCATGTTGCTTGTGTGTATAAGTCCTATTTTATAGGGTATATAACTAGGGTCATAGGGATTGATTTCTCACTATGTAGTTCCATAATAATTCTGTAAAGTTTCCGCATAATTTCTTTCGTATTGAGCCAAAATCCGTTACAGTCATTCATTCTGTTCAAAGAATATCCGCTCTAGAATAGTACGTGTGATTTTCAACTCATACAGATCCTCTTGTCTGTGCATGGTACTCCATAATCTATGAAATCCAAATTTCATTCTCATTATGAACTGAGAGGGACAAGTATTTTTACAAGAAGTTTCTAGCCAACTTTCCTGCAAGAGCATAAATATTCATACTCCATTTCTATATATTCTATATGAATGAAAACTCCAACAATTTCTTTGCCCTTCACGCCCCTTATTTCCAGGAATAAGTCACTTCAACGATCTTCAATGGTTATATGGGTATCCAATGCATGGACGAGATGGATGTTTTTGTCCCAATCATTTTTGTTAGCCCCGGCGAGGAAAAGGGGTAATTTATAACAAAGTTTTCATGTTGTTTCTTTCCGAATGTAGTGATTTTTCCCCTATGTCGCCTATTGGTACCAGTGGAGTAAGTAGGATCTAACCCAAAAGAACCTATAGGTGTAACCATCCGTTCAATACTAAAATAAAAAACCAAAGCATCTGAGCTGCATCAATCAAGGATATACAATAGAAGGAATTGTTTTATCTCCAAACTTCACCTTCAACAAGTGTGGCTTTATTTAAATATCTTTCTCTTTCTATTCTATATTTTCTTTCTCATAAGATAATATTAAAGTAAGGGCTAAAAAATAATAAAAAAGAATCAAATCGCGTAGACCTTGTAATGACTAAAATGGCTCTTTTTCTCTTGAAGTTGTTGGAATTATTTGTAACAATATACTACCTACAATTAAAAAGGTCTTATCAATAAAATTTCAATTTATCTGAGATCTAGGGATAATAAGAAATCCATTTTATAATTCTTCTCATATTCCGGGGGGAAAAGATAAAAAAAACTACATAGTATAAAATAACATTAAAATCGACTAAATGTCTATCTCAAAAAAAAAGTTATAAAAAATGTGGACTTTAATTGTTCCTCCTTGAAGAGGTAGAGATAATAAATATTGTTATTTAATTGGATAAAAACCAATTTCATTTAAGTAGTGTATTGATGAGATGATGATGTATTACTATTTCTTCTAAATTAAAGTAAATAATTGAGGACCTTATTTTCCTATGCATTATGATAATTCATTTGAAGAATTTTGTTTGAGTTATGATTCAAAATGAAGAATAAACTATTATTTTACATAACAATAATGATTCATTTTATTTACATATTGATTGCATAAATTGAAATAACAAAATCTTTAGCACAATTCATGAATTTTTAATAGATCCATAGATATGGTAGCTGATGAGAGAAATTAACATTGCAAAATATGAAATCAGAAAGGAATTTTGCATTTTTATATAGGATAATAGTCTAAATAAATCAAATCATAGCATAATATATGGATTTCCTTAGTTTATATACTCCTAGTTGTTGGTTTTATCCAATAGAAATGCCAGAATAATCGTTTTATTAAGGAATTTTGCATTTTTATATAGTATAATAATCTAAATAAATCAAATCATAGTATAGTACATGGATTTCCTTAGTTTATTTACTCCAAGTTGTTGGTTTTATCCAATAAAATCCAGAATAATATTTTTCTGTTACAAAAAATTCTTAATCCTCGAGCCTAAATGGAATATTTTTTAAGATTTTTTTAATTTTGATTAGATATGAATCAGATGTACCTTACTACAATAATATGAATGACTCACTATTCATTTGGTTTCTGGTTAATGATAAGATTATTTTAGAAAGATGGCCGAGTGGATAAAGGTGGAGCACTGGAACTGCTATTTAGGCTTTTGTTAACTGAGGGTTCCATATCATCATCCAATTTGTCAACGATAAAAACTACACGGTATCGAAATAAAATAAAAAAATACCATTATTCTTATTCTAATGGTAAGGCGTTTAGATTATATTATCTATTCCTAATTATATAGTACTTAAAACACCCATATTGAAAAGGCCAAAATGAAAATCTTATTATTTTGTTACTAATTGATCCATTTTTTTGTAATATGTAATATGTTAAAAATAGGGATCAAGGTCCTTAGATCAATAGGAAAGGACAATAAAATGGTCCTAAACTTTTTTTTCTTTCATTAGGATCAAGTCTAACGTGAACAATATTTTATGACTAACAATTCATTAATTTTTAAACCTACTCACTTACTATCTATTATTTGATTTACTAATCTTTTATATTGGGATGAGTCAACAATCAAATATTTTGGCAATTCTTCATGGGAAGATGAAGCAATATAATATTGAACTAGAGTTTTTGATCTTTGTTTATCTTCTATAGTAATAATATCTCAGGATTTGCAACGATAACTTGGTATATCTATTATACGACCATTAACTAAAATGTTTATATTGTTAACACATTACCTGACTCCAGGAATGGTCAAAGCTATACCCAATAAAAAAATAATATTATTCAAATTGCATCTCAAGTAGTTGAGTAAAACATGTTCTGTTGACCCTTTTGGTTTTCCAATGATATGCACATATCTAAGTAATTGCTGCTCTTTTAGACCATAGCAAATGCATCATTTCCATTTTTCTTCTAGACGAATACGATGTTGTGATCTTTTCCCATAGCGTAATTGGTTTTTCAAATCACTTTTAGATCTAGGCATTTTACTAGTTAGTCCAGGTAAAGACCCCAGATAATGTATTTTTTTAAATGAGGTCCTCATTAATGAGACATAAAGACTCTATTATTTATTTATTGAAATTTCAATTTATATAATAAACCCATAAATTAAGACTGAATAAAATAAAAATAAAATAAGGTAATGCTAAACTTACAAAAGTACTACAAATATGATAAAGTAAAATGAAAAGATTTATATCAATATTCCAATTATATATCTATATAATATGGCATATGGCATGAAAAATAAATATATAGGATAATAAGTTAAGACTACATTTATGATTTATTCTTTGGGGATCCAATTTTTTAGAAATCCCATTTTTTCTCAAATTCATTCTTTTTTCCTAGTTGTAAGGCAAAGGAAGGGGAAGAGCATTTTCAATATTGAGAGATTATGGAAAAATTGAACAAAGAACAAATAGATAAAAAATCTAGCTACGATAATCAAACTTGTGACCATCGTGTTACAAAAGCAATTATCTAACCCCTAAGCTAAGTAGGCTCACATAAAAGAAAAACGAAATAGTTCATACTAAATAAACCACGAAGATCTTAGTTACCTAGTATTTGTTAGTTATTAATTGTTAGCCATTAATTCCATATTATTACTACTTTTATATTCGATTAGATATTATATAGGTATTTATTATCTTTTTTAATTATATATTCCTATTGTTATATGATGTATATATTATGGATATATCTGTATATTAGATAATATCTATCAATTTATATATAGAGAATTTTTAGATTTTTGCATTTTTATAGAATTGGAGAATGAAAAATATATATATATAAAAAGAATTATGGATTCAAATGGTATAAAAATGAAAGAATATATATATATATATATATATATACACATATATAACTATATATATATATCTTCCACCTATTATCTTTAACTTCTACTTTTCTCTTATGATCATGTTTCTTATTCATGTGTATGATCATGTATACCATGTTGCACATATTTCTTTTTATCCTTCTACTAATGTGAAGTTGAAATTCTACATCAATAATCTCTCTACTAGTTTCAACTCATGTTTAATACATTACATATCCTTCATTTTAAATCAAACGACTCATGCATGGGTGAAACATAGTTTCTCTTTCAATCAAGTTTTTCCTTCCTAAATATAGTCTACCTTTGTATAACTTATTCATTTTGTTAAGCTACACTTTTGTTCTTTTTTTAAAGAAACTAGTTTGTTGTTGTAACATACTAGATCTCAGACCCTACCTTAGAAGTTGACATTTTGGACTTAGCCAAACAAGGTTGAAGGTTAGACCTAAATATATGTTTTGTATAATCCCAATGAGCTAATACATTTATATATCACCTTAATGTAACCTAATTCTCTAACATTAATCTTAGGTTTATAATACACAAAATATGCCACATAACTCATTTCAGTGGTAATATGAAGATAAGAAGCTTAATTGGATAAACAATTTAGATAATCGGTCGTTAATGGGCCATATGACATATCTCATAAAAATAAGTCTCAAAATAGGAAACAAACTTCAAATTCGAATTCTACATATCAATATTAGCCTACATGTCAAATTTCATCTAATTTGGACAACCTTGAAATATTAGGATAAGTTTAGGAGAGAGAAAATCAATGAAAGGCATACGTAATTAATAATATGATTTTATAAATTCAAAATATGTAAATAACGTAAAATTAATATTCTACACATCAAAGATAACTTTTGGATAAAGTTTGGTCCAATTTGGATGTTGTTTGTGCAACTTATGCAATTTTAGGTACATTCTGGACTTTTATGCAATTTACCCAATTGGGAGGTTTTCTTTGAAATTATCTCCTGAATTTTAATCCTTAGATATTCCCTTACCATTAACGAGATTTTAAACCATTGGAGAACCTAGTTTCACCTTGGTTTGATGGTATTTCTTTCCAAGGGCATTATAGGGATTAACCTCTTTATAAAGATGCTTATCCTTAAAAGCTATCAACCAATGAGGTTATTTCTTTCTTGCAAAACAGTGGGGATGGCCTAAAATAATCTATGGGCTCTTAGGACCGACTTTGGATATGCATGAAGACTCTATGATCTATCCTCTTGCATGGCCATCAATCCCTAGGCTAAAGACACATGGAAAGTCCCTTAAGACTCCTCATGCTTCACCTCTTTCTATATATAGCCATGTATACCCCTTCCCAACTCATAATTCAAAAACTCTTTCTCTCCTTTTCTTTCCTCTAGCTTAGATAATAGTTTCTTCTATATTTTTCCACGAAGTTGCTTCCCCAAGGCAAGAGAGGGAGCCTACCTTGGTGAAGAAGGCTCCTAGGGCTTCCAAATTGCCCTATTAGGGTTTCTAAAGCTCCTCCTTGGTAAATGCGACCAAAAACTAGTAAGTTTCCTCCATTCCTTCCCTATTTTCATACTTTTAGTCTTACTTACACCTTCCTCCAGGTCGGAACCATGACCATACATGGTGGAACCCCACCTAGAACCCTAAAAACACCTCATCTCTATGCTCTTTTGCTAGGGTTTATCACCTCTAAGTGGAGAAGGTGATCTTTGTTCAAGAAAGGAGCTAGACTTGGAGCAACCAGACCTTATAAGCTCGGGTTCCTTGCTGTTTGGACCTTATTATCTTCCCTAGGTATGAGATTCATAACCCCCTTCCCATATTTTTCTACATGCTTAAAACTCATGATCTTATGTTAAAAATTGACGATGTGTCGATTTCTAATTGGTCGATTTTCAATAATTCATAACTTTTGATTCATTTGTCCAAAAATTAAAGTAAAATATGTTATGAACTCAGAAAAACATGTTATTTTTAATAAAAATATTTCCAAGTATTGGTTTTCAGTTTTGTAGAAAAGAAATTTTAGAAAATGAATTAAATATCTAAAAATCACCAAAAATACACTTTAACCTTCATAACTCCAATATATGCAAAATTATATGTTTTCTTAATTATAAAAACCTAACTAAGTTAGTGGTGATATTTTTGAGATCTGAATCTAGGTTTTTTGTAAAAATTTCATATATTAGGGTTTCAACTCTTTAATGTATATATGTTATTCTAATACATGAAAATGAATTTGGAAATAGGAGAAGTGGACCTTGATTTCAACTAAAGGTTTGGAAAAGAGGTTAATAAGACTCTAAGTAAGAGAGGTATGATGTATCCCCTATTCCTCTATAATGAGAAATTCACCTATCTTTTCATTCTCTTGAAATTGACCTACACAATGTGTCTTATCTCTTGTTATCATGGTTCGTGTGAACTATCTTGCTTGTTATGAACTTAGATATTTTCTTGATATCTTTTCTTGTGCCTTGGTACATGTTGGTCTCTTATATTGGTATGTGCCACTTTGAAGTGGATGTTATATATTTGCATTGTCCATTGTGTGATGGCAACCTTTGTATCATCTTCTGACTAAACTATTTACTTGCCTCTACATTAAACATGCTATGTGATTCAGTAGCACTAGAGTAGTGTAATTACATTGGTTTTGGGGCAGTATTCCCCAATTGTTTATTTGGAGGGTGGTAGTATACCATTCCTCTGTAATCGAGTGTGGCAGTAATCCATACTCAACTTTATATATTTGGGAGATTGGCATTATTCCTTTCTCTACCAGGCTTCAACTTTATGAGGGTTGGCCGCCAATTGTGTTTATATTGTTCTAGGGCTATGTTTATCTCACATGCATGCATGTTGATTGTTGTGGGGTGTGTGCCCTACTACTTTCTTTTGTGCCAGTATTACACAATCTTTATTGTTTCGGTCATGGCAAGTATCTTCTTTTATTATATGATGATTCTTTTCTTTTATGCCCAATTGGGTAGTCCTTATCTCTGGTATGGGAAGCATTTTACATTTGAAGTCCTTATTGCTTAAATTGCTCAAAGTTTCCTTTAGCATACACCTACCAACTTTTGCTGATGTATTTCTTTTCTCTTCTCTTTTATGGGGTATGCTTCCAACCCCAGGTTAGATCAAGGAGAGGCGAACTTCGATATCAACCTTGTAGCTGAGCTTTTGGGGAGACTTGACGAGGTGGTTAGATGACCCTCAGCTTGATCTTTGGCTTATATGATTAGATTTCCTTTTTGACACCCATATGCGGTGAAGTGTTGTATCATGTTATCGAGCATTGTAAATTGTTAGACAATGATATTTTCCGCTGCTACTCCTTGTGTAATGATACATACATGTTGAAAGAATTGGTCTCCATCCCTTTAATGAAAAATTTTATGTGGTGTTTGGCCTTTAAGGGATGTGGTCTTTTCTTTTTAGTAGAGGAGTGGTTTCACTCTTTTACAGTTGTTCTATAGAGACTTGGAATCCAAAGGCAGTAAGGCTGAATGTATTAAACTTATTAATAAAGGTATACATTCCATGCTCTCAATTATATCATAACCCTCATTCCTTAATCAAGATCATTATTTCCAACATTTCTCTTTGTTTCAACTAAGTTTCTTATCCTAGTCTTATGATTTACATTCTCATCTAGTTCTCTTCACTTTAACTCTTCTGAAGACTCTTCACTTCTATGTACTTATTATATACTTAGCTCTTTTCTTCTATTTTCCCTTTGCTTTGGAGTACATAAAAACATTGTACTCAGTTATATAATCCATTTCTCATGATTTATTCTTACTATCTTGGCCCCTTACATACTTTTCTCATATCTTTTCCATATTTCATATTTGTAGTTCATATAATTTTAATAATTAAACTTAATCTGAACCTTATTTCGTATTCCTTTATTCCCAATTAAGGGTTTCTCATATGAGGCCCCAAAGTTGGATCTCAGATATCAGTTCCAACTGATTCTTAGTTATCCCAGTCTTTCCCTTATACTTCAAAATCTTAGAGTATATACATTCATACTAGAATTTGGATCTAATCTATCCAGAATTTACTCTTGTTATGTTACTAATAGGAGTCATTAGATCCCAGTAATGCATCCTGCCAGCCAGACCAGGCCGAACCTACAGTCTTGAAGCCAAGAGCTATTCAGGATTACTCAACTCCTATTCATCTCAAATGTGTGGAAGAAAACTTATCCACTTAGGAAAGCTCATTCAAAGATCATTTCTACTCTACTTGATACAAAGAATGTAATCAATAAATGCTACAACTGCATAGTGTACAACAAATCTTAAAGACCCATATATATATATTTCAAAATACTGACATTTCTATTAATCTCCAATAAAACAACAATATGAAATGAAAGTTCCATTTCATTTTATATTTATGCTCTTAATTCATGTTACTTATCTTGTTTCTAACCCTAATATTTCTAGGGTTCCTCTCTAGCCCATCCTTCCACTATATACCTGGCCAGGGTATACATGAAAGAATAGAAAAAGTAGCTTGCTACTGGTTGATCCAAGTACTCAGATACCAGGCCAAGATATCCAAATACTCAAATCTCCAGAGCTAACATCATAACATCTCCTATATGCCACAATTATGACTCTAACTTACTAACTTAATGGTCTTTGACAACTCAGCCTAAGCTCTGATACCAAGTTATTACACCCCAATCTCACAATTACCATTTATCATGAGATTAGGGCATAAATTGCGGATTTAACATAATACAAAGATCACCCTTAACTTTTTATTCTTTTCCAAACTCTTTGTTTTCTCACATTGAACCACATAAACTAACTTTACAAGGGAATCTAAACATTGATTTCTCTAATCTGATTTCAATAGTAAAAATGCATGTATGAACATTCATTATGTTTCTCATACTTTTAAGCACATAAGACTTGCTGATTCACATATATTGCTAAAAGAGGAATAATGTTATACATCATTATTTACAACTCTTTTTTTTTATCGAGAGAACCCACTCTGGGCGAGCCCGACATGGTAAACTCTCGAGGCATGAGAGGGTGTGGTTCGAACCCGAGTCATTTGCAACATGGATTGCCATTTGCAAAGTGCCTTCGGTGAGGTTCGAACCCGAGTCCTTCCTGCACCTAATCAGCATGGATTGCCATTTGCAAAGTGCCTTCGGTGAGGTTCGAACCCGAGTCCTTCACTGGGACTTACCGAGCTCTTACCACCCGGGCTACTGTGGCTGGACTTACCAAGCTCTTACAACACTCTCTTATTTCTTTACAAGGACCTAGAGTGACAAGGATGGACTGAACTTAACTATACTCAGACTTAACTCTTGTGGCAGATCTACTCTGATGCAATGACCTTCTTCAAGTCCATGTGATTTCCTTAAAAATTGTGAGTAGAGGGGTGAGCCTACTCGCTCAGTGAATGAGTACTTCAAAGAAATAGTCCAAATCACTAATATAATTACAGATATACTTTTGAGCAACTGATATCAATTATAACAACAGTAAGATTTAAAGAGATTGATCATTGACAATCATAAATATGGAAGTATACTCTAGATATCAACAAGAGCAAATCAATATATGAGCATGCTTGAAAAATTTCAAAGAGAACTAATAATTCAGAAACATACAAGGAATAGTTGTAGGGAAACTGTACTCGAATCTTTCTTAAGATTTCTTACTTATGAGAAACTCTTTAAACCTATATGAACATATTTTAGCTTATGCCCTGATCATATGCAGTGTACTCTACATATGAAGACTCGTAGCAAATTACGATCTCACCGTAGAAGACTTAGCTTAAAACCTAAGAAGCTAAGCCTAGAATTGAATTAGGGTCTGCTTGACTCGAACCGTCACGTCTGACTAAGGTGGCTAAACAACTAGCCTTTAACTGGACCTCTCCTAGGGTGAGTACACAGGCGAGGGTCTGAGACGCTCTGTGGGCCTCATCTTGGTACACTGTGGGTGGTACACTGTGGGTACCTCTGGGTTACCACCAGGATCTCCGATTCATGTTGGGTAACCTATCTTCTCTTAGGATACTTCCTCAAGGGCTTCATCTCCCCGCACACTCTGTGGGTGTGATCCGATCCCCGTATACTAGTCACTGCCAGGGTGGATCATTTCCTTAATACAGTGTAGACATCCGTATGGTATCTCTACATTGTACCTTTCTCTTACTTATACTTGACTCTAGTATCTCTATGGTGTCGCATGTACTTATTTGAAGTTATAATACAACATGTATATCATTCTAAACTTGCAGAGTAGTATATTCAAAACACCATAATATACTACGTAATCAACATACTATACATGCAGGCAGACTAAAATTCTTAAATAAACAGATTACATGTCCACTTGGCACATACACACTAGAATTGTGCAATTTATCACCATATTACACTAATAAGAGTTAATTACTTGACATATGAGTAATCGTCAATAGCACATGCAACTTATTTGTAATTTCTCAAGAACGTGCATATCAACCCAAATCTTAAGTTATGCATCTCATAACTCAATTAAGAGTTAATTACTTATCATGACAAGAATTATTAATAATAATTGAGAACATTGATATCACAATAGTTGATTCATTGAACACCCTTCCCTTAGGGTTTCATTTAATCACAACAAATGCTACAAAGAAAGGTGTAATACATCTATCATGTACTTTTCAAATTTTTACAACACATGATACCAATGATCTCAATCCCTTATCACATTACTGGGAATTCTCATCCCTTCACATCATTATCATAATTATCAGAACTGAGTATTCAAACCCTTAGATCATCACATAGCATGTTACCTCTGTAACAGATAACCATTACCTCTAGGTCCTTAGACTAAGGTATTCATTTCACTATTGTACAAGTATTCTCATGGCTCACAAGGCCATCACACATCTTGTCACCTCTCACTAGGCAACAACTTATTCCCATGGCTCCCATAAAGATTTCATGCGACATAAACATTCACTGAATAAAGACTACTATCAACAAATCATATAAAATCAATATATGTATGAAACCTTGGAATTGATATGAATTTAGGTTTCCATGCCATTCACTGGGATATCATGCATCAATAATAACATTGAATAAATAAAGTCTATCATGTCAAGAAAATCCCTTCAAATGGATTTCACGATATCTATTCGCAAATATCCAACTTTCCTCGCATCTAGGGTTTCACCCTCTTCACTGAGATACCAAACAAACACTACTCACTTTAAACGAAATCCATGATAGTATATGACATATGTGTACTGTGAATTTAAATAAACAATCATTCAAGGCCAAGGGGATCTATATAAGCAACTTTCTCTATTTACTTATACAACAAATTTCAGTGATAGACAAATTCCCTATATTTCAGTTTACTCTTATAACCTTTGCAAATACTTAGGGAATTCTCATTAGGATGTATTGTATACATTTATAATATGATTTTATCATCTAAAATTCATCCAAACAGAGGAAGAATCCATTTCATATCATTTTGCAACAACTTAGAACAAATAGACAATTCAGGGGTTTGTAGTCGCATACTAAGAAATTAAAGATTATGTTTGATTTAACCAATTATCGTGCAATATACTATTTAAAGGAAGTTCCCACTCACCCTAAGGTGTGAAAACACCTTAAAAATGTAGATCATCCCTCAAAATCTCAATCTCATATCAAATCCCTAGCAATTCACATGATTCTTCTTCCTTTCAACTCAGAAACCCTAAAAATGAGGGATTATGAAGAAAGAGTGAGAAAAGGGGAAGTTTTGATACCATTTTGGATCAAATCAGATGAGGGACAGAATTTTGACATGTGAGAGAAGATTCACCATTAAAGTATATGCAAAGAAGCTTAACTTACATGATTTCATCATTCCCCAGACCGCAAAACCCTAGGTCAGCATCTCCATCACTTTCTCCTCTCAAACCCTAACTCTCCCTCTCTCTCTAGGATTTCGTTTCTCTAGATTTAATCACAAATTATGAGAGCTCCTTATGTGTTAGGTTGACCATATATTGCAATTGAGCTGCTTGGGTTAATTGCACATTGACCCCTCACTATACTTTCTCTTATTTCAGCTGAATTTTCTATCATAACAATATTACTGTAATTCGTCTACTGTTAAGGTCTAAACACATCCAAAAATTATGAACATTTTACATGTTGTTTATTACTGAGTTTCATATCTCTAGTTAAAATTTCAGATCATTTGACGTACCAATAAATAACTAAAAAACACTACACTGCTGAAAAGTACTTTGTCAGCATTTTAGTCAAAGTATAGTTCGACCGAGAACCACATTCAAAGAACACTCAAATATTCTAAAATTTTTCTCCAATATGCATGATTGAGTTATCCATATCATATCAAAAATTCAATTAAATACCAAATTGTAGAAAATATGAAAAATCATTTATCACACTGCTATCCTGATCAAATTCCATACTCATGTACCATCAAAACCCTAATTTCAGCCAACAAGGGTTTATATTTCTCAAGCCCTAATTTCTCATACAGTAGAACACTTAATGTTCTTATTAGTTTTAAAACACCATAATTTAATTATCATCATTAATTAGATTTAAGCAATGATCAATCCAATTAAGCATATAATCATCCAGGTAAACCCTAGTTTACCAATTAAGCTCAGAAGCGGTCATAACAGGTTTGTTTTCCCCTGACTGATCATTAGTAATGGTGGATCACATTTCACCAATAGAAAATTTAGAGCCCGACTTAGTAAATATGAGGTGAAACAGCGAGTGGGTACTCCTTATCACTCACAGACACAAGGCCAAGTGGAGGTGTCCAATAGAGAAGTGAAGAAGATTTTGGAAAGGACAATTACCACTAATAGGACAAATTGGAGTTTCATGCTTAATGACGCTCTTTGGGCATATAGGACAGCCTATAAATCACCTATAGGGATGACACCTTTTAGGTTGTTTTATGGTCGTGCTTGTCATTTACTAGTAGAACTTGAGCATAAGGCAAAATGGGCATTGAGAAAGTTAAACTTTGGATTGGATGAAGTAGGTAGGAAAAGATTGTCAGAGCTGAATGAACTAGATGAGCTTAGGATGGATGCTTATGAAAGTTCTAGGATTTATAAGGAGAGGAAAAAGAAGATTCATTATAGGCATATTGTGAATATGGTGTTTCTTCCAGGCCGAAAGGTTCTCCTTTTTAATTCCTGACTTAAGTTACATCTGAGCAAACTAAGGTCCAAATGGAGTAGACCATTTGTGATTGAGAAACTTTTTCCCCATGGTGCAGTGAAAATTTTAGATGGGACTAGGTCATTCCTTGTTAATGGCCAAAGATTGAAGCACTACTATGATGGGGAGGTGGAGCAAAGGATAGAAGAGGTACAACTTATGGAGATCCATTAGATTCTTTCTCTCAGGAACATCTAGTCTAGGACGTTAAACAATGGTGCTTGTTGGGAGGCAACTCAACCTTCATTTTCCTTCTATTCATGTTCATTTTCGCATTGTAATTGTCTTTATTTTTATTTTTGCTAAAAAAAGGTACCTTGAATCGTGTGTGGAGTGTGTAGATTTTTCCCAGGTCGGTACTACCGAGATACCCATTCGGTAGTACCGAGATTACATCAGCGAGCCACCCACACAAGCATGATAGACTTGGTAGTATCGACTCTCCAAGTTGGTACTATCGAGTCTCCAAAGATTTTCGATCATTAACAGATAAGATCTCAGTAGTATCAACACCGAAGTCGATACTACCGACTTTTTGGTGAGCCTAGAATTAGAACACCGAGATGAAAAATGTGAAAGTACTGAGCCATCATTACCAACTTGGTACTACTGATATTCCAGTCAGTAGTACCAATACATGACGTCAGCAATCCATGGATGCTCGATTCAATGGTAAATGCTAGCTTAATCACACAGTAAGTAGTTACGATCTATGACTCAAGTCAGTACTACCGACTTGAACTCGGTACTACCAACTTGAACTCATTACTATCGACACCAAGGGATCCGCACTAGGGACATCATCAAACGTCAGTCGTCGATACATCTGAGCCACAGATTTGTGCCTGCATCTCGGTACTACCGACACAAAAGTCGATAGTACCGACTCTGCTTGATTCAACTATATAAAGAGGAGTGGTGCACCCATTTTTTCACACCACTTTCTCCACTCCTCCTTTAACTTAGAGTAGAGCTACACTGGGCACCGACGATCTTCACTGAGCCAACAATCTTCACCGAGCTTCTCTTTCCTAATCCTATTTCTTGCATTAGCATCATGGCACCAAGGAGAGGCCCTTCTTTGTCGGCGGATCAAGTTGAGTTGGTCCCTCAACCAACATTCATCCAACATCTATCCTCATAGATCAGGAAAGTCTATGAGAGATAACATGATTTGGAGATTGCGCATTGATCGAAAGGGTAGGCTTTATCGAAAACATGCGATGGGTATGTCAGAAGCATCTCATGGAGGGAGACAATCCTTTCTTCAACGATTGGTAGACTTACCCGGAACTCACCCTTGAGTTCTTGACATTGATAAATGTTCTTATCATCCCTGAGAAGAAGTTAGGAGGAGAATGGCAGGAAGGAAGAGTCAACTTCTTCCTCTTCAACAACTACTCCATCACTTTGCGGTCCTTTAATCACATCTTCAACTAGGATGACGTCCCAGAACGTTCGACCCCTTCTAATTTTGACTTCAATTTGGCTTGGGAGCAGCTAACTGAGATACTAGAGGGCTTTCACATAAGCTGGCATGTCAACTCTGTTACTGACATCGAGCATCCCTTTTCTCAAATCCTTCACTTCCTCTGTACCAACACCATATTTTCTCATTTCGGTCAAGCTCAAGGAAAGGTCTAATAGGCGGACCTCTACATGCTATTGGAAGGGAGACCATCAACTTTGGAGCCTTCCTCTTCTCCAAATGATCTCTGTTCGGCGCAACGTGACAAGGAAGGTCCCGATTATATTTGGGGGTCTCATCACCACCATTGCATTACACTTTCACCTTGAATTGTCCACCCTGGAACCATTGGAAGATACCAAGAAGTTGGATCTCCTGCACTTCCACAAGGCAACCCTCCTCGGCTTCCACCATAGCGTGCTCTATGAGCATTGCACATGTCATGGAACGCTTAGGGAGCGAAGCCTCCCTGACCCCATATTCAACTTGCATGGAGTGAACCATCTTCAGTGGCCACCTGATGAGGGGGAGGTGGAATATCCACAGAGGGCAACAGCTTAGGACGACGAGGAGGAGCAAAGTGATGATGACTCAGATAGTGTTGAGGAGTTGGAGCCCACCATCCCCATCACTAGGAGAGTGGTTCTGTGCAAATGGGCCCACACCTATGCCGCCTCGACTTCTTTTGCCCCACCCCATTCCCAAGAGGAGCAAAACATGTACAAAATGGCGGGTATGTATACCATTTTGTAGGAGATCCAGATTGGACAACAACAACATCAGGAGATGTTGGCTGGTGTACAAGACATTCAAGGAAGGTTGTACCAAAACTAGCAGGCAATATACGAAAATAAATGCATTCTCTTGGCCAACCAAGAGAATGTTCACATGTGACTACAGTGGATGGAGCAGTACCAACAACCCTTCTTCGACCATTATTGGAACCAGGGGTACTTTGGAGGGTACCTACAGCCACAACAGATGCCACCGTTTGATCTATCTTTTTAGGGGATGCTCCCCCCTCATGATCCCAACATGCCTCATCCGCCTCCATTTTGAGCATTGGTACCGCTGTTCCACCTCTTGAGTGCGAGTATTGACTATATGGAAATAATCATATTCAAGCTTGGGGGGTGCTGGAACAACATTTTATCTTAGTTTCTATAGTTTTTCTTGCATTTTTATCTCAGTTGTTTTATTTTTTTTAGTTTGAATTATGCATTTTTAGGATCTACACCTATCTAGTGTAATCGTGGAGTAGTAATGTATGGTTGCATTTGTCAATTCATATGTGTTTGTGCAATGAAATGGTTGTGTCTTCATATCTTAATTTGTGACATCTTTGTGCATCACCAATCGAGGAAGTGTTTGGTTAAATCAGCTCTAGGATATAGGATATGAATGAATATCTAATAAAAATGGGAAGGTGAATGAAGATGTTGTTTAGTGTAAGATGATCAAACCTTTAACGAGATCTTAAATAGAAATCTAAGAAAGAAACCTTAAGATTACCTTGTGCATAGGTCATTTATGAGGGACATATCATAATTCAATGAAATGCATTATCTCTTAGTTATGTATTCCATCCATCTTTGCCATCTAATTTTGAATCACCACCTCAAGATGAATAAGTGCTCCAACTTATTTATTTTGGTTGCATTGCATGTCATGATAGGTGACATGGTAGGTTAGCTCTTATCCTCATATGCATTTGAAAAAAAAACACAAAAGTTGCATTTGTATGCACAACCAATCTTAATGCATACCATCTTAGTGGCATTGAAATTGCATGTAGATTAAATACATTTCATCACATTCATTTCATTTTTTCATGTGGATTGTAGTCTCTAATTGTGAAAATTGAAGCATGGGCATACCTCCACATCAAGGTAAAAAAGGAAAAAAGAAGTGAAAACCCGAGCATAATGTAATCATGCCAAAGACAAGAAAAATTATGGGCTAGAAAAAATTAATCTCAAGATTTTATAAGGAGAAAGTATGTCCCTGAGTCTTATTAAAGGGATGAATTAATTCAAATGACACATTTATTTGTTTTTGACAGTCTCATTTTCTGTTAAGAGATAGCTTTATACATGCATCATGTGTCAAAAAGAAGAGAAAGAGAGAAAAAGTCAGTAGGCATTAGGTCTCATGCATACCATTCTTTTCACTCATGTAGGTCATCATTATTTTTGCATAAATAAGCTAGATGTACTTATGATTCTTCATTTTCCACCCATCTCATATCATTAATTTCTCTCATTGGTAGTCCACTCAAATGATTTATCTCCTCATCTATTATTATAAGGAGATCTGCTTCCAAGTAGATGGTAGTTAGGAGAGAGCAATTTAGAATAGGGAATCACATAGTGCACCAAGTGAATGCCTGAATTATTATGATATTAAATATTTTCTTGATTAGTGTTCATTGATAAAAAAAGGTAGATGTCTTCTATGGAAACTTTTGGTTGCTATAGAGCAGTTATTGGTTCAGTGGTCATTGGAGGCCAGTTCGGGGATTGTCCAATGGACATGATTAAGAAAAGAGCTCATGTGTTGTATCCTTTTTTTGACTTACATAAAATAGAATCAAGAGTAGTGTTGCCTGAGGATGAGCAACATTTAAGCTTAGGGGAGTTTGATGCATGGGTTTTTAGTCATTTTTACATGCATATTTTCCTTGATTAAATGTCTTGTTTTGTCATTTATCTAATTAATAATGCATGAAATGCTATTAATGGCTTGTGATAGTTAAATGCATCAAATTATCTAATTTTTACTATGTAATATGATTTAACATTTATCTTGAGTATTTATCCATGTTCTTTTGCATTTTAGGTACAATTGAACTTCACAGAGTCGATACTACCATCACCAAAAGTCAGTGGTACTAACTTCACATAAGTACTTTCCCAGAAAAGACTCAAACAAACTCGATACTATCAACACTCCAAGTCAGTAGTACTGAAATCACGTCAGTGAAGCACAAGGATGAGTCACGAAAAGTTGGTACTACTGAGTTCACAAATTCGGTACTACTGAAATGGCGTCAGTGAGACAATGCTCGGGTGACTTGAAGACTCAGTGCTATCGAGACAAGTTGATATTACCGACATTGTCAAGAGTCATGACTACCCTAGGATCTCAGTACTACTGACTCCCAAGTCAGTACTACCGAGTCTGTCCGATATGGCAAATTTGAAGATAGAAATATAATCCAATGGTGGACTTTATTTCATACCGTGACTCCTATGACCTAAGGGGAGTTCATCCAGACTAAAGGAGAGCAGTCATATTCCATTACATGACACTGAAGAGGGAGAGAAGAATAGAAAGGAACCAAAGGCTTCATTCAGGATGACTTGAGCACCTCCAGAAGGAGAATCTATAGCCAGAAGACAATTGATTGCACACACAACGTAGGGGATCATCCAGATCAGCTATGAAAAACTACTAGAGGGGGGTGAATAGAGTTTTATAGATAATTTAACAATTATTTAACTCAAAACAACCACAATGAAAATATTTGACAAGGAGACACAAGGTTTAGAGTGGTTCCAACTATAGCAAATACTATAGCCGTAAATCCACTACCCGGTTGCTTACCCAACCGGGATTTGAAAAGAAATTTATTTTATTACCTCTTCAAGGAATTTACATAAAATACAATCTCTTTTCCTAAACCCTTCAAGCAGCCTTCGCCTAGAAGTAATCGCCAACCTTGAAGCAGCCTTCCCTTGAAGTAGATGCACCAACTCCCGTTGCACCAGCCTTCTGAAGTAGCTTCCCTTGCGATAGCCTTCTTGAAGTAGCTTGAAGTCCCCTTTTCCACCTGAGAAGTCAACCCTCTCCAATCCGCAGCCTCCAACCCTAGGAGTAGCAAGGAGAGTACAAAAGATAAAAGGGAACAAGAAAGAAAAACAGAAATTACAACTTATCTTTTAAGCCCAAGGCTTGATATGCCTAGATCAAGCGTAAGATCTCCTAGCCAAGTATGTGAACTTGTGATTGCTGTGGGTAGGAGAATCTAGCCTATAGGACACGAGATTGAGCTAAAGAGAATGTAGGCCAATGATCACTGTGCTCAAATTGCTTGTAAAAGATTGCTCAAGTATGCTCAAGTGTATTCTCAAGTGTAACAAGTGAATTCTAGTGTCCTATGGCTTGTCCTATTTATAGGAATGGCCTAAGTATGCTTAAGGACATTCTAGACAACTTCTAGGGGTTTCTAAGTGCTTAACTAGCCGTTAGGTACAAAGTTGTTGCTTTAACAACGGCTAATTACTTTATTCTGCAGTTGCTGTCAGAGACCATCTCGGTCGACAAATGGTCGACCGAGACACCTACTCGGTCGAACTTTTGTCGACCGACAGGCTCTCTGGAACAAGTGATTTGCAACATCTTTCTTCAACTACCAACTAACTTGTTTGTTGTGTCTAACGGCTACTTTGGATCTTTCTCGGTCGAGAGGTTTGTCGACCGAGAGTGTCTCGGTCGAGGAGTTTGTCGACCGAGAATGATCCTGTTTCAAGGTTTCAATTTAAGCACTAATTATATGTGTGAGTGTGCAAAGGTGATTCTATTCAAGTGGGATGACATGTCTAACTATGGTGTTTGGCTAGGGAAAATCTAACGCTTGATTTACATGCAAATCTAAGTACTTGTACATTATATATTTGTACAAGTTTTACAACATTGATTACATTGCATGAAAATATAACTAAGTAAGCTCTTGGATTTTCCCTTGCTACTTTGTCATCCTGCACACTCAAGTAGCTCGTTAGATTAATAAGAATGAAATGTTTGTCATAATCAAAACAAAGGGATTTTTAGATGTCCATTTAGCCAACAATCTCCCCCTTTTTGAAGATGACAAACATTTCCTAAATATGAAATAAGGAAATATAAAGCATGTGAGTTTCATACCTGAAAATTACCTTTTGTAGCCATTTATGTTTTGCAAGTGAGTGCTGGACTAAGATGTGATGAAACTCATTTATATTTTTGATTTTTATATTCTTTTCTCCCCCTTTGTCATTTCAAAAAGATATCCAAGTTGAATATTTTATTTTTCTTCTCCCCCTTAATATTATGCTCCCCCTTAAATAGATATCCTATTAGAAACATGGATGTTTGTCTAATTTATCCACAATTTGTTTCTCAATCATTTGCAAAGGATGTTAAGCCTTGAAATGATATGAGATTCCCTTAAGCGTATGATGAATGTATATTGATTTCTCATTTATCAAAGGATGTTAAGCCCTAAATTAAATGAGAGTCCTCTAAAAAATGTCTTCATCCAAATGCAAGGGATGTTAAGCCCTGTTTTGGGTAGAGAGTTCCTTCAAGTACAAGATACCATTTTCAATAAATTTATAAATTTCTTGAAAATTTTCAGCTACACATGGTGGTTACAATGTTTTTGTAAGCTTCTTCAATCAAATGGTCAAAGTTTTTATGATCTCCCCCTTAGTCTTATGCTTCGCTCACCCTTAGATAGATATCTCAAATGAAAGTTTGAGTACTAAGCAAATATGAAAAATGTTGTAGATGATCTCCATGATTTAACAAAGATGTATGCAATTTTATGTCAGTCTGGAAAACAGAAACCCGGTCGGTCGACAATTGCTCGACCGACAGTGTTCTCGGTCGACTAGTTGCTCGACCGAGGATGTTTCTGGAGAACTATTTTGTCATTTGTCAAATTAGCCACAATTTTAATAGTTGCCTATTTTAATTATTACTCCCGTTATTTGTTATGCTCTACAATAATGAACTTATAATCCATATTTTTGAAGATGTCTCATATGCCTAAAAAAACAACCATTTGAATCAAGCAAAGATGGCAAACTTCATTCAATAGCATGGAAAATATTACAATCATATAGAAATGACCAATTTATTACAATCATTGTCATTACAACTAGTACAACTTCAACACTTCACTGGAAAGATTTAAGAATTACATCGATGTTCGGATCTTTCCCAAGGAATGGCTCGGCTCCATAATATTTGACCAGAGTTTGCCAATCCAAAGCACCTGTCGTAGTTAACGCATATGCTTCCAGAAATGTGGGAACTCGGTCAAATCGGAAGTGAGCAGCTATATCTTGCAATTGCATGGAGGAAAATTGAGTATGTGCAAGATCCATTGATGGTGGAGTTTGATAGTAGTTGTATGAAGGGTTAAATGGGTTGAGCATGCCAGGATTTAAGGAATGCGGATATTCATCGGTTTGGCTCGGAGAAAGATTTTGCATTCTTTGATTTAAGTATGTCATGGCATGGTGGGTATAGTTGAATTGGTTACTAAGATGATATTGGGAGCCGACAAGATAAGTGAGAGTATTTTGAATGGGATCAACAGAAAGATTAGTAGGAGGAGGGGGTGGTGGTATATCTTGATGTGATGATTCTCCTTCTACTCTTACCTTTTTATGACCAAAGTCAATCCCCATCTTCTCTACGGTATTCTTACTTATCTTTGGTGGTCTACGCTCCCATGTATACCCCATATCTTCAATTTGTAACTTAAGACAATGTTGAGTGATCTGGCATACAAAATCGGCATACGGTGGATTGCCAGAAAACTCAAGCATGTTTTTAAGTATTATGAGAATGAAGTTTATGGGAATTTCTTTTATGATAGCATAAATTAGACACATGCGGAAAATAGGGACCTCAGATTTATTGGCTCTAGGATGTATGTTTGTGGAAACAATGAGGTTTACTATCCTACATGCAGGTTTCAGGTTTATTGCATAATAGGTTCCCCTATCTTCATGACAAGTGGTATTGGTTTGAAATATGGCTCTTTTTATATCACTAAGGCTAGTGGAGTGGTCATCATGGGATAATAAATTTAGTGGATTGCCGGTGGTAAAGTCAAGGAAATCTTGGTATTCATCTATATCAATTTCTAGCATATCAAGAATATCCCCTTCGGAAAATTTAAAACTACGCCCATTGACCATGGTGTAGAAGAATGTGGTTTCATTTTCGGTGTGGGATAAGAGATTGGCATAGAATTCGTTGACTACCTTGGTGGAATAGAAAGGAAAAGAAGGATTGATGAAGTCCTTCAGCTTTTGCACTCCAAAGAGATTCTCCAGATCGACTATGTTGATGAAATCCATAGCTTCGACCGGGCGTCGGGGAAGAGGAGATTTTGAGGAAAGCCGTAGATATCGATCTCCAGCATCTCCGTCGACGAAGGCGATGTCGTTGATGATCGTCAGTGGCGGAGTGGCTTCCCGATCTTCTCTTCTTTTTCTTCCGGCGACTTTCTTCTTCCCACGGACAGCTGAGGATGAGGCCATTTGTGTTTCTTGAGTGTGAAGAAGAAGCAAGAAAGATTGGAGGATAAGAATGCTGAAGGATTGCACGAAAATACACTAGAGATGGACTATGGAGGCAAAGAAATGCAAGTGTGAGTAAGTGATTCGTTTTTGCTCCTATTTATAGCATTCCAGCGACCTGGTCAGTCGACGATTCGTCGACCGAGCGTCCGCAACGGTCGAGTTGCAGACGCGCCACTTGGTTCCCCAACGGTAAAAAAACGGTCATAACGGTCGGTTTACAACGGTCGTATCCAACGGCTATTTCTCGGTCGAGCACTTGTCGACCGACGTTGTCTCGGTCGAGCATTTGTCGACCGACAGTTCGTCCGATATTGAGTCTGTTTAGTATTTGTCGGTCGAGAGAGATGGGCTGACCGAGAGGTTCTCGGTCGACGAATTCGTCGACCGAAAGACTTACTGAGTACAACTTTTAAAGCTGATTTTTAAATGCAAATGGTAGATCATTTTTGTAGAGCATATATATGGATATTCTAAGGGAGTAATATTGGAATAATTTAAGGCTTAAATGATAGCAAAATGATAGCAAATGTTTTAATTTTCAAGAGAAATTAATATTAAGATTAGGTCCAAAGAGAGAATTTCCAAAATAAGCAATTTTTGTCGAAGCTTATTTTAGGTCGCCCTTGACTACGACCATAGCGCCCCTTAGTCAAGTTTTATTTTGACCAAGAGGCAAATTTTGCAGATATTATTCAGATTTGAATATATTGAGTCTAATATCTGCATAAAATTTAAATATCAAGTTGAAGCATACTACTTTTACGAAAAATCATATGAAAATAGGAATTTTCTTTTCATTTGACTTTAAATCATCTAGGGAACAAACTAATATTAATTTCATTTACATTTGTAATTATGTAGAGTTGAGATAGACATAGAAATATGCAACTAATGTCTTTGGTCATATCTCAACTTGATTTTGTTCATTTAGTTTGGAGGTTTTGGAATCCAAACTAACTCTACATCTTTTCTCTTATAAGGACATGAAAATGAATAGTGACCAAGGCGCAAACAGTAATGACAACATATTGAGTCAACTTCATATCTTTTTCTATGGTTGTGTCCTATGCTGTCATTGGGTGAGGATGTCCTTTTAGGTACATATATAGATTGGGTTTGTGACTTTCTCTGACTAGGTTGTTGATGAGATTTTCCTTTAGGCTTGTAACCTAGTCCCCTTCTCCCAATTTGTTGATAGGGATTATCTAGAATTTGATCAAGAATTCCATGGTTATTCAAACTACGAACTTGTTGTTGTAGCTTGGCAATCTCATCCATTCTTTTCTTAATGTCTATTTTTGCTTGGTCTAGATTTGATGACAATAAATTTCTTTCTTTAACAATAGTGTCATAATCTATATGAGTGCACAATAATGGTTGTTTCTGAAGATCGTTTACTTGGGTCTGTAAGTTTGAATTTTCAACAGAAAGGAGCTTGCAATCGGCTTCCATAGATTTTAACTTAAGATCAGAAAATTTATTTCCTTCTTTAAGATTCTCATTTTCAGATGCAAGAGCAAGTAGTTTAACATTTAGATCATCATTTTCCTTATTTGATTTCTTTAATTTCTTTTTGCACTCAACATATTTATTATGTGTTTCTTCAATAATAGCAACTAGTTCTTCTTTAGATAAATCAAAAAGACTTACCTCTTCTTCTTCTTCTTCTTCACTAGTTGTAGCAATAAGGCATTCTTTGTGCTTATCCTCTTCCTTTGATCTCCATGGGCATCCAGTTGTTTTGTGGCTTGTTCCCAAACACCAATTGCAGCATGTAGTGGTTTTGTCCAAGCACTTTTCACCATTTCCCTCCATTCTTCAAGACCTGGTTAGGGTTCCTTGAAGCCCTGCTCTGATACCAATTGAAAAACTACTAGAGGGGGGGTGAATAGAGTTTTATAGATAATTTAACAATTATTTAACTCAAAACAACCACAATGAAAATATTTGACAAGGAGACACAAGGTTTAGAGTGGTTCCAACTATAGCAAATACTATAGCCGTCAATCCACTACCCGGTTGCTTACCCAACCGGGATTTGAAAAGAAATTTATTTTATTACCTCTTCAAGGAATTTACATAAAATACAATCTCTTTTCCTAAACCCTTCAAGCAGCCTTCACCTAGAAGTAATCGCCAACCTTGAAGCAGCCTTCCCTTGAAGTAGATGCACCAACTCCCATTGCACCAGCCTTCTGAAGTAGCTTCCCTTGCGATAGCCTTCTTGAAGTAGCTTGAAGTCCCCTTCTCCACCTGAGAAGTCAACCCTCTCCAATCCGCAACCTCCAACCCTAGGAGTAGCAAGGAGAGTACAAAAGATAAAAGGGAACAAGAAAGAAAAACGGAAATTACAACTTATCTTTTAAGCCCAAGGCTTGATATGCCTAGATCAAGCGTAAGATCTCCTAGCCAAGTATGTGAACTTGTGATTGCTGTGGGTAGGAGAATCTAGCCTATAGGACACGAGATTGAGCTAAAGAGAATGTAGGCCAATGATCACTGTGCTCAAATTGCTTGTAAAAGATTGCTCAAGTATGCTCAAGTGTATTCTCAAGTGTAACAAGTGAATTCTAGTGTCCTATGGCTTGTACTATTTATAGGAATGGCCTAAGTATGCTTAAGGACGTTCTAGACAACTTCTAGGGGTTTCTAAGTGCTTAACTAGCCGTTAGGTACAAAGTTGTTGCTTTAACAACGGCTAATTACTTTATTCTGCAGTTGCTGTCAGAGACCATCTCGGTCGACAAATGGTCGACCGAGACACCTACTCGGTCGAACTTTTGTCGACCGACAGGCTCTCTGGAACAAGTGATTTGCAACGTCTTTCTTCAACTACCAACTAACTTGTTTGTTGTGTCTAACGGCTACTTTGGATCTTTCTCGGTCGAGAGGTTTGTCGACCGAGAGTGTCTCGGTCGAGGAGTTTGTCGACCGAGAATGATCCTGTTTCAAGGTTTCAATTTAAGCACTAATTATATGTGTGAGTGTGCAAAGGTGATTCTATTCAAGTGGGATGACATGTCTAACTATGGTGTTTGTCTAGGGAAAATCTAACGCTTGATTTACATGCAAATCTAAGTACTTGTACATTATATATTTGTACAAGTTTTACAACATTGATTACATTGCATGAAAATATAACTAAGTAAGATCTTGGATTTTCCCTTGCTACTTTGTCATCCTGCACACTCAAGTAGCTCGTTAGATTAATAAGAATGAAATGTTTGTCATAATCAAAACAAAGGGATTTTTAGATGTCCATTTAGCCAACAAGCTATTCACCAGGGGTTAGTTAGTTTCTCTAATGTTTCCCATGTGTTTGTCTTTCTCCACCATGTATTCATCAATGAAAACCATGTAGGGCTAAACCCCTTGATTCCTTAGGACCCGAGAGTAGCCCAAATATGCATTGTAACTAAATTCCATGCAATAATATCATCTTTGTCCCTCTATTATGGATATAAATCTATGAAGATGTATTTTTCTATTTATGCCTGATCAACATAGATAGATTATTAGACTCTTAATTGTTTAGGGAGAGAGGTTAAGGGTTGGAGAGAATAGATTTACCCGTTTACTGCACCCCTTGGGAAGGAAGGGGAAGAGAAACCCATAGTTCAATCACAAAGCACCTAACTAATCAACCAATTTCTATGGAAATGGGTTGGCATTAGAATAGGTAGTGAACTTTGTTGTGGGAGTGGGTAGTTCTGACTACATGCTCTTTATCTAGGGATAGGGGTAATAGATATTGGCGTATGGAACGAATTGCAATGTTATATGTGATGAACCAAAATCCTAAGGAATTCCCTAAATCTGAGTGATCTAAGTGTTAAGTTGTTTCATTCTATTTTTGCTTTTGTTCTATCAAACCCATTCAATTACACCAGTCTAACTGATTTGACCATATTAGAAGTAGTCTTCTGTAGAACGTTTCCATGTGTTCAACTCGGGCCTCAAAAGGTCCTATATTACTTCGATACATTCACTTACGTATAACACACGGTAAACATGTGTCACCATCAGTGACATATAGTCCAGCTGTACAAACCTAACCCGCCTTGGTATAGGTCACGACGCTAGTCAAATTGAGCTACGGCCCGCAACCGCACTCCTTCAGGGTATGTCCTACAACTAATGTTGCATCACATACCACTGAGATATGGCCCAAAGCCGCACTCTTACTAGGGTATGGCCCACATCCAATCCTATATCACATATCCTGGACGTAAGGGAATATTCATCCTCACCTCTTCATATTCAAAAACATGCACTATGAGTTAAACTCATTTCACCATCTAGCAGATGCTAACACTGAATGGATCTATGGCACAGGGCAAGCTACATGATTAGATTCCACTTGATTAAATTGGACCAATTAAAGAGTCTTTTAGCATCAATCAGGATATGCCATACAAACTATAGACCAATTCTTTAAAAGAAAGGGCACAGTATTACAATAAAATATATAACCGTTTAAACTATAAACAAATTCTCATCATTTCACAACACTATATCATAGCCATTCACAAAACTATCACCATCAACATATTTTCATGGGATATCAATCCCTTATTCTAGTACTAGAGGATATCACCTCAAATAGGCACTAAGCCCTTGCCAGGTTCTAAGACCCATCACATCATAATTGACACTCATTGTTATCTCATCATGCTTCATTGCTATATAAGCATTACTTATACCAATCATAACTTGTGCCACATCACATGTACTTCCCACAACAATTATTAGCTATTACATCAATATAATTTGATATGATGATTAATACATAAATCATATTAAAAAATGGACTTACCCATATATTGTAGTTATGGTCTGATTCAAGGTGCATTGTGGGTCTATTCATCTTTGAAAGTAAATTTACCCTACCAATATAATGAAAAAAAAACCAACCATTTATATGTTTCTAAAGGATGATGGATAACAAAAAGATTTCCTGCATAGACTTATAAAGTGTGTAGTCTTCATAATATGACTATCCAAATTAATATTAGTGAATTGCACATTCGCTCTGTAGAAAGGAAGTTTCCATTTAGTATTGTGTAATTAGACATGTAATTGTTGCCTTTTCACTTATGAATACTTCATGAAAATGCTTTGATATTGGCTTGGAATGTTTTACTATCCTTTCCACTATAACAAGGAATAGAGTAGGAAGAACACAATGTATTTTATTTAAAGAAACTAATTTACATCTTGAAATCCTGAGATAAAAATAAAGGTCACAACCCAACCTTAGAGAAGCCAAGACTACTGACGATATTCAAATATATTTGATTTTCCCCAAAAACTAAGAGTTTAAAGCACTGACTAGATCTTTATCCTTATGACAAATGTTAAAGGTTTTATATCCCTTTACACTTTAGTTAAGAACCAACAATCCTACCCAAGATCCAAATTTATGGAATATTTTGTAGTAACCAAGGGAGGCTATCATAGAATCATATAGTAGAACGACATGTAAATACTTAACAATGGCTGACAATGCCTAGTGAACTATCTACCTATCATCAAAACATTCCTTATCAGATTAGTCTATAGCAAGATGGCAATATGCCTCCTTGGAAATTTTGAAGAGCATAAGATTGCCAAAGATAATAAAACATGTCAATCATGTTGTGTCCACTTTACCATTTTTATATGTTGTGATGGGTACTTTACCCCTTATTATAATCTAGACAGGGCTAGGTATGGACCAAACACTTCTTGGACACATCTAACAGTTGTTGTTGCTACAATTTCCAATTCTAGGACAACCTAATGTGCAAGGAGTAGTAGATAACTGTAATCTTTGCACAAGGAGTAATGTTGATTCTTTTGATATAATATCAATGACATTGACTATAATGATGATCATGAAAATTTTAACTTAGGTATAATTATATTAGATTCAATGTGTCTAAATGAGCGGACAAGAATCTAAAAAGAGCATGCTCATAGAGTATAGTTTTTTTTGTTGAATTGGTTGTATTCATGTAGTAGAATGAATTTAAATCATATCCATAGCTATTATAATATTGGCATCTGCAAGAAAAAGGCCAGAAGACTATAGATGGTCATTGATCAAGACCCTTCACAGAAGGTACAATAAAAAGAAAATGACAGGGAGGGTAACAAGTTTGTTAGAAGCATCAGTAAGGAGGGATCAAAGGAAAATAATTCAAATTAGGCTACTTGTCACACCTGAAACATCAAACTTTTTGAAATGTTCCAATGTGTACATTTAGCCCTAAAGGCCTATTTGGTCGGACTGAATTCAAAAATATAAATCCCAACTACACATGTTTTATAACTCATAATGTTCAGTTTCATATTGTTCCATCCCACACCCAGAATAGAAATGATAAAGCTGGTCTTTATTACATACAAATTGGATGAAACCAAATTGTGCCAATCCATGACACCATACGTTTTCCAAAGTGGGTGAGTGCTAGCCTCTATTTTTCATACAACACAATATAGTTAAATAATAGATCACCAGGTGTATGTAGTCAGATCTATCAGAGTGTGTTGTTGTGGTAAAATCCCAACGAATGACAATGACAATTTTTGACAAGTATCAACTTAAGCAAGGCTTGTTTACTAACTACGATGAGACTAGGAAAAGAAAGGTATGATACAACTGATCTTTGGTTTTCATGTTTTGATAATCATCACACATATTTTAACCATTGTAGAACCAAACTTGACCTTATTGTAGCATACACATGGTTGGGCAGGACACAGACACTTCCTGGTCACATGTGCAGCAGTTACTGCTGCAATTTTCTATTTTGGGACAAACTAGTGTGCAAGGAGTAAGAGATGAGTGCAACCAGAGCACAAGGAGTAGTGTTGATGATTATGATAAAAATTTAATGATTTTGAGTATAATGATGATCATGGACACTATAACTTAGGTAGCATTTGGATGGGCATGATTTCAAGATGATGATAGTGACCAACCATATATAATATTGAAACTAATTGAGTCTTTTACTTGAGGCACAAAAAGACTGTAGCGGTTGTTCAATTATTTTAAAAAGAGTTTGTGACATTCAAACTGATTTTGGGTGATAACCCAAATTTTAGGGGTTTCATGCCAATGTAGAATTTTAAGACCATGAATGTTGCCTGTATGAAAAATACCAAATTGAGGATGTGGTTACTCAGTTATTGACTCTTTTTACTTAGAAAGTGTAAACAAATGTGAAATTAATGATTAGGACATGAATCGAGTTCAATTATGATAAATATGTTTAGATGATGCACTTGGGTACTTATGAGGCCAAGAGGTTCACTTAATAGTCATAACGAACTCAAAGGTCATCCCATGAGCCTTGAGGTTTGTAAGGATCATAAGTAGTGTTTTTATTATACTTGTCAAAGAAAGATCTTGTTATTAATTGAGTTGAATTCAAGGATTATGCATCTCTTTATAATGTCATTTGCTGAATTCATTTACATGACCAGGTTATATAAAACTAGTCCTAAATCTAGGTAACATGGTTA
Source organism: Alisma plantago-aquatica (assembly GCA_963693085.1). Taxonomy (NCBI): domain Eukaryota; kingdom Viridiplantae; phylum Streptophyta; class Magnoliopsida; order Alismatales; family Alismataceae; genus Alisma; species Alisma plantago-aquatica. The sequence goes on along the minus strand of OY856411.1, from coordinate 728,167,211 downwards.
TGCACTAAGGTTTAAATTTTCATGACAAGTGGGTGAGACATTTGAAAAATATTGAAATTTTGGGAATATGATCAAATGATTAAGATTCATTAATCTTAGAATTAATCTTAGAACTAAGTTTGATGTTGTATATTAAGGTCACACAACCTTTTACATTATTGGGAGTGGCTAATCTAGGGAAAAAGTCATCCCTAATCTCAAAAATGGAGGACCAAAACATGTATGAGGTGTCTCTACATCTAATGACGGTGGGATAGTTAGAGGGAATTTCGTATTCAATATCATCATCCTAGCAAAAATCCAAATAGATTGATTCCTATTTGATGTTGGAGACCCTTAGAACTAAGAGACAGTATCCCTACTCTTCATCCCCTTCTCCAAAGTCTCTAATAACGGCTAGTCAAGGTGGAGGTGAGTGGTTCCAGATCATTGTCTTCACCACCTCAAGGTTGATCGAAGTTGCAGGAACCCCTTTAGAACTCAGAACACCCTTATTCAAAGATCCAATATCTCTTCTTATATTGGTTTCCATAGCCACGAGATCAGCTCTGGGGGAGGAAAATGCTTGTGATTAGAGGGCACCATTGGGAATATTGCAACTCATTGAGAGGTTATGGCAAGATGTAAGAAGACTTCCCTACTTTTGAAGTTGTCCTAGAGGCAGAGGTCCATCCCGGTGCAAACGTCCAATCCTCCCTGTACACCTTCCTATGGATCCAGGAAAGACACCTCCATGGAGCTCGGAATCTCCCCTTGATATAGTGACCCATCCATCCCTTCGCCTTGAATGAACATTGTGGAAGATCATATTTGACTTTCAAATCTAGAAACACCTCCAAGCTTGCTCTTTCTGCACTGCCTCATTGAACACCACTCACCAGGATTCCCCTCTATCTGGGTTCAAAGCTAGAACAAAGGGAGGTGACAAGGGAGTAACATCTCATGAGTACTAATGAGTTGGGTAAGTCACCCAACCCACACAAAGACTTGTCACCTACTAGGAGGTAGATCCATATCTTCTATGACTCCTCACCACTCCTTAATCATGCAACGACATTCTTTTACTATGTCACAGAGATATAGACGAGAAGGAGGAGTTGTGTTGTGGTCTTGGTCAGACCAAGTCTTCACTCTCATGATTATTACAAACCAAGAGGTGCAGGTGTGATCCCATATGAACCGAGAGACTTAGGAAGAGAACCAACTAACCTAGACTGCACCAACACTAGTGGAGAACACGCCCTATGAAGAGTACATGTGGTGGATTCTAGTCACTATGATGAACATCCTACGAATATAGAAATTCCAAACTTGGTAACTATCTCAATTAATGTACATATCTTAAAAATGCAATTAGAAATAGATCCCATGGCCAATAAATCCACACAAACTGTCACCAGATTAAAAAATGCCTACTTTGTTGTAGAAACCCTAGATCAAAATTTCCATACATATGTGTTGGTGATATCTAATTTAGTTTATGATGTTCCTTTATAGGCTAATATAATTGTAATAAATAATATCGAATCAAGATTAATTCTCAGACAATTCTTGTAGAATCATATAGATTACTAAAACCCATTTTCGGACTTTGAATGAACTTGATTTTCCTAATGATAGGTCTTTTCTTATTGATGACTAATTAGATGTGTTAGTCTCACATTAATTCTAGAAAATAGATGAAGTATCAGAAAAATATGAAAAATTGGCTAGACCTTAATAATGCCATCTTGATTAGTGAAAAAATATGAGAGAGACATTTCATATCAGTAAAACTTAAGTTTGGCATAAAACCCTAATATGGATGTAAAATAATAATGATAATGTTGAACTAATTATCAATGATGATTAATTGCTATTCATCTAGTATTGACCAGAGATGTAGATGGTCCATAATATAAATGGAAATATCTAAACTCAATTATGTGGCTTTATCTAAGTATAAATATTCTTTGAGAATATTTCTTACATGTACTATGATTATAATATCTGTGTCATGTCACTAAGAACAACAAAGAATGTGGTTGGGTTGTATCTACTAAGTGTTTACATTCCCTCTCTCTCTTTCTAAATATAAGGTCGACACATCCCCATAGCCTAAGGGGTAGGGATTCCCATAGCCCAAGGGGTGGGGAAAAAGAAAGTATGACACCACTTATACTACAATCACATCAAAAGACATCTGAAAATATGTGTTTACCTAATTTTCTCATTAAGAAATGTTTTCGTTTACTCTTTCTTTTCTTTTATCAAATTACTCAAATGCAAGCATATAAGTGTGTATCTTTCTACCCACATACACAACACATTATGTTGATATACTATTTCATGTATTTTCTAGGTTCAGAGCTAGCATGGGAGAAAGGACAAGAAGTGAGTACTGTTCAAGTTGTACCTATTGTGTAGATTCTAGTTATCATACATGTTCATAGACTATAGAATCTTCATTCAATATGTAATTGTAAATCATGTTGTAATAAATCATTTTGTAATATCATGTTGAATGTTGAGAATGTTATGGTGTATGCATTTATGTTTGCATGTTCATGTATTCTTTTCCTTCCCCATAGAACTCTGAAACAATTGGTTAACTTTTAGGGAGTTTGTCCTCTCATCCCCACGGAGTTTAAGAAAGGCAAAATCCAAGGACATTATAGTTGGTATTAGAGAATGAACAATAGCTACACCTAACAATTCCTCATCATGAAACATACAACCAAATTTCACCTTTCACTCTAAACCCTAGAAACTTAGTAAGTTGTTGAATAGGGACTACGTTCAACTTATCCTTTAGGTTAGAACCTAGATGTTCAAGAACTAGGTTTAAACAAGTGTGTGAAACCCTTTCAATATATAGCTCATATGTATTGGGTAACTGCACTAGTAGACACCATGTTCTCACCATTTCACTAGGTGACATGACACTAGACTATCTACTGTGTGTGGGACACTCAATTTTGATGATTGGTTTTGTTTCCAATTGGCTAGAGCCTCAAGTTTTCTCTAACGTATGTTTTTTTAGAGAAAAACTATATAATATTTCATTATATATATGTAGATTTCAAAAATGTGTCCCTCGCATAGGAGAGTAGGAGGAATTCATGCAATCTAAGTGAAAGGGATTGACATCAGTCTAGAAGAGAGAGTAGATCTAGATTAGATGTGTAGAGCCTTATTGGATATGTAACAGTTAGAGTAGATGATTGATCTATATATGAAATAAACATATGGAATCTTATGTAAGTTTGATCTCTAATGATACAAGTTCCCTTATAAATATTTATGTTGTATATGAGATGAATCCAATTTTGAAGAACATAAGCTAAGTCTTGATGATGAAAGTACATTCCCTTTTCTTACTTAAGATGAGCTAAGTTAAGACAAGGTTGAATATGCATGAGACTCAAGCTCTTTTACAAAGGAGGACCTCCAGTGTTAGGAAAAGATACGCGGTGAACTCTATAGAGAGTGAGACCCACATGGAGAGGGTCATAGCACCTACCCTACAATATATGAAAAATATGAGATATATGTAAAATGATGTGTCCTAAGTTGGGTTAATCCTGAGTAGATGAGTTGAGTCCTTTTTCATGATTCACACCTATGTGTGAGACGTGAGTAAAAAATGATGGATAGGCAACTCATAATGAGAAAGTCAGTCCTTTTGATTGAGTTGGGTGCTAGCTTGAGTGATGCATGTTTGTGAATCTCATCATTAGATACAAGAGAGGTGATATATAAAACTCTGGTTCTGAGAGTAAAATGCCTTGCGCATAAGATACTCATAAACATTCTTCCTTCCTTATCTCCTTCTTGATATATGATGTTGGAAACATCACTTAAACTATATTGATGATTATTTACGAAGAGTCACTTAGATAAGCTTGACCTAGTATATTATTCTCCCTTCAAAAACACATGTGATATGTATAAGTTTGAAATCACAAGTTTAATTTATTGTATTCTCTTTCCCTTTATATCATGCATGAAAGATATAAATTTGAAATCATGTGCTAAAAGAAAAGATATCCTTGAATCATATATTACATGATTGAAAATATATTTATAAACCTAAATTCTTATAAATCTAAGCTTGTTGTTGATGATAACTCTAGTAATGGGTTTAAACCAAAATATTCAAGCATGCTAAGTAATCCCCTGTCAAGTAATGAAATCCTAGTATGATGTCAATCATGAATCAAAATAATGATGTTAAGTGTGAAGTATTTGTTAATAAACGATATGAAGTTTAAATGACCTTACATAGGTGAGTATGATGAAAAAAATGAAACCTTGAATAATACCTTTTCAAATTCAAATGTACGAATGAACACTATTTCTTAGGAAGATGGGTGATGTAAAAAAATCATGAAATAATGAAGACATTAGGTGATGCTTTAATTCCTATCAAAGAATGTGACCTTCCAATCTATATAATGGGGTGGGTACACCCTAGATGCTATGATATCCTAAGATGACAACTTAGGGTACAAAAAGAACCATGATAACCTTAGCACCTAGAAGTGGTATCCTAGAGATAGCATAAGCTTCTTGAGATCACCATGATTGAGATATGAGTTGAATTTTGAGGATGAAATTATATATATGATGGGGTGAATGTGATAACCCTGATTTTAGGGGTTTCATGCCAAATGTAGCATGTTAAACCATGAATGTTGCACATATGAATGATACCAAATTGAGGATTTGTTTATTCAATTATTGGCTCTTTTCACTTAGAAAGTGTAAAAAAAATGTGAAATTGATGATTAGGACATGAATTGAGTTTAATTATGATGAATATGTTTAGATAATGCACCTGGGTACTTATGAGGCCAAGAGGTTCACTTAACAGTCACAATGACCTCACGTGGTCAACTTATAAGCCTTGAGGTATGTTAGGATCATAACTAGTTTTTTTTGGACTTGCCGAAGAAAGATCTTGTTATTAATTGAGTTGAATTCAAGGATTATACATCTCTTTATAAGGTCATTTGATGAATTTGTTTACATGACCAGATAATGGATATTGGATATCAAACTAGTCCTAAATCTAGGTTACATGGTTATGCACTAAGGTTTAAAATTTCATGACAAGTGGGCGAGCCATTTGAAAGATATTACAATTTTGTAATATGGCCAAATAATAAAGATTCATTAATCTTAGAAGTAAGTTTGATGTTGTATATTAAGGTCACACAACCTTTTACATTGTTGGGAGTCACTAAATTAGGGAGCAAGTCATCCCTAACCTGCAAAAATGGAGGACCAGAACATGTATGAGGTGTCTCTAGATCCGATGAAGGTGGGATAATCAGAGGGAACTTCATATGCAATATCATCATCCTAGAAACAATCTGAACAGATTGATCTCTAATTTGATATTGGAGACCCATGGAACTGAGAGACAATAGCCCTCCTCCTCACCCCCTTTCCATAGTCCCTAAGAGCAGCAGGTCAAGGTGGAGGTGAGAGGTTCCAGATCACCGTCTTCACCACCTAAAGGTTGATTGGAGTTGTAAGAACCGATTAGAACTCAGAACACCCAGATTCAAAGATCCAAGATTGCTTCTTATATGGGTTTCCATAGTAATGAGCTCGGTTCTGGGGGAGGAAACTTCTCATGATTGAAAGGAACTATTGGGAGTACTACAACTCATTGAATGGTTGCAATGAGCTATAAGAAGACTTTCCTACTTTTGAAGTTGCCCTGGAGGCAGAGGGCCATCTCGGTGCAAACACCCAATCCTCCATGCACATCTTCCCACAAATCTAGGAAAGACACCTCCATGGAGCTCAGAAGCTCCCCTCGATCTAGCAACCCAACCATTCATTTTCCTTGGATGAACGTTATGGAAGATCTAATGTGACTTCTAGATCTAGAAACACCTCCAAGCTTGCTCTTTCTACACTGCCTATTTGGACACCACTCACTGGGATTCCCCTCCAACTTTGTTTGAAACCAACGCAAAGGGAGGTGACAAGGGAGTAGAATCTCACGAGTACCCATGAGTCGGGTCAGTCGTCTAACCCACACGAAGACCCGTCACCTACTAGGAGGTAGATCTATCTCTATCACGACTCCTCGTTGCTCCTTCATCATGCGACAATGTTCTTATATTACATCACTAAGAGATAGATTGGAAGGAGGAGTCAGTTTGTGGTCTGGATCAGACTAGGTCTTCACTCTCAAGATTATTATAAATTGGGAGGTCCAGGTGTGATCCCATATGAACCGATCAGCTTAAGAAGAGAATCAACTGATCTGGCTTGCACCAATAATAGTAGAGAACATGATCTCTGAAGAGCACATGTGGCGGATTCCAGACACTGCGATGAACATCCTACAGATACAAAAATTCCAAACAAGGTAAATATCACAATTAATGTATAGATATTAGAAATGCAATAAAAAATAGATCCCATGGCCAATAAATCCACACAAAATATCCCCAAATTTAGAAAAAATGCTTACTTTGTTGTAGTAACCCTAAATCATACTTTCCATACATATGTGTTGGTGATATCTAATTTAGATTATGTTCCTTTATAGCCTAATACAATTGGAATAAATAGTATCTAATTGAGATTAATTCTCAGATAATTTCTATAGAATCATATAGATGACTAAAACCTATTTTTGGACTTTGAATGAACCTATTTTGCCCAATGTTAGGTCTTTTCTCATTAATGGCTAATTAGATGTGTTAGTCTCACATTAATTCTAGAAATAGATCAAGTATTCGAAAAATATGAAAACATGACAAGACCTTAATAATGACCCCTCAATAAGTGCAAAAATATTAGAGCCACATTTCATATCAGTAATACTAAGTTTGGCCTAAACCTATATTATGGATCTAAAATAACAATGATAATGTTGAACCAAGTATTAATGATGATTAATTGCTATTCATCAGGTGATGACCTGAGATGTATATGGTCCATAATATAAACATGAATATCTGAACTTAGGGATGTGGGCTTTATCTAAGTATATGACTAGTTTTTTGGTGTGAAATAGCTATGATGTATTGCTTGTTCTTATTTGAGAATATTGCTTGGATGTACTATGATTATAGTATCTTCTCCATGTCACTAAGAACAACAAAGAATGTGGATGGTTTGTGGCTACTAAGTTTTTACATTCCCCCCCTCTCTTTCTAAATATAAGATCAACACATCCCCATAGTCTAAGGGGCGGGGATCTCCATAGCCCAAGGGGTGGGGAAAAAGAAAGTGTGATACCACTTAGTAGTACAATCACATCAAAAGACATCTAAAAATTTGTGTTTACCTAATTTTTGAATTAAGAAATGTTTTCTTTTGCTCTTTTTTTATCAAATTATTCAAATGCAAGCATATTAGTATGTATCTCTCTACCCACATACACAACACATTGTGTTGATCCACTATTTCATGTATTTTCGAGGTTCAAAGCTAGTATGGGACAAAGGATAGGAAGTGAGCAGTCTTCAGGTTGTACCTATTATGTAGATCCTAGTTAGCTTACATGTTCATAGATTGTAGAATCTTCATTCAATATGTAATTGTAAATCATGTTGTAATAACTCATTTTGTAATATCATATGTTGAATGTTGAGAATGTTATTATGTATGCATTTATGTTTGCATGTTCATGTATGCTTTTGCTTCCACATAGCACTCTAAAACAAGTGGTTAACATTTTTTGGACTTCGTCCTCTCATCCCAATGGGGTTTTGAAAAGGCAGAATCTGGGGACGTTACATTTAGTCTTTTACTTCTCGTGCTCCCAGGTGTCAAAGTGGTTATCATTCCTCTAGATGTTTTGGCTGCTTCTCTACATGCATGGTTGCCTCATCCAATTGTGTGACTACCAATACCAGAAACAATTAATGTACACATCTCATTAAGAGTTTTTCTTATATTTGAAAATATGTATTTGTGGATGGAAATGCATACAAAGAAAGAACACATAAATTATAAGCTAGGAACACTATACTGACAACATCAATCAATGTACGTTAGGAAGACAACATGTAGACAAGGTCAGTCAACCACCATGCAACTCAAGATTCAATTGGGTAACTATATAACAAGTTTTTTTTCATCTAAACTAATTTGTAATGTGTGATCTAGTTATAATGTATCTTGTAAGTTGTAAAATCTAGCAATCAATTATTATAGGCACTATATAAAGTAACATCTTCCATCCTTCATAGACTAGTTCATACATAAATTCATACATGAAGAACCTCCCCTACACACATATTTAATATACAATATTATTGCATACATTAGTGCATTTATGTATATAAATATGTCTTTCTCAAAAAGTTATCTTCATTTTGTCACAAAAATTCTCACATATAAACTAGGTTTCATTGACTCACACATGTATGATAGTGGACTTATGGCCAGATGTTCCATCCTTCCACTCTCATTTTCTAAAGAGAAGAGGCCACAAAATGTTAACAAATAGAGCAGAACACACATTTTCTCCCAACACTCTTGTTTCTCCCTAACCCCTCCTATTGACAACACTTTAAGTGAGCATGTATGAGGTTGTCATATATACCCAACACTAAACATGGTTTCCCTTTCACTGTTGGTTATTAAACTTGAAAAAACTCAAATGATAACTACTCTGTAATCATTATTATTTTTGGAGGTCAAATATATGATCAAGCAGACATACAAGATGATCAATATATAACCATTGCTGAGAAAACAAAGAAGATAAGTTAATCAAGATAGGTCAGTAGACAAAGCAAACTTGTTGTAACATACCAGATCTGGGTCCCTAGCTTAAAACTGTGACCTTTTGGGTTTGACCAAACAAGGTTGAGGTTAGGATGATCCTAATAATATAATGCATGAATAATGAGATATAATATGTCATATAATTCATTTGGTGATAATAAAATGATAAATAACTTAATTTCATGCATAATATGTTTAATGGGCCTCTAATGGGCTAGATGATATAACCCATGTAAGAAAGCCTCAAATTAAATAATAAACTTCAAATTCGTAATCTAGATATTAAAATAAGCCTACATGTCAATTTTCATTTAATTTGGACCACCTCAAAATAATATGGTAAGCTAGGAGAGAGAAATTGCCTAAAAGGTGTAATTAATAAATAAATATAATAAATGACTCCAAAAGAGGAAAATAATCTTAGATTCGTAATCTACATAATAAATATAGCCTTTGGGTGAATTTTTATCCAATTTGGAGAAATTTTTCTTAAAAGATTAAATCATGAGAGAGAAAGTGTATAGAACCTTCAAAATATTAAATAAATATTTAAACAACTCCAATATGTAAAATTGATGGCAAATTCATGTCCAACACATTAAATATGACTTGTGAGTCAGGTTTCATAAAATTTGAATAATCCTAAAGCCATTAATAAAGGAAGAAAGAGAAAATAGCAATTTATTTAATTAACACATCAAAAGTTTCCAAAAGACTAAACTAAGTGCATAATTGGAATCTGCATGCCTTTATTAACATCTGTGCAAAATTTTACCTAATTTTGGGTTCATTTGCACCCTCAATTAAGGAAAGAGAGAAAAGGAAACAATGTTAATTTTCACTTTAATCGAATTGGTTTTGGATAATGTTTTCCCTATCACATGGGTCATGATTTTGCAATTTGTCTCTGACCATCGGATTTAGATCGTGTGGCTCCTGACCTGTCTCCTACCTCAGGTAGGAGATGTAAATGGAGAGCTACGGTAACTGGTTTCCCTTGAATTTTCCATGTCAATTTTCTCAGTCATCTCTCGATGGTTTCTTGAGATTTTTCTCCCATTGTGTTTGGGAGAGCGGGCCGCATCTTTTAAGCTCTTGATCGTGGTCTATCTTTCCTTTTTCATAGAAACCCCAAATCTTGCACAACAAGCAAGTTCGGGCCATTGATTACTCACCTCCCTACCCATCCTTGTCTATATATAGCTCTATCCTCAGCTCTATGGAGGATGTTGTAGCGATTCTCTCAACCCAATTGAGCCATACCCTGTGCGTGTGTCATCGGAGAACTACCGGAGTCCCTAGATTTTGCGATGGGCTACTCTCTCTTTCCTCACCACCTCCCAGTGAATTGAAGGTATGGTTGGATTCGTATTCCTTTTCGCTTTCTTTCGGTACCCTCATCTCAGAGTTTGGTCACGTGCTGCGAAATCGCCCAATCTAGCCATCAACCTGTTGTCACTGCATGTGCGAGCACGAGGAAGAAGATGGTGTCTTTTTTATTTACCTTTTTGCCCTTCGTTGATCTCCTTTAGTTGTTTTATCGCCCAGGGGTGTTTCCATCTTTTCCTCTTAATATTGTTTGCTTTGGAGCAAGTCAACCGAGCCTTGACCCACTGACTTGGCCAATGTTCATTGGGCCATGTCAGGATGGGCCCCTCCCTCTTATCTTTGTTTCCCGCCTTTGAATTTCTGAGTTTGCTTTTCTGATTTTTCCTATTGGTGGATTTTGTAAAATTAATAACTAATTTGATACTAATCAGAAAAATATGCATAAATACTCGTTGGAATCAGAAAAATAAGATCTATCTTGTGGCATAATTTTGATAACTAAATAAAATGATTAATAACCTATGTTTTTAATAGATCTAATTAAATAAGGATTTACTTATAAAAATCTTAACTAATAATCTAAAAGTCAGAAAAATATAATAAAATATGTTTTGGACTCCTAATGACATATACTTAAATATGGAATGGTTTTGAAAAATTAACTCACATACAATAAAAAGGCAATTTTTAGGGTTTTGAATAATTAATGGAAACCTAACCCTAATTCCACATATATTCTAATAGGTGCTTTGGAAGACTAGGCTTGGACCTAGAAGTGGCTTTGGATCATTTGAATCTAATGTTGAGGTATGTTGCATCTCCAATTATTCATATTGAGCAATTCTACTCTCTTATGTATGCTTGCATCCCCTATTATATCTATATTGAGCAATTTCTATTTCCTCTCTTAATGTATATTTGCATCCTCGATTATTCTTGTTGAGCAATTATCCTATTTTTTTCTTACTCTTGGTCCTATGGACATTAGCCTACACATTGTCTTGTTCTTTTGAAATCATGCTTCATGTGAAGTATCTTAATTGTTATTGATCTTGTGATCATATATTTTCTCTTGAATCTATTTCTTATGCCTTGGTGCAAGTTGGACTTTTGATGATATATACCTACTGTGATGTGGATTTTACTTGCTGATATATGCCCACTATGATGTGGATGTTTATATGTATGTGTTGTCCATTGTGTGATGGCAACATTGTACAATTCTGACTATACTTTTACTTGCCTCTATATTTACATGCAATGTGATTCAGTAGCACTAGAGTAGTGTAAATTACTTTGGTTTTGGGGCAGTAATCCCCTCTTGTTTATTAAGGAGGGTGGAAGTATACCACTTCTCTATACCCAAGTGTGGTAGTAATCCATACTCAATTTTGTATATTTGGGAGATTGGTAGTATTCCTTTCTCTATCAGTTTCAAGTTTGTGCTTGGCCGCCTTTGTGTTTATATTGTTCTAGGGCTATGTTTATCTCACATGCATGCAGGTAATTGGTGATGATTGTGGGGTGTGTGCCCTACTCTCCTTATGTGCCAGTATTGCACATTCTTTATGGTTTTGTTTTATGGCAAGTATCCTCTTTTATCATATTATGATGATTCTTTTCTTTTATTCCCAATTTGGGTAGTCCTTATCTCTTGCATGGGATGCCCTTTATTTTGATGTTCTTTATTGTTTATAAATTGCTCAATTTGCTTTTTAGTATGCTCATACCAGTTTTTGTTGATGTCTCCTATTGTTTCTCTTTTGCTGGGGTATGCTTACAACCCTAGGTGGAAGACTTGGATGCAGGACATGTTGACCTGGACTTAGTTTGTGATGATGAAGCTTGGAGACAATTTTAAGGTGGTTTAGATTTCTTCTACATGGAGCCTTATGATGTAAGTTTGTAACCCTTTGTTTTATAATTGAATATAATCATGGTTTTATTCCGCTGCTATACTTTGGTCTTTTGATTATCATTATATAAAGATTTGAAAATTTTACACCCACTCCATCATACCTTCTGAGTGTGTTTGGACTGGAGGTTTTATTGTTCAAATTTTTAGTAAGGAAGTGATTTCACTTCTTTACAGCATGGTATTAGAGCCCATGGTAGTCGGAATCTGACTATTTCAATTTTGTCTCCCTATAGAACCCTTGACTTAGATAGTTTCCTCTAAGTGAGATGTTGACCTTAGATTTGATCTATGATGATCTTTTGTGCAACAAGGTTTGGTTTGAGGATGAGAATATGTTAGGAGATCTAAATATGGAAATATTGTGACTTGGTTTCTCGCTTTGATTTTGGGCCCTAAATTTTAGTTTTCAATCGTAAAAGTTTTTCACAACAAATTATTTTCCATATAATATTATATGTTCAAAAGAAAATGTTTTCTCTGGATTTTATCAATGTTTTCTTGAACTAAGTCACGATGAAGAGAAACTCTAGTTGAGTATAATCTGACCCAAGTTTTGTGACTAGGATTGATCATCTCTAAAAATTTCACAACTAAGAGATGTGGGTAACTCTAAAAAGTTGTTTAGTTTGAATTGTTAGGTTGAACCTTTTTAAGGGGTGGAGAGTAGTTAGTTGTTGATGTTTGATCTATAGATTTCGAGGACGAAATCCTTTTAAGGGGTGGAGTGTTGTAACATACCGGATCTGGGACCCTAGCTTAAAACTGTGACCTTTTGGGTTTGACCAAACAAGGTTGAGGTTTGGATGATCCTAATAATATAATGCATGAATAATGAGATATAATATGTCATATAATTCATTTGGTGATAATAAAATGATAAATAACTTAATTTCATGCATACTATGTTTAATGGGCCTCTAATGGGCTAGATGATATAACCCATGTAAGAAAGCCTCAAATTAAATAATAAACTTCAAATTCGTAATCTACATATTAAAATAAGCTTACATGTCAGTTTTCATTTAATTTGGACCACCTCAAAATAATATGGTAAGCTAGGAGAGAGAAATTGCCTAAAAGGTGTAATTAATAAATAAATGTAATAAATGACTCCAAAAGAGGAAAGTAATCTTAGATTCATAATCTACATAATAAATATAGCCTTTGGGTGAATTTTTATCCAATTTAGAGAAAGTTTGCTTAAAAGATTAAATTAGGAGAGAGAAAGTGTATAGAACCTTCAAAATATTAAATAAATATTTAAACAACTCCAATATGTAAAATTGATAGAAAATTCGCGTCCAACACATTAAATATGACTTGTGAGTCAGGTTTCATAAAATTTGGATAATCCTAAAGCCATTAATAAAGGAGGAAAGAGAAAATAGTAATTTATTTATTTAACATATTAAAAATTTCCAAAAGACAAAACTAAGTGCATAATCAGAATCTACATGCCTTAATTAACCTCTGTGCAAAATTTTACCTAATTTGGGGTTCATTTCCATCCTCAATTAAGGAAAGAGAGAAAAGGAAATAATGTTAATTTTCACTTTAATCGAATTGGTTTTGGATAATGTTTTCACTGTCACATGGGTCGTGATTTTGTGATTTGTCTCTGACCATCAGATTTAGATCATGTGGTTCCTGACCTGTCTCCTACCTCAGGTAGGAGATGTAAACAGAGAGCTACAGTAACCGATTTTCCCTTGAATTTTCCAACTCAATTTTCTCGGTCATCTCTCGATGGTTTCTCGAGATTTTTCTCCCATTGTGTTCGGGAGAGCGGGCCACATCTTTTAAGCTCTTGATCGTGGTCTATATTTCCTTTTTCATGGAAACCCCAAATCTTGCAAAACAATCAAGTTCGGGCCATTGATTACTCACCTCCCTACCCATCCTTGTCTATATATAGCTCTATCCTAAGCTCTCTGGAGGTTGTTGTAGCGATTCTCTCAACCCAATTGAAACATACCCTGTGCGTGTGTTGTCGGAGAACTACTGGAGTCCCTGGATTTTGTGGTGGGCTGCTCTCTCTTTCCTCACCACCTCCGTGTGAATTGAAGGTATGGTTGGATTCATATTCCTTTTGGCTTTCTTTCGGTACCCTCATCTCAGAGTTTGGTCACGTGCTGCGAAATTGCCCAATCTAGCCATCAACATGCTATCGCTGCGTGTGTGAGCGCGAGGAAGAAGATGGTGTCTTTTTTTATTTACCTTTTTTCCCTTCGTTGATTTCCTTTAGTTGTTTTATCGCCTAGGGGCGTTTTCATCTTTTACTCTTAATATCATTTGCTTTGGAGCAAGTCAATCGAGACTTGCCTTGCTGACTTGGCCAGCGTTCATTGGGTCATGTCATGCTGGGCCCCGCCCTCTTATCTTTGTTTCTCGCCTTTGAATTTCTGAGTTTGCTTTTTTTATTTTTCCTATTGGTGGATTTTGTAAAATTAATAACTAATTCGACACAGATCAGAAAAATATGCATAAATACTCATTGGAATTAAAAAAATAAGATCTATCTTGTGGTATAATTTTGCTGACTAAATAAAATGATTAATAACCTGTGTTTTTAATAGATCTAATTAAATAAGAATTTACTTATAAAAATCATAACTAATAATCTAAAAGTCAGAAAAATATAATAAAATATATTTTGGACTCATAATGACATATACTAAAATATGGAATGGTTTTGGAAAATTAATTCACATATAATAAAAAGGCGATTTTTAGGATTTTGAATAAATACTGGAAACCTAACCCTAATTCCACATATATTCTAATAGGTGCTTTAGAAGCCTAGGCTTGGACCTAGAAGTGGCTTTGGATCATTTGAATCTTATGTTGAGGTATGTTGCATCTCCGATTATTCATATTGAGCAATTCTACTCTCTTATGTATGCTTGCATCCCCTATTATATCTATATTGAGCAATTTATATTTCCTCTCTTAATGTATGTTTGCATCTTTGATTATTCTTGTTGAGCAATTATCCTATTTTTGTCTTACTCTTGGTCCTATGGACATTAGCCTACACATTGTCTTATTCTTTTGAAATCATGCTTCATGTGAAGTATCTTAATTGTCATTGATCTAGTGATCATATATTTTCTCTTGACTCTATTTCTTATGCCTTGGTGCAAGTTGGACTTTTGATGATATATAGCCATTGTGATGTGGATTTTACTTGTTGATATATGCCCACTATGATGTGGATGTTTATATGTATGTGTTGTCCATTGTGTGATGGCAACATTGTACAATTCTGACTATACTTTTACTTGCCTCTATATTTACATGCAATGTGATTCAGTAGCACTAGAATAGTGTAAATTACTTTGGTTTTGGGGCAGTAATCCCCTCTTGTTTATTAAGGAGGGTGGCAGTATACCACTTCTCTATACCCGAGTGTGGCAGTAATCCATACTCAATTTTATATATTTGGGAGATTGGCAGTATTCCTTTCTCTATCAGGTTCAAGTTTGTGCTTGGCCGCCTTTGTGTTTATATTGTTCTAGGGCTATGTTTATCTCACATGCATGCATGTTATTGGTGATGATTGTGGGGGTGTGTGCCCTACTCTCCTTATGTGCCAGTATTTCACATTCTTTATGGTTTTGTTTTATGGCAAGTATCCTCTTTTATCATGTTATGATGATTCTTTTCTTTTATGCCCAATTTGGGTAGTCCTTATCTCTTGCATGGGATGCCCTTTATTTTGATGTCCTTTATTCTTTATAAATTGCTCAATTTTCTTTTTAGTATGCTCATACCAATTTTTGCTGATGTCTCCTATTGTTTCTCTTTTGCTAGGGTATGCTTCCAACCCTAGGTGGAAGATTTGGATGCATGACATGTTGACCTGGACTTAGTTTGTGATGATGAAGCTTGGAGACAATTTTGAGGTCGTTTAGATTTCCTCTACATGGATCCTTATGATGTAAGTTTGTAACCCTTTGTTTTATAATTGAATATAGTCATGTTTTTATTCCGCTGCTATACTTTGGTCTTTTGATTACCATTATATAAAGATTTAAATTTTTTACACCCACTCCATCATACCTTCTGAGTGTGTTTGGACTGGAGGTTTTATTGTTCAAATTTTTAGTAAGGAAGTGATTTCACTTCTTTACATCATGGTATCAGAGCCCATGGTAGTCGGAATCTGACTATTTCAATTTTGTCTCCCTATAGAACCCTTGACTTAGATAGTTTCCTCTAAGTGAGATGTTGACCTTAGATTTGATCTATGAAGATCTTTTGTGCAACAAGGTTTGGTTTGAGGATGAGAATATGTTAGGAGATCTAAATATGGAAATATTGTGACTTGGTTTCTCGCTTTGATTTTGGGCCCTAAATTTTAGTTTTCAATCGTAAAAGTTTTTCACAACAAATTATTTTCCATATAATATTATATGTACAAAAGAAAATATTTTCTCTAGATTTTATCAATGTTTTCTTGAACTAAGTCACAATGAAGAGAAACTCTAGTTGAGTATAATCTAACCCTAGTTTTGTGACTAGGATTGAAATAAAGGTGTAGTTGACCTACCCTATGACTTTTGGATGTTCATGTAGGGTTGATAGGTTAGAAGCACAAGGACCTAAAGCTCAACCCTAGATGGTGACTTGATAGTTGGATACATGAGAAACATATTAATCTCTAAAAATTTCACAACTAAGAGATGTGGGTAACTCTAAAAAGTTGTTTAGTTTGACTTATTAGGTTGAACCTTTTTAAGGGGTGGAGAGTAGTTAGTTGTTGATGTTTGATCTATAGATTTCGAGGACGAAATCCTTTTAAGGGGTGGAGTGTTGTAACATACCGGATCTGGGACCCTAGCTTAAAACTGTGACCTTTTGGGTTTGACCAAACAAGGTTGAGGTTAGGATGATCCTAATAATATAATGCATGAATAATGAGATATAATATGTCATATAATTCATTTGGTGATAATAAAATGATAAATAACTTAATTTCATGCATAATATGTTTAATGGGCCTCTAATGGGCTAGATGATATAACCCATGTAAGAAAGCCTCAAATTAAATAATAAACTTCAAATTCGTAATCTACACATTAAAATAAGCCTACATGTCAATTTTCATTTAATTTGGACCACCTCAAAATAATATGGTAAGCTAGGAGAGAGAAATTGCCTAAAAGGTGTAATAAATAAATAAATATAATAAATGACTCCAAAAGAGGAAAATAATCTTAGATTCGTAATCTACATAATAAATATAGCCTTTGGGTGAATTTTTATCCAATTTCAAGAAAGTTTGCTTAAAAGATTAAATCAGGAGAGAGAAAGTGTATAGAACCTTCAAAATATTAAATAAATATTTAAACAACTCCAATATGTAAAATTGATGGACAATTTGTGTCCAACACATTAAATATGACTTGTGAGTCAGGTTTCATAAAATTTGGATAATCCTAAAGCCATTAATAAAGGAGGAAAGAGAAAATAGTAATTTATTTTTTTTAACACATTAAAAGTTTCTAAAAGACAAAACTAAGTGCATAATCGGAATATAGATGCCTTAATTAACCTCTGTGCAAAATTTTACCTAATTTGGGGTTCATTTGCATCCTCAATTAAGGAAAGAGAGAAAAGGAAATAATGTTAATTTTCACTTTAATCGAATTGGTTTTGGATAATGTTTTCCCTGTCACATGGGTTGTGATTTTGTGATTTGTCTCTGACCATCGGATTTAGATCATGCGGCTCCTGACCTGTCTCCTACCTCAGGTAGGAGATGTAAACGGAGAGCTACAGTAACCGGTTTCCCTTGAATTTTCCAACTCAATTTTCTCAGTCATCCCTCGATGGTTTCTCGAGATTTTTCTCCCATTGTGTTCGGGAGAGCGGGCCGCATCTTTTAAGCTCTTGATCATGGTCTACCTTTCCTTTTTCATGGAAGCCCCAAATCTTGCACAAAAAGCAAGTTCGAGCCATTGATTACTCACCTCCCTACCCATCCTTGTCTATATATAGCTCTATCCTCAGCTCTCTGGAGGTTGTTGTAGCGATTCTCTCAACCCAATTTAGCCATACCCTGTGCGTGTGTCATTGGAGAACTACTGGAGTCCCTGGCTGTTGCGGCGGGCTGCTCTCTCTTTCCTCACCACCTCCGTGTGAATTGAAGGTATGGTTGGATTCATATTCCTTTTGGCTTTCTTTCGGTACCCTCATCTTAGAGTTTGGTCACGTGATGCGAAATTGCCCAATCTAGCCATCAACATGCTGTCGCTGCGTGTGCGAACGTGAGGAAGAAGATGGTGTCTTTTTTTTATTTACCTTTTTGCCCTTCGTTTATCTCCTTTAGTTGTTTTATCGCCCAGGGGCATTTTCATCTTTTCCTCTTAATATCGTTTGCTTTGGAGCAAGTCAACCGAGACTTGCCCTACTGTCTTGGCCAGCGTTCATTGGGTCATGTTAGGCTAGGCCCCGCCCTCTTATATTTGTTTCTCGCATTTGAATTTCTGAGTTTGCTTTTCTGATTTTTCCTATTGGTGGATTTTGTAAAATTAATAACTAATTCGATACTGATCAGAAAAATATGCATAAATACTCGTTGGAATTAGAAAAATAAGATCTATCTTGTGGAATAATTTTGATGACTAAATAAAATGATTAATAACCTGTGTTTTTAATAGATCTAATTAAATAATGATTTACTTATAAAAATCATAACTAATAATCTAAAAGTTAGAAAAATATAATAAAATATGTTTTGGACTCCTAATGACATATACTAAAATATGGAATGGTTTTGGAAAATTAATTCACATATAATAAAGAGGCAATTTTTAGGGTTTTGAATAATTAATGGAAACCTAACCCTAATTCCACATATATTCTAATAGGTGATTTTGAAGCCTAGGCTTGGACCTAGAAGTGGATTTGGATCGTTTGAATCTGATGTTGAGGTATGTTGCATCTCTGATTATTCATATTGAGCAATTCTACTCTCTTATGTATGCTTGCATCCCCTATTATATCTATATTGAGCAATTTCTATTTCCTCTTATATCCTCGATTATTCTTGTTGAGCAATTATCCTATTTTTGTCTTACTCTTGGTCCTATGGACATTAGCCTACACATTGTCTTGTTCTTTTGAAATCATGCTTCATGTGAAGTATCTTAATTGTTATTGATCTTGTGAACATATATTTTCTCTTGACTCTATTTCTTATGCCTTGGTGTAAGTTGGACTTTTGATGATATATACCCACTGTGATGTGGATTTTACTTGCTGATATATGCCCACTATGATGTGGATGTTTATATGTATGTGTTGTCCATTGTGTGATTGCAACATTGTATAATTCTGACTATACTTTTACTTGCCTCTATATTTACATGCAATGTGATTCAGTAGCACTAGAGTAGTGTAAATTACTTTGGTTTTGGGGCAGTAATCCCCTCTTTTTTATTAAGGAGGGTGGCAGTATACCACTTCTCTATACCCGAGTGTGGCAGTAATACATACTCAATTTTATATATTTGGGAGATTGGCAGTATTCCTTTCTCTATCAGGTTCAAGTTTGTGCTTGTCCGCCTTTGTGTTTATATTGTTCTAGGGCTATGTTTATCTCACATGCATGCAGGTTATTGGTGATGATTGTAGGGTGTGTGCCCTACTCTCCTTATGTGCCAGTCTTGCACATTCTTTATGGTTTTTGTATGGCAAGTATCCTCTTTTATCATGTTATGATGATTCTTTTATTTTATGCCCAATTTGGGTAGTCCGTATCTCTTGCATTGGAAGCCTTTTATTTTGATGTCCTTTATTCTTTATAAATTGCTCAATTTGCTTATTAGTAAGCACATATCAGTTTTTGCTGATGTCTGCTATTGTTTCTCTTTTGCTGGGGTATGCTTCCAACCCTAGGTGGAAGACTTGGATGCATGACATGTTGACCTGGACTTAGTTTGTGATGATGAATCTTGGAGACAATCTTGAGGTGGTTTAGATTTCCTCTGCATGGATCCTTATGATGTAAGTTTGTAACCCTTTGTTTTATAATTGAATATAGTCATGTTTTTATTCTGCTGCTATACTTTGGTCTTTTGATTACCATTATATAAAGATTTTAAAATTTTACACCCACTCCATCATACCTTCTAAGTGTGTTTGGACTGGAGGTTTTATTGTTCAAAATTTTAGTAAGGAAGTGATTTCACTTCTTTACACTTGTAGTAAGGGTTGCTAGCCCCTAGCTCCTCATACTAGAGGAATCTATGGAGTAGCTATCCCAATCTTATTTGGTTGAGGAAAAACACCCAAAAATAAGTGCATGTCATGACATCAATTTGCAAGAGATGCTAATCTAACTAATCCTCCATGACATCAATTTGCAAGATAACTAATCATCCATGAAGATACTAATCTAGCTAATCCTCCTGTGTAGTTATTTCTCATTTAGTTCCACATATGCCACTTTACTGTTTGTTCTTTTCATTTGCACCTAAAATGCAGACAAACAAAATGTCGGTCAGCAAGAAGCTGGTATGTGGGGGAAACAATAATTGTGCAACTACAGTAACAAAGTAATTAGCCAATTATCATTTAACAGCCAAGATTACATTTTAAACCATACTACTCAATCCTTTCCTATCCCCTATCTCTGTGATGTCCCTGTAGTGGACTGAGATACTACCTCTCTCTAGGTAGATCCTTATTAGACCCCGCATGATCCTACCTAACTGGTAGATCAATATCTAGGGTTGAGTTTCATGGCACTACCCATAGGTAGTCCAATCTCTAACTCAATGTGACTTGATGGACCTACCCCATTGGTAGCCATTTACTAAGTCATTCAATGACCTGATGGGCCTACCCCATTGGTAGCCATTTATTAGGTCGAACCATTAAGCTATAGAGGGGACTAGGATCTGAGCTAGTAGGCATATCTCTTATGTGATAGTCATATTCATTGGGAGGAGTATGTTGCATCTCTTGGTCTTCACCATGGATTGGGAGGAGTCTGTTGCATTGGGAGGAGTCTGTTGCATCTCTTGGTCTTTACCATGGATAGTAGGTTGATGTTGTCCTCCTAGAGGCACACAAAAATCTCCACACCTCTATGGATGTTCACACAGACCACCTAGAACTAATGTCGTTCTAGTAGAATAGATAGAAAGAAGTTGTCCCTCCTGTTGGTGTACTAGTCGCCAACTTTCTCTACCACAATTGTTCTCCCTTGCTATCCCTCCCTTTAGCGGGTAGGACTTGCTCATCCTCTCTATTAGTTACCACAACCAGAGAGGATAATAATTGTTAAAGGCAATTTAGTTGTGTCTCTGGGAAGCCCCCAGTACCCCTCTATTTATAGGAGGGGTTAGGGCCAGGGTTCCCAATTTGTCTGAGAGTGGAAGGAACCAGAATCTCATGAATTTTTACAAATTGTGATAGGTGAAATGGTCAGTTCACCAGTGAACTAATCGGTTGGCATGTGAGTTGATCGGTTCACCCAGTGAATCGGTCGTTTCAACATGTTTCCCAATCATAATTGTTTTGGAAATTCTAATCCAATTAATGCATGACATGACGTCAATGCTAATCCTTGATGCAATCGAAATGCACATATGAACCAGATGGTTTATCTCATGAACTAGTCATCTAACGACCATGACCCGATGGTTCAATTTGTGAACCAGTCGATTTGTGCCCTGGTTCATCTAGAATTTAGCCAATACAATATTCAATCAACCTGGCATTCCAACTAGTCATTTCATCACATGAACTGATCAGTTGGGAGTCCAGTTAGTTGATTTGTTGCTTAAATTGAATGTAAACACTTTAGCAATCAATTCAATTATTATTCACGATTGAGAATCCTCTTCTAGGTGTATCCTATGTGTGTGACCCTATAGGTCCCATATTACGTTGGTAGTGAATGCCCATAACTAGTTTATGACATCACAAGCAAAGAGTGGCACCTAGTCACACATCATTGCTACCCAAGTAAATGGAAATTTGGAGCAACGTCAACCTACAATTTGTGTTTGGTGTTGTAGTGTTTGTATAGTTCCTTTGTCTCTGATATCCAAATTGAACTCGAGGCATGGCGATGTCATCCTTTTCAACATTCAATCTATGTTCTTTGCTATAGCAGACTGTCTGAGATATATGTAAGCTCAATATCACATATTCACTCACATGTGCATGGTCATGCATTTCTCAGTCTCTCTAATCAAGTGGCCATGATATCATACTCCGATAGGAGGGACAAATCCCATCTACATCACTCACAATCATCCCCATGTGTCACAATCTCCCAATCATCACTGTTATGACAACCCTTATTCGGGATTACGTTGGATGATGTCAAAGCATACCAAACAACATGTGATGAATGCAGTGATTTTAAGTCTAAGAACCACAATCACCACCAACACTATAAGAGATGATTTCAAAACACTATAAGAGATGATTTTGACTACCAATTATAGTTTTTGTGTATCACTCTTATGGTGGGTATATCCAATACACTGTTGTCTAACATGTATCTATGTGTTTGGTTTGATATACCATATCATGACTGATGAGTTTTTGTCATCAACTAATACTCACTCTAGTCTTATTTGTTATTGTTGTCTATCAGCCTTTCACAATAACATCTGACTAGGGACATAATGAGAATGTATATACTCTTGACATCCATACGATCTCGTTGTTCAAATCACATACTTGAAGACATACATCATTGAGTAATATCATTCTCTAGACATTTATTATGTTACTTTCATTATCTCATAACTGAATAAAATAGAATAAATTGGAAGCATGTCTTTTATTATTAATCAAATCACTTACAACTTATGTCATTACAATAATCATATGATTGGCTCTTTGGGCATACAAACCAACAGACTCCCGCTTGCACTTAGAGACAATCACCCATGAATCTTATTCCAAGTGATCTAACATGACCATCATGCTTCTGCTACAAAAGTGCTTTAGTCAAGGGGTCAACAACATTGTCCTCGGTTGGTACTCTACAAATCTTCACATCTCCTCATTGTGTGATCTCCCATATGAGATGGAAATACCTTTGTATGTGCTTGGAACTATGATGCGATCTAGGTTCCTTATCTTGTGAAATAGCTCCATTGTTGTTATAATATAGCTCAATTGTGTTGGTGATGATTGGAAGCACCCCAAGTTTTGAATGAACTTCCTGATCCATACAACCTCCTTTGTTTCATTTGATGCAACAATATACTTGGTGTTTGTTGTAGAATCATCAACTATCTCTTGATTGGAACTCTTCCAGATCACAGAACCATTGTTTCAAAAAATATAAATCCAGATGGTTATCGATAATCATATTTGTTAGTTTGGAAGCTTGCATCAGTGTAACCTTTTGCCACCAACTCTTGCTCTCTGTCATAGACAAGGAACTGATCCTTAGTTCTTCTTAAGTACTTAAGGATGTTCTTCATGGTTGTCTAGTGAGATTCCCTTAGATCTATTTGATATCTACTTGTCATACTCAAGGCATATGAGACATTGGGATGGGTGCATAACATTAAATACATGATTGATCTAATTGTTGATACATATGGAATCAAACTCATGTGTTCCCTTTCTTCATAAGAATTGAGACATTCAACTTTAGATATGGTAACTCTAAGACACATGGGAAGGTTTCCTACCTTTAAGCTCTCCATGCTGAAGTTCTTCAACAGTTTGTCAATGTAACTGATTTTTCTTAATCGAAGAAGCCTTCTAGATCTATCTCTATAGATCTTCACCCCCAATATGTAGGATACTTCTCTAAAGTATTTCATAGAAAACATATTTCTAAGCCATGTCTTTACCATCTGTAAAGAAGGGATGTCATTCCCCATGAGTAGTATGTCATCCACATACAATATGAGGAATACTATCATGCTCCCACTAACCTTCTTATACTCACAAGGTTCATCTTTATTTTAAGTAAAGACAAACTCTTTGATTGTCTCATCAAAACAAAGACTCCAACTCAGAGATGTTTGCTGCAATCCATTAGATTGACTTTTGTAGCTTACAAACTTTATCTGCATCCTTTGGATTTATAGAACCCTCAGGTTGTGTCATGTACACATCCTCAAGAAGATTCTCATTAAGGAATGTGGTTTTAACATCCATCTACCAAACCTCATAGTCATGATAAGCTGAAATTGCAAGCATGATCTTGATGGACTTAATCATGGCAAGTTGATAAAAGGTCTCGTCATAGTCAACACCTTAAACTTGTTTGAAACCCTTTGCAACTAATCTTACCTTATAGGTTTGTACTTTACCATCCATATCGATCTTCTTCTTAAAGACACACTTGCACCCTATGGGTTTTAGCCCCTCAGGTGGATCCACCAAGGTCCATACCTTACAGGTATACAAGGATTCCATCTCATATCTTATGGTCTCAAGCCATTTATCAGACTCTAGTCCCTTAGTATCTTCTAGATTGGTTGTTGGGTCATCATCTATGACCAACTCACCGCCTTCCTAAGTCACAATATATCCAAATATTTCAGGTTCAAGGCATGTCCTACTAGATCTATGAGGTCCCTATGTTATATGAGGAATTTGAGATTCCACAACACTTTGTGATTCTCTTTGTTCCTCTTGTACATCTATAGGTTCAATGTTTTCTTGTTGGTTTTAAACCTCTTTGAGTTCCACTTACCTCCCACTGATTTCTTTGGAAATAAATTCCTTTTCTAATAATGCAACATCTCTGGAAACAAAATAACATTTATCAGACTTAGTGCCAAGCTTTTTAGAAAACTTTTTTATATAAGCTTCCCACCCCCAAATCTTCATGAAAGACACATTGGGTCTCTCCCCATACCATATCTCATATGGTGTCTTTTGAACCAAGTTAGATGGTACTCAGTTTAGTGTAAACACGACGATTTTAAGAGAATAACCCCAGAAGATAGTCATAAGTTTAGCTAACTCATCATAGATCACACCATATCCAGCAATGAGCGATTCCTTCTTTCTGATACACCATTATGATGTGGTGTTCCAGGTGGTCCATAGTGATATGATACCATGGGCTCATAGAAGGTCCTCAAACTCTTGGCTTAAGTATTCTCCACCTCGATCAGAATGAAGTTCCTTAATACTTTTGCCAAGTTGGTTATGTACTTCATTCATAAACTTCTTGAACTTTTCAAGAGTTTCTAACTTATGTTTCATCAAGTAAACAAAACCATACCTACTAAAGTCATCAATGAAGGTAATGAAGTACTGATATCCACCTCTAGTAGTTGTTCTAAAAGGCCCACATACATCAGTATGTATGAGTCCTGATAGATAACTAGCCTTCTCATTGTTATTAGTGAAAGGAGTCTAGTCATCTTTCCTAACAAACAAGATTCACATGTCTCTATTGATTCGAAATCAAAAGAGTCCAGATAACCATTTTTATAGAGTCTAGATATGCGATTCTCATTTATGTGCCCTAGATGACAATGCCAAAGGTATATTTTGTTTGGGTTGTTGAGTTTTAATCTTTTAGTATTTATGTTATAAAAATATGTCTTCAAGTCCAACAAATAAAGACCATAAGACATTGGGGGTTGCCATAAAAGATCTCATCTCTTAAAATATAACATTGACTATCCTTATAATCAAATTCATATACATCATTATCAATACAAGATATAAAAATGATGTTTCTATTTATGGTAGGTACATAATTATTGGTAAGGTATGCCCAGAGAGACAATCATATGATGATTGACATGGCATATAATGTAAAGGATTTGATTAATAATCATAAAGGAAAGCTTCCAATTCATTCTATTTCACTCAGCTATGAGATAATGAGGAAACATTGGAATATCTAAAGAGTGACAGTACTCAATGACATATGTCTTCAAGTACATGGCTTGAACATTGAGATCATATGGGTACTAAGAATATGTACATTTTTATTATGTCCCTAGTCAGTTGTTACTATGGAAGGCATATTGACACTAGTGACACTTAAGATTAGAGTGTGGGTTGGTTGATTACAGAATATCATTAGTCATGATATGTGATATCAAACCAAGCACACAAACACTTGTTAGGGAACAGTGTATCAGACAGACCCAACTTGAGAGTGACACATGGAAAACATCATTGGTGGTCATAGTCATCTCTCATACTGAAGGCGGTGATTGTGGTTCTTGGGCCTAAAGTCACTACAATCATCACATGTTGTTTAGTATACTTTGACATCATCAAATGTAACCCTGAATAAGGATTGACATAAAGGTGATGATTGGGTAGATGTGACACATGGAGATTGACTGTGAGTGATGTAGATGGTAGGAGTTTGATATCCTGGCCACTTGATAAGTCAGACTGAGAAATGCATGCAGATGCACATGTGAATCAACATATGATATGGAGGTCACATATCTCAGATAGTCTACTCTAGTTCAAGAAACATAGATTGAACATTGGGTGGATGACTTGTCCATGCCTCGAGTTCATTCCGATATTAGAGACAAAGGAACTATAAAATCACAACAACACCTAACACAGATTGTAGCTTGAAGTTGTTCTCCAGCTTTCAATCCACTCGGATAGCACTGATGTGTGACTGGGCACTGCTCTTTGCTTGTGATGTCATAAGTTAGCTATTAAAACCCCAATTTTGGGTTCTTTTGCTGAGAAACGTAATTTCTCATATTAAAGATATTGGAGCAAATAATGATATAATTTGTTTTGAATAAATGGATTTCATTCACAATAGCCTTGATGATTGTGTTGTGGGCTTTATTGGCTATTGGGCCCAATAACAAGGAAATTCAATTAATAAATGAATAATTGAGTTTTTGGAGAAAAGAGAGATGTGGAAACCTCTAGAAGGCAAAAGAGCTTTTAATCCAAAGGTGGATTTCGTACCACATGGGTTCCTTGAGTTTCAAGGAGTCCAAAGCTGCAAGATAATGCAAAAAGAAAAGAAAAAGATCAATTAAGTATTTCTTTATTAAGAAAGAAATTGAAAATAATGAAAATATGGGAAATAAGTGATAAGGAGATATAATTGAGTTGTCCTCGGTGGGATTTCGTATCCTAAGCATTCCTAATGTAAAAAGGAAAACCAATGAGGAAAATAAAAGAGAAATAAAGAGAATTCCTCGAAGAGAGATATTTTAATAAGAATAAAACAAGATAATGTGGAATAATGCATATTGATGCATTTAAGGGTGATGAGTATTCCTTAAAAAGGAATTTCGAATTCTTTGAGTTTCTTAGGATCTAAGGAATCCCGATGAAGAGGAAAGAAAGATAAAATGCCAAAATTATTAAATAGGAAGATAATGTGCATACATAATTAATGGATTGTAAAGAAGGTAGTATTTTCTACTAAATGAAAATAGAATTTCTTGCCTTTAGAATAAGGGGCAAGTACTAAGAGGATAAAAGAAGCTATTTTCAAAATCTTGAGCATAAAGAAATATCAAGGAGATAAAATTCGGATTTTCCTAATAACTAAGGGATATGAATAATTAGAAAAGAGAGAATTTCTTTGTAAACAAGGAAAGGAGTTTTCCTATTGACAATGGGACTTACTCTCCTCGTGGGTAGGCATGCTAGGATGCTGCTACCCATCTCTATAAAAGGAACGGATCCACAGACTCGAGCTTTCCCTTGTCTCCCACTCTTCTCCTCCTTCTTCTTCAAACTCGTTCAAACCCTAACTTTGGTGAACGGTTCTAACCCATGAGCAACAAGAGACTGTGTGGGGTTGAGTTGATGGGTGGATACCCCACGATGTTGGGAAGAGGCTTCGCCATCATGGCCCTGCCCCAACCTTGGCACAACAGCAGCTGCACGGCTGCAACAACGGCCGTGGGTTGCAGGTCTGCCACCGCCCAACCCAGCCACTTTGGTCGTGAGATGGTAGCACCCCAAGCGCGGAGAAAGGAGGCAGAGTTAGGGGGATGATCGGTGGCGATCCTTGGACCCCAGGAAGGAAAGGCGGACCTCCGACAGGTTACAGATCGGCTACAAGATCGGAAGCTTGGAAAGCTTGTAACAGCCATCTTGGCCATGAGCCAGCGATGTCCTTGCATGCGCAGAGGCGCATCAGAGGTAGGGAAGACGTCGTGGAAGTCATAGGGATCGGGGAAGGAAGAGCTGGGCCGCGCCAACCCTAGCTGCGGCGGAACCGCAGGGTTTCCATGAGGAAGGAGAAGGGCAGGTGGTGTTGGACGATTTTGTCCCTCCGGGCTGTGCAAGACCAAGGATCCACGTAAGGGCAAAATCGGGTTTTAGTTATGTTTTTAAACCAGCCGAGTGATGCAGCGAGCGCAGTGCATGGGACCGCTGACGTGTCGGCGTCCCATTGGTTCAAGCAAGAAAGTTTTGTAAAATTCATATCTCTTTATTAGTAACTTGGAAAATAGCGAAACTATATATCAAATTGCTTAGAAAAATGATAGGAATCCAATAAAAATATATTTGAAGCCTAATTCTGATTGCAATTCAAAAATTAATGGAAGTTATTAACTTTAATGTAATGATTCTTAAAGAAACCCTAATTGGGAATGATTAATGTGATTAATGGGGTTTAATTGATGATTAAAGTTGTTATTAACCTGTTAATCGTAAAGAGATACATTGAAATCAAAAAAGATGAATTTTGCACATAACTAGTTTAATTGAAAGTTCATGTGCATGAATATGTTTTAATGGGCCTTGAAACCCTAATGTTGACTAATTCGACTATTAATGGCTTTAATTGATTAATTTCATGATTAAAGTTGGGATATGCTGAATCTAAGCTATTTCGAGCATTAACGTTCTTAATTTGTGGATAAATACCCTAAAAGTAGTAATTAGGGTTTTCTCGTGAATAAAAGGTGGAATCAATAGCAGATCGAGTTCATATGTGATTCAGACCATAATATTGATAAATGTGTATAATGATCTTGTCATGGATTAAACGGATAAAAATAGTAGCTTTAATGAAAAAGAAGCTTAATTGATGATTAATGTGCCTGTAATATGAAAATAGGGTTATATGTTGTTAATATAACCTTAATGTTGAATAATAGACGAGATAATTAGGGTTTAATATGGTAAATGATGAAGGGAAACCCTAATTGCAAAACGAAACCCTAAAATGGATATAGAAACCCTAGAAAGTGAATCCAAGTTAATAAGGTAGGTTCTTGATAAAGTGTGTAATAAATAGAGTACATATTCTTTTCAGGAATTATGTGATTGTTGAATTACTTGGATTGCATGTTTGGTTGGATTTTCTTAATGCTTCTGAAATCATCAAATCAGGTATGTGGTTACGCCTATGAATATCCTGAATTAGTTTCTCGAGGATTTTTGAGGTTTTATCGATGACTTGAATTAAACTGTTGAATGTATTTAATTCATGCAAAGTATAATGTGAATATGACTATCACATAAGAGATATGCCTACTAGCTCTGATCCTAGTCCCCTCTGTAGCTTAATGGTTCGACCTAATAAATGGCTACCAATGGGGTAGGCCCATCAGGTCATTGAATGACTTAGTAAATGGCTACCAATGGGGTAGGTCCATCAAGTCACATTGAGTTAGAGATTGGACTACCTATGGGTAGTGCCATGCAACTCAACCCTAGATATTGATCTACCAGTTAGGTAGGATCATGCGGGGTCTAATAAGGATCTACCTAGAGAGAGGTAGTATCTCAGTCCACTGCAGGGACATCACAGAGATAGGGGATAGGAAAGGATTGAGTAGTATGGTTTAAAATGTAATCTTGGTTGTTAAATGATAATTGGCTAATTACTTTGTTACTGTAGTTGCACAATTATTGTTTCCCCCACATACCAGCTTCTTGCTGACCGACGTTTTGTTTTTCGGCGTTTTAGGTACAAATGAAAAGAACAAACAGTAAAGTGGCATATGTGGAACTAAATGAGAAATAACTACACAGGATGATTAGTTAGATTAGTATCTTCATG
Organism: Alisma plantago-aquatica; assembly: GCA_963693085.1. NCBI lineage: Eukaryota > Viridiplantae > Streptophyta > Magnoliopsida > Alismatales > Alismataceae > Alisma > Alisma plantago-aquatica. Next base: position 728,137,242 of record OY856411.1, on the reverse strand, counting down.
GATAGAAGTTTAGAAATCATATATTTTTAAAAGGTAAGTAAAGTTTTTATTTTATACCCATTTTTAGTTAGTAGTAGAATTTCATAATTATTATTGATTATTTGTCGAACCTTTGATCCTGTTAATTGAATAATAGCTCTGACCTTCGGGTCTCCCTTAATTGGGGGTTACCGGGAGGCGGGGTCATTACATTAGCTATGGACATTCACTGCCAATGTGATATGGGACCTATAGGGTCACAAACATAGGAACTCATCTAAAAGAGGAGTTTAATAAAAATGATTATTGGATTGATTACTAAAGTGTTTAGGTATATAATTCAAGCAAAAAATCAACTGACTAGACTGCCAGCCGATCGAGTCAAGTGTTGACACAGTCGTTTGGAGTGACATGTTGATTAGAACTGAATTGGTTGAGTTTTGCATGAATCAGGACAACCAACCAATCATCTCATTGGGTTAACCAATCGGTTTAGGTTGGATGAGATGATTGGTTCACTTAATGAACCATTTGGATCGGTTGTTCCAAACGACATGTACAAGTAACTAAAACAAAATAGGCCCTTTTACAAAAGGGAAACAAAACAAGCCCACGCCTAAACCCACTAAAGTGACCACCAGAATATCAACTTGTCACATAGATATATTATGTGCGATTGAGAAATGAAGTTATCATAAACTATTCTACAAATCTCTCTGACTCCAACTGGCCTTGCTGAATTCTCTACTATAGTCTTGACATATACTCTACAAATATTTATATATTTAATAGAGTATTCTAAAAAATAGAATCATAAATAAATTTAAAAATAGAGTTGTAAATGATAATATCTCACACATAGTTCTTTCCATACTAAGTCTTTCTTCCCTTTAGGAATTGTATGCCAAGATTCTGCATTTACACCACAATGGTTGCGAGTAAGAACCCCAAGATATGAAACAAACAAGTTGTGGTTGACCCCAACTGGATTTCCTACATGATCAAAATCCACAACCAATTTTGGCCCATTGTCCCTTTGTTGTAGTAACTTGTTCATCATAGTGATGCCCCTTATTTTTTCAAATTTTTTTACTCGCTCATCAAGTGCCACAAGGTTCTCAGGGGGTACATCATTAACCTAAAAATTGACAAAAAACACATATATGATATAACTTATAAATGGGCATATATATAGCTAGATATATGATATATTGTAAAACTTACATTGCGAGGTGACGCCTCACCCTCATGGTAATCATAATCATGATCATCATACTCATGGTCAGCCATCTGAAAGTTTCATACAAAAAAAAAATCAAACATTTAACATTTAACATACCAAAAACATTTAACATTTAAAAAAATAAAAACATGAACTGGATGAAAGCTTACATCATAAAATGGTGATGCAACGTTGTAGGAGGGTTCTAAGGAACTATAGGACAACTCTCAACCGACAATATATACGAGATGCTGATAGGAGGAAGAAGTCAGCCCTTGAGCAATGGAACTACTTGGACTCGACTGAGTGGAAGGCATTTCTTGCCAGGAGAAATACCGATGAATTCAAGGTATTAAGCGTCGCTCCCAATATAATTAATATACATTCTTATGAATTCACCTATTCACGCTTGACCTTGATTGTTACTAACCAATTCAATGTGATTACTAACAAGGCTATGAGTGATGCTCAAAGAGCAAGGCGTACATTGAATGTGCATGACTACACGATGGGTCCAGGTGGCTATGCAGCTCTTCACCAAAAACTATATATGTCTTCCGTTCAGCAACCTACTGCTCCTAATACTGAGACTAGTGATTCCTCTACTATTACTCCCGCACCTCTGCATCACCATGATGTGTGGATAGCTGGGAGGAAAAAAAAGGAGAAATAACCAACCTCGCAACTGCTGAGGTGGCTGCAAAAATGGTAAAATTCAACTCTCAGAGCAATTAGTATTGAAGATTGTTATGTTTACTTACCAATTTCTATTGATGATGATTAGCGAGAGCTTCACGAGTAGAGGAAGAAAAGCTCGTTCATCCCTGAGGGCATAAGGGATGAATTGACAGTTGCTCTCAGAAACCCATAACATCTTGGAAGTGTTAGGGCTGTAAGGGATGGAGTGGGCCTAATAGTGTTCTTTGGGCCATCACAGTGCAAACATGTCCAAAAAGGGGGAATTTCAAAAATTGAGGTAACCTGTTTTTTAAGAATGTTATTGGAAAGGGAATTCATGAATCAAAAAGAGTTTCTTTTGGCCATGTATAGGTAGATGAGATAGCTGATAAGAGAGTCTATGAAGCATTGAGCAAGTGGCAGGCATCTCAGTCTGCCACTCTCACAGTACTTGTGGTGTGCCGCTCTTCCCCTACGATAGAGGTGGTTGGGAGTGATCCTGTAGAGGTGGTTGGGAGTAATACTATAGACCCACCACCTAGCATGTCTGATGTAAGTATTTTAGTGACATAGTAGCTAGTCTTTTCAAGATGAGATGTTTATTTATGTATATATCATACTCTATGTAAATTTGTAGGGTTTGAAGCCATGCCATCTAAAATTGAAAGAATTCGTCATTGCAGAGGGCGAGGCTTACCCACGCTTTCCAGGGCACATGATTTATGGCACTCCAGTACACGATGATGCAGTTTGTGTGAGCCCGAGGCTTGTGTTTGCTACTTGGAGACAATATCCATTGCCATATGTGCACCCAGATGCTGACACGCTTGGTGAAGCAGAAGGAAGAGTGGTCTTGTGTCCTGAAATGGATGTCATGTATATTGATCATGTATGGTACATTAAGAAAATATATATGGATATACATGACAATTGATATGAAATTATATATACATGTTAAAGGGAATAAACCCACTACAACTCATCCTCCTCCACCTCTACCTCTTCCTGAAGTACCTAGTTGTCTTGCAAAGGACCTATATGACTCATTAGGTCCTCAATGTAGGGGTATGGCTATATGGATAGGTGAGCATCCCAAAAATTATCATATGATTTTTTGTATTAAGGAGGAGGTTATAGGCCAATGATATGATAATAATATATTTATATAATATATTTTGGATTTTTTACTTATGCTTGGCTGAATACATCTATGATAGAACTATGGATATGGTGAGATCTTTTTTATATATTTGTATACCTTATTTTATATATGGTGATCTATTTTCTTATATATTAATGTATATGTAATATATTTTTTGCAGCCACTTACATAGGGTATGTACAGAATTTTCATTTACCCATGTGGGATTTCTAATTCCATCCTTGATCAGTCATGTACATAAAGACCCTTCATCAGTTACCTTATATTGCTCTATCACTTTTAAATATTTTGGTAAAGTAAAGAAGAGCATGATAATAGCTCCATTCAATGTTGAGTAAGTTTGCTTATATTTGGACTTAAGAAAATTATATTTTATTGTAGATTTTGAGTTATATATTTTTAAGTTTCTTGTCTCTAGTGGAAAGCATTGGGAGTTACTGGTGTTTGTCCCCAAGACGATGACTACTTATTATCTAGACCCTAAGGGGAAGGAATTAGACAGTCCAAGACACACAATGAAAAGGCCATTATTCACGTGAATTTTTTTATATTTATATCTATTAACATCTATTATAACATTACTATTTAGTAATGTAATTTAATTTGTTACATTAATGTGTAGGGCTTTAAAAGATTTCAAAAAAAAAACTGGAGAAGTCATGTGCAAGAAAAAGAAATCGTTAGCCTGGGAGAATGTGAAAGTAGTTTCCCGACTCCAATGCATATATTATATATGTGGACTATGCTTATTTTTATTTATTAACATTTTGTATGATGAAATTTATAGTGTGCTATACAAGACAACGGTTGGGCATGTGCATACTATGTGGTGTGGTATATGGACCTAATTGTCAGATATGTTACACAAGAAATCGAAAACATACAACATGTATTATATAGTCTTGATCATCATATATAAGTATAGTCTCATAGATAATATGAAAATATCAAACTTATTAATTATATATATACGTCATTCTCTTTGTAGGTGTTTAAAATAGTGACTTTACTATAGGGGGGAAGTTATTAGATGTATGTGATCCCTATACGATGGAACAATTAGATGACATAAGAGAACAATGGGCTAAAGCCTTCGAAAGGGAGGCAATTTTTTATTATAATTGGGGTAGTGATGATGATAAAGAATGACATTTTTAAACTTTGATGTCATAATTATTTTAGTATTTGATGACATTTCTAAACTTTGAAAGACAAGCTTATATGTACATGTGTGAATGACTTTTTTGAATTGACTTATTGAAATTTGATCTATATTCATGTGTGTGAATGTGAAGATGAATGAATGAATGTGCTTCCACATGTGTGTGAATGTGAAAAGAAATGAATGAATGGAACTATAGGTTTTTACATGTGTGTGAATGTAAAAATTGTTGAATGAATGGAACTGTAGGTTTCTACATGTGTGTGAATCATGTGAATGAATTAATTGTGTTTCTACATGTGTGTGTATCACATGATGTATATATAATCTTGATCATCTTGTTATTGTAGGTTTATGGCCTGCTGTTAGCTGAAATAAAAGGATGTTGTAAACATGCAGTTTAGAACTAAACTACAGGTTCTGCATCCTATTGACCAGCCGGACAATAGGCCTACAAGTTGATAATAAAAAAAACCAATACATAGTCATCAGTTATTTAAAAAAAGTGTCATCCAATGTCAACGACATCAGTTAAATATAGGTAATCAAAAATTGTGCTCTAACTCGGGCCAATTATTTTTCTCAAGCATGGAGATAAGCATCGATTTCATATCAATAAATTGACGACTATGTTCCTAATGTCGTCAGTTTTCTAAGACATAATTGATGACTATGGTACTAGTGGTGTCATTTCTTTTTTTGGTTGCAATCGAGGGCGGATCTATGTCGTCGGTTATGGAACCAGAGTTGCATTATTCTACTTTTAGTGTCACCCACTTGGGTGTCGCTTGAAAAATGACATAAAAAGTCCATTTTAATTGATGTTAAAGGGGGTATCTATACTAGTACACTCCCACTCACAACTAGATTTGCAAGTCCCAACTGAAAAAGTCTAAATGGACCAAACACTCATCTTCTAGTCTTCATCTCCCTATCCCTAAGATTTCCAAGGTTGTCACTCTATGTAGGTTTCCTATCTCTCTGACTCTGACCTCTGCTTCTCCAACCTATACCCCTCCAACTTCTTCTCCTCTGGATTTGACCTCTTCTCCTCCAACCTCATCTTTATCTCTAGTCACAAGCCTTTTCCAACCTCTGTTCTCTGACCTCCAACATTGTAGTGCCATGCTTGAAGACAACTTTGGTGTGCTCATTTTTTCCGTCTTGGTGTTGGCAGTGCTCAAAGTTGTCTCTAGTGTTGTGAAGGATGTGGTGTGTGGTTATCCTCTCCCTGTAATTATCAACTAGGGAAACATCCACATCCCAGCTACTTGAGTTACCATCTTCTTCCTCAGCTCAATAACCCTCCACAATGGTGACTTCCAACAATATCGTTCATGGATAATCAACCAACCATTTGAATGGCTGACAACAACATGTTCTCAACTTTTGCCCCCTTTTCATTGTTTCTCCTTATTCCCTGGTCATGGTGTTGGCCATCCCACTCGATTTGCTTTCTCTTCCCAAGGTTGTGGTGTTGAAAGCATGATATCTGGCTCTTCTTATCATTTTTGTTCTTTGTGATAAGCAACACAAATTTCCATGCTTTTCTATAATTGGAATTTCTGGAACTCCTCTAATGAAATTAGATCTTGTTTTGATTTTTCTATCTGTCAATGTCCATTCTCACTCAACCAGTATATTCTTCTAACTTTGAAATAATCTTGATTTTCTTTTTCTTTAAGTATAAATGCTAGCTTGTATTGTGATTTTTTTATAGAAATGATGTGTGATAATTATTGTCAACTACATGTGATGATTTTTGAGAATGATAAGGGGTTATAGTCCTCATGCCTTATATATCACCATTTCTAGGGAGGGATAAGAAACTCATTATTCCTAATGTGACTTTATATTAAGTAATGTCTCCTAGTAGCTTTATTATAATATATGAACTTGGTAGTCTTTTTTTATAGTATTTGAACTTGCAAGAGTCACTTAATTTTTATCATGGAAAAATGAGTTATTGGTGCTTGTGATACTTTTTTGTTGTGAAAATATTATATATTCTGTGTGTAAAACTGAGATGTTGGTGAAACATTTGTATGATATGGATATTTTAGCAAATGAAAAACGTTTTTATGCATAAAAATTTGTTATTGTGAGCATTGACTTATTTAACATGAAGATGCATATGATTTTGAATTGGATATAGTGTTTTATATGTTTTTGTCAATAATTCGTTATTTTGTTCTCAAATATCAACACATAATGTGTATCAATTCCTAAGGTGAGTAGTCATATGAAATTTCGAGATGAAATTTTTATAAGGTCGGTGGAATTGTAACATCCTAAAATCTTGTCATAAACAAAGTATATAATGTTACACTATCTTAAAACTCTAGCTCAAAATTTTCAAGTCTCAAAATACCATTTATGTAATTTTCACCTCAGGTTGACATGATAAACCCAAAATTTCAAATTTGGGACTTAATGCTCAACTAAACCCTAATGTGATTAACATATCTAATTAAACTATTTAAATCTTGTTTCCACTAATCCACATTATAAATCCAATTGAAATTCAATATAACCCTAACTAGTCAATTTGTAACATCTATAGGGTTAAAGTGAAAGTTGACCCATTTATTGAGCATAACTTGACCTTACAATTTTTTTGTATTAAATAAAATTGATGATGTACAACATTTACCAAAAAATAAGCCCCAAATCTTTTATGAAATAATTCTATTTAATTACGTCATGATTATCCTAGAAAGATTAGTATAGGAAATTTGGTATGTCAAATGCAGAAACTAATTAGATTTAAATTAGCAAGAAAAGAACTTAATAATTAGTATCCTAATATTAAAATTTATCCAAAAACTAAATTTCTTTTATTTGATGTGTCACACAGACACAAGCAGAGTCCTCTTAGGTCTCTTGGATCCCGCGGGTGTCCTCTCCTTCACCTGTTTCCCATAACCAGTGGGACTCTCGACATTATCCTTGCCCTAGACTCTCTACAGTTTTCCTCACCATGATCTGATATGTTTTTCACAATCACTACTTTATCCTGAAGCTTTGAATACCTAATTTGGCTCACAGTCATACCTTAGATCTCCCAATCGACAAGAATCCCTCTCCTTCCCCTGTATCCCACCGTGGTTGGGATTCTCAGTCACCTCAGGTCATTGGACGTATATATAGTTTTTCAAAAACAATGTATAGGCCTCAAGGATCGGTTTCTCATCACCCAAATTTGTTCCCATCCTCCACGTTCTTATCCCCTCTAAACCTCCTAGTGCCACAACATTGTGCAACTTCTTCTGATTCTTCGCAAGGTCACTAGCCATGGTAAGTCAAAACAATGGTTCTGAACGAGTTCCTTAGGCCTACACGAAGCTCTCCACACACTCAATTGAACTCTTGACTGGTAATTCTCAGTCTCCCTCTTTTTTTTCCTAGCTATAGTTTTGACCATACAGACTTGAAATTTCTTCATCTCGACCCCCTTCCATTGGTTTCATACCTTGTGTACATGTGTGTGATCTTTTAAAGCATGATTGATGCCTTGTTTTCTAGTGTTTTTGACCTTGAGGTAGTCTGCGATGTGCCTCCTTGAGTTCGGTCATTGTGGAAGTCTTTTCTCTGCCATCTGACCACCAGTTTTTGTGAGATCCAGCTTGCCAGGTCTGGCTGGCGATGAAGTTGGTGCCAACACCTTAGTTCTTAACAAACAAGAAACTAGACCAGGATTTGATTCTAGATTTATCATTGTTTTCCTCCTTGTTTACTCTGATTGAAGAAGAAACTATCATGGTCGAAGCTTTCCAGTTTTTCCCTTAAAATATTGACATGCATGTCACACCCACATGGGCATATGAGTAGTTTGGTTGCATCAGATTTGTTTTGAGAACAATAATTGGTTGTTGCAGTTGGGCCATGTGGCCGCTCTTATTTGGTCCAACTTGGTAGTGTTTTTGGATATACTTGTGGCGTGGCTTTTTCGAGCTTTCTGATTGGTAATCTTTAGAAATTCATAGAAAATGCTTCAAACCTCAGATGAAGGTGAACCTTATATAAACTTTGCTCTATTTTTTGAGATCTAGATGATGTACTAAGTTTGAAAGCCTTTTTTGACCCTGAGTTTCCCTCTTTTAGCCAAGACCATGAAACCCTATAATCTAACATGAATATTATTAATCGATGATATTGCTTTAATAGGGTAATTAGGGTTTCAATCGACCCTACCAATGTGAATAGGGTTTCATCTAGCTAAAGAAGAAACTAGGATTTTTCTCTGAGAGAGAGGTAAGTGGTTTTATGCACTATGAGTATTAAGTAATGGTTTTCCAATCTCTTTAATATTATTATATCATGATGATCAAGTTAAATCATATGATAGTTATGTATTCAATTCTCAGAAATTCTTGAATTAATGTTCCCCAAAAATTATTATATGATGCTTATGCTTTCAAGTTCTATTTCAAGAATCCAAGTCCTGTTCATGTGAAATTCAAGTAAAGATTAATTATCCTATGTTAATGATGAATCATGTAATTGGTTGTATTATTTTGTCCACATCATGTTAATGTTGAGCCCTCAGGCCTTATGAGTTCAAATGAAACATAGTGGGACATATGTGAAATCACGAGGTCAAGTGGAGCATTATCAATGGAATGGAAGGTGCAAATCATGAGCTCAATTGGAGCATAGTTATGGCACTTTGGTGCAAAATCATGAGTTCAAGTGGAACATCAGTTCATCCAACAAGCCTTATGAGCACAGTTGGTCCATAAGAGTATAGGACATTATAATCAACCACTAAGAGCATATTATGAGAATCAAAATTTACTATTTAGTCAATGTCATGTTTCCTTATTGCCGAGTTATTATTTTGTTATAACAATGCTCAATGTCGCTTACTCTAACATGTTTTCTGTTTTCAATGCATGGCTGGGGACGTGATGTTTGCAGGAGGAAAGAATAAGGGAATGTAATAAAGGAGCATACATCTCAAGGATAGTTTAGGAGTCTAGCCATGGTGGGGTTCCAATTGTAATATAATGATCCTTTTAGTTTATTTCAAATTATGAGAAGCATGCATGCTTTTTTAGTGTAAGTTTTATGTGAGAATTGACATTGTATCATGTGATGGTTATATAATCTTTAATTTATGCAATGATTTTCATTTCATGACACCCAATGAGAATTATGCTTCTGCTCAGTATTATACATGTTTTAGAAAATTGGGGTGTTACATAGTCAAATTTGCAGACTCACATATTACTACACCTGAGAGTTGGATGCATGTAACACTATCTACATTCATGACACCCACCACCCATGTTAGTGCTCATATACACCTCCCACATGGACATATCTCACATTAGTCGGCCATTTTTTGGTTAGAAATGTTACAACTAGTCGATATGCTATAGATGATCAAGTACCTTCATGATTAGTTGCCCATTGTAGGTGACTTGTACAACTGCATCTCACGTAGATATTACATAACCAATAGATTCCAATACCTTTTTGGATATTGCACTACTCTTGTGATTGTGGACATAGTGGGCCCCTAATGTGTGATATCTATTGACATATATCTTGGTAGGATGTATATTGAAATGTAAACCCAGATCTAATATCCCTCCATGAGAAGTACATGATTTAAGATAAAGTTGCCATCAACTTTTTGTATCGGATGACTCCCAACGATAGTGGTTGACTTTGTCATATTTTTATGTGCCACCAATGCTTTCTAGTCATCTCACATGAACCCTACTTTGATATTACTTGAACTAATTTTGCAAAAGCTTGAAGACCAAGAACATTGATTATGTGAAATACAACTGAAGCATGCATAATAAAAACAATAACACCGCCCAGCAACACCAGTATCCACCAAGACAACAACCAAAGAGAGAACATATTTAACAAAGAAGAACACAAATTCTTTAAAGCAAACTTCACAAACTTACAAGGATTTCCATTGTTAGTGATCTATTTATTACCATCATCACTTCTAATGACTGGATAGTTAGAGGTGAGAGAATCTGAGTGCCCGTCCCTAGGATGGAACATATCACATAATATATGCATGAATAAATCCACAATCAACAACATGTGATGAACCAAGGTGTGAAACAGTACGACATATCAAAAGAAGTAAAGAAGTACCTTAAAGATCTTAGTCCCATATTTCAAACCATATAATTCCCATTTGCATGTCATTTGTTTTCATCAGAGTAAGAGCATCACATTATCATATAAGAGCAGAAACAATGAGCATAGTAATATTGTCATTATTTAAGATCATAAATGGTACACATCAACATAACTGTGTTGATTATGCTAACCAAACATATAAAATCACAGGTTAAAGAGAATATATAGTTCTTGGCTAAAACCTAGCATAATGAAAGAAAAAAAGTAACAACATTAAAGAGTTTCTTTTTAACATACAAGCATGTGCAAATTTCATTTCCAAAATACCAACAATATCATAAGGCCTTTGACTCACTTCTTAAATGCAGCTATCCGTGAGAGATATTTACGCCAAGTCTACAAATGTATCCTACTTCAACGTGAGGGACTACACAACTAAACATCAAGATTTAACCCTTTTATCAACATAGTATGGCCTTTCTTGATAAATCAAGTAGGGCACCCAACCATGTGTCCTTACCACGAGAATATTGGCAGGTGCACAAGGTTGTATAATGGACATCTATTATAATTTTTTAAGTTTATTCAACATATAACAAGAAAAATGAGATTAGTGTTGGTATAATATGCCCAGAGAGCCAATCATATGATGATTGCAATGAGGCATGTGATACTTGATTTGATAATAATAAAGGCAATATCTGTCTATATGTTTTAATTGTTTTTGAGATAATAGTATAACATGCTATATGTCAAGAGAGTGACAATGCTCAATGACGTATGTCTTCAAGTACGTGACTTGAACAATGAGATCATACAGATGTTAAGAGTATGTACATTCTCAGTATCGTCTCTAGTTAGTTGTTATTATGGAAATAACCATAGACATCAATAACACAAAAGACTAGAATGTGTGTTGGTTCATGATAGAATCTCATCAGCCGTGATATATGATATTAAACCAAGCACATAGATACATGTTAGAGAATAGTGTATCAGATAGACTCACTGCTAGAGTGATACATGGAAACCACACTTGGTTAGTCAGGATTATCTCTTATTGTATTGGTGGTGACTGTAGTTCTTAGACCTAAAATCACTGCACCCATCACATGTTGTTGGGTACACTTTGACATCATCAAACGTAGTCCTGAAACATGGATTGTTATAACGGTAATGATTGGGTGACTTTGACACATGGGGACATGACTATGAGTGATAGATATGGAATTTGTCCCTCCTAAGGGATTGTGGTATCCTGGCCACTTGAAGAGTGAGACTGAGAAATGCATGGCCATGAACATGTAAGTCAATATATGATATTGAGCCTACATCTATCTTAGACAGTCTATTCTGAATCAAGAAATGTGGATTGAACATTTGTCGAGGATGACAAGTCCATGCCTTGAGTTCAATCTAGATATCAGAGACAAAGGAACTATACATTCACTGTAACACCAATAACAAATTGTAGGTTGAAAGTTGTTCTCAAACTTTCCTCTTCACTTGGGTAGAACTGATGTACGACTAGGCACCACTCTTTTCTTGTGATGTCATAAGTTAATTATGGACATTCACTGCCAATGTGAAATGGAACATATAGGGTCACACACATAGGATTAACCTAGACAAGGAGTTTATCCATGAATGCTGTTTAGATTGATTATTAAAGTGTTTAGGTACTCAATTGAAAATTCAATCAATAAACTTGACTCAGAATCATCAAGTTCAAGTGGTTAACCAACTGATTAGAGTGTCAAATGGATTGAGAACTACATTGACTGAGTTCTCCACAACTTGGACCACCAACTGACTAATTCACTAGGTGAACTGATTGACTCATGGTCAATGAGATGATCGGTTCACTCTAGTGAACCTATCAGTTCACATGGACCAAATGAGCATTTGTTGGGTTTCCCTATTTGTGAGAAAAGATCCTCATTTCACTTGTTCAATTCGATTGGGACAAGAATTAATCTTTGCATTAATTAGAAATGAATAAGGAAAGTCAATTATGGGAAAGTTTGGGAAGTGAAACGACCAGTTCGCTGGGTGAACCGATTGGCTCACCTACCCAAATGACTGATTCAGTTATGAACTGATTGTCTCACCTACCCAAATGATTGGTTCAGTTGTGAAACAGTTAGTTTGCCTGTCGTAGTATAACCAGTTTGTAGAAAATCCAGACCCTTCTACTTCCACACACACTGGGAACCCTGACCCTACCTTCTATTATAAATACAGGGGCACGGGGGGCTTCTTAGAACACACAACTCGTTACATCAGTTGCTCTGCAAAGTTTTTGTCCTCTCTGGTTGTGGTAACCAAGAGAGCCCAAGCAAGTTCTACCCATCTGGGGAGGAACACTGAGGGAAAGACAACTATAGATAAGTGACTGGTGGTGGGAGAGTGTGTCAGTGACTAGTACACTGACAAAAGGGGACAACTCCTTCTAGTCTGTCCATCAGGATGACTAGAGTTCTCGGTGGTCCGTGTGGACTATCTATAGAGGCAGGAGATTTCTGCCGCTCAGGAGGACGAATGTCAACCATAGTCTGGGTCAAGACTAGGAGCTACCCAGACACCGTCGAAGACTAGGTGGTTGAAGGCGGCACTAGTTGTGAGGTATTGTCACTGAGAGAGCCTCATGGCCAGGTATATCTCGCTAAACCATCTTTCCTATTGCATAGTTGTTGATGCGATCTATTGGTTATGGGCTTGTGGTTAGATACAAAAAATTGCCGCATGTTCTGTCCCACAAAACCCAATAGTATTATAAGAGCCACATCAACATACTATGTTTTAGGATTAATCGATATGATCAGATTTTGGTTTTTCACCATTTATTTATTACATGTGATGTGAATACTTTAACTGGCTAATGTGCATATCTGATTAAACACCACAAATCCCTATATACATATATGATATGGTATATATGCAATTGATGCACGTCTCCATAAAATGGTTTTGATGGTGGATGTGTAGCGTGGTTATGGCCTATAAACCCCTATGTGTGTGCTTGGTTGGTTGTGGTTGTTTGCATCTCAGTCTGCGTACTGAGTCCTTTCTCCTATTCTAGATGTAACTCGAGATAACTCGAGCCTTCTCTTCTACCTTTGCTCCCCCCGAATGTAACTCGAGGTTTCCCAAAGAGATATGTAAAAGTAGGATAGCTTTATTTCTTGTTATGTCGAAGAACGATGGGCACCCAAACGAACAGTTAAAGGACCGACACAACTGACTAATGGTGTGAGACAAGTTGTTGGTGGCCTAATGAGGAGCACGACGACTCGATGAACTAAGCGTCTGGAGGAGCCATACGATTGGTTGGTGACAACTAACTGACCGACCAAGAGGTGAGCCAATAAGTCATAGGATGAGTGGATCAACCAGAAACAACCCAAGCATAGAACCTCATCAACAATAGGTTGATGCATGTGATGTAGACCTAGATGACCATAATTCCTTGTGGCTCAAGGAATTACAATAGGATGGCCATAATCATCGCTTTATCATTTCACATGTTTTCTTGTGGGATATAGCATGTATATGATATGTACTATATAAGTGGTGATTGGATATGTATATGTATATAAAATACCAAACCCCTCAACATAATATTAAGTCTTAGATGATTTCCATAAGTAGCACACATGAAAAGCTTGATCGACAAGCGTGGGCATCCCAAGGGTGGTGCGTTGTCTATATTGTGGAAGTGTGATGGTAGTTGTGTGGGCCCGCCAAGGTAGGTGCACTCCTATTGTGTTGGCTTAACTAAGTGGTCTTAATGAGATTAAGCACTTAGATGCATGCAGATGACTATGAAAAAGAGTTGTGCATATCATCTATCCAAGAATTGCATTAGATGCAATTGGTAAATGTTACTTACCTTAATAATTGATTATGGACGTTGGTGTTGGTTGGGTAATAACTCATTTGTTTTGGATCTTGGCTCACTAGAAGGTTGTATGTTGCAATCTTCCAAATTGATGGTGAGGGTTATCAATTTGATCAAAATAGTGGGAGCAATAATTAATTAAAGACCTAATTAATATCGCCAACTTTATCAAATCAAACAAATAAAAAATGTTTTAAAATGTTGTAAAATTCTTTTATAGAATCCAAATGATAAACACAAATGCATTGTCATTGCGATCCATCCATAAACAGGATAAACTTTACATCTAGTTTGGGACCTTTGAGAAGTGTTCTCAATAGTGAGTGTAAACTCTAAAGTCCTTGAAAGACCAGAGCCAATAGAACCACTCCAAATGCACCTATGGCTAAAATTGGATGCTTACTTGAAGTATGTAAATGATGCCTAAGACATCAAGAACCTTATGCTGAGATATATGAACTATGAGTTGCATAAATAGCTTGAAGCATGGGCATTCTTGAGATGGTTATACATCTTAAGAATCATGTAAAGCATGAAAGGTATACTGTCTTTAAACTGATGTTTGAGTATAATCAGACAGATGGAGATCAATTATAATATCATATGCTCAATATGATTGTTTATATAGATTAACTGTGATTTCTTATAGGTCAAGAGTTGACCAAACTGTTGGCTAAATTGACATTAGCATAATCCCTTTTGTTTTGATAATGACAAACATTTCATTCTTGTGGTTTTAACGTGCTATTTGAGTATTTCAGGAACAAGCATATAAGGTGGTGGATAACAAAGACTTGGAAGAAACAATTTGATAAAATCGCTTTATTTTCATGATTGTAATCAAATGTAAATGCTTGTACAAGTATATAATGTACAAGTAATTAGATATCATGTAAAATCAAGCGTTTAGATCTTCCCTATCCACTCACAACACTTAGATAGGCCATTCCCCAAGATAGTATCACAATTGCACATTGATACACACACTTAGTAAATGAATACATTGAGTCAGTAATATTCTCGGTCGACAAATCGTCGATCGAGAAAATATCGGTCGACAAATCTTCGACCGAGAAACTCTCGGTCGACAAAATCTTCGATCGAGAATAGACCCTAGTAGCCGTTAGACCCAGCAGACAAAGTGGTTGGGAGTTGGAAATGAACGTTGTAAACACTTGCTCCAGGAGGTCCCTCGGTCGACAAATCTTCGACCGAGAAGGACTCTCGGTCGACAAATTGTCGATCGAGAAAAGTTCTGTCTGCACTTTTCAGGGTCAATTAATTAGCCGTTGCAAATGCAATTAGTGGACACATAACGGCTAGTTGAGCACTAAGAACCCCCTAGAAAGTGTCTAGAATGTCCTTAAGCACTTGTAGGTCATTCCTATAAATAGGACATGCCTTAGGACACCTAAATACACCCAAGCTACACATGTGATACACTTGAGATAGAATACTCATTGGCAATCTGTTTCGAGCAATAGAGCAATTCCTACATTGGCTATTCATTCCCATTGCTCCAACTTCGTGTCCTATAGGCTAGTATCTCCTATCCACAACACTTACACTTCTACATACATTGGTTAGGAGATCAAAACGCTTGATATAGGAAATCAAGCCTTGAGCTACAAGTGGTATTGTAATTTCTGTTTTCTTTCTTGTTCCTTTGTATCTTTTGTATTCTCCTTGCTACTCCTAGGGTTGGAGGCTGCGGATTGGAGAGGGTTGACTTCTCAGGTGGAGAAGGGGACTTCAAGCTACTTCAAGAAGGCTATCGAACGGGAAGCTACTTCAGAAGGCTGGTGCAACGGGAATTGGTGCACCTACTTCAAGGGAAGGCTGCTTCAAGGTTGGGCGATTACTTCTAGGTGAAGGCTGCTTGAAGGGTTTGGGAAAAGAAATTGTATTTTATGTAAAGTCCTTGCGAGGTAATAAAATAAATTTCTTTTCAAATCCCGGTTGGGTAAGCAACCGGGTAGTGGACTGACTTCCTTAGTATTTGCTAAGGTTGGAACCACTCTAAACCCTGTGTCTCCTTGTCCAATATTTTCATTGTGGTTGTTTGAGTTAAATTATTATTAAAATCTTTATAAAACTCTATTCACCCCCCCCTCTAGTAGTTTTCAATTGGTATCAAAGCAGGCTTCAAGGAACCCTAACTAGGTCTTGAAGAATGGAGGGTGATGGTGATTACAATCGCAACAAAAGGTGCAGCTTGAACAAATCTAAAATATGTTGCAATTGGTGCTTAGGAACAAGCCACACAACAACTAGCTGCCCATGGAGATCAAAGAAGGAAGATGAACACAAGGATTGTCTTATTGCTACAACTAGTGAAGAAGAAGAAGAGGTAAGTCTTTTTGATTTATCTAAAGAAGAACTAGTTGCTAGTCTTGAAGAGACACATAATAAATATGTTGAGTGCAAGAAGAAACTAAAGAAATCCAATAAAGAAAATGATGAATTAAATGCTAGACTTCTTGCTCTCACATCTGAAAATGAAGATTTATATGCTAAATTAAATGATCTTGGTTTTGAAAAAGATAGCATTATTTCTGAAAATCATACTTTGAAATCATCTCTAAGTAGTAGTAATGTGAAGATTTTTACTCTAGAAACAAATTATGATCTTCTATCTCAAGAAAAGGTTGGATTACTTGCAAAATTAAATGATCTTCAAAAACAACATGTCTTGTGTACACATCTAGATTATGATAATATAGTGAAAGAAAAGAATTCTTTATCATCTAATCTAGATCAAGCAAAACTAGATATTAAGAAAAGAATGGATGAGATTGCTAAGTTGCACCAAGAAGTTAGTAGGTTAAGCAACAATGGAATCCTTGATAAAATATTGGATGATTCCTATCATCAAATTGGGAGAAGAGGACTAGGTTACAAGCCTAAGGGGAAATCTTATCAACAACTTAGTTGGAGAAAGACACAAGCACATCAATCACTATATGTACCTAAAGGAACCAATACATTTGTACCAAAGAACAACCTAGAACAAAACCATAGAAAAAGACTTGAGGTTGATTCTATATGTTGCCATTATTGCTTACGTCTTGGACACTACTCTTTTTCATGCCCATACAAGAAAAAGGATGTTGAGTTGGTATGGGTTCCAAAACCTTCAAACTAAATGAACGGAATTAAGTTGAGATATGACCAAGGACCTTAGTTGCATATTTCTATGTCTATCTCAACTCAACATAATGGGATAATAAATTAATCTAACTTGGATATATATAAAATCTTTCAAATTGAAAAATAAAATTTTGCCTTACTCATAGCTAAATTGTAAATAAAGACTTGGATACAATTAGTTGGAATTTGATCTAAAAGTTCCTTTGATGTTCATAAAGTCTATCTCAACTAAACTGAGTCTTCAAATTATTTAATTGAGTAAATAACCATTCATGATTTACTTATAAACAATTACTGAAAATGGTTCTGAAAACAATACAGAAACCTGATCGGTCGAGAAATCTTCGACCGAGCAGTCAGTCGGTCGAGAAATCATCGACCGAGCAGGTTACTGATGTCAGTCTGAAATAAGTCTACTGAATAATTCTACAAAAGTATCAATGTGCTATCTATTTGCTATTAATAACTGTTTTACATGCACAAATTATGGAAATCATCTTTGGAACACTTATATGAGATCATTTTTATCTATGAATCATATTTGATTTAAGTTAAGGGTAAATTACTGTTTTCATGGTAACCCTTGGAATATCTATACATGAACCATGTGTGTATTGAAATTTGTTTTAAATAATCATAATTATTGCATTTATATGCTGATCATATGCTTTAATTGTTCTATCATTACACCATGGATATGCTTCATCATGATCATTATGTTTCATTGGTTTGTCTAAAATAATCTTTGATTCATATATACAAACCATGAATGGATATTATTCTTGATCATTGAGATTCAGATAAATTGAAAATGCCATTAGCATAAAAGCATCTTGACATAATAAACAAAGAATGTAAAACATGCGTTCTAGAAAAATCAAGGACAAAGACTTCACTATGATGCCCATATTAAGTCTTCATAATAGGTATATCTTAATATGCTTCAAATAGATATTTATTTAAAGCTATCTGCAGAAATTATACTTCACATATGAATGTTTAAATTGGAAATCTGCAGAATTTGCCTCTTGGTTGAAATTAAAATTGACCAAGGGGCGCTATGGTCGTAGTCAAGGGCGACCTAAAATAAGCTTTGACAAAATGCTTATATTGACATCATTTTATTGTACTTAATCTTAGTATACGTTTGATAAAGGTCAAAATCAAAATTTAAAATCATTTGTGACCTTAGAAGCCTTAAATTGTAAGATTAAGGGGGAGCTCATAAAAACAAATTTGATTATTTGATTAATAAGCGTACAAAAATATTGTAAACATCATTTGAAGCCTATTATGACCTTAGTATTTTTACTCTTGGTTATGAAGAAATCAACAAATTTCATAAAATGATATATCTTGTTCTTAAAGGAATTCTCTAGACAAATTAGGGGTTAACATCCCGTGCATTTGGCTAGAGAAATTTTTATGTACTCTAAGATTAAAGAATTCTCATTTCATTTTTAGGGCTTAACATCCCTTGTAAAATGGATGAGAAATCAATACACAAATGTCGTGAACCTAAAAGGAACTCATATCATTTCAAGGCTTAACATACATTGCAAATGAGTGAAAAATAAATTATGGCTAAATTTAACAATCATTGCTTTGCTTTAATCCCTTGTTTTCTAATTCAATATCTCTTTAAGGGGGATCATAGCATAAAATTAAGGGGGAGAAATAAAATCTATTATATTGGATATCTTTTTGAAATGACAAAGGGGGAGAAATAATATAAAATCAAAAACATAAAATAAAAATATGAGTTTCATAATATCTCGGCCAACATCCACTTGCAAAACAAGAATGGCTACAAAAGGTAATCTTCAGGTATGAAACTCACATGATTTATATTTCTTTATTTTATATTTAGGAAATGTTTGTCATCTTCAAAAAGGGGGAGATTGTTGGCTAAATTGACATTAGCATAATCCCTTTTGTTTTGATAATGACAAACATTTCATTCTTGTGGTTTTAACGTGCTATTTGAGTATTTCAGGAACAAGCATATAAGGTGGTGGATAACAAAGACTTGGAAGAAACAATTTGATAAAATCGCTTTATTTTCATGATTGTAATCAAATGTAAATGCTTGTACAAGTATATAATGTACAAGTAATTAGATATCATGTAAAATCAAGAGTTTAGATCTTCCCTATCCACTCACAACACTTAGATAGGCCATTCCCCAAGATAGTATCACAATTGCACATTGATACACACACTTAGTAAATGAATACATTGAGTCAGTAATATTCTCGGTCGACAAATCGTCAATCGAGAAAATATCGGTCGACAAATCTTCGACCGAGAAACTCTCGGTCGACAAAATCTTCGATCGAGAATAGACCCTAGTAGCCGTTAGACCCAGCAGACAAAGTGGTTGGGAGTTGGAAATGAACGTTGTAAACACTTGCTCCAGGAGGTCCCTCGGTCGACAAATCTTCGACCGAGAAGGACTCTCGGTCGACAAATTGTCGATCGAGAAAAGTTCTGTCTGCACTTTTCAGGGTCAATTAATTAGCCGTTGCAAATGCAATTAGTGGACACATAACGGCTAGTTGAGCACTAAGAACCCCCTAGAAAGTGTCTAGAATGTCCTTAAGCACTTGTAGGTCATTCCTATAAATAGGACATGCCTTAGGACACCTAAATACACCCAAGCTACACATGTGCTACACTTGAGATTGAATACTCATTGGCAATATGTTTCGAGCAATAGAGCAATTCCTACATTGGCTATTCATTCCCATTGCTCCAACTTCGTGTCCTATAGGCTAGTATCTCCTATCCACAACACTTACACTTCTACATACATTGGTTAGGAGATCAAAATGCTTGATATAGGAAATCAAGCCTTGAGCTACAAGTGGTATTGTAATTTCTGTTTTCTTTCTTGTTCCTTTGTATCTTTTGTATTCTCCTTGCTACTCCTAGGGTTGGAGGCTGCGGATTGGAGAGGGTTGACTTCTCAGGTGGAGAAGGGG
Source organism: Alisma plantago-aquatica (assembly GCA_963693085.1). Taxonomy (NCBI): domain Eukaryota; kingdom Viridiplantae; phylum Streptophyta; class Magnoliopsida; order Alismatales; family Alismataceae; genus Alisma; species Alisma plantago-aquatica. The sequence goes on along the minus strand of OY856411.1, from coordinate 728,116,890 downwards.
ACTTCAAGCTACTTCAAGAAGGCTATCAAACGGGAAGCTACTTCAGAAGGCTGGTGCAACGGGAATTGGTGCACCTACTTCAAGGGAAGGCTGCTTCAAGGTTGGGCGATTACTTCTAGGTGAAGGCTGCTTGAAGGGTTTGGGAAAAGAAATTGTATTTTATGTAAAGTCCTTGCGAGGTAATAAAATAAATTTCTTTTCAAATCCCGGTTGGGTAAGCAACCGGGTAGTGGACTGACTTCCTTAGTATTTGCTAAGGTTGGAACCACTCTAAACCCTGTGTCTCCTTGTCCAATATTTTCATTGTGGTTGTTTGAGTTAAATTATTATTAAAATCTTTATAAAACTCTATTCACCCCCCCTCTAGTAGTTTTCAATTGGTATCAAAGCAGGCTTCAAGGAACCCTAACTAGGTCTTGAAGAATGGAGGGTGATGGTGATTACAATCGCAACAAAAGGTGCAGCTTGAACAAATCTAAAATATGTTGCAATTGGTGCTTAGGAACAAGCCACACAACAACTAGCTGCCCGTGGAGATCAAAGAAGGAAGATGAACACAAGGATTGTCTTATTGCTACAACTAGTGAAGAAGAAGAAGAGGTAAGTCTTTTTGATTTATCTAAAGAAGAACTAGTTGCTAGTCTTGAAGAGACACATAATAAATATGTTGAGTGCAAGAAGAAACTAAAGAAATCCAATAAAGAAAATGATGAATTAAATGCTAGACTTCTTGCTCTCACATCTGAAAATGAAGATTTATATGCTAAATTAAATGATCTTGGTTTTGAAAAAGATAGCATTATTTCTGAAAATCATACTTTGAAATCATCTCTAAGTAGTAGTAATGTGAAGATTTTTACTCTAGAAACAAATTATGATCTTCTATCTCAAGAAAAGGTTGGATTACTTGCAAAATTAAATGATCTTCAAAAACAACCTGTCTTGTGTACACATCTAGATTATGATAATATAGTGAAAGAAAAGAATTCTTTATCATCTAATCTAGATCAAGCAAAACTAGATATTAAGAAAAGAATGGATGAGATTGCTAAGTTGCACCAAGAAGTTAGTAGGTTAAGCAACAATGGAATCCTTGATAAAATATTGGATGATTCCTATCATCAAATTGGGAGAAGAGGACTAGGTTACAAGCCTAAGGGGAAATCTTATCAACAACTTAGTTGGAGAAAGACACAAGCACATCAATCACTATATGTACCTAAAGGAACCAATACATTTGTACCAAAGAACAACCTAGAACAAAACCATAGAAAAAGACTTGAGGTTGATTCTATATGTTGCCATTATTGCTTACGTCTTGGACACTACTCTTTTTCATGCCCATACAAGAAAAAGGATGTTGAGTTGGTATGGGTTCCAAAACCTTCAAACTAAATGAACGGAATTAAGTTGAGATATGACCAAGGACCTTAGTTGCATATTTCTATGTCTATCTCAACTCAACATAATGGGATAATAAATTAATCTAACTTGGATATATATAAAATCTTTCAAATTGAAAAATAAAATTTTGCCTTACTCATAGCTAAATTGTAAATAAAGACTTGGATACAATTAGTTGGGATTTGATCTAAAAGTTCCTTTGATGTTCATAAAGTCTATCTCAACTAAACTGAGTCTTCAAATTATTTAATTGAGTAAATAACCATTCATGATTTACTTATAAACAATTACTGAAAATGGTTCTGAAAACAATACAGAAACCTGATCGGTCGAGAAATCTTCGACCGAGCAGTCAGTCGGTCGAGAAATCATCGACCGAGCAGGTTACTGATGTCAGTCTGAAATAAGTCTGCTGAATAATTCTACAAAAGTATCAATGTGCTATCTATTTGCTGTTAATAACTGTTTTACATGCACAAATTATGGAAATCATCTTTGGAACACTTATATGAGATCATTTTTATCTATGAATCATATTTGATTTAAGTTAAGGGTAAATTACTGTTTTCATGGTAACCCTTGGAATATCTATACATGAACCATGTGTGTATTGAAATTTGTTTTAAATAATCATAATTATTGCATTTATATGCTGATCATATGCTTTAATTGTTCTATCATTACACCATGGATATGCTTCATCATGATCATTATGTTTCATTGGTTTGTCTAAAATAATCTTTGATTCATATATACAAACCATGAATGGATATTATTCTTGATCATTGAGATTCAGATAAATTGAAAATGCCATTAGCATAAAAGCATCTTGACATAATAAACAAAGAATGTAAAACATGCGTTCTAGAAAAATCAAGGACAAAGACTTCACTATGATGCCCATATTAAGTCTTCATAATAGGTATATCTTAATATGCTTCAAATAGATATTTATTTAAAGCTATCTGCAGAAATTATACTTCACATATGAATGTTTAAATTGGAAATCTGCAGAATGTGCCTCTTGGTTGAAATTAAAATTGACCAAGGGGCGCTATGGTCGTAGTCAAGGGCGACCTAAAATAAGCTTTGACAAAATGCTTATATTGACATCATTTTATTGTACTTAATCTTAGTATACGTTTGATAAAGGTCAAAATCAAAATTTAAAATCATTTGTGACCTTAGAAGCCTTAAATTGTAAGATTAAGGGGGAGCTCATAAAAACAAATTTGATTATTTGATTAATAAGCGTACAAAAATATTGTAAACATCATTTGAAGCCTATTATGACCTTAGTATTTTTACTCTTGGTTATGAAGAAATCAACAAATTTCATAAAATGATATATCTTGTTCTTAAAGGAATTCTCTAGACAAATTAGGGGTTAACATCCCGTGCATTTGGCTAGAGAAATTTTTATGTACTCTAAGATTAAAGAATTCTCATTTCATTTTTAGGGCTTAACATCCCTTGTAAAATGGATGAGAAATCAATACACAAATGTCGTGAACCTAAAAGGAACTCATATCATTTCAAGGCTTAACATACATTGCAAATGAGTGAAAAATAAATTATGGCTAAATTTAACAATCATTGCTTTGCTTTAATCCCTTGTTTTCTAATTCAATATCTCTTTAAGGGGGATCATAGCATAAAATTAAGGGGGAGAAATAAAATCTATTATATTGGATATCTTTTTGAAATGACAAAGGGGGAGAAATAATATAAAATCAAAAACATAAAATAAAAATATGAGTTTCATAATATCTCGGCCAACATCCACTTGCAAAACAAGAATGGCTACAAAAGGTAATCTTCAGGCATGAAACTCACATGATTTATATTTCTTTATTTTATATTTAGGAAATGTTTGTCATCTTCAAAAAGGGGGAGATTGTTGGCTAAATTGACATTAGCATAATCCCTTTTGTTTTGATAATGACAAACATTTCATTCTTGTGGTTTTAACGTGCTATTTGAGTATTTCAGGAACAAGCATATAAGGTGGTGGATAACAAAGACTTGGAAGAAACAATTTGATAAAATCGCTTTATTTTCATGATTGTAATCAAATGTAAATGCTTGTACAAGTATATAATGTACAAGTAATTAGATATCATGTAAAATCAAGAGTTTAGATCTTCCCTATCCACTCACAACACTTAGATAGGCCATTCCCCAAGATAGTATCACAATTGCACATTGATACACACACTTAGTAAATGAATACATTGAGTCAGTAATATTCTCGGTCGACAAATCGTCGATCGAGAAAATATCGGTCGACAAATCTTCGACCGAGAAACTCTCGGTCGACAAAATCTTCGATCGAGAATAGACCCTAGTAGCCGTTAGACCCAGCAGACAAAGTGGTTGGGAGTTGGAAATGAACGTTGTAAACACTTGCTCCAGGAGGTCCCTCGGTCGACAAATCTTCGACCGAGAAGGACTCTCGGTCGACAAATTGTCGATCGAGAAAAGTTCTGTCTGCACTTTTCAGGGTCAATTAATTAGCCGTTGCAAATGCAATTAGTGGACACATAACGGCTAGTTGAGCACTAAGAACCCCCTAGAAAGTGTCTAGAATGTTCTTAAGCACTTGTAGGTCATTCCTATAAATAGGACATGCCTTAGGACACCTAAATACACCCAAGCTACACATGTGCTACACTTGAGATTGAATACTCATTGGCAATCTGTTTCGAGCAATAGAGCAATTCCTACATTGGCTATTCATTCCCATTGCTCCAACTTCGTGTCCTATAGGCTAGTATCTCCTATCCACAGCACTTACACTTCTACATACATTGGTTAGGAGATCAAAACGCTTGATATAGGAAATCAAGCCTTGAGCTACAAGTGGTATTGTAATTTCTGTTTTCTTTCTTGTTCCTTTGTATCTTTTGTATTCTCCTTGCTACTCCTAGGGTTGGAGGCTGCGGATTGGAGAGGGTTGACTTCTCAGGTGGATAAGGGGACTTCAAGCTACTTCAAGAAGGCTATCGCACGGGAAGCTACTTCAGAAGGCTAGTGCAACGGGAGTTGGTGCACCTACTTCAAGGGAAGGCTGCTTCAAGGTTGGGCGATTACTTCTAGGTGAAGGCTGCTTGAAGGGTTTGGGAAAAGAAATTGTATTTTATGTAAAGTCCTTGCGAGGTAATAAAATAAATTTCTTTTCAAATCCCGGTTGGGTAAGCAACCGGGTAGTGGAGTGACTTCCTTAGTATTTGCTAAGGTTGGAACCACTCTAAACCCTGTGTCTCCTTGTCCAATATTTTCATTGTGGTTGTTTGAGTTAAATTATTATTAAAATCTTTATAAAACTCTATTCACCCCCCCTCTAGTAGTTTTCACAAACATATGATTCTACAAATCGTTATGTGAATCATATAACCAGTTTATCAAATGTTGAGAAATTGGCCAAACATTGTCTGAAGTGCTTGGCATATTGATGCCAAAGCATGAATGAAGAAAGGACAAAACCTGTGATAATGATCAACAGAGTGAAGTCCATAGACTAAAGCAAGGTCAAGAAGTGTTCTGAAGCCAAGCTTAGGTCCAAGTCTTCATCACTCAAGATATGGAGAGGAATAAGAAGGAAAGGGAAATAACCTCATTATAGAGGATCTCAAGAATGTCAAAGAGAGATAGAGATCTCTACTTTAGGACCTAAGAAGAAGTAAGATAGAAACTATACGGAGCAAGAGTTGCTACCATTACAGTTACAATATGGCATTCATGATTATATAATAGAATTTGTGATTTGCTATTATACATCTGTCATCAATGAAATCATCGTACATCTTGTATGGACAAGAGTGTAATGAGCTAAATGTTTCATTTCAAAGAAATGATCTTTGATGGCAATGCATGTGTCTCATAAACTATACTTGATAGTTAAAGAGACAAATGAGTGTGACACATGTAATGAATGGCATGATAACTCAAACTTGAATGCCTATAGCATGGTCATCTATAGTGCATAAATGAGAATTGCATTTCTAGAAATCCATATGATGTCTATCTAGACTCATTCTGGTTATTGAACCAATGGAGACATGCTAATCTCATTCATTGTGCAATATGACAAAGGTTCTTCACTAGATGTAGTGGGAGAATGATTATTCTATTAAAGATTATACATATTGATGTATATAGACCTTTTAGAGTAAATGATAAAGGTAATCAATAATACTTCAATATATTTACAGATGACCTCAGCAGATATGGTAGTTTGTATTTTATAAATACAAACATGAATATCTTGAAGTGTTCAAGGAGATCATAAATGAAGTACATAACAAACTTGGTATAAGTATTAAATTTCGATATGATCGATATGGAAATACTTTGAACCAAGAGTTTGAGAACCTTCTGGAAGATCATGATAATGTATCATGATGGACTCCACTTGAAACATAATGATATTGTATCATGAGAAGTGTATCAGAAAGAAGGAATGACACCTTGATAAGTTAGAGTGTGATTACTAGCTAAACTTCAAATTTCCTTTTGGGCACATGCTTAATACTAAAATAGTGTACCATCTAATTAGTTCAAAAGAGACCATATGAGAAATGGAATGGGAAGTGTCCCAATATGTCTTTATAAAGAGGTTTTTTAAAAGGTTTTGTCCACAAATAGAGTAAATGTGATTTTGTTGAATACTACTTTGATATCCAAATCCAATGACAAAGGTGTTTTGGATGGCTGCATTCCAAGAGGAGAACCTAGTTAAAAAGGAATCAATGGGAGAGAAAGTGGAACTCAAAATGTTCGAGACAAACAAGAAAACATTGAACTTAAAGAGGTACAATGGGAATAAAGAGAATCACAAAATGTTGTGGAATCTCAAAGTTCCTTAAGTATCACACAAAATTCATGGTTCTGGTAGAACATGCCTAGAGCTTGAATGATATATGATATCTTATGGACAAGTAGGCAGTGAGTTGATCAAACTATGAGTCAACAACCTACCTAGAAGCTAATGAGAGATAGAAACTGATATATGGCTTGAAGCCATGAAATCCAAGATGGGCTCCATGTACATCAACAAAGTATGACCTTGGTTGATCCACCTGAAGGGGTAAAACCCATAGGGTACTTTTGGGTCCTCTAGACGAAGACTGACATGGAGGGTAATTTGGTTGCAAAGAGTATCTAATAAGTTCAAGGTGTTGAACATGATGAAATCTTTTTAGCAATTACCAAGGATAAATCCATCAGGATAATGCTTGTTATTGTAGCTTAATGGAAATAAAGTCCATGAAGCTACGTAGATCAATCTTTGGATTGAAGCAGGCATCTCAGAACTGGGATCTTCTATTTGGTAAGATAGTCAAAGAGTTTGACTTGATTCAAAATAAAGAAGTAATGTGTGATTACAAGAATTTAGTGGGAGCATATCTATATTCCACATATTGATGGGGAATAGCATCCTTATATTGTAAATATTAAAACTTGGCAACAAAGTGCATTCTAGAGTTTTTAAAGAATCATCCTATGTGATAGGAATCAAGATCTATAGAGACAGATCAAGATGGATTCTTAACCTAAGAAAGAGAACATACATCGACAAGATGCTGAAAGGGTTCAGCATGATGAGAGAAAATATGTCCATGTTCCATGGAGTTAGTCTCTCAAGAGACAAGTGACCTAATTCTTATGAAGAATAAGGAACACATGGATAGATGCCATATGCATTCGCAATTGGATCTATCATGTATGAACTCATCTTGTTATCTTGTATGTATTGGACATGATAAGAAAATATGAACTAGTTATCTTGTATGTATTAGACATGACAAGAATATACAAACTCATCATCTTGTATGTATTGGACATCAAAAGAAGATATGGAATTCAATTATTTCATATGTATTGGACATGACGAATGGATATCTGTCAAACTCCAGTAAGGCCATATTTATGCACTTGTGAAGTGCTAAAAGAATTAGTTCTTTAGTTTTGGTAATAAGGAAGAGTTGGGTGTAAAGAGTTACACCAATGCAAGCTTCTGAAATGAAAAAATTATGTTTGACCTTGGAATAAGAATTGTTAGTTGGAAATGTTCCAAACATAAGACACTTGATTAATTCTACAATAAGAAGCCAAGTACCTTAGCGTTACGAACACTGTAAAGGATACTATATGGATCTAGAAGTTCATATGGATGAACTTATGGGAGGTTCCAACCATTGGTGACTCAGTAGTATTCTGACAACAATGGAGCTATTGGTTAGGCAAAGGAATTACATATAACATACTGCGGCACTTCCATCTCATGTGAGTTGTCATATAGTGAGGGGATGTGAAAATGCAATATACCGACATGAAGCAAATATTGCTTACCCACTATAAAAGCACTAGTGCAGCAGAAACATGATGGACATGTTAAAATCACTTGGAATATGATTTGTGGGTGATTGGCTCTAAGCACAAGTGGGAGTCTGTTAGTATAGTATGCCCAGAGAGCCAATCATATGATGATTGCAATGAGTCATGCGATACTTGATTTGATAATAATAAAGGCAGTTTTTGTCTATATGATTTAACTATTTTTGAGATAATAGTATAACATGTTAGATGTCTAGAGAGTGATAATGCTCAATGACGTATGTCTTCAAGTATGTGACTTGAACAATGACATCATATGGATGTTAAGAGTATGTACATTCTCAATATCATCCCTAGTCAGTTGTTATTATGGAAATAACCATAGACATCAATAACACAAAAGACTAGAATGTATGTTGGTTGATGACAAAATCTCATCAGTCATGACATATGATATCAAACCAAGCACATAGATACATGTTGGAGAATAGTGTATCAGACAGACCCACCGTAAGAGCGATGCATGGAAACCACACTTGGTTAGTCAAGATCATCTCTTATTGTATTGGCAGTGACTGTGGTTCTTAGACCTGAAATCACTACACTCATCACATGTGGTTGGGTACACTTTGACATCATCAAACGCATTCCTGAAACATGGGTTGTTATAACGGTGATGATTGGGTGACTTTGACACATGGGGACTTGACTTTGAGTGATATATATGGAATTTGTCCCTCCTAAGGGAGTGTGATATCCTGGCCACTTGAGGAGTGATACTGAGAAATGCATGGCCATGCACATGTAAGTCAATATATGATATCAAGCCTACATATATCTTAGACAGTCTACTCCGAATCAAGAAACATAGATTGAACATTTGTAGAGGATGACAAGTCCTTACCTCGAGTTCAATCCGGATATCAGAGGCAAAAGAACTATACATTCATTGTAACACCAATAATAGATTGTAGGTTAAAGTTGTTCTCCAATTTTCCTCTTCACTTGGGTAGCACCGATGTGTGATTAGGCACCACTCTTTGCTTGTGATGTCATAAGTTAGTTATGGACATTCACTGCCAACGTGAAATGGAACCTATAGGGTCACACACATAGGATTAATCTAGAAGAGGAGTTTATCCACAAATGATGTTTAGATTGATTACTAAAGTGTTTAGGTACTCAATTAAACATTCAATCAATAGACTTGACTCGGAATCATCAAGTTCAAGTGTTAAACCAACTGATTAGAGTGTCAGATTGATTGAGAACTACATTGACTGAGTTCTGCACAACCTGGATTACCAACCGACCGGTTCAATGGGTGAACCGATCTGCTCTTGGTTAGTGAGATGACTGGTTCACTCTAGTGAACTGATTGGTTCACATGGACCAAATGAGCATGTGTTGGATTTCCTGATTCGTGACAAAAGATCCTCATTTCACTTGTTCAATTCGATTGGGACACGAATTAATCTTTGCATTAATTAGAAATGAATAAGGAAAGTCAATGGTGGGAAAGTCTGGGAAGTGAAATGACTGGTTCACTAGGTGAATCAATCAGATCACCTGCCCAAATGACCAGTTCAATTATGAACCAATTGTCTCACCTTCCCAAACGATCAGTTCAGTTGTGAAACGAACGGTTCACCTACCGTAGTGCAATCCGTTCGTAGAAAATTTGGACCCTTCTAGTCCCGCACAAATTGGGAACCCTGACCCTGCCCTCTACTATAAATACAGGGGTACAGGGGGCTTCTCAGAACACACAACTCAGAACATTAATTTCTCTACAAAGTTGTTGTCCTCTCTGGTTGTGGTAACCGTGAGAGCCCAAGCAAGTTCTACCCATCCAGGGAGGAACAACGAGGGAAAAACAATTTTAGACAAGTGACTTGTGGTAGGAGAGTTTGTCGGTGACTAGTACACCGAAAGAAGGGGACAACTCCTTCTAGTCTTTCCATCAGGAAGACTAGAGTTCCCAGTGCTATGTGTGGTCTATCTATAGAGGTGGGAGATTTCTGCTGCTCAGGAGGACGATTGTCAACCGCAGTTTGGGTTAAGACCAGGAGCTGCACAGATGCCATTGAAGACTAGGTGGTTAAAGGCTGCACTAGTTGTGAGGTATCGTCACTGAGAAAGCATTACGACCAGGTATATCTTGCTAAACCATCTTTCCTATTGCATAGTTGTTGATGCGATCTGTTGGTTATGGGTTTGTGGTTAAATAAACATTTTATTTTCGTTGCTTGCTCTATCCCTCAAAACCCAAAAATAAGTATTCATAGGGAATATGTACCTCAAACAGTATATAAATCCAAGAATTTTAAGCATAAGTACATACAAAGAAGTTCAACACCACTAGTCTGGCCAACATGAGGACAAAATGTACCTTGAATAGAGCATACAATTAACCAATCATTTAGAAAATCATACCTATTGATTTTGACTAGATTTTGGCAATTACATCAATAAAGTGATCCTTAGGTTTCAAAGAAGTTTACTTGGATTAACATCAGCAATATTAGGTCTCAATAAGAATTATCATGGTGGTTGGATGTGTCACCCTCAATCTAACTATGATATATTTCGTCATTTCATGTATCAACTAGTTTGTAAGACCCTTGACCTAGCTTTTTGGTTGATCTAGCTTGCTTAGCATAATTAAATTCTCAAAACCTTGATCTAACCTCATGATGTGCTTTTATATCATGTGATGAGCTTATGTTTCCAGTTTGGTCCAATTTAAATGATGTTTGAGCTAGTTATGTTTATATATGTTTGTTTTGGACCTAATTGCTACCCATCTTCAGGGTTTTCTTGCAATTTGTCACATGCTTGTTGTTCCTCACATGTTACGAAATAATGTTGGAGAGAATGGTGCTTTGGGGAGCCTTGTTGTACCTTGGTTTGATGTGGTGACATGTTATGTTGAGATTAGGTTTGCTTGGATGTCCTATGTGGATAGTTGACTTTGTAGTATGTTTGATCGATGAGCCTATGTTTCGGTGATCACCAATGATTCCTTTGGCCAACTTCTTTTTGATCGATGATGTTTTGGAGTGTGCCCCTAACCTTGATGGTCGATGAGGCATATGAAACCCTCTAGGCCTCCAAGAATTTGGGTTTAGCGGTCATTGAACTTTGATCACCCTAGTTGTTGAAGATCTTCAGCGGTCACCAAGCATGGTGATCTTTAGCGGTTGATGACCTTTTTCTAAACCAAAGTGGTTGTTGAGTTATCTTGATTTTAACGCCCCAAGTTTCATGCGTAAGTGTGGTTCTTTGCATGGGCAAGTTTTGGTGGCATGACACCTAACCTCCCTTCTCTCTCTCCAGTCCTTGGCTATATAAACCTCTCTCCTCACATGCAACTAAACCCTTTGCACCCCCTTTATTTTTTCTTCTTTCTTGCAACTCTTTCCCCTTGTTTTGGTGTTGAAGATGGATCTCAAGTGGCCGATCCACCTTGCATGTCGAGCTAGGGTTTGTTGCAAACCATCCTTGGTGATTGTTTGGTGATCTTTGCTCATCTTATTGATTTTGCTAAGTGATCTACCTCTTCATCTTCATTTTCCTTCTCTACCTCTTCTTCTTTCTCTTCTTTGTTGAACCCATGGAGATTCCATGGTAGTTCTTGAGTTAAGAACTTCTCTTCTTTTCCTTTGTACCTAGGGTTTTGCTCTCCTTCTTGCCCTTTGACTTAGGGTTTTGTTTCTCTCTTAGGAGTGGAGCTAGCTTGACCGTGAGATGATCAAGCTATGATTTTCTCTCTCTCTTTCTTTGGAGCTACCTTGATGTTGGAGTTTCTTTCTTCTTCTTTGAGGCGAGTTACATAATTTTCTCCTCGATTATTACTTACACTTATCTTGCATGCAGTAATCATACCCTAAAACATGGATTCAAGTTAGAAACATAATATCTATGATCTAGGGTTTATGTTTCATGGTGATATTGAGTAGATAACTTCCCTTTTGATGAACCCTTTTCTACCTCTGGTGATGGTGGTTTCAATGCATGCATGTCAAAGGAAACGTTGGTTTTTCTCTCTTTATGTCATGGTTTGCTTTCTCTCACGATGGTTGAATTTAGGGCTTTGGAGTTGATGGTTTCCTTATGTTTTACACCTTGGTAGTTTTCAATTTCATGGTGATGATCAACCTAATGTTGGTGAGATTTAGTTGCCAAGTTTTTCTCTCTCTACTCTTGGGGCTGCCAAGGGTGCTGATGATAGTGATTGCAAAGGTTTCCCGCTTATGTGGTTGATGAGTTTTTCCTTATTTTCTTGGTCACTGAATTCTCATCTATGTGGTCGTTGAGATGTCCATCTTCAGTGGTCGATGAAGGGGTTGAATGTTGATGTGTTCGATCACCAACCTTGATCATTCTTTAGTGGTCGATGAAGGTAGTGCACCTGATCTCAATAGTCGCCAAGTGCTTGACCTAGGGCCGTTGAAGTGGTAGATCTTTTTAGTCTCCAAGAATGGTATGATCTAGTTTTCATCGATCAATGATGTGTCTAATTCTATGCGATCGATGATATTTTCTAGTCTACTTAGTCATGATGCCAAGTTAACTCTATGTTGGTGATGTATAACCTAATTGTTTCCAAGAATGTTGGAGATGATGATACTTAGGGTTTACTTATATTGATGTTTTTGAAACCCTAATTCGGTTTTCCTTACTGAATATTAACCCTATACAAGTACACTATGATGTTTCTTAGCTTTCCTGAATAACTAGCATGATGATGAAGTATTTTCTCTCTCCTAATGTTGTAACCCTAATTTCTTATTAACTGAGCATCATAGTTCTTAAATGCATTGTTATGCCAAACTTATGTAACACATGTATGGTGATGATGATGATCCTTGATGAGGCATGGAGAGATATTGGTGCTCTTGCAGGAAATGATGCGCTAGATCTATGACCTTGAGTATGGTCTTGTGCCCTAATTGAGATCATATCATCTGTATGATGTGACAAGGGATTGGTATCCCATAGTGGTATGATGATGATGGTCTCATGCATGAAAATGAATAGTATCATGTATTGATGTGATAAACTTTGTCTCATATGTTTTACATCTTTTAAAGTTGCAAACTACCCTTATCTTCATAGAACCTTTCTAGGGTTTGTATGTAACTTTATTGATTCAATAAAAGACACCCAATTAGCATTAACTAATCAAGTGAAACCCTAATCATGTAGTTTCCTTGTGACGTAATCCATTCCAGTGTCAAGACTTATTGGATGGTGAAACGAGTATTCCTAAGTAAAACTCAGAGTGCATATTGTTGGTTATGCGAGGTGAAAGAGATTGTGTCTTTGTCATCTTGATTCTAAGATTTTAAGGAGTCTGACTCTCCTAGATCTTGTATGGCACTATTTTGACTTAGAAGTGGACAGTTGGAGTCTGCATGGTATGACTCAAACTCCTCAGGGCTTAAAAGATGTAATACAGTAGTGTAGTTATCTATTTAGGGTTAAACACGATTCACATTGGATGTTAACCCTTTCCTTGTTTCTTATACTTCTTAGTTGTGATATAATGTGGTAAGGGAAGTTAGTTGTTATACATGTTCTTTGTATTCCTTCTAATCATTTATGATGATATGCTTATCTATTATAGCAACTCAACCTACTTAATGTATGTAATCAATTTAAATTATTCATTTAGCTAAATCTAGCTCATACCCTTAATGATAATATATCTTGATGTGTTTCAATAACCTCTGGTTGAGAGTTATATCTCTCATTGGGACATTGGTCTCACCTCATCGGTCACCACATCTTTATAGGTTGTCATCAGTAACGTGGGCAGGATCGTGTTGTTGAGGAAGAGCAGCTTGGAGATAGTAGACTTAGAAGGTTGGATAGTTGCTAGTGTTGTTGTTGTTGTAGTAGAGTCCTAGTGTCGTCCATGTAATCTTAGGGTGGGGAAGGGATGTGTTTTGTAGATATTGTCTACCGGTACTTAGTTTTTGGTAGTATGTTTGTGGTTTGTATATGTGGCATGTATATATGCAACATGATCTTTTGTATATAGGTTGTGGCTAATGCCACTGTACAAAGATGTAAATACCTGATATTGTATGTGATATATTAAAAGTTGATGGAACCTATTGTAATATGTTTTTTGCACATGATTGTAATATGATATCAGTTTAATATACCTTCTTTTCTAGTAATGTGGTTCTTTAGCTATTGATCACGTGTTTGGTTTTGAGTAATCTCATTTGTGTGGCATTGGGTTGTCACATAGTTCATTCCAAATCATTATCCAGTTGTAACATTCATCATGGATTCTTGTAGAACCTTGGGTGACACATCACAACTAAGATTAGGGATTCATGTTTAGGGTTATTAGATCTTAAATAGGGAAATCATAAGATTTGAAAAAGATTTATGACTTAGGCATCACCATAGTCAAATCTAGTTGTATTGATTTATTTTTATGCAAGTTAGTCATCATTAAAGTATAAACAATATATGTTTAGATTTGGTATTATAAAGATCATCAAGCTACTAGTCTGAATGCATTATATCATTCCATTGATCATTAGGGTGAGGCTTGCATAACATTAGATCTCTAATTATCAACATGCATCATAGGTCATATTTTAAGTCAATTTTTAGGTCACTTCTCAGTATTATACATGTTTTAGAAAATTGGGATGTTACATAGTCAAATTTGTAGACACATTTTACTACACCTGAGAGTTGGATGCATGTAACACTATCTGAATTCATGACACCCACCACCCATGTCAGTGCTCATATACACCTCCCATGTGGATATATCTCACATTAGTCGGTCATCTTTTATTTAGAAATGTTACAACTAGTCGATACATTTGATTAAGTACCTTCATGATTAGTTGGACATTATAGGTGACTTGTACAACTACATCTCACGTTGATATTTCATAACCAATAGATTTCAATGTCATTTTGGATATTACACCACTCTTGTGATTGTGGACATAGCGGGCCCCTAAATGGGTGATGTCTATCGACGTATATCTTGGTAGGACCTATATTGAGATGTGAAGCCAAATCTAATATCCCTCCATGATAAGTACATGATTTAAGATAAAGTTTCCATCAACTTTTTCTATCATATGACTCCCAATGATAGTGATTGACTTTGTCATATTTTTAAGTGCCACCAATGCTTTCTAATCAACTCACATGAACCCCTACTTTGATGTTACTTGAACTAATTTTGCAGAAGCTTGAAGCCCAAGAAAACCCATTATGTGAAATACAATTGAAGCATGCACAATAAAAACAATAACACCCCCAGCAAAGCCAATTACCAAGACAACAACCAAAGACATAACATATTTAACAAAGAAGAACACGAGTTCTATGAAGAAAACTTCACAAACTTACAAGTATTGCCATTGTTAGTGATCTTTTTATTACCATCATCACTTCTAATGACTGGATAGTTAGAGGTGAGAGAATCTTAGCATCCGTCCCTAGAATGGAACACATCACTTAATATATGCATGAATAAATCCACAATCAACAAAATGTGACAAACTAACGTGTGAAACAATACAACATATCAAAAGAAGTAAAGTGGTACCTTACACCTCCCATGTGGATATATCTCACATTAGTCGGTCATCTTTTGTTTAGAAATGTTACAACTAGTGGATACATTTGATCAAGTAACTTCATGATTAGTTGGACATTATAGGTGACTTGTACAGCTACATCCCACATTGATATTTCATAACCAATAGATTTCAATGTCCTTTTGGATATTACACCACTCTTGTGATTGTGGACATAGAGGGCCCCTAAATGGGTGATGTCTATCGACGTATATCTTGGTCGGATCTATATTGAGATGTGAACCCAGATCTAATATCCATCCATGATAAGTACATGATTTAAGATAAAGTTGCCATCAACTTTTTCTATCAGATGACTCCCAATGATAGTGATTGACTTTGTCATATTTTTATGTGCCACCAATGCTTTCTAATCAACTCACATGAACCCTACTTTGATATTACTTGAACTAATTTTACAGAAGCTTGAAGCCCAAGAAAACCCATTATGTGAAATACAATTGAAGCATGCACAATAAAAACAATAACACCCCCCAGCAAAGCCAATTACCAAGACAACAACCAAAGACATAACATATTTAACAAAGAAGAACACGAGTTCTATGAAGAAAACCTCACAAACTTATAAGTATTGCCATTGTTAGTGATCTTTTTATTACCATCATCACTTCTAATGACTGGATAGTTAGAGGTGAGAGAATCTGAGCATCCGTCCCTAGAATGGAACACATCACTTAATATATGCATGAATAAATCCACAATCAACAAAATGTGACAAACTAACGTGTGAAACAATACAACATATCAAAAGAAGTAAAGTGGTACCTGAAAGATCTTAGTTCCTTATTTCAAACCATATGAGTCCCATTTGCATGTCATTTGTTTTCATCAGAGTAAGAGCAACACTTTATCATATAAGAGGGAAACAATGAGCATAGTAATATTGTCATTATTTAAGATCATAAAATGGGTACGCATCAACACAACTGTTTTGATTATGCTAACCAAACATATAAAAGCACATGTTTAAGAGAATATATTTTTCTTGTCTAAAACCTAACATAATGAAAGAAAGAAAGAAAGTAACAACATTAAAGTTTTTCATTTTAACATGCAAGCATGTGTAAATTTCATTTCCTTTATACCAACAATATCATAAAGTTGTTGACTCGCTTCTCAAATGAAGATGTTCGTGAAAGATATTTAAGCCAAGTCTAAAAATGTATCCTACTTCAACATGAGGGGATATACGACTAAACATCAAGAGTTATCCTATTTATCAACATAGCATGTCCTTTCTTGATAAATCAAGTAGGGCACCCAACCATGTGTCCTTACTACGAGAATATTGGTAGGTGCACAAGGTTGTACAATGGATATCTATTATATTTTTTCAAGTTTGTTCAAAATATAACAAAAAAATGAGAGTAGTATTCATAGGGAAAATGTACCTCAAACACATATATAAAATCCAAGAATTTTAAGCATAAATACATACAAACAAGTTCAATATCACTAGCCTGGCCAACACGAGGACAAAATGTACCTTGACTAGATCATACAATTAACCATTCATTTAGAAAATCATACCTATTAAGTTTGACTAGATTTTGGCAATTAAATCAACAAAGTGATCCTCAAATTTAAAACAAGTGTAATTAGATTAGCATAAACAAGATTAGGTCTCATTAAGCATTATCATGGTGGTTGGATGTGTCACCCTCAGTCTAACTATGATGTATTTCATCATTTCATGTATCAACTAGTTTGTAAGACCCCTGGCCTATTTTTTTGGTTGATCTTGTTTGATTAGCATAATTTTATACTTAAAACATTAATCAAACCTTATGATGTGCTTTGATAGCATGTTGTGAGCTTATGTTTCCAGTTTGGTCCAATTTAAATGTTGTTTGAACTAGTTATGCTTATATATTCTTATTTTGGACCTAATTGCTACCCATGTTCAGGGTTTTTCTTGTAATTTGTCGCATTCTTGTTGTGCCTCACATGTTATGACATCATGTTGGAGAGAATGGTGCTTTGGGGTGCCTTATTGTACCTTGGTTTGATGTGGTAACATGTTATGTTGAGGTTAGGGTTTGCTTGGATGGCCTATGTGGATGGTTGACTTTGTAGTATGTTTTGTTGGCTAAATTGGACATTAATAAATCCTTTCTTTTGATTATGACAAACATTTCACACTTGTGGATCTAAAATGTTATTTGAGTATTTCAGGGTTCAAGGAAATAAGGAAATTCTACTAAATGGAAAGTTGAAGATCAATGCAAAATTGAAGGTCAAATGCGCTTAATTGTATATGTGTCCATGTACACACTTGTACAAAAATATAATGTACAAGTACTTAGACATCATGTAAATCAAGTGTTAGATCTTCCCTATCCACTTATAACCCTAATATAGGTTCCTGCCAAAGTTAGAGTCACCATCACCCATTGAAACACACACTTAGTAGGTGATTTAAAAGTCTAAAACATGGGCATCCTCAGTCAAAAAACTTGTCGGTCGAGACACACTCAGTTGAAATTTTTGTTGACAGAGAATCACCTCTATCAAAATTATGAACACTCTTTAACAATTACACATTTGTGCTCTAAAATGGTTTTTGGTCGAAAATATTCTCGATCGAGCAATCTTCGGTCTAAAGCTTGCGACCGTTAGACTAAGTGGTTGGTAGTTGGGAGTTGAAAATAGATGTTGCAATACTTTTACCTTCAACCCAGGCTTGGCTGAAAAAAATCTCGACCAAGACATAGTTTGGTCGTCAAACTTGTCGACCGAGCAGGGTTTTAGATTGTTCTTTTAAGCACAAACAAATTAGCCATTGTTATCCAACTAATGTACACCTAACGGCTAGTTAAGCACTAAGAACACTCTAGAGACTCCCTAGAATGTCCCTAAGTACTTGCAAACCATTCTGATAAATAGGAGAGTCCTTAGGACACCTAAAGAACATAAGCTACACTTGAACATCCACTTTTGAGAACACCAAAGCTAAGATTCACTTGCTATCTTCATCCTTTGCTCTAGAGTTGTGTCCTATAGCTACAATCTCCTAGTCACCACATATACCCACGTCCATCCTAAGTGGATAGGAGATCTAAATGCTTGACATAGGATCAAAACACTATACTCAATTGTTGTACTTCCTTCTTCCAATCCCCTTTCATAGGTCAAAGCTACTGGTGCTCCTTGGCTACTCCAAGATTGTTGAGGCTGCTTGAGGGATCTTGGTTGAAGCTACTTCTTATTAGATAAGGCTACTTCAAGAGGTGCTTGAGATTACTTCAACGAAGGACACTTCAAGGGAGGTTGGATCTACTTCTAAAGGAAGGCTATCTCAAGGCGGTGGAGCTACTTTTAGGAGGAGAAGGCTGCTCCAAGAGCTTGAAATTACTTCAAAGAAGGCTGCTTCAAGGAGGTTGAGGCTACTTCTAGGTGAAGGCTACTTCAAGGAAGGTGATTGTGTTTTATTTTAATATCCTTGTGCGGTAAATAAAATTAATCACTTTCAAAATCCCAATTGGAGACAATTGAATAGTGGACTGACAACCTTTGAATTCAATGGTTGGAACCACTCTAAACACAAGTGTCTTCCTTGTTTCCTCCTCCTTCTTTGGTTAAGTGTTTTAATTATTTTTAAATTAACAAAAATCTCTATTCACCCCATCTAGATATTTTAACAAAAATCTCTATTCACCTCATCTAGATCTTTCAATTGGTATCAGAGAAGGTCTTCAAGGAGCCCTAATAGGTCTTGAAGAATGGGGGATGGTGTACTTCACAACCTCAACCTTGAAGAAACTTATGCGAGCTGGCCGCCACCTTTTGATGGAAGCAACTACACCTACTAGAAAATAAGAATGCAATTCTACTTCCAAGGAATCATCTTAGAGCTATGGAGGATGGTTTCTACCCCTTATGTGCTTCCTACAACTGAATATGCAATGTGGGATCCAAATACAATAAAATAAGTTCAATTAAATTGAAAAGTGGTAAGCATACTATATTGTTCTATTTTTGTGAGTGAGTATAATATAATATCCTCATGTGATACGGATTATGATATATGGCATAAACTTTCAATAACACATGAAGGTACCACCCAAGTTAAAAATACAAAAATTAATATGCTTAAACAAAAGTTTGCCCAAATTTGTATGCAACCTAATGAATCTATTGGTGGAATTGATGAAAGATTTTCTTATATTGTTAACAATTTGAGTACATTAGGAAAGTATATAAGTGAAGAAGATTAAGTGTCCAAAGTTCTCTAATCTTCGCCTCCAAAATACAAGCCAAAGGTGACGGCCATTGAAGAAGCTAATGATCTCACCACAATGAGGATTGAGAGGCTCATTGGCAATCTAGAGACTCATGAAGTCACCCTTGAAGAAGAAGAAAGATTGGAAACCAAACACAAGAAGGAGAAAAGGAAGGACATTGCTTTTAAGGCAGAAACTAAAAAAAGTAATGAAACTAGTGAAGAAAATAGTGAAGAGGAGGCGCTCATTGTAAATGGTAAGAAATATAGAATATTTAAAACTAAAAAAAAATTCTTGTGTTTATTCCTCTTCTTTCCTTAGGTGCTTTGAATGTGGCAAGAAGGGACATTTAAAAAATGAGTGTCCCAAAGTAAAGAAGGGGAAGAAATATTCTCTCAAGAAGAAAGAAAATGCCTACAAAGAAGCTTGGGATGACTCAAGAGATGATGGCAAAAGTGAAGAAGAAGTAGAATGTCTCATGACTAAAGAAGACAAGGTAAGTTGTTTCATTGCAACTACCAATGAAGAAGAAAATGAGGTAAGTCTTCTTGATTTATCTAAAGAAGAATTAGTCACTGGTATTGAAGAATTACATGATAAATATGTTTCTTGTAAAAGGAAATTAAAAAGGCTTACAAGAACTAATGAAGATTTGTATGCTAAATTGAATGCTCTTACTTTTAAAAAAGAAAGTCTAATGTCTGAAAAAGCTACTTCGAAATCATCTATTAATGATTATAATATTAAGTTTCTTGCTCTAGAAACGAACAATAATTTTCTTTAACAAGAAAAGGTTGAATTGCTTGCTAAGATAAACGATCTTCAAACTCAACCGATTCTATGTAATCATCTAGATTATGATGTTATTGTCAAAGAAAGAGACAGTTTGTTATCCAATCGAGATCAAGCAAAGTTAGACATTAAAAGGAAAATGGATGAAATTGCTAAGTTGCAAAAAGATATTAGTAGTTTGAAAAACAATGACATTCTTAATAAAATCTAAAAGGACTCTTCTGGTCAAATTGGGAGGAGAGGACTAGGTTATGTACCCAAAGATAAATCCTATCAAAAATCTAGAACCAGAAAAACACAAAAATCCAAAAGTAAGGTCATGTATGTGCCTAAAAAAATCTAGCTAAGAAGAGAAATGAAATTGATTATGTGTGTTGTCATTACTATTTATGCCTTGGACATTAAGCATTTTCTTGTCCATACAAGAAAAAGGATGTTGACTTGGTTTGGGTTCCAAAATCCCCAAACTTAAAATTGTTGGTCATAATAGTTGAGCTTTGACCTAAAGTTCATTTTGAAATTTATAATGTCTTATCTCAACTGAATTAAGCTTGAACTTGTATATCCTTGATTGCTTCATTGTGTTATCTAAGAATTATCACATGATATGTATACATTAGAAATGCTAAAATTATTGAAAATGCACAAAACTTCATCTCGATCGACAAAATGCTCGATCGAGACCTCTTCTGGTCGAAGACAAGTTCAATCGAAGGTATTTTGTCAAAATTGGTTTTACTGGAAAATATTTTCAGTTGAAAAATAGATCAACCAAGAACTTTCTCAATCGAAGATATGTTTGACCGACAATAGTTCTGTCAGGTCTGTTTATAAAGAATATAATTACCAACTTGTAATTAAATTCGGTGACCCAAATTTGTAATGAACTCTTCATAGTAGACTGTTTCAAATATTTGATTAATCCTAACAAAAAATGACAACTGTATGGGGACCAAAATTTTATACTTTGCATGTTTGGATGGCCTATAGAGATTGACCCAACAAGCATATAATCAGAAATAAGAAGATCTCCACACATATTGAGAAATGGTAAACTTATTGGTCACATTTGAAGAGGTTTCAAAGATAAAACTAATAGCATAGGTGATGTTGGTACAAATTACTTTTTTTGTGCTATTTGTAATAGAATTACATCATAAGTGCTATAAAATGGTTATGACTCATAAGAAAATATCAAATTTGTGTGTTCTAGGAGATCAAAAGTAAGATTTCTTGTTAAAACTAAAATTTTTCTTACTAGAACACATCCACATAAATTTGGTTCTATAATACAATATGGTGAAGACAAATTTGATATTAAGTAACAAAAAGGCATTATCTTAGAATATTCAATATCTAACAAAACATCTAGGATTTATAAGTCTACATCTAAGATAATTGAAGAATAAATGATAATTATACACAACAAGACTTAATCATATCCTAAAAGGAGTTGATTATTGGATAATTTCTATATGAGCTTAAATAATGCATAAGTTTCAACTCCTAGACCTAATAGGAAACATTCAATTGGAACTAAATTGGCATTACACAATGAATAAAGTTAGGATATAATGAAAGAAAATAGACTTTGATATGACTTATGCATTAATGGGTAAGACTTGAGGACATAAGGACATCAAACTCTTTAGATGGATAAAAGGATCATCAAAGAAGAAATCTATGTTGCTTAAATTCATGACTTAAAACAAGATTTAATATGCATAGAAAAAGAAGTTGACTGGTCACTTATATCTTGGTTCATTCTAGATAAAGCTTCATTAATTGGAAATCTATAGAAATGCCTCTCGACCGAAAATGAGTTCGATTGAGGGGCGCCCCATTTGAGTCATGGTCCACCAAAAATAAGCCTGAGAAAAATTCTTATTTTTAAATCAAATCTTTCACTTGCACCCAACATTGGTATATTAAATTTGTAATGTTCTCATCATGTTAAATACTTAGAATAAGAGAAATTCTTAAGATAGTGGAAGAAACAAGATTGCTTATAAAAATCGACTCATAATATTACTTAATTTTAAAAAGATGGAAATACCTTAGTATTTTTAAGCTCACTTTTATTATGAGATCAAGGGGGAGCTCATAAAAATTCTTGGATATAATATATATATATATATATATTTATCTTGCTCTTTATTGGATTCTCTACACCAGTTTAGGCTTAACATCCCTTATATTTAGATCGATACATTTATTGATCTGACTATGAGCCTAAAAGAATATCATATCATTTCAAGGCTTAACATCCCTTGTAAATAGTTGAGAAATATAAAAATATATTTATTGATCCCACCTTGAGCCTAAAGGAATCTCATATCATTTCAGGGCTTAACATCCCATGCAAATGGTTGAGAAACTAACATTGGTTTTTGAATTGTGGCTAAATTTGACATTCTTTTTGAAGTAAACAATTAAGGGGGAGTAATCAATTAAGGGGGATCCTTATTGACTTACGCATATGATTATCTTTTTGAAATGACAAAGGGGAAGAAATAATATAAAACAAAATAAATGAGTTTCATGTTCTCTTGGCTTGACATTGATTGATTCTACATTCCTTAAAAGATGGATCTATGTTCCATATCTCTTTAGGAATAATTAGCACACACTTTGTGAAAACAAGAAATTCTTTTCATATCAGGTAAATCTCAGGTATGAAACTCATCTCATTTAAATTATTTTAATTATATTTTAGAAATGTTTGTCATCTTCAAAAAAAGGGGGAAATTGTTGTCTAAATTGGACATTAATATACCCTTTATTTTGATAATGAAAAATATTTCACACTTGTGGATCTAACATGTTATTTGAGTATTTCAGGGTTCAAGGAAATAAGGAAATTCTACTAAGTAGAAAGTTGAATATCAATGCAAAATTTAAGATCAAATGCGCTTAATTGTATATGTGTTCATGTAAACACTTATACAAAAATATAAAGTACTAGTACCCAGACATCATGTAAATCAAGTGTTAGATCTTCCCTATCCACTTATAACCCTTAAATAGGTCCCCCCCCCAAAGTTAGAGTCACCAACACCCATTGAAGCACACACTTGGTAGGTGATTCAAAAGTCTCAAACATGGACATCCTTGGTCGAAAAACTTGTCGGTTGAGACAAACTCAGTTGAATTTTTTGTCGACCGAGAACCACCTCAGTTGAAATTATGAGCATTGTTCAATAATTATTCATTTGTGCTCTAAAATGGTCTCCGGTCTAAATTATTCTCAATTGAGTAATCTTCAGTCTAAAACTTGTGACCGTTAGACCAAGTGGCTGAAAATTGGTAGTTGAAAATAGACGTTGCAACACTTTTTCCTTAAACCCTAGCTCGGTCAAATAAAATCTTGATTGAGACACAGTTCAATCGACAAACTTGTCGATCGAGCAGGGTTCTAGATTGTTCTTTTAAGCACAAACAAATTAGCCATTGCTAGCCAACTTATGTACACCTAATAGCTAGTTAAGCACTAAGAACAGTCTAGAGGCTCCATAGAACGTCCCTAAGTACTTGCAAACCATTCCTATAAATAGGAGAGACCTTAGGACACCTAAAGAACATAAGATACACTTCAACATCCACTTTTGAGAATAACAAAGCTAAGATTCACTTGATATCTTCATCCTTTGCTCTAGAGTTGTGTCTTATAGCTACAATCTCCTAGTCACCACATATACCCACGTCCATTCTAAGTGGATAGGAGATCTAAATGCTTGATATAGGATCAAAGTGCTATACTCAATTTTTGTACTTTCTTCTTCCAATCCCCTTTCACAGGTCAAAGCTACTTGTGCTCCTTGGCTACTCTAAGATTATGGAGGCTATTTGAGGGATATTGGTTGAAGCTACTTCTTATTGGAGAAGGCTACTTAAAGAGGTGCTTGAGATTACTTCAAGGAAGGCTACTTTAAGGGAGGTTGGAGCTACTTCCAAAGGAAGGCTATCTCAAGGTTGTGGAGCTACTTTTTGGAGGAGAAGGCTGCTCCAAGGGCTTGGACTTACTTCAAATAAATCTACATCAAGGAGGTTGAGGCTACTTCTAGGTGAAGGCTACTTCAAGGAAGGTGATTGTATTTTATTATAACATCCTTGCAAGGTGAATAAAATTAATCACTTTCAAAATCCCAATTGGAGAGAATTGAGTAGTGGACTGACAACCTTTGAATTCAAAGGTTGGAACCACTCTAAAAACAAGTGTCTTCCTTGTTTCCTCCTTCTTTGGTTGATTGTTTTAATTATTTTTAAATTATCAAAAATATCTATTCACCCCCTCCCTCTTGATATTTGAATTGGTATCATAATAGGTCTTCAAGGATCCCTAACAGGTCTTAAAGAATGGGGCATGGTGTACTTCACAATCTCAACCTTGAAGGAACTTATGTGAGTCGACCACCACCTTTTGATGGAAGCAACTACACCTATTGGAAAAGATGAATGCAATTCTACTTCTAAGGAATCAACTTAGAGCTTTGGAGGATGGTGTCTACCCCTTATGTGCTTCCCACAACTGAATATGGTACATGGGATCCAAATACAGTAAAACAAGTTCAATTAAATTCAAAGCGGTAAGCATACTATATTGTTCTATTTCTGTAAGTTAGTTTAATAGAATATCTTAGTTTAATAGAATATCTTCATGTGATACGGGTTATGATATATGGCATAAACTTTCAATAACACATGAAGGTACCACCCAAGTTAAAAATACAAAAATTAATATGCTTAAATAAAAGTTTGAACGATTTCATATGCAACCTAATGAATCAATTGGTGAAATATATGCAAGATTTTCTTCTATTGTTAACAGTTTGAGTTCATAGGTAAGTATATAAGTGAAGAAGATCAAGTGTCCAAAATTCTCAAATCTTTGCCTCTAAAATACAACCCAAAGGTGACAACCATTGAATAAGCTAATTATCTCACCACAATGAGGATGGAGCAACTCATTGGCAATCTAAAGACTCATGTGGTCACCCTTGAAGAAGAAGAAAGATTGGTAGCTGAACACGAGAAGGAGAAAAGGAAAGACATTGCTTTTAAGGCAACAACTAAAGAAAGTAATGAAACAAGTGAAGATGATAGTGAAGAGGAGGCACTCATTGTAAATGGTAAGCAATATAGAATATTTAAAACTAACAAAAATTCTTGTGCTTCTTTCTCTTCTTCCCTTAGGTGTTTTGAATGTGGCAAGAAGGGACATTTCAAAAATGAGTGTCCCAAAGTCAAGAAGGGAAAGAAATCTTCTCTCAAGAATAAAGAAAAGGCCTACAAAGTAGCTTGGGATGACTCAAGCGATGATAGAAGAAGTGAAGAAGAATTAGAATGTCTCATGACTAAAGAAGACAAGGTAAGTTGTTTCATTGCAACTACCAATGAAGAAGAAAATGACATAAGTCTTCTTTATTTATCTAGAGAAGAATTAGTCACTAGTATTAAAGAATTACATGATAAATATGCTGATTGTAAAAGGAAATAAAAAAGGCTTACAAGAACTAATGAAGATTTGTATGCTAAATTGAATGATCTTACATTTGAAAAATATAGTCTAATGTCTAAAAAAGCTACTTTGAAATCATGTGTTAATGATTACAATATTAAGTTGTTTGCTCTAGAAACCAAAAATAATTTTCTTTACCAAGAAAAGGTTGAATTGCTTGCTAAGATAAATGATCTTCAAACTCAACCTATTTTGTGTAATCACCTGGATTATCATGTTATTGTCAATGAAAGAGATAGTTTATAATCTAGATCAAGCAAAGTTAGACATTAAAATGAAAATGGATGAAATTGCTAAGTTGCAAAAAGGTATCAATAGTTTGAAAAACAATGACATTCTTGATAAAATCCTAAAGGACTCTTCTTGTCAAATTAGGAGGAGAGGACTAGGTTATACAACCAAAGATTAATCCTATCAAAAACCTAGAATGAGAAAAGCATAAAAACTCAAAACTAAGGTCATGTATGTGCCTAAAAACAATCTATCTAAGAAGAGAAATGAAATTGATTCTATTTGTTGTCATTAATGTTTACACCTTAAACATTATGAATTTTCTTGTCCATACAAGAAAAAGGATGTTGACTTGGTTTGGGTTCCAAAACCCCCAACTTAATAAAGTTGGTCATAATAGTTGAGATTTGACCTAAGTTTCATTTTAAAATTTATAATGTCTTATCTCAATTGAATTAATCTTGAACTAGTATATCCTTGATTGCTTAATTGTGTTATCTAAGAATTATGACATGACATGTTTACATTAGAAATGCCAAAATTACTAAAAATGCATAGAACTTCATCTCGGTCAACAAAATGCTCGATCGAGACCTCTTCTGGTCGAAGACAAGTTCAACCGAAGGTATTCTGTCAAAAATGGTTTTACTGGAAAATCTTTTCGGTCGACACATGGTTCGACTGAGAACTTTCTCAGTCGAAGATATGTTTGACCGATAATAATTTTGTCAAGTCTGTTTATTAAGAATATAATTATCAGCTCACAATTGAATTCATAGACCCAAATCTGTATTGAACTCTTCATAGTAGATTGTTCCAAATATTTGATTAATCCTAACAAAAAAGGACCACTATATGGGGACCAGAATTTTATACTTTGTAGGTTTGGATGGCCTATAGAGATTGACCCAATAAGCATATAACCGGAAATAAGAAGATCTCCACACACATTGAGAAAAGGTAAACTTATTGGTCACATATGAAGAAAGTTTCAAAGGTAAAACTATTGGCATAGGTGATGTTGGTACGAATTTCTTTTTTTTGTGCTATTTGAAAAAGAATTACATCATAAGTGCTCTGAAAAATGGTTATGACTCTTAAGAAAATATCAAATGTGTATTCTAGGAGATCAAAAGTAAGATTTCTTGTCAAAACTAAAATTTTGCTTACTAGAACTCATTCACATAAATCTAGTTCTATAATAAAAGACGGTGAAGACAAATTTGATCTTAAGTCACAAAAAGGCTTTATCCTGGAATATTCAACATCTAACAAAACATCTAGGATTTATAAGTCTACATCTAAGAGAATTTAAGAATAAATGATAATTATACACAACAAGACTTAATCATATCCTAAAAGGAGTTGATTATTGGATAATTTCTATATGAGCTTAAATAATGCATAAGTTTCAACTCCTAGACTTAATAGCAAACATTCAATTGGAACTAGATTGGCATTATGAAATAAATAAAGCTAGGATATAATGAAAGAAAATAGACTTTGATATGACTTATGCATTAATGGGTAAGACTTGAGGACATAAGGACATCAAACTCTTCAAATGGATTTAACGACCATTAAAGAAGAAATATATGTTTCTTAAACTCATGAATTAAACAAGATTGAATATGCATACAAAAAGAAGTTGACCGGTCACTTATGTCTTGGTTCATTCTAGATAAAGCTACATTAATTGGAAATCTATAGAAATGCCTCTCGACTAAAAAGGAATTCGATCGAGGGGTGCCCCGGTTGAAATCGTGGTCGACCAAAAACAAGCTAGACAAAAATGCTTATTTGTAAATCAAATCATTCACTTGCACCCAACATTGGTATATTAAATATATAATTTGCTCATCATGTTAAATACTTAGAATAAGAGAAAATTTTAAGATAGTGCAAGAAACAAGTCTGCTTATAAAAATTGACTCATAGTCTTACTCAATTTTAAAAAGATGGAAAGAACTTAGTATTTTTAATCTCACTTTTGTTATGAGATTAAGGGGGAGCTCACAAAAATTCTTGGATATAATGTATAAATTTTTGATCTTGCTCTTAATTGGATTCTCTACACCAATTTGGGCTTAACATCCCTTATATTTGGTTAGAGATACATTTATTGATTCCACTATGAGCCTAAAGGAATCTCATATCATTTTAGGTCTTAACATCCCTTTTAAATGGTTGATAAATATAAAAATATATTTATTGATCCCACCTTGAGCCTAAAGGAATCTCATATCATTCCAAGGCTTAACATCCCTTGTAAATGATTGAGAAATTAATATTGGTTTTGAATTGTGGCTAAATTTGACATTCTTTTTTAAGTAAACAATTAAGGGGGAGTAATCAATTAAGCGGGAGTCTTATTGACTTACACATATGATTATCTTTTTGAAATGAAAAAGGGGAAGAAATAATATAAAACAAAATAAATTTTCATGTTCTCTTGGCTTGACATTGATTGATTCTACATTCCTTAAAAGATGGATGCTATGTTCCATATCTCTTTAGGAATAATTAGCACATACTTTGTGAAATCAAGAAAATCTTTTCATCTTAGGTAAATCTCAAGCATGAAACTCATCTCATTTAAATTATTTTGATTATATTTTAAAAATGTTTGTCATCTTCAAAAAGGGGGAGATTGTTGGCTAAATTGGACATTAATATACCCTTTGCTTTGATGATGACAAACATTTCACACTTCTGGATCTAACATGTTATTTGAGTATTTCAGGGTTCAAGGAACTAAGGAAATCCTACTAAGTGGAAAGTTAAAGATCAATGCAAAATTGAAGATCAAATGCGCTTAATTGTATATGTGTTAATGTAACACTTGTAAAAAAATAAAAGTACTTGTCACGCCCCAATCTCTCATTAAACACAAATCACGGAATTAGGGCACGACAGGTGGGATTTACACACAACCAACCATACATTTCTTCATAAAACAATTAAAGATATTAATAAGAAAATCTATTTATTACTGCAAATGAAAACTAAACAAGCTGCGGAAGCATTTCTATTAAACTGACAAGAAATATAACAAGTCTACAGCATACTGCATTGTTCAACATAAAATAAAGCATAACAGTTAATTTACATCTTTGTACACATTCTCTCTCTCACTCACACCTTGTCCCGAAGATCGAGGGGAATGGACTAAGAGACCTCTAACTAGACTAACTACAAACCTTCTACCAACTAAGCGTTAGGATGAAACGATCCTTCCGACTCCTGATGCTGGTGCTGACCTGAAAAATGTTTTGAGTAGAGGTATGAGCCTACTCGCTCAGTGAATAACATTTCACTTAGCTATCAATAAATAACTCGTCAGGTTTATTAACTGAAAATAATCAGGTAAACAATTTAAGCAGAGCAGTTCTATTGACATAGCAGATGTATAGATAAAAGTCACATTTCTATGCATCATCAAATATTTCAAATAAGTAGGCAGATTTATAAATTTACTGTGAATCCTAAGTGAATACTTATTCATTTTATTGTTATGCCCTAAATATATGCAGTGTACTCTGCATATAAAGATCCGCAGCAAATTCATGCTACGATCCCACCGTACAAGACTTAGCGACACACCCGGGAAATGCTAAGTCTGACACCAGCCCTGCTCTACCACAGGGTCACTGGCTCGCCGGCTAGAAACATAGGCTCCACGGCCTCAAAGCACTACTCTGAGTGCACCAGACTCCTCCTTAAACCTGAGTACACCGGCGGAGAGTCACAGGGTTACCTTCGTGACACAAGCACGAATGGTGTTAGATAACCAAGTTTTCTTTTTCTTTTTCCCAGTGCCATCGTGACACAAGCACAATTGTTGTTAGACACTGCATTTTCTCTTTCCTCGTTTGTCCATGACATAAGCACGGATGATGTTACAACACGAGTTTCACCCCTAAGTTGCAGATACCTCTTAGGGGTTCTACGGTGTTAGGGCATCTATTCTATTAATTAATTAACAGATAAACGACTTAACAGAGATATCATATTACAACTATAAAACATAGAATTTTCTCTCTTTTCATCATTTATATCACGCATTCCAAGTTCCAATGAACTTATCATTCTTTAAAGTACATACTACACTGTTAAAGATTCATATCAACTGATACTGAAGCAAATAAGCATTTAAAATGAGTTTAATAATGATTTCTAAATGAACTGCCACTCACCCACTTCGGTGTGTTCGTATACACCGAAAAACGTCCACAAACACGCCTAATTCTGCCCTTTACAGCAACGTACACGCCGTGCACTTAGGCTGCACGCCGTGCACCTTTAGTGCACTTCTGATCTGCTTTTCTGCACCTTTGCACGCCGTGCAAACTGACCTGCACGCCGTGCAAACTGACCTGCACGCCGTGCAAACTGATTTGCACGCCGTGCACCTGGGCTGAAACTCGTTCTGCTATCTGCAACTTTGCACGCCGTGCAAACTGACTTTGCACGCCGTGCACCTGCGCAGAAACGGATTTTCCCCCTATATCAGCTATCTGTAATGTTGCACGCCGTGCAACCTGCGCAGGGGCAGAAATTGTAGAATTAAAAGAGACGATTGGGGTCGATTCGGTGGAGGATTCTTACCCGAATCACTCCTATAGCTTCGGATTGACCTAGCAAGCACTTGGCAAGCAGAAAGAACGGAGGGGGAAGCACCGTTCGCTCCCTAGACCATCTCCATGGTCGTCTTCTTCATGGCTGCAGGAGGAAGAAGAAGGTGAGGAAGAAGAAGATGATGCAGCCGGTTGGTTTGGCTGGAGAAGATGAAGAAATCGAAGGAGGACGGAGAAGGAAGGAGTTTGGTTGCCTAGCTTCTCCTCTAGCTTGCTCTTTCTCCCTTTCTCCTTCTCTGTTTCTTCCAAGCGGCAACCGAAGGAAATGAACTATCGTTCATTCCAAAGTCGGTTAAAAGAGTTAAAAAGGAAAACTGAAGGAAAAGATAAGGAAGGGCGCCCAGGGGGCCGGATGCAAATTGCCCAGAAACTTTCCGAAATTACACATAGGTCCCTGCACACTAAAAAGCTCATATCTTTTTACTCGTAGGTCGGTTTCACATGATTTCTTCGGCAACGGATTAAGCACAAACTTGCCCTCAATCTCAGGACAAGAGAACAAGCTAATGATATATTAACACTAGCTCAAAACTCAAAACACTATTAACAAAAGCAAGTACTCATCTCAACATAACTAGTTCAATTATGCACTAACCAAGGTACTTACTGGTAAAACGAAACGTGGGTCATAACAATCTCCCTCCCTTATAAGAATTTCGTCCCGAAATTCCTAAAAGAGAAAAGGAAACTTGTTACGCATTTCTGATTCAAGCTCCCACGTAGCTTCCTCTATATTGTGATTCCTCCATAAAACCTTCACTAAAGATAACTCACGGTTCTTATGCTTTTTGATCCGGTGATCAACTATCTGCACTGGTCCTTCTACATAGGACACATCTGTTCTAAGCTGCGCCGGTTCTGGATCTACAATCTTTTCCGTACCGGGATGACACTTTTTCAGCATAGACACATGGAAGACATCATGAAGATTTGCCAACTCAGACGGCAAATCCAACCTGTAAGCTACAGGTCCAATCCTCTCAAGAATAGGATATGGACCCATATACCTAGGAGTCAATTTACCTCTCTTGCCAAACCTCAGCACTCCCTTCCACGGTGAAACTTTCAGATAAACCTCGTCACCAACCTCAAACTCAAGAGGTCGACGTCGTCTTTCTGCACAACTTTTCTGTCTGTCCTGAGCAGCTTTCAACTGCTCCCTGATCACAGATATCTTCTCTGTAGTTACATCAACTAGCTCAGGTCCAAGAATTTCCTTCTCACCCACCTCGTACCAACAAACTGGCGATCTACACTTCCTGCCATAAAGAGCTTCATATGGAGCCATTCCAAGACTAGCATGGTAACTGTTATTATATGAAAACTCTATTAGGCTTAAGTGTTCTTCCCAGTTACCTCTGAACTGTAGCACGCATGCTCTCAGCATGTCTTCAAGGGTCTGAATGGTCCTCTCAGATTGACCATCTGTCTGTGGGTGAAACGCTGTACTGAACTTCAGCCTTGTGCCCAACGCATGATGTAACTGATTCCAAAACCTCGATGTAAACTTAGGATCTCTGTCAGAAATAATGGAGACTGGAATCCCATGTAATCTGATTACCTCGTCCACATAAACTTTAGCCAGCTTTGGAACGTCAAAGGTTGACTTGACAGGAAGAAAGTGAGAAGACTTAGTTAGTCTATCCACAATCACCCATATCGAGTCTGAACCCTTAGGCGTTCTGGGTAATCCTACCACAAAGTCCATCGTGATGTGTTCCCATTTCCATTCTGGTATAGGAAGCGACTGCAAAGAACCAGCAGGTTTCTGATGCTCAGTCTTAACCTGCTGACACACCCCACACCTAGCCACGTATTCAGCCACATCCTTTTTCATACCAGTCCACCAGTATAGCTCTTTGAGATTCCTGTACATCTTTGTGTTACCTGGATGCATAGCATACATAGAAGTATGCGCTTCCTCAAGAATCTGCTCTTTCAGCTCACTGTTTCCAGGTACACACAACCTATCATGAAGATACAACATGCCTTCATCAGAAAACCTGAACTCTGTTCTCTTACCTTCTGACATATCCTGCATGATTTGCCACAACTCATCATCACTCTGCTGTAGTTCCTTAATCTGATTATAAAAAGTAGGTCTGACTTGCATCTGAGCAATCAACCCACTTTGTCTAGTCACATCCAAGTCTAAGTTCAACCTTCGCATATCTACAAGCAAGTCTCTCTTGAAACATGCCATAGAAAATGCATTTGCTGTTGAACTTGACTTTCTACTCAAAGCATCAGCTACAACATTTGCCTTACCCGGATGGTAATCGATTGTCACATCATAGTCTTTAATCAGCTCAAGCCATCTGCGCTGTCTCAAATTCAAATCTTTTTGAGTGAAGATATACTTCAGGCTCTTATGGTCTGTAAACACCTGACATGTCTCACCATACAGGTAGTGACACCATGTCTTAAGAGCATGAACTATAGAAGCTAATTCCAGATCATGAGTAGGGTAGTTCTCTTCGTTCTTCTTAAGCTGTCTAGATGCATAGGCTACAACCTTGCCTTCCTGCATCAGTACACAGCCTAAACCCCTTCTGGAAGCATCGCAGAACACTGTATAACCTTTATCTGCCTCGGGAAAAACCAACACTAGCGCTGTGGTCAACTTCCTCTTCAAGATCTGAAAACTCTTCTCACAGTTATCAGACCAAACAAACGGTGCATCCTTCCTCGTCAAGCGTGTCAAAGGTGATGCTAACGCACTGAAGTTCTGTATGAACCTTCTGTAATAACCTGCTAATCCCAAGAAACTTCTGATCTCAGTAGGAGTCTTAGGCTGTTCCCACTGAAGTACAGAATCAACTTTCTTAGGGTCAACGCTAACTCCACCTCTTGAGATAACATGTCCAAGGAATGCTACCTCGGCCAACCAGAACTCGCATTTGCTAAATTTAGCAAACAACTGGTGTTGTCTCAACAACTGCAACACTACTCTCAGGTGTTGTTCATGTTGCTCATCGTCTCTGGAATAGATTAGAATATCATCTATAAAGACTACAATAAACTGATCTAGAAAAGGTTTGAAAATCTGATTCATCATATCCATAAAGGCTGCTGGGGCATTGGTCAGCCCAAACGACATGACCAAAAACTCATAATGCCCATACCTTGTTCTGAAAGCTGTTTTAGGAATATCAGAAGCCTTTATCCTAAGCTGATGATATCCAGATCTCAAATCTATTTTAGAAAAGATCGTCGCTCCACGCAACTGATCAAACAGATCATCTATTCTCGGCAATGGATACTTGTTCTTTATAGTGATCTTGTTCAGTTGCCTGTAATATATACAGAGACGCATGGTACCATCCTTCTTCTTAACAAACAGGACTGGAGCACCCCACGGTGAAGAACTGGGTCTAATGAAACCCTTATCTAGCAACTCCTGCAACTCCACCTTGAGTTCTTTCAACTCTGCAGGTGCCATTCTGTAGGCTGGCAGTGCTACTGGATGACTACCTGGATATATCTGAATTTCAAAGTCCAAGTTTCTGACAGGAGGTAAGCCTGGTAACTCGTCTGGAAAAACGTCAGAGAACTCACGAACCACATACACATCATAAACACTGGCGGTGCTCTTTTCTGCTCTGCTGTCAACCACATGAGCAAGGAACGCCTTACATCCTTTCTGTAACATCTTATCAGCTACAGCAGCTGATATTATGCACGTAGGCAGAACTTTCCTGTCTCCAGTAAAGACACAAGAAAATTCACCTAGTTGAAAGGTAGCTTCCTTCTTCCAACAATCGAGTTGCACTCGATATGTTTCAAGACAATCCATACCCAAGATGACTTGAAAGGTATTTACATCCAGGGGTATGAGATTAGCAGCAAAGGTGAACCCTCCAAAAGATAACAAGCATCCGGGACAAAACTCGGATAAAACTGTTGGTCCACCTAGTGGAACCCTCAACACTAACTCATCTACCAACTCTCGAGTTAACAGATTAAGTTCACCAACTAAAGAACGTCGTATGAAAGAGTGAGTAGCACCCGGATCTATCAAAACTGAGACTGGTATACTATTAAACAAAAGCATCTCTCCTGTAACAACTTGTGAAGAAATTATACCTTCCTGAGGTGTCAAAGAGAAGAAACGTGCTGAAGCTCTCCCCCTGCCACGCTGTCCTCTCTGACTACTCCTGCCACTTGGCACTCCACCACCTCTAGACCCAGAAGCCACAGAAGAACTCGGAACATCATGGTACTGAGGCTGGAAAGCTTGCGATGCTGCTTGTCGAAGTTGAGGACATTCTCTTTTAAGGTGTCCAACTTGCCCACAAACAAAACAACTCAGAGCTCGACATTGACCAAAATGTGATTTTCCACATTTGTCACATGGCGGTATCTCTTGCCTCTGAGGACCTGTCACTGACATTGACGACCCAGATGACTGCTCACTATCGACATTGCCCCATCTTCCTGAGTTGTATCCTCCTCTGCCTCTAGAAGTAGTGATATCCTCAGATCTCTGCTTGCCGAAACAACCAAAACCACGCCCAAGTTTAGAAAAGAAACCTCTACCTCCACCTCTGTATCCACTGCTGGATTGCCCTCTACTGAAGTCTGCAGATCTCTTCTTAGACTCGGGCACCTTGTCAGCATTCACAGATTCTTCAACTTGTCTA
Source organism: Alisma plantago-aquatica (assembly GCA_963693085.1). Lineage (NCBI taxonomy): Eukaryota > Viridiplantae > Streptophyta > Magnoliopsida > Alismatales > Alismataceae > Alisma > Alisma plantago-aquatica. The sequence goes on along the minus strand of OY856411.1, from coordinate 728,081,454 downwards.
GCAGCCTCGACAAACTCACCAAAGTTCTCTCTGTTCCTCCTACTAGTAGCAGAAACTGTATGCCGAATCTCTGGCCTCAGCCCTTCTTGAAACCTTCTGCATCTTTCTATGTTGTCGGGAACAAGTTGTGGACAGAAGTTCGCTAACCGTGTGAAAAGCGCTTCATACTCTGTAACTGTCATGTTCCCCTGCTTGATATTCTGTAACTGCCTGATTTTCTCATTAAGAAAAGTGGGTGGATAGAATTTGAGATGAAACTCCTCAGAGAAATCCTTCCAGGAAAGCTCTGTACCTCTCCTCTTTTCTTCCACACCACGCCACCACAACTCTGCATCGCCTGTCAAAAGGTAGACTGCATGATTGATCTTCTTATCTTCTGGAAGCCCCATCAGACGAAAGACCTTCTCTATCTGTCTAAACCATTCATCAGCCTCTGTTGGATCTGTAGTACCACTAAACTCCGTGCCACCAAGCTTCTTTACAAGCTCATAAGATCGCATCAGATCTTTACTGCTGGTAGAAGAAGAATCTCGCCTATCAGCCTTGTACTTTTCTTTGGTTTCCAGAAACATCCTATACATCCGGGATGCTTCATCCACGTGGTCACCACCACCTGGACCCAAGTACAAAGGATCAGGGCCAACATGGCTCTCGGCCTGATCATCACGATCAAAGCCTCTTCCTGCCATCTGCAATGATATAACAGAATATTTCCTGTTAGGAAACTACAGATAGAAGAAAGACACCTAAACCTTAATCCTATTGGTCTCTTATCGTCCCCTGACCTGGACTCTGAGTAACTAAGTACTCAAACCTAAGCTCTGATACCAAGAATTGTCACGCCCCAATCTCTCATTAAACACAAATCACGGAATTCGGGCACGACAGGTGGGATTTACACACAACCAACCATACATTTCTTCATAAAACAATTAAAGATATTAATAAGAAAATCTATTTATTACTGCAAATGAAAACTAAACAAGCTGCGGAAGCATTTCTATTAAACTGACAAGAAATATAACAAGTCTACAGCATACTGCATTGTTCAACATAAAATAAAGCATAACAGTTAATTTACATCTTTGTACACATTCTCTCTCTCACTCACACCTTGTCCCGAAGATCGAGGGGAATGGACTAAGAGACCTCTAACTAGACTAACTACAAACCTTCTACCAACTAAGCGTTAGGATGAAACGATCCTTCCGACTCCTGATGCTGGTGCTGACCTGAAAAATGTTTTGAGTAGAGGTATGAGCCTACTCGCTCAGTGAATAACATTTCACTTAGCTATCAATAAATAACTCGTCAGGTTTATTAACTGAAAATAATCAGGTAAACAATTTAAGCAGAGCAGTTCTATTGACATAGCAGATGTACAGATAAAAGTCACATTTCTATGCATCGTCAGATATTTCAAATAAGTAGGCAGATTTATAAATTTACTGTGAATCCTAAGTGAATACTTATTCATTTTATTGTTATGCCCTAAATATATGCAGTGTACTCTGCATATAAAGATCCGCAGCAAATTCATGCTACGATCCCACCGTACAAGACTTAGCGACACACCCGAGAAATGCTAAGTCTGACACCAGCCCTGCTCTGCCACAGGGTCACTGGCTCGCCGGCTAGAAACATAGGCTCCACGGCCTCAAAGCACTACTCTGAGTGCACCAGACTCCTCCTTAAACCTGAGTACACCGGCGGAGAGTCACAGGGTTACCTTCGTGACACAAGCACGAATGGTGTTAGATAACCAAGTTTTCTTTTTCTTTTTCCCAGTGCCATCGTGACACAAGCACAATTGTTGTTAGACACTGCATTTTCTCTTTCCTCGTTTGTCCATGATACAAGCACGGATGATGTTACAACACGAGTTTCACCCCTAAGTTGCAGATACCTCTTAGGGGTTCTACGGTGTTAGGGCATCTATTCTATTAATTAATTAACAGATAAACGACTTAACAGAGATATCATATTACAACTATAAAACATAGAATTTTCTCTCTTTTCATCATTTATATCATGCATTCCAAGTTCCAATGAACTTATCATTCTTTAAAGTACATACTACACTGTTAAAGATTCATATCAACTGATACTGAAGCAAATAAGCATTTAAAATGAGTTTAATAATGATTTCTAAATGAACTGCCACTCACCCACTTCGGTGTGTTCGTATACACCGAAAAACGTCCACAAACACGCCTAATTCTGCCCTTTACAGCAACGTGCACGCCGTGCACTTAGGCTGCACGCCGTGCACCTTCAGTGCACTTCTGATCTGCTTTTCTGCACCTTTGCACGCCGTGCAAACTGACTTGCACGCCGTGCAAACTGACCTGCACGCCGTGCAAACTGATTTGCACGCCGTGCACCTAGGCTGAAACTCGTTCTGCTATCTGCAACTTTGCACGCCGTGCAAACTGACTTTGCACGCCGTGCAGCTGCGCAGAAACGGATTTTTCCCCTATATTAGCTATCTGCAATGTTGCACGCCGTGCAAAACAGATTTGCACGCCGTGCAACCTGCGCAGGGGCGGAAATTGCAGAATTAAAAGAGACGATTGGGGTCGATTCGGTGGACGATTCTTACCCGAATCACTCCTATAGCTTCGGATTGACCTAGCAAGCACTTGGCAAGCAGAAAGAACGGAGGGGGAAGCACCGTTCGCTCCCTAGACCATCTCCATGGTCGTCTTCTTCATGGCTGCAGGAGGAAGAAGAAGGTGAGGAAGAAGAAGATGATGCAGCCGGTTGGTTTGGCTGGAGAAGAAGAAGAAATCGAAGGAGGACGGAGAAGGAAGGAGTTTGGTTGCCTAGCTTCTCCTCTAGCTTGCTCTTTCTCCCTTTCTCCTTCTCTGTTTCTTCCAAGCGGCAACCGAAGGAAATGAACTATCGTTCATTCCAAAGTCGGTTAAAAGAGTTAAAAAGGAAAACTGAAGGAAAAGATAAGGAAGGGCGCCCAGGGGGCCGGATGCAAATTGCCCAGAAACTTTCCGAAATTACACATAGGTTCCTACACACTAAAAAGCTCATATCTTTTTACTCGTAGGTCGGTTTCACATGATTTCTTCGGCAACGGATTAAGAACAAACTTGCCCTCAATCTCAGGACAAGAGAACAAGCTAATGATACATTAACACTAGCTCAAAACTCAAAACACTATTAACAAAAGCAAGTACTCATCTCAACATAACTAGTTCAATTATGCACTAACCAAGGTACTTACTGGTAAAATGAAACATGGGTCATAACAGTACTAGTACTTAGACATCATGTAAATCAAGCGTTAGATATTCCCTATCCACTTATAACCCTTAGATACCCCCCCCCCCAAATTAGAGTCACCATCACCCATTGAAACACACACTTAGTAGGTGATTCAAAAGTCTGAAATAGGGACATCCTCGATTGAAAAACTTGTTGGCTGAGACACACTCGGTTGAAGGTTTTGTCGACTGAGAACCACCTTAGTTGAAATTATAAGCATTGTTCAATAATTACACATTTTTGCTCTAAAATGGTCTTCGGTCAAAAATATTCTTGACCGAGCAATCTTTGGTCTAAAGCTTGCAATCATTAGACCAAGTGGTTGATAGTTGGGATTTGAAAATAGGCGTTGCAATACTTTTTCCTTAAACCCAGGCTCAGTCGAAGAAAATCTCGATCGATATGTGGTTCGGTCGACAATGTTGTCAACCGAGTAGGGTTCTGGATTGTTCTTTGAAGAACGAACAAATTAACCATTTCTAGCCAACTTATGTACACCTAACATCTATTTAAGCACTAAGAACAGTCTAGAGACTCCCTAGAACGTCCATGTGTACTTGCAAACCAATCCTATACATAGAAAGGTGATTGTATTTTACTGTAACATCCTTGCGAGGTAAATAAAATTAATCACTTTTAAAATCCCAATTGGAGACAATTGGGTAGTGGACTGACAACCTTTGAATTCAAAGGTTGGAACCACTCTAAACACAAGTGGCTTCCTTATTTCCTCCTCCTTCTTTGGTTGAGTGTTTCAATAATTTTTAAATTATCAAAAATATCTGTTCACCCCCCCTCTAGATATTTCATGTTTGATCGATGAACCTATGTTTCAACAATCGCCAAGGTTCCTTTGGCCAAGTTCTCTTTGATCGATTATGTTTTGTTGTGTGCCCTCAACCTTGGCGGTTGATGAGGCATATGACACCCTCTAGGTCGCCAAGAATTTGGGGTTAGCGGTCGTTGAACTTTGATCACCCTGGTCACTGAAGATCTTTAGCGATCACCAAACATGGTGATCTTTAGTGGTCGATGACATTTTCCTGAACCAAAGTGGTTGTTGAGTTATCTTAGTTTTAATGCCCTAAGTTTCATGATTAAGTGTGGTGCTTGCAAGGGTGAGTTTTGGTGGCATGACACCTAATCTCCCTTCTCTCTCTCCAACCCTTGGTTATACAAATCTCTCTCCTTGCATGAAAACTAACCCTTTGCACCCACTTTATTTCTCTCTTCTTGCTTGTAGCTCTTTCCCCTTGTGTTGGTGGTGGAGGTGTAGCTCAAGTGGCTGATCCATCTTGCATGCTGAGCTAGGGTTTGGATCAACCCTTCCTTGGTGATCGTTTGGTGATCTTTGCTCATTTTCTTGATCTTGGTAAGTGATCTACCTCTTCATATTCATTTTCCTTCTCTACCTCTTCTTCTTTCTCTTCTTGGCCAAACCCATGGAGCTTCCATGGTAGTGCTTGAGTTAAGAACTCCTCTTATTTTCCTTTGTACCTAGGGTTTTTCTTTCCTTCTTGCCCTTTGACCTAGGGTTTTGTTTATCTCTTATAGGTGGATCTAGCTTGGCCGTGAGGTGATCAAGCTATGGTTTTCTCTCTCTTTCCTTGGAGCTTTCTTGATGTTAGAGTTTGTTTCTTCTTCTTTGAGGTGAGTTACATAACTTTCTCCTCGATTATTGCGTACACTTATCTTGCATGCAAGTAATCTTACCCTAAAACATGGTTACAAGTTAGAGAGATAATATCTATGATCTAGGGTTTATGTTTCATGGTGATATTGAGTAGATAACTTCCCTTTTGATGAACCCTATTCTACTTGTGGTGATGGTGGTTTTGATACATGCATGTCAATAGAAGTGTTGGCTTTTTTCTCTCTAAGTCATCATTTTGTTTCTCTCATGATGGTTGAATTTAGGGTTTTGGAGTTGATCTTTTCGTTGTGTTATACACCTTGGTGGTTTTTTATTTCATGGTGATAATCAACCTAATGTTGGTGACATTTTGGTTGCCAAGTTTTTCTCTCTCTCCTCTTGGGGCGGCCAAGGATGTTGATGATAGTGATTGCAAAGGTTTTCTCGCTTATTTGGTTGATGAGTTTTTCTTTATTTTCTTAGTCACTGAATTTTCACCTATGTGGCCACTGAGATTTCCATCTTTAGTAGTTGATAAGGGGTTGAAAGTTGATGTGTTCTATTGCCAACCTTGATCATGCTTTAGCGGTCAATGAAGGTAGTACACCTGATCTCAGCGGTTACCAAGTGCTTAACCTAAGGGTCACTGAAGTGGTTGATCTTTTCGGTCACCAAGAATGGTTTGACCTAGTTTTCAACGGTCGATGATGTGCCCGATTCTATGTGTTCAATGATGTTTTTTGGTCTACTTAGTTATTGCCAAGTTAACTCTGTGTTGGTGATGTATGACCTAATTGTTTCCATGAATGTTAGAGATGATGATACTTAGGGTTTACTTTTATTACTATTTTTGAAACCCTAATTCAGTTTTCCTTGTTGAATATTAATCCTAATACAAGTACACTATGTTGTTTCTTATCTTTCTTGAATAACGAGCATGATGATGAAGCATTTTCTCTCTCCTAATGTTGTAACCATAATTTTCTATTAAGTGAACATCATAGTTCTTAAATGCATTCTTATGCCAAACTTATTTAACACATGTATGGTGATGATGATGAACCTTGATGAGGCATGGAGAGATAATGATGTTCTTGAAGGAAATGATGTGATAGTTCTATGACCTTGAGTATGGTCTTGTGCCCTAATTGAGGTGATATCCTCTATATGATGTGACAAGGGATTGGTATCCCATAGTGGTATGATGATGATGATGATGGTCTCATGTATGACAGTGAACAATATCATGTGGTGAAGTGATAAGCTTTATGTTTCATATGTTTTACATCTTCTGAAGTTGCAATCTACCCTTATCTTTATAGAACCTTTCTAGGGTTTGTATGTAACTTTATTGATGCAATAAAAGACACCCAATTAGCATTAACTAATCAAGTGAAACCCTAATCATGTAGTTGCCATTTGCCATAGATCCATTCTAGTGTCAAGACTTTCCGGATGGTGGAATGAGTATTCCTAAGGGAAAATCAGAGCACATATTGTTTGTTATGCGAGGTGTAAGAGACTGTGTGTCCTTGTCATCTTGGATCGAAGATTTTGAGGATGGATATGGTCATGCCTTGGTGTGAGGATGGCTAATATCGTGTCTTAGAGATTTGTATATGTGACATGTTTGAGGAAAGTTGTGGTTGTACCCCGGTGGTAGGGTTTTACCATGGTGTCTACTTCCATGACCTGTACCAAGGTAGACAAGGTGTTTTCATCTTGACTATATGTCGTTGGTGGCAGTTTGAATGATATGTCACAATGAGTTCACTCTCACTAGCCAAGGGTGGATGAGATCATAGGAGTCTGACTCTCCTAGATCTTGTATGACACTATTTTTGACTTAGAAGTGGATAGTTTGAGTCTAAGTGGTATGACTCAAACTCCTCAGGGATTAAAATATGTAATACAGTCATGTAGTATATCTTTTTAGGGTTAAACATGGTTCACATTGGATGTTAACCCTTTACTTGTTTCTTATACTGCTTAGTTGTTATATAATGAGGTAAGAGAAGTTAGTTGGTATACATGTTCTTCATATTCCTTCTAATCACTTATGATGTTATGCTTATCTGTTATAGCTACTCAACCTACTTAACCTATGTGAATCTTCTCATACTACTTAATGATAATATATCTTGTTGTGTTTCAATAACCTCTGGGTAGAATTATATGTCTTACTGGGACATTAGTCTCACCTCATTGGTCACCACATCTTTTTAGGTGGTTGTCAACAGCGTGGGCAGGATCATGCTGTTGAGGAAGTATAACTTGGAGATTAGTAGACTCAGAAGGTTGGATAGTTACTAGTGTTGTTGTTGTAGTAGTAGAGTCCTAGTGTTGTCCATGTACCCTTAGGGTGGGGAAGGGATGTGTTTTGTAGATGTTGTATACGGATATGTGGTTTTTGGCAGTATGCTTGTGGTTTCTATATGTTGCATGTATATATGCAACATGATCTTTTATATGAAGGTTGTGGCTAATGCCACTGAACAGAGATGTATATACCTGATATGGTATGTGATATATTACAAGTTTATGGATCCTGTTGTAATATGTTTTATGCACATTATGGTAATATGAGATCAATTTTGATTTACCTACTTTTTCGGTAATGTGGTTGTTTAGCTATTGATCGCGTGTTTGGTTTTGAGTAATCTTGTTTGTGTGGCATTGGGTTGTCACATAGTTCATGCCAAATCATTATCAAGTTGTAACATTCATCATGGATTCTTTTAGGACCTAGAGTGACACATTATAGCTGAGATTAGGGATTCATGTTTAGGGTTACCAGATCTTAAATAGGGAAATCATAAGATTTGAGAAAGATGTATGACTTAGGCATCATCATAGTCAAATATAGTCGTATTGAGTCATTTTTATTCAAGTTAGTCATCATTAAAGTATAAATAATATTTGTTTGGATTTGGTGTTATAAAGACCATCAAGGTATTGATCAGAATGCATAATATGACTCCACTGATCATTAGGGTGAGGCTTGCATAACTTTAGATCTATAATTATCAACATGCATCATAGATCATATTTTAAGTCAAGTTTTAGGTCGCTTCTACACGTAAGGGCAAAAGAATGATCCATTTAGAATTTAGGGGCACTAGGCATGTAAGGCTACTTATTTTGAGACCACATAATAAATTTGAGTAGCACGAAGTCAACATTTGGGAAATTTTTAAGATTAAACATTACAAGCCCACACTAAAGCATAGTAAAACTCATTAAGTGTAATCACAAGGCCATCATTTACATCCAAGAAGTATTTTGATCTAAAAATATTTCATTAAGAGGGTGAAATATACTATTCTATATCATTCATTGAGATTTGAGGCACACTTGAACAAGGTTTAGCAGTGAAGAAGTGACCTTTTACATAAAACTCCATATTAAGTCATATAAGTAACATTAGATTAATTAGGGCTTACATGATGAGCAAAGGTCCAACCTTCTTACATCAAGGTGTTCAAGTTATTGATCTTAGGCTAACATAAAGTTTTGGAGAAAAAAAGATTAAGGTTATGCATCAAATAGCATAAACCACCGTAAAAAGACTTCAAAATAAATAATTTTGAGATATTAGTGGAAGTACGAGTAGATCAGAGTTGCGGAAGAATTTAAATGGGAAGTTATATTTTTCCAACCCAAAATGGCATATTACATGCCTATATTTGGTCAAAGGATTGAATTTTTAATACTTATTACAAGATAAAGTGTGAAACATTGGAAAAGAGGCAAGGAAAGTAGCATGATCGATATATCTTGGCCCTTGATCAAACATCCAATGGCTAAAGTGCACCCAACTTAGGCAGCACGGAAGATGGTCAAGGGTGGGCTTCACCGACAAGACAACACACAATTGGAATGCATTGAAGTGGCCTATCATCAATGTGTGAAGGGGCCACACGTACATCGATCTTAAATGTCCAAGCCCCATGGACACTAGATCAGTGGGCCTGACTTTAGCCCTCCCATGGATGTTGTCATTGTGGGAATATGGAAGCAACTCACAGGTGAGCTCAATGGAATCATGGTGTCGCAAAGAAAAACAGATCGAGAGAAAGTTTCAAGCAGTTGGTCATGCCCCCCTTGCTCCCGCGGAGGTGAAGGTCTACAAAAAGGGGCCCAAATAATGCTTGAAAAAGTAGTGCCCAAAGGGTCAATGATGACAATATTCACAGAAGAAGAAGGTGGGAGTAGAGGTTATGATGCATGGAAATGCAAGAAAAGTGTTTCATATGAAATAGGAAGAAGAAATTGGTAATTGGTCCCAAGGAGGAAAGAATTGTTCGATTTTCCAAGCTTGTATATGCTTATGCAAAAGGAAGAAGATGAATTCGTGACTTCTAACTGGTGGCCTCCAATTGGATGAGAGGGAGTGGAACAGATCACTGAGTTGTCTAAGTGGAAACAAAAATAAAGGTGTGTTTCTTTGGGCACCTTGTAAACTTCATAATGTTTAAACTATAACTCAGATTTGCATGAAATTTTCATCATTGTGTCAAACATTTTGTCTATTTCTCATATGCAAAGTTTGGTTTTAAAAAGATAAGTTTGAGGGCATTCAGTATTCCAAATTTATGTTTAAAAGTCTAATAATGCACTCAACTTTAGTAAAATATTTCAATATGACATTTTGTCACATCCAAATCATCAACTAAGAATAATGTGAATCAAAGTCATTAAATTGAGGGTAAATGATGTTATGGAAAGAAATTGAGCATCTTATGGTCTAGATGTTTATAACTAAACATGTGATGAAATACTTGTAGTTACATCCTCCCCAACTTAAAGGAATTATGTCCTCAAAATTAATACAATCCATAAATTGAGATGGGAACTTCATATTCCATATCATACCCATTTTGGAATTACACATAAAAAGTGTCATCAATCAAGTATCAAGGTCAAAGCATAGTCACATTGATCATCAAACTGGAAAGATCATCACATGGATCACAAATTTGGCAAAATCATACTTTAGGTCAAATGAATAGAGCTCTTTGAATCAAGAGTGTAGCATGGCTTTCAACCCAACATTTTAGGATTCTATCTTCTGCATTGGCCTATGTGGGATTATATACCCATGATTAATTCATAATTCAACAATTTGAGACATCATATGTCAATATCATGATTTGATGTTCAAAATCAATGGAAGGCCCCACCCTAGTCCACTTGAGAGTTTATCCTTATGTCATATATTGAGAAGATCACCATAATGATAATTTCAAGTTTTCAATACTGTGGAACATAAAAATCATGAATCTTATATGAAGAGTGACCTCAAGATCCAAATAGAGTGAGTGAAGATTTCATGAAACAATATAGAGAGTTAGCATTTTGGACAACAAAAATTATAGGTCAAAAAATTTCAAATTTAGGTTTAGATTCCTATTTGAACCTTAGGCGTGATCATTAATCCATTTACACCAATCAAGAAACCATAGTGCAATGTTTTGAGATATCAATATCGAATTCATTATCATTATATTAGAGATTGATGAATGATCTAGACCTAGATATTTCTAGGAATCTAACAACAAGATACAATCAACATCATCATATCTCAATATCATCACTAGATCAAGTATTAATATCATCCTAGATCTGACCTATTAGGGATTTAGGTCAAGAAATCAAAATCATATTAAGGGGGTCACCATTCCAAACTTTAAATTATCAACAAGATGGAGATTTAGAGGCAATAATAATAGCAATGTGGCCTATGTTAGGGGAGTCATAAGCCAAACTACAACCTATTTAGCATAGTTGTCCTCATAGTTATGAACCATCAAGCAGATCAGAATTAGGGAACTTATAGTCATGAATTATCAGGCATATCAAAATAGGGAGAGTATCAATTATGAAATCGCATTACATAAGGTCATGAGATCAAAGATAAATACCTTCATAGGGCAACCATGGCTCAATATTTTAAAAGACCAAGGTCATAGTTTCATTCCCTTCCTTTCATGATCAAGGAAAGGGTATATTTGGAATATGGGAAGTCAAATTGGGCACTCTAAGAGTTAGAGCATAATAGGAAAAGATTGAGATCCATATTCATCATGTTAATTGTAATTTAGCTTAGAAAGAGGATTGAAATCAATAGTGAAAATGCTTCTTGTATTAAAGTCTTTCATCTTAATGTTGAGTTTCCAAAAGCATAACAATTTCAAAGCATGATCATGGTATATATTATCTTAAATAGGAAAAGCTTGCTTGATCATGTGTGAGCTTTAATCAATAATAGGGAAATACAAACTCAATCAAATAGGTACTCATCTACCATGTGGTATAAGGCACAAATACTCGTTATTTCATCATATCAAGATTATTAATATTTACCTCAAATACGGTAACTAAATAAGTCATGCAATGGTAATATTGAGTTTGAATAATTATAGGGTTTATACAAGAGTATTTAACTTCAAGAGTACTTTCATTAATCATAATCAATTTTAAATATTAAAATTAGATCATGGTATCATTATCACCTAATAAATCAACTTTTACCAATTCATTTAAGTTTTATTTTCCCCATGCATAGACCCAAAATTGAGACATTATGTGAGTGATTCCCCATACATAGACCCAAATTTGAGACATTATGTGAGTGATTAGTCAGTAGAGTAAGCTCACATTTAGAAACTAACTATTCATCACTTAATTAGGGGGATTGGGGTTGTCCTTAAAGAATAAATGATGCTAAAAGACTCTCTAATCCATCTTGGATTCACTTTGGCTGAGTAGGTATACTGAGGAGACCCCATCCACCACAGCTAGGAGGATAGGAGGTGTATCAACCCCCTACATTGACCAGCCTAGACACTTTACATTAACCATTGTGGACTTATGTTTTTCCACTATTCATATGAGTAATTGAGATTTAATCATACATAGAGGATATGTTATTCCACAAATTCCATTTGTCACTAATTTGTTTATTACTAGAATGCTCACTCTTAATGACTAGACAACCATAGGTGAGAACATCAATCCCTAGAATGGAATCACATAACATATGCATGAAAAAACCATAATCAATGACATAGGTGAACCAAGGTATGAAACAACATGGCATATCAAAAGAAGCCAAACTAGTACTGAATATTAAGATCTTAGTCCCATATTTTAAATCACATGAATTCAATTTGCATGTCATTTCTTTTCATAAGAGTAAGAGAAATAGATTATAATATAATAACAACAATAATCAAAAAGTTATTATGTACTTGATACCTAATATGGTTACATATTAGCACAAATATTTTCAGTACTCTATGCAAACATATAAAATCGTAGGTATTGAGAGAACATATATTGCTTGCTAAAACTTAACATAATGACAAGAAACAAACTAACAACATTGAATAATTTATTTTAAAATGAAGGCGTGTTCCGAGTTCATTTCCATCATACTTACAATATCATAAGGTCTTATACCCACTTCTCAAAGGAAGGGGTCCGTGAGAGACATTTAAGCCAAGGCTAAAAATGTGCCATGTTTTAATGTGAGGGATAACAAGACTAAACATCAAGAGTTAACCCTTTTATAATATGGTCTTTCCTTGCTTGATAAATCAAGTAGGACGCTCATCCTTGTGTCCTTAACCTGAGAATACATGCAAGTGCACAAGGTTGTATAATGGACATCTCTGGTTTTGTTTTCACATTTGTTCAACATACAACATGCAAAATAAGTATCACGTGAAACATTTACCTCAAATAAGTATATAAATCCTAGAAATTTAAGCATATATAGACACAAAAAAGTTCATTACCACTAGTCAGGCCAATAGTAGGATAATGCGTACCTTGATTAGATCACAAGATTTACCTATGATTTATAAAATCATATACAACAAGATTGACTATATCTTGGCAATTAAGTCAATAAAGTGATCCTAAGTTTCAAACAAGTGTAATATTATTAATGTAAGTAATATTAGGTCTCATTAAGAATTGTCATGGTTGTTGGATGTGTGTCATCTAAGTTTAGGTATCATATATTTCATCATGAATTCCAATGTCTCAACTAGTTCATGTAAGGTCATTATCAAGCTATACCATTCATCATGGATTCATCTAGGTCCTAGGGTGACACATCACAACCAACATTAGGGATCATGATTAAGACAACAAGATATTACATAGAGCACATAATATTTGAGCAAGATTTATGACTTAGACATCAACATAGTCAAAACTAGTTGTATTGGGTCATTTTCATGCAAGTTAGTCATCATTCGAGTATAAATGAGATCTATTAAGATTTGGTGTTATAAAGATCATGAAAATATTGATTTGAATGCACTATATGACATGAATGGTCATTAGGGTGAGGTTTGCATTAGGTAAGGCCTATAATTATCAACATGCATCATAGGTCATATTTTAAGTCAAGATTTAGATCACTTAGACACATCAGGTAAAAGAATGTTTGTAAGGCATTTCAGTGCACAAGGTATGTAGGGTTACTGATTTGGAGACCACATAAATCAATTTGAGTAGCATGAAGTCAAGATTTGAGCAATGTTCAAGATCTTACATTACACGTCAACATAAAAGCATAATCAGACACATTAAGTGTCACAAGGTCATCATTAACATTCAAGAAGTATTATGACAAAAAAAATTCATTATAGGGTGAAATATACTCATCTAGAACATTCATAGAGACTTAAGGCACACTTGATCAAGGTTTAGCATTAAAGAAGTGATATTTCACATAACACTTCATATTAGGTAATTTAAGTATCATTAGATCATATTACAGTTCAAATGATGTGCAAAGGTTGAACTACATTACATAAAGTGGTTCAAGATACTAATCTTAGGCTAAAGTAAAGTTTTTGAGAATACAATTTTAATCTTGTGAATTAAGTAAAGCACCTTAAAAAGACTTCAAAAGAAAGGCTTTTGGGATATTAGTTGAAGCATGAGTTGATTAAAATTTTGGAAGCAATTTTATTAGAAAGTTCATCTATTTTTCTCAAAATGACATATTATATGACTATATTTGGCCAAAGGGTATATTTTAAATTAATTATTGCAAGATCAAGTGTGGAACAAGGAAAAAGAGACATGGAAAGTACCATGATTGGTCGATCTCAGACCTTAATTAAACTTCCAACAGTTGCATTGCACCCAATATGGACCACACATGATGAGGGTTTGGGTGGATCATGCCCATTAGGTGCACACTATTGGGCCCGTAGTCAACACGCAAAGTGGATGCACATGCACCGATCCTAGTCATTCAAGCCCCGACGCCCTAGATCCAAGGGCCCAAATTTGGCCCTCCCATAGATGTTATTGTCTCAAGCAAGTGGAAGTAGTTTGCCAGAGAGCTGGTCAGAGTCATCATGGCATGAGGCAAAAGAACTTGAGAGTGAGCTCCAAGTGGTCGGCTATGCGCACCTTGCTTCCTTGGAGGTGAAGGGACACAGAACGGGCCCAAAGGACACCTTGGGGAAGCAATTCCCAAAGGGTCGAAGGCATCGACTTCCATGGTAGAAGAAGGAGAATAAGAAGGTGCGAGTGTGAGCTATGGTGCATGAAAATGCAAGAAAAGTGTTGCAAGTGAAAGACGAAGAAAAAATAGGGAGGAAGGAAGCATTAATTGGTCCCAAGGAGGAAAAATGGTCAGATCGACCAAGCTTAAGAAGATAAAGATGTGGCTTCTAAATGTTGGCCTCCCATCAGCTGAGAGGGAGTGCCACATATCATTGAGTTGTCTAAATGAAACAAAAATACAATTGTATTTCTTCCGTCATCTTGCACACTTCCTAACTTTCAACTGCAGCTCTAACTTGCATGAAATTTTTATTATTGCGCCATAATTTTTTTATTTCTTATAGAAAAAAGTTTGGATCCAAAATTTTGATGTGGATGACATTCAATATACAACGTTCATTTTCAAAAGTCTAATTTATGTACTCAACATTAGTTGAATAGTCTCAATGCGGCATTTAATCACATCTAAATCATCGATTGAGCATAGCGTGACTCAAAGACATTAAATTGAGGGCGAGGGAAGTTTTGGAAAGTAATTAAATATCTTATGATTATTTAATGTGTATGATTAAATGAATGAGAAAATCCTTATTGTTATAATTGTTCTCTCACAATAATGTGTGTAGAGTAGAATATCTTAACCCACTCTCATTCTTTCCTCTTTTGGACCCAGAATATTGACACACATTGGCACACTCAATGTTGCCAAATGTTGACACATTGCACCCTATGGTTCCATGTCTTATTACAATACTCCCATAATACTAGGTAATACTATACCAAAAGATAAGGGCAACCCACATAAAGCGGGATGAGATGATAATATCAATATGTTAGAAAAGGATAATGGAGGGAATGATGCCAAACTAAATAGACCGGAGGAGAGTCAAATGCTAAATATTATCTTGACTACAAGTCTATCAAATTTAGACTTCTCCTAAAAATTTAGACCGGAGGAGAGGATAATACTCCTTAATATTCAAACTACTTCCTCTTCCCCGTACTTGGACCTTGTCTCTAGTTTCCACTATTGTCTGTTTAATAAAGCAAGTAAGACTTATATATGAATGAAGTAGTTTGTTATATTTCTTGCTCCGGAAACAAGAATGAAAAAAACCAACTCACAGTCAATGGAGTAGGGAGGTAAACTAACAAACAAAACAAACGCCTCAAACACTCGCAGCGGCATTTCGACGAACAGCTCTCTGGTAGCTCGGAACCCATACGAATTCACCGCGGTAGTTCGGGGTTACTAACCGATCGCATAAAATCAGATTATCCCATTCTCATCGTCCTCGGTTTTCTTGAATCCTACATTCCCATGTCTCGTGTCATCACACGAGGCCGACGAGCTTCTCACTGAGCTCCCAGACCTTGTTGGCCTTCTCCGCATCGCTGGCCTCCTGGGACAACTGATTTTCAAACGACGCCGACGTGGCGTTCCAGCTCCAGTACACCCCTGACTTGCTCAAGCTTGGGTCGGTGACCACCTGTGCCAGCCTCTTCCCTGCCTCGTCCTCGGACACGAACCCCTTGGTGATGTACTTCTGGAACGGTGGGAAGAGGAGACGGAAGAGAGGGATGTGCTCACGGAAAAGCCCCGTAGTTGCGATGCACCCTGGGTATAATGACGCGAACGTAATACCGGTTTCTTCATGATACCTCCTGTGGAACTCCTGCATGGTGAGCATGTTGCAAACCTTACTGTCCTTGTACGCCTTGGCTCCGTCGAAGCTACCGCCGTCGATCATGGGGGCTGCCGCCCTCCCATCGAGCCCACCCGCAAGACCACGGAGGTCGCCGAGGTTGGCCTTTGGAGGGACGTTCCCTGCGAGCGTGTTGGTGTTGCCTGTGATTGATCCAACGATGATGAGGCGCCGCGAGGGGTAGTCGGACTTGTTCATGTCCTCCATCAGGAGCCGCGAGAGGAGGAAGTGCCCAAGGTGGTTGGTCCCCACGCTGAGCTCGAACCCGTCGGCGGTGAATGTCGGCTCCTTCGCCGTGGGGAGGTACACAGCGGCGTTGCAGACCAGCACGTCGAGTGGCCTCCCCGTTCGCCGGAAGCCGTCCACGAACTGGCGCACGCTGTCGAGGGAGGCCAGGTCGAGGTGCATGACGGTGTATGTGCCCTTGGCCATCCCCACAGACTTGGCTGCCCGCTCGGCCTTGAGGAAGTCTCGGCAGGCCATAATCACGTGCCACTTCCCTGACTCTGCTAAGGCCTTCGCCGTCGCCAGGCCAAGGCCCGACGACGCGCCCGTGACAACCACGGTGCCGGTGCGCAGGGTCTTCTTGCCACTCGTTGGTGCCGCCGTAGATGTCGGCGAAGTTACGCCCGTTGTCTGGGCGCGAATGGCTCCCGCCGCCAGGTTCCTCTGGGATATATCATTAGTAGTTGTCAGCGGAAATGTGGAAAGAAATTGAGTTCAGCTGCTGCTTGAAGAAATATTGTCCGTCGTGAGTGGATGGTTACCTTGGCTTTGAGGGCGAGTGAAGCGGACTTGGCGTGGTCGGCGAGGGAGACGCCGAAGAAGGCTGAGTCCTTGGCGACGGAGGTGCCAAGCTTAGCCTGCTTGTTTCCGGGAACAAAATCAAACATGGTCTTAGATCAGCTCAGCTCAAAGAAAATGCTAGAATATATATAAAACATTAAATGAAACCACAAAGACCACGGGTACAGAGAATAAACACATTGCAAGCCTCAATCTCACCTCCTTGTGGATCGCGGTGGCGGAGGGGAGGAGGGAGGAGGCCTGGAGAGCCATCTCAGAAATGTATGGAACTCTAAGAGGACGGCGATTGCCTTCTCTCTCGCAATCTCGCTCTCACTCTTCTTCTTTCTTTCCTAGTGCCTGGCGCAGCAGAGCTGGGTGAAATCTTGGGTTTTCCATGACTCCAGGATCCGCAGCTGGGTTTATAGCGCTGCCAGGGTCGAAGAGAGGGAAACAAGCCACGAAGTGATAAGGGGATAATACGAGGCTTGGAGTACGCCCACGTCGGATTGCTGCAACCAATGCCGCTTCTCCTTCTGGATTCTCTCAGAGGAATATATTTCCCAATATTTCAAACCCCCCACCAAACTTGTAGCTTCGTTGTGTTGTTAAAATCAAGTCTTGCTATCTTGTTGCTGCAATCATTTCCTTATTTTTCTCGTAAGATCTTTTCCCATTTAAATTTGTTTTTCCTAGATCTTTCTAAAGGGTTTGGGTTTTAGCTGGCTATTCTTGTCACCATGATATAACACACGCACACACACACACACAAACACACACACACACACACACACACACACACACACACACACACACACATATATATATATATATATATATATATATATATATATATATATATATATATATATATCCAGGCTAAATACACTCAAGTAGTTTTTTATGATGTAATATTTTTTCAAAAATCTAATCCGTTGATTTTCTTAAACATCTTGTGAATAGCTAATACGCAAAATTTGAGCATATTTGGACATTTAGAGGTCATGTTATTAAGACTGCAAAAATTATGCATTTCAAATTAATTTCACGCGTTGATTTTGTTGCCCTTGGATGAATGACTTACACTCATCCAAATTGGCTCAAAATTTGTATGTAGCCTAGTTATAGTATGACAGTGAAGATCAATGGTTTACATTTTACAAAAAATAGTCTTGATATGCAAACACACTTGAGTGTATTCGTGCGATCAATACAGTCGAGTGTATTCTAGCATATATATATATATATATATATATATATATATATATATATATATATATATATATATATATATATATATATATATATATATGGCCCATCTTTATTGCCCGCGCGGGTAGCTACCCGCCCACTCTTCCGATCACTTTTTTTCAATTTTTTTTCCGAAATTGTAGATGACTATTTTATCTAGCTCTCCAAAAAATTTGAGCCAAAAATAATATCATTTGCCCCTCCAAAATAAAAAAACCCGTCCTTATATATATCTGATGTATATTTGTACATAGTTACTTTTTTTGCCAGCAGAGTTACTTTTTTGACACCATAGTTACTTTTTTTACGGCAGAGTTACTTTCTTAGCTAGGAGAGTTACTTTTTTGGCTGCAGGGTAGCGAAAATCCATGCTACCCGCGCGGGCAATGAATGAACACCCATATATATATATATATATATATATATATATATATATATATATATATATATATATATATATATATATATATATATATATATATATATATATATATATATATATATATATATATATATATATATATATATATATATATATATATATATATATATATATATATATATACACACACACACACACACACACACACACATATATATATATATATATATATATATATAGTCAGGCTAGAATACACTTGAGTGTATTAGGAGCAGAATACACTCAAGTAGTTTTTCATGATGTAATATTTTATTTTTAAATCTAATTTTTTGATCTTCTTAAACATCTTGAGAATAACACATACACAAAATTTGAGCCCATTTGGACATTTATAGGTCATAATATGAAGACCACAAAAATTATGTTTTTTAAATTAGTTTCGTGCGTCGATTTTATTGCCCTCCAATGAGTGACTTACACTCATCTAAATGTGCTCCAAATTTGTATGTAGCCTAATTATAGTATGGAAATGAAGATTAATATATATATATATATATATATATATATATATATATATATATATATATATAGAGAGAGAGAGAGAGAGAGAGTCAGGTTGGAATACACTCGAGTGTACGGATCGCACGCTACACTCAAGTTGTGTTTGCATATCAAGACTATTTTTTTTATAAAATATAAACTATTAATCTTCATTTTCATACTATACATATATATATATACACACACACACACACACACACACTAGTAAACATACACATGCCACATGACCGTGAAAACATAATAAAATTATTTTTAAGTTGATAAATTCGTAAATAATATGTATTTGTATATTTTGACATGTTTATGGATTAATACGACGAGATATTTTACTTATTCAGGAAATAAACAAACTTCTAATTTGAAATAAAGATACATATAATATATGACATTTTTGGAAACGGTACAATTCATCAAGTGGTTGTAATGACTTTTTATACAAGAACAAAGATATTTTTAGGGAAAAATATGAAATATAGTTTCTTTATCAAAGTAATTCTTAGTTAACTATAGTCTACTTTATTTGGCATTTGAAATGTATGACGTTCTAGTAAGGTTTCTTTAATACCTAATAAGTAAATAAGTAAAACATAGACCAAAATTTAATGTGAATGAATACTTGGATTTCATGAAATGGAAGGATAAATCATTTTATATCTTTTCATTATAGTTTGAATAACTCTAGAAAAATAGATCAGATTTTTAGCAGAAGTGTCTTTTGTGATTATTTGAATAGTTGAAGATGTTAGCTTAATTAAAAATAATCATAATTATTAGTATCCTTAGAATTATCAAATTATTAAACTCCTTGTATGAAATAAAGTTACATATTAAGTGTTTTGGTATAAGCTAAAATACGTCTTTTTCTAATTGCTTTACTTGTCAATATTTGTGGTGATTTTCAGTTCTTTAATGAAGAATTTTTTTATATATACTAAACATCAACACGTGAGATCAAGTATGTGAAAATACAAAGTTAATATACATGGATCATCAAAATAACAATTACATTAAAACTCGTTTAACTTGTATCCATATTCCAAAAAGGTAGATGTCATTGTATCATTAATAAATATCACCCCATAAATTTGGAAAACTAATTATCTAGAGATATGATAATATATAAATAGCATCTCTTTGTCATTAACCATGTTATTCATCAATGCATGCATTAGAAATAAGAGATAATAAGTTGGCTTGGTGGTACACCATATTGCCTACTTTTCAAATCATGGCGCACAAGTGGCACCAATTCTGGTATTGGCTTGAAAAAGAAGTTTAGATGCATTTTGGGGGATTTTTGTGGCATTAGAATACCAAAGTCCCCACCCACTTTCATTTAGAATCCATTAACAGTCAAATTGAGCATGCCCCCTAGCTAATGTATATAGACTTTAATGCATTGAGAAAGGAAATCTAAAATTTAAAAAAATGGTAGGCCATATTATTGACCGTTTCCATTAGTATCACGGTGCAATCTTTACTTGTCCAACCACATCAATTTTATTCTTCAAAGAAGTCAAGAAACGTGACTAGTTTACAAGTCGTGGTAATATGTCAAGAGGATTTAAGCTTATTTCATGATAGAGATGAGAGTTGGGTTTACACAAATCCTTTCTACTTGTGACACTGCCTTGTAACCCTTCTTAAGGGCCCATCAGATGACTTCTTGAGGTGAACTCTTGTCCCTATAGATATTGTTGCCTTTATTGACAAGAAAGAAATTCTATGTTGTTTGACACCAAGGAGATGCGGTAATCACAATTGTAGATCCTAAAAAGATATTTGACAACACTACACATACCATAGTTTACTACTCAATTTTACCATATCCTATGGAAACTTGAGAACTGAATTCAATTTTCTTTGGCTCAGATAATCACAAATAACATAAACATGACAGGACAGAAAGTGAGAAAATCAATCTTTGGCAAAGATCAAAACACATATGGTTAAGTATTATGCAAGCAACATGAGAGTGACTATATTTTATAGATGGCATGATCGTTGAATTTCAGTTCTCGGAATTGAAGAAGCATATGTGAGTGCTCACTTGCTGCAGAAGGCATCCTCCTCCGCATCCCAGGGTACAACTTTCCAGTTCAGTCACTGGACTTTTCGTATGTGGTTTCATCGTTTGAAATATAAAAAAATAATTAGAATCTTACATCCTCAATTCCATTTGGTGCGTTAAAAGTTACTGAATAAGAAAGTACAAAACATGACGTTCTATTCACGTACTTCTATATTCACACCATAATGAGTAAGCATACTTAACTAATTATAAAAAACTTATAGGGTATCCTCCAGAAGTTGATATGCTCATACTATTCTTTCTATGTCATACTTAACACCCAGAAGAAAGAAATTTGCATACAAGATTATACAATCTCCACGTTTACGGTTGATGCAAAGTTATGCACCAGCTGATCCTATTAGTTGCACTACTGCTTCTGTAACGCTGATGAGCGAAAGCAACTGGTGGAGGGATATGGTCATGAGATTATTTTGTGAGTTACACATATAGTTAATTTGAAAGGCAAAGGGGAGGCAAAAAGGAGGGAGGAAGACGGAGAATTGAAGTTGGCAACATCAATCTGTACATGGGCCACTGGTATGCGCACACTATGGAGCTTATAACGTTGGTAGTTTTGGTTCGTGTGTGAACAACAGCTGTCTCTTGCCATGGCGGACAGATGAACAAGATATAAGAGAGATCGCTGGAGAAGGAATCATAAAGGAAGTTGTTGGAGATATATTCTAGACATAGACATGGGAGTGAAGATGGTAAAGCCCAGTTACTTCCTAAATTTGACTGCTTAACTGCTCTGAAGACCAAGTTGTCAAGGTAATTAGAACTAAAAAATAAAAAATGTTCTAAAGCAACCGTCACAATAGCAAAATTCTAGAAGACCTTACAAATATATTCAGATTCTGATATCGTACATCGGATAAGTCAAGACCTATCTTCTAGAAATGAAGTAGTAAATAATGAAATTACTTTTCTTATAATTGCCAATAATTGTTCTTCAATTCATGTCGAGCTAAAGTTTGTGGATATTCACTTTTGTTGTTCGATTCATTGTCAATAGGATTGTTGGTATCGTAGATATTTTAGATGAAGAACTTACAAATATATTTAGTTTAGAAAGTAAAATAAACCGAACAAGTTGTTGAGAAGTTACAGGAAACGAAGATGGGGGTGATGTGGAAAATGTACAATAGAAAATATTGCAGCAAGTTGGATTGAGGAAGAGGTGGGCAGCATGGAATATCATGGTACTAGTACAGAACCGATATTTAGTGTCGATTATTTAAGGTCTTTGGCGTCGGTTTCAAAGTGACACCCAAGTGGGTGCCGCTAAAAGTCGGAACCTTCAACGTCGGTTTTAACACCGACGCCATAACCCTTACCGCCACAAAAAACGTACCAGCAAGGGCACTATAGGCGTCAGTTATTCAATAAAACCGACACTATATCAAAATAAAAAATGTCGGTTATTCAATAAAACTGACACTATATAACCCTTCCCGCCACCTATAAAATACGCCAGCAAGGGCACCATCAACGTCGGTTTTTATATATAACCGACACCCACAGCCACACAGACGTCGATTTTTTGCTAATGACCGACGTTGTATGTATTTGTTGTCGGTTTTATACTAATAACCGACGCTTATTTTATGATTTTTTTTCTTATCACTTTGCAGGCATGCTATCCGGTTGGTCAGCAGGATGCAGAACCTGCAGTTCAGTTCTGAACTGCAGGTTTACAACATCTATTGATATCAACCAACAACATGTCACAAACCTGTAAAATTAACAAGATGGACAACAATTTATGATCACACACATTTAACAACCTACAGTTCTATTCATTTCATCTCTTTTCACATTCAGACACATGTAGAAATATTCATGTATTGATCATCTTCACATTCACACATATGACAATTCAGAAAAATTCATTCACATTCACACAAAAATAATTATGAGAACAAAGTTTTGAAATATCATTCTTTATTCATCATCATCATTATCACCATCAGTGTCCTAATTATATTTAAAAATTTCCACTACTTGTAGGACTTTTGCACATTCTTCTCTTACATCATCTAATTCTTCCCTCGTATAGGGAGTATGTACATCTAATAACTTTCCACTTGTAGTCAAATCAGTTTTAAACACCTGCAAAGAGAATGACATATATATATAATTAATAATATATAATAAGATTGATATATTTTATATTATCTAATGAGACTATATATAATACCTTATGTATAGTATCGATTTTCATTGTGGTATGTTTGATGATTACGTCCATAAATCACATCACATAGTATGCACATGCTCAGCCGTTGTCTTGTGTAGCACACTATAAATTGAAACATAAAAAATATTTAAAAATATAAATAAGCACAATTCACATATATAATATATACATTGGAGTCGAGAAATTACTTTCACATTCTTCCAAATTAGTGGTTGATTCTTTTCTTGGGGACCTTTTCTCCATCTTTTTTGAACTCATGTAAAGCCCTACATGTTAATGTAACATATTAAATTACATAATTAAATAGTAATGTAATAACCGATTTTAACAGATATAAATATATGAAATATTTCTCACGGGAATAATGAATTTTTCATTGTGTGTCCATATAATGTATTCAATTAATTCCCTACAGGATCTAGATAATAGACAGTGAACGTCTTGAGGATAATAATTAGTAACTCTCAATGCCTACCACTACAGGTAAGAAAGTTAAAAATTAATATATCAAAATCCACAATAAAAATGTAAATTTCTTAAGTCCAAATTATAAGCAAAGTAAACTTACTCGACATTGAATGGAGCTATTATCACCATCTTCTTTTTTTGTCAAAATATTTAAAAGCAGCACAACAGTATGAAGTAGCTGAAAAAGGGTCTTTATCTACAAGACTAATTAAAGATGGAACCAAAAATCCCACATGAGAAAATGAAAAATATGTACATATCGTGTGTAAGTGGCTGCAAAATATGTATTATGTATGCATTAATATATAAGAAACCAGATCACCGTATATATCTCACCATATCCATAGCTCTATCATAGATGTATTTAGCCAATCATAACGAAACAACTTCAAAATATCTTGTATAAATAGCTTGTTATCGTATGATTGATCTGCAACATCCTCTGGAATAGAAACATTTATAGGATAATTTGGATCATGTTTGCCTATTCATACTGCCATACCCCTACAATTAGGACCTAACGAGATGTGTAGGTCCCTTGGAAGCCAACTTGGTACTTCGGGAGGTGGAGGTGGAGGTCGAGATGTAGCAGGTGTCTTCCTTTTGACATGTATATATAATTTCAGATCAATTGACTCATATATACACACTAACAAATTAATGTAATGTAAATTTATCATACAATATTAGTATAGACGACATCCGCTTTGGGTCACATTATCACTCCGCCTTCTGCCTCACCAAGTGTTTCAGAATCTGGGTGGGCATATGGCAATGCAAGATCTCTCTAATTGGGGAGTACATGTATCGGGCTCACACGAACCGCACCAGCTGGTAGTAGAGTCCCATAAAACATGTCCCTTGGAAGGGCTGGGTAAGCATGGGCCTCTGCAACGATATATTCTTGACTCTTTAGATGGCATGGCTTCAACCCCTACAAATTTACATAAAGAATGTTATATACATATATACATAAACATATTATCTTGAAAAGACTAGATACTATGTCATAAAAATACTTACAACGGACGTGTTAAGTGGGTCTATAGGATTACTCCCAACCTCTACAATAGGAGAGGAGAGGCACACAACATGTACTGTCTGAGTGGCAGCCTGAGACACCTACCACTTAACCATTGCTTCTTGGACTTTCTTATTAATTAACTCATCTACCTATACATCGACAAAAGAAACACTAGCTTTTGATTATGAATTCCCTTTCGCAATAACATTCTAAAAAAAGAACACGTTACCTCAACATTTGATAGTCCCGCTTTTGGGACAGGTTTGCGTTGTGATGGCCCAAAGAATGCTTTTATGCCCACACCAGCGCCTGCACCCCTCACACATCCAGGATGCTTTGGGTTACCAAGAGCAACTATCAATTCATCCCTTGTGCCCTCGGGGATGAACTTGCCTTCCTTCCTCTGCTCGTGAAGCTCCCGCTAATCGTCAGCAATAGAAAATGGTAAATAAACATAACAATAATCAATATTGATTGCTCTAAGAGTTGAATTTTACCATTTTTGCAGCCACCTCAACAGTTGCGGGCTTCGTTATATCTCCCTTCTTATTTTGCCTCCCAGCTATCCACGTAGCATGGTGAGACAGAGGTGCGGGACCAATAGTAGAGGACTCTGCAGTCTCCTGAGTAGCAACAGACTGAGCAGTAGACTTAGCATGTAGTCTTTGGAGAACACATGTATAGCCTCTTGGACCCATTGTGTGGTCATGCACATTCAGTGCATGCCTTGCTCTTTGAGCATCGTTGATAGCCTTGTTAGTAAGCACATTGATTTGGTTAGTAACACTAAAGGTTAATCTTGAATAGGTGAATACATAAGTACGTATATTAATTAAATTGGGAGTGACGCTTAATACCTTGAATTCATCCATTTTTCTTTGAGTAAAAAACTCCTCCCAGTCTTTGGGGTCCAGGTAGTTCCATTGCTCAGGGGCTTTCTTCTTCCTAAATTTATTTTTTAAAGAGAATACAAACAAAAATTATTAGTGTAGAGTTAGTTAAAAAGTGATCAATGTATAGAATTGGAAATCAATCAAGAACCTCTTCTCAGCATCACATATGTAATCTCAGGTGAGATTTGTCCTATAGTTCCTTAGGACCCTCCCACAGCGTTGCATCATGCATTTACGATGCAGCTTTTCATGTAGATCAAAAATACTCTGCAAAATAGAATTGCTATTAACTAGTATCCTAAAAATTAGTAATCTACAAAAATAGAATTGCAAATAATAATAACTTACACATAGTTCCTTCCATACTAAGTTTTTCTTCCCCTCGGGAACTTTATGCCAAGATTCAAAAATAGGACTACAATGGCTACGAGTAAGAACCCCAAGATATGAAATAAATGAGTTGTGGTTCACTCCAACTGGATTTCCTACATGATCGAAATCCACAACCAGTTTGGGTCCATTTCCCCTTTGTTGTAGTAACTTGTTCATCATTGTGATGCCCCTCACTTTCTCAATGTTTTTTTGCTTCTCATCAAGTGCCCCAAGTTCTTCAGGGGGTACATCATCAACCTAAAATTTGACAAAATAAATGCACTTAAAGGATAAAACTATAAATGAACATATAGATAGAAATGTAGCATATTTTTAAAACTTACATTGTGAGGCGACACATTGATATCCTCACCCTCACGCTAATCATCATCACAGTCATCATGCTCATGCTCATCCATCTGAAAGTGTCATTAAAAAATCAAAC
Source organism: Alisma plantago-aquatica (assembly GCA_963693085.1). Taxonomy (NCBI): domain Eukaryota; kingdom Viridiplantae; phylum Streptophyta; class Magnoliopsida; order Alismatales; family Alismataceae; genus Alisma; species Alisma plantago-aquatica. The sequence continues at coordinate 728,054,843 of OY856411.1, read as the reverse complement.
ATTTAGCCTTTGACATAACTAGAAGATAATAAAACATTGTAAAGTTCACATTCAGAAAAATAAAACACTTAAAAAATATAAACATGCATGCCTCTAATATTGCGATCTTTTATCAATTAATAATCCTTCATTGTGATCTCCGCGCACATACAAGTCATCATTAGATTCAATATTTGGTGGTGTTGGCAACCCAACTGAGAATGGACTGGAGTCATCATACTTATCATAGTACTCTTCTTCATCTATAGGATCTTCAATGAACTGTCTTTTACCATGAAGAACAACTGAACATTTATCATTTGCAGGATCTTCTCACTAGTAAGTGTATAATGTGTATTGGGTTTTCAAGAAAATTTTGGCAGTATTTCCTCATTGTTCTCTAAGTACATATGTACTTAGAGGACAAATGGAGAAATGCTATCGAAATTTTCTTGAAAACTCAATACACATTATATACTTACATCCTAAGTGAGATTAAGTGTTCAAGAACAGTCCCAAATCGGGGACTATCCAAGATTTACTCCTAATGAGTAAATCTTGGACGGGTTTCTAGGCCAACAAGATTAGAAACAGTGTATGAGTTGATTTACAGTAGCAACATCTTGTAGTCTTAACCATACCCTCTTATATATGTTCTGTTTATTTACTAGGATCAAATATGTTTATTTCCCAATATATCCTTACTAGGGATATCTATGGTTTAATATAACATACCTTAATATACACTAGTGATTTACTTATATCTTTATTATGTTCCCAAATACAAGTACGATATAGATGAACTATAATAGGGTATTTAATCAATTGTTCTACTCCATGGTTTATAATCTAAATTTATGTTACAAAAACTCATCCATATGTATATTAATAAGAACAACCTTCTTATATATATAACTATTCTTTCCCCCATATATTAGTTTTCTTTTGATTATTCCAGATTTATATTGAATTATTAAGACATGTATATTTGTACCTATACATCTAGTTTGTGGTTAATATGGAACCAACAAAATAGAATTTTAGCAAACAATCATGCAGTATAACAATTTTATACAATCAATACATTCATGCATCATAATATTATTTTAAAACATTATTCAATAGTTCTTATCAAACATAATTTAAGAAATTGGGTAGTGGAAATAGATGGCAAAAGCACATCAATGAACAGGGAACAATGACTATGGATCCAACTAAATAAGAAAATGCTTAAAATGATAATACTAATCACCAAAATAAGGTGCATCACTGAAAAGGGATTTATCAGAACCCTACACTTATGAGGAGTTGGCGTTGGCGTGGATTTTGAGTAGTAGGAGTAGTAGAAGGGCGGCCAGTGGAGGAGAAGGGTACACAACTTGCTCACCGGTTGTGCAATGCAAAGATAGGACGAAGAAGAGGAGGAAGAAGGGTACCTGTCGAGCGACGGCAGCGGAGGCAGGAGTGGCGGTGGCGGTGCGGCAGGCGAGCAAGCAGCCAGAGCAGTAGATGGCAGGCGAGCGGCGGCCATAGCAGTAGGCACACGGCAGGCGAGCAGGTAGCCGGAGTAGTAGGTGACAAGCGAGTGACGACGGAGCACGACAGGCATGGTGGCGGCGAGCAGCGGCAGGCGTGGCGGCGGCGAGCAGCGGAATTGCCAGACCTAAACTTAGTCGGGAATGAAACAGAGAAAGGGGAAGAGTCTGGTACGCGCGGGTGGTATTAAGTTAATAATAGACATCGGTTATTAACTACAACCGATGCTTAAAATAATAGGCGTTGGTCACCACAAAAAAACCAACACCAAAGGGGGTAAAAAATTTCGCGGGGACAGCGCGCTAAAACACATCGGCGTCGGTTGTTGCAAGAAGACCGACGACAAAAATGAGCCCGATTTCTGTCTCGCGAAAAACCTTTAGTCGTTGATTGTTTGGTAAACAACTGACGTCGTATGTGAAATTTTGGAGGTAATTTTTTTGCACTGGAAAAATTAGATTTGGTGGGCGATTTTAGGCGCCGGATTCTTACTAAGCAACCGACGCTAAATAAAAAGTGATACTCATGTCTGCCCGATCTTCACATATAGATGTCGATTTGTACTTTCAGCCGACGTTGTAGGGTTTAGGCGTCGGTTTTGGGGATACAACCGACGCCTCTAAATGTGACGTTATAAGCCATTTCTGTAGTAGTGTGGATGGAAAAGTGGTTGAGAAATTGTAGGAAGGGATGATATGTGGTCAGTGTAGGAGAGAAATTACATAAGATGGATATATCAAATATGTAATTTGAGTATAAACATGGAAAGTGATAATAAATTTTCCGCCTTTATTTGATGGAAAGTTAGATTGCCATTTTGGTATTTGTTTGACTCTAAGTTCTTTATTTCTTTTTTGCAATAGGATAGTAAGGGAGGGAGACAATAAGAGCATATCCGAAAGGTGGTGGGAATAATCATAGCACATCAGCTTCTAACCATTTTTTTATCACTCAAATATAGAAGATAAATTATATTTCCACAACAATTACTTCCGAAATAATAAATTAATTTTGATCGCGACAATAATGTACTTGTGTTACTCCTTTTTTGAAAGTTGCTATTTTGTGGAAGTCTAATTTCTATTGTAGAATGCGTTTTATGTGTATATACTAACAAGGATAGAAAAGTATACCGTTATACTTTTTATAAATACGAATGAGTTGCACGAAGAAAGAAAGTGGGATTAGGAATGAGGAAAAGGGTAACGTACAATTGTCTTACAATTCATGAGTCCTTGTAGATGTGAGTGTCATGAATCTTAATGAACATGACATCAAGATTAGATGGGGTTTCCGACTCTGAACGTTATGCATTTTAATTTTTGTACCCAAACCATTATTCATGACATAGGTGATGACTAAACACCCCATTACAAATACATGACGAGATAAAAGATGAAGGCCATTAATCTCACCATGGAGGAGAGAAAAGTGTGCGGCCATAATTTCAAATGTGGTGGTTAACCCACTCTATAGTGATTAAAGAACATTGAGGGCTAATGGAATGAACTAAGTAACTTGCTTACTGACTAGTGAAGCGATTGCACGAACATATATAGTGCGGCGTAGCCGTTGTACAATGCACATGGCGTGTACGGTTTAGAAACTGTCAGGGTTGTTACAACAGACTGAAAATATCTCCACGATCCTTTGTTATCGGATGACCAGTTCGCTGGGGTGACGTTGTCGCTGACAGGTCATCTTCTGTTCCTCAGTAGTATTGGCATAGCGGATAGTAACCACCATGTCATAGCACATCTATAGACTGTTCTTGAATAAGAATTTGTCCATCAATGATTGTGGTGAATAAATAACACAACAAGCTAAATTGAGGCTTCTTACGACTAACAACACATGCAAAAAATATGCAGATTCAAAAAAAGAGTAGTGACAACTTTTCTTAAAATAAAAAATAAGATCTATAATAAACCAAATAAAGAGACTGCACACAAATACACAACGCTATTATTATTGTTTAGAGTTACTTCATACAACCACTGGCTATCAATATCAATATCTAAAAAAGACCTCCAAGGCAGAATTGACGGGCATCTAGATAGAGTACTTCCATCCTTTTCAATAGAAATTCCCATGACTTCTAGTTTCACGTCCTCGGAGAGTTTATTACGCTCTGGGAGAAACAAAAACATGCTTTTTCTTGAAACCTTCACTTTGGGACAACCATTTTCGACTTCACCAACTCCGTGGTTGTGGTGGATGCCCTTCTCTTGGTCACCTTGGCCTTTATGGCGACCTTCAGCTTAGTCACTACAGGAGAAGTAGGCAGCAATAACGGTCGCAAGTTGGTGATTAGTTTTGCTTCGATGTAGGCAACGATCTGTACCGTGGAATAGTGTTGGCTTGTAGGCTGAAAAATGAACTTCAGACTAAAACGAATGAGACAAAACTATACAAAGAAATTGATGCAATGCAAAGAATGTAGAATACTTGTATTGTCATCACCTTGAAGTATTCTAGGTGGGCTTCAGTAATGCCAGGAAGCCTGGTGCTTCTTGTCTTGAGATCACAACGCCTCAACTTGGCATGTATACTGGAGCGGTAATGTGGATACACTTCAGTATTGACGCTGGCGAGAGGATCACCAAAGCATCAACATGTGTGATGCTCACATTGTCTTCAACATCGTCATGCACTATTTGTGATGTACCCTAGTTGTTTTATGTAGACTTGAAAGGAGAGGAGTGTGAAATTGAATGCATGTTGTTATTATGAAGTAGCATTTTGTTAGTCTATGCAATGATCCGGAAACAGAGTATTTTATAGAGAGTTGTTGGCCTCATCCCACCATTTGTGGCAACTGCCTCAAGTCTCCATAATTCGATAATGTTCTCTTTAGTTACCTTGGATGTCATGGAGTCCTTGACTCAAGTCAGTTAGCAATTCGTGGGAGATGTTTGAGGATGGCCTTTAGTGGGCAAGAGAAAATCTTTTTCTGTTGTTTTGAAAAATAAATTAAAAGGAGTTAGTGGTGGAAGTTTTTTATTTATAGAAAAAGTAGTGGGAGCGGAGGTGTGGTTGCATCTCAAAATGAATGCAGCGAATGTTGGAGTGAATCGGTTTCAGTTTAGAATGGAAAGATTGTCGAGTTGGTTTTTTTGACAAGGGGATAATGGGGACGTATATAATGGAGAAAGAGGGTTGGACGGTTTTTATTAGGAAGAGGAACTGTGGGAGTTACTCGAAGAGTGGACAAAGAGGATCCGACAAGGTATTTTGATAAAAAGAATGGAATCCTTGAAACAAGGAGAGAAGAGAGAAAGAGAACTGAGGAGAATGCACTATTTTAAAAATGCTGCAATTTGATTGGTTAATGGCGTTGTTGTGATTAGTAGAAGTTATTTGCTTTATATATATATATATATATATATATATATATATATATATATATATATATATATATATATATATATATGTGTGTGTGTGTGTGTGTGTGTATGTATATATATATATATATATATATATATATATCACTACTACAGAAAAGGCATTTGGCGTCGGTTATTTAGAGCGTTTAGCGTCGGTTTTCAAGCGACACCCAAGTGGGTGCCACTAAAAGTCGACACCTTCAGCGTCAGTTTTTAACTGACGCCATAATCCTTCCCGTCACCGAAAACGCGCCAGCAAGGGGACTATAGGCGTCGGTTCTTAACGAAAACTGACACTATATCATGATCAAAGACGTCGATTATTAAACAAACACCGACGCCATAACACTTCCTGCCACCAAAAACGCGCCAGCAAGAGAACTATAAGTGTTAGTTAGTACAGAAAACCAACACTATATCTTTGTTAAACATGTTGGTTACTAAATAATAACTGACGACATATCCCTGCCAGCACGACCGTGCTTCCCAACACGACCGTGGTACCTGACCACTATAGGCGTCGGTTCTTACAGATAACTGACGCCAGCCATGGAAGAGACGTCAGTTTTTTTACTAATAACCGACGATATACGTCTTTGTTGTTGGTTTTATACAAATAACTGACGCCTATGTTCAGATTTTTTTTCTTATCAGTTTGCAGGCCTGCTGTATGGCTGGTCGTAGGATGCAAAACCTACAATTCAGTTCTGAACTGTAGGTTTACAACATCTATTGATATCAGCCAACAATAGGCCACAAACCTGCAAAGTAATTCACATTCAAACACATGTATTGATCAGATACATGTAGAAACATGCAAAGTCATTTACATGTACATTAATTTCATCTCTTTTCACATTCAGACATTCATGTATTGATCAGAAAAAGTCATTCACATTCACACATATGACAATTCAGAAAAAGTCATTCCCATTCACATTCACACAAAAATAATTATGAGAACAATGTTTAGAAATATCATTCTTTATTCATCATCGTCATCATTGTCATCATTGTCCCAATAATATTTAAAAATTCCCACTCTTTGTAGGGTTTTTACCCATTCTTCTCTTACAACATCTAATTCCTCCCTCGTATAGGGAGCATGTACATCTAATAACTTTCCACCTGAGCTGAAGTCAGTTTTAAACACCTGCAAAGAGAATGACGTATATATATATATATAATTAATAATATATAATAAGATTGATATATCTCATATTATCTAATGAGACTATATATAATACCTTCTGTATAGTATTGATTTCCATTACGGCATATTTGATGATTAGGTCTATAAATTGCATCACATAGTAGACACATGCCCAGCCGTTGTCTTATGTAGCACACTATAAATTGAAACATACAAAATATTCAAAAATACAAATAAGCACATTTCACATAAATAATATATACATTAGAGTCGGGAAATTACTTTCACATTTTCCCAAACTAGTGGTTGATTCTTTTTCCTGGGGACATTTCCTCCAGCTTTTTTGAACTCTTGTAAAGCCCTACATGTTAATGTAACACATTAAATTGCATAATTAAATAGTAATGTAATAACAGATGTTAATGGATATAAAAATATGAAATATTTCTCACGAGAATAATGACCTTTTCATTGTGTGTCCATATAATGTATTCAATTCATTCCCCGCAGGATCTAGATAATAGGCTGTGAACGTCTTGGGGACAATAACTAGTAACTCCCAATGCCTACCACTACAGGTAAGAAAGTTAAAAATTAATAACTTAAAATCCACAATAACAATGTAATTTTCTTAAGTCCAAATTATAAGCAAAGTAAAGTTACTTGACATTGAATGGAGCTATTATCACCGTCTTCTAATTTTTATCAAAATATTCAAAAGCATCACATCAGTATGAAGTAACTGAAGAAGGGTATGTATCTACAAGGCTAATCAAAGATGGAACCAAAAATCCCACATGGGAAAATGAAAAATCTGTACATATCGTGTGTAAGTGGCTGCAAAACATGTAATACGTATGCATTAATATATAAGAAACCAGATCACCGTATATAAAACAAGGTATATGGATGTATAAACAAGATCTCACCATATCCACACCTCTATCATAGATGTGTTCAGTCAATCATAACGAAACAACTCCAAAATATCTTGTAAAAATACCTTGTTTTCGTATGATTGACCTACATTAATACCTACGCATTAATACATATGCAAAAACTTGCATAAATAGATTGTTATCGTATGATTGACCTATAGCATCCTCCAGAATTGTAACATTTATAGGGAAATTTTGATCATGTTCGCCAATCCATACTTCCATACCCCTACAATTAGGACCTAACGAGGCATGTAGGTCCCTTGGAAGCCAACTTGGTGGTTGAGGAGGCAGACGTGGAGGCCGAGAAGTAGCGGGTGTCGTCTTTTTGACATGTATATATAATTTCATATCAATTGACTCATATATACACACTAACAAATTAACGTAATGTAAATTTACCATACAATATTAGTATAGACGACATCCGCTTTGGGCCACATTATCACTCTGCTTTCTACCTCACCAAGCATTTCAGAATCTGGGTGGGTATATGGCAGTTGAAGATCCTTCCAATCGGGGAGTATATGTATCAGGCTCACACGAACCGCACCAGCTGGTACTGGAGTCCCATGAAACATCTCCCCTAGAAGGTCTGGGTAAGCTTGTGCCTCTGCAACGATATATTCTTTACTTTTTAGACGGCATGGCTTCAACCCTTACAAATTTACATAAAGAATGTTATATACATATATACATAAACGTATCATCTTGAAAAGACTAGCTACTATGTCATAAAAATACTTACAGAGGATGTGCTAGGTCGTGGGTCTACAGGACTACTCACAACCTCTATAGTAGGAGTAATAGAAGTGTGACACGTTATAGGTACTGTCTGAGTGGCCATCTGAGACGCCTGCCACTTCACCATTGCTTCTTGGACTTTCCTCTCAATTAATTCATCTACCTATACATAGATAAAAGAAACGTAGTCAATTATTGAATTCCCTTTCACAATAACATTCTAAAAAAAGAATAGGTTACCTCAACTTGTGAAATTCCCACTTTTGGGATAAGTTTACACTGGGATGGTCCAAAGAACGCTTTTATGCCCACACCAGCACCTGCACCCCCTAACACGTCCAGGATACTCTGGGTTACCCAGAGCAACTATCAATTCATCCCTTGTGTCCTCAGGGATGAACTTGCCTTCCTTCCTCTGCTCGTACAGCTCCCTCTAATCGCCATCAATAGAAATTGGTAAGTAAACATAACAATAATCAATATTGATTGATTGCTCTAAGAGTTGAATTTTACCATTTTTGCCGTTGCCTCAGCAGTTGTGGGCTTTGTTATATCTCCCTTCTTGTTTTGCCTCTCAACTATCCACATAGCATGGCGAGGCAGAGGTGTGAGACCAATAGTAGAGGACTCCTGAGTAGCAGCAGACTGAGCAATAGACTCAGCTTGTAGTATTTGGTGAATGCTTGCATAGCCTCTTGGACCCATTGTGTGGTCATGCACATTCAGTGTACGCCTTGCTCTTTGAGCATCGCTGATAGCCTTATTAGTAAGCACATTGATTTGGTTAGTAACACTAAAGGTTAATCTTGAATAGGTGAATACATGAGAACGTATATTAATTAAATTGGGAGTGGCACTTAATACCTTGAATCCCTCCGTTTTTCTTTGGGTAACAAAGTCCCCCCAGTCTTTGGTGTCCATGTAGGTCCATTGCTCAGTGGTTGTCTTTTGCCTAAATTTATTTTTTAAAGAGAATACAAACAAAAATTATTAGTGTAGAGTTAGTCAAAAAGTGGTCAATGTCTAGAATTGGAAATCAATCAAGAACCTCTTCTCAGCATTGCGTTTGTAATCTCGGGTGATATTTGTCCTATAGTTCCTTAGGACCCTCCCACAGCGTTGCATCACGCATTTACGATGCAGCTTTTCGTCCATATCAAATATACTCTACAAAATAGAATTATTATTAACTAGTATCCTAAAAATTATTAATCTACAAAAATAGAATTGCAAATAATAATAACTCACACATAGTTCCTTCCATATTAAGTCTTTCTTCCCCTTAGGAACTTTATGGCAGGATTCAAAAACATGACTACAATGGCTGCGAGTACGAACCCCAATATATGAAATAAATGAGTTGCGGTTCACTCTAACTGGATTTCCTACATGATCGAAATCCACAGCCAGTTTGGGTCCATTGCCCCTTTGCTGTAGTAACTTGTTCATCATTTTGATACCCCTCACTTTCTCAATTTTTTTTTGTTGCTCATCAAGTGCCCCAATTTTTTCAGGGGGTACATCACCAACCTAAAATTTGACAAAAAAACACACGTACATGATATAACTATAAATGAACATATAGATAGAAACCTCAGGTAATCATCAGCACGGTCATCAGGAGAATGCTCAGTCATCGAAAAGTTCACATTCACATTGTAAAGTTCACATTGTAAAGTAATTCACATTGTAAAGTTCACATTCACATTGTAAAGTTCACATTCACATTGTAAAGTTCACATTGTAAAGTTCACATTCAGAAAAATAAAACATATAAAAAATATAAACATGCATGCATCTAATATTGCGATCTTTTATCAATTAACAATCCTTCATTGTGATCTCCACGCACATACAAGTCATCATTAGCTTCAATATTTGGTGGTGTTGGCAACCCAACTGAGAATGGATTGGAGTCATCATAATGATCATAGTACTCTTCTTCATCTATAGGATCTTCAATGAACTGTCTTTTACCATGAAGAACAACCGACCATTTATCATTTCCAGGATCATCGATATAAAATACTTATTTCTCCTGTGATGCCAATATGAATGGTTCGCCATTCTCGCCAATCTTTTCAAAGTTCACTAATGTGAAACCCAATTCATCCACTATAAATCCTTTGGTGTTATCAACCCAATTACATTTAAAGAGCGGAATTCTAAAATCTACGTAGTCAAACTCCCATATGTCTTCAATGACACCGTAATATGACAATTTAGCTTCACGTGGACTTTTATCCTTTGCACTTGCAAAAAATAATGAAGATGCTTGAAGGGTGACCCCACTATTTTGGATGACACTTTTATCATCTTGACGCTTTGTGTAATATGAGAATCCATTTATGTCAAACCCTTCATAAGACATAACATTCAATTTTGGTTTAAAGGCGAGGCATTTGATAGTTTCAATAAGATTATCTGGTGTTTGAGATAGTTGATGTAAGACTTTATCTTCAAACCACTTAATAAATGTCTTATTATGCTCTCTAGCAAGCCACATTGAATTGGCTCGAGGATATTGTCTCTTGATGAAATTGGTATGTTCCTTGATATAAACACTCACTTCGTCGATGTTGTGTAAAATATATAAGTGACCTTGTTCCAACTGCTCACGGCTGATTACTTTCATCCGTGATCCCAAAATTCCTTTGCCAAAATTCTCCTTAATATTCTTGTCATTAATAGGAGTGTCATTAGCACTCAGAAAGTCATTGCAAAAATCCATAACCTCTCTCGCCACATAACCCTTAATAATACTCCCTTCAGGCTGATAACGGTTTTGAACATCACCTTTAAAAATGCTCATGTATCATTCAAAGGGATACATCCAATGCAAGAAAACCGGTCCCAACATTTTCACTACCCTAGTCAAGTGGACAACAAGATGTACCATGATATCAAAGAACAAAGGAGGAAAATACATCAAAAGCTGGGATAGGGTAAAAACCACTTCTCTTTGCAATTTATTGAGAGTACCAGGGTCAATAACTTTGCTACACAGACTGTTGAAAAAGAAACAAAGTCTGGTGATTGCAAACCTTACATGCTTCAACAATGTAGATCAAATTGTCACAGGCAATATTTGTTGCATTAGAGTGTGATAATCATGAGATTTAAGACCTATCAACTTCAGATCTTTCATTGATACCAATGTACGGATGTTGGATGAGTAACCCTGTGGCACCTTAACATTTACCAAGTAATCACAAAAAGCTTTCTTCTCCTTTCTTGACAATGTGTAACAAGGGGGAGGTAAGTATGCTCTCCGATCACTACTAACTACTTCTGTTAATTCTGTCCTTATTCCCATTTCACGTAGGTCCATTTTGGATTTTATCCCATCTTTAGTCTTACCTGGTATATTCAATAGAGTACCGATGACGCTATCACATACATTTTTCTCAACGTGCATGACATCGATACCATGCCTGACTGCCAAAGAACTCCAATAAGGAAGATCCCAAAATATTGACTTCTTCTTGAATAAAGATTTGTCACTTTGTGTGGCCATCATACATTGTGATCTCTTACTAAATTTATTGGCAACGTCTTTTACTCTTTCATAAACATCCTCCCCTGATATAGGTTTAGGTACACTTTGTTCCTCATTCCGTCCATTGAATTCTTTGCGCAACCTATGATACAGATGAAATTTTGGAAGAAACCTTCGATGACCAAGATATACAGTCTTGCCTCCGTGTTTTAGTTGTATTGAATCATTGTTCTCTTCACATATAGGATACACTTTAGATCCTTTGACACTATATCCAGACAAATTCCCATATGCTAGAAAGTCATTCATAGTGCAAAATAACATAGCATGCAAAGAAATGTCTCTCTTCATGAAGCATCATAGGTCATCACACCTTCACCCCAGAGTTTCTTCAATTCATCAATCAGAGGATCAAGATAAATGTCGATATCATTTCCAGGTTGTTTAGGGCCCGATATCAACAACGAAAACATAACATACTTATTTTTCATACACAACTAGGGAGGAAGATTGTATATAACGAGCATAACTGGCCAAGTTCTATGTTGGCTGCTCAATGTCCCGTATGGATTCATCCCATCTGTACAAAGCCCAAGTCTTAGATTCCTGACTTCTTCACTGAATTCAGGGTACAATAAATCAATCTTTTTCCACTGTGGGGAATCAGACGCATGTCGTAGGATCCCATCATTATTTTTCTTAACATCTACATGCCACCTCAAATTCTTTGCATCTATCGGATTGGAAAACAAGCGTTGAAACTGTGGTAGTGTAGGTAGATACCACATCACCTTGGCAGGAGAACCAGTTTTGGACTCCACCGAAGTCGTCAATTTATACCTTGATGCACCACATTTGGGGAAATATTTCAAATCCACATAGTCCTTTTGAAATAATACACAATCATTTGGGCATGTGTGTATCTTGTTGGCCTCCATTCCCATTGGGTACAACAATTTCTTTAACTGGTATGTTGAGATTGGCAGCTTGTTTCCTTCAGGAAGAATTTCTTTCAACAAAGACAACAATGACGTGAAGCTTTTGTCGCCCCATATATTGTTAGCTTTCAGCTTATACAATCTCAACACAGCGCTAAGCTTCGTCAACTTACAACTTGTGTATAACGGTATCTCAGCATCATGCATAATATTTCTAAACATGGGAGGTGGATCGGTGTGCTCTACCCCACAACTATCCAGCATCACATCAATGATGTCTACTGGAACTAGTTCATTCACATCTACGTCATCGGAGGCAATTTCTTCTTCCACACAAGCACTGCTATCGACATCCACATATTTCAGGTTTGGAATCTCTCCATGCCAGTGTCATTCTATATAGCCTTGTACAATCCCGTTGCACTTGACATGACTTTTGATTTCGTCACCAGTGCTGACTTTCAAGTTGTAACCGCAATGCCTACATGGACAGTAGAACCTATCTCTAGGTTTTTTCCTTTGTTCCTCGGCAAATCTAATAATCTGATCAAGGCCAGAAATAAACTCTGGGGTGCAGCGATTTGGAATGGGCATCCATGATCTATCCATTCTATGATCAAAGAGAAAACAAGTATATATTAGAACAAGATTAGGGTCTAGGGTTGAAAGATTAGGGTTTATCATTAAAACTTTAGGGTTTAAGGTCTTATATATAATAAATGTATACCACCCATCACATTCTTGAACACCTAATCTCACTAGTAAGTGTATAATGTGTATTGGGTTTTCAAGAAAATTTCGGCAGCATTTCCCTGCTGTTCTCCAAGTACATATGTACTTAGAGAACATACGGGGAAATGCTGCCGAAAGTTTCTTGAAAACCCAATACACATTATACACTTACATCCTAAGTGAGATTAAGTGTTCAAGAACAGTCCCAAACTGGGGACTATCCAAGATTTACTCCTAATGAGTAAATCTTGAACGGGTTTCTAGGCCAACATAATATAACACCAGTCCCTTGTTCACAACCCCATTCAACACACAATTTTCTTATAAAAACACTTATGGACAGCCATAACAACATATTAATGCTTCATAAATTAATCAATGTATTATTTTATAACACAAATCATGGTGGGTATAACATAGTAAAAAACTCAACATGTCACAACAGAATCATGTACTTAACCTAATATACAGATATTTGTAACAAAACTTGTGGTAGTTATACCATAGAAAATTAAGTAGCATGCCCAATATATAACAAAAGCAACATTTGTCCTGATTGTTATAACGATAACAACTCTTAACATTTTTCCATTGTAATAACCTTATCAGCATTTACCCTTATCCAAACCTACAACTAGCATGAGTAGAGGTTATTCATAACAACATATGTAGTGGAGGAAACTTTGGTGGGATTCATTCTCTTCTTTAGATTTCACAAACTCCATGACGGATGGATGAGCGATGGTTTAAAATCTTGGTCTAATATTTGTACAGGTCTGGATGTGATTTGACTAGGGGACAAACTGATATGTTTCCCATCCTCTTTGGCTCTTTTTGCGGCCCTGTGTTGCATCCCACCACCATATCCACAACCTATCACCCATCAGCTTCCGGGTAACCGTGGCTTGGGTTTCGAATCGCCATTCAAATCAAAATCTCAATACATGTGTTGTAATCGGATAAAGTTTAGGATGAAACACTCAAATTAGTCAAAAAATTATATAAGATAGGGTTTTTAGGGTAATATGTCTCAATTAGGTTAACAAAGAGGATTCACATGTAATTTCCCATATAGTTATGCAATAATATATAGTCATATAATAGTCACATGTGTGATATTGCACATGCAAATTTACTAGGGGTGAAATCACTAGAGTTTACCTTAACCAATGTACAATAATCACTACCTAAAAGTGGATGGATCTTATAGTTCAAAATCAATCCCAAAGGATAATGTATCTAAGAATTGACTAATTAAGGTAAAAAAACAATAACTAATGTTTAAGATAAAAGCTAGATTGATTGATTATTCTAAGGTTGCGATTAATAAAAGGGTTGAATTAAATATTGATTAGTCTAAAGTTGTGATTAATAAAAGGGTTGAACTAAATTATCACATGAAAGTAAGATAGGGTGGAATGAATTTCACCATCTCTACCTATCATTCAATGTCTTATTGCATCATATTAAGCATGAACATATATGCTCATCCACTTTTGGTGTTAATTAGGGTTAAAACATATAAAACACCTATCTGAAGTTGTCATCAAGGGTTTAACCAGCAGAGAGAATCCAAGCCTATCTTACAAATGCTACTACTACCATATGTAGGATTACCCTGGAGGAAGAAGAGGAGGAACAAGGGTACCTCAGCGGCGGCAGAGGAAGAAGAGGAGGAAGAACGGTACCTTCGCGGCGGTAGTGGCGACTAGGAGCAGCAAGCAAGCGGCCAGCGGTGAGCAGGAGAAGGCGAGAAGAAGCAGGCGGCATCGAGCAGAGGAGATGCCAGAAAAATGAACGGCGGCAGTCGGAGCAACTAACGGTGGTAGCTGGAGCAAGGAACGGAAGCGGCGACAGTGAGCAGAGGAGTAGTGAGCGGCGGTCGGAGCAGGGAATCGATCACCAGAACAGGGAATCGATCTCCAGACCTAAGCGCGGAGTCGATGAAACAAAGAAAGGGGGAAGAGCTAGGCTCACACAGGTGTATTAAGTTAACAATAGGTGTTGGTCATTCAAAACAGCCAACACTTAAAACAATCAACGTCAGCTGCTGTAAAAAACCGACGTCCAAGGGGGGTGAAAATTTTTCACGGGGACAGCGCGCGAAAACACATCGGCGTCGGTTATTGCAAGAAAACTGACGATAACAATGGGCCCAATTTCTGTCTCGTGAACAACCATTAGTCATCGGTTGATTAGCTACAAACCGACGTCGTATGATAAATTTTTGAGGAATTTTTTTCGCTGGAAAATTTGGATTTGGCGGTCAATTTTAGGCGTCGGTTGGTTATTGAGGAACTGACGCTAAATAAAAAGTGATACTCATGTCTAGCCGCTCTTCACAGATAGATGTCGGTTTGTGTATTCAACTGACGCTATCTGGTTTAGGCGTTGGTTTCTTGTATGCAACCGACACTTGTAAATGTGACGTTATAAGCCATTTCTGTAGTAGTGTAGATAGAGAGAGATGCTCTATACACTTGAGTGTACAGATCACACGAATACACTCAAGTGTATCTTCATATCAAGACTATTTTTTGTAAAATGTGAACCATTGATCTTCACTGTCATACTATAATTAGGCTACATACAAATTTTGAGCCCATTTGGATAAGTGTAAGTCACTCATCTGAGGGCAACAAAATTGACGTACAAAACTAATTTAAAATACACAATTTTTGCGGTCTTTATAACATGACCTATAAATATCCAAATGTATTCAAATTTTGTATATGAGTTATTCACAAGATGTTTAAGAAGATCATCAGATTAGATTTTTGAAAAAAAATTACATCATGAAAAACTACTTGAGTGTATTCTTCTCTGAATACACTCGAGTGTATTCTAGCCTGACTCTCTCTCTCTCTATCTATATATATATATGTGTGTGTTTGTGTGTGTGTGTATATATATATATATATATATATATATATATATATATATATTGGGGGAGGGGTGGAGTTAAGCTAAAGGTTCATTCACTCATCTTGCGATGTCGGAGGTAAGACAAACACATGAGCAACATATGAATCGACCGGTTTGCTGATAACAAATCGATGGGAGGAAAAAATTAGATATACGCAGATACTATTTTACAACTTATGTTCTTTTCGCAAAAACAACATTTGACAATTAGGCTGACAGATAGTATGGGTGATGTATCTTTCGTATCAGTAGTATATGCTAGTTGTTTTAGGGGGGAGGTGTTCTCTCTAGAACTCCCTAAATGAGATTGCACCACATATTATGATAATAAATGAAAAACTTTTGGTGACTTTAACATTGTGAGATCCTATTTTGAACAGAGAGGGATTAGCAACCATGATAGACAAGGAATGTGTGATTTTAATAATTGGATCACTGCTCAAGACTTGGAGGACATCCCTTTTAAAGGCAACAACTTCACTTGGATGGATAAATAATGTATGACCCCTACGACGTGGGAACACCTTGATTGTGGTTTCACCAACAATCGTTGGGTAGCCCATGCCCCTATGATATAGGCCCTTCACCTCACATGACATTGAGTTTCTAATCATTGTCTAACTGTCATGTCCTTTGGGGATACAATTATGCAATCATAACCTAGCCCATTCTTTTTCCTTGAGATGTGGTTATCTCACGATACATGTTTGAGTACCATTGAAAGTGGTTGGTGCATGGAGGGATGGGGTGACCCCTCCTTCAATTTCTTTACAAAGATGGAGAATCTTAGGAAGTGTCTCAGAAGATGGAATATAGAAACTTTTGGCAATATTTCACATAACCAGAGAGACATGGAAGATGACATATTCACCCTACAAGCAGACTTTGATAGACAACCTTGACCAGAAATGGAGGCTTTATTATATGAAGCAGAAGCATAACTCAAGTAAGTGTTGAGTCAAGAAGAATTACTATGGAGAAAGAAGTCACGGATCACATGGTTGGAGGATGGAGAGAGAAACACACACTTTTATAATGTTATTGTGAAAGCCTGTAGAAAGAGAAGATTGGTGAAATCATTGAAGTTTGATGATGCAACTGTTATTTTTTATCCCAAAGCTATATCTGATCATGTTGCACAAAATTTTGAGTCCTTTTATTATGTCATAGATCATACTGATGTTGGTATATACCCACCTTTCCTGGATTTGATTGAGCCTCACCTTTCCATCAATGACAATATGTTTATGTTGGATGCCCCAAGAGAAGAGGAGTTGTTATCCACGGTAAAACAAATGAATAGAGACACCATCATTAAACCTAACAGCTCTAGGATCAAGTTCTACCTTGCAACATGGAATATTTTAAAATAGATTTTCTCACCTTGGTATTCCATTTCTTCTCAGGTGCAACATGTCATAGGAGTCTAAAGAGTTGTAAATTGGTGCTCAAAGATGGAGGACCCCTGCAAGACTGACAAAGACTTTTGTCTTATATCCATCAAAGACATCTCGACATGGATCATGACTAGGATCCTAAATAACATGATCGTTGGTTTTCTACTTGGCCTCATTTTAGAAAATCTAGGTGCATTTTTTGAGGGGATAAGCATCACAAATCATATCAGACTCACAACAAAACGTATCCATGACATAAAATAAGATAGGGATAACATGAACATGGTTATCAAATATGAAATGAGAAAAGCTTACGATCTTGTCAGTTGGGACTTTCTTTGAAGCATCCTATATAAGATGGGTATGATCCCAATCGTGGTTGATTTATGCATGAATTTCTTCAAATACACGTGTATGTCGGTCTCAATCTATGAATGGTCTAGTGTTTCTTTCATATTACTAAAAGATTAAAGTAAGGAAATCCCTTACCACGCTCATTATTCATTATCATGGAGGAGGTTTTGAGCAAAAGACTTAAGAATGGTCTAGATTTGGGTCTTTTTTGAAGTTTCATGATTATAGGTCTAGGAATGGCACCCTCAATTCTCTTATATGTTGATGACCCAGTATTGTTCCCTCCAACATGTTGTTAGCATGCTTGTTGACTACCAGGCAATGTCATGATAGAGATAAACCATGAGATATTAGGTTACATGAGAGACTATGAGGATCTGATCACTCTACAAAGAATTTCTCAAGACATACATAAGAATATTTTGAGTACTTGGGTATACTGATGGCAAAGGGCAGATTGAAGATACAACACTTTTCTTTCTTGATGGAGAAAGTCATACATAAAGTGTCATCCTAGAAAGGGAGGTTCCATCCTTTGGTGGTCGCAAACTGTTGATCACGCACACCCTATCCTCTATTCCTATATACACATGGATGCGATGGAGGTTCCAAAAGGAGCCATAAAAAGAATCAACTCCATGTTCTCAAAATTTCTATAGATTTAGGGAGTTGAGATCATGGAGGGCCTGGGTAGCTTGGGATCAGATTACCTAACCACTGCTAGATGGTGGACTAGGGATCCCTTCCTTCCAACTTACAAACAAAGCATTCAAATACAACGAGACATGAGAGATCTTGAAAAAAAGATATTATGTGCATCCTTTATCTATGAAAAATACGCTTTTTCATATAGGTATGAAAACCTTTACCCAACCTTTTTGAAGCTAAGCTCCTTTACATCACTATCTTGGAAATGCATTTGGACATCCTTCACGGAGGTAATGCTAGGCTGTATATGGATTGTTGGAAGAGGAAATATCTCATTCTTGGGTGATCTATGGTATGATATGAGTTCGACATCTATAATGGGTTTAAAGGATGAAGACATAGATATAGATATAAGGGTTCATGACCTGTGGATTGAGGATGTAGGATGGGATTGGGACATTCTTGTGATGCTCTTAACAAAAGATGGTCTAGATCTAATAAGAATATCTCTTCAGATGTTTTTAGAAGATGAAGACATCCTTGTTTGAACACATACCAGCCTGGGTCATTTCTCCCTTAAATCTGCCAAACATGTGATTATGAACCACTCAAGCCAACAACATGAGAGATCATTGATTTGGGCAAAGGATTCTCTCCCAAAAGAAAATGTTGCAAATAAGAAAGAGGGACCCTTGGCTTGTTGTTGATGTGTGAATCAGAAAGAGGAATCAAGGGACCACCTATTTCTACAAAGTGATGTGGCTACATTTCTTTTGGGGCAACTAGCAAAACTTATGATGATTGAAAGCGGATGGAAGGGTGAAAATGTATTGTTTCATGTTGAGAAATGTAAAGGTTCTATGAGTTTGAAGGATGCACGATGATGAATTTTTGTGATGCTTCCATCCCTTGTTTTCTAGTCCATATGGAAGTTTAGATGCATTGCTAAATTTGAAGGATGTAAGACCCCTTTTCAAAGGATTTGGGAAAACATAGTCACTATCATTAACATAAAGATATACAAAAAATTCTCTAAACACATGATTGACCCATACTTATACATATCTCTCGAATCACATGGTCTGGTAGTACCATGCTTCAAGATTAGAAAATTATGCTTATTTCTATGGTTGTCTCTTGATCTAAATAATCTGGAAGATGAACATTACCTGTGGAAGACGGCCAAGTATGGTGAGTTCTAGAAGGAGTGGACACCGACTATTCTTTGAGATCGGAGGGGTCATTTCATCCTTACCTATAGATTCTGGCTGAAGACACATAAACACATAGACACAATTTTTTAGGCAATAAATGTTGCTCTTAAAATCCTGGATGATATGAACATCAATTGCAATACTATAGAGGTGACAACGATGAATGTTTTCATATGATATGGGGTCAAAGGTCATGCCCATGGCAGTTGCCTACACACATGGAGGAAATAAAAGAGATGATATAAGAACACACCATTCTTGAGAGATGTGTTCACAGGGTGGTGAACTTAACTACTAAATCTTTAGGCATGGTGGATTCCTTCCAAGAGGGAGGTAAGGTCACCACTCTACAATGTGACATGTCCATGCCTATGTGGGGATTATTGACACTAGAGAAAAGAGGAATACCATAGCTTACAACTACTTGGATAGACACATAGATATGTACAGTGGGTCTCCATTAAAGGGACTCTTACTTTTTAATTTTTAGTGGGGAATATTTCAGGGATGAATTTTGTTTTTATTTATTTGACCTCCGTTTTAGGTGAGGTTGTGTGTTTCAAATAGATATAAATACAAGGATCATTTTTCCTACATGAGGAGGGTAGGATGAATGATATTACCTCATGACTTATTTTAGAGAATACACATGGGGGGCGTCTTCACTTGGGTCAACAAGGCCCAAAGAAAGCCCAACCTCAAACAACACAAAATCATAAGTATGTTATCTATATTGAGCAAGGCTATAAAGAAGGTGAGGCATTCTATCTCATTGAGGCGAGTTGCAAATCTTGAGGCATTTGAGGTGTAAGTTTAAAAAAATGTATGAGAGTTTCTTAATAGATAACATTATATGTGTATATACATATTTGTATATATAGTGATATATGTTTATATATATTATGTACATGCATGCGTGTAACATATGTATTTATTCAAAAAAACTAAAACAAAATACAAATTGTTCATGAAACTCAACAAGCATAAAAGAAACTAAAGACCACTACAATAATAGAAAATAATAAGATATCGACTAATTGTAGTATTAGTTCAAAATATGTAATAAAAATTAACAAAGAAAATGCAAGGGAGATAAATTTGAAAGTAGTAAAAGGAAGGATCCATAATTAATTAAGAATGGGATTAAGTTCACTGATGGTAATAAAAACAAGTTACCAAACAAATATAAATTTAAAAAAAATGAAAGACAACACTCAAAAGAATGATAATAAAAAATATTAATAAAAGAATTTATTAATTGCAACATCTCTGAATATCATTTTTTAAAATAAAGTGTTTGTAATAGTTTTATTAGTGGAAAATGCAATGACTAACATAATACATTATTAATTAAAAATAAGGCTTGCACTCAATTAAGCCCCAAAGCCAAGTGATTTTAAGACTAGCCTCAAACATGGTGAGGCATAATCCATAGTGCAAGACAACAAGGGTTAAGCCTCGAGGCGCAATGGGATATCGTGGAGAGACTCAAGGTATTTGGATCTAAAATGAGAGCCTATTGTCTTTTTCATATTTATTTTTTGACTATCCATCTTATTTTGCATGGGAAGGAAAATGGATCCAATTTTCAGTCCTGAAAGTGACTATGCATAGAATTTTCCAAACAAAATCTACTAGAACACATCGAAAGAGAATCTCTTACGAATGACAGAAAAGAAGTAGGTTCCAATAGAAGGTCCTTCTTGTAACAAACATATACCCCTTGAATCATTAAAGAATTTTTTTCTCCATGAAAAATTATAACCACTATGTCTGACGCCAAACCCTAGTACAATTTTGACCTTTGGTGTCACTTTTCGTTAATGTCATTTCTTACAAAAAAATGACATTACATGCCTATATCATCAGTTTGTAAAGTACAAATGTCACTACTGGTCAAGTCTTACCAATTAAGGAAAAATGCGAGTACAATGCTACTATAACATCAGTCTTTTGGTGTAGAACTGACGTCACAGACCACCAGCATAATTCAACTTTTAAGGGTAAATTTTGATGTAGGCGTCTAGAATCAGTTAGATTAAAACTGGTGACACACCACTCTTGCAAAATAAATTTTGTCTTCAAAAATCCTCTGTCGTCAATTGTTCTCCATAAAAAGTGATGACATAGGTCACGTCCATTGTGAAAATGTTTACCTCCAAAAAACTTATGGTGTCAGTTCCATCTTAAAGAACCGACAATAAAGGGTTTCCTCTATGTGCCTAGTAAAAAAACCCTTGAATTAGATTATATTGTCAGTTTTTTTGTTGGAAATCAAAGACGTAGGTTTTAGTTTTTCTGTTAGAAATCAAAGAGGTAGGTCTTAGTGGGATTGGCATTTTTTATTAGGGATAAAGACATTTGTCAACAATTTCTAAGTATCCAAACAATGATAGAGTTTAACCTCTTTTGTCGATTTTTATGAATTAACCGATGATGAAGGTCTTAATGAGATTGGATTTTTTATTAGGGTTAAGGACATGTGTAATCAGTTTCTAAGTGTTCAGCCAACGATAGAGTTTAACCTTTGTTGTTAGTTTTTATGAATGAACCAACAACGGATGTCTCAGTGAGTTGGTATTTTTTATTAGGAATAAGAACATATGTTATTAATTTCTATTGTATCCAACTGAAGATAGAGATTAACCTATATCGTCAATTTTTATAAATAAATTGATGACAAAGGTCTTAGTCATCAGTTGTTTGGAAGAACTGATGACTAAGTTCTACTTAACATCACCCATGAAACTTTATTTTTCCCATTCTCTGCTTCATCGTGCAATCATGTTTTCTCAAGCAATCATGTACACCCTTTCTAGCTACTAGCAGTGCTATTACAGCCTCATCATTGTTATTCTTGCTATTGTTTCCACCACCATCGAAACTTGTTTGACCGTCATCGTTATTGATGATGCTTGATCCGCCTCTACTCCCACTACTATCACCACCACCATCACTATTAATGTCGTCGTTGTTGATTCCACCACCATCATCATTGTCGATATCACTGCCACTAATGTTATTGTGACCATTGTTACTTCCACCACCACTATCGTCGATGTTGCTTTGAGCTGCCTCTCCTCTCTGCTTCTTGATCCACCTCTCCCCTCTTCTCTACGTCTAAGGTGTGTTTTTTTATCTATAATTTTTGTTTGTTTGTTTGTTGTTTTAGTTTCTTTAGCTATATCGTTGGTGTGTATTATGTTTAGGTCCTAAAATTCTACATTGTATTATGATTTTCTATGAAAATACATGTATTGTGTATAATGCTAGGTCACTAAATTATAATTGTATATCTAATTAGAATTTAAAATTATGCTTAAGAAAATGGTTGCTTGATTGGTTTTTGCGTAGGTTGTGTAAATAGAATATTCCTAACTTAATGTATACTTTTTTGCACCTACAATATGAATGATGACACTAAGATTATAGGTATATAAATAAATACATTATATGTTGGCCTAAAAACCCATCCAAGATTTAGTCATTAGAAGTAAATGTTGGATAGTCACTGGTTCAGGACTATTCTTGAATACTAATCTCACTTAGGTTTGAAGTGTATAATGTGCATTCAGTTTTCAAGAAGTTTCATCGGCACTTTCTTGTTTGTTCTTTAAGTACATATGTAGGTAGGTATGTGCAATCTACATTGGTGTACTTGGAGAACTGTAGGAAAATGTTGACACAATATTCTTGAAAACCATTTATACACATTATACACTTACTAATGAGATTATGTGTTAAGAATGTGATAGGTGGTACAAATTCATTACTAAACCTTAAATCCTAATTAGTAAACCTTGTTTAAATATGTAAACTCTAAACCCTAATCTTTATACCCTAGTCTTTAAACACCTAATTCAATACTCATTTTCTATGTGATCATATGATGGATAGATCATGGATGTCCATTCCAAATCACTGGACTCCAGAGTTTATTATTGGTCTTGATTAGTTTATTAGATTTATAGAGGAACATATGAAATGACTTGGACAGAGAATACCCAATCCTTACGATCAAAATTTTACAAAATTTGTATCATAAAATGTAAACTTGCCTTTTCATTCATGCAATTTTTTCAGAGTACATGGTATCCTTGGAATATATACAATAGATGTTAGTAATTCACTAATCTAGTCTTCATAACTAGAAAAGGGCATCTCGTGTAACCTCTTCTAGGTCTTGATTTTCACGTCCATGAATTCTTAGAGGGAATGAAACCACACATGGACCCCAAGAAGGGAAATATGGGTCAGTTAAAACACTGGTACAAAATTGATATTTGGAAAATTGAAGTATGAACCTAGCTATAAAGAATTTTTATGACAAAATGCAAGCAATTAAATAATCTAGCAAGTATCAAATAGAAAAAGGATTTTCAAATTCAATAGGATTCCATATCAAATTTTGGGACTAGAAATTCAAATTTTCAAAAAGATAGCACATGTTCTTTGTTGGGGGCAACCATGTGCTCTCTCCTGTGGAGGACGACAACACACCAACCAAATTTTCTAGTATATTGAGGGAACTATGTCCTTTAACTCTATGCAGAGGCCTGGAAGTGTAATTCCACTAAACTAAAGGGGACCAATTACCCTTATTCAACGTGTAAATAATGTTATACTATTTTTAGAATATAATTATTTGTGGCCTTTCAGGGAAGATGACTAATTCTTAAAATGAATTTTGGGCCAACCAATCTATCTACTATGCATGATAGCGAGAGGTAATATTTCAAATATAATAAAAATTTTGTAATTTTTAATTAAAAGTATACAAAATGAAAAAATTACAAGTATAGAGCTCTAAAGTTTTCATGACCAAGATTCAAACATCTCTAAGATTTGATGAATAAAGATATCTACAATTTGGAAATATGGTTACTATTGGCTTGGAATCAAGTGTTGTTCAATCTTTTCTATTAGATTTTTCTTTCCCATCTAGGGTTATTACTATTCCATGGTTCTTCCATTCTCTCTCTTTCTAGGGTTTCTAATGGAATTTCTTATCAAATATATTTTATTATATCACTACTACAGAAATATCTTATAACGTAACATTTAAAGGCATCAATTATTACCGAAAACCTACGCCTAAACCCTACAATGTCGGCTAATTACAGAGACCGACATATATATTTGAAGACCGGCCAGACACGTGTATCACTTTTTATTTAGCGTCGGCTCCCTATAATGAACTGATGCCTAAAATAACCCGCCAAATCTAATTTTTCGAGCGAAAAAAAATTACCCCCAAACTTTCACATACGACGTCGGTTTTTTGACCTAATAACCGACGCCTAAAGACGAAAAGATTACCTCCAAAGGGTGTCGGTTTTTGTGGAAAAACCGACGCTGATAAGGTTTCGCGCACCGTCCCCGCAAAATTTTTTAGGGTTAAGATTGTCCAATGGACGTCGGGTTTTTTTGGCAACCGACGCTGGTGGATATTAGGTGTCAGTTTTTTAAATAACCTACGCCTTTGTTAACTTAATAACCCCCGATCGATCGAGAAGAAGACTCTTCCCATTCTCTCTATTTCATCTCAAAATAGCTAGCCCCCGCCGAAGCTGGTACCCCCTGCTCGTCGCCGCCGTCTGATCAAGCAGCCTCCCCTTGCTCCTCACACCGTTGCCGCCACCGCCCCCTGTTGTCTTCTTCCTCCCACCCGCTAGCTCCTCACACCGCCGCCGTCGTCGACAAGACGCCTAGCTTCTCTCTTCTTCCTCTACA
The DNA here is from genome assembly GCA_963693085.1 of Alisma plantago-aquatica. Lineage (NCBI taxonomy): Eukaryota > Viridiplantae > Streptophyta > Magnoliopsida > Alismatales > Alismataceae > Alisma > Alisma plantago-aquatica. Next base: position 728,029,667 of record OY856411.1, on the reverse strand, counting down.
CCGCTGACAGGTAGGTTGCTGCCTCTTCTTCTTCCTCCACCCCTTCTTCTTCCTCCACCTCTTCTTCTTCCTGCTCCCTCCTTACCAAATCGATAAAATCAAGGCATGGCTTGTGGGCTGGATACGACCATGGCTGTGTTGGCTGACCACGACCGTGCTGGATAGCACGGCCGTGTTGGCCAGCACAGCCATAATCAGCCAACACAACCACGGTCGTGGCCAGCCCACACGGTCATGGCCTTACTTTTATCCATTTGGTAAGGAGGGAGCAGGAAGAAGAAGATAAATTTGCAATTGAATACTAATGCTTAACCTAATTCTATAAATTTTGATGCATGTTTAATTAAGATATTAAAACCCTCATACACATTTCACCATAATCTTGAATTAACTATATTGCTGAAATCTTGTGATCAATCTATATAAGATATTAAAACCCTAATGTTAAATCTTTGATTTTGTAGTGATGTGTCGCCCTAACATCTACATGAATCCCTATTGTATGATGTAGATTGATGATAATGCATGAGCTAGTTTGAAATTTTGAAATCAATTATGAATCTCTCCATCCCTAGGTCATACTAATTTATGTGTAATCTTTAACTTGATGATGAACATGCATGGACACTCAAAATATTGAAATCAATGTTATAGAATGACAGCACATGTATTTGTTGGCCTAGAAACCCATCCAAGATTTACTCATTAGGAGTAAATCTTGGATAGTCCCCAGTTTGGGACTGTTCTTGAACACCTAATCTCAATTAGGATGTTTTAACCATTAATTATATATAAGACCTTAAACCCTAAAGTTTTAACCATAAACCCTAATCTTTTAACCCTAGACCCTAATCTTGTTCTAATATATACTTATTTTCTCTTTGATCATATAATAGATAGATCATGGATGTCCATTCCAAATCACTGCACCCCCAAGTTAATTCTGGTCTTGACTAGTTTATTAGATTTGTCGAGGAACTTTACAATGCGAATTACTTTACAATGTGAATGTGAACTTTACAATGTGAATGTGAACTTTACAATCTGAATTACTTTACAATGTGAATGTGTACTTTACAATGTGAATTTTACAATTAGTGTTACTTTACAATGTGAAATTTATAATTTGAATGTGAACTTTCAGATGGCTGAGCATTCCCATGATGACCGTGTTGATGATCACCATGAGGGTGAGGACGTGCCTGCGCCGCCTGATAATGTAAGTTTTAAGAATATATTCCTGAGGTTTCTATCTATATGTTCATTTATAATTATATCATGTAAGTGTGTTTTTTTATCAAATTTTAGGTTGGTGATGTACCCCCTGAAGAAATTACAGCACTTGATGAGCAGCAAAAGAAAATTGAGAAAGTGAGGGGCATCACAATGATGAACAAGTTAATACAGCAAAGGGGGCAATGGACCCAAATTGGCTGTGGATTTCGATCATGCAGGAAATCCATATGGAGTGAACTGCAACTCATTTGTTTCATATCTTGGGGTTCTTACTCACAACCATTGCAGTCCTATCCTAGAATCCTGGAATAAAGTTCCTAAGGGGAAGAAAGACCACATATGGAAGGAACTATGTGTGAGTTATTATTATTTGTAATTCTATTTGTGTAGATTACTAATTTTTAGGATACTAGTTAATAGCAATTCTATTTAATTTGCAGAGCATATTTGATCTGGATGAAAAGTTGCATCGTAAATGTGTGATGCAACGCTGTGGGATGGTCATAAGGAACTATAGGACCAATCTCACCTGAGATTACATACGCGATGCTGATAAGAGGTTCTTGATTGATTTCCAATTCTAGACATTGATCACTATTTCACTAACTCTACACTAATAATTTTTGTTTGTATTCTCTTTAAAAAATAAATTTAGGCAGAAGGAAGCCACACATCAATGGAACTACCTGGACCCCAAAGACTGGGAGGCGTTTGTTACCCAAAGAAAAACATATGAATTCAAGGTATTAAGCGCCACTCCCAATTTAATTAATATACATTTTTATGTATTCACCTATTCAAGATTAACCTTTAGGTATTAAGCGATGCTCAACGAGCAAGGCGTGCACTGAATGTGCATGACCACACAATGGGTCCAAGAGGATATACAGGCGTTCGCCAAAGAATACAGGCTGAGTCTGCTCAGCCTACTGCTACTCAGGAGACTGCAAAGTCCTCTACTACTGCTCCCGCACCTCTGCCTCGCCATGCTATGTGGATAGCTGGGAGGCAAAACAAGAAGGGAGACATATCGAAGCCCGCAACTACTGAGGTGGCTGCAAAAATGGTAAAAATCAACTCTTAGAGCAATCGATCGATATTGATTATTGTTATGTTTACTTACTAATTTTTGTTGATGGTAATTAGTGGGAGTTGTACGAGCATAGGTAGGAAGACAAGTTCATCCCTCAGGGCACAAGGTATGAACTAACAATTGCTCTGGGTAACCCAGAGCATCCTGGACATGTTAGGGGTGCAGGTGTTGGTGTGGGCATCAAAGCGTTCTTTGGGCCATCTCAGCACAAACATGTCCTAAAAGTGGGACTTTCACAAGCTGAGGTAACCTATTCTCTTATTTTAGAATGTTATCGTGAAAGAGAATTCAATAATTAGAAGCTATGGTTTCTTTTATCCATGTATAGGTAGATTCGTTAATTAATAGGAAATTCAAGGAAGTACTTGATCAGAGACTCCATGAAGCAATTAGCAAGTGGTATGCGTCTCAGAGTGCCACTCAGACAGTACCTATGGCGGGCCGCTCTTCTCCTACTACTCGTATTGCAGAGGTTGGGAGTAATCCTATAGACCCACCACCTAGCATGTCCTTTATAATTATTTTTATGACATAATAGCTAGTCTGTTCAAGATGATATGTTTGTGTATATATGCATATAACATTCTTTATGTAAATTTGTAGGGGTTGAAGCCATGCTGACTAAAAAGTCAAGAATATATCGTTGCAGAGGCGTCGGCTTACCCAACCCTTAAAGGGTGCATGTTTCATGGGTATCCAGTACCAGATGGTGTGGTACGTGTGAGCCTGATACATGTACTCCCCGACTAGACGGATCTTGTACTGCCTCATACACACCTAGATGCTGAAACACTTGGTCAGGCAGTAGGCGGAGTGATATTGTGGCCTAAAGCGGGTGTCCTCTATACTGATATTGTATGATAAATTTCCATTACTTTAATTTGTTAGTGTGTATATATGAGTCAGTTGATCTGAAATTATATATACAGGTCAAAAAGATGAGACCTGCTACATCTCGGCCTCCACCTCCTCGACTACTGAGTTGGCTTTCAAGGGACCTACACGCCTCGATAGGTCCTAATTGTAGGGGTGTGGTAGTATGGATCGGCGAACATGATCCAAATTGCCCAATAATTGTTACTATTCTGGAGGATGCTGCAGGTAAATCATACGATAACAATCTATTTATACAAGTTTAGCATATGTATTAATGTATATGTAATACAAGTTCTGCATACGTACATATTAATGCATAGGTATTAATGTAGGTATTAATTTTGGAGTTGTTTAGTTATGAATGGCTGAGCACATCTATGACAGAGTTGTGGATATGATGAGATCTTATTTATACATCCATATACCTTGTTTTATATATGGTGATTTGGTTTCTTATATATTAATGCATAGTAATACATGTTTGCAGCCACTTATACAAGATATGTACAGATTTTGGGTTTTCCCATGTGGGATTTTTGGTTCCATCTTTGATTAGTCTTGTAGATACAGACCCTTCTTCAGTTACTTCATACTGTTGTGATGCTTTTGAATATTTTGGTAAAAATAAGAAGACGGTGATAATAGCTCCATTCAATGTCGAGTAAGTTTACTTTGCTTATAATTTGGACTTTAAAAAATTACATTTTTATTGTGGATTGAGTTATTAATTTTTAACTTTCTTACCTGTAGTGGTAGGCATTGGGAGTTACTAGTTATTGTCCCCAAGACGTTCACTGTCTATTATCTAGATCATGTGGGGAATGAGTTGGATACATTATATGGATATGCAATTAAAAGGCCACTATTCTCGTGAGAAATATTTTATGTTTTTATATCTGTTAACATTTGTTACTACATTATTATTTAATTATGCAATTTAATGGGTTACATTAACATATGTAGGGCTTTACAAGAGTACACAAAAGCTAGAGGAAAGGTTCCCAGGAAAAAGGATCTATCACTAATTTGGGAGAATGTGAAAGTAATTTCCTGACTCCGATGTATATATTATTTATGTGAACTGTGCTTATTTGTATTTTAAATATTTTGTATGTTTCAATTTATAGTGTGCTACACAAGACAATGGATGGGCATGTGCCTGCTATGTGATGCTATTTATGGACCTAATCATCAAACATACCATAATGAAAATCGATAAGATACAACAAGTATTATACATAGTCGCATTAGATAATATGAAATATATCAATCTTATTATATATTATTAATTATATATATATATATGTCATTCTCTTTGTAGGTCTTTAAAATTGCTGACTTCAGCACAGGGGGAAAGTGTTTCGATGTACATGCTCCCTATACGAGAGATGAATTAGATGTTGTAAGAGAAGAATGGGCAAAAGCCCTACAAAGAGTGGGAATTTTTAGATATAATTTTATTGACAATGATGACAATGATGAATAAAGAATAACTTTGTTCTCATAATTATTTTTATGTTAATGTGAATGAATTTTTATGAATTGTCATATGTGTGTGAAGATGATCAATACATAAATGTTTCTACATGTATCTGAATGTGAAAAGAGATGAAATGAATGGAACTGCAGGTTGCTACTAGTTTTTACATGTGTGTGATGAAAATATAATATGAATGAAATGTGCCTATACATGTGTGTGAATCACATATATATAATATTGTCCATCTTGTTAATTTTGTAGGTTTGTGGCATGTTGTTGGCTGATATCAATGGATGTCATAAACCTACATTTTAGAATTGAACTACAGGTTCTCATCCTGCTGACCAATCATACAATAGACCTACAAACTGATAAGAAAAAAAATCATAACATAGGAGATAGTTATTTGAACAAAACCAACACCAAAGACATACGGCGGTGATTTTTGATAAAAAAACTGACGTCTATGTTTCCAGGAACCACAGCCGTGCTGGGAAGCACGGTCGTGGTGGCAGACAGGGGATATTGCGTCGGTTATTAGTACAAAACCGACGTCGGTTCATCTGATATGGCGTCGGTTATCTTTCAAAATCGACACCTATAGGCCCTTTGTTGGCGCATTTTTCGATGGCGGGAAGCATTTTGACGTCGGTTCTTTTAATAATCGACGTTTGTAACCATTCTATAGTGTCAGTTTTCTTATAAACGGATACCTATAGTCCCTTTGCTGGCGCATTTTTAGTGGCGGGAAGAGTTTTGGCGTCGGTTGGGAACCGATGCCGAAGGGGTCCACCTTTAGCGGCGCCCACTTGGGTGTCGCTTGGAAACCGACACTAAAGCCCTTAATTAACCAATGCTAAAGGCCTGTTCTGTAGTAGTGTATTTTATATACCTTGTATAATAGATAATCACCATATCATAATGCCACTCACCTCATTGTATTCTCTCTCTATGTTTGTTATGCTATTAAGTGAGCATATGATCCTTAGCATATTTATATCCATTTTTAGGGTATGGTCATGCATAGTCATCCACGATCACATATCAAAATTTAGTTGGAGACAATATCGTTAGGTGTGTATGTCATTCTTAGAATTATGTATTCAATTGTCAACTTCCATATTTAAGACTTTGACCTGGTGTCCAACATTCTCTTTCTATTATATTTCTCAACATACATTTCTTAATGGCTATAGCTGCTCATTCATTCCAGTCATAATTGTATTTGTTACAATAGGGAACTTCTATTTATTTTCCTTTTAGATTTATATCCTTTATAATGTATTTTTGTTCTTAATCCAAAACCATACGTGTTAGTTACCTGGACATATATGCATGTGTATATACTTGCATTTGAGTAATCATTCTAGGAATGATTCACTCAAAATTCCATATATTATTAATTGAATATTATTATTTATTTATCTTAACTTTAATGTATTCTCTTTGTTTGTTAGATTTTGTATCGTTGGTTTTGGTTGTACCAATCAAACTACAGAAGGAAAATAAAACATGACTTGGATGATCAACGTCATAGTATTTTGAAGATGGAAGGTTTGTCAGCAAGATGATAGAATGTAGAGGGCTCCTCGATCATCATCCTTCTTTTGATTTGCATACAACTCAATTGGTTTTCGGGTCAACCACAGTGGTTGGAGATGAGAGGGGTTGGTAAGGCTTCAACGACGATTTTCGGAGATCTGATGATGGTTGGCTGACGATGTTCAGTCTTGGAACTAACTGCTTGGTCACTTTGAGAGGATGCAAGGGTCTGAGGGTGATGAAGAGGAATGATAGAGACAGTGGTGGGTCTGTCAAGTGATGATGAAACCCAACAATTATTGAAGAACTGGTGAAGTTGCGACTTAGGGAGGAGAACGGAGGAGTGCTAGCGGGTTATGGTTATCATCAGAGTAGATAGAGGAAGGGGGTCAATCTACTTGTTTTAGGAAGGGTTGTCATCATGGAGGTTGGATGATAGTTATGAGTCATCATTGCAGGTCTATTTTGATAAGATGGCACAATGATAGGGTCTTGATGAAGAACTAGTGGTGTCATTTAGGTCTATTGTTGGCGAGATTATGGAAGCATTGGGTCTTCATAGTTGAGAGGTTGAATCTACATCTACATACTAATAGATGTTGTCACATATGCTTGTGGCTACAATTGTTTATTGGTAGTTATTTTCTCACTACCGAGGAGATATGAGATGGAGTCATATATGACGAGGGAAAGTTGCTAGGGTATCAAAAGGTGCTAGGGATTAGGATAGTTAATGTTGGCATTTTGATGGCATTGTTAAGGTCTGAATGTTTCTTGCCATGATTGTCATTTTCTTCGCATATGTGCTACTGGTGCAATCAAGGTGGTGCTCCAATGGAGTTTAGCAGTTGTCGGATTGAGAGAATTTGAGTGGAAGGGCTTAACTTTCCTGGCTCGAGGTGTCCAAGACACGAAGAATGGCCTTATCATTTTTCTCTTCATAATGATGGTGGAGAGTGTGCCAAAAGGAGGAAGAAGGCACCACTTTCTCTTTATTACTAATGTAATATTTATTAGTACTACATTAGTAATAACTAAGTATTCACGAATTACTTCTAAATTATTTTATAATTTCTAAACCAAAACCCCAAATGCTTTAAGATATTGACCATGAGTTTAATTTGTATGAAACTAGATATGAAAGATATTAATTCCTATATATATGCTTATGAGACGGCTAACTTTAGTTATTTTCTCATGTATACAAAGTCGATACATTTTGGTCCAATTAGTATTTCATATTATTTCCAAAGTAATTATTTGACAAAGTAGGTGTATAACTCAAGTACAAGGTGGTACCAATGTATTCAAGCATCTAAATCTTATCTTATAATAGTACCAAATAATGTCAAAGTGTTGCATAAGTATGATTTGAGGGACTGGTTTGTAAATATAAACTTATTTAGTACAAGGAATTCAAAAGGAGACACATTAATATCAAAGAACATGATAATTGATGAAGATAATCAAATGAGAATGTAAACAAGAGACTAATTTACAAGTGGATTCAGATTTCAAGAGAACCATGAATCCTAGCTCAAAATACAATTAATATTAAAAATTCAATATGTTACAACACTCTAGCCCTTAAAGCCTATTTTGTCCCTACAATCAGCATATCCATGATCCATCATATTCCACCCTCCACCCCTTAAAAAGATTAAACTCACATTGTAAATATGTGTGCATACAATGTCAACTAATGGCTAGTATTCTTTAATTTCTTTTAAGAGTCAATCTATCACACAGTCAGATATTCCCATTCAAGGTGAATCTACTCTATTTTGATTGTGACTTAGCTTCTTTTTTTTTGAAAGAAAAAAAAAAGAATAATTACTCAAGAAAATAACATTAACATGTTCCTAAAAAAAGGAGGCTAGTTATCAGATATAGATAGATAGAGATCTTCTTTACCTCTGGTCGTATGGGTGGAAAACTAACACCAAAAGACACCCTTGGAACCCAAAACCAAATTTTCTTGTTCCCTAACTAATTTAACGGATGTTTCTAATCACCACCTTTGGATTTCTTTCTGGGGCACTTGGCTTGGACGGCGAGCGTGAGGGTGGACTCGGTCATTTCCTGTCCGCGCCGAGGTGGCCGACAACACACAGGTGGATTTCCCGATGTAGGCCTTCTTGGCTATGCCTTTGCATTGGGCGTGTGGCAGCTTCCCATTATTAAGTTCCCAAAAACACCCGTAGGGTTCCCGAAACTCACAAATGCATTCTCCTGAATGAGCTTCCCTTTGTCACACTTGAGCATGGCTTTGGTCTTGACGTCCTCAAACACCGCTTTGAACTTGTTGTCCTGCCTCATCCACGACTTGACGTGCACCAGGTGGAACTCCGACATGAACGTGCACACATTGTCCCTCTTAACGGTCATCACGACCAGGGCCATTGCAGACATTTTAGAGGCCCCAGGACGAAGATAAAAAATAGGCCATATGTATACTCTTATTTAACAAATATAAATAAACATAAGTTTAGTCATAACTGTCATATAAAAAATAGAGCATGTTTTTACAAACCAAACTAAAAAGAATGTAAAAATTAAATATAGATATCTCTTTATCAAACTTCACTCATCATATAAAACGACATCCTAAGTTGTCAACATTTAATTTCGTGACGGCAATATCATCCTCAAACTCATCAACGTTTTCATTCCCAATTACATTTTCCACTTCTATAGTAACATAATCATTATTCACTTTTTCATTAGATTTATCAGGATTATCAACATCTTCAAAAGTTTGTGAAATAATGTAAATAAATTTATCAAGCGCACCTTTCTGAGTAGTTAAAAATTGCTCATCTTTCTTCTTCTTTCTTCTTTTCTCACTTCTGAATAGATATTTTTTCAGAGGCATGTTGAGTAAACCAAACTGACAAACATAGAAGACAACCAAAGTAAAGATTAGTGACGAGTTTATTGTGTCATTTTAAAAATTCATGTAGTATCGTTGTAACATCATTGTTTAAAAAAGCAAGCACGTGACAAGAATAGCAACTAAAATATACTTTTTAGTTGATTTGGACGTTTCCAAACACGCAATAGAAATACGTTGAAGTGAATATGAGAACAAAACCTTTGTTTTCTAACAGTAGCACGTTCTGATTAATTAATTCTAATACACACGATGCAAGAGACAAACTAGTAGAATGTGATATTTAAAACCAAATCACAACCTAGTGACCGAGTACTTTACAATCATTAATCAATAATTTTACCGAACGTGCACGACGGTAAGATGTGCCATGGACTTCTGCGGAGGAGCAGTGCTACCGCTGCATCAGAGTCCGCCGAACGTGAACAAGCGGAACGAACGAGAGCGGAGAGCGTAATTGCCGAAGGGTTATGCTCTGATTGGTTCATTGAAATCAGAGTTTTTGTGGAAGTCAATTTTTGAAAACTTCATTTCAGTTCTAAGAAAATATTTTCAAGTGATTGGTTTGAAATTTGAGATTTTAAATTAACCACATGTTCTCAATGTGAGAATTTTCATATAGCTTTTAAAGATGTAGTAATCCTTGCCTTGTCATGGTTTAGATGTTTTTACGAATCGATCATATTTACATAGGGTGCAAGTTCTAGATAAGCTCCTTGTTTGGAAATCCGAGAGAACAACGTGATGAAAACAATAACTGATCATACCCTCCACCACACAAAATCAACCAGATGTTGAATAAATGTAAATTTTAGCCTGAACTTATAATAGTATATGCTCACAAGTCACAACAAACATCAACGAAGCTACTTATCCGTTGATTCTTTTATTCAACCAAGCAGATTATGCACGATACACATCGACAATCTGACCGAGTGGTCTCCTTGCTAGAGCGACGGAGAGGTTCCCATGGAAGCGAGAAAAGGAAATGGGTTCATTTGAAATAGATTAAGGTTGCAGTTCCGTATCGTTTTTATAAAGGTGTATGAGTACCAGCCAACTAATTCTGATGACAGTCAATAACCGATACAAGTGTTCGCCGCCGGCTGGAAATGAAATTCCAGTGAGTAGTCCTTCGCTAGGGCACGAACGGAACTTGTTTTCTTTGCATTTTTCTACAAAACTCGGAAAGCTCATCTATTTATACCTACGGAAGAGAGAAAGTTCCAAGGAACTAATTTTGGGCCTCCTTTTTTGTTGGTCCCCTGACCGTCGCCCAAGTTGCCCCCCAATGGGCCGGCCTGGACGGGTTGATCGTGTGTTGTGCAAGAGTCTGCTCACACCACTTGTGATGCCAAAAGGATAAGTTCCCCCTACCAACAATCCAACAAACCCGATGGTCATATGGAGGAGTGAGATGTGGTTCTCTCCCGACATGAGCATGGCTGGCTTCTGAAGGGAGAAGGCCTTGTCGATCTTGTTCCCGTGCCCGGTACCTATGTATCGACCATTGACAAAAGCATGCAACGCATGGCCCAAGCTAGAGACCTAGATAACCGACTAGATGTCGCGCCTCATGGGCAAGTCCTCATCCTCAAGGGCAAATCTGGTGGTGTGGTGTACCACAAGTAATATGTGGTGTCTTTCGTCACGATCAACAGATCAATCGGCTCAGTAGACTGCCTACAAGCTGAAAATATTATGAATCAATTTTATGCTCTTGAGCTTGTACCTTGGGTGATTAGTAACATAAAAATTTCCAATGAAGATTGGGCTACCGTTTTTGGAGTGGCCTTATGGAGGATATGGAGAAATAGAAATAAGCTGGTGTTTGAGGAGGAGGAGTCAAACCTTAACGATACTCTAAGAGCTATAAAAAGCAGGACGAATGATATTAAGGAAGTAAATGAATTCTGTTGTAGAACAAAGCAGTCGAATCTCAAGGTTTATATCTGGGTGGGGTGGGATCCTCCTCCGTTTGATTGGGTTAAGGTCAATGTTGATGGAGCGGTGGAGAAGAGTAATGGGATGGCTATTACAGCATGTTTGATCAGAAATGAAGAAGGTAAGTGGATTAATGGTTTTTTAAGCAAAATTGGATGTTGTTCTATTCTGAAGGCAGAGTTATGGGGGATTATTGAAGGCATTAAGCTTGTTTGGAATCTGAATTACAAAAGGATTATTATTGAGTCTGACTCGTTGGTGGCTCTGAAGGTCATTAATGATGAACATTGCTTATCTAATGACGGCAGACCTCTTGTTACTATGATTAAATCGTTTCTATGTAGGAATTGGGTGGTTAAGATTAAGCATGTTTATAGAGAGGCTAATCAAGTTGTTGATCGGATGGCTAATATGGCTGCTCACTTGGGTACGCACTACTTTACATCCCCGCCGTTGGAGATCAGTAATCTGCTGGAGTCGGATAGATTAAGTATCAGGAAGGTAGAGTAGCCAGCGTTCAAGACTGTCTATGTAATAGTTTGTTACTTACTTGCACGGAGGGGTGGGATGAATAAAAAGACCCCTCGACTTCTATAAAAAATAAAAATAAAAAATCGGCTCAGTAGACTTCGTCTTGGCGGTCCTGATGGTCGGCACGGACTCCTGCCACATGTCCCACTTCTTACTCTTATCATTGGCCTCTTTCGACGCATGGTACGTACGTCCTGACGTTGTGCTGCGAATTGACCCTCTGTATGTTGTACACGACGGTCTTGCAATCCGGTAAGATGCTCATGGAGTGTCGAGGGAGGAAGTACTCGACGCCTCGGAACACCGCGTCCTGGTGTTGTTGTTGTTGGACAAGAAACAACGCAGATGTTGCTGTCGGGCTTCTCGTATATATATACATTGGCTTCGAGGTCTTTACCCAGTGATTGTGTGGTCTAGTTACCCGGCCCAGAGCAAGGCCTTTTTGGATAGTCGGAGTGCGGAGTGGAGGTTCTTATGGTGACCCCATTTGGGTTCTTTGAAGAGGCCGTACTCGTCTAGGGGTACCTCATCGTAGTACCGGGTCATCACGAAGGAAGCGCCCGTGCGGCCGAAGTTGGTCCCGCCGTGGTACATGTAGTAGTCGGCGAGTGTCCCTTTCCTCGAGAAGAACCGGGCTATTGAATAAATAAGATATTCGGCGGATCTGTGAGACGGAGGGTCGCCGAACACTCTGAACTGAGCAGTCCAGTTCTCCGTCCACAATATGGGTTTGTTTGGTGACTCTGGTCCCTTGAAGGTGTCACCACAGTTCCAGCCATTGCATGCGCTGATAACAGTTTCTGGCGCGTTCTTCTGCTTGCACATCACCCAGGGGACTCCAACGTTGAGGTTCACAGCCATGTCTGCAGCCCACTGAATGTAGCTGATACCTTTCTTCTCGTAAGCGGCGGCGATGTTGTTGTACTCGTTCTCGATCTGCGCCAGAATGATAGGGCCGCCCTGTGGAGCGAACAGCTTCTCCTGCTTCATCAGGTTCACGAGCATCGTCACAAACTTCTCCATGTGGTGCTTGAATGGCCCGTTGTCTGTTCTGAAGAGGATGTCAGGCACCTCTCTCAACCAGAACGGGAGTCCACCATAGTTCCACTCCGCCTGGATAAAAGGACCGATCCTCAGTGTCACCCACATGCCTGCTTTCTGGCATAGCTTGATGAGCTGCACTATATCCGCATTCCCTTCGGAGTTGTACTTGCCTTGGGCCGGCTCGTGCAAGTTCCAGAACACAAACATCTGGATCGTGTTCAGACCACCGCTCTTCGACTTGGCGATAAGCGTCGGCCACATCTCTGGCATGCTACGCGGGTAGTGAATCGACCCGGAGAACAGCAGCTCCTCCGGCCATTGATGACAGGGACCTGGCGTCATACTTCACATCCGTGACGCCATCGGACCACCAGGTCGGCCGTCAGCAGGGCCGACAGGAGCAGGATAGGGAGTGCCCACGCGGCACGGCCGCTCACCCACATGGTTTCCTTGTGTTTGTTCCCTGATTTCCTTGTGTTTACCCCTGCAACAAACAGATGGTGGTACGTTCCGGCGGTCGGGAGCCGGACGGACCGATTGTGACTTAGCTCAGGAAATGTTTGATAAAATTCTAAAAAACTCTTCTTTTTAGGCATAATATAATAAAGAAAATTATTTTTCAACAAAAAAACTTTTTGATGTATAACTAAAAATAAAGAGAATGAACGCGAGAATCAAATCACAATCACTTAATGTCTACGTTCTAATTAGCATAACTCCATCATCCAAAATACTTGTCAAATTTAGGAATTTAGATTTCTAGGAAACTTAAAGTCACTTCAGCACTTAGTGATGCTTGGTCCTTATAATTCCTCTAGGGTCATGTACGCAGTTCTAAGTTAAAAATGAATATCAAAATCTTGTATCACACAACAAAGTTATTAGATAATTTATAGTTATCATAGACAAGCTCATAACTTTATAAAATTTTACTCAATATTGTTGTCACTAGTCTTTTAATGACATTTCATTGGGTCAAAAAATTTAGATATGCCTCGTTTTTTATTTCTCAATTTTTAGTGGATAGGGTTTTACATCAATATAATGCTTAGTTTCACATAAATTATCCAAATATTTTTTATATATCTCTGAAAGTCGGGAGTTCTAGATATCTGAAGGTCATGATGTTTATCATATTTTACCATTTATTTATCTATTATGGATTTGGTTATAATTTGAAATCTAATAATTTTTTAAATATGCATCTATATAGATATAATGTTGGATTTGTTACCTTTTTTGTCTCGCAATTATCATTCCTATATATATATCAAAAGACATGTTATTTAACTCTCAACTCATCATTTTTTTGTGGGGGTATTTATATCAAAGTTATCATGGGGAAATTTTTTTTTCTGATTTGATATGGATGCAAAGCTATGAAATTTGAATAGGATTTCATCAACTTTTCCATTTAAATTTCTTTTTGGTGGTCCTCAATTCCCATCCATATGTATATAGATATGGAGTTTCTCAAGAGTTGCAACTACCCATATATAGGGAAAGTACTAGTTGTCTCTTAGACTTCCAGATTTCCAATTGATCATCTTTACATATTATATTCGTTGAAGTTATTTGAAGGACACTTCTCTTACGAGATATGTAGTTTATAAGTAGTATTGCATTTTGTTATATAAAATAAATATATACTTTTTTAGTAAGACATTTCTCTATATATGTTTACATATTATTATTTCCTATATTAATGATGCTTGTATATAGCTCTTTCTTGTTTGAATCAAGTTGAGTACTTTATTCAAATATTAGGGTGTTTTTGAAATAGTATGTAAAATAAGGAGACCCCACCACCACTTAAGTGGATTGGAAGTAATTATGCTAACACATATACTAAGCATCCATCCTTAGACCCCTCAGCTCATTCCACTTACATGGTGATGGTAATTTTAAATCAATTAACAAATTTTGGCGTAAATTATTTATGTTACATTACTCTTACATATATTTTAGGGTTCCAAATGGAAGTTATCAAATTTGTGAAACTTACCATTCTAGGCTTTACAATATTTATCTATTTTTTCAATCAGTTTTCGTACCTAACTAAAGAGGAACTCTAAGGTACTCTTCCCATGTGTATATTTATAGTGGTGACTAAAATGTTCTAGGGGTCATGTTTTAAATCTACATGCATGTTCCTTAAACACTTCCTTCCTCAATAATATTTTCATATAAATTTATTCCTAGGGGAGTCCAAAAAGCTAGTAGATGAGCTAAGTATATTTCATGAATTGCTAAATAAAGGTAAATACCTCACATTCTAATCTCTTAGTGTATCCTACTTGTAGTCTAGGTGTATCCCAATGGTTAAGTGAATAATACTAGGACTATTTGGAACTATTTTTCTAAGTTCTAACTATTCTATTTGTGTTCCTAACTAAGTCTAAATTCCACAAGACATGCATGAGTTCTGTTTGTATACCTTTGATACCATGTTGAAAATACCCATCCTTGCGATCAATTTTCAATAAAATTTATATAATAAAATGTAAATAAGTCTTTTCATTCATACAATTTTTTCTAAGTATATGTTGTTCTAGAAAATATACATTGGATATTAGTAAATTAAATATTCACTAATCAAATCTTCATATCTAGCAAAGGACATCTCATGTAATATCTTCTAGGTCTTGATTTGATCACTTGTCTATGAATTCCCAGAGGGAATGAAACCACACACGGAACCCAAGAAGAGAAGCATAGGTCAGTCAAAAGATAGGTATAAAATCCATATTTGAAAAGTAAAAGTATGAACCTCGATACAAAGGAATTTTATGAAAAAATGCAAGGAATCAAATAATCTAGGCAAGTACTAAATGGAAAAAGGGCTCAATTTGCACTCATGAATGCTCGATAAAGACTATGCGAGTCTTTGGCTCTCCGGACAGCTGCATTAAGTAAGCAAGTCAGTCAATTCAAAGTCATATTAAAGAGTTTGATCTTGGTAGCTAAGGAAGTGGGTCAAACCAGGCTAGAAACATGAATCCTTGACTTTCTATGAAGATTGGGTCTTTGACATCAGATGAAAGAATCTGAGTGTCATCCATCCAATCCAGAAGTTCACTTCGATGAACATCTCATTTTTGGATCGTCATTCATATATATAAGGCAATAAACCAGAGAAGGTCTTGACAACTTTTGAAAGGGTTTAGGTTGGGTCCCCGATCTAAATCTCCTCGACCTTGGGTCTGCAAGCCATATGAATGGAATGACATAGGAAAGCCACCATTGTACTCCTCCACTCCCCGATGAAACAAGAGATTCTAAAAGATTGGACCGCGTTCCTCGAGTCCTTCTTACGTTATGGCCATGGGCGAGTTAAGTCGTGCTCTCTTGTCTTCTTTCTTTCGTTCAAAGTCATTAGGAACTACATATCAAATTTTAAGTCTAGAAATTCAAAATTTCAAATAGATAGAACATGTAAATGTCTAATTTTTGGGAAAGTCATGTGTTCTCTCCCACAAACAAAGACAATACACAAACTAAATTTTCCAGTATATTGAGGGACACTACGTCCTTCAACTCTGTGCAGAGACGTGGAAGCGTAATTCCACTAAACTAATTGGTATCAACCTACCCTTATTTGATGTTGAACAATATGCTACTATTTCCAGAATATATTTATTGGTGGCCTTTCAAGGAGGAAAGCCAATGTTTTAAATGAATCTTAGGCTTTTAAAATATAGTAGAAATTTTGTACCTTCAAATCAAACATATCCAAAATGCAAAAATTATAGAGCTACACGGTTTTCATGGTCAAGATTCAAACATCTCCAAGAGTTCATGAATAGAGATATTCACAATTTGGAACAATATGGTTACTATTGGCTTGTAATCAAGTGTTGTCCATTCTTTTCTATTAGGGTTTTCTTTCCCATATAATTTTATAACAATTCATGGTTCTTTTGTTCGCTCTCTTTCTAGGGTTTCTAGTTGAATTTCTTATACAATCAATTTTACTATTTTACAAAACATTGTAATACCACATTGTATTGCCACTCACCTCATTCTATTTTTTGTCTAGGCTTTCTTATGTTATTAAGTGAGCATATGATCCTTAGCATATTTTTGTCCATTCTAGAGTAGGGTCATGCTTAGTCATCCATGATCACATATCAAAATTTAGTTAGAGATTGTAACATATGGTCTATATGTCATTTTCACAATTACATATTCAATTGTCAGCTTTCATATTTAAGAATTTGACCTATTATATTTCTCAACATATATTTCTTAATGGCTATATACGCTCATTCATTCATGTCATATAATGTATTTATTATAATAGGGAACTTCTATTGATTTCATTTTTAAATTTAGATCTTGTATCATGTCTTATTTGTTCAGAATCCCAAAGCCATGTGTCAGTTATGTAGACATATATATGTATATTTTCTTAAATGCCTATCATTAATCATCCTAGGAATCATTTACTAAAAATTACATATCTTATTTATTGAATATTATTAGTTGCTCATATTAACTGTAATGTATTTTCTTTGGTTCTATGATTCTATACTTTTGATTTTGGCTATACCAATTAAGACAATAGAAGGAAAAACATGACCTGGGTGATTGGTGTCACAGTGATTTGATGATGGAAGCTCTCACAAGCAAGATGATTACTTGATCATCATCCTTCTTCTATTTCATACACGACCCAAATGGTTTCCTAGTCAACCATGGTGGCTAAAGACGAGAGGGGTTGATGAGGCTTCAACAAAGGTCGTAGGAGATTTGATGATGGCTGGCGATCTTTGAGCTTGAAACTAACTAATTGGTGGCTCTAGAAGGATGCAATGGTTTGAGGGTGATGAAGAGGAATGGAAGAAACAGTGGAAGGTTTGTCAAGTGATGATGAAACCCAACAATTGTTGAAGATTGGGTGAAGTTGCAGCTAAGGGTGGAGAACAGAGGAGTGGCATCAGGTTCTGGTTATTTTCAGAGTAGAAAAAGCAAGGGGGCGGGGGTCAATCTACTTGTTCCAGGAAGGGGTACCTGTTGGGTTTTAGGGGAGACAGAGAAGGCAGCGGAAACAAAAATTTTCTCCCCCAACCCATACCGAGGAAACACGTCAACGTCTATGTAATAGGAAAGGATGGTTTGTGGAATCATACCTTGTCCCGAGGCTTGCTCGGCGACAATACCTCACACAATGCGCGGTCTTCAACTCCGGTCTTGGACGGCGTCTGTGCAGCTCCTGGTCGCACCGGGACTGACGACTCCTCCTCCTACCGGACTGTCGGATGACAGTTGTCCTCCTGAGCGGCAGTGTCCTCCTGCCTCTGTAGTAGTCCACACGGACCACCTGGAACTCCACACTCCTTGTCCCACAAAGAAGTGGAAGGAGTCGCACCCTCATGTTGACGTACTAGTCGCCAACACACTCTCCTGCTACCAGTTGCAACTGCAGTTGTCCTTCCCTTGCTGCACCTCCCTTTTGCGGGAAGCACTTGCTCGGGATCTCTCACGGTTACCAAAACCAGAGAGAACGACAACTTCGCAAAGCAACCGGCTTGCATTGAGTTGTTCTCTGAGAAGCCCCCAATACCCCTATATATATAGGTGGGTCATGGGACAGGGTTCTCTATGCCCGGCAATATGGGACTAAAGCAGGAGTAGAAGGGTTCGAGATTTTCCACAAAAAGCAACCAACTCGCAACCTGAACCGATCGGTTCACAAGTGAACCGGTCGGTTGGGGACCTGAACCGGTCGGTTGGAGCACCAACCGATCGGTTGGGACCCATGAGCCGATCGGTTCACTTCTGAAGCGGTCGGTTCGTGGTCCTGGTCGATTCCCGATTGACTTTCCTTCTTTCATTTCTAATTGGTATCGAATACCAATCCTTGTTCCAATCAAATTGGGCAAGTGAAACGCAAGGAAAATTCTCACCGACCTGACTTTCCCAACTTGCTTGGTTGCACCAGTTGAACCGATCGTTTCAACACTTGAACCGATCGTTTCACTCTGACCATGAGCCGATCGACTCAACACTTGAGCCGACCGGTTTAGCAACCTCAGCCGACCGGTTCAACACTTGAACCGATCAGTTGGGAGTACAGGTTGTGCAGAATCAGTCAAATGCGATTTCAATCAATCCGATACTCCAATCAATGCGTCCAACACCTTGAACCATATGATATTGAGCTATCAACTGATTGAGTGTTTAATTGAACTACTAAACTCCTTTAGTAATCAATCTAAACATTGCTTTGTGGACAAAACTCCTCTTCCAGGTTAAATCCTATGTGTGTGACCCTGCAGGTCCATTTCACGTTGGCAGTGAAAGTCCATAACACTTATGACTTCACAAGCAAAGAGCGGTGCCTAGTCACACATCAGTGCTACTCAAGTGAAAGTAGAAAGATGGAGAACAACTTTCATCCTACAATCCGTGAATGGTGTTACAGCGAATGTATAATTCCTTTGTCACTGATATCCCAAATGAACTCAAGGCATGGAACAGTCATCCTGTCAACGTTCATTCACTTTCTTGATCTCAGAGTAGATTGAAGGAGATATGTATGACATCAATATCACATACTGATTCACACATGCGTGCGCATGCCTATCTCAATCCTACTCATCAAGTGGCCTTGGATATCAAACTCCCTTAGGAGGGACAAATCCCATATCTATCACTCACCCCTCAAAAGCCCCATGTGTCAAAGCCACCCAATCATCACCTTTATAACAACCCATGTTTTAGGACTGCGTTTGATGATGTCAAAGTGTGCCCAACGACATGTGTTGAGTGCAGTGATTTCAGGTCTAAGAATCACACTCACCACCATCACTGTGAGTACTGACTGTGACTACCATCTTATGGTTCCATGTGTCAAACTCACGGTGGGTCTGTCCGGTACACTTGTTCTCTAACAAGTACCTATGTGTTTGGTTTGATATCTCCATATCATGACTAATGAGATTCTGTCATCAACCAACACCAAAATCTAGTCTTGTGTGTCGTTGCTGTCTATCTACCTTCCACAATGACATCCGACTAGGGACATAACAAGAATGTACAAACTCTTAGCATCCGTATGATCTCATCGTTCAGGTCCTCAACCTGAAAGCATACGTCATTGAGTACTGTCATTCTCTAGACATTCAATCGGTTCTATCACTATCTCATATGACTGAACCAGAATGAATTGGAAGCTTGCCTTTGATGTTTATCAAATCAATCTTAATGTATCCCACCAATCATCCCTTGGTTGGCTCTCAGGGCATACATACCAACAGACTCCCACTTGGACTGCGAGCGAATCACCCTTGAATCATATTCATAGTGATCTTCAAACATGTCCCACATGTCACTCTGCTCTAGTGCCAACATAGTGAGTAATGGCAACACCTTGCCAAAGTCTGTATAAATTGCATGTCTCTCATCTCTTCGTTGTACGTCACACGTATGAGATGGAGTTGCCGTAATATGCGATCTAGTATTCCTTTGCTAACCTTTAGCCACATTGCATGATCAAGGATTCAAAACTTGTCATCAATGAGTGGAATATCTATAAGTTCATCTCATGAACTTCTAGATCCATATAGTATCCACTGATGTTCTCTAACACACGGATACTCGGCATTTCCTTTTAAATGGTTTTATTGGAACACTTCCAATTATCAACAAACTTTCACTTTTATATATCCTATATATATTTTGCGATTTATTTTCTGTCCTTTCGGAAGTTCGCATCAATGTAACTCTTTACATCTAACTCTTCCTTATCTCCATAGAACTAGTACTTCCCAAGTACTTATCAAGTTCTTATGGTATTCCAGTAACCCTTACTGGAAGTAGACAGACATCCACCCGTCATGTCCTACATACGAGTTATCAGGATGAGCACATCATATTGCTATGTCCTACATACAAGATGATGAATGCATTTTATTCTTGACATGTCATACATGCAAGACAATGGGCTGATTGCATACATGATAGATCCATATCTATTCTTAGTGTTCCCATTCTTCATAAGAATTGGACACTTGGCCTTGGGATACTAATATCCATATAACATGGACAAGTTTTCTCCCACTGAATCTGTGCATACTGAACCCTTCAGTACAGATTTCCAATGTATGCTCTCTCTTTTCCAGGTCAAGAGATTTGTTGAGAACTATCTCTATAGATCTCTATTCCTATCATATAGGAAACATCTCTATCTTCCTTAAAGATAATTTCCACTTTTGGATTTCCATTCTAGAACAATTCCATTTCACATCAATATGTGGAATCTGAATACGCTCCCACTAAATCACAGATCCTTCTTTATCTTTGACATATCAGTCAAACCCTTTGACTATATCATCAAAGTAAAGATCCAATTTTGAGTTGCTTATACTCAATCACATTGATTAGTCCATTGTAACTTATAGACTTCATTTGCATTAGTGGATTCATAAACCTTATAGGTTGTGTCACGTACACATCCTTGTTTTATTCCTCATAGGAATGCGGTTTTAGTATCCATATGCCAAATGTCTCAGTCATTAAGTTGCAATCAACAAGCATCATCCTTCTCAAAATGTTATCCATGTGTCTTAACACTTAAGACTCATTTGCACTTATGGATTTCATCCAATGAGTGCTACCATCAAGGTCATACCTTATGGTTCACATGGATGTCATTTAGGATGTAATGGTCTTATACCATAACTCAAAATCTGATTCCTCATATTCATCTAGATAGTTGACTCATCATATGAACAACTCATCACATAGATAATTGAGGTGTATCTGTCAAGAATATAAGAATTCACAACCCTTGTGATTCTTAATGTCCTTTATTAGTGTGGGGTATTCTTTTATTAAGAAGAATTCAGTTATTTGATAATCATTCTCTAACTCCTTAGAGTATGATTCCTTCTTGATTCAGACATCACCATGCCTTAATCATGAGTTCACTATGATACACTATCATAATCACTCATAAGGATCTCAAACATTTGGTTCAAGTATTTCATTCATTGATCTCATCAAGAATTAACACTTTACCAAATTTGTACTTCATCTATGATAATCTTAAACACTTCAAGATATTCATATTGGTATTTATCTAAACACGATTTGAAGTATTAGCATTTGTTCCAATAGGTGTGTAAATACATCACATGTATTATACCTAATAGGACAATCATTCTCCCACTACCATTAGTGAAGATTGATTAATCATGTACAAGAGATTCATGTCTCTTACTGGTTCTCTAACCAAAAGAGTATAGATTTATCCATCATATGGAAACTAGAAATGAATTTCTCATGATTGATGCTAATTTGATTGTTTGAGTTATCTATAACTTTTAGGTATCATTTTATCTTATGCATATCAAATACCACAAGATAAGCAAGGCATTGCCACAAAGATCATATCTTTAAGATTGAAACATGAACTTTATTAATTGCCATCATTGTCATACAATATGCAATAATAAAGTGTTTCTATCTATTGGCAATATATGAAATAGCAGTTCTCAACTCTATTTCGTGCCCTTTAGGCTGAAATAAACTGAAAGATACTCCTATCTATGGCAGCAACACTTGCTCCAATGATGGGTATTTCTTTCTTGGTCCTTTCACAAAGGCCATCACTTCTTTGTGGATATTGCATATCATATATGACATATCCATATCTTGGTATCATATACCTCATATAAAGAAGCGGTTCATTTCCTGATACCTTAGGTGGAGGTCTCCATCCCCTCCTTCATCTTCTTTTGTTCTTCTAGATATAGAGGGCAATCCCTCATACACCCTTTCCCCATGTGCCTTGAGGCTGAAGACAGCTTGGATTTCTGGCTAGCATCAGAACACTTCTTAGCTTTGCCCTTGTCCTTGCCCTTAAGAATTACCTTTTCTTTGATCACATCAAAGACTATGGTTTGTCTTTCTTCATCTTTGCCTCTACTATCCTCAACATGTCCAACAACTCTGTCAACGCTTGTCAAAGTTGTTCATGTTGTAGCTTCTCATGAATTGTATGATCCTCGCAACATTTGCAGTATCATACCAATAGCCAACTCTTGGCTCAGAGGGAATCCTTCTTAGTCAGGTTTTTCCACATACCCAATCACATTGAGTGTGTGAATACCTTACTGGATCTCCTTCTGTCATGACATACTAGGACAGTGTCTTGGAGACATCATATGTCTCATGTTGTCTCTGCAACTCATAGTTCAGAGAACACAACATCAAGCACTCCTCATCAATGTCATCCTTAGTATGCTTCCATAAGCATACTTTCAGCCATTGATGTGGTGGGGTCGAGTTCATCTGTTCTGGTATACTAGGACTTAGAGCTTTCGCTCTTTGATTGAGAACACTTCTCATCATCATCCTAACTAGTCGTGGAATTATTCCCATTTAATTTGTTGGTCTCAAAGACCGATCGCAAATAAAGTGATTTGTTGATTAACCATTTATATTAACAAAAGGAAATATATGAAATTTTAGTCCAAAACTCTTTTTTACTTGTTTGATTGATTTGAAAAGTTGACGATAAAATTAGGCCTTTAATTAATTATCGCTCCCACTATTTTACTTCAAATTGATAGCCCTCACCATCAATTCGGAAGATTGCAGCGTACAACCTTCTAGTGGGCAAGATCCTGAAATCCTCTAAGTCATGAGTCAGCTTTGGATGATCGCCCACAACTTAGATCTCTCAGGTAGGCAACTTTTGCCAATTGCATCATATGCAACTCTTGATAATATGTCATATACAACTCTTTGCAATGATCATCTCCATGCCTTAAGGTACTAGATCCCATCTAGATCACCTTGTTAAGTCCGACCCAAAGCAAACACGATGAATATGCACCCTGCTAGGGCATACCCACACATTCATCCTTCACGCTTCCACGAGATAGACAGTGCACCACGCTAGGGCGTGCCCACACTTGGTCGATCAAGCTTTTCACGTGTGTCGCATTTGGAAGGCATCTAAAACTTAATATTTTAATGAGGGATTTGGTTTTATATACATATACATATCCAATCACCACAATACATAGTACGTATCATATACATCCTATATCCCACAGAAAACATGCACAAATGATACAAAGCGATGATTATGGCCATCCTAATGTGATTCCTCGAGCCAATAGGAATCACGGTCATCTAGGTCAACATCACATGCAACCTGTACAAGATGAACATTTGTGCCTTGCCATCCGAGTTGATCAACTCATCACATGAATGATCTGTACTCTCCAACCGGTCGTCTGGGTGCCACCAGCCGATCGGTTGGCTCCTCCAACCGATCGGTTCGCCTGGTCGTCGTGCATCTTGTCATGTCCGCCACCCGCTCGTCTTGCTCCTCGAATCGGTCATCAACCGATCGGATCACTCCTTGAACCGACCGTCTGGAACGTCAACTGATCGGTTCACGCCTTGAACCGATCGTTTCAGTTGTCGTCTTGATGTTCACCGGTCTTTGACATAACAGGAAATAAAATCTATCCTATTTATTACATTGCTTTAAAAAGGGAAACCCCGAGTTACATTCAGGGGGAGCAAAGGTAGGAAAGAATCTCGAATTATTTCGAGTTACATCAGGAATAAGAGAGGGAAGATCGGTGCGCAGACCGAGATGCAAGCAACCACACACAACCACACACAGATAGGGGTTTATAGGCCATAATCACGCTACACACATCCACCACAAAACTCGTTTAAGGGCGACGTGTATCGAGTGCATTAATAATACATATCATATATGTAATTAGGGATTTGTGGATTTAAGATTGGACATGCATAAAGCTGATATTATTCGCATCGCATGCAATAAATAAAGGAGACAAACCAAAATCGATCATATCGATATTCCTAAAATATAGAGCAGTTGATGTGGCTCTGATACCACTGTTGGGTTTTAGGGGAGACAGAGAAGGCAGCGGAAACAAAAATTTTCTCCCCCAACCCATACCGAGGAAATGCGTCACCGTCTATATAATAGGAAAGGATGGTTTGTGGAATCATACCTTGTCCCGAGGCTTGCTCGGCGACAATACCTCGCACAATGCGCGGTCTTCAACTCCGGTCTTGGACGGCGTCTGTGCAGCTCCTAGTCACACCGAGACTGACGACTCCTCCTCCTACCGGACTGTCGGATGACAGTTGTCCTCCTGAGCGGCAGTGTCCTCCCGCCTCTGTAGTAGTCCACACGGACCACCTGGAACTCCACACTCCTTGTCCCACAAGGAAGTGGAAGGAGTCGCACCCTCCTGTTGACGTACTAGTCGCCAACACACTCTCCTGCTACCAGTTGCAACTGCAGTTGTCCTTCCCTTACTGCACCTCCCTTTTGCGGGAAGCACTTGCTCGGGATCTCTCACGGTTACCAAAACCAGAGAGAACGACAACTTCGCAAAGCAACCGGCTTGCATTGAGTTGTTCTCTGAGAAGCCCCCAATACCCCTATATATAGGTGGGTCATGGGACAGGGTTCTCTGTGCCCGGCAATATGGGACTAAAGCAGGAGTAGAAGGGTTCGAGATTTTCCACAAAAAGCAACCAACTCGCAACCTAAACCGATCGGTTCACAAGTGAACCGGTCGGTTGGGACCCATGAGCCGATCGGTTCACTTCTGAACCGGTCGGTTCGTGGTCCTGGTCGATTCCCGATTGACTTTCCTTCTTTCGTTTCTAATTGGTATCGAATACCAATCCTTGTTCCAATCAAATTGGGCAAGTGAAACGCAAGGAAAATTCTCACCAAACTGACTTTCCCAACTTGCTTGGTTGCACCAGTTGAACCGATCGTTTCAACACTTGAACCGATCGTTTCACTCTGACCATGAGCCGATCGACTCAATACTTGAGCCGACCGATTCAGCAACCTCAGCCGACCGGTTCAACACTTGAACCGATCGGTTGGGAGTACAGGTTGTGCAGAATCAGTCAAATGCAATTTCAATCAATCCGATACTCCAATCAATGCGTCCAACACCTTGAACCATATGATATTGAGCTATCAACTGATTGAGTGTTTAATTGAACTACTAAACTCCTTTAGTAATCAATCTAAACATTTCTTTGTGGACAAAACTCCTCTTCCAGGTTAAATCCTATGTGTGTGACCCTGCTGGTCCATTTCACGTTGGCAGTGAAAGTCCATAACACTTATGACTTCACAAGAAAAGAGCGGTGCCTAGTCACACATCAGTGCTACCCAAGTGAAAGTAGAAAGATGGAGAACAACTTTCATCCTACAATCCGTGAATGGTGTTACAGCGAATGTATAATTCCTTTGTCACTGATATCCCGAATGAACTCAAGGTATGGAACAGTCATCCTGTCAACGTTCATTCACTTTCTTGATCTCAGAGTAGATTGAAGGAGATATGTATGACATCAATATCACATACTGATTCACACATGCGTGCGCACGCCTATCTCAATCCTACTCATCAAGTGGCCTTGGATATCAAACTCCCTTAGGAGGGACAAATCCCATATCTATCACTCACCCCTCAAAAGCCCCATGTGTCAAAGCCACCCAATCATCACCTTTATAATAACCCATGTTTTAGGACTACGTTTGATGATGTCAAAGTGTGCCCAACGACATGTGTTGAGTGCAGTGATTTCAGGTCTAAGAATCACACTCACCACCATCACTGTGAGTACTGACTGTGACTACCATCTTATGGTTCCATGTGTTAAACTCACGGTGGGTCTGTCTGGTACACTTGTTCTCTAACAAGTACCTATGTGTTTGGTTTGATATCTCTATATCATGACTAATGAGATTCTGTCATCAACCAACACCACAATCTAGTCTTGTGCGTCATTGCTGTCTATCTACCTTCCACAATGACATCCGACTAGGGACATAACAAGAATGTACAAACTCTTAGCATCCGTATGATCTCATCGTTCAGGTCCTCAACCTGAAAGCATACGTCATTGAGTACTGTCATTCTCTAGACATTCAATCTATTCTATCACTATCTCATATGACTGAACCAGAATGAATTGGAAGCTTGCCTTTGATGTTTATCAAATCAATCTTAATGTATCCCACCAATCATCCCTTGGTTGGCTCTCAGGGCATACATACCAACAGTACCATTGTGGAGGCCAGGTGATGGTTGTGGGTTGTCATTGTAGGTCTGTTTGAAGAGGATGGCACCACTGTAGGGTTTTGGTGAAGAAGCAATGATGCCATTTAGGTCTGTAGCTGGAGAGATTATGGAAGTGTCAGGTATGCTTAGTTGAGATGTTGCTTGTACATCTACACATTAACAACCTTTGTCACATATTCTTGTGGCCGCAGTTTCTTGCTGGTTGTTATTTTCTCATTGTTGAGGAGATATGAGGTGGAATTGTATATGGCGAGGGAGTGTTGCTAGGGTTTTGAGAGGTGCTAGGGATTAGAGTAGTTAATTATGACGTTTCAATGTCATTGTTAAGATCTGAATGCTGGTTTTCATCATTATCATTTTCTTTGCATATGTACTACTGATGCAATCAAGGTGGCACTCAAATGCAATTCAGAAGTTAATCAAATTGAGAGGTTTTGAGAGGAAGTTTTTTTGTGTGGCTTGAGGCATCCAGGTCATGAAGAATAGCCTTGTTTTTTTCTCTACATAACAATGGCAAAGAGTGTGCCCTAAAGGAGGAAGAAGGCACTACTTTCTCTTTGTTACTAGTGTAATATTTTCATTACTAATGTAATATGTATTAGTATTATTATTAGTAATAACTAAGTATTCACTAATTACTTCTAATTTCTTTTATAACTTATAAACCAAAATCCCAATTGCTTGAGATTTTGACAATGATTTTAATTTGTATTAAACTAGATATTAGAAATATTAATTCCTATATTTATTATCATGAGATAGCTAATTTTAATTGTTCTCACCATGTATACAAGATCCATACATTTTGGTCTATTTAGTCTTTTATATTGATTCCAAAGTCATTATTAGACAAAGTAGGTGTATTACTGAAAACAAGGTGGTAACATATGAATTTCATAATAGTACCAAATAATGTCAAAGTGGAAGATAACGTTAGGGACTGGTTCTAAATATGAACTTATTTAGTACAAGGAATTCAAAAGGAGGGACATTAATATCCAAGAACATGATAATTGATCTGGATAATCAAATGAGATTTAAAATTACAGACCAATTTGCAAGTGGACTTAGATATCAAGAGAATCATGCATTTTAGCTCAAAATAGAATTAGTAAAATTCAGTATGTTACATAGGTTTTATTGTCCACATAGGAATTGCAGTAACAACTGGAAAGTCGACAGTGTTGATGAAATCAAATATCATGCCATGTGTGATAGGATGTACAAGGATATACAAAATGGTACTTGCATGGAGAGATTCCTAATATGAGATTAGTAGATGTTGATAGTAGTTTATGTGTTGAGGAAGAAATTTCCGACGATGTAGATGTGAATGAACTGATTCCAATAAACACGGTTGATGTGATGCTAGAT
The DNA here is from genome assembly GCA_963693085.1 of Alisma plantago-aquatica. Classification (NCBI taxonomy): domain Eukaryota; kingdom Viridiplantae; phylum Streptophyta; class Magnoliopsida; order Alismatales; family Alismataceae; genus Alisma; species Alisma plantago-aquatica. The sequence continues at coordinate 728,001,537 of OY856411.1, read as the reverse complement.
AGTTGTGGGGTAAATATTACAGATTCGCCTTCCTTATTTAGAAACATTGTGCATGATGTTGAGAGACCATTACACTTAGGTTGTACTAAGTTTAGGAAGTTGAGTGTTATGTTGAGATTGTATAATCTGAAATCTAACAATAGATGGAGCGATAAAAGCTTCAAGTTATTGAAAGAAATTCTTCCTGAAGGCAATGATCTTCCGATCTCAACACACAAATTAACAAAAATGTTGTGCCCAATGGGAATGGAGGCCAAGAAGATAAATGCATGCTCTAGTTACTATGTGTTATTTCAAAAAGACTATACCAATTTGAAAGACTGTCCAAAATGTGTCATTGAGGTACAAAATTACAACTTTGGGTAAGTCCAAAACTCGCTCTCTTACTAGGGTGATGTGGTATCTACCTATAATACTACAAGTTCAACTCTTGTTTGCCAATATCATGGACACGTAGAATTTATCTTGGCATAAAAATTCAATGAAAACAATGATGGGATCCTATGACATGTATCTGATTCCTCCACAATGGAAGAAAATTCATTTGTTGTACCCTGAATGTGGTGAAAAAGTTAGGAATCTAAGACTTAGCCTTTGTACCTATGCGACCCCTAACTTTACTTAAATGGTTGAACATTGTTAATTACCATTATTAAATTCTTATAACCCTAATATAACCTTGTGATAGGCTTTGGAATCATAATACAAGCTTAAGTTTCAAATTTGGTCCAATTTGGACACTGTTTGTGCAAGTTATGCAATTTTATGCACATTTTGGACTTTTATGCAATTTACCCAATTGAGAGGTTTTCTTTGCAATTTTGCACTTGTATTATGGTCCTTGAATGTTATCTCATCATTATTGATCTATTTAATCCATGGGGCTCTCAATTGTACCTCGGTTTGGAGGTGTTTTCTTCAAGAGTATTTTAGGGTTTACCCCTTTATGGATGAGCTACCTTTAGGAGTTATCAACTAATGGTTTATTTGTTTGTCTTGGAAATTCAACAAACGGTGCCTAATAAGGTATTCATGAATGGTGGGGCATCTTCTTATTTGGTTTCTTGTATATCCTTAATAGTTTAAGGCCATGGACACATGGGGAAGCTACTTGTACACCTCATACTTGCTCCCATCCTTATCCATGGGCTATATCTACCTTTTCCTTGCCCAAGTATGAAACCTTTGCTTGATTTCTATTTCTTCTAACCTATATCAATGAATCCACTCTGTTTTTCTATAGAAATAAGTTCACTAAGGTATAATACAACCTCTTTTAGAGAAGAAGGTCTCCTAGAGCTCCATCTAGCCCTACCTAGGGTTTCCAAGGTCATCTTCTAGGGATTTCGACCAAGGCAAGTTGTTTTATTCCTTCCTTATCCATTTTTCTTGCTCTTCTCCTTTCTAAGACCTTCCTCCAGGTCTTTACTCTGTTGTTCCATGGTAAAAGATGCTTTAGAGCTCAAGATCCTACCTTTCTTGCTTCTTCTTCTAGGGTTTTGATTCCTTGTGAAGAAGGGTGCCCAATTGGATGAGATTAGAGCTTCTTCTTTGGTTTTCTACCTTCTTGACTTGAGTTTCTAACTTCTAGAAGTCTTTTATTCTCATTAGAGGTGAGTTTTATAATTCTCTTTATTTATATTATTTACTATAAGCTTGTTAGGTCAATGTTCTTGCTTAAAAATGGTGATTTAAGCATTAAGAAGCTAAGCTTGTTTGGGATTTTGATTTTTATGGTGTTTCCTATTTTGTTTCTAGTTCTAGATGAACCTATAATCATGTGAACATTCTTCCTAATGAACGAGATAATTTAGTTCAGGTTGGTATCACAACCTATGGTGCTAAGCACCTATCAACCGATGGTCCAAATTAGGGTCTCTAGGTTGTTTTCTTCTCTAAACACATGACCCGATGGTGTGGTCTTCATGAAAACTGAAGGTGGTGACCAAGGGTGATGAACGATGGTGTGAACTGATAGTCACACCTTAGGTCAGTGTTAGGCTCTCTTGGAATCTCAATTAGTAATGATTTGATTCTTTAATGATGCTATAAATCAATGATGACATTAGCTTAATATCCAATGGTGTTAAATGAATATAGCATTGATCCTATCAACTGATGGTGACCAAATATGTCACAAACAATGTTAGATCAGGTCTCAACAACTGATGGTGAGTCAAGGATTTAAATGTAGGTTCAATTAATCCATAAACCAATGGTTTCCCTATTCAATTGATCTCATGGTTAGACTTATACTCCAATGGATGGTTTTGAAATATGGACCTTATCCAATGGTTAGAATCTAACACTTATTCATTTAATAATTTTTAATGATAGAATTGATACTATGGTTGAGAATGGATTATTTAACATACAATGGTTTGGATTGGAATCTATAGTATTACGTATGATTTCTAATAATCTGAATTTAATGGTTTTCCTTATGTGATCAATTTAACGAGCTTGATGGTTGAGATGATGGCTTACTTAAAATGTACAACCAATGATGGGTTTTAACCCCACAACCTATGGTTCCCCCTTTATGTTATTAAATGAGGGATGTTTATGGTTTAATGGTAACTCTTTCTAGGTCACAATTTAATGGCTTTACATATGGTTTGTTAAGGTGTTTACTTATGTAAATAACCAATGGTCTTACCTTTTCAACATCCAATGGTTTTGGGTGATGCTGTGGTATGGTGATATGGGTTGAACGATGATGGAACAAATGGAGGGTTACCCTTAATAAGGTAGTATTACCTTTTCAATTATATGAATAGAATGGATAATAACCATATTGTGTTGATATGTAACCCTAATGAGGTATAACTTGTTATACATGGTCTTAATATAACCAAATGCTGGTAAGTGGTCATGAAAAGTCCTTGAATGATGAATACAATCATAGAGTACTCTCTTTTGTGGTTGAACCCTAGTATTCTATAAACTGATGGTTACATCTTGAGTTATGTGTAAGGCCATACTTGAGGATGGTATGGAATGTGATGGTGATGCTTCACCCTATCCATCCATGATCCAATCTAGATGCCATGAGTTAGGGTTTGGGTACAAGTGTTGATTTGTAACATCCAAGTAAGCTATCTTGTTGAACCTAACCCTAATGATAATAGATGATGATAGTTAGCTCTGCTGCCCTTCCTTAAATGGTTAGTATAATGATGGAATATCCTTCCTAATGATTGATTTCAATTCTAATGTGTTAACTAGTGGTCATCATAGCTTTATGATTTATGCTTTCTTATGCTAAACTTATACATTGTTAGTGTGATGATGACCAATCACATAACTTCCTTATATGTTGATATAATAAAGGAATGCTCTTAATGCTAAGATAACCCTACAATGTTATCTTGTAAACATCTTTTAGTTATTTATAGCAACATCATGCTGAGAATGTGCATCACATGAATGGTGATGTTTGTTGAGCCTTGTTATAGGGCATGGAAAGATAATGATGAACTTGAAGAGAATGATATGACGGTCTTAATGACCTTTCGGCATGGTTGAGCCCTGAATGAGGTATAATCCTCTTATGTTTACAAGGGTTGATACCCTATGATATTGTGCTAAGGATTTATATCATGTGATAGTATGATGACAAGCGTAGTCTCATGAATGGCAAGTGAATAGCATCCTGTGATGATGAGATGAGGAACAATATGTCTCATAAATTTTATATCTTCTGAAATTGTTATATAGCAATGTTTTTCTAGAGATGAATTAGAGTTTTTATGTCCACTTGTATGATGCAACTTTAATTCACCCAATTGGAAATAATTGATCAAATAAAATTCTAATCATGTAGTGCCCTGTGTCATAGATCCATATGAGTGTCAGAACTTGCCAGATGGTGAAATGAGTATTCCTAAGAGAAACTCGGAGAACGTACTATTGAGTATGTGGGGTGCTTGTCATCTTGAACCCAAAAGTTTAGGGGGGATGATTGCGGTCATACCTAGCCCTTAGTTTGAGAATGATTGTGGTCATGTCTCAGTGATTATATATGTGATGATATTGGAGGACAATTGTGGTTGTACCTCAGATGGTAGGGTATGTATACCCACCTCCTTTCACTAGTGTCATGACTTGTGCCAAGGACAGACTAGGCTGTTAGCAGCTTGACTGTATGTGTCACTATGGCGGACCCATATTGACTGGGGGCAGAGAAGATCTTAAGAGTCTGACTCTTCCTAGATCTAGTATGGCACTGATTTTGACTTAGCAGTGGTTAGTTGGATTTTGAGTGGTATTCTCAAATTCGTCAGGGCTTAATAAAAGATGTAATAAAGTCGTTTAGCATATCTGTTTAGGGTTGTACACAATGCCTCACATTGGATTATAACCCTTTCTTACTCTTCTAATATAGAGATTATTTATAGTACAATAAGAGATGATAGATATGCTTATGTTGTAGATATGCTCATGTTATAAACTTTTGTATGTTGTCAAATATATACTGACACTGGTAGTTAACATTATGTTGTTATCTGTGTCTAATATTGCTAGCCATGCCTCTGTAATGAGAAATGCTTAAACTCCTAATCATGCTTATGCAGATAATTGTTCTTTGATGTTAGTTCTACTTATGATGTAGATATGTTCAACTGGATAGACATGCTAATAATGTTGGCTATACTTATGTTGTTATACATATTCATGATGTTCGAGATATGTATGCTACTAGATTTCTTATGTTGTTAGTAAGGCATATGACGATAGTCAAACTAATGATGGCAATTTTTATTAGATGCAATCTTATGAATCTGAGTAGATATTTGATAGAAGAAAAGGATTTATTTGTTACATGTATATCCATTGATAATCATACTTGTTGCTAAGCTTATTTGCTTAAATTTTTTAGCATGCTTGAACTTTTCAATCTTCTCAAATGACTATTAAATACTTCAACTTTTCAATTATTTATTGTTTAATCTAATGTAATCAATATATGTTGGAGAGAGTTATATCTCTTGTTGGGATTGGATCTCACCTCGTGGGTCACCACACCTTTTCAACATCGGTAGTAGACTGTGGCAGCAAGGAGTATCTGAGGCGATGGACCCTAGAGATGGTAGTTTAGTTGTCTAGTGTGTCCTAGAGTCATCCCTGTACTCTCGGGTCTGATTGAAAAGTTTGTATGTTTTGATTTAATCGAGCTTTTGGTAGCATGTTGATGCTTGTATATGTGAAATATGTGGATAGTGTTCCATTGTAAAGTTTATATTGTAGCTGGGTCTACATGGAAATTGTAAAGGATATTGATCATTATGTAAATGTTCCTAAGCAATTGGGAAATGTTGAAATCGGTTTTGAGTTGCCCTATTTTCTAGGTTTGTGTTTAATTAACGAGTAATCGTGTTTTGTGTTTTGAGTAATCTCATTTAGTGTAATGGGTTCTCACAAGTTGGTATCAGAGCTTTAGGTTTGCTGAGTCTATAGGGACACTAGGACTTAGGACTAGGATGATGTCTAAGTTAGGAATATGACATAAAAACATGGTGCATACTGCCTAATCTCGGTTCTTGGATGCCCTGGCCAGGTATTCTAGTATTGAAGAAAAGGTAAGTATGGAACTCTTAGATTGTTATCTTTCTGATTACTCTGATCAAGTAGTCATTTTGAGACAATCTAAAGAGCATAACAAATCAGAAATCATGGTGAAGATATCTCAATCTCACCCTATAGAAGATGAAAATTTCATCATAACCTATCAAAACTTGAATATTTGGTAACTATAAGAGAAAGATACAACACCATGAAACCTAAATATGAAAATAGATAAGCTAAAGAGGAGTTCTTGAAGTTGTAATTCAAGAAGATAATAAAGTAAAACATAGATAAGTATTTGCTAATAAAGTGATTCAAGGTATGAAATTCACATAAGATGGAGAGGACTCATGTGATAAGCATAATATGAGAAGATGAATGAGAACAAGGGTAGATGAATAAAGTGGAACCTGAGTTAATATTAGACCTACCTATGTCTGTAAGAAGTGCTAATGTAAAATCTTAATGACATATGAAAGAAATTAAGGGAGATGATCCTTGTCTAATGAAGAAAATGTGGAATATGATGATCTATTCATTGATAAGTGGTTGAGAAACATGATAACATGAAAGGGCATACATATGAATGATGAATAGTTAATGAGAAAAGAGTAATGAGATGTGATAATATTAATAATTCCTATGCTAATGGCAAGGAACCCAAGCTGTAAGAGCTAAAATGATACATAAAAATTGTACCTTCATGGGAAAAATAGAATTGGTTACCCTTTTTCTAGTGACCCCTAGACAATGCTACTTTGATGTGGGAAGTTTGTTTCCCTTTATGTTCTTTCTTTTTGAGGTGTGGCCTTCAAGTGGATCTCATGCCACTTGGTACGCATGTATTTGTTGTTATCCTAGGATGGATATCTTGATATGATGTGTGATTGCCTTGGACTATAGTTCCAAAATCTTTATGTTTTATAATGAGCATGCTTTTTTATCGTTCCAAGAGTTAGGGGGATTCCTCTTATATGTTCTTAGCCATTTATGATGTTGAGGAAGTGGATGAGACTAGGGTATGCAATTTTCATAGCACATGTAGTGAATACCAAGGTAACAAATTCTAGTATGCTTGATTAACATAATTAAATTCTTATAACCCTAATATAACCTTTTTATATGCTTTATAATCATAAGAAAAGTTTAACTTTCAAATTTGGTCCAATTTGGACACTGTTTGTGCAAGTTATGCAATTTTATGCACATTTTAAAATTTTATGCAGTTTACCTAATTGAGAGGTTTTCTTTGCAATTTGTCACTTTCATTATGGTTCTTGAATGTTCTCTTATCATTCTTGAGCTCTTTCAGCAATGGGGGGCTTAATTGTACCTTGGTTTGGAGGTGTTTTCTTCAAGGGTATTTTAGGGTTTACCCCTTTATGGATGAGCTACCTTTCGGAGTTATCAACCAATGGTTTATTTGTTTGGCTTGGAAATTCAACAAACGGTGCCTAAAAAGGTCTCCATGAATGGTGGGGCAGCTTCTTGTGTGGTTTCTTGTATATCCTTGCTAGTTTAAGTCCATGGACACATGGGGAAGCTATTTGTACACCTCATGCTTGCTCCCATCCTTATCCATGGGCTATATCTACCTCTTCCTTACCCAAGTATGAAACCTTTGCTTGATTTATCTTTTCTCTAACCTGGATCAACGAATCCACTCTATTTTTCTACAAAACTAAGTGCTCTAAGGTAGAATACGACCTCTTTTTAGAGAAGAAGGTCTCCTAGAGCTCCATCTAGCCCTACCTAGGGTTTCCAAGGTCATCTTCTAGGGATTTCGACCAAGGCAAGTTGTTTTATTCCTTCCTTATCCATTTTTGTTGCTCTTCTCCTTCCTAAGACCTTACTCCAGGTCTTAACTCTATTGTTCCATGGTAAAAGATCCTTTAGAGCTCAAGATCCTACCTTTCTTACTTCTTCTTCTAGGGTTTTGATTCCTTGTGAAGAAGGGTGCCCACTTGGACGAGATCAGAGCTTCTTCTTGAATTTTCTACCTTCTTGACTTGAGTTTCTAACTTCTATAAGTCTTTTCTTCTCAGTGGAGGTGAGTTTTATAACCCTCTTTATTTGTATTATTTACTATAAGCTTGTTAGCTCAATGTTCTTGCTTAAAAATGGTGATTTAAGAAGCTAAGCTTGTTTGGGATTTCGATTTTTATGGTGTTTCCTATTTTTTCTAGTTCTAGATGAACCTATAATCATGTGCACATTCATCCTAAGGAAGGAGATAATTTAGTTCAGGTTGGTATCACAACCTATGGTGCTAAGAACCTATCAACCGATCGTTCATATTAGGGTCTCTAGGTTGTTTTCTTCTCTAAGCACATGACCCGATGGTGTGGTCTTCGTGAAAACTGAAGGTGGTGACCAAGGGTGATGAATGATGGTATAAACTGATAGTCACACCTTAGGTCAGTGTTAGGATCTCTTGGACTCTCAATTAGCAATGATTTGATTCTCTAATGATGCTATAAATCAATGATGACATTAGCTTAATATCCAATGGTGTTAAATGAATATAGCGTTGATCCTATCAACTGATGGTGACCAAAGAGGTCACAAACAATGTTAGATCAGGTCTCAACAACTGATGGTGAGTCAAGGCTTTAAATGTAGGTTCAATTAATCCATAAACCAATGGTTTCCCTATTCAATTGATCTCATGGTTAGACTTATACTCCAATGGATGGTTTTGAAATTTGGACCTTATCCAATGGTTAGAATCTAACACTTATTCATTTAATAATTTTTAATGATAGAATTGATACAATGGTTGAGAATGGATTCTTTAACATACAATGGTTTGGATTGGAATCTATAGTATTACATATGATTTCTAATAATCTAAATTTAATGGTTTTCCTTATGTGATCAATTTAACGAGTTTGATGGTTGAGATGATGGCTTACTTAAAATGTACAACCAATGATGGGTATTAACCCCACAACCTATGGTTCCCCCTTTATGTTATTAAATGAGGGAAGTTTATGTTGGGTAATAGTGGAGGTAGAGAAGGCAGCAGAAACAAAAAAATTTCTCACCAAACCCAGAACAAGGAAACGCGTCAACGTCTATACAATAGGAAAAGATGGTTTGTGGAATCATACCTTGTCCCGAGGCTTGCTCGGCGACAATACCTCGTGCCTTGCGTGGTCTTCACCTCCGGTCTTGGACGGTGTCTGTGCAGCTCCTGGTCGCACCGGGACTGACGACTCCTGGTCTCACCGGGACTGTCGAGATTGACAGCTGTCCTCCGAGCGGTAGAAACCTCTCGCCTCTGAAGTAGTCCACATGGACCACCTGGAACTCCAATATCCTTGTCCCACATGGAATTGGAAAGAGTCGCACCCTCCTGTAGGCGTACTAGTCGCCAACACACTCTCCTGCCACCAGTCACTTTCTGTAGTTGTCTTCCCTTGCTGTGCCTCCTTATCGGGTATCACTTGCTTGGGCTCTCCCTCGGTTACCAAAACCAGAGAGAACGACAACTTCACAGAGCAACTGGTTGCACTGAGTTGTACTTTGAGAAGCCCCCAATACCCCTATATATATAGGAGGGTCATGGGACATGGTTCTCCATCCCAGGAAATATGGGACTAAAGCAGGAGTAGAAGGGTTTGAGATTTTTCCACAAAAACAACTAACTCGCAACCTGAACCGGTCGTTTCATTTTTGAAACGGTCGGTTGGGGACCTGAGCCGGTCGGTTGACACCTCAACCAATCGGTTGGGACCCATGAACCGGTCGGTTCATTTCTGAATCGGTCGGTTCGTGGTCCTGATCAGTTCCCGATTGACTTTCCTTCTTTTGTTTCTAATTGGTATCGAATACCAATCCTTGTTCCAATCAAATTGGGCAAGTGAAACGAAAGGAAAATTCTCACCAATCCTACTTTCCCAACTTGCTCGGTTGCAACAGTTGAACCGATAATTTCAACACTTGAAGCAATCGTTTCACCCTGACCTTGAGCCGATCGACTCACCACCTGAGCCGATCGATTCACCAAGCTGAGCCGATCGGTTCATCACATGAGCCGATCGGTTGGGAGTACAAATTGTGCAGAATTAGTCAATTGCGGTTTCAATCAATCTGATACTCTAATCAATCAGTCCAACACCTTGAACACTATGATATTGAGCTATCAATTAATTGAGTGTTTAATTGAACTACTAAACTCCTTTAGTAATCAATCTAAACATGTTTGTGGACAAACTCCTATTCCATGTTAAATCCTATGTGTGTGACCCTGCAGGTCCATTTCACGTTGGCAGTGAAAGTCCATAACATTTATGACTTCACAAGCAAAGAGCGGTGCCTAGTCACACATCAGTGCGACCCAAGTGAAATAGAAAGTTGGAGAACAACTTTCAATCCTACAATCTGTGAATGGTGTTACAACGAATGTATAATTCCTTTATCACTGATATCCCGAATGAATTCGAGGCATGGAACAGTCATCCTGTCAACGTTCATTCACTTTCTTGATCTCAGAGTAGATTGGAAGAGATATGTATGACATCAATATCACATACTGATTCACACATGCGTGCGCATGCCTATTTCAATCCTACTCATCAAGTGGCCTTGGATATCAAACTCCTTCAGGAGGGACAAATCCCATATCTATCACTCACCCTCAAAAGCCCCATGTGTCAAAGCCACCCAATCATCACCTTTATAACAACCCATGTTTCAGGACTGCGTTTGATGATGTCAAAGTGTACCCAACGACATGTGTTGAGTGTAGTGATTTCAAGTCAAAGAATCACATTCACCACCATCACTGTGAGTACTGACTGTGACTACCATGTCATGGTTCCATGTGCCAAACTCACGGTGGGTCTGTCCGGTACACTTGTTCTCTAACAAGTACCTATGTGTTTGGTTTGATATCTCTATATCATGACTAATGAGATTATGTCATCAACCAACACCTCAATCTAGCCTTGTGTGTCATTGCTGTCTATCTACCTTCCACAATGACATCCGACTAGGGACATAACAAGAATGTACAAACTCTTAGCATCCGTATGATCTCATCGTTCAGGTCCTCAACCTAAAAGCATACGTCGTTGAGTACTGTCATTCTCTAGACATTCAATCTGTTCTATCACTATCTCTGTAACGTCTATTTCGAGAAAAACAAGATTAACTAATGCGGAAGAGTTCACTAAGCATCGGATTACCAGAAATCACTAAAAATTTTAAACTTTTTACGAAGAGATCCTTTAAAGGTAAAGCTTTCTCATAAAGCAACATGATAAGTTGTTTACAACTGATCCACCAGTAAAACTCTGTAAGGCAAGATACAAAAGTCTCTAAGTACTGGACCAAAAACTCGAAAGCACTAACTATTACTCCGAGGACCTGAGAGTACAGAGATGACATATAGGACTCTAACACTATCTACACATGACATAGCAGCCAATGCCTCCACTTGAAGCTTCACTACTGTCCTTGGTACTGCTGATGTTGCCCTTCACCTATTGAAGGATTTCTGCCTCCTCACCCACGTCCACCTAAAGGTTGAAATCTACGGGGTGAGACAATTATAAAAATCGTCCCAGCGAGAGATATAACTCTTCACCAGAAGCATAATTATTGCAGCATATGAGAATAAATGTACACAAAGAAGTTATGTATATTTGAGAGTAGTTAAAACAATGTTTAACAGATTAAACTATTCTTTCTACTAAAGCAATGCAACTATAAATTGATAAAATCACATGTCACTTATCACATCACTAACTCCCTTCAGACTTGGATCATATATCCATTGCCTGGCATTATTATTTGGGAAAGGATGGCCTGTAGCCATACTCCTTCTCCCAAAGTGTTAGGATTCCAACTCCACAACATATCTGCATAACTTGTACATATGATATCAGACTTAACATTACTTATGTAATACAAGGGTTATTTACATTCATAACCCATTAGTCTGTAGTTAAGATTTTCATAAGATTATCCCGTAATCGAATTTCACATAGAAACACTTTGGTTTAGGTCATACCTCATATTTTTAATATTAGGATATCAATCCCTAACCATCTTATTAATATGAAATCCGGAATGTGGGAGTTCAAACCCCTGGACTAATCATAGCATTTGTTACCAAGTAACATCTCATTTTATCTGGTTATCTAAATAATATGATCTTTGAAGATCAACAAATCATATTACTCATGGCTCATTCAACCTATCAAGCTCATATGTTATCATACATGTTTTCAAACATTAATCATTAGAACAACAGTTATGAAAGTAGAATACTAAATGTATCAAGTCTAACTCACATAATCATCATTTCTCAGTACTCTCATCACAAGTCATCTCTTAAAGCATGACCTTGATGGTATTCATGGCTCTCACAGCCTATCAATCTCATAAGATGCTATTATCAAGGCATCAGGATAAATCACTATTCATAAAGCTAACAACATGCTTTCAATGAATATAGTATCATCATCCATACCTGGATATGATCATCCTCATATAGGAACATGCATAGTTAAATCAACTGATAACAATAAATAACTCATTTAAAGAAGTTGTATTTCCCTACTCATACAAGAGCTAGGTTTCCCTAATTTTCATCAATTAGGGTTTACTATTCACAATACATGTCATCACCCTAGAATTAGGGTTTACTATTCACCTATTGGTGAATTGATCTCATAACATCACCATGTATGAGAAACATCATCATTAAAGTCTTCAGATAAGATTAAGATTCATCAATTATCATAAATAGGGTTTTCATGATCTCACATAGGTGGATCATACCCTAATCATGTACATTCATATATATTGAAGGTATTTTACTTGGATTTCAACCATAATTGAGATTTTCTCTCTCCTCTTGCTCATAGGTGATGATTACATCCCTCTAGATTGGGTTATGTCTAATCAACATTGATAAGCCTAGCCAAGTCATCACCATTGTAACCATTGGGGTTTGCATGATAAAAAGGGGTTACCTACTTGAATCCATAAAGGGTATTTTGGTAAAGTTCACCATTAATCATAACATGGGTTAATATACTAAACACTTGACCCTTAATGTCCCTAGGTATCATTAGGGTTTAGGTTGAACAACCATCAAACCATCTAAGCCTTCAAGGCATTAGGCAGACTTATCCTTGAAAAAAAATCCCAATGGGTTTCACACCTTCAACCTTCAAACGATCCTGAGATCGTTTAAGGTTGTAGACCGTTTAGCTTTGGTTGACTTCAAGACCGCATGAAACTCAAGACCGTTTACCCTTAAACGATCTTGATGCCGTTTGCCCAAGATGGGGTGAAGACCGTTTAGTCATAGTTTGACTTCTGAAGTCGTTTGAGCTCATTCGGACCTAAAGTCGTTTGAACTCATTCGGTCCCGAAGTCGTATGAACTCATTCGGTCCTAAAGTCGTATGAACTCATTCGGTCCTGAAGTCGTATGATCTCATTCGGTCCTGAAGTCGTATGATCTCATTCGGTCCTGAAGTCGTATGATCTCATTCGGTCCTGAAGTCGTATGGTCCTAATAGCTCAAGATCGCATGGACCTCCAAGGTGATTCAAAGGGTAAACTCGATTAGGGTTTCCTATGTTGAAGCCTTCAATTGGTCTCAAGCTTGCTAACCACTTATCAATTGAGACAATTAGGGTTAGCCTTAACCAATTGGTCACTCAATTGATCCTTAATTGATATCCAATTAGGGTTGGAGTTGGTTCAATTAAGGTCTATAAACATTCAACCATCAACACTCAACAATGTGAATCAAATCAAAGTTGATCCCATCAATTGACCTCCAAACGGGCTCAAACTTGGCCCAAACGGTCTTGGGATCGTTTGGATAACCTCCAAACGGTCTTGAGACCGTTTGCCCAAGAATTCATAAAAATCTAAGTTGATTTGATAGGGGTTGAACCTTAATTAAGTCACAAATCAGCAATTTGATTATTTCAATAACCCACTGTAATTGGGCCCTCAATTGATCAAATTTCCTTAACCCTAGACCTCCAAACGGTCTTAGGTTGACACCAAACGGTCTTGAGACCGTTTGGATGAGTTCCAAACGGTCTTGAGACCGTTTGCCCATCCATCCTTTGGACTCTAGTGAAAATTCATCAAGGTTTGATCTATTGAGTTGATCATCACATCAATACTTAATTGCAATATGATTTGGTACCTTTGGACCTTCAATTGGTCAACTATACTTGACCCCAGACCTCTAAACGGTCTTGGGTGATACCCAAACGGTCTTGAGACCGTTTGGATGATTCCCCAAACGGTCTTGAGACCGTTTGGGCTAATCAACCCAAAATCACTAATCAACTCATTGGAATTTCAGCACTGATTTCAATTAGGATTTTCCCTATTAATCAACCTTCAACTCATAACTCGTTTGGAATTAATCCATAAAATTTGGTGAGTCATTAATCAACATAATTATGAACAGTAATCCCAAATTTTCAACGCTTGGTCAACCATTTTAAACGGTCTTGAGACCGTTTGCCCAAAAAGGGCAATTTAAACAGATTGAAAATCAGAACTTAATTCAATTGGATTTGCTAATTGATTTGCTTATATCTCACGATTCCTTTAGAGTTAACCCATCAAATTTTGTGGGTGATTAACCTACATAATTATAAACAAGATTCCCATATGGTCGTCGCTTGGTCAACGTGACCAAACGTTCTTGAAGGCCGTTTGCCTTCATATGACCCTGAAACCGTTTGCCCACCAAACGGTTGTGTAAACCGTATGGGCAATTGGTGGAGGTCGTTTGGTAAAGTGGAAATCCGTGGATAAGCATAGGAATTAACGCCCTTATCTTCTACCTCAAGAACAGTAGCAGTTCTTCACGATTTTTCTTGCAAGGATGCAAGGGAAGATAGGGAAGAAGAAGAACTAGCAACTATATGCATAGAAAAAGATGTATAATCAAAGCATAAGGTTTAGAGTTATAAAACCCGCCTAAAGGTTGTTCCTTGAGCTCCAAGCTTCCAAGCTTCAGGTCTTTAATGGCGTCTTTGAGCTCCATAGGTCGGCCAAGGTGAATTCTCCAAGGAAAAGTTGGAAAGGAATGGCTAGAAAGATAAAGCTAGGTGAGCTAGCCATGAATTCAACCTTGAAATCGAGTTTTCTCCATGAATTCAAGCAAAAGGGATGATCCAAACTTACCTTGAACTCCCTGGTCGTTCTCCTATGCTCCAGAGCTCTGCCTTAGTCGGTTTGAGCAAGGGGGATAAGTGAGGGAATGAAAGAAACGTTCCTTTACTTGCAAAGGAAGGGTGTATTTATATATCTTGGGGTCATTTCCAACATAAGGACAACTAGTTTCTCCTTTTCTCTACTAGGTCCCTCCTTTCTTTTAGGCACGTCCCTCCTCCTTATCTCTAAGGTAAAACTCCTTTTAAAAACCAAGAATTAAAGGCAAGGAAGGTCAACTTATCACTAAGGTGCACATATACATAAGGGTCTCCTTACTTACAACTTGGTGATTTAATTACAAAGGTACTCCTTATTATATGATTATTCAAAAGAAGTGCCTCCTTCATTATAATAACTTTAAATGATGTCAAAAGTCATAAAAGATATTCTAGAAAGTGTATTTTACAAGTTGCACCCCATAATTTGGGTAAACTGCATTTTACTCCAAATTAGGGTTTTTAAGCATAAGGATCATTCCATAAGCTGCATCTTGATACCCAAGCTTGGAAAAATCCATCATGCCTCATCAGATTCACTCTTATGATGTTTCATCATCAAAGGTACATCTTAACATGTGAACTCTGCACGTTAAACCTCTTAACTGCATAATTGCACATAGGTCCCTGCATTGCAAAACAATACTACAACATTGTTCCTAGGGGACATGAATGGAAACATATGTTCCTTAGGAGATTTTATTACCTGCTAAAAGATGATTACATGTGTTTTTAATTACCTATTTAGGAAAAACTTCTAGGGTTAGGTTATAACCCAGGTCAGGGATGCTACAATCTCATATGTCTGAACCAGAAAGAATTGGAAGCTTGCCTTTGATGTTTATCAAATCAATCTTAATGTATCCCACTAATCATCCCATGATTGGCTCTCAGGGCAAACATACCAACAGAATCCCACTTGCACTGCAAGCCAATCACCCTTGAATCATATTCATAGCGATCTTCAAACATGTCCCACATGTTACTCTGTTCTAGTGCGATCATAGTGAGTAATGACAACACCTTGCCAAAGTCAGTTTTAAATGCATGTCTCTCATCTCTTCGTTGTACGTCACACGTATGAGATGGAGCTGCCTTAATATGCGATCTAGTATTCCTTTGCTAACCTTTAGCCACATTACATGATCAAGGATTCCATACTTGTCATCAATGAGCGAAATATTTATAAGTTCATCTCATGAACTTCCAGATCCATATAGTATCCACTGTTGTTCTCTGTCACATAGATACTCGGCATTTCCTTTTAAATGGTTTTATTGGAACAATTCCAATTATCAACAAACTTTCACTTTTATATATCCTATATATATATATTTTGCGATTAATTTTTTGTCCTTTCGGAAGTTCGCATCAATGTAACTCTTTACATTGAACTCTTCCTTATCTCCATAGAACTAGTACTTCACAAGTACTTATCAAGTTCTCATGGTATTCCAGTAACCCTTACTGGAAGTAGACAGACATCCACTCGACATGTCTTACATACGAGTTATCAGGATGAGCACATCATATTGCCATGTCCTACATACAAGATGATGAATGCATTTTGTTCTTGCCATGTCGATACACGCAAGATAATGGGATGATTACATACATGATAGATCCACATCTAATCTTAGTGTTCCCATTCTTCATAAGAATTGGACACTTGGCCTTGGGATACTAACTCCATGTAACATGGACAAGTTTTCTCCCACTGAATCTGTGTACACTGAACTCTTCAGTACAAATTGCCAATGTATGCTCTCTCTTTTCCAGGTCAAGAGGTTTTCGAGAACTATCTCTATAGATCTCTATTCCTATCACATAGGAAACATCTCTATCTTCCTTAAAGATAATTTCCACTTTTGGATTTCCATTCTAGAACATTTCCATTTCACATTAACATGTGGAATGTGAACACGCTCCCACTAAATCACAGATCGCTTCTTTATCTTTGACATATCAGTCAAACCCTTTGACTATATCATCAAAGTAAAGATCCAATTCTGAGTTGCTTGTACTCAATCAATCACATTGATTAGTCCATTGTAACTTATAGACTTCATTTGCATTACTGGATTCATAAACCTTATAGGTTGTGTCACGTACACATCCTTGTTTTATTCCTCACATGAATGCAGTTTTAGTATCCATATGCCAAATGTCTTAGTCATTAAGTTGCAATCAACAAGCATCATCCTTCTCAGAATGTTATCCAAGTGTCTTAACATTTAAGACTTATTCACACTTATGGATTTTATTCCAATGGGTGCTACCATCAAGGTCATACCTTATGGTTCACATGGATGTCATTTAGGATGTAATGGTCATAAACCAAAACTCAAAGTTCGGTTCCTCATATTCATTTAGATAGTTGACTCATCACATGAACAACTCATCACATAGATAATTGAGGTGTATCTGTCAAGGATATAAGAACTCACAACTCCTTGTGATTCTCAATGTCCTTTATTAGTGTGGGGTATTCTTTTATTAAGAAGAATTCAGTTATTTGATAATCATTCTCTAACTCCTTAGAGTATGATTCCTTCTTGATTTAGACATCACCATGCCTTAATCATGAGTTCACTATGATACACTATCATAATCACTCAAAAGGATCTCAAACATTTGGTCCAAGTATTTCATTCATTGATCTCATCAAGAATTAACACTTTACCAAATGTGTACTTCATCTATGATAATCTTGAATACTTCAAGATATTCATATTGGTATTTCTCTAAACACCATTTGAAGTATTAGCATTTATTCCAATAGGTATGTAAATACATCACATGTATCGTACCTAATAGGATAATCATTCTCCCACTACCATTAGTGAAGATTGATTAATCATGTCCAAGATATTCATGTCTCTTACTGGTTCTCTAACCAAAAGAGTCTAGATTTATCCATCACATGTAAACTAGAAATGAATTTCTTATGATTTATGCTAATTTGATTGTTTGAGTTATCAATAACTTTAGGTATCATTTTATCTTATGCATACCATGTATCACAAGATAAACAAGGCATTTCCACAAAGATCATATCTTTAAGATTGAAACATCAACTTTATTAATTGCCATCATTGTCATACAATATGCAAAAATAAAGTGTTTCTATCTATTGGAAATATATGAAATAGCAGTTCCAACTCTATTTCATGCCCTTTTGGGCTGAAATAAACTAAAAGATACTCCTATCTATGGCAGAAACACTTGCTCCAATGATGGGTACTTCTTTCTTGGTCCTTTCACAAAGGCCATCACTTCTTTGCGGATCTTGCATATCATATATGATAGATCCATATCTTGGTATCATATACCTCAGATAAAGAAGCGGTTCATTTCATGATACCTTAGGTGGAGATCTCCATCCCCTCCTTCATCTTATTTTGTTCTTCAAGATATAGAGGGCAATTCCCTCATACACCCTTTCCCCATGTGCCTTGAGGCTGAAGACGGCTTGGATTGTTGTCTAGCATCAGAACACTTCTTTGCTTTGCCCTTGTCCTTGCCCTTAAGAATTACCTTTTCTTTGATCACATCAAAGATTATGGTTTCTCTTTCTTCATTTTTGCCTCTACTATCCAACAACTTTGTCAACGCTTGTCAAAGTTGTTCATGTTGTAGTTTATCATGAATTGTTTGATTCTCACAACATTTGCAGTATCATACCAATAGCCAACTCTTGGCTCAGAGGGAATCCTTCTTAGTCAGGTCTTTCCACATACCCAATCATATTGAGTGTGTGAATACCTTACTGGATCTCCTTCTGTCATGACATACTAGGACAATTTCTTGGAGACATCATATGTCTCATGTTGTCTCTGCAACTCATAGTTCAGAGAACACAACGTCAGGCATTCCTCATCAATGTCATCCTCGGTATGCTTCCATAAGCATACTTTCATCCATTGATGTGGTGGGATCGAGTTCATCTGGTTCTGGTATAACTAGGACTTAGAGCTTTCGCTCTTTGATTGAGAACACTTCTCATCATCCTAACCATTCGTGGAATTATTCCCATTAAATTTGTTGGTCTTAAGGACCGATCACAAATAAAGGATTATTGTTGATCAACCATTTATTGTACAAAAGGAAATATGCAATTTTAGTCCAAAAACTCATTTTTGACTTATTTGATTGATTTGAAAAGTTGACGATATAATTAGGCCTTTAATTAATTATCGCTCCCACTATTTAATTCAAATTGATAGCCCTCACCATCAATTCAGAAGATTGCAACGTACAACCTTCTAGTGGGCAAGATCCTAAAATCCTCTAAGTCATGGACCAACTAGGGCTGTCACCCACAACTTAGATCTCTCAGGTAGGCAACTCTTGCCAATTGCATCATATGCAACTCTTGATAAGATGCAATATGCAACTCCTTGCCATGATCATCTCCATGCCTCAAGGTGCTAGATCCTATCTAGGTCACCTTGTTAAGTCCGACCCAAAGCAAACACGATGAATATGCACCCTGCTAGGGCAGACCCACATATCCATCCTTCACGCTTCCATGAGATAGACAGTGCACCACGCTTGGGCGTGCCCACACTTGGTCGATCAATCTTTTCACGTGTGTCACATTTGGAAGGCTTCTAAAACTTAATATTTAATGAGGGATTTGGTTTTATATACATATACATATCCAATCACCACAATATATAGTATGTATCATATACATGCTATATCCCACAGAAAACATGCAAAATGATAAAAGCGATGATTATGGCCATCCTAATGTGATTCCTCGAGCCAAGAGGAATCACAGTCATCTAGGTCTACATCACATGCAACCTGTACAAGATGAACTATGTGCTTTGCCTTTCTGGGTTTGATCAACTCATCACATGAATGATCGGCTCACCATCAGACTGGTCGGCTGGGTGCCACCAGCCGATCGGTTGGCTCCTCCAACCAATCAGTTTTCCTAGCCGTCGTGCATCTCATCATGGCCGCCACCTTCTCGTCTCGCTCCTCGAACCGGTCATCAACCGATCGGCTCACTCGTTGAACCGGTCGTCTGGAACGTCAACTGATCGGTTCACGCCTTGAACCGATCGTCTCAGCTGTCGTCAGATGTCCTCCGTTCTTTGACATAACAAGAAATAAAATTCTATCCTATTTTACATTGTAAAAAGAGAAACCTCGAGTTACATTCGAGGGGAGCAAAGGTATGAAAGAAATCTCGAATTATTTTGAGTTACATCAGGAATAAGAGAAGGAAGATCGGTGCGCAGACCGAGATGCAAGCAACCACATACAACCATACACAAATAGGTTTTATTGGCCATAACCACGCTATACATCCACCACAAAACTCATTTGAGGGTGACGTGTATCGAGTGCATTAATAATACATATCATATATGTAAATTGAGATTTGTGGATTTAGGATTGGACATGCATAAAGCCAATTTTATTCGCATCGTATGCAATAAATAAAGGCGACAAACCAAAATCGATCATATCGATAATCCTAAAGTATAGAGCAGTTAACCTGGCTCTGATACCACTGTTGGGTAATAGGGGAGGCAGAGAAGGCAGCGGAAACAAAAAAATTTCTCCCCAAACCCAGAACAAGGAAACAGGTCAACGTCTATACAATAGGAAAGGATGGTTTGTGGAATCATACCTTGTCCCGAGGCTTGCTCGGCGACACTACCTCGCGCCTTGCACGGTCTTCACCTCCGGTCTTAGACGGTGTCTGTGCAGCTCCTGGTCTCACTGGGACTGACGACTCCTGGTCTCACCGGGACTGTCGGGATTAACAGTTGTCCTCCGAGCGGCAGAAACCTCCCACCTCTGAAGTAGTCCACACGGACCACCTGGAACTCCAATCTCCTTGTCCCACAAGGAATTGGAAGGAGTCACACCCTCCTGTTGGCGTACTAGTCGCCAACACACTCTCCTGCCACCAGTTGCTTTCTGCAGTTGTCTTCCCTTGCTGTGCCTCCCTTATCGGGTAGCACTTGCTCGGGATCTCTCTCGGTTACCAAAACCAGAGAGAACGAAAACTTCACAGAGCAACTGGTTGCACTGAGTTGTACTTTGAGAAGACCCCAATACCCCTATATATATAGGAGGGTCATGGGACAGGGTTCTCCATCCCGAGCAATATGGGACTAAAGCAGGAGTAGAATGGTTCGAGATTTTTCCACAAAAACAACTAACTCGCAACCTGAACCGATCGTTTCATTTCAGAAACGGTCGGTTGCGGAACTGAGCCAGTCAGTTGACACCTCAACCGATCGGTTGGGACCCATGAACTGGTCAGTTCATTTCTGAATCGGTCGGTTCGTGGTCCTGATCAGTTCCCGATTGACTTTCCTTCTTTTGTTTCTAATTGGTATCGAATACCAATCCTTGTTCCAATCAAATTGGGCAAGTGAAACGAAAGGAAAATTCTCACCAATCCTACTTTCCCAACTTGCTCGGTTGCAACAGTTGAACCGATCATTTCAACACTTGAAGCAATCATTTCACCCTGACCTTGAGCCGATCGACTCACCACCTGAGCCGATCGGTTCACCAAGCTGAGCCGATCGGTTCATCACATGAGCCGATCAGTTGGGAGTACAGATTATGCAGAATTAGTCAATTGCGGTTTCAATCAATCTGATACTCTAATCAATCAGTCCAACACCTTGAACACTATGATATTGAGCTATCAATTAATTGAGTGTTTAATTGAACTACTAAACTCCTTTAGTAATCAATCTAAACATGTTTGTGTACAAACTCCTATTCCATGTTAAATCCTATGTGTGTGACCCTGCAGGTCCATTTCACGTTGGCAGTGAAAGTCCATAACATTTATGACTTCACAAGCAAAGAGCGGTGCCTAGTCACACATCAGTGCTACCCAAGTGAAATAGAAAGTTGGAGAACAACTTTCAATCCTACAATCCGTGAATGGTGTTATAGCGAATGTATACTTCCTTTGTCACTGATATCCCGAATGAACTCGAGGCATGGAACAATCATCCTGTCAACGTTCATTCACTTTCTTGATCTCATAGTAGATTGGAAGAGATATGTATGACATCAATATCACATACTGATTCACACATGTGTGCGCATGCCTATTTCAATCCTACTCATCAAGTGGCCTTGGATATCAAACTCCTTCAGGAGGGACAAATACCATATCTATCACTCACCCCTCAAAAGCCCCATGTGTCAAAGCCACCCAATCATCACCTTTATAACAACCCATGTTTTAGGACTGCGTTTGATGATGTCAAAGTGTACCCAACGACATGTGTTGAGTGTAGTGATTTCAGGTCAAAGAATCACATTCACCACCATCACTGTGAGTACTGAATGGGACTACCATGTCATGGTTCCATGTGTCAAACTCACAGTGGGTCTGTCCGGTACACTTGTTATCTAACAAGTACCTATGTGTTTGGTTTGATATCTCTATATCATGACTAATGAGATTCTATCATCAACCAACACCACAATATAGCCTTGTGTGTCATTGCTGTCTATCTACCTTCCACAATGACATCCTACTAGGGACATAACAAGAATGTACAAACTCTTAGCATCTATATGATCTCATCGTTCAGGTCCTCAACCTGAAAGCATACGTCATTGAGTACTGTCATTCTCTAGACATTCAATCTGTTCTATCACTATCTCATATGACTGAACCATAAAGAATTGTAAGCTTGCGTTTGATGTTTATCAAATCAATCTTAATGTATCCCACCAATCATCCCATGATTGGCTCTCAGGGCATATATACCAACAGTTTATGGTTTAATGGTGACTCTTTCTAGGTCACAATTTAATGGCTTTACATATGGTTTGTTAAGGTGTTTACTTATGTAAATAACCAATGGTCTTACCTTTTCAACATCCAATGGTTCTGGGTGATGTTGTGGTATGGTGATATGGGTTGAACGATGATGGAACAAATGGAGGGTTACCCTTAATAAGATAGTATTACCTTTGCAATCATATGAATATAAAGGATAATGATCATATTGTGTTGATATGTAACCCTAATGAGGTATAGCATGTTATACCTGGTCTTAATATAACCAAATATGGGTAAGTGGTTATGAAAAGTCCTTGAATGACGAATACAATCATGGATTACTCTCTTTTGTGGTTGAACCCTAGTATGCTATAAACTGATGGTTACATATTGAGTTATGTGTAAATTCATACTTGAGGATGGTATGGAATTTGATGGTGATGCTTCACCCCATGCTTCCATGATTCAATCTGGATGCCATGAGTTAGGGTTTGGGTACAAGTGCTGATTTGTAACATCAAAGTAACCTATCTTGTTGAACCTAACCCTAATGATAATAGATGATGGTAGTTAGATCTGCTTCCCTTCCTTGATTGGTTAATATAATGATGGAATTACCTTCCTAATGATTGGTTTCAACTCTAATGTGTTAACTAGTGGTCATCATAGCTTTATGATTTATGCTTTCTTATGCTAAACTTGTACACTATTAGTGTGATGATGACCAATCATCTAGCTTCTTTATATGTTGATATAATAAAAGAATGCTCTTAATGCTAAGATAACCCTGTAATGTCATCTTGTAAACATCTTTTAGTTATTGATTGCAACATCATGTTGGACATGTACATCAAATGAATGGTGATGTTTGTTGAGCCTTGATATAAGGCATGGAAAGATAATGATGAACTTATAGGGAATGATATGATGGTCTTAATGACCTTTTGGCATGGTTGAGCCCTGAATGAGGTATAATCCTCTTATGGTCTCAGTATAAGATCCTTTTTTGGCACATCAGAATAAAAGTGTGGATTAATGAAGAAAGGAGGATTGTCACAAGAGCAAGTACAAAACATGATTGCAAATGGAATAGAGGAAGCAGGGAGACATTTTTAGGCTTCTCAATCTCAACCTCCTCATCCAGTACCTCATTTGCACCACTCTTCTTATGAGGTGGACCCTCCTCACACAGAGGTGGTTGGGAGTAATCCCATGGACCCTCCAGGCACACCCAACGTAAGTTTTTTTGTGATACAATAGCCTTTAGGTGAATTTATAGTATGTTGTGTATGGATATATATAACATTATCTACAAAATTGTAGGTGTTGAGTCTATTCTCTTGCATTGCTAGATCTAACTTCTACGTTGTTGCACCGGGTGACACTTCCCCGACCTTCTAGGTGCAATGATTCATGGTACTCTAATGCCTGACAATGCGGTTCATGTGATTATCAGGCTTGTCTGCCCAGTTTGGAGACATACACCACTTCCATATGACCATCCCAAGCACAACACAATAGGAGATGTAGAAGGTGACATGGTTTTGTGGCCCAAAGTTGGAGTTATCAATGCAAATATATGATAGGTTTACATTGCAGTTGTATTTGTGATTCCTTTCTATCTGTGAATATAATTGGCAATTGTTATGAGAATACATGCAGATCACAGTACATAAGAAGCCCCCTACATTCCTCCTCTAGTTCCTCCTCAATTATAGGCTTTGATTGAAAAAGACCTATTCGAATTGCTAGGTCTTTAGTGTAGGGGGTTGGAACTATGGCGACACAATTTTGAAGAAGGGTCGACTATGGTGGTCTATATCTTAGAGGATGATACATGTCAAGATCATGATGCTAGTGTATTCTTGACAAATATTGTGGAGATGTTTACTAATGGTTTGTTGAATACAACATCAGTTGAACTTTAGATATGGTGAGATCTTATGGCTAAATACCTCATTTTGTATATGTGAAAATATATGTTTCTTTATTTTCTTATATATTAATCCATGCATATATGTTTTGTAGCTACTTATATATGGTGTGTGGACTGTTCACATTAACTAATGTGGCATTTGTAGTTCCATAATTGATCAGTTGTGTAGATAAAGACCCAACATCTTTTAGTGATTACTTCTCTACCACATTTGAATATTTTGATACAATAGGAAAGAGCATGATTATAACTCCTTTTTGTGGTGGATATATAAGTTTCAGATACTTTGCATATAAATTTGACTTAGGAATTACATTTCATTAAGGAATTTGAGTTTTCTTTTATTTGTCTTCTTTTGACTCAATGGTAAGCATTGGGAGTTGTTGGTAATTATCCTCGAGACACTATCTGCTTATTATCTAGATCCTTCGGGTGAAAAAATAGGGAGTGGGGAACACCTGATGAAAATGGCATTAGTAGTGCAACTACTTCAATTACATGTATTACTCTAACTTATAGGGGTATAAAGGCATTCAAAAAGGTCAGAGGAAAGGTAGATAAAAAATAAATCATTAACTTGGAAGAATGTTGAGGTATTTATCTGACTCCAATGCATGTACATGCCAACTATTCTTACTTTTGTTTATTAACATTTTGCATAATTGTAAATTAATAGTCCCCTATACAAGATAATAATTGGGCATGCGAATACTATGTGATGTGGTATATGGACTTGATTCTCAGACAAGCGGCATTAGACATCCATTGTATACAAAACGTAATCTATATGTACTTGATTTTTGAATCATAAGTAAATAATCTCATTTGATAATACAAAAAAGTCAAACAAACTCTTGAATATGTCATTCTCTTTGTAGTTGTCTGACACAACAGTGCCCTATACAATAGAAGAGATAGATGAGATATGAGAAGTGTGGACACAATACTTAAGGAAGTCAACTTTGCATTTGACTGGGATAATATTATAGTTTTCTAAATTTTGATGTCATTATTTCTATATACAGGAGATGATTATGACTTTCTGCAAGTTTAAATTTGATGTAAGTGAATTGGTGCATATGTGAATGATGTGTGTAATATGCATACGTGTGTGAAGAAATGTGAAGAGGAATGAATACAATGGGAATCACTTTTGTACATGTAATGAGAATAGATTGGAGAATCAAATTACATGTACATTTTCTAAATTGTGTATATGCATGAGAATGGAACTAAGTGTTGAAGAGAATGGAAATGCATGTGTGCAAATGAATTATGTGGATGCAGACTCTTGTATGCATTTGTTATTGTAGGTTTCATAAGTATGTTGACATGTTATAATGCTAAACACATGATGGAACCTACAATTCTAATGAACTACATGTTCTAAATCTTGATGAACAGTTGGAAATAGGTTCATAGACCTGCTATATAAAAAACATACATGGGACATCAGTTGTTATAAAAAATGTCGATGCTATAGATTTGCATCGTCAGTTTTTCATAAAGTAGATGCCACAGATGTCCTTATCAATTAAGATTTTAACTAATAAGGATGTACAACATCGATTATTTTAGACAAACTGACGACTATGATACGATTTGTAATGTAGGTTTCTTTGCTTAGAATCGATGACAGATATATTTAGTGTCGGTTCCTTTCTGTTGAACCAACCACTATAATTCAAGAACAATTGTATAATTATTGTTGTGTGTCATTGGTTTCTATTTTCATACCAACCAAAACTGGCTTTGTGTCATCGGTTTTATCTTACCCTAAAAACCGAGTCAGAAGATCCTCTGGAGCAGTGTCAGCCACTTAGGTGTCAGTACAAAACCGACATTATAGGTCTAATATAATCGATGCTATAGTTGGTATATGTACTAGTGGAACTTTCCCAGTTTTGGTATATGGTTATTATCCAACAAAATCATCCCCCTAATGCTCATAAATAGGGCAGTCAGGTTTGAAAGAATGAGGATTTGTTGATCAGTAACCCATATGCTAATCTCATGTGTGACATTATGAACTATCTCGGGTATATACAAACCCTCCACTACTAACTCATATGTTAGGATTTTAAGTTGTATGACATTTAAGATGACCTTTTTAGGACTTTATCATCCACTTACAGATAGGAGAGATTATCATCATCACATATTTTTGAAGGCCACAATGATATCTTGCATCCATGTTTCATTATAGTCTGATGTCGTGAGGGGATCTCTGAAAGCTGGTTTCGTATATCCCAATTTGTTTCTAGAAATTATATAATGAGATAATGGTTGACATGGTAAAACAAAAAAGGTTGTGCTCATACAAAACTACGAGCATCAAAAACTAACATCAAAATATTTATATGTTAACTATATGAGTATTGATTTGTCCATTGGAAAAAAATTCACCAAGAGGGTGGGAGGAGGATAGGTATGTATGTCCATCACAAGGTGCCACCAATACTCCCCAAATCGAATTTTTCTCCATAAGGATCCCACAAAGCTTATGCATCGGATTGTTGCAGTGGGGACTGACACTGCCATGAAAGTAAGCTAGGTGGGCATTTACCAATAAATGAATGACATCAAATATTGGTTGACCCTCAAATCATGTCTATGTATCGTTATCATCCATTTCCAGAGAGGAAAAAATTAGGTAATAATAAACAAATATTTTTAAGGGCACAAGGAGAGCTTGCATCCAGGTTTCATTATAGTTTGATATCATGATGGGAGCTCTAAAATCCAATTTCATATCTCCCAATTTGTTTCTAGAGAATATATAATATAAAAATGGTCGTCATGGTAAAAGAATAAGGGTTTTGCTAACACAAAACCATGAACATCAAAAGTAACATCAATATAGTTATGTCTTAATTGTGAGTATTGATTGATAAGTTGGAATAATTAGAACCAAGAGGGTGCGAGGAGGATGGGTATGTATGTCCATCATGATATGCCATCAAAACTCCCCACAACACATTTTTCTTCATATGGATCCCACAAAGTCGATGCATCAGGTTGTTGCAATTAGTACTTTTACTGCCATGTAAGCAAGCTAGGTGGGCATTTTTTAATAGGAGGAGCGGAATCACCACATCAGTTACTCCAGTCCTTTTACCTACATGCATAGAATGTTCTATGAAAAATACATAAGAGAGAACTGGTCTTCTTCCTATCCTCCTTGTTGGAACAACAAAGATTTGATGGATTTCATCCTCAAACAAAGGATATATATATATATATATATATATATCTGTGTGTGTGTGTGTGTGTGTGTGTGTGTGTGGGTGTGTCTGTGTGTGTGTGTGTCTAAAAGAATTGTATACCTAAGTACATGAATGTTATATGTACCCATCTTCATTTATGATGGTTCCAAAACTCTATAAAATAATCTAGCCTTACAGATGTGATGTATACCCCTTAGATAATATGTGCATCAAATATCATCTCAATCCAACATTCCTAGATTATCTAATGAAACAAGATGTATATTTTCTAATCAACGGTAAGTTGCAAAAATTGCAGAAATCGTTGGATGATATGTTTCTATATTTCAGGATACATGTGAGATATAGTTGTGACTTTTTAAACACACCTAATCTAGACATTATTGATTCAATCCATATGGTTTGATTTATTTAATGGATTCTACATGTCCCATTTCAATGAGTGGTACACATAATTTACATGTACCAACCGGTAACCCCTTAGATAATATGTGCATCAAATATCATCTCAATCCAACATTCCTAGATTATCTAATGAAACAAGATGTATATTTTCTAATCAACGGTAAGTTGCAAAAATTGCAAAAATCGTTGGATGATATGTTTCTATATTTCAAGATACATGTGAGATATAGTTGTGACTTTTTAAACACATCTAATCTAGACATTGTTGATTCAATCCATATGGTTTTATTTATTTAATGGATTATACATGTCCCATTTCAATGAGTGGTACACATAATTTACATGTACCAACCAATACACATTTCATGAATATATATATATATATATATATATCTGTGTGTGTGTATTGCAAAAATTACATAAATTGTTGGATGATATGTTTCTATATTTCATGATACATGTGAGACATAGTTGTGATCTTCTAAACACATATAATCTAGACAGTGCTGATTCAATCTATATGGTTTGATATATTTAGTGGATTCTGCATATCCCATTTTAATGGGGGTAGTACACATAATTTACATGTACTGATTGATACACATTTCATGAATATATATATATATATATGTATGTATGTATGTATATATATATATATATATATATAGAGAGAGAGAGAGAGAGAGTCAGGCTAGTGTACACTTGAGTGTACCAGAGGCACAATACACCTTAGTCATTTGTGAAGATGTAGTAACTTTTTGAAAAATCTAAACCGTTGATCTTCTTAATTATCTTAAGAACATACTATATAATAAATTTTAGCTCATTTGGACACTTATAGGTCGTGCATCTAAAAGAGAAAAAAATCATGCATTTCAAATTAGTTTTGTGCGTCGATTTTGTTATCCTTAGATGAGTGACTTACACTCATCCAAATGAGTTCAAACTTTGTATGTGGCCTATTATTATTGTAACCATGAAGATCAATGGATTAGATTTTGAAAAAACATGGTCTAGATAGGCAAACACCATTGGGGTGTACGGCATGATCTGTACACTCGAGTGTATTCTAGCCTGACTCTCTCTCTCTCTATATATATATATATATATATATATATGTATGTATAATACATGAATGCTCAGTAGGTAGTTCAACTTTACTACATGCATATAGATCGGTTGCTAGTTGAATAGTTATATGTGTTTTGATCTAATTGTTGAGTTAAACACGACGTCTTTGCGAGCATACTGTCAAACATTGTAGCGTGTCCATAGTGAATTACTAGGACAATTCTCTTGTCCCACCTGCATAGGAGTTGAGGTAGTGGGAAATAGGTGGGTGATCCAATAGCAGGCTGGTAGTGGTGAACCAAATTCCAAGTCCTCTATGAGTTATTTATGTCAATCTATTTTCTCCTTTACCTCCCACTTATGTAGCTCCCTTGCTCAACCTTCATGGTGTTATATCACATAGCTTTGCCTCCATGGCCTCTCACTATGATTCCTCCCATTTTGACTCTCCATGTATGCCTCTTACCTCGTGCTCTACAAGATAGTATGCCCTCCTTAGAAATAGACAACCTCAACATGTTCCTAGAGGAACGTTACCAATATTCTGTGGTAAAGGAGCATGAAACATACTACATTTAGGCTACTAAATTTATTCTGGAGTTATATTTAGTCATTTTTCCTAACTTGATCTCTTTACAAACTGTTATTCATTTTGAGTCTTACTCGATTATTTCAATCAAATTATCATGGTATTTGTTACAAATGGGTCTCTAATAGGAATCATGGTGTGTAGATGAGTTCATCATTCTCACTTCAAAAATATTTACAAATGAGTCCCCTAAATTTAAACTTCATTATTCATCTTGAGGTCATTTAGCGCCCTTCAATGTATTTGTATATAAATACCTTAAATTGACTATTTATACATTCCCTTTTCTCAAGCTTACAAGTATTAAACTTAGAATTAATGTAGTACATTTATCACATCAAAAATATGAATTTCAATGTATTATATAAGAGTAATTATTTAATCCGGATAAGAGTGCCAACTTTGTCTATTAGTATTATTAATAAACAAATTTATAAATATTAAACATCGGTAATTTTTCCCTAGTAATTGTAGTTATGCCCCTCAATGAGTTTCAAAAGAGATTGAAGTAGTAAGATAAGAGGGAACTTACAACAATCATCAACCGATTAAATACCTAAATCAAAAAACCTTCCTACGCACCCATCATCATAACGCTGACTTCTGGTAATTACATAAGTAAATGTCAAGGCCTCCCACTATTCTCAAGTAAGGGAAATTCTTTTCTCACTCTGTAACATCCCAGGATTTGAGGCCTAGGATAAAAAGATCTTAGAAGGAATGATTGGACTACCCATATCATCAAGGTGCACCTCCTTTTCTGGGAACCCATCACTAAAGAACTCCGTAGTTAAGCGTGCTTATAATGGAGTAGTACTGGGATGGGTGACCTATCGGGAAGTTGATCCCAGGCATTACAAATGGTATCAGAGCCAGGTTGTGTTCATGGCCAGACCTTGTGCGCCGCCCAGCAAGGAGAGACAGAGAGGGCAGTGCAAGGAGAGACAGAGAGGGCAGTGTATCTAGAGTTGTTACAGGCCATCGGTTGGATCAAGGAGGAATTGGCATACACCGACGACGATCCTGGAAAGGATCAGTGTTGTGTGATGTTGCTCGGTGCTACTTGATGCCCCTCGACGCTTCTTGGTGTCGTTCAACGTTGATGGGTGCCGCTCAGGCGTAGCTCAGTGTCGTTCGATGCTGCTCTCATCTGCCTAACTTTCGAGGTTGTGGTTATATGCACACATGAAGTAAGGGCAGGTGTGGGTTTTGGCTGGAGAAGGGAGGCACATAGGCACCGCTCTAGTAGGACAGGCGGTGGTGTCTCACTACTAAGGCGTCGACCACATGGTGATGAAAAGTCTTGATGGCTAGGGTTTTTGGGAATGAAGGAGAAGGAAGGACAGAAGACAAATATATGAAAGGGAGTAGATAGGAAGAGAAGAGGAGGAGAGCATCGGACGACGCCGGTTATCGGTGGTCTGTAGGTGGCATCGGTTCCAGAACTCACGGGTCACATATGAGGAAATGGTAACACATGATGAAGCGTTATAATGGGAATCAATTGCCAAATGCATCTAATGTACTTAATAGGGGGTTATAAGTACATTGGAGTTAGAGTTCCTTACTGATTAATTGAGTGGTAAAAGTGACACTAAATAGTACAAGAATTAAAGGGTAGGCTATGCAAGGTGTGAGGAGTTATAATTTACCATCAGTTTCTTTATCCCAAGACATTTGGTATTTTATACAATCATTTTAAGTTAAATGCTCATTAAACCCCTTTATTAAAGTATTTGTTTATTTAAACCTAATATTGCATATATGAAGGATACTTAGAAGTACATTATGTTATTTGGCTCCAATAAATCCTAGTACACTTAAGATTTAGTGAGAAGCTTATCTTGATAATTAAAGGGTCCAAGAAGAAGTAAGTTTGAGCTTTTATCCAAGATTTCAGTATGTTACAACACTCTACCCCTTAAAGAGGATTTTGTCCCCAAAATCCATTCAATCATAACACCTAATTCACCATTATGATATGTGCAATTCATATTACATTTTTTCCTACCCTGATTCAGAGAATAATTATATTCATGTGTCATTAATAAAGAAATGTCCCAAAATGTTTCTTAATGTGTTCATTATAATGTTTAGACCATTCTAAAGTTGAATCACCCTTCATGGGTCATTGTGGGTTTGCAGTGAAATGGGGTCAGATTATGAGGCCATATAGTTGAGCCTTGACGAGGATGTTAAGAGTCTAAGTGGGGGAGATTGTAACATCCCAGTATTTAAGGCCTAGGATAAAAAGATCTTATAAGGAATGATTGGACTACCCATATCACCAAGGTGCACCTC
This sequence comes from Alisma plantago-aquatica, assembly GCA_963693085.1. Lineage (NCBI taxonomy): Eukaryota > Viridiplantae > Streptophyta > Magnoliopsida > Alismatales > Alismataceae > Alisma > Alisma plantago-aquatica. Next base: position 727,969,449 of record OY856411.1, on the reverse strand, counting down.
CTTTTTCGGGAACCCATCACTAAAGAACTCCATAGTTAAGCGTGCTCATCTTGGAGTAGTACTAGGATGGGTGACCTATCGGGAAGTTGATCATGGCATGCGTGTGAGTGAGGACAAAGCACGCAGTTAAGGCTAGTGGTGGTCTGTGGGGACAGTCGTCATTCCTGAAATTCTACTAGAGCCTTGGGTAGTGGGCTCGGGTGTTACACTCTCCCTCTCTTCTTCATGAACTCACCTAGACACAAAACCCTTTCCTAGATATATCAAGCCCTAATCCTAGCCACCAACATCAAAGAACCCATTATTTTGGTCAAGAAATGGCAAAGTTGTCAATGATGAACACCAGTGGCGCTGCCTCACATGATCCACAATCATTGTTATAACCTTCCAGGTTTCTTTAAAACTCTACATACCTCCTTGAAACCAAGTCTTGCTTTCCCTCTCCCCAAAACATCCTATAAATTCTAGTCTACTCACTTCTATGCAAGACATCCATTCCTTAATAGACGTCAGTGACCATGACCACCTACAGCACAGAACAAAGCACCCATATCTTCAACAAAATAGTATACACATCATCTTCCTCATCTCCACCATTGACACCTCTAGATATAGCTTAATACCTCAACCCCAATCGTCATTGCAACTTCATCCATCCCACGTTGCTGCTTCATTATTTGCATTGAAAGAAGGCAGTGCAATTTCACAACACCTATAAGCCTCATTGTAAATGATCATATTCCATGCCCCTCATTTATTAGCATTCGTTCTTTCAATCTATAGAACCCTTTCCGTATTCCATACAAGAAACTCCACAATCATGAAGGCATGGTATTTCCAACCTACTAAACATCAACTTTCTTCTCCATAGCCTAAGCCCAACCTGACAAATTCCAAAAACCTACATCCAATCCTCCACCAGCCATCATCTCCCCAAAGAGAGTCAACACCTAGGATATCTCTAAAAATGATGTATAGAACCCAACAATGAAGGTACACCCACAAATTTGAACAAAACCTAAAGATTCACAGAGAATGTGAATATCTAAACTCTACATGCATATTCATATGATAGTAGTATTTGTTGGATCTTACCTCTACACCCCAAATTCCTAACATCATTTAGGATCCAAGGATCAAGAGGAAAAGTAACTTCATCTTGTAGTGCCAAGCTCTTTCCATGAGAGAAGATATTATGTTAGATTTCAATAGTATTTTGATGATCAGGTTTTGACAATTACAATTTCTCCTTGAGCCTTCTCACTACCATAATCGCTTATGACCAACATGAAGGAGATTCAACAATGATGCTTCCATAAAATTTATGTCATCTGAGATAGGCAAGAACTCATCCTAAGAATGACCAACAGAGATTGACAGTGATGACCACACACTAGGATTTTCCTTGCCTATCATATTCTTGGGTTTGCAAAATTAGGTTACATGAGAAGGATGAGTTAGATAATTATATAAATGACCCATAACTTAGTTAGATTTTCTATTGCATTTATGCACACACACATACACACACACATATATATACACACATATATATATACACACATATATATACATATATATACATATATATGTATATATATGTATGTATGTACATGCATGTATGTGTATATACATTGAATCTATAATGCATTTGTGTATATTACCAAAACTAATATATCATACACTAGGTCAGATAACATCCTAGTAGTTCCATATGATAAAATATGATTGTAACCTAGAATAATTTGACTCGATACCTCAGTGATAACTATAGTAGCATACATGCATATTGATTTATATTTACAAATTAGCAAAGTCTTATATATCCTAAGTTAAACAATCCATGCTTTTTTATAAGATATAATGTGTTAACGATGTTTAAATTACACCATATACATATTTAAAATTATTTCAAATTACATTATGAATGCTTTAAATTTATTTATAGAGCCTTGTAAATAAAACTGAATATGAGAGATATAATATTTTTTGTAAGATAGTTGCTTTCAAATATAAATGTTGAGGTTATGTTGAAGTAGACTATTGAAATTTACTTTCACTCATGTGTACTTATGTCTAGGGCATATTCAAGAACTTGATATAAAATTTGTATATGGATATTAAATATAATCCTAGGAATTATATGGAATCATATGTTATTTGTAAGAGGATAATATATAAAATCCTAAATTTAAGGAATGAATTAAATTTAGCTACACATATATGAAACCTAGACTTATCTAAACTTATGAGATTAAAGATGAATATTCAAATCAAAATAGATCTAAAACCCTAAGTTGTAATGATATACTAGTAATACAAAGTATTAATCCTAAATGGAGGACCTAATTTTAAATAATACAAATTGAAAAATATATGATTTCAAGCCAATAGTGATTGCTTTTTTTACTCTGCAATTGTAGATCCTTTGTGATTATTCTTGGAACTCCATACTTTCAATACTCATATTTGTTTGTCTTTGATTCCTTGTAAGAAATTATTATTGCTTTTTGGAAAGTTATTTTTGATACTAAATGCATGCATGGATAGATATATTGATTGGATGAATATATTTTAAATGGTATCCCCCTCTATAAATGGGCACCAACGCATTTTTTGGAAAATAGTAGCACTGTAACATACTGAAATTTTGGTACTAAAACTATTTCATGATATTATTCATAACTACCCCTAAATTTGACTTCAATAAGAATCAAATCCTCCCCTTAAACTCATGTGGATACATTTTGATTGAATTATCATGATCTGATTCACATTAGTCTTCAATTTAATCATCTTTGTTTAAAATAATTATTTATCCCCGTTGAGAGATATTTCCAAATTCATCCCTCAGTCAGACTTCATGAATTGATTTAATGTCAATCGGTGAAGTCAGAATCAGTTGTTACTAGAACTCTTTGATAAACTTTGCATGTATCGAATACCCTTAAAACCAGAAACCAATGGATTTGGAATAATAATAATAAAGTAATAAGTCCAAATATAGATATGAATTAGTGGGTGATTAATGAGTGAATTACACATACTAATGAAGGGCCTTATAATAGAGGGTTACTATAATTTTACAAGTTTTCATGATAGAAATAAAAGCATGGAGAAAATATCACAATCATTAGACCTATATGCTATGAGTTAGGGAAATTGGGGTAATTAGTAAATAGTATTTTTAGTGAATGTTATCAATAAATCACTTTACTAAGAGGGATGACCATGCCTCTTTCCCTACTCCATGATTGAAGGTTTCAGATCTGAATGGTGGCCTTTACACCCACCAAGGGAGAGAACCTCCCCTTCAGTTTGAGATCACGGTGCCACCATCTCATTCACTAGATGTTTGCCAAAGAAATGGCAATCCGGGCGTTACTGGTCACCACCCTCCTCAAGATTAGGCCATGTCATCCATAAGCCCTAACCTCAAATACTACATATAAGCAGCCATGATAGCTATCCACAATGGAAGCACAATCACTTGTTATTGCCTGCCCTACTAGATCGGTGTATATGTATCTCCTTTCCCAAGCCAACCCCCTTCTTTATCTCCTCATCAAGATCCCTTGCACCCAACATCCACCACCTATAAACAAAAAGTACCACCACAACCTACAATGACCAAGATGTCCATGTGCAACACATGTCAGCCCTCACCTGACTTTGGCCTATCGTACTACCATGACATCGATGGATCAACAACTTCAACGCTGCCAAACAACAATAGATCAAAGTCTTAAGGACCCTACACCTACAAATGACATCGTCAGTCTTGAAAACCTATCACACTATACATGACATATGCCCCCAGTAATCATCGCCATCCTTCTCCCACCTTCCATAACCTAGAAACCAAGAAGACATTGATGACTAGGTCCTTGACTGGCGAGACTCTCTTTGCACACTTACTTCTTCAATTATTGCATCTTCAACCTAGATGCCTCCTCTAGAGCAGACCACCCCATGGGCTTCAAACCATCCAGTTCCTTCAGAAGCCACACATGGTAGTCTCGCTATGGTCCTTAGACTCCATGAGTAATGAAAACCTACCTCCAATACAACTCACCTGAATAACAGATGATGTTATCACAGGTATGTCAATATCCTTATTTTATTTTTTGTAAAATATAATGTCTACAAAGTATGTAATGATGCTAATGAATTAGCTAATGATATAGGGAATCCAAGTTTCAAACCTAATCATAGAAGCTATTAGAACACATATACGGTCAATCATGTTGGTATATGAATATGGCACATGGAATCTTGTAATTGATGCATGCATCTACTGTAATTTCTAATTAACTATAGTGCATATAAGACCTAAACAATAACTCTTGGGTAGCAGATTTTCTAAGGACAATACCACTTGATGATTAGGACTCCTAATTATTTGAATTGTGTCTTCTACGTATAATGCATCAATATGTTTACATTATCAAAATAGATGTATGTAATATATGTTCATTCTAATCATATAATACTAATGGATTGGGATATATTAACCTTGTTGTATAGAAAATGAATCATAATATTAATGTGGTTTAGATGGTCGTTCCTAAGTGATAATCCTACTAGTATATATATGTTATGTAGGTACATCAATGTATTGATACCAATAGATATAATAAGTGTGTAAATGCACCTTAGCATTCCGGAGATCTACTAGTGATAATATTTTAGAAAGAATCATGTGATTTTTAGGGTATATTCTAGTATACAAGACATGATCATAACAATAACTTATACTCATAAGTCAATCAACTAAGTACCAATCTGGTTGGTTCCATATTCATACACGTATTTGTGTATTAATACGAGAATATAGTATTTAAACCAAATTATAATATTAGTGAACATAAGAAACCAAATAATTATGGTATTAAATATGATATAGAAAATTCCTTAAAATAATATCCTAGTTTCAATATCAACCCACATCTTTTGGTCAATGAAACCTAGATGTCTGATCATATATATACATATATATGTATTGGTTCATTCAAATGGTTGGATTTAAGTTTACAATTTTAATAACTAATCAAAGAATAAATATAAATGGTTGGAAAAAATAGAACCTCAAAAGGGATATCAAACATATCTTAAAAATTTCAATATCGTCAATAGTCACTTAGATCCAATTGGGCATTCTCTTATCAAAATGGAACGGAAGGAGGAATGCTTTATTTAAAATATATAACATTATGGGTGACATTATATCTCAAATTAAATGATATATTGATATACATATTTGAGTATGAATGTACAATTATTATGTATTAAGGCATGTTGAATATAAACCCTAGATATCTTTAATAAGGGTATATTGGTGAATGAATATTCTCGAGTCTAGAAAATAAATGGAATCATATTATATATGAGAGAGAATAACATTTTAGGTTATAATATAGAGAAAACATAATAAAATAAATGAGTAGTTAGAAACCCTACAAATGAGAATAATGGAAGACATGAAGACCACTCCTAGATGGAAAACTCTAGAAACCTATAACACTATAAAATGAAATTAAAACAATAATTGTTGCCAAGCCATATAGTGACAACTATTTGTCTATATTTGTAGATCTTTCTATCTTAATGAAATTCACGGAGCATGAATACTTGGAACTCACAATTTTGTATACTTTGATCCAAAGTTACAAAATTTCTATTTTTATTTGGAAATTTATTTCCCTCATTGATTGCATGCATAGTTAGATAAGTTGGTTGGCTTAAAATTGTTGTAAATGTTAGCCCCATTCTTGAAATCCACCAACAATAAATCATGGGAAATAGTAGTGCATTATTTAAAAAGTTGAGAACATACTCCCTCAAGGTGAGGCGAGTAGTGGTTGAAATACAAATCCACAACATGGTTTCCCATGTTGAGGTAACTGACGACAACATCATGGCCCTGTTGAACCCATCCTATGGAGAAGACCTTGATAAACCTTTCCAAGGGACTTTGGATGATCCTAGACCTGGTCTATCAATTTAAGAACTTAGGGGTGAAGAACAGATGGTCTCATTTTATTAATAGCCTTATCAGACTCATAAGGATACACATGTTGACCAAAACCCTGACAGATTTATAAGGTGTGAATCGCATCACTAGCATGCAGTTAAGATGCTCGTTCTTTGGCCTCAGTTTACAACATACCAAAGGGCACCTATTTCTAGTGTCTTGGGCGTGGGCACTGGCAGTGCCAATGCAACTGGCCTAAAACCTGCTACAAGCGCCATAGGAGTGGTCACTTGGCATCGAGATGTAGGATTGTTCCATAGTTACATCCTCCTAACCTTCGATCAAACTCATCCTTCCCCCCTCCTTCTAATGGTATATGGATGGTCTGTGAGAGGGCCCCCTCAACACACTCCAAAGCGGCTCTCGGTGGTGCTCAATCCTTCCGTTGATAGACAGAGTAAATCGAAGTACATGCACAATGTGGTTGAAGTATCCTGGAAGATGAATCATAATTGGGATTATCTATCTAGGTTCTGAGGAAGCTGGTCCATAGTAACCGAATGCTTTCATTTTTCTCAACATAGAGCATCTATTGTCTTTCCTTCATATGATGAGGCCAAAAAGCTTATAGATGTGAAAGTCATGAGATACCAGAATGAAATGTTGAGTTGTCATCATTTAGACGTGATGGGGTAAGCTGATTCAACGGATTCATCATGGTTTTGGGTCACTGATTCCCTATTATTTACAGAGATGATGCGTCTTTGAAGGAGATCCTTTATATTTGTGGTAAAGTCCAATACATATCCAAATGGAGGCGCAACCCAGATGATGCATCAAGAGTCCTTATCTTGATGAAAAATTTCAATGAAGATATTCTGCAGATTATATCTTTATCTCTTTTCAACGAACATTGCTTGGTGAAACTAGCGAAGGTCCACTTTTACAACGTCAGATGGCATAAAGACCAGACGAATAGAGCTCGATAGGGAGATGAACTTCCCAGATGAAGCATTTCAATGTAATTTCATGGCTGATGCTCACACCCATCTATCGTCTTTTATCCCACAACTGTCAATACAGTCTGTAGATAAGTAGGCTGACCATGCTATTCTTGAAAATAACCAAGAGGATAGACACTATTTCAAAGGTACTACTGTAGATAGTAGGCGAGGTAGATCCTAGGACTGGTTTGTTCATGATTAGGATGGTGTCAGTAGGCCGCTAGCTCACAGAAGATTGGGGGATTGCATTCCTCACCATCAACCAAACTGTCCTCATCGGAGTTCCAGTAGGGGACAACCACACATCTCTAACTGATTTCATACACGGTCTTCTAGTTGAAGGGGAATTATTCAAAGATATGATTCTTCTATTTCTAGATCTGATTAGTCTTTTGACGACTGGGAAGATAGAATATGGGATGATCCTAAGTTTGATGATAGATTAGCATATGACATTCACCTTTCTGAGGGTAGGAGTAGAGGAGGGAAGCCCCGCTGATCTAAGCCTCTTTGGTGGTGCATGAGCTGATATCCTTTATAATGTTAAAAAATTGTTTTGGAATGTCAGAGGTTCCAAAAATAATAATATAAGAAAAGTGTTGAACATAATATGTAGAAAACATCGCCTTGTGGTGGTAGTACTTGTTGATCTATTCATCCATGCAAACAGAGTTGCTGATCTGCTTGACATTGTTAGATTGGATTGGGTCGGTGACAATTCATAAGTTGGGGGTAAAATATGGGTCTAAGTGGATATCATGTCTAAGCCTAAAATCTATATGTCTCATCATCACATCTCACTATTTGGATGGAAAATGACAAATAGTGGTATATGCACTATGTAGTTCCTTTTACATAAGAGAGCTATGGTAATCTCTGCTCCAATTATATGCTATTATTGAACATGATATATGGGAAATTGTCGGAGATTTCAATATTATCTAGGTCCAAGTGGAGAAAAGAGGTACATGTGACTTTGACTACCCTAACATGAATGAGTTTAATTATGCTATTATTGATTGAATGTTTCTGAAGTCCCCTTTGAAGGGAGTAAATTTACTTGGGCTGACAACCAAAAGCTTACGCCTACGACCTGGGAAAGGTTAGATAGAGTTTTTGTTAACCAGACATGGACAACCTGTGCACCATTTACATTGGTTTCAGACTTGACTCACTTTAGAGTATTGTATCACTATCCAATCCTTATTTATTTTGGTGATCAGAATGATTCTGGGTACAAGCAACCTACCCCTTTTTAGTTTCTAGATATGTGGCTTTTGCATGCAGATTGCATGGACACTATACTGAGAGGTTCAGTCATGAATGGATGGGTCAATCCATCATTCAAATTCGTTGCTAAGCTTAAAAATCTCAGGGTTGTTTTGAAACAATGGAGCAAACATACTTTCAACCATATGGCCCATAAGAAAATGGATTTGGAAGATGTTATTCACACCCTTCAAATATCTTTTGACGAATCCCCAAGTGCATCCATAGAACAAGTACTCATGGATGCAGAAAGTGAGCCATTCTTGAACAAGAGGAAGTGCTTCTTAAAGCTAAAGGAAATATCAGTTGGTCAAATGATGGAGACCAAATTTCAAAATTCTACCATGCAGTGATTAAGTCTAGAAAGAAGCGGAGATCTAATTTGTCCATTTGTGTAAATGATGTCCCTGTCATTGTTGGTCACACTCATACAGCAAATAAGGGGGTTGATTTCTTCAATACTTTTTATAACGATCCTGCTCCCTGTTGTTCCTCGTTGGACAATGATTTTCTTGCCCATATTCCTTTTGTTGTCTCCGGTGATGACAATATCACTCTTTTGGCTCCTCATTCTCCAGATGAGATCCTCTCTGCTATCAAGATGATGAACCATGATGATATGCCTAGACCAGAGGGTTACTCCTTGAAGTTCTACCCTGTAGCCTAGGATATTATTCAACATGATTTTGTGTAGTTGGAGGAGTTCTTCTTTAGGGGCAATCCTTGTCACCACAACCTATTTTGTTGTCGTATCACCCTCATCCCTAAGGTTATCCTCCCATAGAACTCATGAGATACTTTTGTCCCATATCTATTGAGAATGTCACTATCAGAATTCTTACTCGAATTATCTCTAACTATATGGCAAATATCATACCATGGCTTATATCAGAGGAACAAGGCATTTATGTGCAAGGTAGAGACATTGTCCACAACATCAAGTTGGCTAAAGAATTAGTACATGATCTATATAGAGGAGATTCTTATAGATACAGTTGTTATCAAGTATGACATGTCTAAAGCATTTGATAGAGTTGACTGGTCCTTCTTGTAGTGTGTACTGAAGTTTAGAATGATGGATGAACTCATTGACTTATGTATGAGTTTCTTTTCGTATGCTTGGATGAGTGTTACTCTGGATAATTGCACAACATGCTTTTTATAGATGCACAGAGGTATCAAACAAGGAAATCCTTTATCTCCTTTCCTTCTCATTCTTTTTGAAGATGCTTTTTTCCATGGATTAGGAGAGAAACTGACTCAAATATGCTCCCTAGATTCAAGACTAGGGGAAAAGGTGATGTCCCAACTATTCTCTATATGTAGACGATGTGGTTCTTTTCTCTCAGGCATCCAATGAGTCTCTCGCTATTTTAGTACACATTATGGCATCTTGTGAAGTTGTTTTTGGACAATTAGTAAATAATTCTAAATATGGCTTCATGTGTGAGTCAGATGATCCAGCGATAATGCAACACATTGTTGATAGCCTACACATTTCTCACCTGAATGACTCCTTCTCCTATCTTAGGATCCTGATTGTCAGAGGGCGCATACGACTTCATCACTAGGATCATTTGTTGGAGAAAATTAAAGCCAAAGTTGTTTCATGGAAAGAAAATTTGTTGTCTTTTGTCAGGCACAAGATTCTCATAGAACACACTTTGTCTACAATTAGTCTATACAACATCGCATCCACTGATACTCCGATGGGTGTGATTAAGAAGATTAATTGCATGCTTTCTACGGAGCGTCTAGGACAGACATATTAGAAGAGCCTGGGTTGCATGGGATAAAGTCTCTTTGCCTAATTTGTTGGGGGGTCTTGGATTCTCATCCTTGCAGGTCACCTCTAAAGCTTTTTGAATTAAAGCTTGTTGGGGGATTTTGTCAGGTAGCTCCATTTGGGCACAGTTTGGCAGACATAAATATTGTAGCATGTATCAGAATTAAAGTGGGATCTACCCTCATAACCTCCAGGAGGGCACCTTTGCATCCCCCTATTGGAAGAAGATTTGACACTACTTCCTGGAGGTTCTTCCCCGTTATACATGGATTGTTGGCAAAGTAGACCTTTCTTTCTAGCACGATAGGTGGTGTGAGAAGATTCTCGCTTCCCATGCTATCAATCAGACAGACATGTTTAGACTTTAGAGTCTCAGACTTTTGGTCACATTCACTGGGTTGGGATTGGTATTCTCTGTCACATATCATCACATCATATGGTATTAATTTGATTCCAAATTCTATGGTTGTGATTTCAGATGTTATTGACAAGCTAGCATGACATCCCTCCGTCAATGGTGACTTCTCTCTTAAATTAGCTAAGACGCATATTCTCGTTATCATTCCCTTCCTATTGCCCATGGTTTTGGTCCCAGAGGCCATGCCCAAGACAGTCACGCTGGTTTAGAAGATGATACATTCTACTATCCCTACCGATGATAAAGTCGCTAAATGTCATATTCAACTGGCATCCTCATGTAACTGCTGTGAGAATCCCATGATCGAAGCAATGAAGCATCTCTTTCTTCAAAGTGATACAACCTCTCTTTTCTGAAACCAACTACAAACTATTACGCTCATAGACATGGGTTGGTGTACACATGATCTATCCCACTTCTTCAGGACTTAGGAGTATGCACATTCTATGACCTGTCTAAGAGGTTACTTGTTGTCTCTTCTAATCCCCTTGATTTTCTGGTCAGTTTAGAAATATTGCTGCACTTGCAGGTTCGATGGTAAAAAATTATAGTTGCGCACATTATGGGATTCCATTATTATTGTCTCTAATCTCAAGATGAGCCAAAAAGTGTTCTGAAAACTTGAATCCCCAACTTTAATTAATACGTTGGAGGAACATGGTTTTGGCTCCCTGAGATTAAGGACTTGTCACTTGTCCCTTCTGAGATGGAAGCCTACAGATGTGGTGAATCTGAAATTGAACCTTACGACAGGTTATGTGAGTCTTCCCAGGGGACACCGTAAGCGGTGGATTGAAGGATGTGTGAGAAACCATCATGGGTACATCAGGCTTTCTCTTCAGTTTTGGGTCAATAGCAATTTTTCATTTGAAGCCTTCCTGGAGGGTTGTATCATAGCTGTGAAATTTTTTTGATGACCATAACCTTACTTTGGCCAACATGGATATTGATGGACAAAAAGCTGTGGATTGTATTTGGAGTGATGGTTCATATCCATGGAAATGCACGACATGGGTTAGAGAGGTCAAATGTTTGGTTGATAATGGCACTATTCTTGGGCACTACCACCGCATAGTGTTGAACTGCGTTCCTAAAGAGTTGGGTACCTGGGGTGCCATCATCTACGAACCTTATGTAGTTGTTGAAACTAGTATGCTTCCTATCAGAATTATGGGTCTCGCCATTTCAGAGAAAAGAGCTATACCATACATAGTTAGCAATTGGACAAATACATGACATGTTTTCTTTTATGATAGGTTGATAGATATTGTCTCTTTGAGGGTCATTTAGTTTTGTGTGGTGTTGGGTCAACCGCCATTGAGTGAAGAAATCTACATCTTTTTTGACCAATTTTTCCTACATGAGGAGGGTAGGACGAATAAAATTACCTCCTGACTTTAATTAAAAAACATTGTTTAAACATAAAAAAGGGTAGGATAGTGCCCATAGTTTAGTGGAATAACACTTACATGATTCTGCATAGAGATAAGGGCATGAGGTCCCTTATTATATCAAAAAATGCAGTTGGTGTGCTTACGTTCTTATGAAGAGAACATATGACTTCCCAAACAACATAGACATTGACATGTGCTATTCATTGAAAAATTGAATTGCTACTTTCAAAATTTTGATATTAAATTGTATTGAATTTAAAACCCTTTTTCTATCTTTTGCTACTTACCTATGTTGTTCATTCCTTTACATTTTTCCATAAAAGTTCTTTGTAGATAGGTTCATATTGTTTTGCTTTCTAAATATCGATTGTGTACCGGCTTTGTTGACCCCAGTTTCCTTATTGGGGCCCATGTGTGGTTTTGTTCCCTCTGGGAACTCATGGGCATGTGATCAAAGAAAGCCTAGAAGAGACTACACGAGACAACCCTCTGTTGGAAGATGAATATTAGATTTACCAAATTTCTAATATTTAGTGTATATGTTTATAAACAAAAAGATACACCATGTACTTTGAGAAATTTGTTTGAATGAAAAGATTTTTTATATTTTTTGATGGAAATTTTGTAAATATTGGTTGTAAAGATTGGGTCTTCACAACATGGTATCATAGCATATAAATAGTTGATACTCATGCACATCTCAAAAAACTAGGGTTAGTTAGGAAAACATACAGAGAAGATAGTTTATGAGAAACCCTAATATCATTGACTCGATTATTAGAATATACCTAGACTACAAGTAGGAGACACTAAGGACCTAGTATGTTGGGTATATACCTCAACAGAAAGTCATGAAGCATACTTAGCTCATCTACTATCTTTTGGAATCCCTTAGGTGTAGATTATATGGAGATAACATTAAGGAAGAAGTATTTAAGATACATGTATTAAAATTAGCATGGGTAGAGTATCGTAGAGTTTCTCTTAGTGTGGGACAACCACAAACAACAAAAGAAATAATAATAGATATAGAAAACCCTAGAATGGTTAATTTCATCAAAAACATTCATTTGAACCTTTAAATATATATAGAGTGATGGTTAATTTGCACACACTAAAAATAATAATTAATTCAGAATAATCTATTACCATGTAAGTGGAATGAGTTGAAGTGTCTAAGAAAGGATGTTTAGTGAAGGTTCTGGCATATTTACTCCCAAACCACTTTATGGGGTGGTGGGGTTTCCTCACATTACATACCGACAGAGGTTGTAGCAATGTCTACTACTTGGGGAAAACCCTAATCTTGAATTTAGTTACTAACTCAATAAAAAAAATTGTGTAGGTCTAATCACCTTTCACAAAGAGGAAATAAATCATAATATGTTAGGACTTAGATGAGAAATCCTAATGTTTGAATAAAATATTCAACCAAAAAAAGGTGGGCTACAAAGTCATCATTAATATAGGAAAATATAGTAGGTCAAAAAAAATTAAGGAAAAGAAAATTATATTGTGAAAAGAAAGTTATATAAAAATGCATCATGATGGCTTTCACAAAATATAATGAGATGAGAGTTAAATAATAGGTTCTCTTTTTATATATGTAATTATGATATTTGTGAGAAAAAATTCAAATCCAAAATGTGGTAAATATTAGGACCTCTAGATTTTTGAAACTCCCAATTTTCACAAATGTATAAAACTTTAGATAGTTTATGTTGAACTAAGAATTAAATTAATGTAAAACCATGCCCACTTTGCATGTATCAAATACCCTTGAAATGAGAAACTAATGGCTTTGAAAAAAAAGTAATAAGACTAAATATAGATATCTATTAGTGGGTGATTAATGAGTGAATTACACATATTGGTGAAGGGCCATAGAATAGAGGGTACTATACTGTTAGAATTTATTATGATAGAAATCAAAGCATGGAGAAAATTTCATAATCGCTAGACCTATATGCTAGGAGTTAGGAAAATGGGAATAATTAGTAAATAGGATTGTTAATTGTTAATGTAATCAATGAATCACTTAATTCAGAGGGATGACCATGCCTCCTTCTCTACTCCATGGATGACTGTTTTAGAGATGAACAATAGCCTTTACACCCGACAAGAGAGAGCACCCCCCCTTTCAGTTTGAGGTCACAATGTCATCATCTCATTCACTGGATGTTTTCCAATGAAACAGAAATCTAGACTTTACTAGTCACCAGCCTCCTCAAGAACAAGCCATGTCATTCATAAACCCTAATCTAGACAGCCACATATAAGTAGACACGACATCCATCCACAATGACATCACAATCACTTGCTGCCGCCTACTCTACTAGATCAATGGATATGTGTCTCCTTTCCCCAAACAACCCCCTCTTCAAATCCTCCTCAAGATCCCTTGAACCATGCAACAACCACCTATGAACAACAAGTGTCGCCACAACCTACAACAACCACAATGGCCATGTCCAACACCTTTCAACCCTCACCCTACTTTGGCCTGTCCTACCGCCATGACTTTGGTGGATGAACAGCTTCAACACCAGTCGACCGTCAATAGATCAGAGTCTCTCAGACCCTACACCTACAAACGACATCGTTAGTCTTACAGACCCTCCACGCCATCCATTACAAGTGCCCCCATCTTCACCATCATCCTTCTTACCCATTCCATATGAGTTGCACACCTACAAACCAAGAAGATATTGACGACTAAGTCCTATACTGGAGAGACTCTCTTTGCACACCTCCTTCTTCAACTATTGAATCTTCAACCTAGATGCCTCCTCCATAGTAGACCACCCCATAGGCTTTGGCCTATCCAACTTCCCTAGAAGCCACACACAGTCGTCTCATTATGGTCGTCAGACTCCAAGATAATGACAACCTACCCTCCAATACAACTAGTGTGAATAACAGATGATGTTTTGACAGGTAAGTCAGTACCCTTATTTTATTTTCTATAAAACCTAATGTCTAGAAACTATGTAATAATGATAACAAATTAGCTAATGATCTAGGGGAATCTAAGTTTCAAACCTAACCTTAGAAGCTATTAGAACACCTAGTCATTCAATCATGCCGATATATGAATTTGGCACATGGAAACTTATAATTCATGCATATGTCAACTGTAATTTATAAATAACTGTTGTGGGTGTAAGACTTAAACAATAACTCATCGGTAGTAGATTCTCTAAGGCCAATACCACTTGATAATAAGGAATCCTAATCATTTAAATTATGTCTTATAGGTATAATGCATCAATATGTTTACACTAGCAAGATAGATGTATGTAATATCTATACATTATAAACTTATAATACTAATGGATTGGAACATAATCAACCTTGTTGTATAGAAAATGAATCATAATATTAATAGGGTTCAGATGGTTGTTCCTAAGTGATAATCCTACTAGTGTATATGTTATGTAGGTACATTGATGTATTAATACCAATAGATATAACAAGTGTGTAAATGCACCTTAGTATTCCAGAAATCTACTAGTGATGATGTGTTAGAAAGAATCAGGTAATATTTAGGGTATATTCTAGTATACAAGACATGGTCATAATGATATTTTATATTAATAAGTCAATCTACTAAGTACCAATTGGGTTGGTTCCATATTCATACATGTATTAATGTACTAATACAAGAATACAATGTTTAAAGATAATTATAATATTTCTAAACCTAAAAAACCGAATACTAATGGTATTAAATATGATATAGAAAATTCATTAAAATAATAATCCTATATCAATATCCACGTACATCTTTTGGTCAATGAAATCTAGATGTTTGATATATATATATATATATATATATATATATATATATATATATATATATATATATATATATATATATATATCTGTGTGTGTGTATCTTCACTACCCGTGCGGGTAACTAAGATTCGCTACCCGTGCATCAGTTTTGTAATAGGAAGGCATGCATTTGTAATGAGACGGCCCAAATTGTAATAGATAGACTCATTTTATAAACACAGCGTGATGTTTGTATTCTCCGTCTGGAAACAGTAAAATATATATTTATGACTGTAACAATGTTGTAATACAAAATGAGACTTTGTATTACAAAATGAGTATGTCTATTACAATTTGGACCGTCTCATTAAAAATGCATGCCTTCCTATTACTAAAATGATGCACGGGTAGCGAAGATATATATATATATATATATATATATATATATATACATATATATACATATATATGGTTCATTCAAATGTATTGATACAAGTTTACAAATTTAATAACTAAAAGGAGAGTAAATATACATGGTTGACAAATAATAGAACCTAAAAAGGGTATCAAACATATCTTGAAAAACTCAATACCATCAATAGTCACTTAGATCCAATTAGGAATTCTCTTATCAAAATGGAATTCAAGGAGGAATGTGTAATTTGAAATATATAACATTATGGGTGCCATTATATCTCCAAGTAAATGATATATTGTTATACATATTTAAGTATGAATGTACAACTATTATGTATTAAGATGTGTCAAATATAAACCTTTGATATCCCTAATATGGTCATATTGGTGATTGAATATCCTTGAGTCTAGCAAATAAATGGAATCATATTTTGTATGAGAGAGAATATCATTTTAGGATCTAATCTAGAGATAATGTAATAAAAAAAATTGAGCGGTTAGAAACCCTACAAATAGTATAATGGAAGACATGAATACCATTCCTTGATGGAAAACCCTAGCCACCTATAAACTATGAAAATGGAATTAGACAATAATTGATTCCAAACCATTTAGTGAAAAGTATTCACCTATATTTGTAGATCTTTCTGTCTTGATTAAATTCTTGGAGCATGGATACTTGGAACTCACAATTTTTCATACTTTGATCCATAGGTACGAAATTTGTATTTTTATTTAGAAAGTTATTTCCCTCATTGATTGCATGCATAATTAGATAGGTTGGTTGGCTTAAAATTGTTATAAACCTTAGCCCCCTTCTTGAGAGACACCAACAATAAATCTTGAAAAATAGTAGCACATTATTTAAGCATAAAAAAGGATAGTCTAGTGCCCATAGTTTAGTGGAATAACGCTTCCATGACTTTGCGTAGAGAGAAGTACATGAGGTCCCTCAGTATACTGGGAAACACATTTGGTGTGTCATCATTATCATGAAGAGAATATATGAATTCCCCGACAACATAGACATTTACATGTGTTATCTATTGAAAAATTGAATTACTAGTTTCAAAAATTGATATTGAGTGGTATTGAATTTTAAAACCCTTTTGCTACCTTTTGATACTTACCTATGTTGTTCATTCCTTTGCATTTTGCCATACAAATTCTTTGTAGATATTTTCATATTATTTTTCTATCCAAATACCACTTTCGTACCAGCTTTGCTGCCTCGTTTTCCATTTCTGAGGCCCATATGTGGTTTTGTTCCCTCTAAGAACACATGGGCAAGTGATCAGAGAAGACCTAGAAGAGACTGCATGAGATATTCCTCTGTTGGAAGATGAAGATTAGATTACTAAAGTTTTAATATTTAGTGTACATGTATATAAACAAAAAGACACCATGTACTCAAAGAAATTTGTATGAATGAAAAGGTTTGTTTATATTTTTTTGATGCAAATTTTATAAATATTTGATCATAAAGATCAGATCTTTACAAGCACATTAACTATCAAAACAGGAAGGCTATGCCCACTAGTTTAGTAGACTAACACTTCCATGACTATGTATTGAGAAAGGACATGAGTTCTTCAATATAATATGCAATGTAGTTGGTGTCTTGTCATTCTTCATGGACAGAACATATGGCTTCCCAACAACATAAACATTGACATGTACTATTTATTTTAAAAGTTGAATTACTAGTCTTGAGTTTCAACATTAGATCATTTCAATATTTAAAAAAACTTCTTTTAATTGATGCTTTCTAGATTGTCAAATTCCTTTCATATGTTCATTGAAAAAAATCTTATATTTAAGTTTATACTTGTTTGATTTCCATGTAAATGATTTTTTACCAGTCATTTGACTGACCTATCTTTTCCACTTTGGTCCTTGTGTGGTCTCTTCTTTTGGGGTGCTCATGGATAGGTAACCTAAGACGACACATAAGAGAAATGCAAGAGAAGTTCTATGCTTTGATCTAATACTATATTTCTTATAACTTTTAGTTTCCATGTATAGGTAATATAAACTTCCATATATTTTGATTTATGTAGGATGTACAAATTTTTGATATGTTCTGAAATTAAATTGTGAAAAAATTGACCATAAAGAGACGGTTTTTAAATAGTAGTTCATCATGGACATCAAAAGCACTAGTTAGAAGTGTCAGTCCATGTTTGGTGGATATCATCAAGGAAAAAATAAAGACTACATGCAACAGTTGCATGTAAGGAAACAATGCGTAGTCTCTGGTGGACAGGAAACAACAATGTATATATGCTTCTAGGATTTCTTTTACATTTTCGATGGATCAGATTCAAGAACTGGGACAGGGTCGATGGGAACATGTGTGTTGGTCCTAACAGAATGAGCCAAAGTAAGTGAAACACATGGAACTTATCTATTGATAAAAGTCATTGAATGGATGAGAACTTAGGATATCACATTCCCATCATCACGCTACAACTTCCATGCTCCCATTACCATTTCCAACATTGCCACTAGATGGGATTATAACAAGATCATCTTTATTTAACAACCATGGCTCAAAGGCAAGTCCATGGCTCTACCTAGCAGCTGGTATGAAGCAAGGTAGACCGTACACAATGTTGATATGAGCTAGGTTGTTGGGTGAGTTGAACATCATGTTTTATCAAGTTGCAATAGAGCACGAAGTCGAGAGAGAAGGAGACGAAGGAAATAGGTTCGGAGTGGACGCTGCAAGCATTTTTGGATGGCGATTTACAACAGTTACGCTGCATATCAATGTGTTCGCCAGAGGGGATCACCGAAATCACTTCTTCATGAGTTTTTAATTAGTTTTCTATTGTCTATCTCATTTTCTCCCTATTTCTCTCTTTGTATGATTGTTGCAATCATTCGAGACTAAACCCCATATATCTTGGGACCCGGGAATAGTTTGATATTGGTTTGTATTGAAATTTTATGAATAGATAATGTATTTTCTTCATTCTGGACGTGAATTTATAATTTCTTATTGAATTGCTTGTGCTTGATCACCACAACTAATGTAATAGACTGCTAATTGTTTCAGGAGAGGGATTAGGGGTTGTAGATTTACACAGCTCATATCATGCATTAGAAAAGGGCTTAAGGCTGTGAAAGAACAACCTAGAGATATCAATAATGTACCTATACAATTCCTAAACCGCTAAGGGAGTATGGTTTGTTTTAGTATAGGTAGAGTATGACACTACGGAAGTGTGTAATACTTACTACAGGTCTTTAGTCTAGACTTAATGGTTGATAGTTATTGATGAAATAGAATTTGAATGCAATGTATGCCGTGGTGAAATCACAATCCTAAGAAATCCATCCATTCTTGATCACATTCGCTTAATTTAGATTTTATTCCTTGCTCTTAGTCATTAAACAACCAATCACTCACTTTTTCAAGGCTTAGCTGATTAAGTTACAGTAGCAGTAGCTTTTGAAAAACATTACCTTGAGTGCGACACTTGGGCTTCATAAGTCTATATTACACGACACATACACTTCTATTTTACATGCGTGAATTTTGCATGCCAACACCTTACTCTTATTTGATATGACGATGATCGATGAACTATGAGCAATCTCATACGTCTTGATCAACGAGCGATGAAGAATAGAGGCTGGCCGGATTCCTAGAGACAATCCACCGATGTTGACATATGTTACCAACGCTAGTTATAGTATTCGTCAACAGTGGCTCCTTCATCAATGTCACAGCGAGTTCCATCTTGGACCAGAACCAGCCAACTCCTTCAATCCACACCATCCTAGTGTACAAAAACAAGGCTCAAAAGAAACTCAAGCAGAATTACCTTGTAAGGTTGTTCACCTTATACGCCTTACGATCTGGAGCTCAAAACTTCCCATAGCGTATGATGAAATAGTTTCCCAACAGTGCCATTGTTTCTGAATGAATGATGTGATAAGTGAATGAAATACTTTTAGGTCAGTACTATATAAACAAAGAAATAGTTCTATAAACACATAAAATCTTCACTAAAATGACGCCAAAATAGAATTTAACTACAAGCTCGAATGAGCGGCTGGAAAGCTTCCAGCGCACTTTGCTCGCCCTTGTATCTGGCGGCCCCATCACAAAAGATTTATCTAAACCCCACGATGATGACGCCAAATCCACCAAGGGCTGGTAGGCAGAGTAACTGCTAGTGTCATTGACCTACGATACATCAGCAGCTCGTTGCCACCCACACAACCAATGCGGCAGTGCGCAGTGCTACGGCAACGCATATAGAACTGACAGTAGCCCCAAAGTGATGATCTTGCCATTGCACAACAACTAGTTTCGTGTATGTGAGTGAGAGAGTGTTCCACCTAGCCAGTACCCAAGGAGTTTCTACATCCCTGTACTGGTGTCTGCATATGCTAACTAGCCCTTAACAAACACCATGGAGCGGGTAATCCAGTGTAGCTCGCTAGGTAGTAGATAGATTCACTCATAGTTTCTCGTTTGTCTCGATACAAGATGAAAGTAGTGCAACAAATTATGATGAGCATTAGTTAATGAGGAATACTTGAACTTGAACTAACTAATTATATCGTATTGTCAATAGCAAAAATATCGATGTTGACGTTTGAAGTATTCCTACTACTTTAACCATATATTTATTTACATTATGTAAACGTTACATACTAAAGCTAAACTATTTTGTATAGAAAAGAACTATTATGAACAAAATGAAACAAATAATGATTGCTAAAAGTAACAAATGAGTTGAATAAACTATAATATTTAGGAGCTGGTGCTCCTCCCTATTCTCATAGAGCACACCCTCTCCTTTATCATCCGTAAAGGTGTGCATGCACCTTCTTCAGAATTTCCATCTCAACGAAGAACATGTCGGTGGTCTGACCTGCGGATGTCGATGTTGCTTTCTTGAGATTAGTGTCATCTCGGGCCTACATGCCAGCACAATTATGATGCATGTGCATGTGTTCATGGAGGCAATATTTGCTGGTTGTATGCTCTGAGAGCAATCATATAATGATTGTAGTGGTACATTTTGTAACTAAGTTCATTATAAATAAAGGTAATTCTAATTATTATGTTTGCTATAATATGAGACCATGGGTAAGTATAATAATGTCCTAAGTATTTATGACCCAATATCATGTGATTTTAGATTAAGGACCTATATATAAGATCATATGTAAGTTAAGAGTATTCATTCTTGTCTTAAGTTCCTGGTCAGAAATCATTGTGAAAATTAGGACAACAATAATACATTAAGACTAGTATGTGTATTGCTTGATGACTATATCTCATTAGCCATGATATTGGATATCAAATCAAACACATAGGTAGTTGTTATGAATAAAAGTACTGGATAGATCTACTTTGAGTGTGATACATAGAAGTCGATAATGTTGGTTAGAATCATACATCAATGTGACAGTGGTGATTGTTGTCCATAGACCTGAAGTCACCACATTGGTCACATGTTGTTTGGTGTGCTTTAATACTACTCAGTGCAACCTTAAGAGTTGATATACAAGTAATGCCTAGGTGCATTGTGACACATGTGAATTACTTTGAGTGATATAGATGGAATTTGTCCCTCCATTTGGAGTTATATCTCAACCACTTGATGGGTGAGACCATAAAATGCATGATCATGCTCTCTTTTTAGTGCATGATCATGCTCATGTGATTTAATAGATGATATTGAGCTTATGCGTATCTCAAATCTACCCTTCTCAAGGAATAAAGATTGAATATTGAGAGGATGATGTTTTCATGTCTCAGATTTAATCTGGATATATTAGAAAAATAGATTATACAAATATTATAACATTGATCACAATAATAGGTTAAAGTTTCTTCCAATTTTTCTAATTACTTAGGTGGAAATGATGTCTTCCTAGATAGAACTCATTGCTTGTGAAGTCATAATATGATTATGGACATTACTACCAATGTATTATGGAGCCTATACGATCACACACATAGATTGCACTGGAACGTGAGTATAATTGTGGATATGATTAGAATTGTTCCAAGTTATTATATTGATTACTAAACAAATTAGATAATTTACTAGAAACATACTAGAATGAAATCCAAGACAATTGGCTAAAACACTTAAGTTGATTGATTGGATTTAAATCATTAACTTCTATGATTAGTCGACTGGGCTAACCCCATAGATCGGTTGGAGTTGCCAACCGGGTGACTGGAAAAATTACTCAATTGATTAATGTGATTAATTGATTACTTAATTAATGACATGAATCCATAATGTTCTAAGTGTATGTTTGGTTGTCAACGAGCAGGCCACTTTACATACAATCACCACCTTTTCATTTCCCAAGGTTTTGGAACTATGCTTCCTTGCCTCTCTCATTTAAAAGAGGTATGATGGTCGGGTCACAAATACATACTCTTGTACATGAACCCTCAATATCATCATCTGAGAGAGAGAGAAGGAGAATGAAAGTGACGCTAGTATGTCAGCAAGTCAGAGGCTTCTCCTTCCCATAGGTCCAAGCATTATGATGTGGAGTTTCCATCCTTTGTGTGGACTACGTAGAGACGTAGGAGTTGTGCAGCAAGCGTTCGGAGGACATTTTCAAGGACCATACCTACACCACCACAAGAAATGCACACCGCCACACGAGGAAGTCACTGGACTTGCTCCACTATAAGATATACCTCATGCACTCTCCTTCCATATACACAATCGCTGACAAGATCTGCTTGTGGGAAACATGGAGATTTTTGTTGTTGTTTCCGTTGTATTTTTTGCCTCCACGATTCCTAAAAACCTAGTCGAGGGGCTCACCGTCATCAACAATGAGCACATGTTGAGGATCTACTAGTTGGTCATGATGGTGATGAGGTCACTGGCTAGATGGGAAGATGCAGACTATTGTGCCTTACTTATAAGTTGTGGATGTGTCATGGGGGCATTGATGTTGGCCACACCAACCTATATGTGAACAACAACCATGACAATCAAAATTCAAGGTTAGAGTTAGATTGAGTCAAAACCAATATCGCTACTTTTGTTGATGGTCTCGTTTTAAAACCCAAAATCAAAGAAAACCTAGATTTTGGTCAACATATTCAACTTAAAGCTAACATTAGTTTGTTGAAGTTAGAATAAGAAACGATGTGGGACTGATCCAGATTGTCAAGTTTTAAAACCCAAAATCAAAGAAAACCTAGATTTTGGTCAACATATTTAACTTAAAGTTAACATTAGTTTGTTGAAGTTAGAATAAGAAATGATGTGCTTTAAAATTCTACCATTTATAACCAATAATTTTTGCTAAATATAAGCAAGAATTGACTCAGACTTGAATTATTTTGAACCCAAAACCGACCTAAATTTAAATGTTCGAACTTCGAACTGAATCATACCCAAATTTGGTCTTTTCTTATAACCTACAACCGATTTGGATCCAAATTTGGTTTTTTTAACTAGAACAAAACCAAATTTTTGAACCAAAAACTCATAGAACGTTTTTGCATATTCAACTAGATTATTTTTGTGCATTCATGCATATCATTAATGACCCTCTACGGATACAAATCAAGCTCCAAAACCTCATTGATGTGGTAGAGGCAAGAGTGACACTACAGTTAGATTACATGGAAAGAGGAGGTTGGAAATCTCAAGGTGCAAGCATGGTCATGATGTGGTTGGACAAAGAATTAAAGGTGTGGATTTTAGTCCAAATCGCATGGTCCCTTCATCTCGATATTTTCATTCAATGTCATTTTCTACATCAAATATTTAATGGTCTAAAAATAAGATTTTTAGGATAAATCAGAAGTACATAATCTAACTACTTCACTAATAAACTACTTATCATGCATCAAAAATATTTATTTTTCACAAAATATAATCAATGTTTATTACAACTAGCAAATCAAATTTTAAGTAATGATATAATACTTTAAATAACAAATGTTTCCTTTATATATTATATATGAGTTATGTGCATAGATTTACATGTGAAGTAATACAAAGATTAAGTGCATACATCGAAATGTGTATGAACTATAAATAATAAAGCAAAGGCCATATTGTCAATTCCTAAGTGTTGATAAAAATATCATAAGACAAAATATATTTATTAGGAAGGAAAGAAAGTATGTGAAAATAAAAGTAACTTTTAGACGTGACACGCTAGATATTTCAAAGATTGCAACTATATGCACAAAGTGTTTTTCTTAGTTTGCACCTCACTCCAAATAGTTGAACCCAACACAAACAAAATATAGTAAATTCAATATTGCTTCAAAAAAAACTAAATTTTTTGATATCCTTCACACTTTGTCTATAAAGTAAAATGATATGTGTTTGATCCATGTCATGTTCACCCTTCTTCACTGTTAAGTAATAGGTGGGTTACATGTTAAGGTAGAGGAAATGTGGTCATGTGGTAGGGGGTGAGTAGGAATATTTTGAGGCAGAGACAATTGTTTTCATGTAGTGGACAATGCATGTTGGTTGGTATGAATTGACATAACCTATCAAGATGTAGTTGTCAATATTTAAGATAACACTGGATGTACCATGTTTTTTATGACTGTGAAGTCACCACCCAGGTTGACCTAGATAAAGATGGTAGACTTGGGAGTACCCATGCGCCCACACACCAGTTTTCTTACATTGTCACATCAGAGGTTGGTTGATATTGCGGGAGTCTAATTGCCACAATGTTTATGAAGCTTTTAGATGCACCATCATTTATGAAGATGTTGTTAGTATATCTAGAGATGGTTTTCTAATTTAGAAAAGTAGATAGGACCATGTGCTTGACACGCCACCACAAAAATGAATTGTGTCATTATCTAACATCACAATGTTATATAATAAAAGGAATATCATAATATTTCAGTGATCTGAAAAACTTATTCAGGATATATTAGGGCACATGATGTAACTATATGGTATGAAAAAAAACTATTGTATAGATTGAGTAATATTTGGTCATTAAAAGTTGTTGGTATATATGCCCATAGAGCCATCCCGAGCTATTGCATGGAGTCAGATATTAATTAATCAATTAATGCGATTATTTATTTAATTAATTAATTCCAAAATATTCTAAGTAATCCATGAGCATTTTAATTAACACAGTATTTCTATTTACCGATGGGTTTAGAAAACTTTGATTCCTTTTGTCTCCTACTTAAAGGGGCTTGACGGTCGATATCTATATAAGATATATAGAGAGTCTTTTCAGTTTACGCTCACGTACGTAAACCCTAGCCGTCACCGTCCTCAGGAGAGAAAGAAGACCACCGCGACGCTAGCATGCTGCCGCACAGAGACGACTCCTTCCCGCCGGCTTGGGAAGCACGACGTGGAGTTCTAGTCTATCTGTGTGGACGAAGTAGAGACACAAATGCTGAGATGGCTGTGTTCGGAGGACATCAACGACCATCTGTGTGCACTACAAGCGGTGTACATCACTGCACAAAAGGAACGCCGCTGGATCTTCCCGTGACACACTCAGTGAACGGGAGAGAAGTTTTGTCCATGTAGGCCAGCAACGTTGCACACCATCGTGTAGTGGGACATCGCCGGACTTGCTCCGCAAAGGTATATCCCGCAAACACTCTTTCCAAATACGCTATTGTCGACGAGATCCTATTTCGGGTTGAGTGGATTTTTTTTTGTTGCTTCCACCATGCATGTTTTCTCCACAAGAAGAAATAGTGGTATTAGAGCAGTGTCAATTTTCGGCGTATTTGGATTCGTTTCGATATGATCGAATCGTTGTATACTATTTTCTATGTTGCATACGATACAAATTAAAACTGCTAATGTGCAAATCTAAACCTAATTCCACATACGTCGTAGGCTTCTATTTTTGACGTTTCAGACGGGGTCGACTATGGAACATATTGATTTTCCTAAGTGCACAAAAGTAAAATTATGTAGACCATGTATACCCGCACAGGGGCGCTGCCCTTATGTACCCCGCATAGTCTGTGTGGGAGTCAAAAATTTATTTAATGGGAAATGTCCCGCATTAAAAGTACTGTAATTTTAATATGTATATATGTATATGTAGACATACCTATGATATCAAACAGTCGCCTTTAAAATCTATTTTATGTGGTGAATGCATGTACGGTTATGGCCTAGTATCCCCTTTTGTGTATGTTGTGAATGAATATGGATGTCAATCTTGGGGGCATGTTTGTTTGAGAATGTTATGGATGTATAATGGTTGTACATGGATCCTTTGTATAAAGTATTCGGCTTGCATGTCGAGCCTCATCTCTTATTTCAAAGTGTAAATTAATTCTTTCCATTTATTTTTGTACCCATATGATGTAATAGAGATAGGATTAGTTTTAGTCTTTGTAAACTTGATGTAAGGAGTCCACTTAAAGATCAAACTCCAAGGAGAATCCATGGAGAAGCACCATGAAGATCTAATTCCAAGAAGCAACCTGAAGATCCAACTCCAAGGAGCAACCATGGAGAAGCAACAGGAAGATCCAATTCCAAGAAGCAACTTGAAGTTCCAACCTCATGGAGCATCCATGAAGTTGTTCATTGTAATGTTGATCATTACAGGTTGATTCACAGGTGTTGCATGAGATGCATAAGACCATAGGTGGACCGTAATCCTTTGTTTCTCCAAAGAATTACAATAGTATGGCCATAACCGATGTATTTGTGTTTGTGATTGAATGTCTATCGTTTGTGGTTGTAGATATAGTAGTATATGATACGTACTATAAGTATGTGGTGTTTGGATATGTATATGTATTTATAAAATCCCTCAATTAATAATATAAAGTTTTAGTTGCCTTCCATAAAGCAACACACATGAAAAGCTTGATCGACTATGTGTGGGCACGCCTCCGCATGGTACACTGTCTATCTCGTGGAAGTGTGATGGTGGGTGTAACATCCCTAACCTGGGTTAAGGCTTAACCCTAGAGGTTTTGCTTAAGTAAGTCATTTATATTCTTGTATTTATCCTTTAAAAAGTAATTAAGGCTCAAGAGGAACTTATGTTTCAATTTTAGTCCTTTTTGAATAATGTTGAAACAATGTTTTACTTGTTTTGGACTAAAGTGCAAATTACCCAAGTTGAGGGGTTAACTTGCAAATATTACATGATAAATGTTCCTTAAATGCTGAAGCATCATAAGAATGAAAATGATGCAGAGTTATGGCTTGTGGTAGCCTGAGCACCAAGAAAGAGCTTATTAAACAATGTTTGTGCATTAAAACCTAGTTTTGGTGTAATGTGCAATTTACCCAAAACCTAGGGTTCAATATGCAAAATACCACTTCTAGAGAGTCGCTAATGTTTCTTGGTATCAATTGGAGACACAAAAATCAGAGGGGCATCTCATTTTAATCTCTTTGGAGGAGAGAGAATCTTGATATTAAAATAATCAAGATTTAAGCATAATTGAAACCCTAATTCAATTTAATGCAAAAATAAATATATTAATGGGAGTGCCCTTCAACCAAAAGTATGATGGTTGAATTTATATAAGTATGTACGTCCTTGTTCCTTGCAATGGCACCGAAATATCTATAGTGAGTGGAGAGCCCACTCACATTAGTTAAAGAAAAAGTAATATCCACTAATTTTGGATATTATTATTATATTGATTAAGGTGCTTAATTTGTTTTCTTTTAATTCATGGATAATGAAGAGGAATTACAAGGTGGGGGAGATGTCTTAGTATGCAAGGGTTTGAGGGGAGTATGTGGCACCATTTGTTTGGAGTTGAAGGAATTATTTATCACTTTCTCTCTCTTGAAATTCCCTTATATACACTCCATTTTTCACCCACATGAAAGGCTTTTTCGACTCTTCTTTCTTTCCTTGCTTTGGATGAACACAAGGGAGTTTAGGAGAAATAGGAGGACGTACCCCAACCTGTAGGTGAACTTCTTAATCATCTTCAACCTTGATTTCATGGTGGAAATCGAAATTCAACGCTTATTTTCTACGTTTCTCCATTCAATCTTCAAGTTTAGCCATTCTTTCACTCGAAGACTTGAGGACGGACCTTGGGAAGTTGAGAAAGTTTCATTCACCATTAAAGACGTGAATCTTGAAGCTTGGATTCAACTTTGAAGGTGGGTTATATAACTTGAACCCTTAAACATCATTATTGATTTCATTTCTTCATCATATGTTGATTCCTTTTTCTTTCCTGAATTTTCTTTGTGATTAATTGTTGAAATCACCACAAAGATCACAGAAAATTTCATAGGTTTGAAGCTTGAAGACGATGATGTCATCTTATCACACACCTCAACAAATATCATGAGCAAACAGTTTGCACTTTGATGACCAAACGGTCTCAAGACCGTTTGGTGATCAAACGGTCTCAAGACTGTTTGAGAGCAAACGGTCTCAAGTCCATTTGAGGTTAAGTGGTCTCAAGACTATTTGGGGTCTATTGCTGATGTGAATTATGAAGATCCAATGGCTCAAATTGATTTCATTATAATGGATTCAAGAATGGGTGATCCACTGATTACAAACCCTAATTGGATTGAATGGTTGAAGACCTAAATTGGTTGAGCTGATTTCTAAGTTGAATGGCTCAAACGGTCTCAAGACCATTTGGAGGTCAAGGGATGTGATGGATGGTTTGATATCCAAGGGTTATAATTTGATGTATTTTCAATGGTCTAATTGATGAATGATTCAATGAAGCAAACCCTAAATCGATTGATTGAAGAAACCCTAATTTAGGGATGAACGTTTTCAACTTGATTGAGACCATTCGGTCTTAGACCATTTGTGGACCATTCGGTCTTAGACCGTTTGAGGGCCATTCGGTTTCAAACTGTTTGGGATTAATTAATATTTAATTCAAACAGTCTCAAACCGTTTAGGGATTTTGATATCAAGACCGTTTGATGGTCTAACGGTCTTAAGACCGATTGAAGGTTTTGGGACCAAGACCATTAAAGGTCTAACAGTCTCCAGACTGTTTGTAGGTTTGGTCCAAGATCGTTTGAAGGTCTAAACGGTCTCAAACCGATTGGAGTTTTGGACCAAGACCGTTTGAAGGTAAAAGTACTTCAAGACCGTTTAAGGGTCTAATACCTCAAAGACCGTTTGAAGGTCTATTTGATTCAAACCATGTAAATACAATAAACCCCATGATTGTTAATGATGTATATCAAAGATAATTACAATGGTTAGGGTACTTAAGTGATTAGTACCTTTTGAGTGGTTAACCTTTGATGCTTATGAAATAAGTAACTGAATACACTATGATAACCATAGATTTATGTACTTGAATGAAGGGTTGACCTAATGTAACCAAGCTTGAAGTAATCAACATCCTAGAAAGGATGAGAGAGAGAGAAGAATTCATACATGTATGATAATCATGTAGTGGTTAAGCCTCAACACTTTCAACATGAATAAAATATGTATTTAGGGTATGATCCTTGATAAAGAGATCATGAAACCCTAATCGAGATGGTTGATGAACCCTAACCCTAATTTAGGGCAATGTTAGGTGAAACCCTAATCTAGGGTAATGGTGTAACCCTAATATGTGGTGATGAAATGAGAAATCCCAATTCAGGGTAATATAATGAAAAACCCTAATATAGGGTGATGTCATGTGAAACCCCAACATAGGGTAATGTTATGCAAAACCCTAATTGATGAAGAAGGGAAATCCTATCCTAATAATGGAATGGTGAATAATATATTGGTAGGAGAAACACCTAAAGCGGTTGATAATGGATAACCTTATATCAATAATGGTTGAATAAATCAAATGAGTGATTTATGACCAATACATTACATGATAAATGTGATGATTTGGTGCATAAAGTATTAGGATGGGAACTACCCTAATACTAGATAAGTTGATAAAGGTGATAAGGGAAGTGATACATCAAGACGTGATAGATATCACATCCAACACCTTAAGATTGATACATCTCGATGTACCCTAAATCCAATATACTTGGATGAATAACACATGAAATGTCTCATGTCAATTGTCACATTGAGATGTAATGCACTTTGATAAGTGTAGGCTAACATATTTTAAGAAAAAGGTTAAGCCAAGTCAATAAAGTATGGTGTAATCATATTTTGGCAAAGATGAGAGGGAAACTCATATCTTGTGTTGATAATTCATTTAATGATAAATGATGAGAATAAATAAGTATAATTGAATACTTATGATATCAATGTATGCTCCTAGATGTGTGGAGAAATGAATTAGGGTTTGAATTAATAATATGAACTTGAAACCCTATTCGGCTATAGAGGGAAACCCTAACCCTAATAGTTGTTGCCTAGTGAAAGGTGACAAGATGTTTAATGGGCCTTGTGAGCCATATGAATAGTTGTTGCCTAGTGAAAGGTGACAAGATGTTTAATGGGCCTTGTGAGCCATGTGGTTAGTTGTTGCCTAGTGAGAGGTGAAAAGATGTTTAATGAGCCTTGTGAGCCATGTGGTTAGTTGTTGCCTAGTGAGAGGTGACAAGATGTTTATAAAAGTGTCATGTAAGAAATGATAATGTGTAAATAAACTAGGAAATGGAAACTTAGTAACATAATCATAATAATAAATGGATACAATAATAATAATGAAATCTTAATCACGCATGCTTTATGATTATAGCCAAACAAGGGCTATAGTGTTTTGAATAAGCTTAAAGGAGATAAGAGGAATACTTGAATTACATAAAGGATGTGAATAAGTATGATGTCTTGGCCAAGGTTTAATACCTAGTAAAGGTGATGTGGTATTCAGTGATGATGCACATGATTGGCATAGTCCAATGCCTGGAATAGATGCACAGGATTGACATAGTTCAATACCTGGAATAATTGCACATGATAGGTAATAACCCAATACCTGGAACAACGTCACAGGATTGGTCATAACCCAATACCTAGAATAATTGCACATGATTGGTAATAACCCAATACCTGGAATAATGTCACAGGATTGGTCATAACCCAATACTTGGAATAATTGCACATGATTGGTAATAACCCAATACCTGGAATAATGTCACAGGGTTGGTCATAACCCAATACCTGGAATAATTGCACAGGATTGGTAATAGCCCAATACCTGGAATAACGTCACAGTATTGGTCATAACCCAATACCTGGAATAATTGCACAAGATTGGTAATAACCCAATACCTGGAATAATGTCACAGGATTGGTTATAACCCAATACCTGGAATAATTGCACAGGATTGGTAATAACCCAATACTCGTAATAATGTCATAGGATTGGTCATAACCCAATACCTAGAATAATTGCACAGGATTGGTAATAACCCAATACCTGGAATAATTGCACAAGATTGGTAATAACCCAATACCTGGAATAATGTTACAATATTGGTAATAACCCAATACCTGGAATAATTGCACAGGATTGGTAATAATCCATTGCCTGGAATGATTGCACAGGATTGGTCATAACCCAATACCTGGAATAATATCACATGATTGGTAAAAATCCAATACCTGGAATGGATGCACAGGATTGGTAATAATTCAATGCTTGGAATGGTTGCACAGGATTGGTAATAATCCAATGCCTGTAATGTTTGCATAGAATTGGCATAGTCCAATGCCTAGACAGAATATGATGATGTATACTCACATGACTGGAACAATTCAATATCTGGCTAACATATTGGCTAAGGTCAACAGATTGAAATGAGAATGATTCATGGATGACATACCATGATAATGAGTATCTCAGGATAAGCTTGAGATGTGAATTACATAAAGGATGTGAATAAGTATGATGGCTTGGCCAAGATTTAATACCTAGTAAAGATGATGTGGTATTCAGTGATGATGCACATGATTGGCATAGTCCAATGCCTGGAATAGATGCACAGGATTGACATAGTTCAATACCTGGAATAATTGCACATGATTGGTAATAACCCAATACCTGGAATAATGTCACAGGATTGGTCATAACCCAATACCTGGAATAATTGCACATGATTGGTAATAACCCAATACCTGGAATAATGTCACAAGATTGGTCATAACCTAATACCTGGAATAATTGCACAGGATTGGTAATAACCCAATACCTGGAATAATGTCACAGGATTGGTCATGACCCAATACCTAGAATAATTGCATAGGATTGGTAATAACCCAATACCTGGAATAATGTCACATGATTGGTCATAACCCAATACCTGGAATAATTGCACATGATTGGTAATAACCCAATACATGTAATCATGTCACAGGATGGGTCATAACCCAATACCTGGAATAATTGCACATGATTGGTAATAACCCAATACCTAGAATAATTTCAAAGGATTGGTAATAACCCAATACCTGGAATAATGTCATAGGATTGTTCATAACCCAATACCTAGAATAATTGTACAAGATTGGTAATAACCCAATACCTGGAATAATGTCACAGTATTGGTAATAACCTAATACCTGGAATAATTGCACATGATTGGTAATAATTCAATGCCTGGAATGATTGCACAGGATTGGTCATAACCCAATACCTAGAATAATATCACAGGATTGGTAATAAGCCAATACCTAGAATGGATGCATAGGATTGGTAATAATCCAATGCCTGGAATGGTTGCATAGGATTGGTAATAATCCAATGCCTAGAATGTTTGCATAGAATTGGCATAGTCCAATGCCTGGATAGAATATGATGATGTATACTCACATGACTGGAACAATTCAATATCTGGATAATAGATTGGCTAAGGTCAACAGACAGAAATGAGAATGATTCATGGATGACATACCATGATAATGAGTATCTCAGGATAAACTTGAGATGTGGATATAGTAAGATGGATAAATGATATACATGTTCTTCATATTCCTTATAAAGTGAATAGATGAATTACTGATCTATCATAGATAGCTGCAATGATTTAAAATATGAGAATGTTCTAAACTGCTTATCCTCTGATCAGTTTTATTCTATTAAACTGTAATAATAATGTTTCTGGCGGAGAGTTATATCTTTCAGTGGGATAATTTTTCAATTGTCTCACCCCCGTGGGATCCAACGTTTTTAGGTGGACGAGGATGAGGAGGTAAGAACCATAATACAGGGGAAGGACATCAGCATCAAGGACAGTAGTAACATCTCAGGTGGAGATACCGATTGTCGTGTCTTGTAGATAAGAGTCCTATGTGTCGTCTCTGTACTCTCAGGTCCTTGGAGTCATTACTTAGTGTTTTCGTAATCGATCTGAGATTTTGTCTTGAATGCCTCAAGGTTGTGTATTTCTCATGTGTAGAATTAAGAGAGCAATTGATGTATGTAATCCTCAAGAAGAGATGGTACATGGTATGTACTTGTGGACCAGAATGTGCATGTAATACTTTGGTTCTTGTTGTTAAGAGTTTCCTGGAATTGGATCTCTTTGAAAGAGGTTTTAATTTTTAGTGATTTTTAGTAATCTGTTTCTAATGATCGCTTCTGCTTAGTTAATGATGTTTTGTTCGACCAGTGTGCCACAATTAGTGGTATCAGAGCTTAAGGTTCGCTGAGTCTACAGAGACATAGGACTATGGTGTTGATTCTATTCTAGTATCCTCCAATATATCTTATAATGATTTCTGCTTATACAGAAGAACGGAGATAGCTTAAAGATGTCTGGAGAACACGAGGATCACGTTGCTGCACTAGTAGGAGGTACAAGGGATCGGGAAAGAGAGGAATCAATGCCTAAGAATCCCCATTTTGACGAAGTTATGATAGAAAACCCAACCATTCATACTCTATTTAGGGAATTAATGGCCACAATGAGGCATATGGCAGACCGGATGCCCGCACCAGCACCTAGGGCACCAACTCCCAATGAGGGACATGGGTCTGGTAAGACTTTTGAATGACTACGTCGTGTAGGAGCTATAGAATATGCTGGGACAACTGACCCATCAGATGCTGATCTATGGCTCACTGAGTTAGAAAAGGCTTTTAAGATCCTTAGTATTCCAGATGTTGACAAAGTCAAGCATGTTGTATACCTTTAGAAGGGTAGTGCTAGCCATTGGTGGGCCATAGAAGAAGTAAAAAGGAATGATGAAGAGGTTAGTTGGGAGGAATTTTGTCAAGAATTCGTCAATAAATATTTTCCAAGAACATACTTAGATGAAAAGATCTCATAGTTTGAGAAGGTTCGGTAGGGAACCACGCCAATAAATGAATATGAGGCTAGGTTTATGGAACTTTTACGGTTTTGTCCTCAAATGGATGCTATTGAGCATGAGAAGATTCGACGTTTTGAGAAAGGACTGAATGCTAAGGTATCCATCTCGGTAGTTGCATTAGAAAGTAGAGAGAAATTTGCCACATTTTTGGAGTCAGTTCGGAGAATAGAAAGGTATGTGACAAAGAAACATGAGACAAACCTCAAAAGGAGATCTATACAATCACAGGAACAATGGATTGGTGGTACTAAACAATCAAAGTTTTCGGTAACACCGGTTCAACCACAACATAGTACACCAATACAATGGTCATCAAGTGAGGGCCGAACTTGCCATACATGTGGATAGATAGGTGATGGAGCTTCCACTTACGTGGAATTGTGTGCACCAACTAAAAATCCTAAAGATTGTAAGTCTTTAGGTTTAGCCTTGCTTATACTAGATAGAGAACTCCACCCACGTATGCTAAGATACGTGGAAGTCTTATCGTAGTATAGTTAAGGGTCAAATCCACAGGACAACGGTCTTGTTGCAAGCAACAAGATGGAAAACGCTAGAACTTCACTTAGTCTCTTAATAGTGGGCACTTAAGTCAAAAGGTTGGTTTTGTTGTTTTAAACTAAGAACATGTAAAGTAAAGCAAGAGAGTAAACTTAAAGAGGTTAAACAATGATAAGAAGTCACTAGGGTGTGATCGGTTTTTCACCGCCACTACACATGGATCAAGACATGCAAAATAAAACATAACCTGCAACAAGAGTTTAGTCAGCTAGTATCTTTGTAGACTTAGTTTCCTTTCGGAGAACTAACTACAAGAAGTGTGGGAATGATGCAACGCCAGCCATCCCTGAATGAATGGTCAACTGCTTTGCATCATTCCCTTCTCAAAGTGTGTTCCTCGACTTACCAAGGTTGTACTTTTATACGTCAACTGATTCCATTTCATAGTATGAAAGTACAACATTTGGAAGTGAGTTTACTCCACTTCTTGAAAGCACTCCTAGATGTCGAACCAAGCGCATGGTGGATACATGCACCAAGAACCAACATACAAATGAGTTTCGAATCTAATAGTACAAACACAGACAATTCATACTAAAAGATAAAAGATAACACAAGTTGGTGATCAAGCAATAAGCATTCATTAAACGTTTGATGTTGAACTGAAAAGATATAAACTCTATATTACAAACTATGGATTACATTTACATGATATGAAAACATGGGTAGTGGGGCTACTCCCCGCACCCTAGTGAGAAAGACTACTCGCTCATAACTAGGACAAAGAAGGAGGCAAGAAGAGAGAGAGAGCATCATCCCCACAAAGGAGAGAGGAAAGTCAACCCCTTGAAGAGAGAGAGACGATCCACCAGCTTCACAGGTTGCGTGATGATGAGATCCTCTCTTCCCACCTTCTTTGGCAGAGAGAGAGAAAGAAGCTTCGAGATGGAGTGTGGATCTCAGACCGGCAGCCCTGGGTGGAGGATGGAAGTCGGATTTGCTCTAGAGTGATTGAGGCAGCCTCTGGACGTCTGAAAAAAATCCCCCCTCCTGAGGACCCTTGGGGTCTTATTTATAGGTCTTAAGTGAAGTCCAAATGGTTTGGAGACCATTTGGACTTCAAGATCGTTTGGACCTAAAGACTGTTTGGATCTTAAGACCGTTTGGATCTCAAGACCGTTTGGACCTCAAGACCGTTTGGCTTCATGCGGTCTCGAGACCGATTGGCTTCATGCGGTCTTGGGACCGTGTGACTCCATGCGGTTTCGAGGCCGATTGGCTTCATGTGGTCTTGGGACCGTGTGACTCCATGCGGTCTCGGGACTGATTGGCTTCATGCAGTCTTGGGACCGTATGACTCCATGCGGTCTCGGGACCGATTGGCTTCATGCGGTCTTGGGACCGATTGGCTTCATGCGGTCTTGGGACCGTGTGACTCCATGCGGTCTCGGGACCGATTGGCTTCATGCGGTCTTGGGACCGTGTGACTCCATGTGGTCTCGGGACCGATTGGCTTCATGCGGTCTTGGGACCAATTGGCTTCATGCGGTCTTGGGACCGTGTGACTCCATGCGGTCTCGGGACCGATTGGCTTCATGCGGTCTTGGGATCGTTTGAGCCCATGCGGTCTTGGGACCGATTGGCTTCATGCGGTCTTGGGACCGTGTGACTCCATGCGGTCTTGGGACCGATTGGCTTCATGTGGTCTTGGGACCGTTTGAGCCCATGCGGTCTTGAGGCTAGTTGAATCTTTTATGATTTTTTTGTGTCTTTTTCTGCAAATAAAAAGGGGAAAAGTTAATCTAAAAATTTATCTTTAATAAAAGGGGATAGCTAGGGATTTTGTCTAATATATCTAAAGAGGAGTGTAGAAAATGGAAGAAAAATACTAAGATAACATCACGAAATTGGAGGTTATCACCCCCCCTAACTTAGAGTCTAGCTTGTCCTCAAGCTAGATAGAGATGAGGCATGTAATGGTGAGGTGATTTTATTTAGTTAGGATTTCCATAGTCTTGCTTCAGTTCTAAATCAGAGATCTCCTGAGGTCATATTAGAGCTTCTGCTTGCCTTAATTCTTTCAGGTATAGAGAGTTGTGCGGATCTCAGGTTTCCTCTAAATCACATAGCTCGTATTGGGACCACCTTTTTCTTGATGTTATTATGTGCATGTCATTGACTCTAATCAGCTTTGTACTTCTTTTGAAAACCTATCGGAAACTAGAGTGGTTATAAGGGTTGGCTAAGGGCTTTTGTGTAACTCTCCCTTTTAGCGGGAGAGGGTTTATCTATGCTTTTAGGAACTCACTACCGGGCACGACACATCTGCCTTCATGAGGGAAGCTGAATGTACCGGCCGGGCGAGTCCTTTATCAGCCTTGTCATATATTTGGAGACCTTAGGATCTCACTACCGGGCACGACACATCTGCCTTTGTGAGGGCAGTTGAATGTACCGGCCGGGTGAGACCTTTATCGGTTCTTCATATAAGTCCTTATGCATGGCACAACTCTCATGTTTTTATTCAACACTCTGGCTTTTATTAGAAAACTCACAGGCTTGGGATTTGGATATTTGGGTTTTCGGTTGGGCGGCCAAGCCTCTTTTATTAAAAACAAGAAAATTGTTCTTACAATTTCCCGACATGCACTTATTTTCTGGTTGGTGGTCCACTTGCGAGGTTCCTTGATTTGGATTTCACTGATTTCCCTCCTATCCTTGAGAATATTTGGCTAGCTTCGGCGTTGATATTGACTTGTTGAAGAGTCTGATGTAGAACTAAAGCAAAATCATGAAAGTCAAGCGTGAAGGAAATTTATTAACTCGTCGTTACATGCCTTTATGCTATTATTATTCTTATTCTTGAGGACTACTGGATTCTTAAGTCAGCAGGGGTTGATCTTGATCCAAGAGGGATGCTATTCTATATGAGTGGGGTTTATTGTTAGGAAATCTAAAACAAAAAACAAAGACTAAAAGTGTAAAAGAATTTGTAAAAAAATAAAGAGAAGGGAGAATTGAGAAGAAAGGTTTGTAGAAATGATACCTCGCCCTTGTCCAGTGTACTCCCCCCCTAACTTATCACCCACTCTGTCCGCAGAGTGTCAAGGTGATAGGGTGAGAAGTACAAGGACAAGGGCATCAGGCTTCTGTTAATCCTTTGTTTGCGCCGTGTGTGCGGAGTAGGTTAGCAGCGAACTTTCCGCGAAGGGCGTGGCAATCCACATCTGTCATATCCTCTACTGGTCTTTGAAGGGCCATGATGGTGTACATCCAGTAGAGGACATGGAAGCCGCAGTCATTTGACTGGAAAATTTGCTGTGGACATTTGTGGTTGAAGGTTGGGCGATGAAACTGTTCTTTGCCATAAGCCCTTGAATGCAGACTTAAAAAGGCGATTAATTTGTAAGTGCATTCCTTCGCTACTACCTTTGTGGGCGTCTTTGGTGTCACGACATAATTCCTCTGTCATGGATTGTACTGGCTGTCGGAACTGTTATAGATTGTAGTTGTTCCTTCTGGTAGGTTTGTTGCCATGAGCATCCAGTGCTCGTGATAAAGGAAGGGTAGCATGATGAATTTCGGCGTTGTGTGTTGTAGAAAGGAGATCAGCGCTTCAGTTGTTCCGAAGTTCTTTAGCTTTAAAAGATCATCCTTCATGTATGGGGACGCCATATATGTTGTGGGGTTATTTTGGCCGAGGAGAAATTGATAAGCGACCATTAAGTTGACGGCGAGAGATCCTTTAAACTGTATAGTCTCTCGAAGCGTGTCTGCCATTATTAGAATGTCACTAGACATGAATACGAGTTCATCCTTCTCGGCGGAGAGCCTTGACATGATGAGGCGTAGTTCAATGTTGGAGAGACCTTTGCAAGCACTGAGGTCAAAGTCCGGGAAAGTTGGTTCTATGGTAGATAAAGGATCTATGTCACTCTTTCTTTGCTCGGGAGTTGTGGCTGTCGCTTTGGATTTCTCCAACTCTTTCAAAGTTTGTCGGAAAGGTCGCCTCTGCGGCTGTTGTATTACTGAAAAAAGGTAACGAGGGACGTCATTTGGTGCCATTGTCGGATCCTTGAAGAACCTTCTATCACAAATGAGCTCCATGGCGTAACGTCCTCGCAAGGAGTGAAAATTTTCAGCGACTAGATCAGCAAAAGGGATTTCTTGGTTCAACGCTTGGATGTGACGGATGGTGCAAAAAGTGCAGTCCCCAGATCCCTCAGCATCTTGAACATGTGGGTTAATAATTTGGAACCAGGGTTGGCTCCAGTCTTGGCGGAGGGATGGGCGCGCAACCCAGATTAACTTGAGAAGCCTGAAAGGTATGCATCGTGTTTCACCTGCTTCTTCACCAACAAAATTTATTGTACCGATAGGTAGCTCAGTGTCGCAAAAATTATAAACCTTGGCATCCCGAGGCTCGGTGTCTACAATCATAAAAAGCCAGTGGTCCGAAACTTGGAAGGGCACTGTGAGATAACGTGCCCACCGTGCTAAACCAGAACGCAGCCGCTCTATGGATTTTACTCGTATATCTTTGTATAAAAGGCTGATAGATAGAGCAGGTGAGGCGTTAAAAACTGGCTGCTGCCGCTTAGAGCTTCTGTACACTTCTATACAGTTGGCGAGTAGGACACGGAAGATTGTCATTGGCATCGTGGACCGTGGTTGCAGGATGTTGCAGAAATCTTCTCGTGTCAACTTGCTCTTAGTTTTTGTGTTATGATAGATGATGTCTTCCCCCACTTTTGCATCGTCGACAATAGTGTTCAGTATAAAAATATCCTGAGCATCTAGTGTGGAGATGGCCGCCATATCTAAATCGTGCATTTTGTGCGGTAGAGGTGGTGGCGGGGGAAGCTCCTGCGGAGGGGGGAAGAAGGTTGTTCCAGGACTTCTGCATAGCCTTGCAGATCGTCATCCGAGTTATAAGCAGAATCGAGTTCTTCATCCGTATCTAATCGCACTCATTCTGACTCATCTTGGTCATCGGGGAAAGGCACTGATGTATCAAGTACGGAGAAAGGTTGAGCGGTTGTTGCGGGTGGGCTTGCGCTGGTTCCTAATATACAATGGTGGAACTCAGCGAAGGCTGCGTTTTTAGCAGACTCCCCAATTGATCCCAGAGCAGAATAATCAAGGAATTGGTCCCCATATGACATGTTTACATTTTCGTTATGGGGGGACTTGGGGTGATGGCCACCTTCTTGGTGACCTTTGTCGAAACCTTTCTGAGAAGGTTCTGCTGCTTGACCTGGGTCCTCTCCATCGTCAGATTTATCACCTGAAGAGGTGGTATCGTTGTTCGAATCAGCAGAGGAGTCGGAGTCTTCGTCGTCATTGTTATCGCCATCTTTGTCAGCCGCTGCCTTTTCTGCTGGTTGCTTGCGTGCGGTCTGTTTGCACCGCCGATGGACGGCTTGTAACTCATCGAATGCCACTTGCAAATGCTCGTTTGTTTCGAGAAGTGCGTCGTGTGTTTCTTTGAGGTCGTTATATCGGCCTTCGGCGGAGAGGAGTCGTGCTGTAAGATCTGTTACTTGAGCACGTAGTTGCTGGATTTCATTATTTGTTGACTCCTCTTGGTGATTATTTAGGTGTGTGAGGGTGCTGCTGATGGTGTCCAAGCACGTGCTAAGAGCTGCTTGAGCTCGCGGAGAGTCTCGGGCAGAGGTTGAGTCTGCGTAGAGATCTCATCAACTTGCTTAGCCATCACTTCTTGCTGGCGCTTCGCTCCAAGGACCAGCTCGGGCAGGTTGTTGTAGTGGTTGTTGATGTGATCAACTAGCTTAGCCACCTCATCTTGTCATTGCTGGAAACCTTGGAGGATGTTGGGCAAGGCGCGATTCTGTTCGTCGATCGTAGCCACCTGTTTAGATAATCCCTGCACACAAGAAAAAATAGAATGTAAAATGTTAGAAGGATCGGTGAGGAGGTTTCGGACGACGTCAAATTGACGTACGAATTCCTCACCGATATTGGAAAAGGGGACCCCAGAGGCGGAAGGGTGGGGTGGTTGGGGTCTGTGTGGGAGGGTGGTAGTGCCTTTCAGAAGAGACACTGGTGGTGCTGTGAACTGCGTGGTGACTATGGATGGGGTCACCAGTGGTGTCGGGGTGGTGGTGGATGAGAAAGGTGGTGGTATCTCTGGTGAAATGGTGGAAGTGATAGTGATGGGGGAGAGATTGTGGAGGTGGAGGGGAAAGTGGTAAAGTCGGGCGTATGGGTGGAGAAGGGGGAACCCGAAGGGAAAAGGGGTGAAGAAGAAGATGTGGGTGGTAGTGTGGTTGTGGGGAAAAAAGGAAGGGTGGTGGATGTTGGAAATGTGGAGGGTGGTGGCAGTTAGCTCAGCATTTAGACTCATAATGAAGGAGTCTAAAGATGAGGTGGTGATGTGATCTTCGGGAAGGGGGTTGTCTTCTGCATGTAGTTTAGAAGTTGGTGTCCCCGACAGCTGTTGTTTCTGTGAAAGTCTTGTGGATGGTCGTTTCACAGGGATTTTTGTTGTTCTAGCTGTCGGGGCGCTGATGCTAAGTTCTGTCTGCCCCGCCTTTATTTTCTTTGCTGGTTCTTTAACCGTAGCTATGAATTTGGTAAGCTCCTCGTCAGTGAAGAGGAGCTTTTCCTTGTCGTAATCTGCGAGCTCCAGGAGCGGTAGCAGGGTTCTGGATGATTTGACTGTTGGGCAGAAGACGTAATGTAGTTTCGCATCCTTCTCCTTGATAATGAAGGAGTTCTTCAAGGTTTGTTCATTAGTGAGGATGTCGCCCTTTATTTGCGTGCATCTAGGTAGAGGTTGGTCCATCTTGAGGTATTTGATGATGGATGTGATGTGACCTCCTATGCAAATTTCCTTCCCCAGAGCGTAAGCTGATAGTTTCTGGATCATATGACGTCCAATGTTGACTGGCATCCCGTGTAGAATGGACCAGAGAACAAAGAGGTCCGAAATTATAACATTTCCTCCTTTTGTCCTGGGGAAGAGTGCGCCGGCGAG
Source organism: Alisma plantago-aquatica (assembly GCA_963693085.1). Classification (NCBI taxonomy): domain Eukaryota; kingdom Viridiplantae; phylum Streptophyta; class Magnoliopsida; order Alismatales; family Alismataceae; genus Alisma; species Alisma plantago-aquatica. Next base: position 727,927,693 of record OY856411.1, on the reverse strand, counting down.
GATTTTGTGCAAAGTGCGCACTCGTCCAGATTGTATGTTGGATGCCTTGCATGTTTTTGCATCATAGGTGGGGAGCCCTGTCAGAGATTTCCAAAACTTGTGCCTGTTGAAATTAGGATTCTCAGTTCCCACAACCTTGGCCTTCTTAAGCTGCTCCTGGTTGTCAATAAAGATTTCATTCAGCATATTTTCTGTTATGACAACCTTGTTGCCGAAGAGCGTGGTGACCAGCCTACGGTCACCTCCATCCCGTGATCTATCCATGATGTCGACGGGCTCTTTGTTAAGAAAGGTGAAGAATTCAGTTGTGGGTTCAGAATATGAGATCTCGGGTTCCAGACACAACCTTGCAAGGTTGGCTTTGTCTAGCATGTTAAAAATTCAATCGTGGATCCCCATATTAAGCAATATGCTGGAGCAGACGTACTTTGTGGGTTTTAGGATTTTGTCGATGGAGGGAGTGGTGTGTATGAAAAGGTTTTCTGGTGGTGGTGTTGTGGTGGTGATGGGAAGGAAAGAAGGAACAACGATGGTTTTGGGAGCGGCAGGGGAGGTGGTGATTGGTGGAGTGTTCCCTGCCAGGGTTTGCTCCCTTGCAGTGATAGGCCAGACCTGCTTTCTTGCTCGTTTCTTTGGTTGCTTCATTGTGGTGGCTTCCTGAGCCATCCTTTTCCCTTTGGTCTTTGTGGTGGGGGATTCCACCTCAGGAATCGGCTCATATTCTGAACCTTCATCATCGTCAGAAGAAATTTCTTCCACTTCTTCTTCAGGTGTCTCGGCCAGGCACTTGTTGATGCGGTCAATTTCGCACAGAACCGCCATGATTTTGACATTTGGTGGGGCCTTCCCAGTGTTGTTGTAGTTGTCTATGATCTTCTGGAGTTTGGCCCGGTCTTCCAGCATTTGCTCCTTTGTCCAGAAAGGAGCGTCTTCAGATCTTGTGGCATGCTTAGCTGGTGATGCCATTTCTGAAAAGTAGAAAATCTTGAGTAAGAATACATGCTTAGAAAAGAATTGGCTTTTTATTTGTATTTATGTGGTTTTATATTTTTATGAAACTTAAACAAATGTAGAAGGCCAAACGGTTTGAAGACCATTTGGTCCCAAACGGTTTCAGGACCGTTTGGTTCCAAATGGTTTGAAGATCGTTTGGTCCCAAACGGTTCCAAGACCGTTTGGTTCCAAACGGTTTGGAGACCGTTTGGTTCCAAACGGTTTGGAGACAGTTTGGAAGGTGAAACGTCGGGCGAAGCGGCTGGCAAAAAAAAATGATTGCGGCGGAGCCGGCGGCGATAAAGAGGAAGGTGGCGATGGAGAAGGCGGAGCCGACGGCAGTGCCGTAGATGGCGGCGAAGGTATAGAAGATGATTGCGGAAACGAAAAGATCGAATCGGTTTCTGCGATGGCATATGCAGGCGGCGGCGATGCTGGCGGGAAAGGTGAAGATGATGGCAGACGGTTTGATAGAATAGGGTTCGCAGCGGCGCAGCCGGCGTCGGTGAAGGTGGTGTGCCAACCTTGTTGCTGTTGGCGGAGAAGGCGGCAGTGAAGCGGAGGGCGGCGACACTGAAGTGAGGTTGCCGTGAAAGAACACGGAACTAGGTCGACGGAGGCGGAGGGAACCTGGGTTGTGCGGGAGCAAGACGACGGAAGCAATGGAACAACTCTTACACAAGAGTATGAGGAAACTCGAGAGTCGAAGAGGGAAGAAGAAGAGGAAGGGTTTATATTTATAGGAAACGGGGGTCGACCCTAGGTCAAACGGTTTAGAGACCGTTTGGATTCAAACGGTTTGAGGACCGTTTGGCTCCAAACGGTTGCAAGACCGTTTGGCTCCAAAGTTTGAGGACCGTTTGGCTGCAAACAGTTTCAAGACCGTTTGGCTCCAAACGGTTTCAAGATCATTTGGAAGGGTAAAGGTCGAAAGGATTTTAATATTTTTATGTTTGTTTTGGTTATGTGATTTTTTTATATTTTCATTTTGTAAACCTAAGGTAATTAAAAGAGTGGAAAATAAAAGAAGAAACTGAAATCTTGGGTTGCCTCCCAAGTAGCGCCTGGGTTTTACGTCGCTGGCTCGACGAAGCTTTGATGTTGTTATACTGATGACATGGCGTCTCTGATTTCGATGGTGTGTCTTGGCATTTTATCTGCTGGAGTGTAATATTTTTTCAAACGATGGCCGTTGACCGTCCTTTCTCCTCCGTTATTGTCGAAAATTATGACAGCTCCAGTTGGGTATATATGCTTTATGGTGAAGGGCCCGGACCATTTTGTTCTGAATTTTCCGGGGAACAACTTGAGCTTGGAGTTGAAAAGGAGCACTTTGTCGCCGATGGCGATGTCTTTCCTTTTGAGATGACCGTCATGCCACATTTTGGTTTGTTCCTTATAGATCCTGGCACTTTGATAAGCGGTCATTCGGAGCTCCTCGAGCTCCTGCAGCTGGAGTTGTCTATTTTCTCCGACACTTTTAAGATCGAAATTTAGCTATTTGATGGCCCACCAAGCTTTGTGTTCCAGTTCTACTGGAAGATGACAAGACTTCCCGTATACCAAACAGAATGGGGTTGTCCCGATTGGTGTTTTATAAGCAGTTCGGTATGCCCAAAGGGCATCGGGAAGCTTGGTTGACCAGTCAGAGCGGTTTCTGTTGACTGTTTTTTCTAGGATCGCCTTTAGTTGTCTATTCGATACCTCAACCTGACCACTGGTCTGTGGATGGTAAGGCGTTGCTACTTTGTGGTTGACTCCGTACTTTTTCAACAGGGCTTCAAAACTTCATTCTACGAAATGGGTCCTGCCATCTGATATGACAATTCTGGGGACTCCAAATCTGGGGAAAATGATATCTTTGAACAATTTAATAACTGGTTTGGAATCGCTGGACACAGTGGGTGTAGCTTCGACCCATTTTGAGACATAGTCCACCGCAACCAGGATGTAGGAGAAACCATAGGAAGAAGGAAACGGGCCCATATAGTCTACCCCCCACACGTCGAAAAGTTCGATTTCTTGTCACATTGTGAGGGGCATTTCGTTCCTTTTGGATATGCTACCAGAAAATTGGCATTTGTTGCAAGATTTCACAAAATCATAGGAGTCATTTGCTATGGTTGGCCAGAAGAAGTCTGACTACAGAACTTTTATAGCGGTTTTCTTTGCGCTCATGTGCCCCCCGTGGGTCCTGAATGGCAATGCTCTAAGACAGGGGTAATCTCTTCTTCCGGTAAGAAGCGACGGAAAAGTCCGTCAGCACATAGGTGAAATAGGTAAGGTTCATCCCAATAATATTGCTTTATATCATGGAGAAATTTCCTTTTGTCATGGTAGGAAGCGGAGGGGTGAATGATTCATGTAGCTAGATAATTGACAATATCCGCATACCAAGGGAATCCGTGGATGGCCTTCATTAATTGGTCGTCTGGAAAAGAGTCGCGGATAGGGATTTTATCTTCGTCTTCTACTTCAATATGACTGAGATGGTCGGCTACAACGTTTTCCACCCCCACTCTTGTCTTTAATTTCTAAATCACATTCCTGAAGCATCAGCACCCAGTGGATAAGTCTGGGTTTAGCATCTTGCTTCTGAATCAGGTATCGAATGACGGAATGATCGGTGTAGACAATGACCTTGGATCCAATTAAATAGGAGCGGAATTTCTCAAACGCGTAGATGACAGCCAGGAACTCCTTCTCTGTGGTAGTGTAGTTCTTCTGTGCTTCATCTAGCGTTTTTGATGCATAGTAAATTACGTAAGGTTTCTTGTCAATCTGTTGTCCTAATACAACCCCTATAGCGTAATCGCTTGTGTCGCACATGATTTCAAATGGCTGCGACCAATCTGGGGTTCTCAGAATAGGTGTGGAAATTAAAGCATTTTTTAGGGTGGAGAAACTTTGCATGCATTCTTGGTTAAAGATGAACTCAGTATCTTTGGTCAGGAGTTGGGTCATGGGTTTTGCTATTTTTGAGAAATCCTTAATGAATCTTCTGTAGAACCCCGCATGACCCAAGAAAGCCCTTACGCCTTTTATATCTTTCGGTGGCGAAAGCTTTGAGATAACATTGATTTTTGCCTTATCGACCTCGATCCCTCTGTCACCCACTCTGTGCCCGAGGATGACACCTTCAGTTACCATGAAGTGGCATTTTTCCCAATTCAGTATAAGGTTCGTTTCCTCACAACGTTGTAAAACTTGTCCAAGGTTGATTAAACAGTTATCGAAAGAATCTCCATAAACTGAGAAATCATCCATGAACACTTCCATTATGGATTCTGTTAATCCTGTGAAAATGGCGGACATACACCTTTGGAAGGTAGCGGGTGCGTTACATAACCCGAAAGGCATTCTTCTAAAAGCATAGGTTCTGAAAGGGCAGGTGAAGTTAGTTTTCTCTTGGTCTTCCAGGTGTATGGGTATTTGGTAGAACCCGGAATAACCATCTAGATAGCAGAAGTATTTATGATGGGCTAGGCGTTCTAGGACTTCGTCTAGAAAGGGCAGAGGGTAGTGAACTTTCCGTGTGGATTTGTTTAATTTCCTATAGTCGATGCACATCCTCCACCCCGTCACCGTCCTGGTGGGTACTAACTCATTTTTGTCATTAAGCACGACAATAGTGCCTCCCTTTTTAGGAACCACTTGGACGGGGCTGACCCACTGGGAGTCAGAAATCGGGTAGATTATGCCGGCTTTTAGTAATTTAAGGACTTCCAGGTGAACTACCTCTTTGAGATTAGGGTTCAAATTCCTCTGATGTTCGCGTGATGGCCTAAATTCTTCGACCATGGGTAGTCTGTGCATGCATAGGGCAGGATTTATGCCCGTCAGGTCAGTTATCTTATATCCAATGGACTTTTTGTGTTTCTTCAGCTCATCCAGAAGTCTTGCTTCCTGGTTTTCTATTAAGGTGGAACTAATGATGATCGGGCATAATTTTTCCTCGTCCAAGAAGGCATGTTTGAGTCCCATGGGCAGAGTCTTCATCTCAGGAGCCTTAGGTGGCTCAGTTGCTTCTGTAATGGTGACAACTTTGAGTTCTTCAAAGGTGGTCGTCGGTGCTTCTTCGTCCTTTTCTAAGTGTTGCAGACACTGTTGAACCAACTCATTTGCAGAGAATTCGAATTCTGGGTTGGTTAGGACATTCTCTAACTCATCCGCTGGCTCAGATATTTCTAATTGAGACATTTGATGTATTGCGTCTAGAAGAAAAACCTCCTCTTGGATGCTGGGGCCTTTCATGCTGTTGAGGACTCGGAATTGAATTGCTTCTTTTCCGAGCCTTAGAATGATGGTACCAGCTTCAACATCGATAAGTGCCCTGGTAGTAGCGAGGAAGGGTCTGCCAAATATTATCGGGTATCTCAGATCTTCCTTAATATCCATGATGACAAAGTCGCACGGGACATAGGAATCCTTGCCTATCCTAACTGGAATATCTTCAATAATTCCAAGAGGTGCGGTGATTGTAGAGTCAGCTAATTGAATTGTCATCGTTGTAGGCAGCAATTCGGTGAAACCTAATCATTTGCACATAGAATAGGGCATAATGGATATACTGGCCCCTAGGTCAGCTAATCCCTTTTTGGCTGATGCATTTCCAATGCAGCATTGAATTTCGAAGGAACCTGGATCCTCAGTGATGTACTTCCTTGATAACAGAGTTTTGAGGTATTTTGCCCAAGCCGGTACCTCAGAGAGGGCATCAAGGAGTGGGATATCGATGTAAAGTTTCTTCATCGCCTCCTTGAATTTTTGGAACCTGGTATCCATTTTTGTTTCTCACAGTCTTCCTGAATATGGGATCCTTGGTTTATACTGTAAGATTTCCGGCTCTGTGGACACTTGTTCTTTTCCTTTGCCCTTTGCATTCTCTGTGGACTTCTCCGTTCCTGACTTTGGGCTCTCATTTTTCATAAAGGTAGGTGTATTATCATCATCAAGGGTGATCCTGGTGGTTTCATGAAGGGTACATCCAGATCTCGTAGTAACAACATTCAACTGTTCAGGCATGTTCTGTCCGTGTCTAGGATTTGATTCAGGCTGCCATGCAAACGTGCCTGCTGGAGGCTTCAGTTGTGCATCAATTTGGGCAAGTTGAGCCTCTACTGCCTTTTGCTGAGCTTGTTGATTAGCAAGCATAGTCTATTGTGACTGCAACATCTGCCTTATCAAAATCATCTCATCCTCTGGCTGAGAAGGAGTATTCTTCTGAGGGAGTTGTTGTTGTCCTTGTTGAGGTTGTTGTGAAGGCAGCGCTAACTGAGGTTGCTGCAACTGAGGGTGCAGCTGTGGGTGGAGAGGAGGATGATTATATTGATAGTAGGCAGACGGATTCCTGGGGTAGTTGGATCTCGGAAAGTTATTCCTGGGGTTCCCTTGATTTTGATTGAAGTTGCTTGGGAATCCAGGTGGCAACCTACTGGAAGATCCGCCCTGCGTCTGGTGTTGTGGATTTGCACTCCCAGTAGGGTTCCCGTATTGGAATCCTGGGTGGTTCCTTGGCTGATTAGGGTTATAATAGACTTGTCCAGGAATGGTATGAATAGAGTTGACTTGTTCTGGCAATTGCTCTTCAGACTGGTCAGTGATTGGTTCATATTGTTGTGGTGGTGGATGCATATCCATCAACACATTGTAAAACATTCCGCATGAAAAGGGTTGGATGATCAGAAGCATGACAGGCTTCACAGGTCCCTGTGGCATCCTTGACATGTTGAACCTGAGAATTTTTCATCTTGTCAAATTCTCCAAGAGAAGTTTTGAGAGCTTGTTGCTTATGAGCTATGATTTTCAAGGCTTCAGTAATAGCCTTCATCTCTATTGATTCTTCAACTTTATAGACCTTGAGGACTCCTTTGCCAGCTGATCGTCCCCATTTGGACTGATTCTCAGCTCTGAGTGTGACTATTTTCCAGGCATCCTCGTAATTCTTTGTCATAAAGTTTCCTCCAGATGAGGAATCCAGAAATTGCTTTATGCCATCACTCACTCCTCTATAGAATGTTTCTATTCGTTGGTTTTGGGAGATGTCGTGATGGGGGCACTTTCGCAGAAGTTCTTTGAACCTTTCCCATGCTTCAGCAAGGGATTCTCTGGGAAGTTGAGAGAAGTGATTAATCTGCCCCCTGATCTCGTAAGTTAGTGAAGGGGGAAAGAACTTCTCCAAGAACTTTTCTTCCAGGGGAGCCCAGGTGGTGATTATTGGCTCCCTATCAAGTGAGTTATACCAGCTCAGAGCTCTCCTAGATAGAGTGAAGTGAAACAGATGAAGCATTATTGCATCAAAGGCAACCCCGGCTTGCGGGACCAGTCGACACAGTGCCTTAAACCTCTTCATATGATCCATGCAGTCATCTCCAGAACCTCCAGAAAATGAGATGCCCTGCATGATCTGGATCCATTGGGTCTGGATCTCAAAGTTAGGAATGTTGATGATCGGAGGTCGGACCGGATGGTTGTCTTCGTAGTTCTTTGGGACAGCATAATCCCTCAACTGCTTGTTCCTTAGTTCCAACTGAGCAGCCTGGTTTGCTGCCTCATTTTCAGCTCTGATGCGGGCATGTTCTTCCCCACGAATCTCCGCTTGAATCTGAGCACGAGTATCAGCTATGAGTTGTGCTCTTTGAGCGGCGATGGCGGCGTTGACCCTCTCCATCACCAACGCAGCCTGGCGTTGTTCTTCAGCCATTTGCCTGCCTCTTTGGCGATTGAGTCTAATGCGACGATGGAAGCTTCTCTCTACCTCAGAGTCAAACTCTGGATCAGGGGAGAATCCGAGGTTATGTGATGATCGCATACACGTTTTCTACCTGAGTAGAGAAAAGAGAACACCTTTTAGATGATGGTAAGGATATAATGATCTCAAGAAGATATAGACTAATGATTAAAAGAAAGTGTAAAACCCTAACCAACTAGCAAAATACTAAATGAAATAAAAATGTTCCGTTGTCCCTGGCAACGACACCAATTTTTGATGGAGCTTCCACTTACGTGGAATTGTGTGCACCAACTAAAAATCCTAAAGATAGTAAGTCTTTAGGTTTAGCCTTGCTTATACTAGATAGAGAACTCCACCCACGTATGCTAAGATACGTGGAAGTCTTATCGTAGTATAGTTAAGGGTCGAATCCACAGGATAACGGTCTTGTTGCAAGCAACAAGATGGAAAACGCTAGAACTTCACTTAGTCTCATAATAGTGGGCACTTAAGTCGAAAGGTTGGTTTTGTTGTTTTAAACTAAGAACATGTAAAGTAAACCAAGCGAGTAAACTTAAAGAGGTTAAACAATGATAAGAAGTCACTAGGGTGTGATCGGTTTTTCACCGCCACTACACATGGATCAAGACATGCAAAATAAAACATAACCTGCAACAAGAGTTTAGTCAGTTAGTATCTTTGTAGACTTAGTTTCCTTTCGGAGAACTAACTACAAGAAGTGTGGGAATGATGCAACGCCAGCCATCCCCGAACGAATGGTCAACTGCTTTGCATCATTCCCTTCTCAAAGTGTGTTCCTCAACTTACCAAGGTTGTACTTTTATACGTCAACTGATTCCATTTCATAGTATGAAAGTACAACATTTGGAAGTGAGTTTACTCCACTTCTTGAAAGCACTCCTAGATGCCGAACCAAGCGCATGGTAGATACATGCACCAAGAACCAACATACAAACGAGTTTCGAATCTAATAGTACAAACGCAGACAATTCATATTAAAAGATAAAAGATAACACAAGTTGGTGATCAAGCAACAAGCATTCATTAAACGTTTGATGTTGAACTGAAAAGATATAAACTCTATATTACAAACTATGGATTACATTTACATGATATGAAAACATGGGTAGCGGGGCTACTCCCCGCACCCTAGTGAGAAAGACTACTCACTCATAACTAGGACAAAGGAGGCAAGAAGAGAGAGAGAGCATCATCCCCACAAAGGAGAGAGGAAAGTCAACCCCTTGGAGAGAGAGAGAGACGATCCACCAGCTTCACAGGTTGCGTGATGACGAGATCCTCTCTTCCCACCTTCTTTGGTGGAGAGAGAGAGAAAGTAGCTTCGAGATGGAGTGTGGATCTTAGACCGGCAGCCCCTGGGTGGAGGATGGAAGTCGGATTTGCTCTGGAGTGATTGAGGCAGCCTCTGGACGTCTGAAACCCCCCCCTCTTGAGGACCCTTGGGGTCTTATTTATAGGCCTTAAGTGAAGTCCAAACGGTTTGGAGACCGTTTGGACTTCAAGACCGTTTGGACCTAAAGACCATTTGGATCTTAAGACCGTTTGGATCTCAAGACCGTTTGGACCTCAAGACCGTTTGGCTTCATGCGGTCTCAGGACTGATTGGCTTCATGCGGTCTTGGGACCGTGTGACTCCATGCGGTTTCGGAGCCGATTGGCTTCATGCGGTCTTGGGACCGTGTGACTCCATGCGGTCTCGGGACTGATTGGCTTCATGCGGTGTTGGGACCGTGTGACTCCATGCGGTCTCAGGACTGATTGGCTTCATGCAGTCTTGGGACCGTGTGACTCCATGTAGTCTCGGGACCGATTGGCTTCATGCGGTCTTGGGATCGATTGGCTTCATGCGGTCTTGGGACCGTGTGACTCCATGCGGTCTCAGGACCGATTGGCTTCATGCGATCTTGGGACCATTTGAGCCCATGCGGTCTTGGGACCAATTGGCCTCATGCGGTCTTGGGACCGTGTGACTCCATGCGGTCTTGGGACCGATTGGCTTCATGCGGTCTTGGGACGGTTTGAGCCCATGCGGTCTTGAGGCTAGTTGAATCTTTTATGATTTTTTGTGTCTTTTTCTGCAAATAAAAAGGGGAAAAGTTAATCTAACAATTTATCTGCAATAAAAGGGGATAGCTAGGGATTTTGTCTAATATATCTAAAGAGGAGTGTAGAAAATGGAAGAAAAATACTAAGATAACATCACGAAATTGGAGGTTATCAATAGGACATTTTAGGCAGCAGTGTCCAAGAAGAAATAATGTGGTGACCCAACAATCAAGGCATAATCTACAAAACCCACAAGGACCTCAGGTTAGTGAAGTAGAAGGTCGAGGACGAAGACAAGTGTCATAGTTTGGTCCATCTACCTCTGGTAGTAGAGGACAAAGGCAATAGTAGATGATAGCTGACTCCATGTAATTAGGTCGGATAAGACACTAGATAACCCGTAAAGGTAACTTGCCAGATAAAAACTTTTCATTCTAAATTATCTTTCCTTTTTCCTCTCTCTGCCTACTAATTATAAGAAAGGTAGTTATTATTGAGCTTCCTTTAATTAGTCCTGTGAGGACATAAGGAAGAGATAAAAAGGATGAGAACCTATATTCAAAATAATATTCTCTTATATGTTTTGAAATTTTCCTTTTCATGTAGAAGAGATGTAAAAGAAACACCCAGAGAAAATCTAAGAAATTAAATAATAAATTTAAAGAGATGTTAAAAGTATGAAACATAATATGAAAAATATGCATACTACCTAATTTCAGTTCTTGAATACCCTGGCCAGGTATTCATCTATTGAAGATAAGGTAAGTATGTCCCTCTTAGATTGCTATCTTTCTGATTACTCTGATCAAGTAGTCATTTTGAGACAATCTAAAGAGCATAATAAGGTAGAAGATGAGGCATGGATATTTCTACCACATCCTAATTGATATACGAAGGGATTTGAATTAATCATGAATCAATTTATAAACAAAAGAAGATGTATAGTATAATGTATACTTCGGTCTGAGGACCTAGAGGTAACAGTTACCTGATGAGAGGTAACAATGTTCAATAATGGACTGAGGGTTTGAATACCCAAATCTAGTAATCATGATGATGATGTGATGTGTTTCTGGCACATATAATGGATACCAAGGTAAAGAATCCTAGTGTCCAAGAACTTTCAATGATATGAGAAAATGGGAACATGACTCCTCATAAGAAGTAATGTTGGTTACCTGGAATGGCCAACTGTGAAATCAGTCTAGTTATATAAAATACTATGGAGATCATATGTTAGGGGTTTATGCTCTGCATAAACATAACATCAATAAGGATGTACTAATTGAAGGAACAATTGTAGAATCATTGTGGGAAAAGCTTATTAAAGCTAAAAATGTATGATGAGACTTGTAGTTCCAAGTGGGTGACAAATCAGTGAGGTTTGACACCTGAGTTAAATAAGGTATGTATAATGTTACCTGACACAGAGTTGACTCTACAGTTAGTAATGAAAAGGACAGTGGAGTATGTGTCATGTGTGACAGATTCTATGATAACCCAGTATGGAAGGACTTTGTGATGATCAAAGTTCCATGGCCTCTCCATGACATTAAGATGTTAGTTATAGGCTTGATGATATGATGAATAAATAATGTTTGTTCTCCTTTACCTGGGATTTCAGGGACGAAATCCTTGTTAGGGGTTTATAATTGTAACATCCTTGACCTGGGTTAAGGCTTAACCCTAGAGGTTTTACTTAAGTAAGTCATTTATATTCTTGTCTTTATCATTTGAAAAGTAATTAAGGCTCAATAGGAACTTATGTTTCAATTTTAGTCCTTTTTGAATAATGTTGAAACAATGTTTTACTTGTTTTGGACTAAAGTGCAAATTACCCAAGTTGAGGGGTTAACTTGCAAATATTACATGATAAAATGTTCCTCAAATATTGAAGCATCATAAGAATGAAAATGATGCAAAGGTATGGCTTGTGGTAGCCTGAGCACCAAGAAAGAGCTTATTAAACAATGTTTGTGCATTAAAACCTAGTTTTGGTGTAATGTGCAATTTACCCAAAACCTAGGGTTCAATCTGCAAAATACCACTTCTAGAGAGTCCCTAATGTTTCTTGGTATCAATTGGAGATAATAAAATCAGAGGGGCATCTCATTTGAATCTCTTTGGAGGAGAGAGAATCTTGATATTAAAATAATCAAGATTTAAGCATAATTGAAACCCTATTTCAATTTAATGCAAAAATAAATATATTAATGGGAGTGCCCTTCAACCAAAAGTATGATGGTTGAATTTATATAAGTATGGACGTCCTTGTGCCTTGCAATGGCACCGAAATATCTAAATTGAGTGGAGAGCCCACTCACATTAGTTAAAGAAAAAGTAATATCCACTAATTTTGGATATTATTATTATATTGATTAAATTGCTTAATTTGTTTTCTTTTAATTCATGGATAATGAAGAGGAATTAAAAGGTGGGGGATATGGCTTCGTATGAAAGGGTTTGAGGGGAGTATGTGGTACCATTTTTGGGAGTTGAAGGAATTATTTATCACTTTCTCTCTCTTGAAATTCCCTTACATACACTCCATTTTTCACCCACATGAAAGGCTTTTTCGACTCTTGTTTCTTTTCTTGCTTTGTCTAAACACAAGGAAGCTTAGGAGAAATAGGATGACGTACCCCAACCTGCAGGTGAGCTCCTTAATCATCTTCAACCTTGATTTCATGGTGGAAATCGAAATTCAATGCTTATTTTCTACTTTTCTCCATTCAATCTTCAAGTTTAGCCATTCTTTCACTCAAAGACTAGAGGATGGACCTTGGGAAGTTGAGAAAGCTTCATTCACCATTAAAGACATGAAACTTGAAGCTTGGATTCAACTTTGAAGGCAGGTTATATAACTTGAACCCTTAAACATCATTATTGATTTCATTTCTTCATCATATGTTGATTCCTTTTTCTTTCCCGAATTTTCTTTGTGATTAATTGTTGAAATCACCACAAAGATCACAGAAAATTTCGTAGGTTTGAAGCTTGAAGATGATGATGTCATCTTAGCACACACCTCAATAAATATCATGAGCAAACAGTTTGCACTTTAATGACCAAATGGTCTCAAGACCGTTTGAGAGCAAACGGTCTCAAGAACGTTTGAGGTTAAACGGTCTCAAGACCATTTGGGGTCTATTGCTGATGTGAATGATGAATATCTAATGGCTCAAATTGATTTAATTATAATGGATTCAAGAATGGGTGATCCATTGATTACAAACCCTAATTGGATTGAATGGTTGAAACCCTAAATTGGTCGAGCTGATTTCTAAGTTGAATGGCACAAACGGTCTCAAGACCGTTTGAGGGAAAACAGTCTCAAGACCGTTTGGAGGTCAAGGGCTGTGATGGATGGTTGGAGATCCAAGGGTTATAATTTGATGAATTTTCAATGGTCTAATTGATGAATGATTCAATGAAGCAAACCCTAAATCGATTGATTGAAGAAACCCTAATTTAGGGATGAACGTTTTCAAGTTGATTGAGACCATTCAGTCTTAGACCGTTTGTGGACCATTCGGTCTCAGACTGTTTGAGGGCCATTCGGTTTTAAACCGTTTGGGATTAATTAATATTTAATTCAAACGATCTCAAACTGTTTAGGGATTTTGAGATCAAGACCGTTTGATGGTCTAACGGTCTTAAGACCGATTGAAGGTTTTGGGACCAAGATCGTTTAAGGTCTAACGGTCTCCAGACCGTTTGGAGGTTTGGTCCAAGACCATTTGAAGGTCTAAACGGTCTCAGACCGATTGGAGTTTTGGACCAAGACCGTTTGATGGTCAAAGTACTTCAAGACCGTTTAAGGGTCTAATACCTCAAGACTGTTTGAAGGTCTATTTGATTCAAACCATGTAAGTACAATTTAACCCCATGATTGTTAATGATGCATATCAAAGATAATTACAATGGTTAGGGTACTTAAGTGATTAGTACCTTTTGAGTGGTTAACCTTTGATGCTTATGAAAGAAGTAACTCAATACACTATGATAACCATAGATGTATGTACTTGAATGAAGGGTTGACCTAATCTAACCAAGCTTGAAGTAATCAACATCCTAGAAAGGATGAGAGAGAGAGAAGAATTCATACATGTATGATAATCATGTACTGGTTCAGCCTCAACACTTTCAACATGAATAAAATATGTATTTAGGGTATGATCCTTGATAAAGAGATCATGAAACCCTAATCGAGATGGTTGATGAGCCCTAACCCTAATTTAGGGCAATGTTAGGTGAAACCCTAATCTAGGGTAATGGTGTAACCCTAATATGTGGTGATGAAATGAGAAATCCCAATTCAGGGTAATATAATGAAAAACCCTAATATAGGGTGATGTCATGTGAAACCCCAACATAGGGTAATGTTATGCAAAACCCTAATTGATGAAGAAGGGAAATCCTATCCTAATAATGGAATGGTGAATAATATATTGGTAGGAGAAACACCTAAAGCGGTTGATAATGGATAACCTTATATCAATAATGGTTGAATAAATCAAATGAGTGATTTATGACCAATACATTACATGATAAATGTGATGATTTGGTGCATAAAGTATTAGGATGGGAACTACCCTAATACTAGATAAGTTGATAAAGGTGATAAGGGAAGTGATACATCAAGACGTGATAGATATCACATCCAACACCTTAAGATTGATACATCTCGATGTACCCTAAATCCAATATACTTGGATGAATAACACATGAAATGTCTCATGTCAATTGTCACATTGAGATGTAATGCACTTTGATAAGTGTAGGCTAACATATTTTAAGAAAAAGGTTAAGCCAAGTCAATAAAGTATGGTGTAATCATATTCTGGCAAAGATGAGAGAAAAACTCATATCTTGTGTTGATAATTCATTTAATGATAAATGATGAGAATAAATAAGTATAATTGAATACTTATGATATCAATGTATGCTCCTAGATGTGTGGAGCAATGAATTAGGGTTTGAATTAATAATATGAACTTGAAACCCTATTCATCTATAGAGGGAAACCCTAACCCTAATAGGTGTTGCCTAGTGAAAGGTGACAAGATGTGTAATGGGCCTTGTGAGCCATGTGGTTAGTTGTTGCCTAGTGAGAGGTGACAAGATGTTTAATGAGCCTTGTGAACCATGTGGTTAGTTGTTGCCTAGTGAGAGGTGAAAAGATGTTTATAAAGTGTCATGTAAGAAATGATAATGTGCAAATAAACTACGAAATGGAAACTAAGTAACATAATCATAATAATAAATGGATACAATAATAATAATGAAATCTAAATCATGCATGCTTTATGCTTATAGCCAAATAAGGGCTATAGTGTTTTGAATAAGCTTAAAGGAGATAAGAGGAATACTTGAATTACATAAAGGATGTGAATAAGTATGATGGCTTGGCCAAGGTTTAATACCTAGTAATGGTGATGTGGTATTCAGTGATGATGCACAGGATTGGCATAGTCCAATGCCTAGAATAGATGCACAGGATTGACATAGTTCAATACTTGGAATAATTGCACAGGATTGGTAATAACCCAATACCTGGAATAATGTCATAGGATTGGTCATAACCCAATACCTAGAATAATTGCACAAGATTGGTAATAAACCAATACCTGGAATAATGTCACAGGATTGGTCATAACCCAATACCTGGAATAATTGCACAGGATTGGTAATAACCCAATACCTGGAATAATGTCACAGGATTGGTCAAACCCTATACCTGGAATAATTGCACAGGATTGGTAATAACCCAATACCTAGAATAATGGCACAGGATTGGTCATAACCAAATACCTAGAATAATTGCACAGGATTGGTAATAACCCAATACCTTGAATAATGTCACAGGATTGGTCATAACCCAATACCTGGAATAATTGCACAGTATTGGTAATAACCCAATACCTGGAATAATGTCACAGGATTGGTCATAACCCAATACCTGGAATAATTGCATAGGATTGGTAATAACTCAATACCTAGAATAATTACACAGGATTGGTAATTACCCAATACCTAGAATAATGTTACAAGATTGGTCATAACCCAATACCTGGAATAATTACACAGGATTGGTAATAACCCAATACCTGGAATAATGTCACAGGATTGGTAATAGCCCAATACCTGGAATAATTACACAGGATTGGTAATAATCCAATGCCTGGAATGATTGCACAGGATTGTTCATAACCCAATACCTGGAATAATATCACAAGATTGGTAATAATCCAATACCTGGAATGGATGCACAGGATTGGTAATAATCTAATGCCTGGAATGGTTGCACATGATTGGTAATAATCCAACGCCTAGAATGTTTGCATAGAATTGGCATAGTCCTATGCCTGGACAGAATATGATGATGTATACTCACATGACTGGAACAATTCAATATCTGGCTAACATATTGGCTAAGGTCAACAGACAGAAATGAGAATGATTCGTGGATGACATACCATGATAATGAGTATCTCAAGATAAGCTTGAGATGTGGATATAGCAAGATAGATAAATGATATACATGTTCTTCATATTCCTTATAAAGTGAATATATGAATTACTGATCTATCATAGATAGCTGCAATGCTTTAAAATATGAGAATGTTCTAAACTGCTTATCCTCTGATCAGTTTTATTCTATTAAACTACAATATAATGTTTCTGGAGGAGAGTTATATCTCTCGCTGGGACAATTTATCAATTGTCTCACCCCTGTGAGATCCAACGTTTTTAGGTGGATATAGTAAGATCGATAAATGATATACATGTTCTTCATATTCCTTATAAAGTGAATATATGAATTACTGATCTATCATAGATAGCTGCAATGCTTTAAAATATGAGAATGTTCTAAACTGCTTATCCTCTGATCAGTTTTATTCTATTAAACTACAATATAATGTTTCTGGAGGAGAGTTATATCTCTCGCTGGGACAATTTTTCAATTGTTTTGCTGGGACAATTTTTCAATTGCCTTGCGGTTCTATATCAATCATGACCATTATGTATATTTAAGTTATTTGTCTTTGAATATCTCGGGACCAATTTAATTCATTTGGTGTGATTTTTTTTAGGTCAAACAATCTTGGTGTTGAAGGTGATAGCTTATCTTGATTGGTTTATTGTTTCTTTTTTTCTTTGACTTATAATCTTGTTCTATTTTTCTAATACTTTCCTTATTCTGTAGGCTTTTTATGTGACTTAGTTAATGAGGTTGTTGCAGTTACTAGATGATTATTTATGATAGATATGTGAAACAATAGTGTTAGTAAGAAACTTTGACCTATTGGCGTAGTTGCAATCAAAAGATTGGCAAGGGATGAAGAAAAGCAAGATTTGTGAATCGACTTATCACCTCAAACTCTAGTTGGGTATGTGTGAGGCTCATAGTTTAGTACTGATAGTACTAGTACTATTGTACTAGTGTGTGTAGGACTATTGTTGTAATAATTATTATGATTTCAAATGAGATCTACTCAACACTTTGCATATTATGTTCTTTATGTCATCTCCATCAATCTATTGCTTGCTAAATGGTTGACATGAATGTTTTCTTAACAAGTCATGTGTGTTTGCGTCTCAAAAATTGACGACCAAACAAGGATTAAACAAGAAGATGTTGACATTATGTAATCTAGAAGCTTCCTTGCTAGCTTTGTTTGAATTAACAAGAGATGAATGTCTAATTTAGATGTAGAAAGTCTTAATTTAATTTTGTTTTTGCCTAAACATGACTAGATTTTGCTGATTAGTATGAGGAATTGTCAAAAACTTTGACTTCAGTTCCCAAAATTGTCAAAAAAGTAAGTGCATTTGTCAAAATTCCCAAATTTGGGTAGTATGGGTAGGCTTGGCATTTTACATCTGGGTTCAGGCTATTCGAGTTCTATGAATTCGGGTCAAATTTGGTTTTGGGTTGTTCGGTTTCAGGTTGATCTTGGTTTTGTAGGTTAGTTTTAGTTTGGACTTGGTTTGGTTTAAAAAAACCCCGTCTATTGCCATCCTATGTAGAGCTGTGTTTAGTCCTAAAAAGATGGGATAAAAAGAGTTTTGGAAATATCTTTTATAGAAAGAAGTTGATCAAGGATAGACTAGATAAGGTTCAAAAAGATCAAGAAGGGAACTATTGATTGAAAGATTATGAAGCTTAGTTTTATAATGATTTGGAATTTCTTATGGGTCAGGAAGTAATTTTAGGGCACAAAAGTATAAAAGTGATTGGATCGTCTTAGGTGACTGCAATACTTCCTATTTTCATGTGGTAGCTATGGAAAAGAAAATAAAGAGAATTAAAATGTTGAAGAATCATAATGGAAATTGGATGGATGATCCTGAAGAGTTAATGGAGATGATAGCCACTCACTTGAGGGAGTATTTTTTGTGACCAATTGAGGAGAAGTTGAATTCCCTTTATCAATAAATTTACGTCACTTTTCAACTTAGGAAATTAAGATGCTAACTGCTACTCCATCAAGAAGTGAAGGAAGTGATGTTTGAGTTGGGGAGGATGAAGGCCCCATGCCCCGATGGGATGCTTGTTGTGTTTTACCAAGATCAATGGGTTGGGGAGATAGTGATTAACTACGTGAGAGATCCTTCCATGAAGATAGAGTAATTGTATCTATTTCTCAAGCTCTAATGGTGGTTATCCCTAAGAATGAGAACCGCAAAAATTGAATCACCTACACCCTATTAGCCTTATGTATAAGGTGATCATAAAAGTTATTGCTAATAGGTGGAGAACATTATGCTCAGATGATTTCAAAGTTCAATCATCCTTTGTGAAATAGAGGCATATGTGAATAACATTGTGGTGGTTCAGGAAGCGGTGGATACTATGAGGAAACAAAAAATTGGTAGGGGACTTTTGGCCATAAAAGTTGACTTGAAAAAAAAACTTATGATAAGCTCAGATAGGATTTTATTAAGGATACTCTTAGGGATGCTATGATTCCCGATGACATGTGAATTTGATCATGTCTACCTTAAGACAGGGATCCTTTCATATATTGTGGAATGAATCCCAAACTACAAAGGTGGCTCTGAATAAAGGGGTGATATAGGGTGCCCCCCTCTCACTATATTTTCATTCTTTGTATGGAGAGATTAACTCTACTTATTAATTATTATGTGGAGTGGGGGTTATGGAATCCTATTTTTTGTCGATTGGAGGTCCTAAGCTTTCTCATTTGTTTATTACAGATGATATGGACTTGTTTGTTGAAGTATTCTAAACTAAAATTGTGGTTATTAAGGAGTGTTTGATGATAATTGAAGGAACTTTGGACAAGTGATGTCTATGGTAAAATCATGTATCTTCTTCTAAGTAATGTCACTCAAGAGACTAAATGGAGGAACTGTCAGGAGGTTAGTTTGAGAAGTACTGAAGATCTTGAGAGACATCTAGGTACCGTAGTTATTCATAGTAGGATCAACAAGAATACTCATGCATCTAGTTTTGAAAAAATGAAATATAAATTGCGTGCTTGGAAAGGTAGATATCTTTCGCTAGTAGGAAGAGTTACCCTTGTAATGAGTGATTTATGTTCTATTCCTTATTACGTTAACCAAATTACCAATGAGGATTCGTGACAAAATTGATTCTCTTATTCGATCGTTTATCTGGGGAGGGAAACAAGAGAAAAGTTCCCTTCACCTTATTACTTAGAACACGGTTTGTCTTCCTAAGGATAAGGGAGGCTTGGGGTTCAGACCGACTGCTGAGATGAATCAAGCTTTTATTATGAAGGTGGGATGGAAATTGCTTTCTAAAGATCAGTCCTTATGGGCCAGAGTTATTAAAAGTAAGTATTGTAGGGACGAGGTCTATGATACTATAATGGATCAACATTGTGGAATATGTTGCTTAGTTTCAAAACCTCATGAGGAGAGATCTCTGATGGAATGTGGGAAATGGAGACAGTAAAGTTTTGGTTGGATCTGTGGGTTGAAGAGGGTCTGAATCTGCTGACTTTTGCCAAGGTAATATGGTAGGTGAAGATTTTAATAGAAGTGTTAATGAATATGTTGACGGTCAAGCAAAATGGAAATGGGATAACATTCAAAATTTTCTACCTATGAGTGTCTTGCTGAAGATTGTAGGGGTTAAGGCTCTTGCAGTTTGAAGTAGGGAGGGTGAGTTGTTGTGGGCCCATGACAGAAATAGATTTTATATTGTAGCCTCTACTTATATGGAACACTGAACATATGAGAGCTAACTTGGGCTGGAGTACCATTTGGCATTTGAATTGACAGGAATGTATCAAGATGTTCCTTTGGGTAGTTATGCGTAAAAAAATATTACTAACAAGAAAGGAAGAGGGGAGATATTATGGATTGCGATAAATCTCCCTTGTGTTCTAATTGCATTAAAAATAGTATTCATGTTCCTAAAGACTATCATATGGCAAAAGTTATCTGGCAGGAGCTTAGGGAACTAGCTATTGCGGCTCTTTCTTTGTTCTAAACGTAAAAATGGATCCTTGTGATATAGACAAAAGGAAGAGGGTTGGAACATACCTTTGGGACTATATTGTGACGCATATGGATGAACAGGAATCTTGCAATTTTTAGAGAGAAAGCGCCCAATGACCACCTGTGTCGGCGAATGCATACTTCCTTGTAACCCTTTGACCATTCCTTTCTGTTTCAAATCTCGTTCACATGCAGTGGAGGATGCACACTGAGAAAGCCTGACGCCATGGCCTTGCCTCACAGTTGATCGAGTACCTCAAATGGTTGTGGAAACTGAACAGTTAGGCTTTGGTTGGCCTCAGCCACGAGCAGTCGTATGGCCCCATCGGCCATCCATATATAGCTGCTCCGTGAACGTGAGTTGAGTGTTGTGGAAACTGAACAGTTAGGCGTGGTAAGCGGGACGTAGGGTGGGAAATGCAAGAAACACTGGGGTTATAGGAGAAGCCTAATTGATGGGGGACTAGAGAGGGAGGGGTAGGTAACAAGACTTATCCTCTTTAATGCGGACCGGTTTCAATTACTAATGTGCGGGATACTTTTGAGATGTATGAGAAGGCTACTGGGCAGCGTATCAAGAGGTCTAAGTCTGTGTGTATTGTTGGCAGCACTGATATACAGCCACAACTAAACATCACCCTTGCTTCTACTGTTAAATTACCCTCTACTGGTATTTTTGCCACTGGATTGTTTCCCGGGCTAGGCCTGCCACGCACTTTTACTTTGGGCCCAGTTACGCGCGCGGGTTGCCTTACTTAGTTCGGCTTATTTCGTTTCCGCCTTCCTAATTTTCATTTCCCGGTTTCCCAATTCTCGCGATTGTTGTTTCTGCCCGTTGTTGGCGGTTGCACCCTAGTTGCCGCCACGCCTTCAGGAAGGCGCCATCAAAGATCATCACATTGCATGCAAGCACGATGGAGGAAGGAAAGGTGCTAGTTACGGCTGTAGTGCACACAAGATCTGGGATCTGCGAAGACCTGCTCTGGTCCGTAACTCACCATTTCTTAGAGAAAGGTCGGCAATATACTACTTAATTCTTTTTTTTCCTTCATCCACCTTCATCTCATTTTGTCTATTCCACACATTTACTGCCTTTGATTCAGCCGATGCAAAGGATACACAGTATCATGTTTCATATCTTGTGTATGATGGGTAATCAAAAGGAAAACTCCCACTAGGATTGTAAACAGGAGGGGAAACGCTTAGCAATATGAGATGAAGACAGCTGCTACAAAACACGCTTGTTTTGTGTGTTCCAAAGATCGTTTTGTCATATGTTAGCTTATTAATTTACATGATGATTAGACCTACTGTTCTGTTTGTCATTAAATGAACCCTCTGCCGTCACCAATCTCTTTACAAAGTCCCTTCTTTCTATCCCTTTCTACGCCTGGTATCAAGGGCGGAACCAGCAATACAATACAAGGTTAAGGGGGCCAAATATAATACATAAAAATGTATCTCAAGCATCTTCTATTTTGAAGTTTACAATAATGGTCGATAACCATATCAACATTATTAGGCATAAAAAGTTAAGGACTAGTGCAACTCTCACGCAATACCAAGAAGTAAATGGAATTTAGGTGTGGCTTACGATGAACAGTAATAATATAAGTCAACAATTTTAAAAGTAAAGTCAAAAAAATATAAGAACGAAGGCTTACCACTCGATATTAATTAGTCTGCACCATTGTTGTTTATATCTTTCCAATATCACTATATTCAAAAGTTAGTGTAAATGCATTGATCTATAACGATGTCTAACATATGGGAGAGTAAAATTGTTATATCTAAATAGCTTTAGATCGGTATCAATATTCTGCATATTGCCAATTCGAATGTCACTGCGGCACACTACCGATATATAAATAATAAACTATATTAATTTAAAGCATCGTCAGACAAGTGCATCATGGCTTGTATACTTGACCGTAATGGAAGAAGTGAACAATTCACCAACGTATCGGTTTCACAAAACAACGGCCACAGACGGTATGATTTTCATTGCTGATAATCACAAAGAAAGCTTCGATGAAATGCATATAAAGATATATAATAGGAATTGACAGCCTATCTTGTAAGTGCCTAGGAATAAGAATAGTTTCTAACCATGCCTTCCTGCTAGAACCAGATTGTATCATTGCTCAGAAAATTGTGGAAGCATTTTTAAACGTAGCAAAAAAAGTGCTAGGTGGACAGGGTGATGACGTTGTAAAGGAAGAAGTTTACAGAGATAACTAAAATGAATTTATTGTCTTGCACAATCTGTTCCCCGATTTGTCATTTCTTTCTAGGCTCATCTGATCATCTGAGAAGACGCCAAGTATTTGAAAAACTGGTCAAATCTTAGAATGATAAATTAAGAACTGGAGTAGATTAGCATAACTTGCCACTCTATGCGGGAGTCTCGCGTCTAACGCATATGTTCCTAACATTAACACTAACACTATTGATACATATATATTTCATTAATAAAATTTTAAAACTTTGGGAGGGCCATGGCCCCCCTTTTCTCCCGCCCCTGTCTGGTATATCAAACAACAACTGGGATGGTTATTGTGTTCAGATTCCCTATTTCAACTTTCCTGTGACAGAGTATTTCGACCATAGAATCACAAAATGAACTGAATTAGAGATTGTGCGACACAACACCACAACACCGGAACATCTGGTCACACAATCATTATGTCATGATGTCCACTTGTTCTTTGCCCTTACAATGTGTTTCCGGATCCCAAAAATAACAAACTCTCCAATGCTTTAAAACAATTGTGTTTTCTTCAGTACTCAAGAATGCACACATATTTTAGGATTTTTTAATCTTATGGCTAGAAAATCAATGGTTTGTTCAAGCACTTGCATGTAACGGTCATTATATAAAATCTTATAATTTCGAATAGTTATATTTTTTAGCAGTACCTTGTTGCTAATGAAATTGTTTTCTCAATTGGTTTTTGATATTATGCCATTGGAGCCTGTCATTTTCTTACAATCTATCATGTTGCACATGTCGTTATCTTGTTCCACATCTTTGCTTCTCACACCAGGTCACGTTATCACGTCCATATTGGTGACGGCGTCATAGAAAAATAGTGACAAAGAACTAGTTCTTGTGGTAGTATAATTGCTCCTCACTTAGCTAGAGTTGCCCAAAACTTCTTGTCCTGCATTCAACATAACAACATTACAAAAAGCATAATCAAAATTTGCTTGCTTGTTCATCCTTCATTGCTCCTATTTTTATATGTTTCGGCCCATTGGTCATCCATTATTAATATAGTAGTTGGTCTCATTAATGGCCAAAGAAGATGACCCATTGTCAAAATATCAGAACTAACTGTTACAGTACCCTTATTCTCCGTGCATACATACATCTATTTATGTTAGTCTAACTTTAATATGTATTGAATTTGATTCTTTTATTTTCACAAGTAGCATACTTTTATGATTGGCATCAAATAATCATAATTTGTAGATCCACCATATTCACACGTTGTGACATATTCTAAAGTTTTCATTTAGTTAGATCTGACTTGCATGTATTCTTAGTATTTTTCATTACAAATATATATAAATTTATACATGCACCTAACATGCTAGTTGTAACATTTTAATGTAGGTTAAATTTTGTGCACATTTTCGTAACAAAACAACCTCGAGTCAACATACGTATCACGCTGAGAAGTGACATTTTGGGTACTCGACTAATATTTCACTTGCATGCCAAGACATGTGTATGAATGTCTTGAAATATTATTTGTCCAAAGACTGAATGATATCCCAGAAGATGCATTTTTCATATTTTTAGATTCTATTTCAAAATGCTAAGTGTGCATGATGGCCACAACTTGTTGGATTATAAACTATACTTCATATTATAGTTTTGGCAACATCGTATGGTCAAACATTATTTGAACTATCATGATAAAAATATATATTTATATATAGGTGATGTAATTAAGGTCTTAGACTTTGAGATTTTTTGAACTCAACGACTTAAGTTCTCACTGTGCAGTAGTTTGATATTTTTTGAAGTCAAAAACTCTTACGTTCTCTCTGTCCAGTAGTTGTCGTTCCTCCTATTAAATACTACACAAAAATGGATTTTCAAAATTTTGTTTTCCTATAAGATAGTGCTAATCAAAATTAAAAAGTGTATGCTTATGTTACCATCAACATACAAGCTCATGCATACATAAACAAATCTAATATCTTTTTCTATAAACATGAAATTGCAAGATTTAATTATAATCTTCATTTTCCTTAATCTAAACCATCTTTTTTATTGTAAGGTTGTTTTTCTATGGAGAACTATGCCATGCATAGAGATTGGATGTACAAGCCTAAAACGAGATTTGATCGTCGTCGAGATGAAGATTTTCTTCATGGCATTGATTATTTTCTTCAATTTGTATGAACAATGTTAAGGCTACAAGTATACTTTGTCCTTGTATGAAGTGTGAAAATAAGTTTATTGAGGACCCCAAATTTATTAAGGAACACTTGATATATTATGGATTTTTCCCTCGATACACAACTTGGACATACCATGGCGAAATGTCTCATTGTCACATGCCTACTAAACTTTCAACACTTCATTCAAATAACGAAGTGGATGACATGATTAGTGATGCAATGATGAGGGATGGTGACAACAATGTAGAATACACCAACCTAGATGATTTCCCAACTCTTCATCAAGAAACTGAGAAATTTTGAGGAAGTTTTAAAGCAAGCTAATACACCATTATATGATGGTTGTCTATATTCTACTTTCTACTTCAATTCTGTTCTTTTTTATGTGAAATGTGATATTCATTGGACCAACAAATCAATTACAGATCTTCTTAAGTTACTTTGTAAGGTCTTACCATAAGGAAATAATGTTTTGAAGACATGGTATGAAATTAAGAAGTTGATCTATTCTTTAGGATTGTCTAAGGAAGTGATACATGCATGTCCAAATGATTGTATGCTATATAGAGGTGATAATGCAAACCTAGATGAGTGTTTGAGGTGCAAAACATCTAGATGGAAGCCTACACATCATAGTATGCGAAAGAAATCTAAAAAACCAGCAAAGGTTTGTCACTATCTTCCAATCATTCCTCGACTTAAAAGGATGTTCAATTCAACCAAAATGGCTAATTTAATGACATACCATCATACGAGCCCAAAGCCATCTCATGGTAAGATGAGTCATCCCAAAGATTCAAAACTTTGGATGGACTTTGATAGAAAACATCCTGAGTTTAGTAGTGAGCCTCGTAATTTGAGGTTTGCACTATCTACTGATGGATTTAGTCCCTTCAATATGGGGTATGGTGTCAACCATAGTATCTGGCTGGTTATTATCTTGAATTATAATTTTGACATGTAAAAGACAAGAATTTTATTTTTTTTAATCAGGTTGAAGCTTATGATCCAATGATGTCTTCTGAAATTCAGAGTTTGCCAATACATGTAAGTAGAACTAATTTGATTAGGATGTTATTTCATGATCATATCCACAATTCATCAACATTTATTTAACGTTTCTTACTAGTATCAAGCATCTGGGACAAGTAAACGAGTTCTAGGTCCTAATGTTGGGACATGATGCAATAACACCATTGGATTTTTGTTGGAATCATCTTTTTTTGGGTATGAAAACTTTCCTCTTTGCTTAAGTATCACATAAGATTTTTTCTCTCTTTTAATATCTATTTTTGGTTCTATTAGTTTTTTTTGACATATCTCTAAATCATTTATTTTCCCTCAAGAAGGAATTATGGAGGATGGGATGAGTTGAAGTTCATAATTTTTGAAAGGATTGGTCATTTTTAGGGAAAGAGGTTGACGTAGTAAAGGGGATGACTTGCATTTCATGGATTGGTGACATCATTAAGTTTTTGGGTAAGAATTTATATTTCTCTTTTGTGAATAATGATACAATATTGAAAAATAATGCATCAAAAATAGTGAAATTTTACTTTCAGAAGGCAAGTGGTTGAAGGGGATGGCTAAAAGTTGATAGTTTTTGAAGGGCATGGCCATTTTGGGAGAAGAAGTATGACTGGTTCAAGGTCCATTTCTACTTATATTAAGCATGTTCTTCTAAATTATTGTGTGTTTCAAATGTATTCAATCAATGATATCAATTATAAGGAATTGACACGTGAACTCATGATATGGCAGAATTATAACAATCCACATTATTTATAGGCATGACTCTAATCTAATTAGCTCTGATTCAATACATGTTAGTATTGTCTAGGTAAATAGTATGCGTTATTAGTTCGAGTAATGTCTTTTTTTTGCTTTAATAGGCATAATTCGGCATAACTAGGTATGCATTTCCTCAAGATAGTTTGTATTGAGCCTTATTTTGTATAGATTTGGACAAATTAAGTCTCATTTAGGTCTATTGTAGATCATGCCTAATCCAATATAGGTGGTGTTTTTTTATTCTTAGTGGGCTAACCCTACTAGTGACATTTGTTAACCCTAACAATGGCACACTCGGATTGTATGTTAGTTTTCTAACAAGGAATATTGAAAGACTAAATGTACAATGTTAGTAAGCCTATACACGATGCACACATCTTTAAATTAGGGCGTAATTCCAACAAATAGTATGACTTTGTAACATGTAAAATCCAAGTTATTTCATTCATCACGCAATAGAATCAGTTATACATTTTTACTAGCATGACCTAAAATTACATGGTCATACCATTAATAAGGCAAAGGTTAAACTACACAAAAATTACATGGTCAACACTCCCCTTTACCAGATTGTATGTGGTGGCATCCACATACACGTCCCATCGATAACCCCCCCACTAGGGTTTTCAGCACACTTGAACACCCTCCTCCTTGCAAAACGAAAATATCTTAATAGTTATAACCACACACGAACATCCCTTTTCATGCATTCCTACATAATAAGTATAATTCTTAAAAATCCTTAAGTTTTGGGAGATAAATGCTTTGATGTATAAACAACTCAATCCAACAATATAGGCATGGAGCCTTCCACTAGGGTGCCTTGTTCTCAACGAGGTTTCCTCGGTGTGCACTTTTACAAGTATGTAATTAATTTATGAGGTTTTAAATTTACATCCATGAATATTAGGTGATAACCCTGTGTCACATCTAGAAGAAGTGGACACATCAAAACCAAGTTGTTTCTTAATGATGAGGAATTCCTACATGGGTCACATTAGACCTACCCTATAGAGATGATATGCACCCTAAGACCATGTCTACCGCTGTATATATTTTTCAAGGTTGGTGTTGGATACAACACCTATCAATATCTTTATTTCTGTAATTTCCCTCCCCGGGGAAACGAACTCATTTGATGTTAATATTGCATGAATGCGTTATCTTTATTTCTTAAGACTAGAAAGTACAATAGAAGAAATGGGTGAGTAAATGATACAAAATAGATCATTAATGGAATCGTGATATTTACAAATAATGCATAGAGAAACGCATCATAATTTTAATGTCCTAAGGTGATGCATATTTCACAAGACTATTTTGTACTGAGGTCAATTGTGTCAATTATGTAGCTGTGTGAAGAAAAGAAGTATTAATGTTTGAACTTCAATCAATAGAGATGAAAATTCTAACAAGTGAGGTGGTGGACAAAGTTCCAATTGTCAATAGTTATAATTATACTACTAGATATTCTTGTGCCAGTGGAGTCTTTTTAGATGGAAACAAATGACTGTGAGGTCAAGGATAGAACTGATAGGGACTACTTCAAGAGATAATGATAACATGTAACAAGACATGAAAACTATTTGTTAATGATAGCTGAACTTATATGGACAACTACAAATGACACCGAGTGAGTGCAAATGTGTACCTTTTATTATATGTATGCTTGAATTTTGCATTTTCACTACAGTGGATGAAGGGCAAAGTGGATCCTATGCTGATGTTGGTTGCTTGAATTTTAGACACGATAGTGAATAGTTGTTGCTTTCTTTCTCCCAACCCGTTCATCATGCCTTCATATGTCACTTTGTTGGAATAAGGCCTCCATTCGGACCCATAGTTGGTGAAAATGAGTTGCTCGCACATAGATGGGTGAGCAATGAGAGGGGAAGTCTGGAGTAGGGGATGGTTTAGGAAGGATGGGGTGGTTGGAGAAGGAAGGGGCAGTGGGATTGTGAGTTGTGGAAGAGATTTGAAGGGGGGTGATAGAAGGTTGCAACATTGCACCGAATAGCGACTACATCATCTTCCTATTGCTGGCATCAAGACTGAAGATGAGAGGGTGGATCAAACTCTCCTATTTGATTTGGCCATTCAATTTTGTAGTAATTTGTAACGTTCAATGTAAAGTGGTTTGTTTTACTTGATCCGACCAAGACCTTTGAGCAAGAGTATGAGCCTGCTTGTATTATAGTTATGGGAATAGCCCTAACAACATGTACAACCCCGACCCTTACACAAAACCCATTATGTTGTAGTGCATATTGTGTTTCTTCAATTCTATATAAGCATTTATTAGATTTGATTCATATATTCTAGCTACCTATTTATACTTCTTTTACAACTAACTCTATTTCGAATATTTGTTGTAGGTGAAGAATAATGTATTTGTGTTAGTTTGGCCATGATTTGAAAGATAGAATGTTTAAAGTATGGATTGAAACTAGCTTATCAAATCGAAAAAGTTGCAAAAGAACTTAGCAAAGCTGCTATGGTGATGGATTATTTTAGATCTACATATATGATGTTGGTTCGTTTATGTAGTTCTTGAGTTTGTAAAATGTTGCTTGATTCAACAACATAACAATGCACATTTTGTCGTGTGGATCTGAATTTGTACATGGGAAATTGAATGTAATGTTTTCTTATTATGTGAATTATGAAGAAATTATACTATTGCCCAATGCTTTATGAGAGTGTCATTCTCCTTTTATTGGTGTTTTGAGCACAGATCTTGATTCAGTGTTTGCTGCAATCTAATTATAAAGTATGTTATTACTCAAATGATCATGAGCAGAAAATGGATCTGCATGTGCTGCAATTTGAGTTCATGTTATAGGGAGGGCACACGATCTATATCTATTGATGTAGAGTAGTTTTCTTATTATTAAAATTCCATGTTCTACTGTTGTTAAACTTACTACTTTCATCACAGTAGATCGTGCATCATGTTCTACACCTCCAAATCCCACATCAACGTTCTATAGGTGAATTACATTCTATTTTATTGAATATAGACCATATTCTTTGTTCTACTATTCTAGATATAGAACGTGGACGTTTTTTCTATAGTGAGCTCAAACAAAAGATCACAAACTCTTTGGCGATTAAAGCTTCAGCAGAGTCGATTACCTACTTAGGCATCCCGATTTCAGTTGGACGCACCCGGATTATGGACTTTGATTTCCTCTTGGACAAGATAAATGTGAGGGTTGCATCATGGAAGGCTAGACTACCATCTTTTGTGGGCCTTCGCTTGTTTATCATGCATGTCCTATCCTCCACCACCATGTACACAGCAGAGGTGATGGGGATACATGCTGGCATCGTGAATAGACTCGAAGCTACTTTCTCCAGTTTCTTATGGGTGGATAGATCCAATCACTCAAGGCGTGCTTGGCTCAGATGGCAATGTGTTACTATTCCAATCAATAAGGGTGGACTCAGATTCTCCTTAATTCAGTTGATCAACCGTGTGTTTGTGGCTAAAGCATGTTGGGAGATCATTGTAGGGAATTCTTTGTGGGCATCTTTCTGCAGGATGAAATATTCGACCCAATCGCTGATTCGATCGAGGCTTTATCCGTCAAGACTTAAGCTTAGTGCAATGGCTTCGCCTTACTGGAAGCAGATTTGGAGCTTGTTCCCCATTATGTATCCAAACTGCACATGGATCATTGGTAGAGGAGACATACCTTTTTGGGATGCTCTATGGCGCGAAACCATACTAGTAGACACAGCTATTCTTCATAGCTATCTTGGGCATGATTTCCAGGATATGGACTTTTGGAATCCTGGTCAGGGACGGGACTGGAATGTCCTCTCTAATATCATAGATGATACTAGCATACAACTGACTAGAGAAGCAGATACATCGATTACTGACACAGATGACATGATTGTGTGGTCTCTTGAATCGGATGGTAATTTCTCTATGCGATCAGCCAAACGCCTGCGAACAAGGGAGCAGTAGGGAGAAGATAGTATGCTTAGAGGTATCTGGAATCTCGGTGCCCCTAAAGCCAGTGCTACGTTGTGGAAGTTTTGCAAAAGAGAGGCGCCCACAGATGATAACATCTGTAAATGTCACATACTGATTGTATCGATCTGCTAGTGTTGTGAAAATCCTGAGGTGGAAGACACTAATCATATTCTTTTCATAGGTCAGATTTATACTGAGCTATGGCGTCTCTACGAGATGATAGTCGTGACTCCTACTCCTGTGGACCTTCATGCTCTCCTGAGAATCTGTTCTTTAGGTCGTTCGTCCTTAGCTAGGATCTGGTTGATGAGCATATTTGTACTCCTTATCCTGTGGCATATTTGGAGATCTCGATGTGCGGCGAGATATGATGGCAGGAAGACGATGATCCATAGGATTTGGGTTGACATGATTTTCACATCAACAGGATGTTATGTGGCAGATCCTTCTCGAGAATCGAAGAACTTGATTTTTATAAAACTCTCCAAGAGATGTGCATTGACGAACCCCACACCAAGCTGAAGAATCCCTCAAATATTGATAACCTTAAGATGAACATTATGATTGGTAGGGGTAAGGACCCTCATGGAACAGCTCGCAAGTGGGTAGCCGAGATTGTGTGTAACAAACATGCTTCCATACAGTTGGCATTTCGGGTCTGGTTGAAGACTTATGATTACATTCAGGCTTATCTCCATGCATGTGCAGTGGCGTTGATGCTAGCCGCTAAACATAACTTGAGAATCTTTGTTATCGAGATAGACTGTGATAGAGTTTTCAACATCCTCTGGCATGGTTCGTCGAAACCTTGGCGCACCACATCATGTACTAGGGATCTTCGCAAGGAGTTGGAAGAAGCTGCCATTATGGGGAATTTAGTCCCAAAAGTTATCAACTTGATCCCAAAGGAATTGGGGGAATGGGGGGCACATATGTTGGGCATCTTTGCCTGTACAGACCTGATGAACCTCCCTATGAAGACTAGGGGTATGACCATCCTAGAGAGACTTGTGGTTCCGTATATCACAACAACGTATAAAGAGAGTTGTATAAGCTAGAGTTTTCTTGAGGGGAGTTGTCTAGGGTGGGATGCACCTGTAGTTTATAAGTAGGAGATGTATGTTTTGATTGATGATTTTGCCTACACGAGGAGGGTAGGATGAATAAAATTACCTCCTGACTTGATTAAAAAAAAGATAATGGGCACAAGTGAAAAGTAAGCTATGTCAAAATCGTAAGACAATATTCTTAGAAAACATTATTGGAGTAAAAGTTAAAATAAGTATGTCGCATATAATAACAAACATGTAGCTGTGTTATCTATAATGTTGACTGCAAAGAGATTTATATAATTGGAAGGGATAAATAATATTTTTTTATGACGTTGTTTATTCTGATATCTTTAATATATGGGTTGATAAATATGAGCCTACACCCAAGAGTACTCTTGCCTTTGACTTATGAGGTATACTTATTTGACGTTGAGTGGTCTGTCTTGTGTTAGGATACTATATCGAATGCTAGTAGGAATAGGGATGTTTCTCAAGATAATACTCCACTGGAAAAGGAATCCAATGAATTGCGAGCTCTCTATTCATTGCGATGACCATTATTGATAAACGAGAATCTTTCAATACTACATTTTGGTAGTCCTTCATGAAGCATAAAATTTTGTTACAGTAAATGGTGATGTATATGTAATGCCAAGATCATTGAGACAACCAAAATGTGACGACAAATTGTTGTTGTCTTTGGTTTAAAATCATTAAGAATGTATACATTTGTTTCTAAATGAGATGATAACATTTGGAGAGTTTTGGTTATATGCATCACATGTATCATTTCCTTTTTTTTAATGATAGATAAAATATCTAAACAAATGTTTGAACTAGCAAACCATATATTTTCATCATTATATGCTAAGTAGATATCATAGCTTATGTTGCAGTCCACATATAAATCAACATATAAATTACAATAACACATAAGAAATTAGTAAGGCTATAATACATACAGATCATTCAATCAACTAACTTATTTCTTCTAAATCCTCTCGACCTGTACCAGCCAAAAGGAAATCTTCATAACGAGAGAGTACCAACATCTCTCTAGAATGTTGAGGGAGAGAGTACCAACGTCTCTCTAGAAACATCGACACTCTAGTGTTCCAACCCTCAGCACATCCACCACGATCTACACAATGACTACTAGATTCAAATTACTACTTCACTATGGTATAGATCATATCCATCTTCGAGCTTCTGGATCATCCCTCCCGACATCCTCTACATACTCCCGTGCTACACTTGACAGCTTGATAGACCGCGTTCGATCAGCTATGAACACGACACGGAATAGTGCTTCTTATCTGACCTCACTCTGTCTGCTCTGGATACAACAAGGAGACAAGGTACAACATCTATACACCTTACTACCACAACAACTATTCTCACCCAGAACAATGATAACCACGACATTTGCATATTATGCATTTATTCCAATGAATAACATTTAGAGGTTATGGGGTTGATGCATTAACAACACTAGAACTACATTTAATACCCCATACAAGCCCACTACAAGGCTTTAAGACATAGGATCCTCTTCGCCCACCCCTAAGATCTCATATGTTGATCACCATCCCAGCGGTTCTTTCCAACCTACAATACATGCCTCTCCTCACCGGCGTCGCTGCTCCTACCCCATCAAGATGGTCCACCTGGACATCTATATGGATCACCAGTCAGTTAGATTCATCACCATTCTGAGATCATGGAGGTATCTCATTCTTAATTTTGATGTTGGTATCATTGACTTCTACATAGGTTCAACAGTGTTCTCCGTCAACTTCTTATCAAAATGAGGGTTTCTACAATCCACACGCGGTTGGAACCATATGCTAGTCACCATCAATCTTTGCACGGGGTGGCATCTTGTCCTCTGGCCTAGGGGTGACATGACCATCTATCTAGGCCTCACGGATATCAACAACCAAGTTCCTCACAATATCAGATGCCTCTTCCGTATTTCATACAATGAATACTTATCATCTGAAGAAGTCACGGAGGAAATAGTTGTTGGCGAACTAGAGATGGCACAACAACATGCTCCACCATCTTCACATGATGACAACAACAACATAGAAGATGAGCTTCAAGATATTTCCACATTGCCAGTGCCACCTTTACGAGATTCGGCCATACACACTGACCCCATACCTCCCAGATTCAGGTATGTATCCTCTTTACCCTGATCCACTATCACTATTAAT
The DNA here is from genome assembly GCA_963693085.1 of Alisma plantago-aquatica. Taxonomy (NCBI): domain Eukaryota; kingdom Viridiplantae; phylum Streptophyta; class Magnoliopsida; order Alismatales; family Alismataceae; genus Alisma; species Alisma plantago-aquatica. Next base: position 727,893,940 of record OY856411.1, on the reverse strand, counting down.
CGTGTTATCTTACCCACGAGCCACTATTGCAAGTCGACGGAGATAGACCCAGGTAGGATCACCCCCTCCACTAACTGCTGCCCCTGGATCCTTGTTACACGCAAAAGATTCAAGAAGCCACCATTGAGTAGATGCGGCAGATGTCTGAGATATGGCCATCATCAGAAGATATGTAGATCTCCCATTAAATGTCTTGCATGTTCCCAACATGGGCACACTGCCAGATATTGCCCTCATCCGTAACCTGGATGGCATCAGCTCCACCGGACCAGATCACACCATCCATCACAATGCCCTCTAAGCCACTTGCACCCTCCATGCCGCCTTCCCACCACCTGAAACCAATCCCACTCGATATCTGCTGATGACCGGATATTATGTGAAAATCCCTTCTTTCCCTTTTTATAGGCTTCCGCCACCTCCACCATATCTGATATCGCCCCTTCGGCTTATTCTTCATCCTCACGACCCTCACCACCATATAACAACCCACATTAAATGCTATCCCACCACCGAAACACCCTGCTTCACCTACAAAAAACCTTTCGACTACCAGTGATCTCACCATGTAACACCAGTCACTTGAATGCTCCATTGACCTCCCCACCCAAAGCATGTGAGTACTCAAAACCCTCTCTTCCCGCACCATAAAGATCGTCATTCTTAACTTTCCTTATCCTACTGATCCTGAATGCTTCACAATCACCAAAGGACTCCCCCTCTTACTGTCAGACATCACCATTCTCAAGCTGAAGATACTAACTCCCACCAAACTCCTTTACACCCTCCCTGAGGACACTCCTTTTGATCACGTTCTTGGCCAGGTCTTTACCTTTGCATGTGGAAACAACTTTGCCCAAGCCCGCATATCACGATGGTCAGTTGAATAGGGTGCTACATCGACTACCACATGTGCATCTGGTTGGATTTCCATTGTAGATTTACCACCGCATATTTGGCATTACACACTGTGGGCACAACTCTCCAGTTTATCTGCCTAGAATCCTTATTCCCGACAGAGTACTCCAAAGCCTTCTGCATTTTTACAGTCTTGAAAGATATGACCATCCATGGGGATATCAACATTCAATGTGGAGGCATGGTCTACAACATTAAGCTTCAACCACGTACACATTGGCTTTCAAATACCACACCACCATCTCGCAACCTCGCTTGAACCCAATCATAACCCGAATAGTCTCCAACCACCTAACAGATTCATACCCATAAAACTAACAACAACCTATTTCAAGTTGTCGGGGTCCAAAGACCTAGACATAAAAACCACGTTTCCAGCAAAATAACCAGCTTCCCCCACCTCCTCAACATCAGGCGACAAAAACATCTTACTCCTCCAACCCCAATCCATTCACTAACATCCCTGATATTGACCCCAATACCTTCTACAATCTAAAACATGCCATTATTGAGGATCTTAGGACATCACACATCCTGCTTATGCCCCACACTGGCATATCCTCCAAGAGGTAGGATGCCATGCAATCATATGTGGCCCTTCTCTACATACTAGAATCATAGAAATGTAAGAACTTCTTCCCACTAGATGATGAAATTGTGTTATCTCCAAAACCTACCGATATCCAAGACAATGACCTAGGTTCTCCTGTTACCAACATCCATCATTGCATGCCTATACGGTCTAACACCATATATGAGGGTATCTCCACAATTGCACCATGGCACAATACTACATAATTCACCACATTTTGTAACAATATTGGTATCACCTTCCCACACCCAGCTGATGCGGATAATCTCATGAATAACATCCTAATGCACAACAAATGGAACATTAGGAGGTCACAACAGTTAGACTCGGATTCATCCCATGATTATCCCCCGAGTTAGACCATTGTATACACCTCCTCTCTGATCCCCTATATTAACATGGAATGTTTGTGGTGTTTGTTGGTATGTATGCCCATAGAGCAAGTCATGTGATGATTGTAATGGGATACTTTGTAAATGATTTGAATAATAATAAAGGCAATTTCCGATCTATATGTTTTAACTGTTTCTGAGATGATAGTGTAACATGATAGATGTCTAAAGAATTGTTTACTCGATGACGTATGCTTTTAGGTTAAGGACCTAAACGATGAGATCATATGGATGTTAAGAGTATACATTCTTATTTAGTCCCTAGTCGATTGTTATTGTGGAAATAACCATAGACATCAATAACACTAAAGACTAGATTGTGTGTTGGTTGATGACAAAATCTCATTAGTCATGATATAGTGATATCAAACCAAGCACATAGGTACTTGTTAGAGAACAAGTGTACCGAACAGACCCACCGTGAGAGTGACACATGGAACCATGATTTGGTAGTCATAGTCATCTCTCACAGTGATGGTGGTGAGTGTGATTCTTTGACCTAAAATCACTACACTCGACACATGTCGTTGGGTACACTTTGACATCATCAAACACAGTCCTGAAACATGGGTTGTTATAAAGGTGATGATTGGGTGACTTTGACACATGGGGCTTTTGAGGGTTGAGTGATAGATATGGGATTTTTCCCTCCTGAGGGAGTTTGATGTCCATGGCCACTTGATGAGTAGGATTGAGAAAGGCATGGACATGCATGTGTGAATCAATATGTGATATTGATGTCACACACATCTCACCCAGTCTGCTCTAAGATCAAGGAAATGGATGAACGTTGAAAGGATGAGTGTACCATGCCTTGAGTTCATTCAGGACATTAGTGACAAAGGATTTATACATTCATTGTAACACCATTCACAGATTGTAGGATTGAAAGTTGTTCTCCAACTTTCTATTTCACTTGGGTAGCATTGATGTGCGACTAGGCACCGCTCTTTTCTTGTGAAGTCATAAGTGTTATGGACTTTCACTGCCAATGTGAAATAGACCTGCAGGGTCACACACATAGGATTTAACCTGGAAGAGGAGTTTATCCACAAATGATGTTTAGATTAATTACTAAAGGAGTTTAGTAGTTCAATTAAACACTCAATTGATTGATAGCTCAAAATCATAGTGTTCAAGGTGTTGGACCAATTGATTAGAGTATCAGATTGATTGAAACTGCAATTGACTGATTTTGCACAGTCTGCACTTCCAACCGATCGGCTCATGTGATGAACCGATCGGCTCATGTTGGTGAACTGATCGGCTCAAGTGGTGAGTCGATCGGCTCATGTGTCAATGAAATGATCAGCTCAATTATTGAACCGATCAATTCGTGTGACCAACCGAGATCGTTTGGAAAGTCAGAAGACTCTTTTTACAAAAACATATTTGTTTCACTTGTACAAATTTGATTTGAACAAGGACTAATATTTGATTAGTCAGAAACAAACATGAAAGTCAATTCGAGTTGGACCAGGACCACGAACCGATCAGCTCATGATTGAACTGATCAGCTCAGGTGTCCCAACCGATCGGTTCAGGTTTGAACCGATCGGCTCAGGTCCCCAACCGATCGGTTCATGCTTGAAACGACCGGTTCAACTGACGCAGTTGGTTGTTTTGTGGAAAATCTTGAACCCTTCTACTCCTGCCTTAATTCCGCATTGCCCGGGGTAGAGAACCCTGTCCCATGACCCTCCTATATATAGGGGTATTGGGGGCTTGTCAAAGTACAACTCAGAGCACCAGTTGCTCTACAAAGTTTTCATTCTCTCTAGTTGTGGTAACCAAGAGAGCTCGAGCAAGTGCTATCTGATAAGGGATGCACAACAAGGGAAAGACAACTACAGAAAAGCAACTGGTTGCAGGAGAGTGTGTTGGTGACTAGTACGCCGACAGGAGGGTGTGACTCCTTTCGATTCCTTGTGAGACAAGGAGATCGGAGTTCCAGACAGCCTGTGTGGACGACTGCAGAGGCGGGAGACTTCTGCCGTTCGAAGGACAACTGTCAATCCCGACAGTCCCGGTGAGACCAGGAGCTGCACAGACACCGTCCAAGATCGAAGGTGAAGACCGCACTAGCCGTGAGGTAACGTCGCCGAGCAAGTCTCGGGACAAGGTACACCTCTACAAACCATCCTTCTTATTGTATAGACATTGACGCGATTCCTTTATTCTGGGTTTGGGAGAAGAAATTTTTTTGTTTCCACTGCCTTCTCTATCTCCCCTATAACCCAACAGTGGTATCAGAGCCATGTCAACTACTCTATACTTTAGGATTATCGATGTGATCGATTTTGGTTTGTCGCATTTATTTATTGCATGTGATGCGAATAAAATTGGCTTTGAGAATGTCCAATCCTAAATCCACAAATCCATATATACATATATGATATGTAATATGAATGCACTCGATACGCGTCACCCTTAAATGAGTTTTGTGGTGGATGTACATCATGGTTATGGCCAATAAACCCTATGTGTGTGTGCTTGGTTGAATGTGGTTGCTTACATCTCGGTCTGCACATTGATTCCCTATTTCCTATTCCTAATGTAACTCGACATAACTTGAGATTTCTTTCCTATCTTTGCTCCCCCCGAATGTAACTCGGGGTTTCCTCTTTCAAATATAAAATAGGATAGATTTTTATTTCCTGTTATGTCAAAGAACGACGAACATTTTGACGACCAGTTTGAGGAGCGAGACGAGCGGATGGCGGCCTGAGGAGATGCACGATGACCAGTGAACCGATCAGCTGGAGGCGCCATTCGATCGGCTGGTAGCACCCAACCGACCGGACTGATGGCAAGTCGATCAATCATGGAGATGAGTTGATCAAACCCAGAACGACAAAGCACAGAGTTCATCTTGTACAGGTAGCATGTGATGTGGACCTAGATGACTGTGATTCCTCTTGGCTCGAGAAATCACATTAGGATGGCCATAATCATTGCTTTTATCATTTTGTATGTTTTCTGTGGGATATAGCATCTATATGATACTTACTATATTGTGGTGATTGGATATGTATATGTACCTATAAAAGCTAAATCCCTCATTAAATATTAAAGTTTTAGATGCTTTCCAAATGCGATACACGTGAAAAGCTTGATCGGCCAAGTGTGGGCACGCCCTAGCGTGGTACACTGTCTATCTCGTGGAAGCGTGAAGGATGTATATGTGGGTCTGCCCTAGTAGGGTGCATATTCATCGTTTTGTCTTTGGGTCGGACTTAACAAGGTGACCTAGATAGGATCTAGCACCTTGAGGCATGGAGGTGATCATGGAAAGGAGTTGCACATGCCATCTTTCAAGAGTTGCATATGATGCAATTGACAAAAGTTGCCTACCTGGAAGATCTGAGTTGTGGGTGACAGCCCTAGTTGGTCCAAGACTTAGAGGATTTCAGGATCTTGACCCACTAGAAGATTGTACGCTGCAATCTTCCGAATTGATGGTGAGGGTTGTCAATTTGAATCAAAATAGTGGGAGCGGTAATTAATTAAAGGCATAATTAACTACTGTCAAATTTTATTCAAATCAAATCAAATCAAAAGGAGTTTTGACACATGTAATTTTCTCTTGTAGAATGGCAAAAGAATCATCTTTTAAAATGGGCAAATTAATTGAGAATAAATTCCATAACTGGTTGGGGATTGTGAGAAGTGTTCTGCACAATCCAAAAATACCGGTAGCCTTTGAATCCACTCTATGTGCGCTTAAGAAGAAGGATAGTTCATTGATGGAGATCAATGGAACAAAGTCTAAGGACAAAGGTGAGGGATAGAAGGGTTCTCTCACCAAACCAATGTCAGAATCATCTGTACTCAAAACATGGAGAGGATGGAAGGAACGATGGAAGAAGAAGCAAGAGATAGAGATCTCTACTTCTGGTGTATACATGATAGAGATTAACTTTACTACTTCTTTGTCATGGGTACTTGATACCAGATGTGGATCTCACATTTGTTCAAATGTGAAGGATCTTAAAAGAAGTAGGCCTTTAGGGAAAGGTGAGGTTGAACTACGTGTTGCCAATGGGGCAAGGGTTGCCGCCAGTGCCGTAGGAACCTATGAGTTAATCTACCTAGTGGGATAATAATAGAGTTGAAGAATTGCTATTATGTAACTACCATAAATAAGAATATCATTTCCGTTTCTTGTTTGGACAAGGATGGTTTTGAATTTCTTATTAAGAATGGAAAGTGTTCCATTTCAAAAGATGGGATCTTTTATGGCAGTGCCCCAATGTCTTATGGTCTATACTTGATAGATCTAGAGACAAGTGTATACAACGTAAACACCAAAAGGCAAAAATTCAACAACTCAAACAAAACATATCTTTGGCATTGTCATCTAGGGCACATAAATGAGAAGTGCATTTCTAGACTCCATGAAGATGGTTATCTGGACTCTTTTGATTATGAATCAATAGATACATGTGAATCTTGTTTGTTGGGCAAGATGACCAAGACTCCTTTTTCAGGTAAAGGTGAGAGAACTAGTGATCTATTAGGACTCATACATACTGATGTATGTGGGCCTTTTAGAACTAATGCCAGAAATGGGTATCAGTACTGCATTACCTTCAATGATGACTTCAGTAGGTATGGCTATATGTACCTGATGAAACATAAGTCTGAAACCCTTGAAAGGTTCAAGGATTTCATGAATGAAGTACAGAACCAACTTGGTAAAAGTATTAAAGCACTTCGATCCGATTGAGGTGGAGAATACTTAAGCCAGGAGTTTGAGGACCTTCTGCGAGCCTGTGGTATTGTATCACAATGGACTCCGCCTGGAACACCACAGCATAACGGTGTGTCTGAAAGAAGGAATCACACTTTACTGGATATGGTGCGATCAATGATGAGTTTTTCTAATCTTCCGATTTCCTTTTGGGGTCATGCTTTTGAGACCGCCGCGTTTACACTTAATCGAGTACCATCTAAATCGGTTCAAAAGACACCATATGAGATATGGCACGAAAGCGTCCCGATTTGTCTTTTATTAAGATTTGGGGTTGTGAGGCTTACGTCGGGAAAATGTTTCCTGATAAGCTTGGACCCAAGTCTGATAAATGTTATTTTGTTGAATATCCCAAGGAAACGAGGGGATACTATTTATACCACCCTACTGACAACAAAGTGTTTGTTGCTAGGACAGTTGTGTTCCTAGAAAAGGAATTTATTTCCAGAGGAAATAGTGGGAGGAAAATAGAGCTTGAAGAGGTTCAAGCCCGACAAGAAAACATTGAACTGGTAGATGTACAAGAGGAACATAGAGATTTACAAGGTGTTGTGGAATCTCAGTCTCCTCAAATAATACAAGGACCTTGTAGATATAGTAGGACACACCTTGAACCTGAGAGGTTTGGATACCTTGTGACTCAGGAAGGCGGTGAGTTGATCATAGATGATGATCCAACTACCTATCTAGAGTCTATGGAGGGACCAAATTCTGAGAAATGGCTTGAGGCCATGAAATCCGAGATGGAATCCATGTACTCCAACAAAGTATGGACTTTGGTGGAACCACCTGAAGGGGTAAAACCCATAGGGTGCAAGTGGATCTTCAAGAAGAATACCGGCATGGATGGCAATGTGCAAACTTATAAAGGAAGATTGGTTGCAAAGGGTTTCCGACAAGTTTAAGGTGTTGACTATGATGAAACTTTTTCTCAAGTTGCCATGATTAAGTCCATCAGGATTATGCTTGCTATTGCGGCTTACTATGACTATGATATTTGGCAAATGGATGTTAAAACCACATTCCTTAATGAGAATATAAATGAGGATGTGTACATGACACAACCTAAAGGTTTTGTAGATCCAAAGAATGCCAATAAAGTCTGTAAGCTGCAAAGGTCAATCTATGGATTGAAACAAGCATCTTGGAGTTGGAATTTTTGATTTGATGAGGAAGTCAAAGTGTTTGGCTTTATTCAAAATGAAGATGAACCTTGTGTGTATAAGAAGGTTAGTGGGAGCACGACCGCATTCCTCATATTGTATGTGGATGACATACTATTGATGGGGAATGATGTCACAACATTAGAGAAGGTTAGGACTTGGCTTGGGAATACTTTCTCAATGAAGGACTTAGGAGAAGCATCCTACATTCTAGGTATTAAGATCTATAGAGATAGATCTAGAAGGCTTCTTGGACTAAGTCAAAGCACGTACATTGACAAAGTGCTGAAGCAGTTCAGCATGGAGAACTCAAAGAGAGGCAACATCCCCATGCTACATGGAGTCACCATCTCTAGATCTCAATATTCCCAATCTTGTGAAGAGAGGGAGCGTATGAATGGGATCCCATATGCATCAGCCATCGAATCCATCATGTACGCTATGTTGTGCACATGCCCAAATGTCTCATATGCTCTCAACATGATGAGCAGGTACCAGTCAGATCCCGGGGATGCTCACTGGATAGCCGTAAAGAACATCCTCAAGTACTTGCGAAGGACTAAGGATCAATTCCTTATATACGACAGCAAGGAAGAACTGGTAGTAAATGGTTACACCGATGCAAGCTTCCAAACTGACAAAGATGATTACAGATCACAATCAGGATTTGTGTTTTGCCTAAACAATGGAGTTGTGAGATGGAAGAGTTCCAAGAAAGAAACAGTTGCCGATTCTACTATAGAGGTCGAGTATATCGCTGCTTCACATGCAGCAAAGGAAGCTGTGTGGATCAGGAAGTTCATCACTGAAATTTGTGTAGTTCCCAGTAGCTGTGATGCAATTGAGCTTTATTGTGACAATAATGAGGCTATTGCTCAAGCTAAGGAGCCCAGATCACATCAGCGGTCCAAGCACATACTGCGGCGCTTCCATCTCATATGAGAGATCGTACAACGAGGAGATGTGAAGATTTTCAAAGTACCAACTGAAGACAACATAGTTGATCCACTAACGAAGGCCCTTTCTCATTAGAAGCATGATGGTCATGCTAGGTCACAAGGACTGAGGTTCCTAGGTGACTGGCTCTAAGTGCAAGTGGGAGTCTGTTGGTATGTATGCCCATAGAGAAAGTCATGTGATGATTGTAATGGGATACTTTGTAAATGATTTGAATAATAATAAAGGGAATTTCCGATCTATATGATTTAACTGTTTCTGAGATGATAGTGTAACATGATAGATGTCTAAAGAATTGTTTACTCGATGATGTATGCTTTTAGGTTAAGGACCTAAATGATGAGATCATACATATGTTAAGAGTATACATTCTTGTTTAGTCCCTATTCGGTTGTTATTGTGGAAATAACCATAGACATCAATAACACTAAAGACTAGATTGTGTGTTGGTTGATGATAGAATCTCATTAGTCATGATATAGTGATATCAAACCAAGTACATAGGTACTTGTTAGAGAACAAGTGTACCAGACAGACCCACCGTGAGAGTGACACATGGAACCATGATTTGGTAGTCACAGTCAACTCTCACAGTGATGGTGGTGAGTGTGATTCTTCGACCTAAAATCACTACACTCGACACATGTCGTTGGGTACACTTTGACATCATCAAACGCAGTCCTGAAACATGGGTTGTTATAAAGGTGAAGATTGGGTGACTTTGACACATGGGGCTTTTGAGGGGTGAGTGATAGATATGGGATTTGTCCCTCCTAAGGGAGTTTGATGTCCATGGCCACTTGATGAGTAGGATTGAGAAAGGCATGCACATGCATGTGTGAATCAATATGTGATATTGATGTCACACACATCTCACCCAGTCTGCTCTGAGATCAAGGAAATGGATGAACATTGAAAGGATGATTGTACCATGCCTTGAGTTCATTCAGGACATTAGTGACAAAGGAATTATACATTCGTTGTAACACCATTCACGGATTGTAGGATTAAAAGTTGTTCTCCAACTTTCTAATTGACTTGGGTAGAACTGATGTGCGACTAGGCACCGCTCTTTGCTTGTGAAGTCATAAGTGTTATGGACTTTCACTGCCAATGTGAAATGGACCTGCAGGGTCACACACATAGGATTTAACCTGGAAGAGGAGTTTATCCACAAATGATGTTTAGATTGATTACTAAAAGAGTTTAGTAGTTCAATTAAACACTCAGTTGATTGATAGCTCAAAATCATAGTGTTCAAGGTGTTGGACCAATTGATTAGAGTATCGGATTGATTGAAACTGTAATTGACTGATTTTGCACAGTATGTACTTCCAACCGATCGGCTCATGTGATGAACCGATCGGCTCAGGTTGGTGAACCGATCGGCTCAAGTGGTGAGTCGATTGACTCATGTGTCAATGAAGCGATCGACTCAATTGTTGAATCGGTCGATTCGTGTGACCAACCAAGATCATTTGGAAAGTTAGAAGACTCCTTTTGCAAAAACATATTTGTTTCAGTTGTACAAATTTGATTTGAACAGGGACTAGTATTTGATTAGTCAGAAACAAACATGAAAGTCAATTCGAGTTGGACCAGGACCACGAACCGATCGGCTCATGATTGAACCGATCGGCTCAGGTGTCCCAACCGATCAGTTCAGGTGTGAACCGATCGGCTCAGGTCCCCAACTGATCGGTTCATGCTTGAAACGATCGGTTCAGCTGACGCAGTTGGTTGTTTTGTAGAAAATCTCGAACCCTTCTACTCCTGCTTTAATCCTGCATTGCTAAGGGTAGAAAAACATGTCCCATGACCCTCCTATATATAGGGGTAATGGGGGCTTCTCAAAGTACATCTCAGAGCAACAGTTGCTCTGCAAAGTTGTCATTCTCTCTTATTGTGGTAACCAAGAGAGCCCGAGCAAGTTCTACCCGATAAGGGAGGCACAACAAGGGAAAGACAACTGCAGAAAAGCAACTGGTTGCAGGAGAGTGTGTCGGTGACTAGTACGCTGACAGGAGGGTGCAACTCATTCTGATTCCTTGTGGGACAAGGAGATCGGAGTTCTAGGCAGTCCGTGTGGATGACTGCAGGGGGGGGGAGACTTCTGCTGCTCGGAGGACAGCTATCAATCCCGATAGTCCCGGTGAGACCAGGAGCTGCACAGACACCGTCCAAGATCGGAGGTGAAGACCGCACTAGCCACAAGGTAACGTCTTTGAGCAAGTCTCGGGACAAGGTACACCTCTACAAACCATCCTTCCTATTGTATAGACGTTGACGTGATTCCTTTATTCTGGGTTTGGGAGAAGAATTTTTTTTGTTTCCGCTGCCTTCTCTGTCTCCCCTATAACCCAACAGTGTTGTCGAACCACATAGACGACGTACCATCAGACAGATTATCTACCAGAAATGTATCAACCTCATCATCATACACGAAACCAAATCCACCTTGACACTGATACAACTTCAACACATGGGTGGACGACACATCAACAAATGGATCCAACTCCCGTCTAAAGGTTTTAGTGGCGACATCCTTGTATAACATTTGTACGGCTACACACACCTTCACTCTCAACCAAAGTATCACGATTCTATTTCTTGACCCCTCAAACAACACACAATGGCACTTCACAGGGATTTACAAGCCAACTGGTGCTCAAAATGACCCCTTCATGGAGAAACTACGATCCCTAGCCCATCAAATCATGACATCCCCATGGATCATTGTTGGTGGTTTCAACCTTGTCAAAGGCTACCAGGAGAGGCATCATGATAACCCACATATGTGCCAACGTCTCGACATACCGCCTTTGTTATGACCGTATCTGAGCTTAATTGGTAAGTTAGGGTTTATGTGGAAGATTACATGCTTGATTAGATTGATCATTGCTTAAACATGATTAATGAAGACATCTCAATTATGATGTGTTAGACCTAATGAGAACTCCAAGTGTATTATCATTTTGTATAATTAGGGTTTGAGAAAATATAAACCCTAGTCGGTTGAAATTAGGGTTTTCACCAAACAGGCTCATGTTGGGGATGAGTGAGAGAGGTAGGCAAAGTACAATGAAAATAGTAGTTGAAGGCTTGGATACCACAGTCGTGGTGGGTAGCACAACCATGTTAGGTCGTTGGTGGCACAGACATTCTAGGCCACACGATCATTTTGAAAGAATTGAACTGTTGACCAACTTTTGTACTCAAATCTGATGAAACCAATGCACCAAGGTCGTGTAATGCAACACAACTGTTCTGGGTCCATCTTAGCACGACCGTGGAAGCTTGCATGGCCGTTTTGGGCATTTTCTCTTCAACTGACTCTTCTGCAAATTTCAAGATAGTAGTGCACTATTCGATTTTTAATTATTTAATGGAAGCTCGGAATGATTTCAAATTTTAATTGAAGTCTTGTAACTCAATTATAAACAAAATGATAAATTTTAATAATTTTTAGAGAATGTTTGACCTCTGAAAAAAACGAATTACATTAACTTTTTTTCTAATAGAAAGTTGAACTAAAATAAGAGAAAGTATAGTGAGGGGTCAATGTACAATTGACCCAAGCAGCTCAATTGCTCTATATGGTCAACCTAACACACTAGAATATCTCATAATTAGTGATTCATTCCATAGAAATGAAATCCTAGAGAGAGGGAGAGTTAGGGTTTGAGAGGAGAAAGTGGTAGAATTGTTGATCTAGGGTTTCTCTATCTGAGATATGAGGAAATCAAGTAAGTTTAGCTTCTTTGCATAGCCTTTCATGGTGAATCTTCTCTCCATTTCAACATTCTATACCTGATCTGATTTGATTCAAAATGGTATCAGATCTTCCCCTTTTCTCACTCTTTCTTTATAATCCCCCATTTCTAGGGTTTCTGAGTTGAAGGGAAGAATAATCTGGTGATTTGCTAGGGTTTTGATATGAGTTCGAGATTTCCAGAGATGGGTTGTGCTTTAAAGGTTTTTCACACCTTAGGGTGAGTGGGAACTTCTTTTAAATAGTAGATTGCACGAAAATGAGTTAAATGATCAATAATCTTTACTTGTTTTGTATGAGACTACAAACCTTAAACTGCCCTTTTGACCTAGCTTTTGCAAGATGATATGAAATAGATTATTTCTCTGTTGTGATGATTCCAGTTGATAAATCATACTAGAAAGGCATACCATGTGAAAAGAGAATTTAACTTTGAGTACTCTAATATGATATCAACATTAATGATACACACCCATACATCCATTATGTTTCTCACACTTCCATGTACATACAACATGATAACCAGATATATACTCTATTATTAAGGAAACACAGTTACACATTATCATTTACAATTTTCTCTCAACTATATATAAGGACCTAGAGTGATAGGGACCACCAACTAAACGTAACCAATCTCATACATAACTCTTGTGGCAGATCTACTCTGATGCATTGACATCTTCAACCCATGAGTTATCCCTAAAAATTGTGAGTAGAGGAGTGAGCCTACTCGCTTAGTGAATGAGTACTTCATAGAAACTGTTTAAAGCCAGAACTACTGCGTGACTTACCGTACAAGTCTTAAGGTAAATCTGAGACCTTAAGACTACTACTAACTACTCGGTCTGCAGTGAGGTTGCCACATCTGGCCTAACGGAAGCTAAACAACATATGTAAACTGTGGCCCCTCGTCCTGGATACTCGGGAGGGGTGCCTCTAGGCTAAAAAGCCTAAACTCTACGTAATGCGGTTTTACTAGGGTTGACACGCAAAACGGAGTAACTGCCAAAAGAAGTAGGTCCACAAGGGTTGTATACTTCAACTGGTGGGTACCACTGGATCTCTAGTTATTATTGGATACCCCTACTACTAAAATAGTACCACCAGGATCTCTGGTCATTGTTGGGTACTATGCTACTCAACTTAAGTACCGTTGATATCCAATCAGTTGATTTTAGATACTCAGTTCTGGGCTACTTCTTCCTATATCTGATAGTCCATAGCCTATTTCACCCATCCCAGTATAGTCCTCCAGGGAGGGTTCTACAATGTTTAGGGCATATACTATTACTATTGCAGTTTTACTGACTACTTGAGCAATTGGACTAAATTTATTGATAGTACTTTGTTGAATGCATAACATATTGGTTACCCTTATCTTAGGGTTTCTCATTTCTTAGATGCTTAACATACTGATTACCCTTCTCTCAGGGTTTCTCATTTCTCATGCACATAGAAGAATTCTCAGATGTTCAAACATATATCATGTCTACTGATATAAACATTTACATTCAACATTTCTCGTATTCATGTATGGTATCAACAACATCCCTATATAGGGAAATGCCTTTTCTATTTTCTTAAATTACCATAATAACTTATGCATTTCATGTGTCAATTAACTCATCTAGAGATTTTTGCATCACAAATCAAAATGTGTATGCATATAAAATGATATTCAACTAGCAACTCTAATTATCACATAACTCATTTTAACTAGTCATGCATATGAAACCCTGGTATGAATTTAACTAGGGTTGCCAAGATATTCATTAATATATCATGCATCAAGAATAACCTTAAATAAATGAATTTATAACAATAAAAAATCACATCAGTTGAATTCATGAATCTATTCACAAACTTCCAACTTTCCATTCATTTAGGGCTTCACCCTCTTTACTGATATATCAAGAAAACATTGATATAATCGAATGAAATACAAGATCTTCTCTGACATATATATACTACTCATTCAGATAAAACAATCACTTGTAACCAAGGAGATTCAACTAGACAAACCTGTTTATTCAATTATACAACAATTTTAGTCATAGCCGAAACCCTAGATTTTGCTATTTTCATATAAAGTCTGCAATTACTTTAGGAATTCTCATTTGGATAATTTTTATGCATTTCTAGTATGATTTATCAACTGGAATCATCACAACAGAGAAATAATCTATTTCATATCATCTTGCAAAAGCTAGGTCAAAAGGGCAGTTTAAGGTTTGTAGTCTCATACAAAACAAGTAAAGATTATTGATCATTTAACTCATTTTCGTGCAATCTACTATTTAAAAGAAGTTCCCACTCACCCTAAGGTGTGAAAAACCTTTAAAGCACAACCCATCTCTGGAAATCTCGAACTCATATCAAAACCCTAGCAAATCACCAGATTATTCTTCCCTTCAACTCAGAAACCCTAGAAATGGGGGATTATAAAGAGATGGGTTGGGCATACCGGGCTCAGAAATCTGGCAGAACTGATGCTCTTTGAGAATTCTCTCTCTATACATCCTGCAAATCGTGAATTTATGACAATGTGTGTACACTAGGAATTCTCATTTGGATAATTTTTATGCATTTCTAGTATGATTTATCAACTGGAATCATCACAACAGAGAAATAATCTATTTCATATCATCTTGCAAAAGCTAGGTCAAAAGGGCAGTTTAAGGTTTGTAGTCTCATACAAAACAAGTAAAGATTATTGATCATTTAACTCATTTTTGTGCAATCTACTATTTAAAAGAAGTTCCCACTCACCCTAAGGTGTGAAAAACCTTTAAAGCACAACCCATCTCTGGAAATCTCGAACTCATATCAAAACCCTAGCAAATCACCAGATTATTCTTCCCTTCAACTCAGAAACCCTAGAAATGGGGGATTATAAAGAGATGGGTTGGGCATACCGGGCTCAGAAATCTGGCAGAACTGATGCTCTTTGAGAATTCTCTCTCTATACATCCTGCAAATCGTGAATTTATGACAATGTGTGTACACTAGGTAAAGTAAGTGTTCAACGGAAATTTTTTGATTCCCAAGATATTGTTGTGAGGTAGCCATCTGGTCCACATAATGGCTGCGACTAGTACTTTGCTATCACGATGCCTATTATGATGGCTGGTGGTGTGTTGTAATCCATGGAATATGTTGTGTAGGGGTTGTGCCAATGTGGTTGTGGCTGAGGTGTAGCGTACTCATAGTTTCCTAGATGTGTGACATCCAAAGAAGAGGTGTTGTGTGGTTTATTCTTGTTCTTTTCACATGGGGCATCTGGATGGTCGCATGAAGCCTCTCAATCTCATAAAGGTATTTGTGGGAATCTCTAGTGGAATGAGCCATAGAAGAATATGTACTTTAGGCAAACATTGTCATAAATTTGTTGAATGCAAACATTCCACCATCCATCTCCAACTATAACACCGGACAGACCCTCACCAAACTAGGATCACACAGGAATAACACTTTCAAGGACGTTCTTAGGACCTGGACCAACCCAAACATGTATAGGAACATCTTATTCCAACTTGAACACAACATCACTACTCATGTCACATGGGCATGGGGGCGTGATACACCACCAAACATGCATACACATTTTTTTCTTTCAGAGGATCCACTAGGCATTTCAACACCATATGTCACACTAGATGCCCGCCTAAAGTACATATTCTTCTATGTCTCATTCCACTAGAGATTCCCACAAATACCTTTATGAGATTGAGAGGCTTCATGCGACCATACAGATGCCCCATGTGAAAAGAACAAGAATAAACCACACAACACTTCTTATTTGGATGTCACACATCCAGGAAACTATGAGTACGCTACACCTCAGCCACAACCACATTGGCACAACCCCTACACAACATATTCCACGGATTACAACACACCACCAGCCGTCATAATAGGCATCGTGATAGCAAAGTACTAGTTGCAGCCATTATGTGGACCAGATGGCTACCTCACAACAATATCTTGGGAATCAAAAAATTTCCGTTGAACACTTACTTTACCTAGTGTACACACATTGTCATAAATTCACGATTTGCAGGATGTATAGAGAGAGAATTCTCAAAGAGCATCAGTTCCGCCAGATTTCTGAGCCCGGTATGCCCAACAACCTAAACGAGCACCCCATCATGCACTCTTTGGAAGGTGGCGGTGAAAATTGAAGATACCACCATAGCTACTACTGCGGTTTTATTTTCCATCACTTGAGCTGATATACGAGGATGTTTAACATGGGAGCCCGCCCATTTTGGACATTACTATCTAGTTCCTATGGGGCAGCTTCTCTTTTGTCCTAATATTTTATTTTGCGCTACCTTTAGGACATGTAATAACTCTCAGGTTTATAGGCTCATTGCGGTTTCATGAGTCTGCCACCTTATATCATTGATATAATGGAAATGATTATTTAAAAAATGGTTTTTCATATTAACGACCCAACATCCTAGCCTTAAGATTATCCGGTCACCCTAAGAATTCTAATGTGATATGTTGTTTGTTCCCTTAACGTTATACACGTTGATACTACTATGGAATCTTGCTGGTAGAAGTAACTTAGTTCATAGTTAATGTCAGCTGCATGCTTATGTTATTTCTTATCCTTTAAATAGTTAATTATGTTATGTTTTATCCACTTCTTTATTCATGTACGTAATAGTACCCTTGGGTAACGAAATTTGCAACAGCAAATATTGTATGCAAACTTGATTAAGCTACACGAAGAAGAATCCAATCGAGGGCATGCATCTACTACCATTCAAATTTAGTAGCTCACTTTTAGTAATTCTACTAGTAAACACACACGTTCCCATACATGTGTCCATTTTAAATGCAAAAAATGTTAGATATATGGCTGCTACAACTATGTATATATAAAGTACAACTAGTACATGTGAGAAAAGTAGTTTTGTCTCTAGCGCAAATGGCAAAGAAGTTTTATCTCATATTACTCACTCCTACAACTTTTGTGGTCCTTATATGTAGGATCACATGGATCACACGTCTGGCCTGGCCGGGCTGGGACGGGTCGGGCACGGGCTCGGACTCGGGCTTGTGGATTTTGGATTGTGGAGAGTGTCTTCCATCTTCCATCTTCTTTTTACACTAGGATACAATTACGTAATTAATTATTCTTTTAATTAATTGTTTCTTTCCTATTCGGACTAGAAAGTGTCTCTTTTACGGAATTTTGTGCAATATGTACAAGAGCAACCGAGTGGTTGCGTCTTAACAGGGATAGGATTAGTGGGGCGTGTAAGCCTATAAATAGGCCTCCGGTCATTAGGATTAAACACATCTTTCGAACACATAGTCGTTAGTCGTTCGAGTGTGTTTGCGAACCCTAACGCCGGAGTCTCTCTCTGCCGTCGTCGCCTCCGTGGTTCGTGGAGACCCTCTCCTGGATGAAGCTAGTTCATTTCCTTTCCTTCCAAGGTGCAACCTGTTAGGTTGTGGTACCTGCAGTTGTTGAGCTACACTAGAGGTGCGTTGCTTCGTCTGTAACGTTCGTCGTCAACACGTACGTGACGTTCTTTTTCAGGTTCGTACCGGGTCAACTGAGAGAACGACACATATCCAAAAGGGTTGCAAGGCGTTGATTTCTTTAGGTATATCACATTCATTTCTCAACGAACGACCTGGTTTGATCCAAACTGTATTTACTTTATTCTCCTGCATTGATTTATTCTACGTTTTCTTATCTGGATCGGCCTAAACTGTTAACTTAATTGCACCTGTCCCCATTGCATGTAACGACTTAATTCAAAATTAACAACAGTTTTAAAGAAATTATTATTTTTTGTTAGTTAACTATGGCTGATTCTGGCATGAAAATTGACACGTCTAGTAAGCCTGAAAAATTTATTGTAACTTATTTTGCTTGTTGGCAAAGTAGAATGCAAATCTGGCTTAACATGGTAGGGTTTAATCAGTATTTAGAAGAAGACAAACCCAAAGTAGATGAACATGTTCCTAATAATGCTAATATAATTGCAACCTGGAAGAAGGGTGACAAGACGTGCCAATTGTTGATTCTGTTTGCGTTAAACAACAAACTATATGACTCATACTCTAAGCCGCATATTACTACATCTAATGTTCTATGGAAAGCATTAGAAAAGAAATACAATATTGAGATTCAAGGAACTGGAAAATATTGTGTTGCAAAATTTCTTAAGTTTCATATGTCTGAGGGTAAATCTATTTTTGATCAAACACACAATTTTCAACTCTTGGTGCAAGAGCTCGCCGATGCGGGCATGGTACTTCCTGAAAAATTATTTGCTATGTCAATTATTAAGAAGTTCCCAAAATCTTGGGAGTCGTTTGGCATGACTCTTAAGCATTGTAAAGGAGACATGTCAATGAATGATCTCATGATGGATATCAACATTCAGGAAGATCATCTGAAAGAGAAGACTATCAAAGTACCAACTGATGTTAATGCGACTGTTAATTTTACTACTACTAAGAACAAGGATAAGAAATCTAAGAATTCACTTAAACTTAAGACCAAGATCCAGAAGAAACCGAAGAACAAATCTTATTGGACTTGTGGATAGGTTGGCCACTGGAATTAGGATTGTCCTTCAAAGAAGGCTAAGAAAGTTGTCGCATCTGCAACTGAGGTGGTTGTGGTCAATATGATGGATGCATCCTTGAACCTCAATAATGGGTACATTTTTATAAAACCTAAAGTTCTTTCTATTTTTGAACCACTATATTGGATTATAGACACTGAGTCTAATGTGCATGTGTGCACTGACAAGTCCCTGTTTGTGTCTTATCAGGCCTCTAAAGGTCGATCCGTGACTTTGGGCGATTCCGGCGCTATAGAAGTCAAAGGAGAAGGACGGATGGACTTATGCTAATGGCAAGGAACCCAAGCTATAAGAGGTAAAATGATACATAAAAAGTGTAACCTCCATGCACTACTACAGAAATGGCTTATAACGTCACTTTTAAAGGTGTCAGTTGTAATAATACACCGACACCTAAACAATACAGCGGCGGTTTATAAAATAAACCGACATCAATCTGTGAAGGGCGACCAGACACGGCTATCGCTTTTATTCAGTGTCGGTTCCTTAATAACAAACTGACGCCTAAAAGTAACCGCCAAATCCAAAATTTCCAGCAAAAAAAATTCCCTCCAAAATTTAACATATGGCGTCGGTTAGTAACTAATAAACCGACGACTAAAGGTTATTCGCGAGACAGAAATTGGGCACATTTTGGTCGTCGGTTTTACAACAGTGACCGACGCTTATGGGTTTTCCCGCGCTGTCCGCGGGAAATTTTTTACACCCTTTGAGCGTCGGTTTTTGATATAAACCGACGAGTATGGTCATTAATCGAGAACATTTTTTTAATCGGCACATGTAAATAGATGTCAGTATTTTTCTAGTTAAAACCGACGTCTATCATTGAGAATAAGTGTCGGTTTTTCTATAGAACCGACACCTTTAGTTTTATGTGTCAGTTTTATTTAATAACCGACACCTAATGTTAACTTAATAGCACCCGCGCGAGACTCTCCCCTTGTCTCTCATCTCTGTTTCATTACCGAGAACATAGGGCTGGCGATTTGCGATTCCGCCACCGCTAGTTCTGCTCCTGCCGTCGCCTGCTGCCGCGTGCACCGCCGCCGCTCCTGCAACCGCCTCCGCCTCCTACCATCATCTCCTTCTACCACCTCTGCCTTCTACCGCCGTCGTTCCTGCTCCTTCTACTGTCGTTGCTCCTGCTCCTTCTCCTTCTACCGTCGCCGCTCCTGCGCCTGCCCTTCTCCCGCCTGCCGCACGGCCGTGGTCTAGCCACCGCCGCCTGATCAAGCCTCTGCCCCTGCTCCTCACACCGTCGGAGCTCCAGCCTGAGGTCGTCGGAGGAGCTGCTGCACCATCGGAGCTTGAGCCTGAGGTCACCGGAGCTAGCTTCTGCTTCCCCTACTAGGTAGGTTACATATCTTCATTTTATCAACTGATTTGTATCTACTGATTTATATTACTTATCTATTGATTTGTATTTATTACCTAATTTGATTTGATTATGTGCTTTGAACCCTTGAAACATGCGTGTTAAAGATACATTGATGTTGAATGTCAAAATTAACTCACACGTGGGTCTTCTAAATGATGTTACACATGGGTCTTCTAATTAACACCAAAAGTGGATTAACGCGACCTCAACATATATGTTAATGCTTAATGTGATGCAGTAAGACATTGAATGATAGGTAGTGATGGTAAAATTCATTCCGGCCTATGTTACTTTCATATGATAATTTAGTTCAACCCTTTTATTAATCACAACTTTAGAATAATCAATATTTAATTCAACCCTTTTATTAATCACAGAATAATAAATCAATCCAGCTTTTGTCTTAAATATTAGTTAAATAATCACAACCTTAGAAACATATCAGTTTGTCCCCTAGTCAAATCACATCCAGACCTGCACAAAGATTAAACCAAGATCTTAAACCATCGCTCATCCACGAGTTTCCTCCACTACATATGTTGTTATGAATAACCTTAATGTTGCTTTTGTTATAACAATCTGGAAAAATGTTGCTTTTGTTATATATTGGGCATGCTACTTAATTTTCTATGGTATAGCTACCACGAGTTTTGTTACAAATATCTATATATCAGGTTAAGGACATGTTTCTATTGTTACATGTTGAGTTTTTTTCTATGTTATACCCACCACGATTTGTGTTATAAAATAATACATTGATTAATTTAGGAATCATTGATATGTTGTTATTGATGTCCACAAGTGTTTTTATAAGAAAATTGTGTGTTGAATGAGGTTGTGAACAAGGGACTGGTGTTATATTATGTTGGCTAGAAACCCGTCTAAGATTTACTCATTAGGAGTAAATCTTGGATAGTCCCCAGTTTGGAACTGTTCATGAACACCTAATCTCACTTAGGATGTAAGTGTATAATGTGTATTTGGTTTTCAAGAAAATTTCGGTAGTATTTCCCCGTTTGTTCTCTAAGTACATATGTACTTGGAGAACAGTGGGGAAATGCTGCCGAAATTTTCTTGAAAACCCAATACACATTATACACTTACTAGTGAGATTAGGTGTTCAAGAATGGGATAGGTGGTACACATTTATTATATATAAGAATGACATCACATGTATAAACCCTAAAGTTTTTACCATAAACTCTAATATGTTTACCCTAGACCCTAATCTTGTTGTAATATATACTTATTTTCTCTTTGATCATAGAATGGATAGATCATGGATGTCCATTCGCAATCGCTGCACCCCATAGTTTATTTCTGGTCTTGATCAGTTTATTAGATTTGCCGAGGAACATAGGAAACAACCTGGAGATAGGTTCTACTGTCCATGTAGGCATTGCAGTAACAACTTGAAAGTCAGTACTGGTGACGAAATCAGAAGTCATGTCATATGTAACGGGATTGTATAAGGCTATACAGAATGCCACTGGCATGAAGAGATTTCAAACCCAAAACCAGTGGATGTCGATAGCAGTGCTTGTGTGGAAGAAGAAATTGCCTTCGATGACGTAGATGTGAACAAATCAGTTCCAGTAGACATCTTTGATGCAATGCTGGATAGTTGTGGGGCAGAGCACACCAAAACTGATCCACCTCCTATGTTTAGAAACATTGTGCATGATGCTGAGATACCATTATACACGAGTTGTAAGTTTACGAAGCTTAGCGCTGTGTTGAGATTGTATAAACTGAAAGCTAACAATCGATGGAGCGACAAAAGCTTCACGTCATTGTTGTCTTTGTTGAAAGAAATTCTTCCTGAAGGAAATGAGCTGCCAATCTCAACATATCGGTTAAAGAAATTGTTGTGCCCAATGGGAATGGAGGCCAAGAAGATACACGCATGCAAGAATGATTGTGTATTATTTCAAAAGGACTATGTGGATTTGAAAGATTGTCAAAAATGTGGTGCGTCAAGGTATAAATTGACGACTTCTGGGGAGTCCAAAATTGGTTCTCCCGCCAAGGTGATGTGGTATCTACCTATAATACCATGGTTTCAACGCTTGTTTGCCAATCCTATAGATGTGAAGAATTTGAGGTGGCATGCAGATGTTAAGAAAAATAATGATGGGATCCTACGACATGCGTCTGATTCACCACAGTGGAAGAAGATTGATTTATTGTACCCTGAATTCGGTGAAGAGGACAGGAATCTAAGACTTGGGCTTTGTACATATGGGATGAATCCGTACGGGACATTGAGCAGCCAACATAGCACTTGGCCAGTTATGTTTGTTATATACAATCTTCCTCCATGGTTGTGTATGAAAAATAAGTATGTTATGTTGTCGTCTTTGATATCGGGCCCTAAACAACCTGGAAATGATATCAACATTTATCTTGAACCTATGATTGATGACTTGAAGAAGGTCTGGGGTGAAGGTGTGATGACCTATGATGCTTCACGAAGAGAGAAATTTTGTTTGCACGCTATGTTTTTTTGCACTGTGAATGACTTTCCAGCATATGGGAATTTGTCTGGATATAGTGTCAAAGGATCTAAAGTGTGTCCTATATGTGAAGAGAACATTGATTCAATACGACTAAAACACGGCGGCAAGACTGTATATCTTTCTCATCGAAGGTTTCTTCCAAAATTTCATCTGTATCGTAGGTTGCGCAAAGCATTCAATGGACGGAATGAGGAACGTAGTGCACCTAAACCTATATCAGGGGAGGCTGTTTATGAAAGAGTGAAAGACATCACCAATGAATTTGGTAAGAGATCACAATGTACGATGGCCACAAGGAGTGACAAGTCTTTATTCAAGAAGAAGTCGATATTTTGTGATCTTCCTTATTGGAGTTCTTTGACAGTCAGGCATTGTATCGATATCATGCATGTTGAGAAAAATGTATGTGATAGCATCATCAGTACTCTGTTGAATATACCAGGTAAGACTAAAGATGGAATAAAATCCAGAATGGACCTACGTGAAATGGGAATAAGGACATAATTAACATAATTGTTTAGTAGCGATCAGAGAACATACTTACCTCCCGCTTGTTACACGTTGTCTAGAAAGGAGAAGAAAGTAGTTTGTGAATGCTTGGTAAATGTTAAGGTGCCACATGGTTACTCATCCAACATCCGTACATTGGTATCAATTAAAGATCTGAAGTTGATAGGTCTTAAATCTCATGATTGTCACACTCTAATGCAACAAATATTGCTTGTGGCAATTAGATCTATATTGTCGAAGAATGTAAGGTTTGCAATCACCAGACTTTATTTCTTTTTCAACAGTCTGTGCAGCAAAGTTATTGACCCTGATACCCTCGATAATTTGCAAAGAGAAGTGGTTGTTTCCCTATGTCAGCTTGAGATGTATTTTCCTCTATCATTCTTTGATATCATGGTACATCTTATTGTCCACTTGACTAGGGAAGTGAAAATGTTGGGACCAGATTTCTTGCATTGGATGTATCCATTTGAATGATACATGAGCATTTTTAAAGATGATGTTCGAAACCGTTATCGGCCTGAAGGGAGTATTATTGAGGGTTATGTGTCGAGAGAGGTTATGGATTTTTGTAATAACTTTCTGAGTGGTAATGACGCTTTAGTGAATGACAAGAATATTGAGGAGCATTTTGGCAAAGGAGTTTTGGGATCACGGGTGAAAGTAATCAGCCGTGAGCAGTTGGAGCAAGGTCACTTGTATATTTTACACAACATCGACGAAGTGAGTGTTTATATCGAGGAACATACCAATTTCATCAAGAGACAATATCCTCAATCCAATTCAATGTGGCTTGCTAGAGAGCATAACAAGACATTTATTAAGTGGTTTGAAGATAAAGTCTTACATCAACTATCTCAAACACCAGATAATGTAACTGAAACCATCAAATTCCTCGCCTTTAAACCAAAATTGAATGTTATGTCTTATGAAGGGTTTGACATAAATGGTTTCTCATATTAAACAAAGCATCAAGATGATAAGAGTGTCGTCCAAAACAGCGGGGTCACCCTTTAAGCGTATTCATTATTTTTTGCAAGTGCAAAGGATAAAAGTCCACATGAAGCTAAAATGTCATATTACGGTGTCATTGAAGACATATGGGAGTTTGACTATGTAGATTTCAGAATTCCGCTCTTTAAATGTAATTGGGTTGACAACAACAAAGGAGTTATAGTGGATGAATTGGGTTTCACGTTAGTGAACTTTGAAAAGATTGGCGAGAAGGGTGAACCATTCATATTGGCATCACAGGTGAAACAAGTATTTTATATCGATGATCCTGCAAATGATAAATGGTCGGTTGTTCTTCATGGTAAAAGACAGTTCATCGAAGATCCTATAGATGAAGAAGAGTATTATGATAAGTATGATGACTCCAGTCCATTCTCAGTTGGGTTGCCAACACCACCAAACATTGAAGCTGGGGATCACAATGACTTGTATGTTCGCGGGGATCATAATGAAGGATTGTTAATTGATAAAAGATCACAATATTAGAGGCATGGATGTTTATATTTTTATTATGTTTTATTTTTCTGAATGTGAACTTTACAATGTGAATGTGGACTTTACAATGTGAATGTGAACTTTACAATGTGAATGTGAACTTTACAATGTGAATTCCTTTACAATGTGAATGTGTACTTTACAATGTGAATTTTACAATTAGTGTTACTTTACAATGTGAAATTTATAATTTGAATGTGAACTTTCAGATGGCTGAGCATTCCCATGATGACTGTGCTGATGATCACCGTGAGGGTGAGGACGTGATTGTGCCGCCTGACAATGTTAGTTAATTTTAATTATGAATATATCCCTGAGGTTTCTATCTATATGTTCATTTATAATTATATTATGTAAGTGTGTTTTATTATCAAATTTTAGGCTGTGATGTACCCCCTGAAGTTGTTACAGCACTTGATGAGCAACAAAAGAAAATTAAGAAAGTGAGGGGCATCACAATGATGAACAAGTTAATACATCAAAGGGGCAATGGACCCAAATTGGTTGTGGATTTTGATCAGGCAGGAAATCCATATGGAGTGAACCGCAACTCATTTGTTTCATATCTTGGGGTTCTTACTCGCAGCCATTGCAGTCCTATCCTAGAATCATGGCATAAAGTTCCTAAGGGGAAGAAAGACCACATATGGAAGGAACTATGCGTGAGTTAATTATTATTTGTAATTCTATTTGTGTAGATTACTAATTTTTAGGATACTAGTTAATAGAAATTCTATTTAATTTGCATAGAATATTTGATCTGGATGAAAAGTTGCATCGTAAATGTGTGATGCAACGTTGTGGGAGGGTCCAAAGGAACTATAGGACCAATCTCACCCGAGATTACATACGCGATGCTGAGAATAGGTTCTTGATTGATTCCAATTATAGACATTGATCAGTATTTCACTAACTCTACACTAATAATTTTTGTTTGTATTCTCTTTGAAAAATAAATATAGGAAGAAGGAAGCCACACAGCAATGGAACTACTTCGACCCCAAAGACTGGGAGGAGTTTGTTACCCAAAGAAAAACAGATGAATTCAAGGTATTAAGTGCCACTCCCAGTTTAATTAATATACGTTTTTATGTATTCACCTATTCAAGATTAACCTTTCGTGTTACTAACCAAATCAATGTGATAACTAACTAAGCTATCAGCGATGCTCAACGAGCAAGGCGTGCACTGAATGTGTACGACCACACAATGAGTCCAAGAGGATATGCAGGCGTTCACCAAAGACTACAGGCTGAGTCTACTCAGCATATTGCTACTCAGGAGACTGCAAAGTTCTCTACTGCTGCTCCCGCACCTCTACCTTGCCATGCTATGTGGATAGCTGGGAGGCAAAATAAGAAGGGAGAGATACCGAATCCCACAACTGCTGAGGCGGCTGCAAAAATGGTAAAAATAAACTCTTAGAGCAATCTATCGATATTGATTATTGTTATGTTTACTTACAAATTTTGTTGATGGTGATTAGCGGGAGCTGCACGAGCAGAGGAAGGAAGGCAAATTCATCCCTCAGGGCACAAGGGATGAACTGACAGTTGCTCTGGGTAACACAGAGCATCCTGGATGTGTAAGGGGTGCAGGCGCTGGTGTGGGCATCGAAGCGTTCTTTGGGCCATCCCAGCGCAAACCTGTCCCAAAAGAGGGACTTTCACAAGTTGAGGTAGCTTATTCTTATTTTAGAACGTTATTGTGAAAGGGAATTCAATAATCAGAAAGTAGCATTTCTTTTATCCATGTATAGGTAGATTCCTTAATTAATAGGAGAGTCGAGGAAGTACTTGATAAAAGACTCCATGAAGCAATGAACAAGTGGCAGGCGTCTCAGACTGCCACTCAGACAGTACCTGTGGCGGACCTCTCTTCTCCTACTACTCGTACTGTAGAGGTTGGGAGTAATCCTATAGACCCACAACCTAGCACGTCCTCTGTAAGTATTTTTATGGCATATATAATAGCTAGTCTGTTCAAGATGATATGTTTGTGTATATATGCATATAACATTCTTTACATAAATTTGTAGGGGTTGAAGCCATGCTGACTAAAAAGTGAAGGATATATCATTGCAGAGGCATCAGCTTACCCACCCCTTAAAGGGTGCATGTTTCATGGGAGTCCAGTACCAGATGGCATGGTACGTGTGAGCCTGATACATATACTCGCTGGCTGGATGAATCTTGCACTGCCTCATGCACACCCAGATGCTGAAACACTTGGTGAGGCAGTAGGTGGAGTGATACTGTGGCCCAAAGCAGATGTCCTCTATACTGATATTGTATGATAAATTTTCATTACTTTAATTTGTTAGTGTGTATATATATGATTCAATTGATATGAAATTATATATACAAGTCAAAAAGATGAGACCCGCTACATCTCGGCCTCCACCTCCTCGACTACCAAGTTGGCTTCCAGGGGACCTACACGCCTCGATAGGTCCTAATTGTAGGAGTGTGGAAGTATGGATCGGCGAACATAATCCAAATTGCCCTATAAATGTTACTATTCCGGAGAATGCTACAGGTAAATCATACGATAAAAATCTATTTATACAAGTTTAACATACGTATTAATGCATACATAATAGAAGTTCTGGATACGTATTAATGTAGGTCAAACATTCGAAAACAACATATTTATACAAGATATTTTGGAGTTGTTTAGTTATGAATGGCTGAACACATCTATGATAGAGCTGTGGATATGATGAGATTAATGCATACGACAATCTGGTTTATACATCCATATACCTTGTTTTATATACGACAATCTGGTTTCTTATATATTAATGCATACGTAATATATGTTTTGCAACCACTTACACAAGACGTACAGATTTTGGGTTTTCCCATGTGGGATTTTTGGTTCCATCTTTGATTAGAGTTGTAAATACAGACCCGTATTCAGTTACTTCATACTGTTGTGATGCTTTTGAATATTTTGGTAAAAATAATAAGACGGTGATAATAGCTCCATTCAATGTCGAGTAAGTTTACTTTGCTTGTAATTTGGACTTAAGCAAATTACATTTTTATTGCGAATATTGAGTTATTAATTTTCTACTTTCTTACATGTAGTGCTAAGCATTGGGAGTTATTAGTTATTGTCCCCAAGACATTCACCGTCTATTATCTAGATCCTGTAGGGAGTGAGTTGGATGTATTATATGGACATGCAATTAAAAGGTCATTATTCTCGTGAGAAATATTTTATGTTTTTATATCTGTTAACATATGTTACTGCATTACTATTTAATTATGCAATTTAATGTGTTACATTAACATATATAGGGCTTTGCAAGGGTACAAAAAAGTTGGAGGAAAGGTCCCCAGGAAAAAAAATCTGACACTCATTTGGGAGAATATGAAAGTAATTTCCTGACTCTAATATATATATTATTTATGTGAACTGTGCTTATTTGTATTTTTGAATATTTGTATGTTTCAATTTATAGTGTGCTACACAAGACAACGGTTGGGCATGTATGTGATGCGATTTATAGACCTAATCATCAAACATGCCGTATTGGAAATCGATAGCATACAACAGGTATTATACATAGTCTCGTTAGATAATATGAAATATATGAATCTTATTATATATTATTATAATTATGTATATACGTCATTCTCTTTGTAGGTCTTTAAAACTGAGGACTTCAACACTGGTGCAAAGCATTTCGATGTACATGCTCCCTATACGAGAGATGAATTAGATGTTGTAAGAGAAGATTTGGCAAAAGCCCTACAAAGAGTGGGAATTTTTCAATATGATTTTACTGACAATGATGACGACGATGAATAAAGAATAACTTTGTTCTCATAATTAATTTTGTGTGAATGTGAATGAATTTTTATGAATTGTCATATGTGTGTGAAAATCATCAATACATGAATGTTTCTACATGTGTCTGAATGTGAAAAGAGATGAAATAAATGGAACTGCAGGTTGCTATTGGTTTCTACATGCGTGTGATGAAAAAATAATATGAATTAAATGTTCTTATACATGAGTGTGAATCACATATATATAATATTGTCCATCATGTTAATTTTGCAGGTTTGTGGCCTGTTGTTGGCTGATATCAATGGATGTCGTAAAACCTGCAGTTCATAACTGAACTGCAGGTTTCTCATCCTGCGACCAGCCACAGCAGGTCTGCAGACTGACAGAAAAAAAACATAAAATAGGCGTCGATTATTTGTATAAAATCGACGACATATGGTTACAGTGTCGGTTGCCATACTAGTAACCGACGTCGATTTCCCTAATGAGGCCAGACACCACAGTCGTGTTGGCCAGCACGGCCGTGGCAGCAGACCAGACATAAAATAGGCGTCGGTTATTTGTATAAAACCGATGACATATGGTTACAGTGTCAGTTGCCCTACTAGTAACCGACGTCGATTTCCCTAATGAGGCCAGACACCACGGCCGTTCTGGTCAGCACGACCGTGGCAGCGGGTGAGATGGCGTCGGTTATCACTAATAAACCGACGTCGATAGTGTCCCAGATGGTGCCCTTTCTATGGCGCGAAGGTATATGGCGTCAGTTTCAAAGCTAATAACCGACGCCTATACCCCCCTGCTGGCGCGTTTTCGGCGCGTTTTAAGTGGCGCGCGAAGGGTTGTGGCGTCGGTTTGAGAACCGATGAGTAACGGTTGGGCTTTTAGCGGCGCCCACATAGGTGTCGCTTAAAAACCGACACTAAAGGCCTTAAATAACTGACACTAAAGGCCGGTTATGTACTAGTGATGGGAAAAATAGAATTGGTTACCTTTTGCTAGTGACCCTTGGAAAATTCTTCTTTGATGTGAGAAGTGTGTTTCCCTTTGTGTTCCTTTCTTTTTTAGGCATAGATTACAAGTGGATCTCATGCCATTTACTACACGTGGATTTGTTGTAATCCTAGGATGGATATCTTCATATGATGTGTAATTGCTTTGGACTATAGTTCCAAAATCTTTATGTTTTGTAATGAGCATGCTTTTTTATCCTTCCCAGAGTTAGGGGGATTCCTCCTATATGTTATTAGCTGGTTCTGATGTTGAGGAAGTGGATGAAACCAAGGAATGAGTTCTTTATAGCACACATAGTGAATACCAAGGTAACGAAACCTACTATCCAGAGTGTACCAGTTATATATGAGTTAAATATATCTATTAGATGAGTTGTCTGATGTTCCTCTCCACTAGAAAGAGAGAGAGTTGATGTTGATCCTTCAAGTGTTGATTGGGAAAAGAAGAGTTATTCTATAATGTTGTGTATGGTCTACTGATAGTTTGGGAAGACCACTATCAAGGATAGATGGTCCAAATATCACTTGACATGTGTTACCATGTTCCTTTAAGATAAATCTAGCATCAGAATAACAATGGATAAGAGTTAGAGTGGATGACATGAGTTACATGACCATGATAAGTTTAGGGTTGAGTCATTTAGACTAACCACTGTATCAGTAGCATGGCCAACATCTTTGCTAAAACTTAAGAATATTGAAGCAACTATGCATATGTGTGACAAGTTCAACAAGAGTGAGTTAAGGGTTAACTAGACTATCCTATTGGAGTTATGGTACATTTTCTAAGTGGGTTGTGTGAATCCTAGTAAGATGAAGATAGTGTCATTGCCCTACCCCTAACAAGGTCAATCAGGAAGCTATATTTGATTATGGTTGCTGACAAGTGTATGATTCTTCAACTAGACAGATGGCCAGTCCATCATTGAGATGATTGAAGAATCTTCTAAGAACGTATGCCTTATAGTTATTTACGATTAGGGGATACCCACATGATTGATTGATTTGCTAATTACAACAACCATCAAAGGAGTATAGAGATGAATCTTTGTAAAGTTACATATGATAAGAGAGACATTATGTTTCATGTTTGATAAGAGCCATCAAGTATGACCTCTGAATGATGTGTGACACAATAAATAGAATAGGTTAGGATGATAGTTAGAGTGCCAAGTTGAAAGGTACTACCAGACTAGTACAGGTGGCACAACAATTCTTATGTTGAACCAAGATGACACATGCAAGAGTTGAGGCAGAAGAATATGTCTTCTATGATAATGTTGTGACATCACCATGTAATGAAAGTCCTTCGGGAAAGGTTCTGACGCTTCATAGAGTCAGCCATGTTCCATCAATATGACGTAATATTCTTAGTGGTGCAATTTTAGTTAGAGATGGTTTTAGAATAGATTGTAAATATAATAAAGCTATTATTACTTGCCTTCAAGATTCTTTATTTTTTGGCAAGGGGTATCTTTGTGATATGGAGAATTTGTTTAAGATTCTTGTAGAACCTGTTTCAAACTCCGTTTTAAATTTGAATGATAATAGTTCTTTATGCTTGAATTTTGTATCATCTGATGTTTGGCATGCACATTTGGGACCAGTGAATGCTGGCTCAATGAAACGTATGATAAATATGAATTTAATCCCTAAATCTAAAATTAGCAATGATAAATATGAAATATGTGTGCAAGCTAAATTACCTAGGAAACCTTTTCATTCTGTGAATATGAATTCAAAAATATTGGTTTTAGTGCATACAGATATCTATGAATTTAATAGTATTGCTACAAGGGATCAAAAACTTTACTTTATAACTTTTATTGACGATGATAGTAGATACTGTTATGTCTTTTTACTTAGAAGTAAAGATGAGGCATTGGATAAATTTAAAATTTATAAGAAAGAAGATGAAACTCAAACTGAAAAAGTACTTAAACGATTAAGGTTTGATAGGGGAGGAGAGTATACCTCAAATTTATTTTTGGAATTTTTCCAATTATATGGTATAGTTCATGAGGTTACTGCTCCGTATTCACCACAATCTAATGGGATAGCTGAACGTAAAAACTGAACCCTTATAGATATGGAAAATTCTTTACTCCAAACCTCAGGTCTACCCAACTTCATATTGGGGGAAGATTTGAATAAGGCTTGCCATATTCTGAACAGAGTTTCCCACAAACATGTAGAGAGTGGTCCTTTTGAGTTATGGATAGGAAGAAAACCGAGTCTCAAATACCTTCGTGTGTGAGGGTGTCTTGCTAAGGTACTTGTCCCTGAACACAAAAGGAAGAATTTGGGACCAAAAATGATTGATGTCATATTCTTGGGGTATGTAGAGACAAGTTATGCCTACAGATTCTTGACTGTAAAATCTGATATCTCAGGCATTGAGGTCAATACAATTGTGGAATTACGTGATGCTACATTCTTTAAGGATGTGTTTCTCGTGAGATCTAGTGTGCCCAATTAAGTATCTCAAGAGGATTCATTCACCACAGATTCCATTCCCGAGCACATGGAAAGGATGACAAATATGGGGGGCGACTCAGAATAAGCTATTTCTAAATCTGATGATTCTGAAGAAATAGTTGAACCAAGGAGAAGTAAGCGGTCTAGGACATCCAAGGACTTTGGAAGTGAGTTTCTTACTTACCTATAACTTTCAAACAAGCTATGGAATCTCTAAAAGCTAAGTTTTGGAAAGAAGTCGTTAATGATAAAATCCAATCAATTCTCTCAAATGGAACTTGGGAATTGGTAGATTCACCTCCTGGTTGCTCTGTAGTTGGATGCAAATGGATCTTTAAGAAGAAACCTAATGCATACGGGACAATCAATATGTATAAGGGTAGGTTTGTTGCTAAGGGTTATACATAGAGGGAAGGAATAGATTATTTTGATACATATTCTCATGTATCCCGTATGACCACAATCTGAGTTCTTATAGCATTGGCTTCCATTTATAATCTATGTATCCATCAGATGGTTGTGAAGACTGCATTCTTACACAGTGATCTTCAGGAAGAGATATATATGGAACAACCTAAGGGATTTTTGGGTTGTGGGAATGAGTCCAAAGTGTGTAAACTTGTTAAGTCATTATATGGCTTGAAACAAGCCCCTAAGTAATGGCATGAGAAGTTTGTTCCTATGATATCAACATTTGGCTTTGTTTCTAATGAATTTGATAAGTGTCTCTACTGTAAAATCGTCAATGATGGATTCATTTTATTATGCTTATATGTCAATGATATCCTGCTTTTTGGTTCCGATATGAAAGTAGTAAATGAGACAAAGATATTCTTATGTAGCAAGTTTGAGATGAAATATATGGGTATCACTGATGTGATTTTAGGGCTTAAAATCATAAGGTCTACTGATGGTATAACTATCTCTCAGTCTCACTATGTTGAGAAGATACTGGATAGGTTTGAGTACACATCACGTAAACCTGTTAAGACTCCATATAATTCATCCAAGGCCTTTATCAAGAATGAGACAGGGGTTCCAGTGTCTCAATTATGATACTCTCATATTATCAGAAGTTTGATGTATCTGTAGTCGAAGGATATAGTGATGCAAGTTGGATTGCCGTCAACTCTGGGAGTAATGGTGTCTCAGGATATGTATTCCTGTTGGGAGGAGTTGTTTCCTGGAGGTCTAAGAAACAGACCATATTGTCTCAGTCTACTTTTGAGGAAGAATTGTGTGCTTTAGATGAAATTGGATTGGAAGAAGAATGACTACATGGACTTATGTCCAGTTTACCTATGGTAAATAAGTCGCTTCCTGCAATTTCAGTTCACTATGACAGCACTACAACTATTGTCAAAATAAAGAGTCACAAGTGCAATAAAAAATAGCATAGACACATCCAAGTCAGACTCAAGTCTGTAAGGGAGTTAGTGTCTAATGGTGTTGTGGTTGTGGACTATGTCGGTACCAAAGAAAATACAGTTGATCCTTTCACTAAAGGACTTACTCTAGCTTTAGTGGAAAAATCCAGGTTGGGAATGGGACTGAAACCCCTTATTATTCACAGGAAGTACCAACCCAACCCAATAGAGTGGAGATCCCACAAATTGGGTTCAATGTGGTAATAACAAATTGTCAGGT
This sequence comes from Alisma plantago-aquatica, assembly GCA_963693085.1. Classification (NCBI taxonomy): domain Eukaryota; kingdom Viridiplantae; phylum Streptophyta; class Magnoliopsida; order Alismatales; family Alismataceae; genus Alisma; species Alisma plantago-aquatica. The sequence continues at coordinate 727,859,918 of OY856411.1, read as the reverse complement.
GAATTGGATGACACTATGTATTTACTTTGATGCTTCATGCATCTATGTGTCTATCCCCTGAGAAACCTGTTAGTGTCATGACTGCAAGTTAGTAAGAGATTAGTCTCTGAATGGTGTCAAGTCTTAGGACAGGATGTTAGCAGTACATCCTTGGAGACTCCAACTAAATGATTGATGTTGAGTAGGCCGCAATAGGAGAATTGGGTTGTTCTCTGTTATCAATCATGACATAAAGTTTTGTATGCATGGCCTTAATGCATTGTTTTCTTTTCTATCATGTCTTTATTGTGTTGTTACCAACCTATACTCTTGCACCCAAGGTTCAGGTTCAAGATTTTTTCACCTAGTTCCTACGGGGGTCACAGTTAGATAACTCAGGTAGATTCAAACTGAAAGGTATTTATTGAAAGAACAATATGGAGGACGGAATGGTAGAGCACACTACACATTGAACTTTGTGGGGGATTGTTAGATATATGGCTGCTACAGCCATGTATATAGTATGGGTTCAACCCAGTGTAACGCAGCTAGTACATGTGAGAAAAGTAGTTTTGTCTCTAGTACAAATGGCAAAGAAGTTTTATCCCATATTGCTCACTCCTAGAACTTTTGTGGTCCTTATATGTAACATCACATGGGGCACTAGTGTCCAAAGAGTCATAGGAGGAGGGTATGCTCACCTTCTTGGTGGGGGTGGTGACCACAACACACACGCATGCACGCACGCGTGCCACGCCACACTCTCCTGGCCTGACCGGGCTGGGCATGGGCTTAGGCTTGTGGATTATGGATTGTGGAGAATGTATTACGTCTTCTTTTTTCCCTAGGATATACTTACGTAATTAATTATTCATTTAGTTAATTGTTTCTTTCCTACTCAGATTTATTAATCCTAACTAGAAAATCTCTTTTGCATAATTTTCCGCAATGTATATAAGAGCAACCGAGTGGTCGCGTCTTAACAGGAATGAGATTAGTGGGGTGTGTAAGGCTATAAATAGGCCTCTGGTCATTAGGGTTAAACATATCTTTCAAACACACAACCGTCAGTCATTTGAGCGTATTTGTGAACTCTAATGCCGGAGTCTCTCTCTGCAATTGTCGCCTTCGTGGTTCGTGGAGACCCTCACCTGGACGAAGCTAGTTAGTTCGTTTCCTTTCCTTCCAAGGCACAACCTGTCAAGCGGTGGTTCCTGCGGTTGCTGAGCTGCATTGGTGGTGTGCTGCTTCATCTGCAATGTTCGTCGTCAACATGAACGTGACGTTCTTCTTCACGTTTGTACCGGGTCGACTGGGAGAACGACGCCTATCCAGAATGGTTGCGAGGCACTGATTTATTCAAGTATATCATGTTTGTTTCTCAACGAGCGACCTAGTTTGATCATAACTTTACTTACTTTGTTCTCCTATATTGGTTTATTCTCCGTTTTCTTATCTGGACGACCTAAACTGTTAACTTAATTGCACATGTCATTGTTGCATGTAACAAACTAATTTAAAATTAACAATAAAAAATATATTAGATACATTTAAAATTTAAAAATAAGAATGTATATCTCTATTTTTAATATAAACTTTTAGTAAATATGTGTTAATATATTCAAAATTATATTTGCAAAATAGTGAACGCACATTCTATGATAGTCGTAGTTGTGAATGAGCCTCTGCCATTTTGTAGTGATGAAACTGTGAAAGCGGACTGTAGAAAGGTAATCATTTTTCACCGTCAATGTTACAGTTGACATTGTTAACAAATTCATCATACAAAATGTATAAGGAAAAAGTTGCAACAGAAGAAATTATAAATCAGTAAAAAAATAGCAATGAAAAATAGTAGAGATATACAACTAGGATTGACAATATATGTCACATATCTGATAATAATGTGGGTGGCACATGATAATTATTATGCATTAAGATAAAAATGCATGCACACACGTGTATAATATGCATGCCAATTTTTTAAATAATTTAAAATTATTTAATAATAGTTAGAGCAAATGATTTGTGAAATAAATTGAAAATCAAGAATAAAGAATCAAAGTTCTCCAGTGATTATAATTACAAATTTTCAACCTTGTGGTAATGTCGCACTAGATATGAAAGATAAATTTTGTTAAAATTTATAATAACATAATATTAGAGATAGTTAACAGTTTTAATAGAAAAAGAAAATTTTCTTTACCAGGGGTAGGTATTCTTTTCTTAAAAGTTTTGTAGCACCAAAAAAGTAAACTTTTACTTTGAATCAATGTTACTTTCATTCAGATATGAATAACAAGGTAACAATATAAATCACCAATTATTGTATTTTGATGGATAATGAAAAAGAGTAAGAGAAAAAAAATAAAGTGTATAAAAGTAGATATAAGTAATTGACGACATCATTGTCAATCTTGAACATAAAAATATAAAAATAACCAGACAAAGGCTAACAACTTCATCCACATGAGATCCAGACGGTTTTAATGGGACAGTCAACCCATGCAGCAAGTGAAATCATATCTAATAATAGAATGTAACACCAAAATCAATGCACCAGAAATGATAAAATATAATTATGATCACATTACCTCTTTCTTGTGCCTGCATTACAGTAGCTATAATAGCAGGATGAATTAAATTTTCATGAGAATTTCAACCCGACAATGGAAAATAATAATATATGATATGAGAGTAAAAGAAACAACAATCAATAGTATTAATCTAGAATATGGATGTTGAACATTGAAAGTAATATTCGGCTGCGAGTAAATCAAATCATATAACGAAGGTGACAACTTATTAATGCTCACAATCAACATCTAAAAATCAAATTGATTGATGTCGGTGCCCCATTAACTTGTTTGGCGGAGAAAACACAGATTTAATTCTTAATAGTATCCCTCATGTCTTGCTACGTGGAAGGAGGATTCTTCGCTCCTAGGCAACTGCGGATAGGAGACAGAGAAAGACAGGATTCAAGATAATAGGAATTATCCTCAAAAAATGATAATGGAAGTTAATGGGAGAGGGAGGGCAAAGTCGGAGATGGAGGAAGTTGAAAAAAATGATAAAAGTAGTAACAAATCACTGAAAAGATGAGAGATAAGATGCGATCAAGCCATTAAAGCGAGAGTTTTTGAACCAACAACTGCAATATCTATATTGCGGACCAAAAACAAGTGAGGCTTGAGTGCCTCATGATTTGAGCCAAACTTATTTGGCAGTTGTATCTTTTATAATGAAAAATTAATAAAGATAAAGGATAAAAAATGAATTTATTTTTATACATAATAGTATAATTTATTTGTTTTCCCTTTTTATTGAATGTACCAAACATGAGATAATATTTTTACATCAAGCAAAATGAAGAAGAAAAGACATCACATTTATAAATTACAAGTTATCAAATGGTTTTGTTTTCATTTGACTCAAGTTTATTGATTTTGTTTTGCATAAAAGGACAGTACGGCAAAGAGAGTGTGAAAATGTGGGAGGGAATTGAGGAACGGTTTTCCATGGAATCAGAAGAGAGAGACAGATAATTGCATATGATGGGAGTTATGGGAGAATGGGCGGAGTGGGAGTTAATGCGAGAGTGGGGCAGGGTGGAAAAGGGTGGTTTGCGATCCGTTGTTTCATGGTAGAAGAAAAATATTAGGAAAAGTAAAAAAAAAAAGTTAGAAAAAAGGAGAGAAGAGAAGGATCCAAGGAGATTGCACCTGATTGGTTGATGCTAGATTTTGTCAATTTTCCAACAAACTCATTTTTTTTTTGTAATTGTATAGTTTAGTTGTGGAAAGATGTTAATTAAATTGACTTGCGATCATTAACTAAAATGAGCCCTACTTTTGGTTATCAATCATTGCAATTAAGTTGTGTTTTCCCAATTTCCTCTTAAGTGATGCTTTTGAGAGGTATTGTTTTTAAACAATTTGTAACTCGTACCTAAATTCAAGTTCAATTATATTAAAAGACAAAAGATTGAACTTGCAATAATGAAAATATTGATTGATGAAATATGTGTTTATAAGAAATAAAGTGGAGGCATTCGTTATAATCTGACGGCAACATGATATTTTAATGTGAAGTTAAAATCAATGCTTGGTTATTGATGATCACCAATTATACAAATGACAAAAACAAGTAATCAGTAACTAAGGTACAAACAACTAACCAACACTGGATGTATTTTGAATCATAAAAAATGAAAAGTTATGCTAATTTTCTTTATAGCATGTAAACCTCACATATCTGGACAAGGCATGTAGTGGCCAAAGCAACAAGAGGACTAAAAAACAAACTGTTCATTTCACGTTTTGTTTAGGATATAAAAAAGGGCTTGTAAGTAGCGGCTAACGCAGATGTAAGACAGGCTTAAATTCTGTACTCGTGGGTGCTTATTCATTGAGTATAGGTACATATATAGATTAAATAAGAGCTTCTTGTCACACACAACTACACAATATATCATTTTCTTTGTGGCTACCATAACAACGGTTTGAATCTTTTTAATTAATTATTAGCATCAACTCTGTGACATGCTTTTTTTCTCTGGCATTTTCCCTTCTCCTACATTAAAGGAGAGCCCTGCAGTTCACCAATATGTCCCAGGTCAAACGTTTTGACCAGACCAATGTAATTGGTTGATTGGAAAGAAGACCGTGGAAGTGAAGGGATCCTGGCCAACTTGGATTTCTCCTACCCTGCTCATTTTCATCGACCATCTACCTATTATGCCGTTCTCCAAAAGAGTAAAAAAGGGACCGAAAGGATGCTAAAGGTTGGCTTTTTTCCTATAACTGCTTACTTCAACCCAGCCACAGTACGACAGAATACTGGCACAAACTGGAAAGGTATGCCTTCGTGTTACAAACTGGCTTAGTCTCCCGGATAACAAGGTTTTTGGTGTTTTGCAATTGTTCCTGATATATCACTACATACGAAAGCATTTTTTAAGAGAATGTGAAATCAGGCTATGATTAGAAGCCAATACGAATTGATATGCCTCCTCACAGATAATTAGTAGTTCAAAAATACCTTTATCTCTGATACAACTAAAAAAGTATTATCTTCAGCAGTATCTCGACGTGTCAGTGATCCTTTGCTTTAAAAGAAGATGGGTATCAATGATTCCATACTTTATGGGCTCAACATTTAAACTATTGGGACCCATGCCTCAAAAGCCTACTAATTGAGAATGAGGAAGGAGAAAATGGGGGCTAGTGTGTGCTTCAGACTAGATGTAAAAGGCATATACAATTAGAGAGAAAGGTGATGTTTCACTGCAAAAATGCGGCAAATTCTCTTACAGGAGTTATGCTAATGGTAAGCATTCTCAACGACAGTTTCCCTCCTCATAAAGGTCATCTAGCCATGTCATCAAGTGAGCGAGTCTTTGCGGCTTCATGGTGGTTCAATGTAGTGAGGTTGTTGCGTAACTTCCTTGAATTGAGATCGCTGAGACAACCCCCCCTTCATAAACGCCAAGTATACAGAATCTATGCAACTTTGTGAGAAAAAGACCTATGTGAAAAATATGTATATGCAGGCATGGATTGAAAAGAAAACAACAGACCCCAGCCTTGATTTGCGCCTAATGATCAAACAGCACATCCGCTTCATGACGTAGTTAACCCTTTCTTGTTGTGACCTCAAGCATTGCCTCCTTTGATGAGGCACCTAATGATGACAGACATGGTGGGGGTTTATCAACTATCATGTAGGGCCTCCTCATGCTTGGGAGTACCACATGGTGTCTGGAAGTGGAATCCACAGATTGACAAAGAGCATAAAGAAGAAGCTAGTTTGATTCATCCACTAAATGGTTATATCAAACAAAGGTTGGGTAGATGTGAAGACAGAAAAAACCAACAGTAAGTGCATGCCTTGAGGCCTCGGATCCTGCAATGGTGTATATACGCCAAAGATTAGTTGTAGAACATGTATATCGTCCCTTATACACACTTTGAGATAGAGTTGTATGTCATCACCAACTTCTGACGACTTACTGGAACTACAAATTAAGAGCATAGCATGAAGATTTATAACAAGGATGAGAAGTGCGGTCAGGCGGCGAACCAAAAAAGCGTTTACCATAAATTTGTACATATCCCGTGTTATAACTTCATTTTTCCTAAACTATGTAATGAGATGTGTAAATCTCCTTTTTATGATAAATGAAATCAATGGTTGATTTATTTATTTGTATTGGATGGATTTCATTTACAATAGCCTTGTTTGGTTGTTTAGTGGGCTTTATTGGCTATTGCGCCCAATTACAAGAAAAAGAAAGTTAAAAGAAAAAGGAATTTATTTAATAAAAGGAATAAGTAAGAAAGAGAGAAAAGAATAAGGGAAAAAGGCAAAGGAATATTTCCCAAGATGGGATTTCGTGCCTTTAGGGCTCCTTGAGGTCCAAGGAATCCAAGATGATAAGATAATGGCAAAAGAAAGAGGAAATATCAATTAATTTGGTTTTATTAATGAATACCTTGCATATGAAGGAAACACCTTTTTCCTTTGGAATTTGGGTTTCAAATTTAATATACGAGTAGATAATGCCAAGACAGAGTTTCCTCTAACATTTGAGTGAAAAATAATAAACGGGGAGAGAGATATGATTTTCACAAGATTTCATTGTTTAACACCCTTTTCCCCTCATTTTTAAGAAATTAGAAATAAGGGAGCGATGACAACCGTTGGATGCCCCGCGTGGTCCAGAGGATCACAGATCCAACGGTGGCTATCCATCGCCCACCTTGAGTCAGAGAAGGAAAGGGAGAGGGAAACTGAGATTTCCCAATGTGATTTCCTCGCATTTCTTCCCACCTGCCACGAATCCAAGACCACGAGGGTCTCTAGGAGGCGATTCCGCGCACAACCGACCCTATTTTTATGGTGTTTCGAGGTTTCTAGAGGATACGCCCAAACCAGGCTAAGGAACAGGTGGCGACGAGAGTTGGGGAACCCTAAAGGAGCCCAAATCTTATAAATAGATCCCCCTCTCAATCCCTCACATCCTCACAAACCCAGACGGCTGCTTCCCGAACCCTAGCTCACTCTCTACCCCTCGATTGATCCCTCTCCGGCGAGGACTCCGCCTCAGCTCGAGCGTCTGGAAAGGAAGAAGACAAGGAGCAGACGACGTCCGATTGAGGTCCACTGTGGTCTCGCGAAGAGATCCAGCAGTCCCATGCTCGGCCGGCTAAGTTACCTCGCGAGTGGAGGCGTGTGACGCAGATCGTCAGATCCGAGGGACGGACCAGCAGACCATCGATCAAACGGCCGCTGAATTTTGGTAAATCGCCCTCTCTGCTCAAATATTCCAGAAAATATGTTTTTCTTATAAAATTCGTAGAAATTACTAGGGAACTCTAATGACGAAACTTAATATATGAAAGTTGATCAGAAAAATACGAGGAACAAGATAAAAATGGTTTGAGAACCTAATTTCATTTCTATTCGCAAAAGTATGTTAAGTTGATGGAAAATGTATTAAAAATTTGGTTAGAAACCCTAATTGAGATCAATGAATGAATCTAAGAAGCTTAATAGGTTCATTCGAGTAATATTAACCTGTTGAATGATAATGATAGGCTTGAACCTGTTTTAGATGAATAATTGCATGTTTTAGGGTTTTAAACCAAGTATAAATGATAATGCATCTAGAAACCCTAATTTAGGGTAAAAGAAGAGAAGATCATATTTAATTCGAAAATATGGAAATATGTTGTTAAATGTTGTTCCTAAGCCTACTAGGAGAGAGGATGTGAAACTTAGGGTTTATAAGTAGTTGTGTCTAATTAGGGTTTGTGGCACTAAAAGTAAAGGCAAAACCCTAATTGCAAGTGAAACATTAGAAAGGGGTAGAAACCCTAAAAAGGAATAGAAATCCTAAGAAGCAAGTTGGTTTGGATAGATCTTGATAAAAGGAAATTGTATGTTTATTTCAGGATTCTTGTACTTGCTTGCTTGATTGGATTTCCCTACTTGGTTGATTCTATTTCAAAAATCAGCAGTACAGGTATGTGGTTATTTATGAGTAACCGATTTAGTTTCATGGAGTTTTCTCGAATGATTGATCAAATTGGATGCAACCTAACTATTGGATGTTCATTTATGCAAATCTTTAAAGTCACTATGATTATCACAATTAATTATAAATGTGCATTCTCACACCTACATGCCACCCTGATATATGATGTGTGACCAAGCCCTGGAGGGAAGGTCAATTAGGACAAACCCAAGAGGAAAGACTATTGGGCACCATGAGAGGTGACCCCAGGCATCAAGCTCAGGATGGAGAAGGTGGCCTTATGTTTCTTGCATGACTATTGGGCACCATGAGAGGTGAACGGCCCCAGGCACCAAGCTCAGGATGGAGAAGGCAACCTTATGTTTCTTGCATGACTATTGGGTACCATGAGAGGTGACACCAGGCACCAAGCTCCGGATGGAGAAGGTGGCCTTATGTCTAGTGCAAAGGAAAAACCCTAGAGAGGGTATTCCAGGGTTAGGGAAAAAGTGGTGGAAATTGTCACATTGAAAACGTAGTTTGGATTGTTAAATAACTTAATTGTGATATTTAGGTTGTTAGCAATATTTGTGAAATTTTGGTTGTTCCCACATACCGACATATTCATTTATGCTGATCGACGTTTTGTTTGTCAGTGTTTTAGGTATAATATGAAAAGGAAAAACAATAAAGTGACACATTGTGAATATATGAATTAAAGTACAAGGAGGATTAGTTAGAATAGACTTCAATTGTGGATAGAAGTCTAGAAATCTAAGATTTTAAAAAGGTATGCAAAGTTTTATTTTATTTCGCATTTTAAGTATAGTTTTGGTAGAATTTAGTAATTATTATTGATTATTTGTCAAACCATTGATCTGGAAAATTGGGATAACGGCTCTGACCTTTTGGTCTCCCTTAATTGGGGGTTACCGGGAGGCGGGGTCGTTACATTTGGTATCATAGCATTGGTTCCTCATTTAATCCTTAGTAATTATTAAATTTTACAAACTCTGTAGAATCGAGGGAGTTATTAGAGGATTTTCCGAAAAACAGAGGTGTCTAGAAAAGGATCACGGTATGGGGGCTGGCAATATTTTCCTCCGCCCCGCTAGTCAGTCACGAGGACTCCCGGATGCAGTGTGACTGCCTGGCCAATGTCTTAGGTTCTGACTCAAAATAAGATACCTTTAGGACTCTCTCATCTTTTTCGTCCCTTCTGAACCCTAATTCAATTAAGGATTCTAAGATTTAGGGTTTTCTCTCTCTTCCCCACCCTTCTGAGGTATGGGTTGGTATGATAAGGTTTAAGGAATCCTCCATCAAATTAATAAAAGATACATAAATAAGATGCCATCGACATAAGTATAATTAGTTTAAACGTAGACTAAAGGTCTATTTGTATGCTTATGTAGATGGCTCGAGTGAAGACCGTTGCTATCCATGTGGCCACTAATGGTGGTGGGCCTTCCCACAAGCAAAAGGGGTCTTCTGAGAAGAGGAACCATGGTGGTGAATCCTCGAAGAAGAGGAAGAGACCTGAGGGAGCTGTAGGTGAAGTCCTTGATCCTGAATCGATACCCTTTGAAAACCTCGAGATGGAACAGGAAGAGGAACCTATGTTCGAGGATGAGGCCAAAGTGGAAGAGGACCAATCTGGAGGTCCAGAACTGACAATGGTGGTTCACACCCCTGACGCCTTGTGGATGGAACAGCAGAAGAGGTTGATTGAGGCCATCAACGCTTTGGCCCTCAGGAACATAGCTAGAGACGAGAATGGTGAACCGCTCCCCGTTCGTCCCCGATTCGGAGTCACCATTCTGGACTTTGTCAAGCTGAACATTGAGAGATTTTGGGGAGAGGATAAGACAAAGGTGGTCGACAAAGCAAAGGCTTGGCTGCTGGCAGTCGAGAATGGGTTCTGCATGCTTGAGGTACAGCCAAACAAGAAGGTTCTTTTTGCTGCTCACCTCTTGGAAGGAGCAGCCAAGTATATGTGGGAAAACCATATCATGGGATGAGATTTAAGTGAAGAACTGATGGCGTGGACTGACTTCAAGACTATCTTCACTGCCAGATTCATCCCCATCTCAGCTAAGAAGGAGAAGGAAAGAGATTTCACCAACATGACCCAGGGTAACTCATATGTTGCGGACTTTGGTCGTAAGTTCTGCATCCTGGAACGCTTTGAACACATGATGGATGACGAAAGAAGGGTGGACCATTTCATAGAGCGTCTTCATCCTGCCATCAAGCCCCATGTGATGGCAAGTAAACCAAAAACCTTCATTGAAGCCTACAATACCGCCTTAGATATGGAGAGGACTGTGATTCCTTCTTAGAACCCCTCCAAAGGATATCTGGGTTTCACTGAAGGAACTCAGGGACAGAAGAATGACCATAAGAAAGGACAAGGGCGTAATCACAACAAGGGCAAGCATGGACACAAAGGAAAGCCACGTGGTGAGAATCGCTTTCTGAAGTGTCGTACCTATGGACGGTCACATCTTGGGAAGTTCCACTTCGAGAAGAGGGTGTGCTACCGTTGCCAACTAGAGGGATACTTCATCGCCAACTATCCTCAGCCTGATCCGAGAGGTACGATGGTAGTACAACCAGTGGCAGCAGCACCCCCAGTAGGAGGAGGAGCACCAGCTGGAGGTCCCCCTGTTGGAGAGAGAAGGCAAGCCAGAGTATTCGCCATTGACAATGAAGAAGCCCAGGTGAATGCTAATAGGTTGATCGAGGGTAATAACCCACAGAGTTTTCCTTTCAGTTTAGTGGATCATGTAATAGCTATCTGATATGGTATGTACTATGTAGGCATGCTTGAAGTCATGGGACAAAATATAAAAGCTCTTTTTTATTTTGGTTCTACTAATACTTTTATTTCAAGAAATCTGGCAACTATGCTTTGTTTTGACATCAAGGATTTAGGTTATGTTTTGGATGTCACAACCCCGAGTGATCGCATATATACATCTTTGTTAAAAACCCCTGTCTTGCTAGTTAAGTATCTAAACCATGAACTTCCCACTGACTTCATCCTCCTCGATATGAATGATTTTGATGTAATCATCGGTATGGATTGGCTTTACACCTATAGAGCCCAGATTGACTGTAGGGAGAAGAATATTCTTATTAGGAAGCTTGTCCATCCACACTTCACCATTTGAGGAAGGAGAGATGCAACTACCAGCCTTTATGTGTCAACTTTGAAGGCTGAGCAGATGTTATCCAAAGGTTGTCGAGCATACCTAGCCATAGTTACCGAACCTGAGACCAGGGTGCGACCCTTAGAGGAGATAGAGGTGGTTCGGGAGTATGCAGACGTGTTTCCAGATGATCTACCATGGATTCCCCCTGAGAGAGAGGTGGATTTCTCCATTGAGTTAGCTCTCGGAACTAACCCTATATCTAAGGCACCCTATAGAATGGCCCCTTCCGAGTTGCTCGAGTTGAAAACCCAGTTGCAGGAGTTGTTAGATAAAGGTTTTATCCGGCCCAGTACATCACCATGGGGAGCACCAGTCCTCTTTCTGAAGAAGAAGGATGGATCGCTATGGATGTGTATTGATTATCGGATGATCAACCAGGTGACCATTAAGAACAAGTACCCTTTACCCATGATAGATAACCTGTTTGACCAACTCAAAATGGCTCAAGTCTTTTCCAAGATTGATTTGAGGTCAGGATACCATCAGGTGAGAGTGAGAAGTGAGGATATACCTAAAATGGCTTTCTAAACTCGATATGGCCATTATGAGTTTGTGGTCATGTCATTTGGGTTGTCCAATGCACCCAGTGTCTTTATGAACCTTATGAACAGTGTGTTCCAACCTTTCCTTGATTCCTTTGTAATAGTGTTCATAGACGATATCTTGAGGTACTCGAATGACCAAGCCCAACACCGTGACCATCTGGGTAGAGTCCTTGATATCCTGAGAAAGCAAAAGTTTTACGGAAAGTTCTCGAAATGTGAGTTTTGGATAGACCAAGTCATGTTTCTCAGACACATCATCTCAGGAGGAACGATCGCCATAGATCCAGCCAAAGTGTCGGCAGTTCGAGACTGGCCTGCACCAAAGAACCCCTCTGAGATTCACAGCTTCTTGGGGTTGGTCGGATACTATCGGCGCTTCATCAAGGATTTCTTGAAGACCGCCTTGTCGTTGACCATGTTGACTTGGAAGGATGTGTAGTTTGTGTGGTCCGATGTATGTGAGGCTCGTTTCCAGGTACTAAAGGAGAAGCTGACCACTGCCCCAGTGTTGACCCTACCTTTCGGCAATGAGGGTTTTGTGATATTCACTGATGCTTTGAAGATGGGACTTGGCTGTGTGTTCGAACAAGACCGACATGTGGTTGCATATGCTTCCCGAAAACTCAAGCCCAATGAGGTGAATTACCTGACGCATGACTTAGAACTGGATGCTATCATCCATGTGTTGAAGATATGGTGACATTACTTGTATGGTGCTACCTTCGAGATTGTCACTGACCATAAGAGTTTGAAGTACCTCCTGACACAGAGAGACTTGAACCTACGACAACGATGATGGATAGAGTACATGAAGGATTACGGATTCACCATCGCCTATCATCATGGTAAGGCAAATGTTGTAGTTGATGCTTTGAGTCAGAAACAGCTCAGGCGTGCAGCTGTTTTGTCCAGTCAATGGAAGAGCTTACAGGAGCTGGTGGAATGGACTCCACAACCGCTAAAGGATCGAGTTTGATTGGCCAACATCCAGATTCAATCAGAGTTGTTAGGCGAGATCGTGGCAGTACAGTTGGTCAATGGGGAACTCGACAAGATGAAGGGCTTGATGAAGAAGCCACATACCCGTCTCTTAGTGGGAGTAGATGGAGGGATTAGATTCGAGAATTGTGTATGGGTTCCTGAGGATTCACCGCTAAGGGAATGTATCCTACAAGAGGCTCATGGTTCTAAGTACACGGTGCACCCGGGAACTACTAAGATGTTCAAGGACCTGCATAGGTTTTTTTGGTGGCCAGAAATGAAGAGAGACATTGCCGCATATGTGGCCAGCTGTCTTACGTGCCAAATGGTGAAGGCTGAACACCAACGACCCGGTGGACTTTTACAGTCGATAGAGATTCCAGAGTGGAAATGGGAACATATCACCATGGATTTCGTGGTGGGTCTACCCCGGACCAAGAAAGGTCATGATGCGATATGGGTTGTGGTAAATCGCCTTACCAAGTCAGCACACTTCATTTCCCTAAAGACCACTGCCAAGGTGTCCGATCTAGTTGAGCTTTATTGTAACATCCCTAACCTGGGTTATGAGTTAACCCTAGGTATTTTGCCTAAATATGTGATTAAATCTTTGTGATTAACTCTGAGCATGTAATTAAGTTTCTCAGAAACATATATTTCAGTGTTTGCTCCTTTTTATTTAAAGTTGTAGCATTGTTTTGATATACAGGGACCTATGTGCAATTTACCCAGTTAAAAGGGTTAGTTTGCAATTTGCACATGTTGAGATGTTCCTCTAATGATGAGACATCATGAGAATCTTTTTGGTAAAGTTTGAGGGATTTCCCAAGCTAGGGCACCAAGGTGCAGCTGTGGAAGCAATCCCAGTGCTTGAAACCTTAAATTGGGGTAAAATGCAATTTACCCAAATTAAGGGATACAAATTGTGAAATATGTCATCAAATGTATTTTTTTAGACTTTTGCCATCATTTAGAGAAGAAATGATGAGGAAGTCACCTCAATTGAATTATCAAGTTATGAGACATGCCTTGTGATTGAATAATCAGGGTATATGTGTAATATTTCTTTATGTATGTACCTCATTATTAGCTGCTCTCCTTTACCTTCTTTTCCTAAGACCTTAAGAGAAGGTTTGTCCTCAGAATAAAGAGGAAGTGACGATCAAGTAAAGAAGGAGGGACCTAGTTGGAATTATGAACAACTTATGAACTAATGTTGAAAATCCTACCCCATGTATATAAGCTCTCCTTCCCTTAGTTGCAAGGGAACTCACCCTTCGTTCCCTTACTGTTTCATTTCACCAAAGACGACCAAGGACTGCCTTGGAGCTAAGGAGGACGACCAAGGGGTGCAAGGTAGGTTTAAACCCCTCTTCTTGCCTAATTCCATGGTTAAAACTCGAATTCAAGGTCATCTTCATGGCTAACTCTTGAAACCCTACCTTTCTAGCCGTCTTTTTTCATCCTTCCTTGGAGTTTTCACCTTGGCCAACCTGTGGGAACTCAAGGAAGCCATTAGAGCTTGGATCTTGAAAGCTTGGAGCTCAAGAAGCAAGCTTTAGGCGGGTTTTATAACTCTAAACCCATGCTTTACTATGTGCATCTTTATATGCGTTTTAATGATAGCTCTTAGTATTTCCCTACTTTTCCCTGCTATTTTGCAAGCAAACCCATGGGATATTCGTACTGTTCTTGAGCTAGGAGATGAAGGCGTGATTTCCAAGAAAAACCCACCGCTTTTCACTTCCTTAAATGGTCTCAAAAGTTTGCTCTCTCAGACTCAAGACCGCGAGGTGAGCAAACGGTCTCGAGACCGCGACAGGGAAAACGGTCTCCAAGACCGTTTGGCCCCGTTGACCGAGCGTGGACCGTATAAGAAATTTGTTCCTAATTATATAGGCTAATTACCCTCAAATTTGATGGTCTAATTCCAAACGGGCTAAGAGTTGAAGGGTGAATACTAGGGTTAACCCTAGATGAAATCAGTACTGAAATTATGGTGACCTAATTAGGGTTTTTAGGGTTGATTGACCTAAACGGTCTCAAGACCGTTTAGGGGTCCCCCAAACGGTCTCAAGACCGCGAGGGAAATCAACCAAGACCGTTTGGAGGTCTGGGGTCAAGGATAGTTGACCAATTGAAGGTACAATTACACCAAATTACATTGCAATTAAATATTGACATGATCATCAACTCAATGGGTCAGACCTTGATGAATTTGCACTAGAATCCAAAAATTGGATGGGTAAACGGTCTCAAGACCATTTGGAACTCATCCAAACGGTCTCAAGACCGAGAGGACAATCACCAAAGACCGTTTGAAGGTCTAGGGTTGAGTAATTTGACCAATTGAGGACCCAATTGCAAATAAGTTATCAATTTAATCAAAATTCTGTTTTGTGACTCAATCATGGTTCAACCCCTATCAAATCACCTTAGATTTTGACGAAATCTTGTGCAAACGGTCTCAAGACCATGTGGGGTCCACCCACATGACCTCAAGACCGTTTGGGCCAAGTTTGGGCCCAATTGGAGCTCAATTGAAGGGTTCAACCTTGTGTTGGTGCACATTGTTGAGTGTTGATGGGTGAACATTGATAGACCCTAATTGAATCGACTTAAACCCTAATTGGTCAACCATTATGGGTCAATTGAATGACCAAGTGATCAAGCATAATCTTAATTGACCCAATCCATAAGTGGTCAACATAGATTTGACCTTTTGAGGGCTTCAACGTCGGTTGACATCATCGATTGCTTTGTTGATTTTGTTGATGGACCAAGCGGCTGAGACCATGTGAGCCTCGCGGTCTCAAGACCGTGAGAGGGCTCGCGGTCTCAAGACCGTGAGGGGGCTCACAGTCTCAAGACCGAGAGGAGGCTCGCGGTCTCAAGACCGCGAAGGGCCTCGCGGTCCTGAGGTCAAACTAGCTAAACGGTCAACGTCTCTTCGCGGTCTCAACTCCAACTTGATCTTCGCGGTCTCAACATTAATTGAACCAATGATAGGGCTCGCGGTCTTGAACCACTTGAAGAGGCTCGCGGTCTTGAAGTTAGAAGGAGGCTCGCAGTCTTGGAAGGTCAAAGTGGGGAAACGGTCAACACTTTCAACCAATCTCAAACCAATTGATGATTAATGATTGAAATCAATCAATGTGATTCCAAGTTGACTTCTTTCAATTAATTCATAATATAAATGGTCCAATGTTGCCCAAATCAAACCCTAATGATAATCTAGGATAGTAAGGGGTTATTTGACTAAGGTTTTTGACCATAATGATGATCAATGGGGTGAATTACCAAAATACCCCTGAAGGGTCAATTAAGTTATACCTTGCTCAATTTAAACCCTAATTACATGAGAATGATGTTTTTAGTCATAATGACTCTATCTAACTTGATCTAGTTTAATGTTATCATCAATCATTAGTATGATGAAAGAGAGAGTACTCTAGAGAGAGAAAGTACCCTAGAGAGAGAAAGTAACTCTAATCACATAATGGTGATGCTTTTGGCTATGTTAGCCTATGATGACTCAATCCAACCTGTTTTAGAGTGATGTTGACATCACATAGCATTATGATGAGAGAGAAAGTACTTCTAGAGAGAGAAAGTACTTCTAGAGAGAGAAAGTACCCTTTTTAAGTGGAAACTCAAGTAAAGCATCTCCAATGCACATAAGTGAGCATAATTAGGGTATGGTCCACCCGTGTGAGGTCATAGAAACCCTAATTATAATAAATGATGAACTCTTAACTAATCTAAGAGCATCAATGAAGATGTTACTCATACATGATGATGTTATGAGTTTAATTCACCTTGATGTGAATAGTAAACCCTAATTCAAGGGTAATGGCATGCTTTTGAGCAATAAACTCTATTTGATTTAAATTAAAGATTTAACTCTTATGACAAGAGTAGGAAGTACATTCCTTATTGTTGCATTACCTTTATCAGATGTATTAACCATGCAGGTTCTGATATGAAGGTAATCATATCCAGGTATGGATGTTGATGTTATATTCATTAAAGGCATGCTGTTAGCCTTATGAATAAGTAAAGTAATCTGATGCCTTGCCAGTGGCATCCTATGCTGATAATGGGCTATGAGAGCCATGAATACTATCAAGTTCATGCCTTAGAGATGACTTGTGATGAGGATAATGAGAAATAATGATTGATATGAGTTAGGCCTGTTACATTTAGTATTCTTCTTTTATAGCTGTTATGCTACTGTTATTGTTTGAAGAACATTGTATGCTGTTAAAGAATACTGAATGTACCTAACTAATCAAGTATAATGTAGAGCCCTGATCATAGATCCATCATTGTCAGAAATTAAGTGATGGTGAAACAGGTTTTCCTTAGGGAAGTCCTGGAGCACATACTTTTGAGTATGTGGGGTACATGGATGTGTAGAACCTTACATCCTAGTGTAGGAAAGTGATGTAGATGTGGAATCCATCCATCCTTAACTATAGTTCCATACCGTATCAGTGGTAGGTAAACATGAAACCTCCTGATGATGAAGAAAGCACAGATATCCGTATCAGTGGTAGGTAAATATGAAACCTCATGATGACGAAGAGAGTACAGAACGCCATTGTGACTCTAGAATAGCGAAGGACCAGTTTACCCTGGTGAGCTATAGTAGTAGAGACATGAGATGTCCTACAAGTGATCCTCTTACTGACTGAGGAAGGTGAAGGTCATGAGAATCCGGCTCTCTTAATGACCTATGTATGATACTGATGCAGCTTCTCAGCGATCAGTTGGAGTATGAGTGGTAAGCCTCATCTCCACGGGGCATAATGTTGTTTGTAAAACATAATCAACCATGTAGTATAACTTGTTAGAGATGACTCCAAGTTAGTTGATTGATGTTACATTGCAATAATGTTGATATTCTCCATATCTCCTAAATTGTAGAGATCTTGTTATACCTGCAACTGTTATAGAATACTTTGAAGGCTTTACTGCTTAAAATAATCTTTGATGTTATAATAAAGCTTCTGGCGAAGAGTTATAACTCTCGCTGGGACAATTATGTGTAATTGTCTCACCCCGTAGATTTCAACTTTTTAGGTGGACGTCGGAGACGAAGGAACCAGCCTACAGGTGATCAATCTCAGCAGCAGCACCAGGGGCAGCAGTAATCTCAGGTGGAGATTGTCCTGCCATATGGTGTAGTTAGAGTCAGTCCTATGTGTCCTCTGTACTCTCAGGTCTTGGAGTCTTTTGTATAGTGATCTTGAGATTTTGTATCTTGATGTATATAATTACTCAAGAAGTAATTATCCTGAGATGTAAACAGTTTACCTCACTTTATGAAAGAAGCTTTTATGGATTCAAGCTCTTGTCACGAAAAGTTTTAATTTTCCGTGATTTTTGTCTTCCGCTGATTATCGATTCACTTCTGCTAAGTTTTAATCGTGTTTATGTCATGGTTTGGAGATCAGAGCCCACAACTAGTGGTATCAGAGCTCCAGGTTCAGTTGAGTCTACAGAGGCATAGGGCTTAGGATGTCGAGTCTACCTTTAGTACTCCTTCCTCATCTAATAGAATCTTCTGCTCCTCAGGAGAAGAAGATACATAAGAATGTCAGAACATCGTGATGAGCACGTGGCAGAGAGTAGTGCTAGTGCACCTCGAGGCGGTGCAAGAGTTCTGAGAATAGAACAACCCGCACCTGAGTCGCCAAGAGAGCCACCCCAGTTCAACCCAGCTGACATGAGTGATCCAGCTGTACAGACGATGTTCGGGCAGTTCATGACTGCCATGACACATATAACCGATAGGATGCCCATTCCTGCACCTAGGGCACCTGTCCAGCCTGAAGTACAAGGTATTGGTAAGACATTCGAACGACTTCGTCGTGTCGGAGCTACCGAGTACTTCGGAACTACCGACCCTGTAGATGCTGACTTATGGTTGACAGAGTTGGAGAAGGCTTTCAGGATTCTTATGATTCCGGAAGCTGAGAAGGTTAGACATGTTGTCTATCTTCTCAAAGGCAGTGCTGGTCACTGGTGGAACATGGAAGAGCAGAAGAGACCTGGAGTAGAGTTCTCATGGGAAGAGTTTCGTCGGGAATTTATCAATAGATATTTTCCAAAGACCTTCCTAGATGAGAAGATCTCTCAGTTTGAGAAACTAAGGCAGGGTATGATGAACATTAGTGAGTATGAAGCTAAGTTTATGGAGTTGTTGCGGTTATGTCCACACATGGCTGCTACGGATGAGGAAAGAATCACAAGATTCGAGAAGGGTTTGAATTTTGATATGTCAACCCCTGTGTCTGCCTTAGAAAACAGAGAGAGATTCTCTACCTTTGTTGAGTCAGTCCGAAGGATAGAGAGATCTGTGGTTGAGAAAAGACAAACCCATAAAAGATATCCACAGTTCCAGGGTTCTTCATCTAGGGATTCCAAGAAACCTAGATTCTCTGCACCTAACCCTCCACCACCCAGATCGAGTTTTCAAACTCAATGGTCACCAAGCAGAGGTAGAGGACGAAGTCAACCGCTTCAAGGGACGCACAGTTCTGCATCAGTGTCAGTTACTGGACCACCCAGACCACAGCAACAGGAGAAGAGTTGCTACAACTGTGGTAAGGTGGGACACTTGATGAAGGATTGTCGTTCTAGGCCTGTCGGTGTGACACAACAAACCCCGAGACAGAATCAACAGGGATATCAGAATAGACAACATCAAGGAGCAGCTCGAGGACGTGGACAAGCGTCTCAAGCTAGATCATCAGCACCACCTCAACACCAGGTGACTGCGAGGTTCTATGCTATGAACCCACCTGAGGCAGTGGTCAATCCACGGGTAGTGGCAGGTCAGATGAGACT
Source organism: Alisma plantago-aquatica (assembly GCA_963693085.1). NCBI lineage: Eukaryota > Viridiplantae > Streptophyta > Magnoliopsida > Alismatales > Alismataceae > Alisma > Alisma plantago-aquatica. Next base: position 727,840,320 of record OY856411.1, on the reverse strand, counting down.
TTTATATTATGATATATCTATATCCTGTGATATATCTGTTCTGATTGATCCGGGTGCTACGCACTCTTTCATCACTCGTGAAGTGATTCGTAACTGCAATATGACTGTTAATCATAGAGCAGATAGTTTGTTGTTGGAAACTCCGTTGAGTGGGTCTGCCGTTTTGCAGGAGATATGTTCTCCCTGCATCCTCTTCTTTTCTGACCATCGCATTCATGTGGATCTTATACCACTTGATATGCAGGGATTTGATATAATCCTCGGGATGGATACCTTAGAAAGGTATAGAGTTGTCTTGGACTGTGAGTCCAAGTTGGCTGTGTTTGCTGATGAAAGCAGCACATGGATCTTTCAAGGAGAAAGAAAGATTCTGCCCACCTGTCTTGTATCAGCTATGGTTGCTGATAAGCTGTTGAGGCAAGGATGTTATGCATTCTTAGCCCATGTGGTAGATGTTACTAAGGAAAGGACCAATCCTGCTGAAGTTCCCATAGTTAGGGAATTCGAGGATGTGTTTCCTGAAGAACTTCCTGGTATACCACCACCTCGGGAGATTGATTTTGAAATCAATCTGATCCCAGATACGAAACCCATAGCTCAAACTCCGTATAGGATGGCGCCTGCCGAAATGGCAGAACTCAAGAAACAGCTTCAAGAGTTACTTGAGAGAGGTTTTATCCGACCGAGTACTTCACCTTGGGGTGCTCCGGTCTTGTTTGTTAAAAAGAAAGATGGGTCAATGCGGTTATGCATCGACTACAGACAACTCAATAAAGTAACAATAAAGAATAAGTATCCTCTGCCAAGGATTGATGATCTCTTTGACCAGTTGCGTGATGCAACAGTCTTTTCAAAGATAGACTTGAGGTCTGGATATCACCAACTCCGTATTAAGGATAGTGACATATCCAAGTCTGCCTTTAGGACAAGATATGGTCACTATGAGTTCGCGGTTATGTCGTTTGGACTAACCAATGCACCAGCTGCATTTATGGAACTCATGAATAGAGTTTTTCGACCTTTCCTTGATCAGTGTGTTGTCGTCTTCATAGATGACATACTGATTTATAGTAAAGATGCCCAGCAGCATGAGAAGCATCTTCGCCAAGCTTTGACTTTGCTAAGAGAACATCAGCTGTATGCTAAGTTTAGCAAATGTGAGTTTTGGCTGCCGGAAGTATCTTTTCTTGGACATGTGATATCCGCTTCGGGAATTTGTGTTGACCCTACAAAGGTAGAATCTGTTCTACAATGGGAACAACCGAAGACACCGACGGAGATTTGAAGTTTCTTGGGGTTAGCTGGCTATTATCGAAGGTTCATTAAGAACTTTAGTTTTATAGCTTTACCCTTGACCAAGTTAACCCGGAAAGATGTTCCTTTTTCTTGGAGTGATAAGTGTCAACAATCTTTCCAGTTGCTGAAGGAGAGGTTGACAAGTGCACCTGTGCTAGTGCTACCTGAACAAGGAAAAGGGTATATAGTTTTCTGTGATGCTTCCAAGAATGGACTTGGATGTGTGTTGATGCAGGATAAACAAGTGATTTCTTTTGCTTCCCGACAGCTTAAGAAACACGAGGAGAATTATCCAACACACAATCTGGAGTTATCTGTTGTGGTTCATGCTTTGAAGATCTGGAGGCACTACCTCTACGGAGAAACATTCTAGATTTTCACAGACCACAAAAACCTTAAGTATATCTTCTCTCAGCATGAGCTCAACATGAGGCAACGTCGCTGGATGGAATTAATCAAGGACTACGACTGTACAATTGATTACCATCCAGGCAAGGCCAATGTTGTTGCAGATGCCTTGAGTAGGAAATCAACAACATCAACCATGAATAGAGCACAACTAAACTCTTTAGGATGCTCTAGAAGAGATATGTTTATCTCTTTAAGACAAGACAATGTACAGTTGAAGGTGTCATTGTTAACCGGTTTGTTAGCTGAGATGCATATTAAACCTACTCTAAGGGAGCAGATTAAAGAGGCACAGCTAGGTGATGCTGCAGTTCAACATATAAGATCTGAGTATGGAAATGAGAAGCAAGATGGTTTTCATGACTCAAAAGATCAAGTAGCTTGTTATAATGGAAGAATGATAGTGCCAGATGTGGACAACTTGAGAAAGTTAATCCTGGAAGAAGCCCATTCTTCCATGTATGCTATGCATCCAGGGAGCACCAAGATGTATCGGAATTTGAAAGATCTGTATTGGTGGCCTGGGATGAAGAAGGATGTTTCAGAGTTTGTTTTGAGGTGCCCTGTGTGTCAGCAAGTTAAAGCTGAACACCAGAAGCCTACAGGAACAATGCAACCTTTACCCATATCACAGTGGAAGTGGGACCATGTGACCATGGACTTTGTTGTTGGCCTACCCAGGACAAACAAAGGACATGATTCCATTTGGGTAATTGTTGATAGGTTGACTAAGACAACACATTTCTTACCTATCAAAACAACCTATTCTGCTGAAAGGTTATCAAAGTTGTATGTTCAAGAGATAGTGTGTTTGCACGGAGTTCCTGTCACAATAGTTTCTGACAGAGGTCCTCAGTTTACGAGTCGTTTTTGGGAACAGTTACATCAAGCCTTAGGCACTAAGCTGAGGTTTAGTACGGCCTTTCATCCACAGACTGATGGACAGTCGGAAAGGACCATACAAACCTTAGAAGACCTGTTGTGAGCATGTGTTCTCCAGTTCACCGGAAGTTGGTATCTACACCTAAGCTTGATAGAGTTTGCCTATAACAATAGCTATCAGCATAGTATTGATATGGCACCTTATGAAGCCTTATATGGTAGACGTTGTAGATCACCCTTGTGTTGGTTTGAGACTGGTGAGCACCAGTTATTAGGTCCTGACCTGGTGCAGAAAACCACGGAAAAGATTAAAGTTATACAACATAAGATTAAGACTGCTCAGGATAGGCAGAAATCTTATGCTGACAAACGTCGTAGACCCTTAGAGTTCCAGGTTGGAGACAAAGTGTATCTTAAGGTCTCACCTTGGAAAGGGGTCCTTCGTTTTGGAAGGAAAGGGAAGTTAGCTCCTAGATATATGGGGCCTTATCCAATCATTGAACGGATTGGAAAGGTAGCATATAAACTAGAGCTTCCCCCAGAATTACAGAGGTTACATCCTGTGTTTCACATTTCTATGTTGAAGAAATGTCACCCAGACACCGAGCCAGTTCTACAACCTATGGAGGTAGAATTGAATGATGACATATCCTATGAGGAGGGACCAGTGTCAATCCTTGATAAACGAATTAAAAAGTTAAAGAAGAAAGATATAAGTCTTGTGAAAGTCCTCTGGAACCATCGTGGTATTGAAGAAGCCACTTGGGAGTTAGAGGATGAGATGAGAAAGAAGTATCCTGCCCTTTTCTCGTAGTATGTTTTATCGATTTCGGGGACGAAATCCTTGTAAGGGGTGGATAATTTGTAACATCCCTAACCTGGGTTATGAGTTAACCCTAGGTATTTTGCCTAAATATGTGATTAAATCTTTGTGATTAACTCTGAGCATGTAATTAAGTTTCTCAGAAACATATATTTCAGTATTTGCTCCTTTTTATTTAAAGTTGTAGCATTGTTTTGATATACAGGGACCTATGTGCAATTTACCCAGTTAAAAGGGTTAGTTTGCAATTTGCACATGTTGAGATGTTCCTCTAATTATGAGACATCATGAGAATATTTTTGGTAAAGTTTGAGGGATTTCCCAAGCTAGGGCACCAAGGTGCAGCTGTGGAAGCAATCCCAGTGCTTGAAACCTTAAATTGGGGTAAAATGCAATTTACCCAAATTAAGGGATACAAATTGTGAAATATGTCATCTAATATATTTTTTTAGACTTTTTCCATCATTTAGAGAAGAAATGATGAGGAAGTCACCTCAATTGAATTATCAAGTTATGAGACATGCCTTGTGATTGAATAATCAGGGTATATGTGTAATATTTCTTTATGTATGTACCTCATTATTAGCTGCTCTCCTTTACCTTCTTTTCCTAAGACCTTAAGAGAAGGTTTGTCCTTAGAATAAAGAGGAAGGGACGATCAAGTAAAGAAGGAGGGACCTAGTTGGAATTATGAACAACTTATGAACTAATGTTGAAAATCCTACCCCATGTATATAAGCTCTCCTTCCCTTAGTTGCAAGGGAACTCACCCTTCGTTCCCTTACTGTTTCATTTCACCAAAGACGAACAAGGACTTCCTTGGAGCTAAGGAGGACGACCAAGGGGTGCAAGGTAGGTTTAAACCCCTCTTCTTGCCTAATTCTATGGTTAAAACTCGAATTCAAGGTCATCTTCATGGCTAACTCTTGAAACCCTACCTTTCTAGCCGTCTTTTTTCATCCTTCCTTGGAGTTTTCACCTTGGCCAACCTGTGGGAACTCAAGGACGCCATTAGAGCTTGGAGCTTGAAAGCTTGGAGCTCAAGAAGCAAGCTTTAGGCGGGTTTTATAACTCTAAACCCATGCTTTACTATGTGCATCTTTATATGCGTTTTAATGATAGCTCTTAGTATTTCCCTACTTTTCCCTGCTATTTTGCAAGCAAACCCATGGGATATTCGTACTTTTCTTGAGCTAGGAGATGAAGGCGTGATTTCCAAGAAAAACCCACCGCTTTTCACTTCCTTAAACGGTCTCAAAAGTTTGCTCTCTCGGACTCAAGACCGCGAGGTGAGCAAACGGTCTCGAGACCGCGACAGGGCAAACGGTCTCCAAGACCGTTTGGCCCCGTTGACCGAGCGTGGACCGTATAAGAAATTTGTTCCTAATTATATAGGCTAATTACCCTCAAAATTTAGGAGGCTAACTCCAAGGGAATCCGGAGATATGACCTTTTAAGTAACAACTTTATTTGAATTTATTCCTGATTTTCAAACGGTCTGAAATTGCCTTTTTGGGCAAACGGTCTCAAGACCGTGTAAGGTCGTTGACTAAGAGTTGACCGTATGCGATTACTGTTCAAAATTATGTTAATTAACAACTCACCAAATTTGATGGTCTAATTCCAAACGGGCTAAGAGTTGAAGGGTGAATACTAGGGTTAACCCTAGATGAAATCAGTACTGAAATTATGGTGACCTAATTAGGGTTTTTAGGGTTGATTGACCTAAACGGTCTCAAGACCGTTTAGGGGTCCCCCAAACGGTCTCAAGACCGCGAGGGCAATCAACCAAGACCGTTTGGAGGTCTGGGGTCAAGGATAGTTGACCAATTGAAGGTACAATTACACCAAATTACATTGCAATTAAATATTGACATGATCATCAACTCAATGGGTCAGACCTTGATGAATTTGCACTAGAATCCAAAAATTGGATGGGTAAACGGTCTCAAGACCATTTGGAACTCATCCAAACGGTCTCAAGACCGAGAGGACAATCACCCAAGACCGTTTGAAGGTCTAGGGTTGAGTAATTTGACCAATTGAGGACCCAATTGCAAATAAGTTATCAATTTAATCAAAATTCTGTTTTGTGACTCAATCATGGTTCAACCCCTATCAAATCACCTTAGATTTTGACGAAATCTTGTGCAAACGGTCTCAAGACCATGTGGGGTCCACCCACATGACCTCAAGACCGTTTGGGCCAAGTTTGGGCCCAATTGGAGCTCAATTGAAGGGTTCAACCTTGTGTTGGTGCACATTGTTGAGTGTTGATGGGTGAACATTGATAGACCCTAATTGAATCGACTTAAACCCTAATTGGTCAACCATTATGGGTCAATTGAATGACCAAGTGATCAAGCATAATCTTAATTGACCCAATCCATAAGTGGTCAACATAGATTTGACCTTTTGAGGGCTTCAACGTCGGTTGACATCATCGATTGCTTTGTTGATTTTGTTGATGGACCAAGCGGCTGAGACCATGTGAGCCTCGCGGTCTCAAGACCGTGAGAGGGCTCGCGGTCTCAAGACCGTGAGGGGGCTCACGGTCTCAAGACCGAGAGGAGGCTCGCGGTCTCAAGACCGCGAAGGGCCTCGCGGTCCTCAGGTCAAACTAGCTAAACGGTCAACGTCTCTTCGCGGTCTCAACTCCAACTTGATCTTCGCGGTCTCAACATTAATTGAACCAATGATAGGGCTCGCGGTCTTGAACCACTTGAAGAGGCTCGCGGTCTTGAAGTTAGAAGGAGGCTCGCGGTCTTGGAAGGTCAAAGTGGGGAAACGGTCAACACTTTCAACCAATCTCAAACCAATTGATGATTAATGATTGAAATCAATCAATGTGATTCCAAGTTGACTTCTTTCAATTAATTCATAATATAAATGGTCCAATGTTGCCCAAATCAAACCCTAATGATAATCTAGGATAGTAAGGGGTTATTTGACTAAGGTTTTTGACCATAATGATGATCAATGGGGTGAATTACCAAAATACCCCTGAAGGGTCAATTAAGTTATACCTTGCTCAATTTAAACCCTAATTTCATGAGAATGATGTTTTTAGTCATAATGACTCTATCTAACTTGATCTAGTTTAATGTTATCATCAATCATTAGTATGATGAAAGAGAGAGTACTCTAGAGAGAGAAAGTACCCTAGAGAGAGAAAGTAACTCTAATCACATAATGGTGATGCTTTTGGCTATGTTAGCCTATGATGACTCAATCCAACCTGTTTTAGAGTGATGTTGACATCACCTAGCATTATGATGAGAGAGAAAGTACTTCTAGAGAGAGAAAGTACTTCTATAGAGAGAAAGTACCCTTTTAAGTGGAAACTCAAGTAAAGCATCTCCAATGCACATAAGTGAGCATAATTAGGGTATGGTCCACCCGTGTGAGGTCATAGAAACCCTAATTATAATAAATGATGAACTCTTAACTAATCTAAGAGCATCAATGAAGATGTTACTCATACATGATGATGTTATGAGTTTAATTCACCTTGATGTGAATAGTAAACCCTAATTCAAGGGTAATGGCATGCTTTTGAGCAATAAACTCTATTTGATTTAAATTAAAGATTTAACTCTTATGACAAGAGTAGGAAGTACATTCCTTATTGTTGCATTACCTTTATCAGATGTATTAACCATGTAGGTTCTGATATGAAGGTAATCATATCCAGGTATGGATGTTGATGCTATATTCATTAAAGGCATGATGTTAGCCTTATGAATAAGTAAAGTAATCTGATGCCTTGCCAGTGGCATCCTATGCTGATAATGGGCTATGAGAGCCATGAATACCATCAAGGTCATGCCTTAGAGATGACTTGTGATGAGGATAATGAGAAATAATGATTGATATGAGTTAGGCCTGTTACATTTAGTATTCTTCTTTTATAGCTGCTATGCTACTGTTATTGTTTGAAGAACAATGTATGCTGTTAAAGAATACTGAATGTACCTAACTAATCAAGTATAATGTAGAGCCCTGATCATAGATCCATCATTGTCAGAAATTAAGTGATGGTGAAACAGGTTTTCCTTAGGGAACTCCTGGAGCACATACTTTTGAGTATGTGGGGTACATGGATGTGTAGAACCTTACATCCTAGTGTAGGAAAGTGATGTAGATGTGGAATCCATCCATCCTTCACTATAGTTCCATACCGTATCAGTGGTAGGTAAACATGAAACCTCCTGATGACGAAGAAAGCACAGATATCCGTATCAGTGGTAGGTAAATATGAAACCTCCTGATGACGAAGAGAGTACAGAACGCCACTGTGACTCTAGAATAGCGAAGGACCAGTTTACCCTGGTGAGCTATAGTAGTAGAGACATGAGATGTCCTACAAGTGATCCTCTTACTGACTGAGGAAGGTGAAGGTCATGAGAATCCGGCTCTCTTAATGAGCTATGTATGATACTGATGCGGCTTCTCAGCGATCAGTTGGAGTATGAGTGGTAAGCCTCATCTCCACGGGGCATAATGTTGTTTGTAAAACATAATCAACCATGTAGTATAACTTGTTAGAGATGACTCCAAGTTAGTTGATTGATGTTACATTGCAATAATGTTGATATTCTCCATATCTCCTAAATTGTAGAGATCTTGTTATACCTGCAACTGTTATAGAATACTTTGAAGGCTTTACTGCTTAAAATAATCTTTGATGTTATAATAAAGCTTCTGGCGAAGAGTTATAACTCTCGCTGGGACAATTATGTGTAATTGTCTCACCCCGTAGATTTCAACTTTTTAGGTGGACGTCGGAGACGAAGGAACCAGCCTACAGGTGATCAGTCTCAGCAGCAGCACCAGGGGCAGCAGTAATCTCAGGTGGAGATTGTCCTGCCATATGGTGTAGTTAGAGTCAGTCCTATGTGTCCTCTGTACTCTCAGGTCTTGGAGTCTTTTGTATAGTGATCTTGAGATTTTGTATCTTGATGTATATAATTACTCAAGAAGTAATTATCCTGAGATGTAAACAGTTTACCTCACTTTATGAAAGAAGCTTTTATGGATTCAAGCTCTTGTCAAGAAAAGTTTTAATTTTCCGTGATTTTTGTCTTCCGCTAATTATCGATTCGCTTCCGCTAAGTTTTAATCGTGTTTATGTCATGGTTTGGAGATCAGAGCCCACATTTATATTAGAGGGATAGTATGTTTGCATGACGTACCCAGTTCCATCATCTCTGATAGAGACCCAAAGTTTACTTCCAAGTTGTGGAAGCAAGTTCAAGAGGAACTTGGTACAAGGTTGAAGTTTCGTACCGCTTATCACCCCCAGACAGATGGTCAGTCAGAGAGGACGATCCAGACATTAGAGGATTTGTTGAGAGCTTGTGTGCTTGATTGGGGTGGATCGTGGGAACAATACTTACCTTTAGCTGAGTTTGCCTACAACAACAGCTACCAAGCCAGTATCGGGATGCCTCTGTATGAAGCTCTTTATGGGAGACTGTGTCGGTCACTACTTCACTGGGATGATGTCAGTGAGAGGACCTTGTTGAGGTCCGATGAACTCCAAGTGTATGCTGATAAAGTCACTTTGATCAAGCAGAGGCTGAAGAGATCCCAGGATCGACAGAAATCGTATGTTGATGCGAAGCGGACTAACGTGCAGTTCACTGTGGGAGAGCATGTATTTCTAAAAATCCGACCGCTCCGAGCTATATCCAAGAACAGAGGAAAGTTGAGTCCCTGATACGTGGGTCCGTTTGAGGTATTAGAACGGATTGGTGAAGCTGCATATCGTTTGGCATTACCCCCTCAGTATAGTATGATGCATGATGTGTTTCACGTGTCCAATCTGAAGCGATATGTGCAAGATCTGAGCCATGTGCTGAGCATTGAGCCTATTGAGCTTCAAGGGAAGCTGACCTATCCTCAGTCACCTTTACGGATTCTAGATACCAAGGTGAAAGAACTCAGATGTAAGAATATAGAGATGGTAAAGGTTCTTTGGAAGCACCATGGAGAGGATGAGGCCACATGGGAGTTGAAGACGAACATGGAAAAAACATATCCTGACTTGTTTGTTTGATTCTTGAATTTTGAGGGAAAAATTCCAATAAGGAGGGGAGGATGTTATAACCTCATTTTTCCTAAACTATGTAATGAGATGTGTAAATCTCCTTTTATGATAAATGAAATCAATGGTTGATTTATTTGTTTGTATTGGATGGATTTTGTTTAAAATAGCCTTGTTTGGTTGCTTAGTGAGCTTTATTGGCTATTGAGCCCAATTACAAGAAAAAGAAAGATAAAAGAAAAAGGAATTTCTTTAATAAAAGGAATAAGTAAGAAAGAGAGAAAAGAATAAGGGAAAAAGGCAAAGGAATATTTCCCAAGATGGGATTTTGTGCCTTTAGGGCTCCTTGAGGTCGGGAATAAAAGATGATAAGATAATGGCAAAAGAAAGAGGAAATATCAATTAATTTGGTTTTATTAATGAATAACTTGCATATGAAGGAAACACCCTTTTCCTTTGGAATTTGGGTTTCAAATTTAACATACGAGTAGATAATGTCAAGATAGAGTTTCCTCTAAAATTTGAGTGAAAAATATAAACAGTGGGAGAGATATGATTTTCACAAGATTTCATTGTTTAATACCCATTTTCCCTCATTTTTAAGAAATTAGAAATAAGGGAGTGATGAAAACCGTTGGATGCCCCGCGTGGTCCAGAGGATCAAGGATCCAACGGTGGTTGTCCATCGCCCACCTCGAGTTAGAGAAGGAAAGGGAGAGGGAAACTGAGATTTCCCAATGCATATTCCTCGCATTTCTTCCCACCTGCCACGAATCCAAGACCACGAGGGTCTTTGGGAGGCGATTCTGCGCACAACCGACCCTATTTTTAGGGTGTCTTGAGGTTTCTAGAGGATACACCCAAACCAGGCTGAGGAATAGGTGACGGCGAGAGTTGGGGAACCCTAAAGGAGCCCAAATCTTTTAAATAGATCCCCCCCTCTCGATCCCTCACATCCTCGTGAACCCAGACGGCTGCTTCCCGAACCCTAGCTCACTCTCTACCCCTCGATTGATCCCTCTCTGGTGAGGACTCTGCCTCGGCGCCGCCACGGCTCGAGCGTCGGGAAAGGAAGAAGACGAGGAGCAGACGACGTCCGATCAAGGTCCACCGTGGTCTCGCGAAGAGATCCAACGGTCCCAGGCCTGACCGACTAAGTTACCTCGCAAGTGGAGGCGCGCGACGCAAATCGTCAGATCCGAGGGACGGACCAGCGGACCATCGATCAAACGGCCACAGAATTTTGGTGAATCGCCCTCTCTGCTCAAATATTCCAGAAAATATGTTTTCCTTGTAAAATTCGTAGAAATTACTAGGAACCTCTAATGACGAAACTTAATATATGAAAGTTGATCAAAAAATACGAGGAACGGGATAAAAATGATTTGAGAACCTAATTTCGTTTCTATTCATAAAAGTATGTTAAGTTGATGGAAAATGTATTAAAAAATTGGTTAGAAACCCTAATTGAGATCAATGAATGAATTTAAGAAGCTTAATAGGTTAATTCAAGTAATATTAACCTGATGAATGATAATGATAGGCTTGAACCTGATTTAGATGAATAATTGCATGTTTTAGGGTTTTAAACCAAGTATGAATGATAATGCAATCTAGAAACCCTAATTTAGGGTAAAAGAAGAGAAGATCATATTTAATTCGAAAATATGGAAATATGTTGTTAAATGTTGTTCCTAAGCCTACAAGGAGAGATAGGATGTGAAACTTAGGGTTTATAAGTAGTTTTGTCTAATTAGGGTTTGTGGTACTAAAAGTAAAGGAAAAACCCTAATTGCAAGTGAAACCCTAAAAAGGAATAGAAATCCTAAGAAGCAAGTTGGTTTGGATAGATCTTGATAAAAGGAAATTGTATGTTTATTTCAGGATTCATGTACTTTCTTGCTTGATTGGATTTCCTGACTTGATTGATTCTATCTCAAAAATCAACAGTACATGTATGTGGTTATTTATGAGTAACCGGTTTAGTTTCACAGAGTTTTCTCGAATGATTGATCGAATTGGATGCAACCTAACTGTTGGATGTTTATTAATGCAAATCTTTAAAGTCACTATGATTATCACAATTAATTATAAATGTGCATTCTCGCATCCACATGCCACCCTGATGTATGATGTGTGACCAAGCCCTGGAGGGAAAGTCAATTAGGTCAACCCAAGAGGGAAGACCATTGGGCACCATGAGAGGTGACCCCAGGCACCAAGCTCAGGATGGAGAAGTTGGCTTTATGTTTCTTGCATGACTATTGGGCACCATGAGAGGTGACCCCAGGCACCAAGCTCAGGATGGAGAAGGTGGCCTTATGTCTAGTGCAAAGGAAAAACCCTAGAGAGGGTATTCGAGGGTTATGGCAAAAGCGGTGGAGAATGTTACATTGAAAACGTAATTTGGATTTTTAAATAACTTAATTGTGATATTTTGGTTGTTAGCAATATTTATGAAATTTTGGTTGTCTCCACATACCGGAATATTCATTTATGCCGACTGACGTTTTGTTTGTTGGCATTTTAGGTACAATATGAAAAGGACAAACAGTAAAGTGATACATTGTGAATATATGAATTAAAGTACAAGGAGGATTAGTTAGAATAGACTCCAATTGTGGATAGAAGTTCAGAAATCCAAGATTTTAAAAAGGTATGCAAAGTTTTATTTTATTGCAGCTTTTCAGTATAGTTTTGGTAGAATTTAGTAATTATTATTGATTATTTGTCGAACCATTGATCCAAAAAATTGGGACAATGTCTCTGACCTTTTGGTCTCCCTTAATTGGGGGTTACCGGGAGGCGGGATCGTTACATCTCGGGTCCATGTGTGACTGTGTCCCTATTAAGGGGATCTCTGTGGCGGTTCTATGGGGAGGACGTAAGATTGGTAACGCCCGAGATAGACGATGTCAGTGACAGTGCCACAGCTAGCATATAGCAATGCCACTACCGTGCACATTATCATGGTCTCTATGTTTGGTTGATCACCTGACGGTCGACTAATAGCTCCTTAATGGGGAACGACGTGTATTGGATCATGTGAATTAGTTGGAGATCATTGGAGCCCACGGAAGAGAGTGGAGCACAAAAGTAGTAGGGATAATGGGGATCGGTAGTTTTTGGAAGAAGATGGTGGAAATATTAATTTAAAAAAATCCTAGAATAAAGGAAAGAAGAGAGAGACTCAAGGAGAGTGAAGCATTTGAAAATGGAGTGATCTGATTGGCCAGTGGTTGGTTTTGTAATTTAACTAACAAACTCCCTCTTTTTATAGTAGTATAGATATATAGCTTCTTTTATGCTTTATAGCCTATTGGTTAGATAGTACTAGTGGTCTCCATTTTATTAAATGATGCATCAATGTCTATGTCTTTCCAAGAACCAATTACCACATGTACCAGCTCGATTTGATCCCACAAATTCTCACACTTGAATTGTTTTTTAGTAGTTCAAATTGATTGTGGTATCCTACTAAATGTTCCACTCAATTAAAGACTATTCCATATATATCCTTAACAAAGAGCATTAAACGACCCTAAAATCAAATGACACTTCGACTGTATCAGCAATTCAATTTGAGGAAATTGAGCACAACAATGTTTGAAAGCTTATCAAACCTAATCTCTAACGCCCTAAGAGTCTCGACTTTTTATGAAAGGATGGATTTGGCAGCATGATGGCCCCAAAAGAAATATTTGGGTTACACCACATCTATACACGATAGACCAAAAGGGTACAAAACTTAGTACCTATGTGTAATATCATGATTAAAGACAAAGTGGTCCTCGGCGCCTAGTACGGTGGAGCTACGAAGTTCTGGTAGTCCAAAAGAGGGGTGGGAGACTGACCTGGATCAACAACTCCAAATGGCAGAATAAATAAGCAGGAGATGTGAAGCACTGAGGCTAGAGGAAGAAGAGACGAAAATAGTCATTCTCTCCGATGAAGAAAAGGGTATAGGGGACGAAGACATCCAACTATCCCTGGTGGCCAAGCTTCTAACAGAGCGACCCCATAACTTCAATGTGCTTCAAAGGACAATGTCTCAGATCTGGAATCTACAGAGAGGACCTTTGATATGCAAATATAACACGTAGTCATAATATTTCAGTTTGGGTCATTGAGGGACAAGAACAAAGTGTGGGAAGGGGCCCCATGGACCTTTGACAATTACTTACTGCTTCTCAAGGAGATATAAGCAGGCAACCAACCTTCTAATTTGGCAATAAATGAAGCCCCCTTTTGGATCAGATTCCACAACCTACCGTTGGGGTATAGATCGAACAAAGCGCTAAGGGTGATAGCATGAAAGGTGGGGAAAATAGTGGATCTAGATCCAACTAATACGATGTGGGAGAGGGAAAGAAAGGTGAACATTTTGATCAATGACGAGAAGTCCCTCAAGATGAGACAGATTATACAAGACTCAAAAGTTATCACTTCCGCATAGATCTGAGATACAAGAGGTTACCAGCCTTCACTTATGGATGTGGGAGACTGGATCAGAGCCTCTCCAAGTAAACCTCCAAGATAATTTGAGTATCAAGCTTACGAGAACAGAAGGAGAAAGAAACTCTTCAGGAGTAGATCGCCAACAGATAAAGAACAACAATAAACATTGATAAAGTTGCATTCACAAAGAGGAAAAGAAATAACTAAAGAAGTAAGTAGAGAAAGGTACACAGAGCAAGAAACAACTATCCTAAAGGAGGTCACATGGGGGACAAATAGCACCAAGATCTATGAGGAATCGGGGGCGAAAGATAAACAAGCACAGGTGGCAACAGAGAACATCACGAGCCAAGCTACCAGGACCAGAGGCACCAAAGAGGGACTATCTACTCTGAAGGGTAATGGAGTAAAGGAGGGGGGAAGTTTAGAGAGGACAACAGATCCAGGCATTCTAGGGGACCTCAGTGGGGCATACCAAGCAAACAAAGAGAAAGGAGACGTAGGGCACCACACCAATATCAAATCTAGCCAGGCAACAGACGAAACAAATGCAGGTTCAGTGTTTGATAAAAGGTCGCAGAGCAAATAATTGAAAAAATGAAGGCATCAATAATAATCGTGAGAGAAAGGTGAGAAGATTCAAATGTGCTAACATGGGGGCAAAAATGAGGAGTCAAGGAGGGGTAGAAGGGGCAAACAAAGGTAAGAAAAGAAGAGTTAACCCGTGATAGAGCAAACAGAACAGCGAAAGTCAGGCAGAGTGGAGCAATAAACCGATTAGAGAAGGGGAGAACAAAATGGTTTGGGAGTGTTACCCAGCCAAAATGGTTTGGGAGTGTTACCCAACAATATTAAGTTGGAACTGCCATGGAGTGGGGAACCTTGGTACATTCAGGACTCTCTGACGGATGTGTAGGAGAAAGCATCCACACTTTGTTTTTCTAATGGAAACCAAAATTCAAGCAAGGGAACTTGAGGATGTTAAGAGGAAATGTAGCTTCAATAATGGGGTTTGTCTTAGCAACTTGGGCAAAGCGGGTGGTATGGGATTATGGTGGGGTGATGAGGAGATGATTGTCCTCTCATACTCGAAACACCACTTTGCAGCAACCATAAAAGGAATTAAGGGTGAGTAGAGTTGAAGGTTTGTGGGGATCCATGGTCAGTCAGAAACCCATTTAAAATACAAAACTTGGGAAATGATGGAGGAGCTCAACATGGCCAACAATTTGCCCACAATTTTTACTGGGGACTTCAATGAGATTACTAGCTATGAAGAGAAGCAAGGAGGTGAAATCAGAGCAGAAAGGTACATTAACAACTTCAATGAGTGCATCAACAACTACAATCTGATTAATTCACCATACAGTAGCAACATATTCACATGGGTGAAAGGCAAGACAGTGGAAACGACAATCATGGAGAGGCTGGATAGAGCCCTAGTGTCACATGAATGGATCAGAAAATATCCATTGGCAAAGCTAGTTCATTTGGTCAGAATTGACTCCAATCATGCATTGATTCTCCTCAAGTGTGCAATGAAAGCTGCAATCACAATAAGAGCAACCAATTCATAATGGAATAGTTTTGGCTCACAGATCAGCAATGCAAGGAAATCATAACGAGGAACTAGACAAAACCTTCAAACCACAACATCAAAGAGATAATTAGTCAGCGTGTGATGGCACTTGGTGATTGGGCTGAGAAGCTAGGAGAGATTGACAAAAACCTTAAGAAGGCGGAAAAGGAATTGGGTACTGGCACGGGAAGGAAATGATAGCGGACAACATCTCTTCAGGAGTAGATCGTCAACAGATAAAGAACAACAATAAACATTGATAAAGTTGCATTCACAAAGAGGAAAAGAAATAACTAAAGAAGTAGAGAAAGGTACACAGAGCAAGAAACAACTATCGTAAAGGAGGTCACATGGGGGACAAATAGCACCAAGATCTATGAGGAATCGGGGGCGAAAGAGAAACAAGCATAGGTGGCAACAAAGAACATCATGAGCCAAGCTATTGGGACCAGAGGCACCAAAGAGGGACTATCTACTCTGAAGGGTAATGGAGTAAAGGAGGGGGAAGTTTAGAGAGGACAACAGATCCTGGCATTCTAGGGGACCTCAGTGGGGCATACCAAGCAAACAAAGAGAAAGGAGACACAAGGCACCACACCAATAGCAAATCTAGCCAGGCAACAGACGAAACAATACCAAACTAGCCCTTATCAGCGTGTGACGGCACTTGGTGATTGGGCTGAGAAGCTAGGAGAGATTGACAAAAACCTTAAGAAGGCGGAAAAGGAATTAGTCAAAGAGATAATTAGTCAGCGTGTGATGGCACTTGGTGATTGGGCTAAGAAGCTAGGAGAGATTGACAAAAACCTTAAGAAGGCGAAAAAGGAATTGGGTACTAGCACGGGAAGGAAATGATAGCGGACAACATCTCCAAGTGCAGATCGCTCTGTAAAGAGATCAACAAACTACAAAAATAGGAGACCTACTTAACACTATGGAACAAATCAAAGAAATGTGAGATGGTGACCAGAACACCTCGTATTTCCATAATGAAGCATCGCAAAGGAGGAGAAGGGACAACACATACAAACTCAAGGACTTAGAAGGAAACTGGAAGTACAAGCTAGATGAAATTGAAAATATTATTCTCATTAACTATATCAGCCTCTTTAGATCAAATGGAGTCCATGGCATCAGTGATGTTCTAAGGGTCGTCAACAAAGTAGCGAGTTACAACATGAACAGGTTTTCGGATGGAGAGCCTACTGTTGAAGAAATTAGGAGAGATGCCTTCAACATACATCCTAACAAAGCCCCAAACCCTGATGGGCTCCATGCTAGCTTCTTCCAAATGAATTGGAATATAGTTGGTGAGGACATCTTAGCCTACATTAAAGGATGGTGGAAGGGAGAACAAGGAATCAAGGATATTATTAATGCTACCAATATTGTCCTCATTCCAGAAGTCAAAGAACGCAAAAGTACAAATGACTTTAGACCAATCAGCCTATGCAATACAATATACATAACCATTTTCAAGCTACTAGCGTCGAGAGTCAAACCCTTCCTAGATGAGATTGTGTTACATAACCAAAGCACCTTCATTCCAGGGAGGCACATAATTGTTAATGCCTTAACAGCTTTTGAGATGTTCCACACAATGAAGAGGAAGACTAAAGGTAAGAAATGGTAGATGACAACTAAACTCGACATGAGCAAAGTGGAATGTGATTTCATGGATCAAGTAATGAAGATGATAGGGTTCAACAGTTCTTGGTGTAGAAGAATTAAAAACTATGTAGATGATAGGGTTCATCAATTCTTGGTGTAGAAGAATTAAAAACTATGTCAGCTCAGTTTCTTTCTCCTTTGTTATTAACTCTTGTAAAAAGGGACTTGTCTCACAAAAGGGCCTCTGCCAAGGGGACGCCATTTCCCCTTATGCGTTCCTCTTCTGTGCAAATGCTTTCTCCTCTCTTCTCAACAAGGCAGCCAATGAGGGTACCTTAAATGGGACTAGGGCCTGCAGAAATGGTCCAAGAGTTTCACACCTTTTTGTTGATGACAACATATCACCAAGAAGCCAAGAAAGTAGCTGAGATCATGGGTTATTATGAGAGGGCTTCAGGGTAAAAGATCAACCTCAACAGGATGGAGATTTCCTTCACCCGAAATGTATGTGAGGCAAACAAATAGGCTATCATTAAGGAGCTTTATATGCAACATGTGGAGACGCACAAGAAATACCTTGGAATCCTGACAATCATCGAAAGATCCAAAAGACAAGTGTTTCGAGAACTGAAGGACAAGATTGGGAAAAAGGTTAAGCTGATGGAAGAGAAGCTTCTGATCCAGACAAGGAAACAAAATTCTTATAAAATCAGTTATACAATCAATTCCAACTTACATGATGAGTATCTTCTGTATACCTGAAAACATCATCGAAGATATAACAAGGATGATCACTAGCTTCTGGTGGGGAGAGAAAGATGGTAAGAGAAACTACACTAGGCATCTTGGTCTAAGCTACATCAACCAAAGTGCAAAGGGGGACTGGGCTTCAGAGATTTATGCGTCTTTTTTTTAATAAATTGGTCATTCTATTCATCATGTGGCCTGGGCTCGATCGTGGGACCTCTCGCTAACAAACTGAGTGTCTAACCATCTTAGTGTCTTTTGTTAGAGATTTATGCGTCTTTTCCAAGTGATGTTGGCAAAGCAAATGTGGAATTTACTTAACAAACCTAATTCCCTTGCTACAAGGGTATTAGAGGCTAGATACTTCATAGCACAATGATGTCTAGACTGAAACAGAGCCTTTGACCCGAGCTATACATGGAGATCAATTTGGAGTGCTAAATCACTGCTAATTGAGGAACTAAGGAAGAACATTAGTGGAAGCAGTACCCCTTAATCGATGGCAACTTCACAATAAGAGTTGCTTACTGGATGGGAGTGAATGAGCACACATAGGAATGGGATCTCAGAAATGACCATGGTCACGGTCAGGTGTGGAGGAAAATCGAGACTATCAACCATCCACCGTAGATCAAATTCTTCATATGGAAGTGCTGCTTCAACTTCATTCCCACAAACAACAATCTTTTGGCCAGACATGCACAGGAGACTGATCTATGCAAGCTATGTCAGAATGAGATCAAAGCCCCTATCTGCGCACTCATGCAATGCCCAAGTAGCGAACCTTTTGGGATGCTCCATTGAAACAAGAACTGAAAGAAGATGCTCCCATAGGATCTATGCATGATATATTCAACTGACTCCTACACAAATGCTTAGAGGAGGAGGTTGTTACTTTCAAATTCAATTGTTTCGGTGTCTAGCTTAACAAAAATCAAATGATATTCATTGAGATCCACACTCCACCTTCTATCATGTGCTATTGAGTATGGAAATGGGCACATGAGTCCACAGCGATCAACAGAGAAAAAGTCCACATGCCAGAGAGGGAGGGTGTGAACCAAGTTGAGCAAAACCAAGGTCATATCGAGAACACCATTAGAATCAACACGGACGTTGGTGGTGAGAGAAGTGGAAAAACCACTTGGGAGCAATCTATAGAAGCCCTGAAGGAAATATAATATCTACTGTAGCTCAGACTCTGAATGGACATTAGGATGCTTTTACAACTGAGGCGATGGGAGCACGGCATGGCCTACAGGTGGCTGCAACGCTGGGGATGGAGCATATTCATATTGAGATGGATGCCAAAAAAGTCTGGGAGAGGATATGTTCGAAATAGAGGGAGTCCAGCCCCGTTATGAAGCTTTTTGTCGATATTGGTCATTTATCACGCTCTTTTACTTCTTCATATTCCTTCATAGGTAGAAAATGGTACTACCTTGCCCATAATCTGGCAAAAAAAGGTTTGGGAGTGGTAAAAGGACTTGTATGGGCATGGGCTTTTCCTTTTGAACCTAGCGCAAATCCCCTGGCCCAGAAGGGGAAGATCCTGCCTTTGCCCTGGTCTCTATGGCGAGACCGGGAAGACTACTACTTCAATGTACCTTCGAAGGCGGAGTAATATATGATGATGCTTTGACTCAAAAAAAATATCATGATTAAAAACAGGAAATTACCGTGTAGAATAAAGAAAAATAAAATTGAAATAAGTAAATTGAATACTCGATAGACCAAATGAGGACACCAGGTAAATAATATTTTCAATCCAATACATGTACATTAGTTGTTATCTTGCTAGCTGCTGTCGCTTTCCTGCGCAGCTGCTCTGCCAAAATCATATCGTTTGTCATTCAGCATCACCAGAAGTACGCTACTTTATCTCACTGTCTCATACAGTTTCCTGTTACCGTTTCGAAGAACACATTCAGAAACCCAAGTATAGGGCACAGCTCAAGGAGACCGATATAAATGCTTCATGTTAGTATGACATCCCATAGTCTCCGTTTCGAAAGGTATCCTCAGGGTAGTACGCTGCCAAGACAGTGTTGCCGCCAAATTTCCTGCCGTGAAGTGCATCCTTGGCACGGATGGAGTCCATAACATCAGCATACTCCAAGAACACCTGAAAGTTGCATCCATATATGTACATCTCAGAGAAGTTGAGAATTGCTCAACCAAATTTAAGGAAGCAAATTCCATGTTAACATGTGGTGTTCTGCATAAGAACAGCTAAAATGATGACAACCTAGTACATAGAGAATATATTGGCTTAGTGCAAACTTTTTTTCAAATTTCAAGAGGTTTGTCCCTGCAGGCATTAGGAGTGAGGTTATGCCCTTAAATCAGGGCTCCAATTATATAATTTTTGCAAAGATTCTCACTTGTATCTTGCAATTTCTACTCTAATTATTTTGTTTCAATGTACAACTGTTCTGTTAATAGAATTTCAGCTCAATGCTTCGTTCACATGAAAGAAGGGCAAATTTCGACAGAATTGAATGAGAAGAATTGAGAGAAGCTACGACCTTCCCCACTCCAGGAACCTGCTGTCCCTCAGACATCGGCCGTGGTATGATTACATTGACCAACGTACCTGAACAAAAGCATTAATTCAATTTCAAGACCAGTGCAAGCAGACTGGAAATACTTAAATTTGCTCACATCTACCAATGCAATAAAGTGTAAAAGCACAGCATAAGACAAAGTTGCACACCAAACTTGAGGCTTTCTTCTTTCATATCTTCCAAAATCTCCATGTATTCTCTATCATCTTGCAATTCCTCTACTTTTACCACCTAAAAGATTTCACATAAGCAAAGGATGATTAGTTCACATTGGGGTAACATAGATAGAAAAGCAACCCAACATAGGAAGAATATCAGTATAACATAAGGAGCATGCCACTGTTGCCGCACTGATGATACATGAACTCATTCACACAAAAAACATAACATGCAAAGAAACGCAAATTTTCAGCCGGACTGCAAGTTCCCATTTGCTACAGAAGTCTGCATCGTAATATAAATTGCATCCTAGCTAACTAATAATAATAAAAAGATCGCTTGTCTGAAATGTCATTGACAGTGCATTCAATTTTCAATGGAAGCCAATTACATAATGAAATGTTGTTGCTGTCTTTTAGTTGAAAGCTAACAAAAAAACTATCTGCTACAAAAGTGAACCCACGAAATCAATACTAAAACAAAGTTCAATGAAGTTAGACAAGCTTTTGCTCATCTTTAGATGCATTACTTGATCTACCTGAATATCACTTAAAAATGCTCTTGCATGCTGATCAGAATTGTTTTTGGAAGTTATTAATTGTGACGCCTCATCAGTACAAAAGTAAAAGTCTAAAATATATATGATCCTTTGTACAACAATGGCTTGTCATGTGAGATTTAAAGAACAGAATCAAAGACCCCAAAGACATTCCTCAACTAATTCGGCACTTCAGTCTGGCGATGTAGCCGTATGACCAAGCCTAAGAATATTTCTTTTGAAGAATGTATATAATGTCTTCATAGGTGAGAGGAAAGGATATAAATTGAGATGAGAAACATTGATTTACATAGGTTAGCAGTCATTGCTTTTATATACGTGTAGGAACAGTACAGCCAAAATTGTGGAAGTAGATTTCTGGCACAAGTTATCATACAAGAAAGAAGTTGAAACTTGCTGGCAGCTGCAAACTGGGGACAAGATTCAATATCATCAGCAAATGGCAAAATTTATTTTAATTGTTAAACACATTAGACAGAGCAGTACTCTGGTTAGGCATCTAAACACATACAAATACTATAAGCCAAAACCTCCCAGGAAGATGCATCTAATGAATTTATTGAAAAAGAAAATGATAATACCTCCGTTAAACAAATGACTTTTGTCGGAGAAGTTGCAGTTCCTTCAGGTAAAGAAGAACCAGATAACTGTGGTTCTCCAGCTTGCAGTACCATTTTCTGCTTCACAGGAGTTACAGTGTAAGAACAGAAAATTGAATATAAAATTGCTATGGAAAAATTTCAGTGTTGCATAATACCTGCACAGCAATTTGTTGTTGTGCCTGCTGCAAAATCAGCTCCTGCTCTAGCTTGGACTGTATTCCACTAAAATAACGATTTTAGATACACATTGTTAGTCTTTTTTATTAGGGCATGTTTGTTAGGATGCAATTTAGGCGAATGTTGTTTAAAAGTAATGAGTTTGAAATTAAAAAACTATTTGGTGGTAAACGTTACGGTGTGATTCAGTGATTCGGAACTGCATATCGGGTTAGAAATTTGGGAAAATGTACCGCACCTACAAAGGCCACGGTCAGATGCAGTTCTGGAGCCGCTAAATTCATACTACGGTGTTGACCGAGTATAGATCAGACAGCAAGCAGAATGAGAGCAGTGTTGACTTTTGGTCAACTGCCATCATGCCTACAGTGATTAAAAATTAAATAACTGCTCTCAACCCCAATTCTTCCAGTGACACACTTTAGGTATACACTCACTCCTCTCTCTCTCTCTCATGCATAAAACACACATATAACTTTGTCTACCAAACAGAAGGAAATTAAAGCATGGACTTTAAACTTCGCTCAACCAAATAAATTTTAATAGTTTTAAATCACTGTTTATGAACTTATTGTTTTTGAAATCACACTTTGCACTCAAATTATACTCTAAAATACAAAAGATGGTTTGCATTAGATTGATGAAACAAGTACAGGAGACTCTCTTATATAGGAGAGAGTTAGAATAATCTAGAAACAAGAATATTCTAGAATAAGGGAAAAGACTAATGGGCTAATAAACAAAGGCCCATAACACAATAATAAAAGTAAAATAAAGCCAGGAAAATATAGCTGGAGCATAGATGGCAATCATGCCCAGCTTGGCTATCAGCGTAGTGAATCTAGTCTTCGGAAGAATTTTGGTGAAAATATCTACAACTTGATTTGCAGTTGGTGTATAGGGTGTAGAAATCTGACCAGATTAGACAGTCTCCCGAACAAAATGGCAATCAACTTCAATGTGTTTGGTGCATTCGTGGAAGGTGGGGTTGCTGGCAATGAAGATGGCAGCCTTGTTATCACAGTGCATTGGTATGGATGGAGCAACAGAAATACCAAAATCTCGTAGAAGACTACGCACACCTAGAAAAATTCACATGTGGTGAGAGCCATGCATCGATATCTGCTTTAGCACTTGAGCGAGCAACTACAGTTTGCTTCTTGCTTCGCCAAGTTACCACCTACAAAAGTGCAGTATCCAGAGGTAGATCTCCGATCTATCTTGCTTCCAGCATAATCAGAATCAGAGTATCCAATAAGATTACAATGGTCACGTTTCTTATACAGCAAACCTTTACCAAGAGAACTTTTCAAATACTTCAGAATATGGCAGACTGCATCCCAATGGCATTGACATGGCTTATCCAAATATCTACTTACGAGACCAACAGCAGAAGTGATATCGGCCCTAGTGACGGTAAGGTAGATGAATTTTCCAACCATTTTGTGATACTGATGATGATCAGGATATGGAGGAGAAGCGTCGTCATCCCAGTTAGTGTTGGGATCTAAAGGTGTAATAGCAGGCTTAGCCCTAAGAATTCCTGTCTGTGATAGGAGATCCAAAACATACTTGTGCTGAGACAATCAAAGCCAGAGGAAGAATGAGAGACTTCAATTCCCATAAAATACCTTAGTTTGTCTAAATCTTTGGTAATAAAGTGCTTTTCCAAGTGCGTCTTAGTAGCCTGAATGCCTGCATAGTCGCTTCCAGATAAGATAATGTCATCAACATAGACAATGAGAACTACAAGACCAGAGGTAGTTTTCTTAACAAACACTGAGTGATCAGACTAGGAGCGACAAAAGTCAAATATCTAAAGAATAGAGTTGAGCTTGTCAAACCAGGCTCGGGGACTTTGCTTAAGACCATAAATAGCTTTGCGAAGGCACAAACTTTGGAGGACCCCCCCTAATCTCAAAACCAGGAGGTTGCGCCATGTAAACCTCCACATGCAGGTCTCCATACAGAAATGCATTTTTGACATCTAGTAGAAATAAAGGCCAATCAGAATTCACAGCCACAGAGATAAGGATACGAACAGAATTCAGTTGAGCCACAGGAGAGAAAGTCTCAAAGTAGTCAACTCCATATGTCTGAGTGTAGCCTTTGGCTACTAGACGAGCTTTGAGTCGTTCAATGGTACCATCTGGTTGATATTTGACTGTGAAAATCTACTTGCAAACAACTGGTGAACAACTAGGTGGTGCATCAACCAAATCCCAAGTATTTCTATCAGTGAGGGCCTGCATTTCAGTTTCCATGGCTTGACGCCATGTTGTGTGCTGGAGAGCTTGAGCAGCATTTGTAGGAATAGTAACAACACATAAAGCAGAAGTAAAATTTGCAAAAGTATTTCCCAGATTAGCAGTAGTGCAGAAATCCCAATAGGATGTTGCGTGCAAGAGCGAGTGCCTTTGCGTAAACTAATAGGAATGTCTAAGTAAAAAAATACTTGAGATGTTGGTTGATTTGCTGACAAGGTTGGAAGACTTGGTTGGGCCATAGGGGGATTTGGTGCCTTTGGTCTTCTCTGGTAGACTTTTAAAGGAGTCGTCGGTGCAACAATGCTATCTGACAAGGCATTATCAACAGGAAGAGGTAAAGGTGTTTCTATCAGTAAGCCAGACGTCAGGGCAGATTTAGTAGAGTAGAACGACATATGTTCAAAAAAGACAACATCAGCCAACACCATCCATTTCTTAGTAACTGGGTCAAAGCAGCGATACCCTTTTTGTGTCTGAGAGTACCCCAGGAAAATACACTTGGTAGCACGAGGGTCCAATTTAGTAAGGACGGGAAGCATTTGGGTATGGTGAACAAAAGAGCATCTGGGTATAAAATCTGAAAAGGCACTTGATTGCCAAGAACAGAGGATGGCATGCAGTTAGTAAGATAACAAGCAGTTGAAACAACTTCTGGCCAGAAAACATGAGGAACATGATAGTGAAATAGAAGTGCATGTGCAACCTCAAGGAGGTGTCGATTCTTGCGTTCAGCAATGCCATTCTGTTGGGGTGTACAAGCACAAGAGATTTGATGAATAGTACCCATTTTGTTGCAAAACAGATTTACTGACCTTTGCATCAATTCAAGGGCATTATCAGTTCGAAAGATTTTAATGGGTTTACCAAATTGGGTATTTATCTCAACAAAGAAAGTTGTAATAGTGTCAAGAATATGAGGTCTGTCTTTTAATAAAAACAACCAAGTGGTTCTAGAAAAGTCGTCAATAAAACTCATAAAGTATCAAAATCCAGAAATACTAGCAACAGAGCATGGTCCCCAAATATCAGCATGCACGATATCAGATGATGCTTTTGAGCTAATACAGGTTTCTTAGTAAAAGTAGACCGAGTTTGTTTCCCTAACTGACATGTTTCACAATGAAAAAATGACTCAAAATGTCAGGTAATAAATGCTTCAATTTTGCCGGTGAAGGGTGCCCCAAGCGGTAGTGCCACTGAATGTCGGTCACAGATGTTGTCAGGTAAGCCTTCATCTTCGGTGCATCCAAATAGTAGAGCTCATATGGTCCCTCATGGCCCGAACCAATCTTCATCCTCATGCGCAAATCCTGAAAAATAACACCATCCGGGTCAAAGGTAATTGAGCATTGTAGGCTCTTAACAGTTCTACTCATAGATAACAAGTTGATAGGAAATTTAGGAACAAAAAGTGCTGAGTTCAAAATAAGACGACCAACAGTATAGATATTCCCCTATTCTGGAAGCAGATGTTTGAGAACCATCAGCTAAGGTGACAGGCAGAATGGCAACAGTTGTATGCAAGGTAGAAAATAAAGATCGATTGTCAGTAATATGAGAGGTGGAACCCGAGTCAATAACCCATTTATGTTTACCATACTGTGCTAGAGGAGCAGATTGTGTCAGAAGAGTAGAACCGCCAGTAGTGGAGGTCTCAGTAGAAGAGGCCAGGCGAGCTTGGAGTAACTCTCAACTTCAGATCTGATCTAATCAATAGATGGCAGGACAGACGTAGAGGTGGAGGTGTCAGATTAGTCTCCCAAGCAGGTTTGTCGCGCTTGATCCTGCAGCGGTCTTCAATATGATTGTTGTGCTTGCAAAAATTGCAGAATCGTGGTTCAATAGAGGAGTCGACGCCCGAGGAGTACGAACCACGACCAACACCTGGAGTAGAGCGGCCTCGACCACGACCGCGGCCACGTCCACAGATTGAATCTCCATATGGAACAGCTAGAGCAACATCGTCAGAAAGTTCAGGAGTCGCCTGAGATACAGAAGGCAAACACTGCACGCGTTTCAGAACATCGCGTAAGGTGGGCAACAGATCACTGGAGAGAATCGGATCTACTAGCCCCGCAAAGGAGGATGGTAGGCCAGCAAGGAATTGAATGAGTTGTAGTTCATTCCGTTGTCTTTGTGCTTCCTTAATATCTGAGGATAGTGAATGATATATCTTAAACTCATCCCAAAGGGCACAGAATTGATTGTAGTAATCTTCAATAGAAGAATAGAACCGCCAGTAGTGGAGGTCTCAGCGGAAGAGGCCAGGCGAGCTTGGAGTAACTCTCAACTTCAGATCTGATCTAATCAATAGATGGCAGGACAGACGTAGAGGTGGAGGTGTCAGGTTAGTCTGAAGAAACCTGATTTGCCCAAGCAGGTTTGTCGTGCTTGATCCTGCAGCGGTCTTCAGTATGATTGTTGCGCTTGCAAAAATTGCAGAAACATGGTTCAATAGAGGAGTCAGCGCCTGAGGAGTACGAACCACGACCAGCACCTGGAGTAGAGCGGCCTCGACTACGACTGCGGCCACGTCCACAGATTGAATCTCCAGATGGAACAGCTAGAGCAGCATCGTCAGAAAGTTCAGGAGTCGCCTGAGATATAGAAGGCAAACACTGCACGCGTTTCAGAACATCGCGTAAGGTGGGCAACAGATCACTGGAGAGAATCTGATCTACTAGCCCCGCAAAGGAGGATCGTAGGCCAGCAAGGAATTGAATGAGTTGTAGTTCATTCCGTTGTCTTTGTGCTTCCTTAATATCTGAGGATAGTGAATGATATATCTTAAACTCATCCCAAAGGGCACAGCATTGATTGTAGTAATCTTCAATAACATCTAAGGTGGAATACTCCTTGGTCAGGTGTTTGAAAATATATAACACATTGGGATTTTTTTATCAGAATAGGCGTGGGAGAGTTGATCTCACATATCCTTAGTTGTGCACAGGCGCAAAAGGGATTGGCTGATTTTGGGTTCAGCATTGTTGACCATCCAGGTAATAACCCAAAGTCGTCCTTAGATCACAGGTCATACGCCTATTTAGTTTGTCATCAGCATTAGCAGTCGGTTCCGCCGGCCCCATAGTAGACAGATGGGAATAGCGCCCCTGAGCTTTGACATACAATTCAAAGGAGGCTGCCCAGGTGTGATAGTTGGAGTCGTCCAACTTGGTAGTTTTCATGCAGAGATTAAGAAGCGGATCGGAGGACGCCATGGAAGGTCACAAAAAGCAACACAACAGACAGTAGTGGCAGGCCGGAGCAGGAATCACGTAGCAGTCAGCAGACAGAGCAGCAGGCACGTAGCAACAGTAGGCACATAGCAGATGAAAGTAGTAGAACCCCAACACAGGGGCAGATCTAAAAATACATGCACACAGGCAGAAGATAGCAAAAGAAGATTCGATGCATCAGATCCTAGAAACCCGCGTTAGGGAAGCAGTAGATATAGAAAACATACGCCACCATGGAGGAAAACCTTATTCCATCATGAGGCGTAGGCAGAGAAAAAGCAAGATCCGGTTACGCCTTCAGCGTGCTATGACTGGAAAGTTACCGGAGACGTCCAGAGATTGGCGGGAAAGGAAAAGAGTGGAGGTGGTGGCTAGCCGGAGGGAGAGATGGCGAAGAAAGGAGGGAAGGAAGAAGAGGTGGAAGAGGGTTGGGTGGAGAAGGTGGTGGCTAGTCAGAGGAGTGGGATATCAGCAGGGGTTGGTGGATGGAGGTGGGAGGGTGGCGGCTAGGGAAGGGTTGATGGTGGTGGGTGGCGGTGGGTGTGTGGGTGGAGGAAGAAGGGGTGGCGATGGGTGTGGGGGTGGAGGAAGGGGCGGCGGATGGTGGATAGGCGGCGGAAAGGTGGAGGGCAGGGGCTAGCTGGGCGGCGGCGGATGATGGGAGGGGGTAGGTGAGGGGCTGGAAGAGAAGAAGAGAGAAGGAGAAGAGGGGTGGCGGCTAGGGTTTATGTGAGCATAGGTTAGGGTTGGGGTTTAAGCAGGATCATCTCGCTCTGATACCATCTAAAATACAAAAGATGGTTTGCATTAGATTGATGAAACAAGTACAGGAGACTCTCTTATATAGGAGAAAGTAAGAATAATCTACAAACATGAATGTTCTAGAATAAGGGAAAAGACTAATGGGCCATAACACAATAATAAAAGTAAAATAAAGCCATGAAAATATATATACTAATATATACAATACCAAACTAGCCCTTATCAGCGACAAGATTTTTACATAACATGAAGATGAGAGGGATCATAATGGAAAAAAAACCTTAAATCTGACACCAGTTAAAGAATCACTTACCACAATAACTAAACCGGCCAAGAACATCGTCCGTATCGAACAAGGGGAAGAACTACACCAGAAACTTGAGGTGCACGACAGGAGAGGGACATGGCAATATGCTTGTGCCACAACCGCAAACATTACTAGTATCCCATAATCATGGAACAAAATTTCGATCAAAATTTCATTTTTTTTTGCAATCGGACATCGAAATCTACGATCAGACATGCAAAACACACAAATGCAGGGAATGGGACGTAATTTTGCAAAAAATTTGACCCTAGGTGCGAAATTTCATAAAAATGGTGAAATTTCGCAGCAAAAGGCCCAGTTTGGGTCGTAATTTCGCAAAATGGTATAGAAACACATTAAATTTTGAGAAATTTGTTCCAAAAGTTGATAATACTACATCTTGGGTATTTTGGCAATTTTTTTAATCTCTTGCTTCTGAAGGCTATCTTTCTTAATTCTAAGGTATGTTCCCCTATCCGTAGACCATTTATACATTACCTTCATCAATTTCTACACTGTTCCATACAGATATGGAGAAATACTCCAAAAATAACAAAGTTCTTTCTTGGATCTATGCATAAATGCCCCATGTAACCTAGTTAAATGCTAACACTAGACTTATACAAGTTGTAGTTGGTAAGTTTGGAACTTGTAACTATAAATTTTAAATTCTAAGCTGCAAGTTGAAGTTTTTAACTAACTGTCTAGCAAACTTGATATTTTTGTTCATTTGTGCAATCACTCATCAAGACATGTATCCTACCCTAACCTCTAAAAATATAAATGTATTATATAGTCTAGTGTGTTTGTCTCAACATTGTGTTTGCAAAATTTCATTAGTTAATTCTTTCATTTTGCTATCGAAATTGCGTCAAAATTGTTCAGCTTCCTTCACTTACAAATGTGGGAGACCCCCACACATATCCAATATGAAATATTATTGCACGTTTGAGTAGATCTTGACGTTTAGATCGTCCTAGTAAAATTTCATGATTTAATTCGCTTATTTGGTCATCGAAATCGCTAGGGCCGTAAATATCAAAATTTCATTCGAAATTTCAAAAAAATTCTGGTTCTGGGCCATCGGACACGACATCGAAATCGGACATTTAATTATATGCCCCATAATAATTCCATGTTTTTAGTAACCGGACCCACCTAAATCTCCCAGCTAACACTATGCTCTGATTACCACTGCACCTCACCCTTGTGGTCTCATTTGCAATAGCTTTGATAATAGATTATAGGTTACATCGACAAGGTTTGAAAAACTTTCGAACCTTGGTGCGCTCAATTTCCACATATTGATATGGTCAAAGTGTATATTTGAATATAGTGTAGTTTAATGCCCTGCGTTATGGATAGATATGGAATAGTCTTTAGCTAAGCGGAAAAAAAATTTAAGACACTACAATTAATATGAACTACCAACAGACCAATTTAAGTGCAAGAAATTGTGGGATCAAATCAGTTGGTACATGTGGGTAACTGGCACCTGAAAATTTATTAGTATCACATAATAATTATATGTCAGTTTTAACCAGATCTGCCTCAATCTCCCAGCTAGTACTATGCTCCGAATACCACTGCACCTCACCCTTGTAGTCTCATCTGCCATAGCTTTGACAATAGGTATTTATTTTGTGTGTGTGTGTGGTGAGTGGGTGAGGAAGGGGGTTGGCAGGTTGTGTTGGAAGAACCACATTGCCTTTCACTACAAGTGGAGCAGTGATCGCGAGCTGTTAGGAGAAAGGGAAGAGTGGAAAAGTCTAAGTCCCTGTTTGCTGAACTGATCTAGACTCGAGTTATTAGACCATAAAACTTTTGCTTTATCTCAAGGAAATTCTTGGCTCAATTGTAAATAAATTTCGAAGGTCTAGGTAGAATTAACAAAACAAATAACAAAGTTGAATATCCAAAATCAATTAATGAACAAGAAAAAAATCCTAGAAGTGATCATGCACACATTTTTTCCGGAGTTTTAATAAATTTACATTTTAAATGTGAAGTTTTCCCTAACAGTATACTACAACTAGGGATGAGCATCGGAACGGGCCGGCCCGATCCAACCCATGTCCCGACCCGTATAACCCGACCCAGGCTCGATCCATGTAATTTATATGGGTGGGTCGAGCCTAAGATTTTGACCCATATTTTTATATGGTCTGGGTCAGGGCCAGGGTAAACCCAAACCCAAAAACCCAGATACCAAGATTAATTATATAGACGTGTATGCAAAACCATGAGCATGTACATGATATGTATCTACTGTAAGATACATTTCAGTACAAACTTTCAAAATCACATTTGACTAATATATATTTTGTCAATCATATAACTAAGACTAAAAGATCAATGAACTAAAGAGAAATTTAGGATATGCACATCCATTTTGTATTTCACGTGTATATTAGAATTTATAAATAAATATAATCTAAGAGATTGGTTTTATACTACTTACACAGGTTTCACAAATCACCTAAACTGGTACATGGTTAGACAATTAGTTGTAACAAATATATGCATCTTCTATTCAATGTTAACTAAATCCCATTAGTTGTTGGATGGTATTAATATGTTAAATAAATGTGCTAAGACTGTGATTTTAAATGTGTCTAATCTAGATTCTATGTTTATAACCGTTCGTAAGTGTATTAGTTCCTCTCTTGATACACATAGATTACACGTGCCTAGTGGCATGCATTTAAAAAACTACATTAATATTTTGTCTTATGTATATGTTGGAAATATCTTCATTTATTATGTTATCTCGGCCGGCCTAAATCCGACCTAAAACCCATCTCTTAATGTAGACTGGGTATGGTCCAAGTTTTCCAAACATTACCCGGGTTTAAACCCGACCCAAAACACAGTTAAAAATATGGGTAATGGAGTACCTAATGAATAAAATCTAAGACTAATTATCTAGATCTGAACTAATCTATATCAAAAGGAATTAATATTCATCAAAAGATTTCATTCATCAAGTCTGCTTTTGACGAAAGCCTTACATATATGTGTTTAAACATAAACTCACTACACAACTAGCCAATGTGGGACTAAACCACGGGCTTTACAAGACAAACTGGGAAAATATCAAATAACCCCAAAAATGCAAGAAACTGATAAAACATTATAAAACTACTAAAAAGACCATTTAAAAGGCTACACTCGTCCTATATCAATGAGTTTGGGCATGGACTTTCCAAAACCCGGAGTGACTTGACCCGACACTCATCCCTACATGCGTGTGTGTTGTAGTCACCATACCCACTAAGGATGGTATTAATATGTTACTTAAATAAATGGGTAAGACTATGATTTTAAATGTGTCTGATCTAGATTCTATGTCTATAACTGTTTGTAAGTGTATTAGTTCCTCTCTTGATACACATAGATTACAGTTGCCTAGTGGTATGCATTTAAAAAGCTATGTCGATATTTTATCTTATGTATATGTTGGAAATATCTTCATTTATTATGTTATCTGGGCTAGCCCAAATCCGACCCGAAACCCAGCTCTATAACGTGGGTTGGGTATGGCCAAGTTTTCCAAACATTATTCGGATCTAAACCCGACCCGAAACCCAGTTAAAAATACAGGTTTGGGCATGGACTTTCCAAAACCCAGGATGACCTGACCCTACGCTCATCCTAATTACAGCCTAGGAAACATGAACACTTCAAATTAGGTGTCATATCGGTACAGGGTACAAATTAGACACATGTACTCCATGGACATGTAGAAATATGTATTGGACACTTCTCCAACTGTGTCCAACATTTTGTTTCATCTATTTATAGTTGGACACTTGTTGGACACAGCTATTAAAGCCCACACCAAAAATAACTCATGCTAGTTTTCACACCTTTATTACCAAACTCTTGACTCTTGCAACCATTTTTGGGCTTGGGGCCTTCATCTATATGT
Source organism: Alisma plantago-aquatica (assembly GCA_963693085.1). Classification (NCBI taxonomy): domain Eukaryota; kingdom Viridiplantae; phylum Streptophyta; class Magnoliopsida; order Alismatales; family Alismataceae; genus Alisma; species Alisma plantago-aquatica. Next base: position 727,807,900 of record OY856411.1, on the reverse strand, counting down.
GCCCAACTGATCAACAATTGTAAAGTTTGACAATCAACTAGGAAGCACGGACACAAACATGGATACAGATGTAGACAGACACAAACACGAGAATTTCCAAAAATATAAGATAGACACAACACTAGACACGATGAATATATAAATAAATAAATATACTAGTAGTACATATTATGACATTAACATGCTAGATGTATACACACACAAAACGATCTTAGATTATCCACGGGAGCAATCACCATGAAATCCAACAAGCAATCAACATATTTGCATATTCAGAAGTCAAAATATGAATTAGATCACAACATATCTTATGATGCTTGGTTTAAAATTGTTGTACTAAAAATATATGGAAATGTAAAACTAATGAACTGTGGAATTCTGGGGCCAATAGTTTTTCGTTGTTGGTGGAAGTAATGGTGAACAACATGTATTATCAAAAGAAGGGGAGGGGTGAGGAAATATGTTGTTGGTGATAGAGGAGATGGAAAATGAGGAGTCTTGAACTTAAGAGGGAAGAAAAGGAGGGGAATACATTGGAGATCTACTTAAGATGGAGGGGCAAGAGAAGAGGAGGGGCGATGGAGATGTCGAGAAGCAAGAAAAAGAGCAGGCGTAGGGAGGACAATACTCTGCTACTTTTGTCTAGAGGAGCAAAAAGAAGAGTAGGGGAGGAGTGGCAAGAGAAGGTAGAAAGAGACGTGGAGGACCAACGTGAAATAAGAGGAGAATGTGGAGCAATGTTACGGCTGCTGCCACAGTCAAATTGAAAAAGTGGAGAGGCAGGAATGAGAAGAGAAACAAGCGCGGGAGAAGGAAAAAGTAGATGAGGGAGAAGCAGATACAGATGAGTAGGAGAAAGAGGAGGTGAAGGAACATTTTTGCAACTACTCCAGCTTTAGGTAGAAAAGGAAGAGGGGGACAAGAAGAAGCAAGAAGAGGTGGGGAAGTAAAGGAGGAAGAGTAATACGGAACTAGAAGAGAAGGCGGTGAATCCAAATGCTTTCCTCCTCGTGGTAGATGTGGCGGTCCCTAAATGTTGCAGCAGTTAGTGGAGATGATACCGCTGATGATGGATGATATAGTTGTTAAAGAAAGGTGTTGACGGCTAGCCTGCAACAACTGATGCGTAACTACATGATCTTAGTAGGGCAAGGAGTAGTGGGGGACAGGAGGTGGTATTTGGAGAAGGCTTGGGTTTTTTTATACACTTGGCTTAAGTGGGTTGGGTTGGTGTGTCTTGGATCTATCCACGGAGTGTCCAAGCAATGTCTAACACTGCAATAATATGGCTTTAAAGTGGACACCAAACGCCACGTGCAGATACAAATGAGTAGGAGAAAGAGGATGTGAAGGAACATTTTTGCAACTACTGCAGCTTTAGGTAGAAAAGGAAGAGGGGGACAAGAAGAAGCAAGAAGAGGAAGGGAAAGCAAAGGAGGAAGAGTAACACAGAATTAGAAGAGAAGGCGGTGAATCCAAATGCTTTCCTCCTCGTGGTAGATGTGGGAGTCCCTGAATGTTGCAGCAGTTAGTGGAGATGATACCGTTGATGATGGATGCTATAGTTGCTAAAGAAAGGTGTTGACGGCTAGCCTGCAACAGCTGAAGCTTAACCACATGATCTTAGTAGGGCAAGGAGTAGTGGGGGACAGGAGGTGGGATTTGGAGAAGGCTTGATTTTTTTTCATACACAGGCTTAAGTGGGTTGGGTTGGTGTGTCTTGGATCTGTCCACGGAGTGTCCAAGCAATGTCCAACACTGCAATAATATGGCTTTAAAGTAGACACGCCAGACGCCACGTGAAGATACAGATGAGTAGGAGAAAGAGGAGGTGAAGGAACATTTTTGCAACTATTGCAGCTTTAGGTAGAAAAGGAAGAGGGGGACAAGAAGAAGCAAGAAGAGGTGGGGAAGCAAAGGAGGAAGACTAACACGGAACTAGAAGAGAAGGTGGTGAATCCAAATGCTTTCCTCCTCGTGGTAGATGTGGCACTCCCTGAATGCTGCAACAATTAGTGGAGATGATATCGTTGATGATGGATGCTATAGTTGCTAAAGAAAGGTGTTATCGGCTAGCCTGCAACAGCTGAAGCTTAACCACATGATCTTAGTAGGGCAAGGAGTAGTGGGGGGACAGGAGGTGGGATTTGGAGAAGGCTTGATTTTTTTTCATACACTTAGGCTTAAGTGGGTTGGGTTGGTGTGTCTTGGATCTGTCCACGGAGTGTCCAAGCAATGTCTAACACTGCAATAATATGGCTTTAAAGTAGACACGCCAGACGCCACGTGAAGATACAGATGAGTAGGAGAAAGAGGAGGTGAAGGAACATTTTTGCAACTATTGCAGCTTTAGGTAGAAAAGGAAGAGGGGGACAAGAAGAAGCAAGAAGAGGTGGGGAAGCAAAGGAGGAAGACTAACACGGAACTAGAAGAGAAGGTGGTGAATCCAAATGCTTTCCTCCTCGTGGTAGATGTGGCACTCCCTGAATGCTACAACAATTAGTGGAGATGATATCGTTGATGATGGATGCTATAGTTGCTAAAGAAAGGTGTTGACGGCTAGCCTGCAACAGCTGAAGCTTAACCACATGATCTTAGTAGGGCAAGGAGTAGTGGGGGACAGGAGGTGGGATTTGGAGAAGGCTTGTTTTTTTTTCATACATAGGCTTAAGTGGGTTGGGTTGGTGTGTCTTGGATCTGTCCACGGAGTGTCCAAGCAATGTCCAACACTGCAATAATATGGCTTTAAAGTAGACACGCCAGACGCCACGTGAAGATACAGATGAGTAGGAGAAAGAGGAGGTGAAGGAACATTTTTGCAACTATTGCAGCTTTAGGTAGAAAAGGAAGAGGGGGACAAGAAGAAGCAAGAAGAGGTGGGGAAGCAAAGGAGGAAGACTAACACGGAACTAGAAGAGAAGGTGGTGAATCCAAATGCTTTCCTCCTCGTGGTAGATGTGGCACTCCCTGAATGTTGCAACAATTAGTGGAGATGATACCGTTGATGATGGATGCTATAGTTGCTAAAGAAAGGTGTTGACGGCTAGCCTGCAACAGCTGAAGCTTAACCACATGATCTTAGTAGGGCAAGGAGTAGTGGGGGACAGGAGGTGGGATTTGGAGAAGGCTTGATTTTTTTTTCATACACTTAGGCTTAAGTGGGTTGGGTTGGTGTGTCTTGGATCTGTCTACGGAGTGTCCAAGTAATGTCCAACGCTGCAATAATATGGCTTTAAAGTGGACACGCCAGACGCCACGTGTCCAAGCGTGTCCAAGGTGTGTCCATGTTGGACACGTGTTTGACACGGACACAACAACCTCCAAGAAGTGTTTTTGCTTTCTAGACGATCAACCTTAAATCCTTAGTTATTCCAATAAATGTGTTTATACAACTTCATATCTTAATTCTTAATAGTGAAGATCTTCAACTTGTTCTTCTATACTTGCTTTAATGTTTATCTGTGAAATTATCTTAATTGTTGCTACATAAGTATATTGTTCTAAAACTGCATTAAAATGAATCTAAATGTTCATTTTTATTGATACATATGCAAATATTGTATACGTAATTTGATATTTCAATTGGTATGTCAGCCGCTCGTTAAACTTTCATGTGCAAATATTGTATACATAATTTGATATTTCAATTGGTATTGTCAAAGACTAGGATGAGGCTTGATGATAGTCTACTTTGTACAATACATGATATGGAGTAGCATCAATACTCAATAGTCTTATTACATGATTGGGCTTTATAGATGAAATTCGGATGCACTTTATAGAGATATGTTTATGTTTCACTGAGTGACATGTGCCTCACTTATGTTTTACTTATGTGGTTTAGTCCCATATTGCTCATCTCTGTTTTCGTTACTCCTCTCTTATCCTATATAAGAGAATGTGTTGTAAACCTTTTACTCATCCAATACATTACTCTTCAATATTCTATATGGTATCAAGACCAGGTTCTCCCCCCCCCCCCGTGCAATTTCCCACCCTAACCCTTTTTCCCCCTCATGACCTAACCCCCCTCCCCTCCCCGGTCGTTGCAGCCCCCCTGCCGCTGCAGTCCTCCTCCTCTCCTCTCCTGCCGCCACCAACCCCTTTCCCTCTCCCCCCCTCTCTTCTGCGGCTAGCCCCCGCCCCACCCGCCGCCACCCCCCCACCACCAGCCATCCCCCCCTTCCCCTTTCCCAACCCCCCGGCGCCACCCTCTCCTCATGTTGTCCCTACCGCCATCTCCCCTGCCCGATCCATCTTCTCTTCATCTTCCAACACCCAAATCCACCATTTCCCTCTTATCTAACATCTTTCCTCCCTAACTCTCTCTACGCATTTTACGACTTCCGAAAGCCATAGTTATTTGCACATTGAGAGTCCTCCGGCTCTTTGGTTTCTTCTGCCTGCGCCTCATGATGGAATCTTGATTTTCCTCATGACGGCGTAGGTTCCTTTATCAGTTACTCTGCCCAGAGCGGGTCTCTTCTGATCTGATGTATCAGATCTACAGTGTTGTTTTACTGTCCCGTAGCGGGTTACATTGGATTTGTTGATCTCAGGTTGAGTTATGCTGTTGCTGCACCGGCTATCTCTCCTTCTGCTTCGGCTATGTTCACCATGGCCTATGTCGAGCCGCCCCGCTCTCTGTGTGTTACCACAGTTAAACTCAACGTCTCTAACTATCATCTCTGGTCGGCATCCCTTGTATGTCAAAGCAAAAGGTCGTTATTCTCATTTCACTACTGAACCTCCTGCTGCTCCAGCTGCTACTACAGATGACAAAAGTAAGCAAGCTTATGCACAATGGTCCAAAGACGACTCCGGTGTTATGTCCTGGATTCTTAATAGCACCGAGTCGTGGATCAGCCAGTCGTTACTGTGCCTGCAGGGACAAACCACTTGAAATTTGAAAAAACGTTTGCACTAAGCCAATATATTCTCTATGTACTAGGTTGTCATTATTTTAGCTGTTCTTATGCAGAACACCACATGTTAACATGGAATTTGCTTCCTTAAATTTGGTTGAGCAATTCTCAATTTCTCTGAGATGTACATATATGCATGCAACTTTCAGGTGTTCTTGGAGTATGTTGATGTTATGGACTCCATCCATGCCAAGGATGCACTTCACAGCAGGAAATTTGGCGGCAACACTGTCTTGGCAGTGTACTACCCTGAGGATACCTTTCGAAATGGAGACTATGGGATGTCATACTAACATGAAGCATTTATATCGGTCTCCTTGAGTTGTGCCCTATACTTGGCTTTTTGTATGTGTTCTTCAAAACGGTGACAGGAAATTGTATGAGATAGTGAGATAAAGTAGCGTACTTCTGGTGATGCTGAATGACAAATGGCAAAGCAGCTGCGCAGCAAAGCGACAGCAGCTAGCAAGATAACAACTAATGTACATGTATTGGATTGAAAATATTATTAACCTGGTGTCCTCATTTGGTCTATCGAGTATCAATTTTCTTATTTCAATTTTATTGTTCTTTATTCTACACGGAAATTTCCTGTTTTAATCATGATATTTTTTTAGTCAAAGCATCATCATATATTACTCCGCCTCTGAAGGTACATTAAGTAGTAGTCTTCCCGGTCTCGCTGTTCATACCCATAGAGACCAGGGCAAAGGCAGGATCTTCCCCTTTTGGGCCAGGGCATCTGCGTTAGGTTCAAAAGGAAAAGCCCATGCCCATACAAGTCCTTTTACCACTCCCAAACCTTTTTTTGCCAAATTAGGGGCAAGGTAGTACCATTTTCTACCTATGAAGGAATATGAAGAAGTAAAAGAGTGTGATAAATGACCAATATCGGCAAAGAGCTTCATAACGGGGTTGGACTCCCTTTGTTTCGAACATATCCTCTCCAAGACTCTATTGGCATCCATCTCAATATGAATATGCTCTATCCCCAGCGTTGCAGCCACCTGTAGGCCATGTTGTGCTCCCATCACCTCAGTTGTAAAAGCATCCCAATGTCCATTCAGAGTCCGAGCTGCAGTAGATATTATATTTCCTTCAGGGCTTCTATAGATTGCTCCCAAGTTGGTTTTTCCACTTCTCTCACCACCAACGTCCGTGTTGATTCTAATGGTGTTCTCGATATGACCTTGGTTTTGCTCAATTTGGTTCACACCCTCCCTCTCTGGCCTGTGGACTTTTTCTCTATTGATCGTTGTGGACTCGTGTGCCCATTTCCATACTCAATAGCACCTGATAGAAGATGGAGTGTGGATCTCACTGAATATCATTTGATTTTTGTTAATCCAGACACCTAAACAACTGAATTTGAAATTAACATTCTCCTCCTCTAAGCATTTGTGTAGGAGTCAGTTTAATATATCATGCATAGATCCTCTGGGAGCATCTTCTTTCAGTTCTTGTTTCAATGGAGCATCCCAAAAGGTTTGCTACTTGGGCATTCCATGAGTGCGTGGACAGGGGTTTTGATCTCATTCTGACATAGCTTGCATAGATCAGTCTCCTGTGCATGTTTAGCCAAAAGATTGTTATTTGTGGGAATGAAGTTGAAGCAGCACTTCCATATGAAGAATGTGATCTACGGTGGAAGGTTGATAGCCCCGATTTTCCTCCACACCTGACCATGACCATGGTCATTTCTGAGATCCCATTCCTATGTGTACCCATTCACTCCCATCCAGTAAGCAGCTCTTATCGTGAAGTTGCCATCGATTAAGGGGTACTGCTTCCACTAATGTTCTTCCTTAGTTCCTCAATTAGCAGTGATTTAGCACCCCAAATTGATCTTCATGTATAGCTCGGGTCAAAGGCTCTGTTTCAGTCTAGACATCATTGTGCTCTGAAATATCTAGCCTCCAATACCCTTGTAGCAAGGGAATTAGGTTTGTTAAATAAATTCCACATTTGATTTGCCAACATCGCTTGGGAAAGACGCATAAATCTCTGAAGCCCAGTCCCCCTTTGCACTTTGGTTGATGTAGCTTACACCAAGATGCCTAGTGTAGTTTCCTCTATCCATCTTTATCCCCCCGACAGAAGCTAGTGATCATCCTTGTTATATCTTCGATGATGTTTTGTTGCCCTCTCCTCATGTTGTCCCCACCGCCATCTCCCCTGCCCGATCCATCTTCTCTTCATCTTCCACCACCCAAATCCACCATTTCCCTACTCATCTAACATCCTTCCTCCCTAACTCTCTCTACGCATTTTACGTCTTCGAACAGCCATAGTTATTTGCACATTGAGAGTCCTCCGGCTCTTTAGTTTCTTCTGCATGTGCCTCAGGATGGAATCTTGATTTTTCTTATGACGGCGTAGGTTCCTTTATCAGTTACTTTGCCCGGAGCGGGTCTCTTCTGATCTGATGTATCAGATCTACAGTGTTGTTTTACTGTCCTGCAACGGGTTACTTTGGATCTGTTGATCTCAGGCTAAGTTCTGTTGCTGCTGCACCGGCTATCTCTCCTTCTGCTTCGGCTATGTTCACCATGGCCTATGTCAAGCCACCCCGCTCCCTTTGTGTTATCACGGTTAAACTCGACGGCTCCAACTATCATCTCTGGTCGGCGTCCCCTGTATGTCAAAGCACAAGGTCGTTATTCTCATCTCACTACTGAACCTCCTGCTGCTACTACGGATGACAAAAGCAAGCAAGCTTATGCACAATGGTCCAAAGACGACTCTGGTGTTATGTCCTAGATTCTTAATAGCACCGAGCCGCGGATCAGCCAGTCGTTACTATGTCTTCATGATGCTAAGGCCATGTGGGATCAGCTATCTCATGTATATTCTCATCAACAGAATCCAAATCGAGTTTTTAAAATTTTCAAAACTCTGGCCAAGAAGGAATTTTCCTCTGACACTCCTGTTGAAGACTTCTACAATCAATGCTCTGATCTCTGGAATGAGTAAGAAATTTATCACCCCTTGACTGCCGAGATCAAAGAAGCCCAGAAGCAGCGCAATGAACTACAACTAGTCCAATTTCTGGCTGCTCTTCCTGCTTCCTTCTCTGGAATGGTCGACCATATTTTGTCCAGTGACCCACTACCTACTCTTTGCGATGTCCTTAAGCGAGTTCAAAGACTTCCATCCATGACCTCCACTCCTGCCATCGAACACCCTACTCTGGCTATTCGCACCACTAAATCTGGTAGTGGCCGAGGTCGCGGACATGGTCGTGGAGGACGTCTCCCTCCTAACGGTGGACGCACATCTTCTATTGCTCCTGGTCGCGGACAATTTGTTGGCCCTCGCTTCTGCAACTTCTGTGGCCGCAAAAATCACAATGAAGACTGATGTTGGATCAAGCACGGTAAACCTACTTGGGAAACCAAGCATCTGCGGCGACTTCCACTGATACTACACCTGAATAGCCATCTGCTACGCCTTCAACTGAGCGGCTTCGCTCGGAGTTCGAGAAATTTTTTCAAGAACGCATGACTCAGCTTCCCTCTACGTCTGTTGCTGGATCCTCCGCCTTGCTCGCCTCTCCTTCTTCTGGTATTAATAAATGGTGGATTGATATGGCCAACCATGCTCAAGCACTTTGAGGAACTATGGTCTACTGCCCTGCTGATTGAGAGGATAGCCCCCAATAGAGCCTTGTTGGTCTTTGAATATCCATGCAAGTAGCAAACGGCTTTGCCAGAGCAACTCCTCCAAAGGTGAACGAGGAGCAGATGGGCATAGAGGTGGTTGAGAATGGAAAATATCAGCATCGGGCCTGGTGTTGGATGGAGGGTATCCCATATTCGTGCAGAGACCAAGACTCAATCAGCGAGATGGTGGCTGGCCTCGGAGCGTTGAATGGCCTATCAAGATGGCAAAGGTACCCGCAGCACATCTCTGGGGTGTTGGTGGGGGTGGTTGCCTTCTCGGAGGACTTTTCAGCCACCCTAGAAGTGATGTGCGGGTATATGACGTTCAGGGTTACAGTCCTTTAGGTAGCCGATATCCATCATGGATCAGAGGAAGTGATCCTTACCGACAAGGGAAAGGAGTTGCTTCTGCCACTAGAGGCTTTTACCACATCTATGAAAGCCCCACCTACGCAACCGCTTGTCATGAGCAAGGAGACCTGATATGTGAAGAAGTTACACATAGAAAGCTAATTGCAGAGTGTCAGTGTCGGAGGTCAAGAAATCAAATGTTGTTGGGTTCTATGATAAGAAACGGGGATGCCAACAAAGAAAGGAGAGAAGATTTGTTGAAGATCATGAAGGTAGCATATACCCGCTCGTGCTACGAAGACTAGGAGACTTTGTCCAGGACCAGGGCACCAACAAGACCACACTAGGAGATACTTGAGGACATGTCCAAGCAAAACCAGGCGTGGTGGTAGGATAGAGGAGCACAGCCAAGCAGGAGGATGTGGTTGCGGTGTGATCGCAGTAGGTATCAACGACATCGATACAGAAGGCCGAGATCTGATTGGGGCCGAGAAGACATGAACAAAGGGTTGGATGAATGGTGAGTCGGATGACAGTGTACCTAGACATAGGTGAATATGAAGAAGATAGGGCAGGGTCTGATTGTTGGGTGGGGGATGTGAATGTTTATGTTTCCATATGTACAAAACATTCGGGAACATTAGGGGAGCTGCAAATGGAAAACCAGAAGGGTTGTCGGCCGGTTATGTTGCCGATACAAACAAAAGGTGGTGGTGATCATTGAGCCTTTCCACGGGCTAGAAGGCAGAACGGTTACATAATATCACTAAGCTGGATTGGTGTTGTACATGTGTTTCCTATTGCATCACAATACATTACAGTGTCAGGAATTACAAGTACATCAAGAAGCTAATGAAAACATACATCAAGCAAGTTGGGGTTGAGAATGTGGTACATATAGTGATTGATAATGGCTCTAACTTCAAGAAGCACTTAGTTTGGCTTTTATGGAAGCTTTAACAATTTACAAAATTGGTGGTAGCATTAGCACTTTTATTTGCGAACCATTTTGTCTAATATTCGATTTTTCTAATATTAGAAATTTGTTTAATACTAAAAAAATAAAATATGTTACGTACTTTATTAACTAAAATGACTTGTTGTTTGATTCTTTGAATTATATCGAGGTTGGTGACACCATAACGAAGAGATATCCAGTTTACTGGACAAGATATCCAGTTTACTGGACACCGTGTCCTGCCCACTACATAGATCGCATTCTTAAGGACATGGGCACAATTGATGACATCAAGACCATGGCAACTGATGGTAGGTTGTCCACAAGTTTCATTTACGACCATTCCTTTTTGTTAAATGCAATGAGGCGACTTGAGTATTGTAGAGGCGATCTCGTTAGACCAGGGTTAGCTAGATTTGTAACAAATTGCTTGGCCTTGCATTCATTAAAGTCCAAAAGAGATGAATTTAGGAGCTCTTCAATGGCGTGGAGTGGTGGACCTCCATGAAGGAGCACAACACCCCAGTTGGCAGAAGGATTGAAAAACTAATGCCAGTGGGGCTTTCTGGGATAAGGTTACAAAGGTGTTGCAAATAATGGAACATGTTGTCAAAGTATTAAAGTTGGTAGATGGTAACAAACCAGCAACAATGTCTTACTTGTATGTTGCAATGCAACTCATGGTGGACAATATTGAAAAAGCAGCTCCTAGGTCCAATTCACAATACTTGTCAAAAGCATTGGATATATATGCGTTTGCATCCATTGCATAAAGCATGTATATAGCTCAATTATTTTCTTCTAAGTTCTAATTTCATGTCATTTATTTCTCTAACTCTGTAACTCAGTCTAAAATCTAAATCCTATTTCCTTTTTTGGAATCAGTGACAACTTACTATCTGAATCTGAGGTTCCAATACTTGTGAAAATTGGGCTTAGATGCATTACCAGTACCACATGAGGCCCCCTCGCACACCAAATACAAAGTGAATGGGTAGTTGGTGTGGAAAAGATACAATATCCCCTGCACGTAGAAAAGGATGCTCACATGAGGGATGGTAGGGGGAAATAAAATTGTCAAATGCGAGGAAGAAAAATTAGCACAATGTCCTTTATTGTGCTTTATAAACTAGCACGAAGTCTTTTGTTTTACAATATACCGCAAATATAACCAATAACACTAGTCAATGTGCCACATGACCCGATTAGATAGATTTAGATAGAAAAAAATATATATATATTTGTGTGTCAGTGATATGATATACGTCACAAAATAGATCCGATTAGCAGTAGGCATAAAGTGTATGGGGGTAGTCACAAAGATTGAAGGAAGCCAAGGATGCTAGGGAAGAGGATCTCAGACTTGTACTACGGCAAGAAGCACGTCGAACCGGAGATAAACTGTCAACAACGGATGCTAATTAACTCAGTGGATAGCCTCAAACCAGTCGGACTGGTGCACAACATTGAGACCATAGGGAAGAAGTCTCTCTCCATGATTTAGTCATTGGTGTCCATAGCAACATCAAATATTGAAATCAACAACGAAGATAAACATGGCGAGGCAGCCACGTTCCCTGCTGACGAGACCACAAAAGCAGTAGCTACAAACGCTAGATGGGGCTGAAAATAAGGTTATTATTTGCATCAATGAATTTAGCCATAGAGTTGCCAAAGCGAGAGGAGGCTGAAGGATCCATGGAATTTAAGGGAGGAGTGTGTATTGAACACTAGTCTGGAGAGGTAGGGGGAGCGTCGATGTGATGAAGATGTATGCACGAGAGTAGAACTCGGCCTTCTAGTCCTGCTTGAAGCACGCTCACACTGGCATTGAGGACATATTGCTTCAGACAATGAAGAAAATTCTGATAATATGCACCCTGAAGACCTTTTCTGGGAAGCGAGGACTATATTAATAGGACTTCGGGTAGGCATATAAAAATAGGTGACAGCTAGGATAGAGAGCGCCGACGTAGGGAAGCAAAAGATTGGATTTTTATGAAAGAAGAGAGGAGACGATCATAGAGGCCAAGATGATGCTAGACGGACAACCAAGCTAAGAAGATATGGCGACCACAGGTAGGCGGAGGCTCTCTTCTTTGGTCTCAAGGTTAGGAACTTAGGGTCAATGCTCTCATACCATGTGGAATACAAGATGAGAGGCTAATGAGATGTTTTTTATTGATAGACGACACACTCATCTCTTATATATAGGAAAGGAGGCAAGTACAAGGAAGCAAAAATTAACCTAATGAGCCAAGACAATTGGGCCCATATAACATAATAGACTAAATAACAATAATTCTAATAGTAATCATAAACTCAAATCTTGCATACTTGCTTGAAAACCCCTATATGTCAACTTTTTCCGTTACAATACAAATATACCATAAGTTTACTCCTAATATGGTGTTGGAGAATTACATACCAGAGGATGTCTTCTTCCCCCCTCCTATCACACCTCTATCACTCTCTTCCCTTCTCAAGTGGTTGATCCCCTTGTGTGTCGATATTGCTTGGTTTCTATACTAGGTGGTTGTCACTGTTGCGGCCCCCAACTCCTGTTGGAGTTGTGATAGCTACGAGACTTACTCTATAGAGTTGTCGATATTGAAGGTCTCCTAGTAGTGTTTTTGTTGGTGTTGGGGTTTTCCCCGTGTCACCTGCTTAGGGGCTTCTACTACAGATAACCCTAGTGTTTTTTGGTGCCATCACTCTGCACACCTCTTTGCCCCCTCCTGCCCTATCTGCTAGTGGTTAGTCCTAGCCAATGGGTTGGTAGCCTTTGCTTATGTTATTGCAACACAAGGTTAGTCACCTATTATCGATTTCCACATGCAGAGGTTTGCTCCTCTCCACATTGGCATAGTTGAGCCTTATACAACAACATAATGATTGATCTTGTAGCCGCCTACTGTTGTTCACTGATGTATGTGTTGACTTGAATCTACCTGTGTTAGTGAGGCTTTTGGACCAAGGAATGAGGTTTCCCTGAAACTGGCGAAATTTACCAAAAATTTTGATTTCAATGGGATCTGGTACCAAAACATGCTATTGTGTTGATTTCAGTTGAAATTGCTACCATGATTGCATTTATCAAAATTTCGACAAAAATCGATGATTTTTCCAATTTCGATGGTTTTTAAGGTTTTCTGTGCACAACTCAAAAATTTCGATGGAAATTTTGATAATTGCAAATCCTTGGTGTTATTGGTGTTTTTTGAAGAGGAGTTAGGGGATTGGTGTTATTTCACCATTTAGTACTCATATATAGTATATACTCATAGTATATCATTGTTGCATTGCATTCCCTAATATTCACTATCAAATTATTAGATATTGATGCAATGTTGCTTTATGTTGTTTTTTATTTTCTTCAATGTGGGCATCGTGTATACTACTAGTGGTTTATTACACGAGGGTGTTAGGAAGCCAATCACACTGAAAAATAATGATTTTGCTTGGAAACATTGCACCAGTGTTCTTGGGGCCAATGAAATTGATTGACTATTGAGTCAATATTAACAACAAACTATCAACCCAAGCAAAATATGTGGGGATGCCCTACATATCTAATATTTGATATTATAGCACAAATAAGTACATGCATGTATATAGCTCATACTTGCAAAATTACATCAGTTAATTCTTACAAATTGTCATTGAAACCCTTCATCAAAATCCCTAGGAAACAAGAAAGTTTCCTTAACTCCCCACATGAAGGATCCCCCCAACCTACCTCCATATCAAATTTGGTTGCATAAAATCATGCATTTAGGTGTAGAGATTACGCCTGCAAAATTCCATGGTTTAATTTGTCCATTTTGGCGTTGAAATGAGCAAGGTTGCATTTATCAAAATTTCTGACAAAATTTCCACAAATTTCCATGTCTACACAGTCGAAACTCGAAAGTGGACACGTTATTCCTATTTTTGAACAAAATTCTATGAGAATCTGACTTATCTTATTAGTTATATTGATCCATGTATTGTTGTCAGTGTTTTAATAATCATGCTAGGTGTCCCCTTAAACGTCACAAGGTGTTGGCCGATTAAAATGTACATTAGGCGGGTGTTGAGCGGATTGGGTTAACAGCTACTTCTAGCCCGCTTTGCCCCCTTTTTTCCCTGTCTGAGGGATGTTGTTAGCGACTTTTTGTTGGGGCAGCTTAAGTAGTTTTAGCCTTTTGCATGGTCTTTTATTATTTGTCTAGTAGTTTTACATTACCATAGCACTAAGAATACGTATAAGAGTGTGAAAAATAAGATTAGATTGAATGGAATGGGATTAAATGAGTACAAGACTGGACACCCCTGTCCTATATATAGGAGCAAGGGAGAAACCCTGAGACTTGTGTCCCAAGTAATCTAAACGGGCCGAGACACCAAAGGCCCACTAACTAATTAACCTATTAACTAAATAGGCTAATATAGACTCTCTAACACTCCCCCTCAAGCTGGAGCATGGGTGAAACACATGTCCAAAGCTTGGAGGTTACAAGACTCGATAAAATGATAAATAAATGATAAATGAAAGATACAAGATAAATATCACTCATACAAAAATTGATACTCCCCCTGAACCATGTGGTGACAATGCCTCTTTTCTTGGAAATTGTATTCTGCAGGCTGGAGATCCTCGAGCACTAATGAATGTCTTTCTGGAGTGCATCTGCAATGAAGAACATCTGAAATGGAACATGAATACTGCAGCAGTAATTCGCCACTTGGAGCAGACGATCATCAATACCACGCCTACGACAACTTCACTGGAATACGTACTTAACGTGGCACGAACGCGGATACACTATGTCGATGTAGCAGCAGCGGAATCTTCAAATTGTCTGGGAAGACGTGCATAACGTGGCACGAACACGAACGGACGATGTGTCGGTGATTCGATGCAGGTACCATAAAACTCTGACGCATGAACCATAGGGGCTTGACAGGAAAGGAGATATCATCCATCAAGGAAAGTCCCAAGTAGATCAGCAACAGGTGATGTGGAAATAGCAGATGCGGCTCGGAGAAGACGTGATGAAGCACCTCGGTGAAGATAAACTGGATGAATCAACCTTGCAGAAGTAGATTGGCAGGCTTACTGAGCTTCTGAAATCTGAAGAAGCACTCATCTGTCTCATGTAAATGCAGCTGAAGAAGTACACCATCAATACTTGACGCACATAACGCGGTACGAACGCGGATAGCTCGGTGTTGGCGCTGAATGAAGATCCTTTAATGCTGTTTGGAAGTAGAGAACGGATGTGTTGAACAATGTGAAGCTCCATAGTAGCCTGGAATATGTATACACCGAATACATATATCATGATCTTCTCATACTCTCTCTCTCATACATATTCTCTCACTCTCTCTCTCTCTTCTCATCTCCCTCTCCTCTATATCCCCCCGCACACCAAATACGACGAGAGTGAGTGTTTGGTGTGGAGAAATGGACATATGACCCCCCCCCCCCCGCACTGTGGAAAGGGATACACACATGATATGGGTGGGTGGGAAAGGAATCGGCGGATTTGAGAGGATTTTGTGATATGGAGATGTGTAATATGTGGAGAATGAAACCGATAACCGGAGAGAATATGCTAAATGGGTCAATGTAAGATCTGGGTAGAAAAATTAAATGGATCTAGTCCCGACCCAAAAAAATCCGATTAGGCTAAAACTTGGATCCGATTAGCAAAGATATGACTGATTAAGGATCCGAATAGGCATAATGAATATGGGGGAAATTAATAACTGGGAGTAGACATAGATGGGAGGTGATGGTGGAGTGATGAAGATAGCCGGGAAGGTGATGAAGAGAAATAGCTTGCGGGATGTAGAAAAAAAATGGCCGGATTCTGTTACTCAGTTGATGTAGCACTTGGTCGTAACGGAGGAGATGACAAAGGGTCTCATGCACGGCTCCGGAGATATTGCATGCCAAGAGGATGCATGCGGAGCCTCTCCACGAGTGACGATGAAGGTTGATGTTGAGGACATCAGGAGATGGCATGTGCAGAACGCGGTACTTCCAAGTGCTAGACGGTGATAGTGGCATCGATAGGCGGCGAAGGCGCTGAGATGGCTGCTTGGAGGACAGTGGTTACGGTTGTTGGCCGGTGGCAGGATTGTTGCTAGACGGATGTCGATCGGAGGCACTGGGAATATAGCAGCACTGTTGTTGTTCGTGGAATACGGGCAACAGAGGTGGAAGGCGGTGGGTAATGATGCAGTGATGGCGGTGGATATGTGATGGCCGGAAAGGAGATCACAGGCGGTAAGGTTTGAATTTGGAAAACATAGATCGTAGGTCGGGAATTAGCGTCGACGTACAGATCTATGTGAAAGTGGAAGGAGAGCCATGGAGGCCGGAATTGCCTAGCGGGCAGCCGGCCTAAGCCATGGCAACGGTGGCGGCCGCTTGCAAGCGGGGGTTCTCCCCCTCGGTTGCTCTCTGGAAAAGACGAGCGGCGGCAGCTAGGGTTGCATGTGCGTCGGAAAGGAGAGGGAAGAGGGGTGGCGGCTAGGTTTCCCTCAGGAGCGAACGCGCTCTGTCCACGCAGGAATTATTGTTCAGTCTGTTGTACTGTTCACGCCGGAGTTACTGTTCACGCCGCCGCTACTGTTCACGCCGTCGTTTTTGTTCACCGCTCTGATACCATGTGAAAAATAAGATTGGATTGAATGGAATGGGATTAGATGAGTACAAGACTGGACACCCCTGTCCTATATATAGGAGCAAGGGAGAAACCCTGAGACTTGTGTCCCAAGTAATCTAAACGGGCCGAGACACCAAAGGCCCACTAACTAATTAACCTATTAACTAAATAGGCTAATATAGACTCTCTAACAAAGAGTATTGTCAATCTTTTGGCCTACATAATTAAGGATCCACGACATAATCGTGTCACTAATAGCCCATGTTTTCTACATCTACATTGCATTAGCATCGCCATCCTTAAGAGGTTTCTCAAGTGTCTTTCAAATAATAGAATGATATCTCCCTTGAGGTTATGTATAGATCAAAAAGGAGACAACATAGTTCTTGTCATCAAATTTAACAATAGTAGCATGGTTGGTTAGTAGGTGGTAGAGAAAATATGGGGTACATCAGCAAGAGAAAATTAGAATTACCTAGGAAGTGGGGCCAACAACAATCAATGTTTGATAAAGCGTGAAGCAGGAAGTTAGCGGACAAGACCTTGTAGTTGTATAATCGCCAGGCGGCAATTATGCAAGCACTTTTTTAAAAATGGAAGCTTAATTTTTCAAATATTTTAGCAATTTATAAACATATATACATACATAGTATTATGATTTGTAAATGTTTTAGATAGTTAAACCTATGTATTCCTTTAAAATTAATACAAAGTAACAGCAAGAAAGAATTAATAAATTTGGCCATCCACAGAAAATCACATGATCAATGTCAGACTATTCGTATAAAATAGTTAACTAGTTCTATTAAATCAGTAGCTAAGAATATATTAAATCAGTAGCTAACTATACATTTATATTCGTTTAATATAAGTGTAAGTATATACTCATATAAGTATCAAATCACATTACTGACATTAATGTTACTGAGTAGAAAATATCTAACTAGCAATATAAAATCAGTAGCTAAGAATATGTTAAATCGATAGCCAACGATACATTAATATTCATATTTAGTATAAGCATAAAATATATATTCATATTTGTACCAAATAACATTACTATATTTAATGATATTGTCTTACTGAGTATAAAATAGCTAACATCAGTATATGTTAGGTAACTCGTCTGTAACACAAAAGAGGCACATTGTTACCATTGATACAAATGAGTGTGACGCCATATTAGACCACAATTGTTTCTGGTCTGAAATCCATGCTTGTAGATCTTTCCTCTTGGGGAAGATACCTATTCATTAATTCATATGCAGTTACTAGACTCATCTATCATGTCTACCATATGTTGGAGATAGGGTTCAATAGCAACATGTGCGGGTATACCATGAGCAAAGAACGAACCCACTGCCTTGCCAACCTTCTCTTTTGCACCAATAAACATTGCTTTTAGGGTTTTTTTGGCTAGAATCAGGCTTCCTAACTCCTGACTCATCAAAATACTTCAATCTCGCACTGGCAGAACTGAAAAGTGTATCAATGGTACCTTTCTTTCTTTTATATTGAACATGTTGATCTTCATCATCATCTAGGTTAACAATAGGAACAAGTGCAGCCCCACTACCTCCACCCGCACGAGATGGCACATATCTCCTCATAAGTCGAGGAGGATGGCACATATCTCCTCATAAGTCGAGATACCTCATCCCTATCCCACTCACTTTTGCGAGATTCTCTAAAAGCACGCCTATACGTATGACGTGTACAAGTTGTATCACACCTTGGAGGATATATCATATCATCATCTGCTTCAGCAGAAGAACCTATGGGCCTAACATCAAAGGGTGTATCTGTGTAAGCCTTTTCAATCTCCTTCGTTGTTTTTGTCACCCATCAGCTTCTTGAAATCATCTTTCCCACTCTGGGGACACTTCTCGCACATTGCCACATTTTTGTAACCGCTAGTAATGTGACGCTAGAATCTAGTGACCCCCTAGCAATTATTTTCTTCCAGTATTTGTAGATAATATTTCCCCTATTCCCAGGAACAGGCATGCAGTGACTCCATGTGAAATCCATATGCGTTCGGTCAGGGTACCGCATAGAGTATAAGTGGAATGCGGGAGCATAAGCGGGGCATGTACATTTTTGGATTTTTTTTAATAAATTATATATTTTATACATATATTTAATTAAAAAATATAATCATAATCATAAATTTCATACTATCTAGTTTGATAGCCTAATAGACAAAAATGTACCAACGGATCATTACATCATGGAAGAAGAAACTCATATTTTCCAATCATCAAGAAGAAAAATCAATCAACAAAACCCTAAGCTTATATAATGTACTAGAATATACAAGTAAAAGAACACACTAACACATCAGTTCATAGCAGAATATTCATTGAATGAACACAATAAGAATAACCACACAGTCTAATAGAAGACACCAAGATGGTTAGACACTCGGTTTGTTAGCGAGAGGTCCCAGGATCGAGTCCAGGCCACAGGATGAATAGAATGGCCAATTTTTTAATTTAAAAAAAAAGAATAACCACAGTAACACAACACATGGTAGTTCAAAGTAAAAATATAAAAAGAACCTCAAAAACAAAATCAAAACATCAAATGATATGTAGAAATCAAGTCAGTAATAAATAGAGAAGAAAAACTCGTAGGGATGATAAATTACTCCCTAGGCAGCACACAAATTTGATACTTTGTAAAAGAAAATATCATATCCAGTTAATATCTTCAGTTTATTCCCCTTTATAGAAGACAAATAAGAATTGTGGCAAGTACAACATGTTTTAATCTTAGAGCAAAATAGAAGAGGAAAAAAGAAGCAAAGGAAAGAGCATAATGAAACATTTAAAATGTGATTATATATTTTGCACCACTCATTTAAAATAGAATTATTTTTTACGTAGCCAAATTCCAATATCTGATCTAAAACCAACTATATAGAAGAAGTTGTCATTTAATTTGGTTGATTTATTTGAGTTTTTTTTACTTAAGTCACCAAATGAAATGTGAGGCCTAAGCGGCCGCATATGCAGACCGCAGACCGCATATTCGGTCCATGCCCAAAAATAGCACTGCATAGTTATATGCGAAGCGGTTGAGGGCCGCATACGCATATGCGGCCGCACAAACGGCTACATGTGGAGCATATGAGAACACTGGTTCTAGCATGATCGTTAGTGTCGCTTGAAGTCGAAGACATTTTCTCAAAACTCAAAGTCAAAAGTAACACTGAAAAAACAAAAAGACAAACAAGCAAAGCAAATGGTGAATTAGTAACTTAGTATTTGACCTAAACTACTACAAATGTACAATACTAATACGAAATAAAATAATCCATTAGGTGAATAATATAAATATAATTATGTATTTTAGATCAAACACAATTTTTCAGTGTAAAAGACTTTTATATCTTTATAGAATCAAACATAATAATTTTTTAAGATTATTATTTTAACGAAAAAGGTTCATTTTTAAAATTATAAAATATGACATATACTTAATAAAAAGACACGTGATATGTTACCAAATACTAATTTCATCTTATACAACATTAACACACAATTATAGAAAAAATCTGATTTTTTATTTTTAATAAAAAAAAAGAAATACATAAATATTTTGAGTATATATTTGCTTATATATGTTATGTTATTCTTTCATAGAACTTCTACAAAACCATAATTATATACCTATTATTAATAGTACCAATTTTATTACTATTTTTAGTGAAATTACATGGTAATGGTAATTATTAGTGTACTAATTAGGTAGATCTAGTGATAAATTTGTAGATCTATATAATATAATCAATATTCTGAAATGTGTTGTGGTATGCGTACGGTCAGGGTACCGCATAGAGTATAAGCGGAATGCAGGAGCATAAGTAGGGCATATGCGTTTTTGGATTTTTTTTTAATAAATTATATATTTTATACATATATTTAGTTAAAAAATAGTCATAATCATAAATTTCATACTATCTAGTTTCGTAGCCCAATAGCCCAAAATGTACCAACGAATCATTACATCATGGAAGAAGAAACACATATTTTCCAATCATCAAGAAGAAAAATCAATCAACAAAACCCTAAGTTTATATAATGTACTAGAATATACAAGTAACACAACACACTAACACATGCAGTTAATAGCAGAACATTTATTGAATGAAAACAATAAGAATAACCACAGTAACACAACACATGGTAGTTCAAAGTAGAAATAGAAAAAGAACATCAAAAACAAAATCAAAACATCAAAATAATATGAAGAAATCAAGTCATTAATAAATAGAGAAGAAAAACTCGTAGGGATGATAAATTACTCCCTAGGCAGCACACAAATTTGATACTTTGTAAAAGAAAATATCATATCCAGTTACTATCTGCAATAGATTCCCCTTTTATACAAGACAGAAGACATATAAGAATTGTTGTGAGTGCAACATGTTCTAATCTTAGAGCAAAATAGAAGAGAAAAAAGGAGCAAAGGAAAGAACATAATGAAACATTGACAATTGTAGGATGTAACTATATATTTTGCACCATTCGTTCAAAATAGAATTATTTCTGACGTAGCAAATTTTCAATTTTTGATCTAAAACCAACTATATAGAAGTTGTCATTTAATTTGGTTGATTTATTTGAGTTTTTTTTACTTAAGTCACCAAATGAAATGTAGGGCCTAAGCGGCCGCATATTCGGTCCTTCCTCAAAAATAGCACTGCATAGTTATATGCAGAGCGGCTGAGGCATACGCATAAGCGGCTTCATGCGGAGCATATGAGAACACTAAATATAATCATAGATCTAGTGATATATAGTTGTGAAGAGTCAGTCATTTTGGGAAGTGTCGGGTTGCACAATGTGTGCACCCTTGTATATATAATAAAGGAACAATTACAGAGAGGTCCACATATAATGCAGAAATAACAAAACTAATAACTATATATATAAAACAAGATATATATATATATATTAACACTCCCCCTCAAGTTGGAGCATAGATGTCAATCATGCCCAACTTGTCCATAAGAGTGCAGAATTGCTTCTTCGCCAGCAGCTTGGTGAAGATATCAGCAACTTGGTCTTCAAAACGCGTGAAAGGAGTGCAGATCTTGCCAGTAAGAATAGATTCCCAAATAAAATGACAGTCCACCTCAATATGTTTGGTGCGCTCATGATAAACTAGGTTGTTGGCGATGAAGATAGCAGCTTTATTATCACAATGCATGGGTATAGCAGAAGAAGAATCAACCCCAAATTCTTTTAAGAGAGAGCGCACCCACAGAAGCTCACAGGCAGTATGGGCCATGGCCCTGTATTCAGCTTCAGCACTAGATCTGGCAACCACATTTTGCTTCTTGCTCCTCCAGGCGACAAGATTGACTCCAACATAAGTACAGTACCCAGAAGTAGATTTCCTGTCAACTTTGCTTCCTGCATAGTCAGAGTCAGAGTACCCTTCAAGAGAACAGTGTCCATTTTTCCTGCAATAAAGTCCCTTGCCAGGTGACTTCTTCAAATATCTCAGAATGTGACAAAGTGCATCCCAATGACACTATCTGGGTTTATCAAGGTACCTGCTAAGAAGGCCCACTACAGTAGAAATATCGACTCTAGTCACAGTAGAATAAATCAGTTTACCAATCAGCCTCCTGTACTTTTTATTATCAGAAAAAATTGGAGAAGATTCATCATCCCAATTGACATTAGGATCTAGAGGGGTATCAGCCGGTCTAGCCCCAAGCATACCTGTCTTCTGTAGAATATCTAAGACATACTTCCTCTGAGACAGTACAAGAGCATTAGAGTTTCTAGATACCTCTATGCCCAGAAAATACCGAAGCTTGCCCAAATCTTTGGTAGCAAAATGTTTACCAAGGTGGGATTTAGTCGCCTGAATACCAAGAGTGTCACTTCCAGATATAATAATATCATCAACATAAACGATCAGAATAACAATATCGGCAGAGGTCTTCTTAGTGAAGACAGAATGATCCACTTGAGATCTCAGAAACCCAAAATCAATCATAATGTTACTTAATTTGTCAAACCAGGCACGGGGACTCTGCTTGAGCCCATAAATAGACGTCTTCAACCTGCACACCTTGTATGACTCCCCCTGAGCAACAAACCCAGGAGGTTGCTCCATATAGACTTCCTCTTGTAAATCACCATACAAGAAGGCATTTTTCACATCCAACAGCAGTAGTGGCCAATCAAGATTAACAGCAACAGAAAGGAGAATTCTGATAGAATTAAGACGGGCAACTTGAGAGAAAGTCTCAAAATAATCAATACCATAAGTTTGCGTATACCCTTTAGCAACTAAGTGTGCCTTCAGTCGTTCTACAGTGCCATCAGGATGGTATTTCACAGCATACACCCATCTGCAGCCTACAGGCTTACACTGAGGAGGTGGATCCACCAACTCCCAAGTGTTTCTGTCAGCAAGGGCAAGCATCTCCTCTTTCATAGCAGACATCCACGCAGTACTTTTTAAGGCATCTTGAATATTCTTTGGAACAGCTACAATAGACAGGACAGATACAAAATTGCTAGCATGGACGGTCAAAGGATCAGTAGAAACAAAGTGAGCAATGATGTGAGATGTGCAGGAACGAGTACCCTTTCTAAGAGCAATGGGTATATCAAGATCAGAGGTTACCTCAGGTGTAGCAGAACCTTCTGGAGGTGAAGATTGGTTTGTTTGGGGGGGTTCTTGCACCGGAGGTGCCCGGTTCCTGCGTTGATAGACAAGAAGAGGTGGAATCATAGTAACAGAATTATCAGGCACACATTCAGTAGTAACAGGCAGTGGAGTAGCAATAACATCAGGCTGCAGACTATCTCCTCTAGTAGAATAGTAGGGTGTATCCTCAAAAAACACAACATCACTACTGGTAAACCATTTTTTCGCAGTAGGGCTGTAGCATTTATATCCTTTTTGAGTACGAGAATAACCCAGAAAAATGCATTTCTCAGCACGAGGCGACAGTTTATCATAAGCTGATCCAAGTAAGCGCACAAAACAAGTACAGCCAAAAATCCGAGGAGGCACTGTAAATAAAGTAATGTCAGGTTGCAGAACTTGAACAGGTATTTTGTTCCCAATCACAGATGACGGTATTCTATTTATCAGAAAACAAGCAGTCAGAATAGCCTCAGGCCAAAACAACCTAGGAACATGAGTATGCATCATAATAGTTCTGGCAACCTCTAACAGATGTCTATTTTTCCGCTCAGCTACTCCATTTTGTTGAGGTGTATACACACATGAGGTCTGATGCAAAGTACCAACATATTTGCAAAAAACAGCTACCTCTTTTTGAATAAACTCAAGTGCATTATCAGTACGAAAAACTTTCCCAGGCAAACCATATTGGGTTTTCACCTCAGCAAAAAAGAATATTATAGTCAACATAACTTTAGACCTACTTTTCATCATAAACAGCCAAGTGGTCCGAGAAAAATCATCAACAAATAGAATAAAATATTTATGACCAGACAGACTTGGCACATGACAGGGGCCCCATACATCAGAATGTACTAAATCAAAAATGTTTTTGCTGCTAATATGAGTGTGTTTAGGATAAACAGATCTAATCTGCTTTCCCAACTGACAAGACTCGCACTGAAAACTATGAGTGCCAACATCAGAAACTACATGTCGGAGCTTTTCAGACGACGGATGCCCAAGCCGGTAGTGCCACTGTAGAGTTGAAACTGATGTAGATAGTGCAGAAACCACAGCTGCTTTGTCCGCTTTCGGCAAATGATCAAGATAAAAAAGTCCATCAGGCCCTTCATACCCCCCACCAATCTTCATTCTCGTGCGAAAGTCCTAAAAAACACATGAACCAGGTATAAAGGTCAGGCTACATTGCAGACTCCGCAGTAACTTGTTGACCGATAATAAATTAAGAGGAAACCGAGGCACATATAAGGCAGATTTCAGCAGAAAATCAGAAATAATATCACCAACTCCAGAAACAGCAGACTTGGAGCCATCAGCAAGCATAACAGATGAATTACTAACAGGTTTAGATAAATGTCTGAATAAAGCTCTATTGCCAGAAATATGAGAAGAAGCACCCGAGTCTATAACCCATTTAGTATTACCAGCACTAGATGAAGATTTACTCAGGAAGGCAGTGTCATAACCAGAATAAGTGGCAGCATGAGCGCCACTAGTCGATGCAGTAGACGACGAGCCAGAGCTTTCAAGTAACAGGCGTTCCACCTCAGCACGGATGAAGTCCGTAGTCGTACTCGAAGAGTCAGTCTCAGTAGGCTGAGTCGCTCCCTCAGATGCAGTCGTAGTAGAGTCAGCGATCGCATTGACCCACGCCGGTTTACCATATTTCTCCCAGCATTTTTCTTCAATATGGTTGGACCGGCCACAGAAAGTACAGACGCGTTGTCCTGTCTGAGGACGTGCAACAGCAGTAGGAGCAGCAGAAGGGGCCCCACGACCTGAAGTAGCACATCCTCGTCCTGCACCCAGGGGAGGGCGGCTATCAGTAGAACGACCACGGCCACGACCGCGACCACGGCCCGACATGGCAGCAAGGGCAGTGGATTCCCCAGCATCAGTAGACAGTGATGGTGACGAAGAAGGCAGGCGCTAAAGGCGCTTGTAGGCAGTCTGCAGTGACGGAAGAGGGTCACTCGCCAAGATCTGATCCACTACACCAGCATAGGACTCTGGTAGTCCACACAGGAACTGGACTAACTGTAGCTCCTGGCGTTGACGCTGCATGATGGACAGGTCTGTGGATAGGGGGTGATAGGACTCCAGCTCCCCCCACAATCCAGTAAAGGCAGAAAAGTAATCTGCAATGTCTGACCCCGTAAATTGTAGACGTCCCAACTGCTTGGTGATGTAAAAAACCTTCTTGGGGTTCTGGCTATGCGAGTATGTGCCGACGAGCTGATCCCACATCTGTTTCATCGTAGGCAGGTGAAGAAGGGTGACACTGATCTTCTCAATGCTGCTGTTAGAATCCATGTCATCACCGTCGAGTCATCCTGGACCCAGTCATCATACGCCTTCACATCTTTGGAATCGGTGTCCTCTGCAGGTTGTGTCGGACCGGCACAGATCAGGTGCGAGTACTTTCCCTGGGATTTTGCATAAATCACCATGGAGCATACCCAATGCTGGTAATTGCGCCTGTCAAGTTTCACAGTCGTAACTTGACGGCGAAAGTCATCTCCCGAGGACACCATGATAGAAACAAAAAGCAAGCAGTGGAGTTCGGAGCGCAGACGTACAGGCACAGGTAGGCATGAGCAGGCAGAAGACGGACTACGCCGTCAGGCAGGCAGAAGCAGGCACAGATCAACCAATGGTGGAACCTCTCACATACAACCTACGCCAAAGCGCAGTAGAGAACCCGGTGGCACAATGGCCTATACGGGCAGGCAGGCAGGCAAAAAAACTGAAAGATCGGTCTACGTCACGACAAACTCAGGCCACCGGACGGTTGCGGAGCTTCACAGAGCCAACGATCCGGCGGCGTTCAACCACGGAGGCACGCCGGCCCTACGGCTGGGTGGACGCGCGGCCCCGACTGCCTTGCGGCCTGCTGCCGGCGGCGGCGCTGCTGGCCGACTGTTGGCTTGCCGGCGCGCAGGTGCTGCCGCGCGGGGAGGAGGGGCGGCGGGAGGCGGAGGGCGGGGTGGGGGGCGGCGGCTGGATCTTACTGTTCTGATACCATGTGAAGAGTCAGTAATTTTGGGAAGCGTCGGGTTGCACAATGTGTGCACCCTTGTATATATAATAAAGGAACAATTATAGAGAGGTCCACATATAATGTAGAAATAACAAAACTAATAACAGAATATATAAAACAAGATATATATATTAACAATAGCATTAATAATAAGTATTTTGGAGTAGATCTAGGATTTGGGGGTATTTGGTTAACTTTTTTGGTGAGAATGGAAGGAAATAGACAAGTGAGGGGTTGGAAATGGTAGGAAATGCAAGAAATTAAGTAAACATACCTTCATTAGTAGGGCTGATTTGAGCTCCAATCTCGAAAATCACCCAAAATCCCCAAGGTTTTCCACAAGAAATAGAAGCAACGCTAGACTTGCAATTGGTGGGGTATCAGGGGGTATACCGCCCTGTGTTGATGGCTAAGTGATGCATTTTGCATTGGTACCCCCGATATTTGGCGATATAGCGGTAAGCCCGCCCAAATACCGATATTTGCAATCCTAACGGTAAGTTCGCCTATTTCTATAGCCGACTCCAACAATATCAGTATTTCCGGTGAAATACCGCTGATACCGTCGGGGTCACTTTCCTTGAAGAGGAATGGGTCGCTTATCAATAACAATTAACAAATATCTCATTAACCTCTTATCTTGTTTTCCACGGTTACAAGGTAGAATAACTCCAAAACTCATGGTACATTGAATAAAACTACTTACTAAACAATAGTGATGTTTGTTAAATGCAATTAAACAAGTATGACAACCTTTAGATTATATCATGTTTATGTTGGATTTATTGTTGTAGTGTTAGACATGCATTTCAACATATTTTCTGTTGGTTATGTATGTCCAGAGAGTCAATCATGAGATGATTGTAATGGCATATCTTGTAAAATGATTTGATTATTTATAAAAGGCAAGCTTCCAATTTATTTTATTCAATTCAGTTATGAGATAATGATGTAACATTACAAAAGTCTAGAGAATTATATTACTCAATGACGTATGTATTCAAGTTACTACCCTTGTGGGTGAGATCATACAGATGTTAGAGTACATATACATATTCTCATTATGTCCCTGATCGGTTGTTATTGTGGAAGGTTGATAGACAACAATAACACATAAGATCAGAGTGTGAGTTGGTTGATGACTAAAACTAATTAGCCATGATATGGCAATATCAAACCAAGGACACAGATACATGTTAGAGAATAGCGTATTGGACAGACCCACCGTAAGACTAACACATGGAAGCCATCACCATGGAAGTCATAGTCAGCTCTCACGGTGATGGTGGTGATTGTGGTTCTTAGACCTGAAATCACTGCACTCAACACATGTCGTTGGGTACACTTCGACATCATCAAACGCACTCCTGAAACATGGGTTGTTATAACAGTGATGATTGGGTGGCTTTGACACATGGGGATTGAATGTGAGTGATAGACATGGGAGTTGTCCCTCCTACTGGAGTGTGATGTCTTAGGCCTCTTGATTAGCGAGACTAAGAAATGCATGGCCATGTACATGTGAGTCAATATGTGATATTGAGCTTACATATATCTCAAACAGTCTGCTTGTGATAACCTAGATTTTAAGGTTCAGATACTCAATCTAGTATTGTGGATGTATTTAGAGTTAAATGATTTAATTAGGGAACATGAGGTCTTATATGGTCAACATGAGTAAGTTGAGCTTGCATTGATGATGTTATGAGTTCAATTATGATGAATGGCTTCTTTATTAATCTGCTTGGGTATTTATGAGGCCCAAAGGTCCACATAATAATTGCAACAAACTTGAGTGGTCAATTCATGAGCCCTGAGGTATTTTAGTACCATAAAAAGAGTTTTTGGACCTTGTCGGTCAAGTTTTAATGATTGCTTGAATTGAATTGAAGGTTTATACATCTAATTGTAAGGTTGTTTGGATAATTTATTTGGATGATTAAATAATAGATTTCGTGTCTAAAACTTTGGTGTAAGCTACTCTAGGATATTATGACTATGTTTGAAATTTTAGAATGATCCGAAAATGCTACAAGGAGATGTCATTGTTTGAAGTTGAGGACATTAATGATATAAGTGTGATCAGACTTTGCTCTTTAGGCTATTTAGCACTTAGGGCCGTGACAACTGACAAATAATGTCACGCAGACATGCTCTTGCTTGATATTTTCATACGAGCTGAAGGCCAACGAATCCACTTGAGGGTGAGCTAATCGTGCCCCTAGAAAATGATCCCGTGGTCATTCTCTGATCTTCAACCTCCGACAAATTCGCTAAGAGCAACAGAACAACATATTGATCCACTAAACCTCAACCAATCATTCCACATATACCTCTCACACTCGTCTAGCAGGTTCTTCAGATCCCAAAAGTATGGAGATCTCCAACAAACTTTGATTTAGGTTGGGAGGTGGCGTATTTGAAGAGAACCAACCTCTGTCCCTAGCAACGTCTCCATCAGCAAGAACCAGGGAGATCGACCCCCCCCCCTCTTTTCTCCACTGTGTTTGGAAGTGACCAGGAGAGGAAGTCAGGGAAGTTTCAAGGGGCAGAAGATAGGTTTGAGGTAGAAGGATTAGAGAGGTCCATCTTACCCCTCTCGTAGAGTCTCCATCTGTTCTATAATGGGAGTCGAGCAGGCGTACAACCATACAAGGGAGGAAGGAGATTGGGCTCCAGTTGTGAGGGACATCACCCGCGTCTGCAAGCCTTCACAACCACCTAACGGATGATGGGTTAATTTTCCCTTAGTCGACGAGCTCTGCCATGGCCACCCTACTCCATTTGGCCGATAGTGAGGGTGGAATCGGGCAGGCCGCTAATGCGTCTACCACCACTGTAGGGCACAGAAAAGTTTCTCACGATGCCATGGAAATCGTGAAGAAATAAGAAGGGAGGTCCACATTGGAAACACCCAAATCCACAGAGCCTTCCTCCGTCATAGCCCAAGCAGGAGGCTTGTCCCCTCTCCAAGCATCGATGGTGGCCGCTGATATGCTCCGTACCTAGGGCTTCTTTGCCACCATCATCTGAGGGCCAAGGGGTCGGGTTGAGAAGATATAGCTCGTTGAAGACCTCCCACACGACGGCGGTCGCGGCTTCGGGCGGCAAGGGCGAAGCATCGGGCGTGAGAGCATCCTGGTACCACGTTGGTGAATGTGATAGAACGAACAAGGGGAGAGACGTGGCCCATCCTGAACCGGGTCCAGTAATGGACTGAACCAGCAAAGAATCGGTCGGCCCAGGCTGGACTAAGATGTTGAGTCGCACCCCACCTGATGGCTAGCGTGGACCAGCTTTAGGTCTGCCACCTAGGGCAGTGGGACCCACGACAAAAGGTAATTTCCATTTAAATCTTGGAAATGCTTAGAAACATAGTAAATGCCAAATAAATGGCTCCCTTGGCCTATAAATGCCCGAAAAATACCCATGAATTCAAAAAAATGCCCTCTTTATTATGAAACCTTTGGATCAGACCTTTGAGGCCTTTTACAGATGGGTTTTGTCTACAAGATAATACTCCTCCTTAGGGTTCATTAAATAAAATAAACAATATCTAGTTGAGATTTATTCTAAGAAAATTATCCTAGAACTTAAATGATGATTTAAAGCTATCTTTGGACTCTGATATGAGTAATATACCTAAATAATAGGTCTTTCTCTATTAATGGCTAATTAAATGCTTTTAACCTTATTTTAATTCTAGAAAATAGATGAAGCATCAGAAAATTATGAAATTTGAACCAGACCCCTAGAATGGCCTCCTGATCAGTAGAAAAATATCAGACACAAGTTCCAAGTTGTTTGAACCTAGATTTGGCCAAACCCTAATTTGAACCTAATATACCTAGAATATGATGAACATCTATTAATGATGATTAATAGCTAATCAGGTGATGACCAGAGATGTAGATGATCCAAAATATAAATATGAATCTCTAAACTCAGGTATGTGGGTTTTATTAAGTATAAGACTAGTTTGATGCATAATGATATGGTGTACATTGGATGCTTTTATTTGCATATAAATTATTGAATGCATATTAGTAGTATATGCTTCGCCAAACATAAAAGAACATAAAAGAATTTTGATGAGTTGTATCTACTGAAGTCAGCACAACCCCATAGCCTAAGAGGCGGGGAATGGCCCGGTATGGATGTATGATAAATTGCCCACTATGGATGTATGATAAATTGCCCAGTATGGATGTATGATAAATTGCCCATGTTGGATGTATGATAAAGTGCTGATATAAATAATAGTACAACTACATATGCCCAAAATATGCGTTTACCTGATTATCGCATTAAATAATGTTTTCTTTTACCTTTTCTTCTTTCTCAAAATTTTCAAGTATGCAAGCACAATATATATGTATCTTACACCCACATACACAACACATTGTGTTGATTCGTTGTTTCACGTATGTTTTAGGTTCAGAGCTAGCATGGGATAAAAGAACAGGATGTGAGCAAGTTATACAGGTTGTACATATGGTATAGATCCTGGCCAGCATACATGTTCAGACTATGTAAAATCTCCTTTCAATATGTAATTAAAATCCATGTTGTATTAATTCATTTTGAAACATATACATGTTGAATGTTGAGATTGTTTATGGTTTATGCATTATAATTGTACGTTCATGTATGCGCATATTGCTTCCGCAACGCACTTTGATACAATTAGTTAACGTGTTCGAATTTGTCCTCTCGGGCCTTCTAAGTCTCGAGAGGCAGAATCCAGGGACGTTACACTGCTCTTGATTCAAGAAAATGATCGAATAATAATAAGGGTGACTGCTCCATGCCTCTAGTTCAACCTAGACATCAGTGACAAAGGAACTATACAAACATTGCAACACCATACACAGATTGTAGGATGATGTTGTTCCCCAATTTTCCATTTACTTAGCTAGCATTGATGTGCAACTAGGCACCACTCATTGCTTGTGATGTCATAAGTTGTTATGGACATTCATTGCCAACGTAATATGGGACCTATAGGGTCACACACATAGGTCTCGACCTAGAAGAGGAGTTCAGATCTTGAATAACAATTATATTAAGTACTAAAGTGTTTAGGTATTTGATTCATGCAACAAATAGGCTACAACACTGCCAAATGCCCATCTCAAATGTTGAGACAGGATTCTGGGGAGTCAGGCTTATTGTGAGTTCAAATTGGCTAAGGAAGAGAACCGACCAAATGCACCGGCTCGACTTGGGTCACCAGACAACCGTCTGGGTGAACCGAGACGGCCATTTCACATGGACGAGATGGTCCGGTTCGGCCGAGGGAAGTATCTAGATATTTCCTAATTCATTTGAGTTGCACATAACTTGTTGTGCAAAGAAATTAATATAGGATATTAATTGGAAACGAAATGTCAAATTCGTGTACAACTAGGAAAAAGCCAAACGGTCGTCGAGGTTGTGCCAAACAACTGTCTGGCATGCCAGACGACCGTCTGGGCTGTCGTAGGTTGCGAGATTTCCATAATTGTTGTGAAAATTTGAGATCTTCCGGTCCTTTCCACTCCCGCACAGACTGGGAGTATTGGGGCTATAAATAGAGGGGATACTGGGGCTTCCCAGAACACAACACAGACAATTGAGAAACAGTTGCTCTGACAAACGTTGTCCTCTCTGGTTGTGATAACCAAGAGAGCCCAGGCAAGTCCTACCCGGCTAGGGAGGGATAGCCAAGGGAGAGTGCAACTAAGATCATTGTCGTAGGAGAGTAAGTTGGTGACTAATACACCAACGGGTGGGACAACTTCTTCCTGATCATTCTAGCGGGACGACGGGAGTTCTATGTGGTCTGTGTGGATTACCATAGAGGCGGGAGGTCGTTGTCTGCCGCTTGGAGGACAATGTCAACTAGCAGTCTGTGACGAGAAGAGCTGCTGAAGAAGACGACGTTCGTGGTTGCAGTCCTTGGTGCAGACTAAGAGGAGGAGAAGTCAGACGAGTCCCAATGCAACTAGGATTCAGAGTTACGCATCTATGACGACGAGGATTGTCGTTGGATTTGCTCCAGGACCAGGTATATCCTCGAAAGCATCCTTCATGTATTGTAGTTATTGACGCAATCTACTGATTGTGGGGAATATGGTAGATAATTTTTTTGTTTTCCGTTGCCTGCTCTATAATATTTCCCTACATTTTCATGCTTGGACTCGCTTTAAATGGACATTTTGTTATTTTTCTTCCCCAAAAGAATGCTAATGTCAAAATAATGTTAAAGATCAAAGATTGTTATTATATGTGTGTGTGTGTGTCTATTTAAATGATTATATCAACACAAACAGGTGTGTGCATATATTATATAACTAAAATAAAGACCGAATGTGCCACTACATACTGCAGATACATTGTGTTGCTCATACCCTCATTGGATGTATATCACATACCACTTTCTAAAACATTGTGACAAATCAACAATTTCTAGGGTCTTAATGTTCAAATTAAGTATCAATGCCAAGTTTAGGCATAATTTATGCTTCTTGATAATCTTCTATGCCCTAGGTGACTAGTTATGTTTTGTTTTGCACCTTGGAACCAGAGTTGTCTGTGTCATTAGTTGTGATATAAGTCATTTAACGAGGCCCGATTGGAGTTGGCATATCGAAACTAGAAACTAGGATTTAGTCGAATGCAGAAAGAAAGGTTGCCATTGATGCATGTGTTCCTAATAAAGCCCTTCTAGGCTTGAATCAAGGTACCAATGAGAGAGCCATCAAGTCCCAAGAATTGGGAGTGAAGAGTGCATGCCTAACTCTCTCAGCTTGAGTGGACATCGTGCCCTACATGAAAGAGGAGGTATCACCTTTGACTGTTTTTTATGTGCAAAGAGAATGGCAAGGAATTAGGTTTTCAGCTTTTGTTGCTTATAAGCTTTGAAGGTTGGGGCTATAAAGGATCGTGGATAATGGAGATGGCTAACATTGTTTAAGAAAGCATACAAAAAAATGCCCATAGGTGAACAGTCGTGCCTAGTAATAAGTTGTAAGGCTTGAGAATCTGATGTTCTTCATTGTGGCTGCCTTATTGTGCACAGTTGTGGCCACATTGGGAGCCAGAGGAAGGAAAATACTTTGGAGGTCAGCTTGCCCAGTCAACCCTAATGTTTTTAGATCTATAGCCTTTGTCATCCAAAAAAGGGTTAGCAGCCCAATTTGTTGCCCGCACTTCTGTGATGGCATTTTTCTAAGTTTTCTTTTTATTGTTCTATAGTCACCACCCATCCTGAATCCAAATAATTAAAATATCAACTTTAAATGGAGCAAGAAAGGAGAAGCACGCTACCATCCTTTACAAACAGAATATGAGATGCGTCATTCTAACTCCACAATCATCTTACATAAAACATGTAATCTGAGCATGTCACAATGTTCAGTATTGTTGATGATTAGTTATTTATATAAACTAATACCTGACTGTAGCTCGACGAACAGTGAGAGTTTTGTCTCCAAGCTTCATGCCATTAAGAGAAGCACATGCTATGTCTGTAATTGAAGGATCCTGTGATAGTTTTTTACTGGAGTGAGTTTCTATTTGATTGAAAAAAGAAAACAAGATGTGAAAGAATATGTCAGCTTAAGTCATTTAGCCAAAAACTTTACCTGGTAGACACAAAATCCATAACCTTTTGAATTTAAGGTATCTCTGTCCTTAACAAGATCGAATCCACGCAATGGCCTGTGACAATCAAAGAAATACCAGATCAATTGCATAAACTTTGGAGAAATTATTATCGATTATAAGGCATTGGCAGTCTCGCAAAAATCAGATTGCTTATACATAATTGGAGATCATGAAAGCATGGACTATTATAACACTTTAAAGCTGCAATTGCATCCACTGTATCATCATCAATACACAATTGGCCCTCCCTATATGAGAAGACTTGTAGTCACAGGTCCATTCTTAGCATAAACATAATCCAGAGACAGCTATTATATAAAAACACGCAATTGCATTGCCCAACAAAAACAAATTATATAAAACATGTAGAGGAGTAGAAAATATATTTCTTTTAGCAAGCCCCATCATTGTGTACTGTACACAAAGTGCACATCCAGCAAGGAGTTCAAACCTTTGAAGTAAAGGTTCGCGAGAATATCAGCTATCTGCTCCTGTTCTCACATGAGGGGCCAGAGTCTTCTCAGCTATTACTAGATCTCTAAGAAAAGTGACAATCAAATTGAGTATTTTTTGTATGCCCATTATTGATTGGATTGTTGGCAATATGTATAGTGGCATGATTGACTCACATCATGCACAAGAGTCCCATATTTATTCACAAGATGCAAATGTACCTAGTATAGCTCACAACACACTTGAGCAATAGCATGATTTCCTGTTTCCGTACTATATCGAGCAACAACTTCTTACCCTTTCCGAGAGTGAGCATCTGGTATCCTATCAGACACAGTATAGTGGAAACTGCAAAGATAAGATTTAGCATAAATGATCCTTTCCCAGTGAAGATCTTGATATATTTTAAGAATATGACTAGTAGTAGTCCAATGAGCCTGTATGGGAGAACTCATGAACAGACTTAAATCACCCACTGTATATCAAATATTTGAGCATACAACAGAAGATGAGAATCCCACAATTTCCTGTAAAATCCCAGATCTGGATCACCAAGAGCTTCACTAGCCACTTCTATATGATAACACATGGGTACAGGTTAAACTGTAATCATCCCCGTCTAATTCAAAAAATATAGTGACTTTCTTATTGGAACAAGAGTTCAACTTCTCCAGGAACGCGGTGCTTCAACTGTACGTATCATGAGCTCCCTACAAATATGATGCAATCTTTTTCTGGAGAGACTTTTTGAGAGCAACAATGCCTTCTATAACATTATGTAATATTAAGATGGGAGTCATGTATGAGCCATTTAGAGGAAAGAGTAAAAGAGAGAAGGATGAATGGTCCAATCACCAAATCCAAATTGAAGAATACAAACTTTCAAAGAACAAAATAAGAAGGATAGTATCCATTATGAAAACCCTATCTCATTCACATTTAGAGAGAGGAAAATTCAGGCTTGACCTCGTTGCTAAATTAAATGTAAAATAGCCCAGGCCCATAATAAAACACATCACATAATTAAATTAAACATTTTCTCAAACCCAAGGTTTTCAGACCTAACCCGGAGGTCGACCCGACAAAGATCCTGGGTCACGGGTCTTTGGTTCAACCGTCGGGTCGACCCAGTTGACCCGGGGACGTCATCATGACACCATATACATACTACTTATATATACATGTGTGTATATGCATGTATGTTACAATAATATGCAAGTACATATATTACTCTCTAAGTGTATATATATGTACATAAAGTCATAAACTACTGTATGAAACCATGAGATGATGAATTATGAAACATCAAACATATAAAACCAAGTATCTATTCATAAAGAAGCAAACAAATTGTCTTGCAATACTTAAAAACAAGTGATAAAATACAATGTATGGAACAGTTGAGGTTGCATGAAAGGACATTAAAATCAGTCGAATGGTCATTTACAGAAGGAAAAATAAAACCAACAAAACTCGGTCGGATCTTTGACCTGAGGGTCACCGGGTCAGTGGCTGAACCGGCCAGTTCATTGGGTCAACTCCGGGTCTTGGCCTAAAATGGGTTTTAGCCCCACCCGACCCGCAAAACTTGTAGGTGGAGGTCCAACCAGTTCAACTGGTCGGGTCGGGTTTCAAAACTATGCTTAAACCCCTGCAACTTGGAGCATGGAATGATGCCATGTTCACCTTGATGAAGTTAAATTTTACACAAGTAACTACACCCTTGACCTCTCAAACAAAGCACCCCCCCCCCTGAATACATAATTTTAAAAGCTAGTACTTAGAAGCAATGAGGCTCCCAAAACAAACTTAAGCAATACACATGATGCAGTGGGAGCGTGCAATAGCAAACATCATCTTATTTGCCAGCATCATTTGAGTGTAGAGAGCACTTGTCCTCAGCCACAAACTGGATCCATTATATTTTGGTCCGTCATCAAGTATATAGTCAGCTGGCATAATGAGGCGTGAACACAGATAGGTAAGTGTTGATAAATGCATGTATGTTAACATGTACATTAGGCATGGAGCAAGCACAAACAGGAAAGAAAATTACTCCACAACCCTTAAGGATGCAATTGAAGTTCCATGATAATAGAGCAACTTCCACAAGAAAAAATCTACATAGAATATTCATTTTCTTTCTCATCCACACTCGTAGATTTTACTCTTCTGCTAAAGTAATGTCGCGGCATCTATCCTTCGGCTTGCAAACCCTTCACCCGGGGGGGCAGTCCTCAACTTGACAAGCGAAGAAGACCTTCTTGAGGTGGACACTCAGGTTGCACAGGAAGGGTCGGGTCTATCTCCAAAAATTGTGGTTAGGTCAGACTCACGATTCACAAGGCGGGGGAAGGATGTCGAGTCTGTTGGTTACTGATGCTACCAAAACTTCTAAGGTCTCGAGCAAACAAAAGCACGTTAGGAAGATGAGAAAGAATGATAATTTGGTTAATACTGATCGGATTTCTAAAACACTTCAAATCGACCTAGATAAAGAGTGTGTGCAAGCGGCAGAGCTTGGGTGGCTGCTACGGCAGCCCCTGTGAGTCTTGCTTTTGATGGAGGATGGGACTCTAAAAATCCAAACAAGGGGCCAAAAGAAAAAGGCGGGTTTAGAGCAAACATCTATGGTAGCAGATAGCACTAGGTGTATCGTGAAAAAAACTTGAAAACCACTGATCATGAAGAGAAAGATTACAAACAATGAAGAGGAACCTGAAGAGTGAAGACACAGACGATGATAATTTTCTGGGTTCGTGAAAGAGGTCGAGACAGGAGGAAACTATGGAAGTTGATGGGGAGAGTACCAAAGTTGGCAGTGGGTCAGCAAAGAAACAATATAAGGGGAAGCATCTGTTTGTGAGTGCATCGGGGCAAGATGTACTCCCAAGTAGAGGGTGTTGGTTATGACCAACCAAACAGCCATGAAAATCCTAAGTTGGAAATGTTGGGGCATGGGCAAGCCCGATAGTATGAATGCTCTTCGTCGTTAGTGTTGGAGAGAGCGCCCAAGTTTGATTTTCCTCTCAGAAACCAAAGTTGTTGACAAGCATCTAGAGTCTATACAAAGAAAATATGGTTTTGTTAATGGTTTGTGTCTCTCTAGTATAGGGAGATCCGGTGGTTTGGGACTTTGGTGGAGAGACGTGAAGGTGGAGGTTATGGGATTTTCCCAACATCAGTAGAGGTTTTGATTTCTGAAGCCGGGGGGGGGATGAGGAGAAATTTGGTGGACCTCCAAAGCCGAAAAAATTGTGCAAGACTTCAGAGACGTCATTAATGATTGTGCTTTTTTGGACCTGGGATTCTAAGGTAGTCCTTTCACCTGGGAACGGGGGGCTCACGATTGATACTCATGACATAGAAAGGCTTGATTGGGCCTTGACTATTTCTGAGTGGAGCCAGATGTTCTTGTATTAAAAGGTCTTCCATCGACCTATGTATAAATCTAACCACTCACCGGTTGCGATCTTGGCAGACTAAAGAGAGATACATAAGAGGAAAAGAGAGAAATCTTTTCACTTTGAACCTATGTGGTTGGAGTCGTGTGGTGCTATCATTTCTAATTTTTGGTCTGGGGCGACTCGGGAGGATTTAAATACCAAACTAAAAGGATGTGGGGAAAAGCTAGAGATATGGGCGTTAGAAAAATTTGCTAATCTCAAGAAAAAAGTCAAGGAAACTGAAGACCAGAAAGTAGCCTGATAACCTTCTCCTTCAAAGATGTACGAAAATCTCAAGGCAACTGGAGTGCTGGCACAGGCATAAGGATGCTTATTGGTGTGCACGGCCAAGGGTTAGTGAAATGAAAGCAGGTAACAAAAATATTGAATCCTTTCATCACAAAGCATCCCAAAGGAGGAAAAGAAATACCATTGAAAGTTTGAAGGACAAAAATGGAGTGTGGAGAAATGATGAAGACGGTATTGTAACAGTGATACTTGATTTTTTTCCAAAACCTCTTTAACTCATATGGTTTTTCGAGTTTTGAAGCAGATACGGTTGGCATCAAGAATAAGATGAACACAGCAATGAATCAAATGCTTGAGAAAGACATTACTAAAGAAGAGACTATCACAGCTCTAAAGCAGATGCACCCTAATAAAGCGCCTAGTCCAGATGATATGAAGCCTATTTTCTTTCAAAAATTTGGCACGTGGTAGGTAAGGTCATGTCAAATTATACTAAAGGTTGGAGGAAAGGTTGTCGAAAAATTGAGGTAAGCTCTACTCTTGTTGTTCTCATCTCGAAAGTGGAAAAGCTGAAGGAACTGTGTGGATTTTGCCCTATAAGTCTCTGCAATGTGGTTTATAAAATTTCCTCAAAAGTCCTGGCCAACAGACTCAAACCCACGATGGATAAAATTGTTTATGTGCATCAGAGTGCCTTTGTATCAGGAAAAATGATTACTAATAATATCCTTGTTGCTTACGAGATGTTCCATAAAATGAAGATGGAAGGAATATGCAATATGGCTATAAAGTTGAACATGTTGAAAGCTTATGATAGATTTGAATAGAAATTTCTAGATTATGTACAAGAGAAGATGGGAT
Organism: Alisma plantago-aquatica; assembly: GCA_963693085.1. Taxonomy (NCBI): domain Eukaryota; kingdom Viridiplantae; phylum Streptophyta; class Magnoliopsida; order Alismatales; family Alismataceae; genus Alisma; species Alisma plantago-aquatica. The sequence continues at coordinate 727,768,962 of OY856411.1, read as the reverse complement.
TCGCAGAAGGGTGGAGAAGGAAAATTTTTGATTATGTATCATTTGTTAATCATACTTTTGCCATCAATAGAGACTAGTCCACGAAGATCAAGTCCTCTTATTGCCTGCGACAGGGCGACCCTCTCTCTCCTTATCTTTTTATTTTATGTGTTGAAGTGATCTCCACTTCCTTTATTCATGATGTTGAAAATAACTTTTTCCATCGCATTAAAGCCAGTACATTAGCCCCGTGCATTTCTCAACTCTTTTACGCAGACGATAATATTCTCTTTACAAAAGCGTCTCGTCAAGAATGTCTGATTGTAGTTGATTTAATTAACCAATACAAACAGGCATCGGGCTAGAAATTAATTATGACAAGACAAGGGCCGCCTTTAGTAAAGGAGTACACTATAATATCATACGGGAGCTGATGCAAACCCTCCACGTGCGTGAAGTTGGCAAACATGCAATATACTTGGGGTTGTCCATGGCGAGGTCCAAAAGACAGGTCTTGAATTTTGTGAAGGAAAGAGTTTAGAAAAAATTTCAAGGTTGGAAAGAATTTTTTTTATCAAAGTCTAGGTAAGGAGGTATTTATAAAAGCAATAGCACAAGCCATACCCTCATACATAATGAGTATCTTCCAAATTCCATCATCTATCATGCATGAGATCTAGAGTTGCATAAAGGCTTTAGTGGGGTGCAAAAGACTCAGAAAGGAAAATCTCATGGCAATGTTGGGCCAGTCTTTGTAGACCAAAGAGGGCAAGAGTCATGGGATTCAAGGACATGCATGCTTTCAATCAGGTTTTTTCATGCTTTCAATCAGGCTCTTTTGACAAAACAAATATTGGCGGCTCCTTACAAAGACATTCACTGGCCTACAAAGTTCTAAAGGCCAGATACTTTCTGGGGAGTTCTCATTGTTTTAAAAAGCGGCATGTGTCATGCGTTCGGGGAGGCCACCTTGTAGAGTATATGTGATATGCGGGAGTATATGTGATTTTGGATTTTTTTATTTATTAATTATTATATGTATATATATATATTAATCATGAGTTTACATATTCAACTTGTACAACTATGTATCTAAATAGTACAAATACAAGAATAATGGATGCAATCTTGCAAATATGTAATCATCACAACTTAAATAAATACAAACAAGCACTATGATCTAAATCTAAACAAACATAGGTGAGTGTAAATGTAAAGAAGAAGAAATGGAAATATGTCTATCTGAAAAATCGGGGATTAATCGGCCTTTTATGCAACTGTGCGGCCTATTATGCGGCTTGGTCCGCTTTTAGGGGGATTTCCAGTATGCGGTTCAGTGGGTGGTCTGAACACCAATTTTTGAAAATTTGGGCTTCTATTCTACAATCTACGAGAGGCTATAATCCTAGTTTCACATAAAGGAGCCTATGGGGGGCTAAATCAACAGTCCTTGAAGGACTAAGTTGGCGGGGTGATGGATCAAAGATCGATATCTAGACTCTAGAGTGACAAATGGATGTACAAGAACACGGACAACTTGGCTGATTTTCGTCCAAATGTAGCAGATGCGCCAAAGCTACTGAGCGACATCATAGATGTGACTTCCGCCACATGGGATGACGAAGTCCTCAACTCTCTATTCCCGGCTACTATCTGTCAGGCGATGTAAAAGTAAACTTCTCAGTAGCAAGACACAGGTGGACTCCCCTTTTTGGTGCCCGAACCCAAAAGGTAATTTTATTATCAACCTATTAACTTAGTCATCTCAGAAAATATGATCTCATTGCAAGCCGCACAATGGTTAATGATAAGATTTGGAACTTGATATGAAAATACGGTTGGCCTCCAAAACTCTCACACTGTATCTGGCAAATATGTGCAAGGAGTTTGGCTACATGGGAAGGCTCCACCACCGCCATTGTGATATGGATGGAAAGTGTGTGTTCTACAAGGTAGACAAAGAAATGATCTTTCATATGCTCTTGGACTGTAGGGAGGCACAGACGGTATGGACCCACTCACCCGCACACAACCTAATAAGGGCAGCACATGTGGTTTCTCCAGGAGAGCGAATACTTCTTTATCTAACAAGATGACCGTGGAAGAGGTAGATGACACTAGGGCAGTTATGTGGGGCATCTTGTCGTGGAGGAATAGTGTTGTCTTCAAAGGGCAGCTAGACCGTCGTGCTCTTATCATGCGTTACTCCAGCCTGATCGCCAACTACTGTGTTAACACAAGTAGGGATGAGCATGTGAACAACGGCTAGAGAATGATCTTCTAAAAATGATCTTCTGAGACGGGGGGGTAGATGGTTGGATTGGAGTAGGTGGCATTCTACGTAGAGTTGATGGTGGCGCAAGGGAAATCATAGTCGAGAAGCTGAGTTCCACATGCTCTGTGGAACTAGGTGAAGCGATGGCACTTTTCACATGCACGCAAAAAGCTAAACTTTGGAACTATACCAAGGTTCACTTCGAATCTGATTCATAGATTTTGATCTCAGCCCTGAAGCATCTATCTAGTAGAACTGACCATCTTGGTCTGGTTGTAGATGATAGTCTATCTTTAGCTAGCTCTTATATTTCGGTGTCCTTTTCTTTTGTTAATAGGTCCTGTAATAAGGTGGCTCACTCTATTGCCAAGATGGCTTTGGAAGGAAACATGTTTAGCATCTCGGATGTGGGATCCATTCCCATACCGATTATGAACCTTGTTCTTTCTGATTCCAGCAATTAATAGAATAGTCAGTGAGTTTTCATAAAAATTCGCCTCACACCAAGTACAAAAAATAGTAGTTGAAGTGAACAAATCACTCTCACTAAACAATTTAGATAATGAACAAAGTAATGATGAAAGTAAGTATCAAAGTGAAGGGAGCATCTCACCAAGATTGAAACAAAAATAGAGCAACAATCAACCCTAAAAAAGAAAAGAACTAGGCTAGAAGTCGGCATACTGCATCAACCTTGCTCCTGTCGTCATATGTCACCAAGATGCAAAGGACAATTACTATGAAAACCATCTAAAAAAATAGAGAGGTTAGATATGCTAAGAGTGTCTTAGTACTTTCTTGGCATCAAAGTAGATATCATTCGATGAGGCCCATAAGAGCTCTCGTGAGTCACTTCCTTCATAAGAGTGGGCGTGATGAGTGGATTGGTGGAATTCTCTCCCTTGGAAAGTAGCATGGACAAGATGGAAAAATTTTTGTTGAGGAGTAGGGTTAGCATGCTCGTCGTGAAAGAAACTTAAGATGATTGCTCAAATACCATAAAGAACATAGCCCCACACCATTAAAGGTGCAATTGAAATTCCTTTTGGAACAAAGCCACTTGCACAAGAAAAAAATGTCCATACAATATTCATTTTTTGCCATACCCCTAGATTTTACTCTTCTCGCTCTTTGTATCTTCGCTTCATACCAAGTACAAAAATAGTAGTTGAAGTGGACAAAGCACACTCTCGCTTCACAATCTAGATAATGAACAAGGTAATAAATGAAAGGAAGTATCAAAGTCAATGAAGACAGTAGGAAAACTAAATAGAAAGAAGAAAAAAAGATAATATGTCAATACGTGATTAAATGAGGAAAGGGGCGCTCAACACATTGCATCAGAGTCAGGCTTGTTTTAATTTAAACATTCGGATTAGAAAATAAAGTGTCGAATTGTTACTAGACTAAGCTTGATTGGATGAATTAATATAAAAAGAAAAATGATGCATCAACCTATCTAAAGTGGCATACAGGCTCGCACATGAGAGGTCGTTGCTCTCTCCTTTCTTCGAACAACAAGTAGGAAGTAGCACAGTAATCGTTGAGTAGATGATATTGACCTATGTCTATGATGGAGAGGGTAAAATAGGGATAGAAAGGGGGGAGGTAATTAGTACGTACACAAGGGGAGAAAAAAGGGAAAAAAAAGGAAGGGAAAGGGCATCATTAGCTGTCAAATTTAGAAGGGGAGAGAAAAATAGAGGGAAATCAATAGAGAAGGGAGGGATAGGGAATGAACGGTTAAAGACTTAAAACAGAGTAGACGAAGAGGTGGATGAGGGAGACACGGAGGAAGATGGAAGGCATATAAGCAGGCAAAAGGGGAGGAGGGAACGCATTGTAAAGAAGAAGAGTAGAGGATGAGGAAGAGGCAGAGGGAGAACAGAATAAAGAGGGAGAGAAGACAATGACTTGGTGGCGTAGCAAGTGGCAAGGATGATTGCAACTTCAATAGAAGGCCACAACTACAAGCTATCGACAGTAGGGAGAGCAGCGACACTTACAACAGCGCTGACCAATGTTCTGAAATGCGTTATGCGGTATGCGTTCGGTCAGGGTACCGCATAGAGTATAAGCGGAATGCGGGAGCATAAGGGGGGCATATGCGTTTTTGGATTTTTTTTAAATAAATTATATATTTTATACATATACTTAATAAAAAAAATCATAATCATAAATTTCATACTATCTAGTTTTGTAGCCTAATAGCCCAAAATGTACCAACAGATCATTACATCATAGAAAAAGAAACATATTTTCCAATCATCAAGAAGAAAAATCAATCAACAAAACCCTAAGCTTATATAATGTACTAGAATATACAAGTAATACAACACACTAACACATGCAGTTCATAGAAAAACATTTATTGAATGAACACAATAAGAATAATCACATTAATACAACACATGGTAGTTCAAACTTCAAAGTAGAAATAGAAAAAGAACATCAAAAACAAAATCAAAACATCAAAATGATATGAAGAAATCAAGTCAGTAATAAATAGAGAAGAAAAAGTCGTAGGGAATATAAATTACTCCCTAGGCAGCACACAAATTCGATACTTTGTAAAAGTAAATATCATATCCAATTAATATCTGCAATAGATTCCCCTTTTATACAAGACAAAATAAGAACTGTGACAAGTGCAACATGTTCTAATCTTAGAGCAAAATAGAAGAGAAAAAAAAGAGTAAAGGAAAGAGCATAATGAAACATTAACAATTGTAAAATGTAATAATATATTTTGCACCGCTCAGGTAGTAAAATTTCAAAATCTGATTTAAAACCAACTATATAGAAGAAGTAGTCATTTAATCTGGTTGGTTTTATTTGAGGTTTTATTTATTTTTTTACTTAAGTCACCAAATGAAATGCGGGGCCTAAGCGGCCGCATATTCGGTCCATGCCCAAAAATAGCACTGCATAGTTATATGCGGAGCGGCTGAGGGCCGCATAAGCGGCGTCATGCGGGGCATATGAGAACACTGGCGCTGACAGACTTGATGGGACGACGGCAGCCTTCAAGGAACTCCAAAAACCATAGCTGCAGCAAGAGAGGCAGGGTCTAGGGCTCTGCAGCAATGGTATCAAGGGTTCGGGGTTCCCGGGTATCAAGGGGAACAAGGGTTCAAGCCTCACATGAGGTCGCATAGTTGCTTAAGTGGCCAAGTGACAGACCCAGCGAGTTGGCAAGAAAGCGAACTGGTTCACCGGTTTTGGGAGGTTCAAGGCTATTTCCAGTTTGTGGGTGAATTGTGTCATAACTATCATCTGTACCCGATTCAACCAGTTGAACCAATTGTTCAGTCCGGTTTCAATAACCTTGGAAAGGAGCCCCGAGCCATAGTCAAGCTAGAGAAAGGAACATACCAAGAAGATTTATGGGGGGTGTTCTTTGCTCTATGTAACTACAGTAATACAGAATGTGATAAAGGTTGTCGTTGCAAGTTCATGAGAGTATAGTGACACCTCAAAGCTACTTACAAATAGCCATGACATAAAAATCATCATGTAACACCAAATGAGAGAGACATGTGTTTGGCAATCTATAGACATGGTCACAACTAAAAGCACCTTGGGGATATGGCAAAATTCACAACTGCTTGATGATGAGACATTGGACCAGCCGACATGTCTGTTGGAGGCATGTGGTGGTCTAAGATCAATCTGGACACTATCAGACGCATTAGCAAATGATGATGACTTGGGGTTCTAACAATGGGAAATGCATATAATTAACACTGACATAATCATGATGCACAAACTCCTTACAAGTGCCATCATACTCAAACTATAGGCACTCAATTTTTCAATGCTCCAAATCGCACAAACATTAATTCAACAAGAAACTGCCAAGTGAATTCCATTACTCATCGATATACTACTCTACCATCAGCCTTAATGCACATAGGCTACATTCGCAAAGTTTCTAGTAAGAAACCTAAATTGAAATCCATTTGAATGGGGGTGATCCATATCTAAGATTGTCTCTTTTTTGTCCAAACCATGGATTAAATTTCAACCAAAATGGCAATATTTTGAACCAAAATGGTAAAATTTTAGTTGCAATTTCATTTACGGCAGCTAGCCGATATAGAAATACATGTACATGTCGCCAAAAAAATTGGTATGTAATTTTATTTAAGAAATTGAAAATAAAATTACATTTTCAAGAAAAAATGAAAAGGATCATGTTTTGCATGCAAGATATGATAAAAAATGAGAATTATAATGTATTATGCTGTATGCAAGATATAAGATGTAACATGTTATTACATAACAACATACATATGTATAGTTTGCATAACTGAAATCCTCATCAAAATAGTTATCTTTTCACTCACACATATAGGAGCCTCTCCCAAACAATATTGTTATAAATGACATTATTGCATAATTAAGGTCATGTATATAAATAATCCTGGCAAAATTTGTGAATTAATTCCTTTATTTGGTCGCCAAAATCATGTGCCAAAATTTCATGTTGACAAGAAGGAATTTGTCGAAAAATTATAAACTTATGTTTCCGGACCACTGTAAAAGGCGTTGAAATCTGACATTTTCAACTATGGTCCAAGCCTATCCCAATAGGAGGAATAAAGTGACAAATCCAATCAAACTACTCCTTGATTGAGATCCATCTCCACTTAGAATAAAACCCATCCTTGAACTCCAAAACTCTTTTGGCCTTAGAGGTCAAAATTGAGATGGAACTTTGGTTGATTTGGCATTTGAGCAATAATCTAGAGTCTCTCCTGGTGAGCATGTTTAATAATCCTAGCCCTACTCAACGAAAACATCCCATTTTGTCCATTTGTTATCGTCCACGGGGGAGAATTCCACCGATCCACTCATCACCTCCATTCTTATGTAGGAAGTGACTCACAAGAGCACTTATATGAGCCTCATCGAGCGACATCTACTTTGATGCCAATAACACCCCTAATCATCGCACACCATTTCAAGCACCCAAACCTCCTCATGGTTAGACAAGGTTTTCAGAATCCCCAGTTGATTTGTTTCCAGTAGGTTTTATGTTTTCCCTTTTTCATTCCTTCTTCTAAACTTCTAAATAATTTAGGCCTCCCTAGTCATGGTTTTCACTGTATTTCACATGAACATTTTTGGTGGGTTCCTACGAACTCTTAGCTTTGGTTTTACCTGACGTGATGATCCTTATCGTGTTTCCCACCCCTTCTGTGTGCTACTATCACGGACAGTTATTGTCTTTTGCATCATGGTGAGATATGATGACAGGAGCAAGGTCGATGCAGTATTCCGACTTCTAGCCTAGTTCTTTTCTTTTTTGGGGCTGGTTGTTACTGCTATTTTTACATCTTGGTGAGATGCCATAACATGATTACATACACCCTTTACCGCCTTTTTGTTCCTCTTTTTCTCCTTGTGCATCTTCCCATTAATTAAAGGTGTGCAGAAAGTGCATGTTTTTCAGTCTTTTGTAATCATGGATGGCATAGAGAGTAGATACCCTGTACAAAAAGTGGTTTAATGTATATAGCACCTTACCAACTATAATACGATACCTCTCGATGCTTATGATCAAAGAAGTTTTCTTTGAAGTTTTCTTGGGTTTTGTCTTGTTTTCTACAATAAGGAACGGGGTGGCGACCTACTCGAAGCTAGTGCAAGGGTTGAATCTTCAAGGCCTAGCTTCAGCCTCATGGTTCGCCAATTACTGTGAGCACCCAATGGTTTCATCATCACCCCCATGTTCATCACACATCGTGCTTTTGTTTGTTTTCTAATTGTTTTCTCCTTGGCTTGTTAACCCCCTCAACATCAATGCAATCATGTTGTAGAGATAGGCTTACAGATATCATGTGAATAGTTAGTTCATGTTCAGCTTAGCCAACAATAAATTGTTGACCTTCTTTATGTTGGAGAGACCATGTAATTTGAAGGCCCGACTTAGACCAGGAATAAGCCGACTATTATATGGCATTCCAACCAGCTATTATTTTGGTTTTGAAAAAGAGCAGAAATATACTTTGCCTAACAACACTTATTTTATATAGTTTCCTCAAAAAAAAAAGTTTTGGTAATACACTGATCTTTCTAGTACCCAATTAGCAGTGCTTTTTAAAAACACAAAGGGTATTAATGTATTATCCTTTGAGCTTAGTACTTTTATAAGAAAACGAAATATATATTGCAATTTCTTAAGCCAGTAAAATAAGCATCAAAAGGAGTGCAACCAAGACAGCATTAAATTTGTCCCAATAAAGGATAATTCATATAACGACGCAAGCAAAGCAAAATGGATATTATTTTCCATACCCAAAAGATTCAAGCAACTCCTTTACTTGAGTATCGGTCAAGTAGTATGGAACACCACCAATAAAAATACGGTCTGGTCCTTCGACACCACTTATCGCACTGAAAGCAGTTGTCAGTATTGGCGACAAAATTCTAAGAAGAGACAAACTGACAACTGACCTGAGATTTAAACCAATAGCGCTTAAATTCAGACGAGGATTAGGATGACTGGGCCCAAGTAGAGCAGCAAGAGATGGATTATAGTCAGTAGGCCTTCTCACCCTCACTGAGACTCCCTGTGAACATATGGAAAAATCTGTTACAGATACAACAATGCGTTCAGAGTAAATGCCCAAGTCTAATAAAATATTCAGAAAACACAGTAACCATTTCTTTACCACGGTAAGGAGTGGCTTTTATTTATCTTGCTCGCCTTTCAGGCTTAAGAACAATACGAGCAAACATACGTGCTAAGCATGTATTATACAAAATAAATAACCTAACATGCATAATACCTACAAAATAGATTTTAAATAGTGGGAAAACTATACAAAAATATATCAGAAAGAAAGTACTCATCAAAACTACAAAAAAGACAGTTATCATTGTTTTTGTAAAAAAATACAGACCGAATCTGTCCAAATAGACACTGGAAAAAAAAAGGCAAACTGATGTAGTAACTGTTGTCATTGTAAAAAAATAAACGGACTAAAACTATTAAATAGTACTGACAACTTTTTTATTAGAAAGAGCATAAGAACCACACAAATAGGTAACACGTACAAAACCACACAAATAGATTGTTGCAATAAAAACTAAAAACACACACGTCTAAAAATAGCAGGTCGAAGAACAATTAAACTTAAAACTGATTTTCGAAACTCATAATCAATACTACAGGGTCATACACACTACTAAGAGAGTAACATCTAGATGACTCCCTCCAACGCTAATATATATCATTACCAAAATGACCAACATGTAAACCCCGTTTAGATTTTTTTCATTCGGCTCGTAATTAGCACTATGTTGAGTACAATAATTTATATATAACCCAGTAAGAAAAAGCAACCCGGTAACAGCCAATTGATCCCCTTCAACCTGAAAGCCCACAAACGGATTGCACCTATTAGCCCACATACATATTGTTGGAACATCACACTCAGACTGGACCGATGAGTACACAGACATATTGCTGGCACTCCCTCTGTACTCTAAAATAATATTTTCATCAGACTCATTATTCATACTGTATTTTCGCACATAGTTATATAGATACAATTCGCAAAGAAAGAGCAATTCCATAGACAGTCAAATGTGCAAGGACACATATAGAGTGGTTTGATTAGCACGGAAACAACAAAACACACCGACTGACCGGACCTATGAACACAAAATTTCGCTGTTATAACACAAATACATACTGGATTGATGAGCAAACAGACTAAAAATGTGACGGTTCTTGCATATGTCCTCCTTTCACATAGCAGCAAAATAAAACGAAAATATAAAGGCGACAAAAAATATTGTGCGGAGATAGTGCACACGTTGCTCATCAGAGAAGACCCCTCAATGAAGGACAGGCCCTTTGGGACCCAGAACGTTGTCTGCGAAGACAAGGATGTCGGACGACGCGTCGTGAACACCTGATTAGCGCCAACGCTGGCAGCAGATACAGAGACCGCGGTGGACATCCAAGACTGCACTTATTAGTTATCAGCCTTGCTAACAGGTACAGTGAGAGGGACGAGTCCACGAGATAGGGCGCTGGTACCCGCGTGTGTACTGTTTGCAATCCGATAAAACCCGAGTACTCTAGACATACTTGGGAGTATCATCCCGCTACACCCTAAAACCCAATAAAACCCGATAATTGTGGGTCGGGTCGGGTCGGGTAGGGTTTTTCTGCCATGCCCTCCAATTCATTCATGGATACTTAACACCGTCTGAGCTAAGTTATCTGCTTTCCTTTTATACTCCCTTAGATAATGAAATTCCCTTTTATACTCCCTTAGTTCAATATATAGTTAATCGACAAATTTTGATGGAAATTTTAACATATGTGTTCCTGGCGTTTTGACAGCCAAATTGGCGAAAAATAATGAAATTCTACCTGGATGATCTACCAGTAAAGATCTACTCAAATATGCAATAATATATCATATTGGATATGTTGGGAGGGTCTCCTTATGTGTGAGTGAAGGAGGTTGAACTGTTTTGGTGAGCATTTCGACGGGGAATCCTGATGTCAATGGTGAAATGAATAAATTGTCATTATAGTTTACAAACACAATACACAATATATAAACATAAAGACACGAAATTGTGCAAAAAATAATTATGCTCTAGGTAGTGCATAGTACATCAAATTGTCAAAAGCATGGTTCAAAATTTCGGTCGAAATCTCGAAATTTCGCTCAAAATTTCGGTTTCGACGGGAATCAGACAGAGAAATGCAACGGTCCAGAATAATTAACATTTCAAAATTTCGATAGAAATTTCGCAAAGGGGGTGAAATTTCGACAAAATACAACAATTTCGTTGAAAAAAGGCCAGTTTGGGCATGCATTTTGCGAAACACAACCGAAATTGGTTTACAATTTTGAAAATCAACGGTCCAAAGCCTGTTGTACTTGGAGGGTTATTTCTTTGGTTTTCTTTTCATTCTCTTGCTCTTAAAGGATTTGTTCTTCGGATCTAAGGTAAGTTTACTTTCTCCTTCCCATCTACATCTATATCTTCCACTTTTACCCCAGTTTAATCAAAAGATTACTACCGAACTGCAAGTTACAAGTGATAGTCTACAACTTATACTTGATGATTTATGAAATTATGCTATAAATTACATATAACTACAATGATTTTGCAAATCTAACTTAATGTATATATATATATCCTATTCGTCATAACAATGGATAAAATAGTTTTCAAATGAGCTTTTTTTGGAGTTTTTGTAACGTTATATTCATATATATTATGTAACACTTAACAAATGTTCAATTTATAAATAAATATCTTATATTAAAGATGAATTTTGTAACAATAATTTACAACTATGTAATACTTTGAATATTAATTATCTATAATTTAGACTTTTAAAATGAAAATAAACTAAAACCATTTAGAATTGTTGTGTATAATGTTTTGTTACATACATCAAATTTCAACTACTATTGGGAATAATATATAGTTAAATGTATTCAATTGATATATTCAATACATTAGACTATTAGCATCAGCAAATTTTAGTAATTTGTTCCAATTTTATGAATAATTTTAGGCCTAGATTAAGAATACTTTTAGTATTTTTACTCTTTGGTGATCCATAGTGTAAGCTAGAAAGTATCAATTGAAATCGATTAATCGATTATTAACATGATGACCTATAAACTAATTCCTTCATTATATTAAAAAGTCATCGAAATCTCCTTCGAAACAGTTTTTTATCTTTTCACACATGTAGGACCCCTCACCAAGATCAATATATGATGTTATTGCATAGATAGGTGTATTTATGTATGTACATCATCCTGATAAAATTTTGTGACTTAATTCCTTTATTTGGTCGTCGAAATCTTATGTCAAAATCTTGTGTCGAAATAAGCGTAAAATCTGGAAATTTCCATCGAAATTTCTGTAAATTTCTATTTCTGAGCCATCGGAAATGGCGTCGAAATCGAAATTTTAAACCATGGTCAAAAGAATCGATGGTTTGAGAGTTTCGTATCTGATTGCCATCGGTGCGGAAACTTTGCCAAAAAAATTGCTTGTTTTGACAAATTTTAAACATTGGATCACATTGCTAGTTGTGTGTGGTTCCCCTTTGATGCATGCAACATATCGTTGTTTGTAAAGTTGTCAAACAAAATTGTAATACCCCAACCCAGGATTAACTAGAAACCCTAGAAGTTTAAAATCAAGCAAATCAAGTAGTGAATCTTTTCAGACCTTCAGATTTTGGTCAAAGAAATAAAATGTGATAAACACCTCATGTATGAATTTTTTACCAAAATTGAGGAATAGGCTAAAAGCCTAATTTGGTGTTGGTGATTGTCTTAAATCTCAAATGAAGTGAATTGAAGTGAGAATTGCGAAATAATGTTCCAAATACGATAAATATGCCTTAGAATGATTAAAAACGCAGAAATTATCGTAATGCTGTTTGACATCAATCTGATTTGAAATGGAATTACGTTTAAGAATAGATGTAAAGTTGTGTTCATGACCAAAAGTTCAATGGACTTGTAAAGGTTGGACCGACATGTTGGTAAATAACGACCCAAGGACCACACCGTTGGATAAGTCTGCCCCAAAAGGTCGGACTGGTCTGTCAAACATTGACTAGCCTTTGTGGGCAGATGTGCACTGACTTGGCCACCAACTTGCCAAACGATGACCAAAGGTTGATTCGACCTATCAATTGTGGACCGACTTATTAAGGCAAATAATGAAAAAATTTAAATGGACAAAAACAGCATTTAACCAATCAATATAAAGAAGAAAGGTTAGTGTTTCAAACTTCAAAGCAACCCTAGCTAGAGAAACCCTAAACCCTATACTGATAAAGGAAAAGAAGAACATTATTGGGAGTGACCTAAATGGCCATGTGGGAAGTAGCAATGTTGGATATGAAGGATTTCATGGAGGTTTTGAATACGACAGCAGAAATGGAGAGGGATTTTAGATTTTGTAGTTGCTTATGGTATTATCTTGGCCAATACACATTTCAAGAAAATAGATCCTCATATTATTACTTTCAAGAGTGGGGGCAATTGTAGCCAAATTGATTACTTCCTTACAAACCGGCCAGATCAAAAAATATGCAAGGATTGTAAAGTGATCCATGGGGGAGAACTGACTAGAGACGGCAAAAAATCTGAAATATCCACATATCTGGTCCAGATCAACCGAACCAAACCGCAAATTGTTGGATATACATCTCGTAATGGATGGCCCGGGATTGGATGTAACAGTATCCGCGATACTTTATCGGATGACCTAACCATCCATTCCCCCAAATCCCCCTCTCCCTCTCCTGGATGTGACGTCGCGCAAACCTTAGCATTCTCCGTCCGGCGTCCCGGGTCAAATCCGACCATTGTAGACCTTATGCGGTTGGGATTTGGTTGGAAGTTGCGCATGGTGAGGACATCTGCATTGAAGCCCGTCAGAACCGACGTCCTCACATCCTCCGCCCCGACGTCGACTCCCTATCTCCACTGGTTGATCAGCTTTACCGCACCTCTCTCTTCATCAACCGCCAGTGTTGCAAATTGTTGGATATCCATCCCTTAATGGATGGCCCGGGAATGGATGTAATCCACAATACTTTATCGGATGACCTAACCATCCATTCCTCTGAATTCCCCTCTCCCTCTCCTGGATGCGACGTCGAGCAAACCCTAGCATTCTCCGCCCGGCGTCCCGGGTCGAATCCGACCATTGTCGACCTTATGCGGTTGGGAATTGACAGGAAGTTGCGCATGGTGAGGACATCTGCAACGAAGCCCGTTAGAACCATCGTCCTCACATCCTCCACCCCGACGTCGACTCCCTGTCTTTACTGGTTGATCGGCATCACCACACCTCTCTTCATCAACCGCCAGTGTCGCAGTTGAAGACAGTTGGAGGGGCAGGCTCGCTTACCCTACGGACGTGATCATTATCCATTATCCATATCCGCTTATCCTGCGGACGTAATCATTATCCATTATCCGTATATGCTTACCTTGCAGACGGGTATCCACTTGCTTATCTCCCATGAGCCGCCAATTGCTTTAGCATATAGGGGCAATCCTTCTCATTTTTTAAACCGTCTACAATAGATCAACTTGCCTATCTGCTCCACGTTTTCAACTGTCTATTTTCCTAATAATATGCTTCCTGATTTCCCACACATCAACGGATTGAGCAAAGTCTCTACTGGATTTGCTTCTGGTTCCAAATGTCATCTATGATCAGTAGAAACTTCCTTTTCTATACCACTTCCTCTCTATAGGCCAGTTTTTTTTAGTGAAGCCAAGAGTTCATATCATTCATCCCACACTCCTCATGTGGGCAAAATAATAAGTGTCTACAAATCAGGTGTTCAGGGCACCTGACCTATCATCAACCGAACCAACTACTAACTCTTCTATACAAAAAAAAACTGTTACCCAAAAAATTATCCCCACCACCGTGTATACCTCCTGTGTGCTACATCTCTTATCCGTCCTACCCCCAGTGTATGTACAACCTGGCCATTAAGAGTTGAAGACCCTACTTGGGGTCCATCTCTTCTATAACCTCCATCGTCTTCCACCTATGTATTATGTATGGTATCTCTTGTCTCTCCGTCGCCATCAAGTTTTTGACCTTTAGAGGCATGGTGCAAGACTCATGAAAAAATGAGATTTCCTCGTGCAGGTCCAGGCTTCTTCCACGCTCTGTAGCCACTGTGTTACCTTCATGTACTATGATCCCTCCTCTCATCATCTTGTCCTTGATGTGCTCCATTATAGTTTCATGCATAGCGGCCAAACGTCAAGGTGGTTTCATCTTACCCCATATCATCTGGTATAACCTATTGTTATCCACTTCCACCAATGCCAAATTCAAATGTGCATCCCTGATTAGCTTAATGCCTACCGCCAAGGCCTTCAAACTCAGATCGTAATTGTCATCATTGCTTCCCGCATGGTTTCTAATAATCCCAGCCACCCAACCTTTTCTTTCACCCCTATGCTCAGTTGACCTGTGAAAAGCAAGATTCATCTTCAGATTATGAAGGTCTGGCGGTTGTCATTTGAAGAACTCCACGTGTTTCATCTTCTTCCTTAGTTCCTGCAGAGGAATTCCCACTCTCTTCTTCCATTGCTCATATTCAACGTTTACTTTAAAGATCTTCCTCCTACCCCGAAGTTTGTAGATCTTGCCAACTTCAACCCACGCCTTGTCTTTATCCATCTTTACATCTTCAGATATGGCATTACATCTTTGTCTCCAATCCACCCATGATATTATGAGTGTCGTGATATCGGTCAGCCAACCCTGCACTGATACAGAGTCTGCCTTCTTCCACGTGTTATGTCACCCTTTTCAAGTTCCACCCTACTCCAATGTTCATCTTTATTTCAAGAATGTCCTTGGCTTTGCTTCACAGGTGTTGTGCTATCAAGCTATGAACAAGGAGGTGATTTGCATCCTCTTGTGAGGGGTCCTCCTCACAGCAGTTGCATTTGGAAACCACCGAAATCTGGCATCTTCTTATATTATCATTTGTTGGCAGCGCTTTCCTGAACGCTTTCCACACCACGGCACTAGCCCGACCTAGGGTGTCCAATCTCCAAAGCCACGATGTCCTACCAATATCGGTATCTCCATCGTTCAAAATCCTCTTTGCTGATCTTATAGAGAAAATGCCCTTGAGGTTTCTGGTTCATACAGGTCTATCCTGACCTTCCTTGATAATCGGCATAGCTTTGATCACCATCTGCACCCCTTCCTCATTGAGAATCAAACTCATCGTTCTCCAGTCCCATCCTTCCTCATCAGTCCAGAAGTCATTTACCCGAATATGGGGGTCACGTTTTGATATCTTCTTGCAAATTTATAGAGGGGTTCCTCGCACCATTTATCCAGCCAAAAAGATATATTACCTTCCTGAATCTGCCATCTCAAAGCCAGCATCACTTTGGGGAACATGCTCCAGACTTTTCTCAACATGGTTGATGGGTGATTACTCAAACCCAATCTCGATGGATGTTCTTCATCTTCTCTGTCTCCTCTTTCTGTATTTCTCCAAACAGTATTTGGCCAAAAGAGAACGGTCGGTGTTTATCTCCCCAGTACACCTTGATGAGGAAGGCTTTGTTGACACATTTAAGGTTTGGAATGTCCAGGCCTAAATCCTGAACCGGTTTGGTAATCTCCTTCCAAGCTATCCACGCTTTGTGTTTGCTACCATCCCTAGCACACCTAGGAACGATGTCATCGTCTTCTCAAGTTTGCTTATGATCTTCGATGGTACTGATCCAGCTGCTAGCAAGTATATCGACATAGTGGTCAAGGAATGTTTTATCAACACCATTTCCCTGCAAACGATAGAAGTTTACCTTTACACTATGCCATCTTTCTTTGCATTTTCTCTATGATACCCTCAAAGTGTCTTTCCTTCACACCCCCTATAGCTAGAGGGGCTCCCAGGTAGGTGATAGTGTCAACCTCTCACTTCATAGTTGTTAGAGTTTCCACTTCTTTGCTCTGTTCGCCGACTTTGTTACTCAAAATGAAGCACGATTTGCACATGTTAATCATCTGGCCAATAATCTCTTCATACTTCTTCAGTGTGTTCATCAAATGCGTCAGGGATTCCTTCTCCCAAGATGAAAAGATGATCAGGTCATCCGCAAAGAGGAGCATGGGAGGAACATAAACCTGACCGAAACTTTATATCTGGCTATTAAGCCATGCTTTACTTTGTTATTGATCCTTCTAATCAGACATTCCTCAAAGAGGATGAACAGAGTAGGTAATATGGTATTTCCCTGTTTCAATTCTTTCTTCATCTGGAAGAACCGTTCATAGATTCCATTCAAGGATATCGATACCCACGCCTTCGTGAAAAAAGACATTTCAATGTTTATCACCTCTTCGATGAAGCCAAATTTTTTCATGACCTCCATAAACTTCCAGTTAACCATATCATATGCTTTAGCCATGTCTATCTTTATGATTATGTTATGGCTGTGTTCCCCAAAATATATATCATGTGTGAGCTCCCTCGCTAGCCGGATATTGTTTAGAATGTATCTTCCTCTTATAAAAGCCCCATGTTCCTTTGATACTAGCTTGTGGATAATCGCGTCCATTCTGCTATTCATCAGCCTCGCAAGTAGTCGAATAACCACATTCTCCACAGATATAGGTTGGAAATCTTTATCCAAACACTGGGGGGGGTGTTCCACTTTGGGAATCAAGACCAAAGAACTGCAGAGCAGGCTCAGATGTAGCTCCTTTCCTTGGAAGAAAGCTCTTGCCGTATTGTTGATATCCTATCTCACCACCTGCCAAGCTGCGATATAAAGGCAACAGAGAATCCATCGGGTCCCTAAATGGACCCATTATCCATCTCTTTGAGAGTATTGAGAATTTCATCCTCCTCCAATATTGCTATAAGGTGCATATTATCTTTAGAAGAGCTCACCTCTTATATCTCGCCCAGGAATAGGTTGTTATCCTCGTCCTCCTGAGGCTCCTCTTGCCCGATATTGAAGTTGGTGAGCCTCGTAGCAGCTTCTTTGGCCATCAGGTGCAGGTCCTAAATGTATCTGTCGTGTGAGTCCAAATCTTTGTCACCTTATTCCTCTTCCTTCTTCCTTTCACAACCGCGTGGTAAAATTTTGTGTTCCTCTCCCCATCATGGAGCCTGTTGATCTTGGATTTTTACTTCCATACTTCTTCTTCAAAGTCCTGCAATTGTTTCAACTCTTCCTCTGCTTGTCTAAGAGAGTAGCATATGTTATCATTCGGTCCTTCATCATATGCCACCTACAACTGATGAGTGACATCTACAAGATCGTAGACTTTTTGTTTAATGCTCCCGAAGGTTTCTTTACTCCATCTCTTCAGCTTAGCTTTCAAATTCCTCATCTTCAAGAATAGGCTTGTGGATGGTTCTGCCATGCCTTCCATCCTCCATCCTTCTTCAATAATCTTCAAGCATTCTGGGTGTATAAGCCACGCCTTCATAATTGTGAATCGGTGAGGTCCCACCTCCTTGATCTTGTGTGTATCCGCCAACAGCAAAGGACAGTGGTCAGAGGACCTGTCCCTTGTCATATGCTTCATCGTGCTTTGATTTACTGATGTCCAAGTAGAGTTAGAGAACCCTCTGTCAAGCCTTTCCCATATTGTTGGTTGTCCTTTTTGCTTGTTGGAGAAAGCGAATTATATTTTTTGAGTTGCCATACTGGAAGCATAACCTTATACGTCATAATCTTGATGTGATGCGCATAGAAAAGAATGTATGTGAGAGTTTGATTCACACACTGTTAGGAATGGAGAAGTCCAAGGACACTAAAAATTCTCGATATGACCTCGAAGAGATGGGCATAAGGCATATACTTCACATTATCAAGGACTGAAATAAAAATATCATCCCGCCTTCATGTTTTACTTTGAAGGAGGAGGAAAAAGAATTATTCTGTAAGCTATTGAAATCTGCTTGAGTTCCTGATGCGTATTCTTCTAATATAGCTAGAAATGCATGCGTCAAAGAAAGAAAGTTGATGGCATTGAAGAGTCATGATTATCATATATTGATGCAACAGTTTCTCCCATTAGCTTTACAAGTAGTGTTGCCCAATAAAAATGTTAGATCTGTTGT
This sequence comes from Alisma plantago-aquatica, assembly GCA_963693085.1. Lineage (NCBI taxonomy): Eukaryota > Viridiplantae > Streptophyta > Magnoliopsida > Alismatales > Alismataceae > Alisma > Alisma plantago-aquatica. Next base: position 727,750,060 of record OY856411.1, on the reverse strand, counting down.
GATTGAGTTGTCCAAGTTTTTTAAAGACTTATGCTCTAAAGTCATAAATCCAAATACTTTTGAGAAGTTGGAATCCAAAATAGCAGTGACTCTTTGTAACCTAGAGAAGATTCTCCCACCAACATTCTTTGATGTGATGGAGCATGTGGTCATTCATCTTCCACGAGAAGCGAAGATAGCCGGACCGATATTCTATTGTTGGATGTACCCTGTGAAGAGGTAATCTTTCTAACAATAAAATTTGTAGATTAGTTAAATTTAGAAATTGCATCTATATTCAATTTTTTCTATTGGAAAATGGAATTAGAAATAGAAAGCATATCATATACCTATATATAATAAATAATATATAATAATGGATTTAGTTAATAATAATATAATTAGTTCTAATTAGCTAATTAACTGATTGCATCCGATCGTATGTGATGTTCTTACAAAATCTTTTCTTCTTATTGTAGACACTTACAAACTTTAAAAAGATATGTGAGAAATAAAGATGCTCCAGAAGCTTCTATAGCAGAAGGTTACTTGGCAGACGAATGCTTAACATTCTGTTCGAGATATCTCTCGGGAGACAAGGTTCACTAAATTGTCTACAAATGATGTGGAAGATGAAGATATGGATAATGATGAAGAGTGGTATATATTCTTTCATAAAGGGCATCGTTTAGGAAAGAAGACTCATGTTAGTCTTGATAGTGCAATGATCAAAGTTGTGCATCAATATATTTTAGCCAACTGTGATGCAGTTGATCCATACATGAAGTAAGATCGTTGTTTAGTTTTTATTATGTAATTTCAAATTTACGTCTAGGTGTGTTACATGTGTTTGTTAGCAGGGAGCACATCTGATACTTGAAGAAAATCAATCTATGTGCATGACAATGGGAAATCAGTAATCTTCATATGAACAGTTTCAATCAATGGTTTAAGAAACATGCAAGTTTAAATAAGTTATTTCCATTAGCATAATAATAAAAACATATAAATAATTAAATTCGTAATATTTTCAGATTGAGGAGAAGGCAAAGTCGACAAGTGTGTCACCAAACCTATTAGTGTTGGCTCGAGGACCGCAACAAATGACGATGCAATATCCGGGATATATAACAAATGGTTATAGATTTCACACCAAGGATCGAGAATGCGGGAGAAAAACAAAAAATAGTGGAATCATGATGAACACTCAGACAGAAAGTTTTACCAGCTCCAAGGACAAAAATCCTGTAACGGGTCAAGTTACCTACTACCGAGTGTTAAGAGACGTTTTCGAGATCAGTTATTACGAGCAACTTAAAGTTGTATTGTTCAAATGTGATTGGGTCAATGCAAACAGAGGCATCAAAAAATCTGAAAATGACTTCACAATGGTCAATTTGAAACATATTTATGTAACTAATCATCCATTTGCATTGGCCTCCCAAGCTCAAGTGTTTATATGAAAGACATAAGTCAAAAAAATTGGAGTTTTGTTGTGCACACTACACCTTGTGATACGTATGACATGGAGAAGCTTTATGATAATTTCATGGATGGAGCCTGCTTATCTGAAGATAAATTTTCAAGTGACGTTTGTGATGACTTTAATTTAGTCAAAGAAGACATGGAGGGTGTGACCTTTTATGACGGGGTTCACGATCCCCAACATTGATCTTATGTTACTCTTTTTATTTTATTAGTTGGGTCAAATAGTGGAAACACTCATGTCATCCTTTTATTTATAAAATGGTTATTTATTCTTTTACATGATTATACATTTGTTGCTCAAATGTTTTCTTTTGGGTTAATCTGTTTTATTTGTTTGTTGGTTGGATGTTGGCTTCATCAGCAACATCTAAATATTATTGAAATTTTTAATTTGATTTGAGAACCACAATTACAGAATGTATGCCATGATTTCAGTTTGTAATTCAATATTTTTAATATCGTCTTTTTAGGAGAATGAAAAGACGTAGTCAGCTACTGTCTCCAATTACTGACGATGTCTGCAATGGAGTAATTCATGGGAGTATGACAGGTAAAATCACAAATTACATCATTTAATATCTTTCTTAGATCCGCTAATGTCATTATTTTAGTTGCAGGTATTTCCAAAAGACCAAAAGGAGGATATCTTGGTTCGATAAATGCTGATTGGGGGTGATCAATTCCAAAAGGACTTAGAAATTGTAAAACCGTTGCAGGATCAGCTGCAAGCAGCAACAAAAGTTTTTTTGTGAACCTTGCAAAAGAAAAATAAAAATCCTTCTGTGTCAAATGATGGAGTTGGTACCGTTGGTAAAAGTCATGTGGTGGCAATCTCAAATAATGCTAGAGAAGGATGTCATTCTAAAAGACACTTAGAAAAAAGAAGTCATCAAGGAGTGTCTGTAGGAGCAAGTATGCAACGTTTGGTAAATGATGTCAGTAACAATCAAGAGGTTGAAATTGATAATATAGATAAAGATCAACATACTGTTGTTGATTCTCCTACTGTTGATCCTGGGCAGAGTGAAGGTAAGAAAATTTAGATACAAATATGCATTACATTTTTCACAAACTATTAGTTATTTATATGTGTATAATATGTATATCCTTGTAAATGCTTGCATCATATTCATGATTTTGTAGGGGGAGCTACAAATTAAAAAAAACAAGGGGCTATTCTAAGTGTATCCGACTATGGGATAAGACGGGATAAAAAGATGCCTATTACTTTGGATGAGAATGGAGATCCAATAGGACCACATCAGAATGACATGTCTTCTTTTTGGGAACTGTTGTTAGAAATTCTGATCTTGCACCATTAAACTATCTTGATTGGTGACAAGGACATGTAGAAAACAAAACCGCTATATGGAATTTTGTGGAGGTAATTCTAGTCTTTGAGATATAATATAATGTTGTGAATTTTTTTTTACATGATTCTTTTGTTACAGACCAAGTTTGTTATCAACATAAAGGGGGAGAATTTAGTTTTGCGAACAGTGAGGGATTGTTGGAGAAACTTCAAAGCGGATATAAAAAAAACCACTATATGCGGCACAAAGAAAAATCTGACTGACTTAATGATTGCCCCTCCCGTGTTGATCCTGGTCAATGGAAATTTCTTGTGAATATTTTGGATTCTGACAATGGAAAGGTAAAACAATTTCTTCTTTAACTTTGTAGAATTCAATAGTGTATATTGTATATAATTATATTATAATTCATTGTATGTGGTTAAGGAGTGCTAAATACGCTATGAGTAGAAAGTTTGTAATGACAAGACATACATCGGTATCAACGTCGTATGCTTGTGTGAAGGCTAATGTGAGTTATCTTCTGGTTGAAATGTGCATTAAACTTTCATACTACTATGCTCATATATGTTGCTACTGTCAAAAATAGTTACAAGAAAAGAAAAACGGTGGCAATGTTAGCAGATTAGACTTGTTTAAGGTCACCCATTTGAAGAAGGATGGTACTGTTGTGGATGCAAAATCTGCAGAATTGATTGTAAGCAATCAATAAACAAATTTATGTTTCATTGAATGAAAATATTCTCATTAATATTGTAATGTAGGACAAGTTGAATGTGGCACTGGCAAGTAATGATGAAAATCTCGATGAAGACAAGATATTTGATCATATTTTGGGCCCAAAGAAGAATCTTGTGAAACATGCGATACATGTGTCTCATAATTCTTATGCAGAGGGGTTTGGTAATAAAATCAAAGACTTAGATTGGTTGATGCTCAAACCCAGATATACGAGGTTCAACAAATGGAGTTGTTAGAAATGAAGAAAATTTTGAAAATCTTGAAGCTATGATGCTGAGAAATTCTAACATGAGTGGTTCGTTTCAGCCCAACGAGGTAAATTTTCAAATTCTTATATTGTGATCTTTTCAAAAAATTGATTTTGTTATAGTAACCAATTTATTTTGTAGAATATCACAACGACCACAAATGAAAGACTACCCGTTACCGAAGGACAGGTTATTATATCCAAACATGTATTGATTAATTTTTTCAATCTGATTTTAGGTATAAATAATATTTGACACATTCTTTATAAATTTTAAGATTGTTTCCTTGTTAAGTTTTGATGATGGAAAATCAATTGTAGCACAAGGACACGTTACTTCTGCAAGTCCAACTTATGTCGTAGGAGCACTGTTGGGTTTCTCATTTGCTGTCGTGTCCATTACTGTACCAATCCAACCTCAAGAGCAATTGATTAGGCCTTTTGGTCAACACCAAGTCATTGAGGATGTAATTGGGACAGTGATAGCTTGGCCAAAGAAATTACTCATTGTCAGGTAATATTTTATAAATTAATCTCAATACTAGAAGTGTACTTCTTAACTTTTTCTTCATCATTGTAGGTGAACCATTTGGAGACGTGGAAACCAAGAGTAGTACTCATTTGATCAGTATAGAGATTCACATATCATATGAATTGATAGGATTTAGTAAAAATAGATGTCAGTCATTCTTTATTATATTTAGTTTGTTTTAAATAAATGTGGATGTCACACATATTGTAGTACCATTCATTATTTCATTGTCTTGGTTGTAAGTTCTGGACCTTTGAATCGTATTTTCTTGTGTTATTCTCATTATGTTTGTAAGTGATGTTGGAGCTGTGTTTGATCTCCATGTTACTGTCAGCTAGGAACATGTGGTTTAGCAGGCAATTGAAATGGATTTACTTGGTTTCAGTTCTACTGTCACAGTGTGACTTGGTTATCTTGGGTGTATTTACTGGTAGCAGCTATACCGAGGCTATTCTTGGGATAACTTATTTTACCAGGGACATTGTCTGTTATATGAGGCTACTCTTGGTATACTCCTTTTTTTTGTGATTTGCTCGTCAGGGTTTCTAATAGGTTTCCGCTCCAATGCTTCTCTTATGGAGTTTGTAGTATTTTTTATGATTATGATATACGTGATTAATAGTGTGGGTGCTTTACTTCTGAGATTTCCTGTTCCTAGGGTATGAGGATGTCCACTGTAAGTGATGTGATCTAACGATACCTCTAGTGTTATCCTTTATCAAGTGCAATAGGATACCAATGGCCATGTTGGCTGGTGTAACCTTGTTAAGCTTTCTTAGGCTGCATGAGAAATTCCCATTTTCTATCTGTATTATAAATGTGCCCTGCTAGTTTCTATTGGGGAGTCAGTTTCATGCTGATGTAGTGTTCACCTTGGAGAAAGTTGGAGTTATTTTAATGTTAATCTATATTTTGAGAGGCTTGCCATGACTGTAGGTCTTCCTGTCTTTGTGTGGTTTGGTTATGTATGATGTGGATATGATAGTCTCTCTGTCCTCCTACTCCCTAGCTTGGTGCTGCAGTAGCAGACCCCAACACTGCTCCCTTTGTGCAGCAGTAGGCTTCCAAGAACACCTTCACATGCTCTTTCAATCCACTCTTCGACCAGCCCTTCAATCCTCACTTTAATTGAGAAGCTTTACATGTTGTGATGTCATGATCGTACCTTGGAGATAAAGATGGAAATGATATAGGGATTGGCTTCCTCCTCCTGGATTCAAACTCTAGGTAAACACTCATATAGATAATATTCATAATGAAACTAGTAAGTATTAAAGGGGATGCTTTTATCTTCTACTAAATTGGATAACTTATCTTTCTTTTTCTGTAACTAACTTCAAAACGTGGTCTGTGTTTGTCTCATTTTTCACATACAATCTACATTGATCTCATTTTGTTGTAGGTGTATTACATTGCCAAATTTGAACTGGAATCCTCAGACTCCACACATTTTAAATATGAAGTTTGATAATCGATGAAGTTATACCTTATTTTATCAAGTGTTGTTGGGTTTTGTAAGCAGTCTTCATTGTTTGCAGGTGTTAAGACATTCAAACCTATATTGACCTCTTAGATTCTCAAGTGAAGGATCTTCAGATTCTCAAGCGAAGAATCTATATTTCACCAAATGGATGACCTTTTAGGCTCTGCTTTCAGATGTGCGAGGCTGAGTAATCTTACATTATGGTTAATCTATAACTAAAATTGTCCGTTTGTCCTGGTTGCTTTTGTTACTGCTTACTCATATCAACTTATGCATGTGTTAGCATCCGTGACCTCTTCTACTTGTCTATGCCATGACATTTACCTTTAATGTGGTAATCTATGATCTTTCTTACCAATAGCTGACACACTAACATCAAAGTCGGGTGGGATTGGTTATTTTGTTTGGTCATAGTCCTTTAGGATCTTTGGAAATGAATAGCGCAACCTATTATACCCAATGTGTAAAATCCATGATAAAGATGAGATAGATGGCATTTGTCCGTCAATCTCAGGTCCTTGCTTGGTTTCTCATCAGGCAGAGCCTCACATCAACAACCATATGGTATACAAACACCACTAAGAAGAACTAGGACTGTCTTGTTCAAAATTGTTGGTGAGTCTATGTAGGAAAAACACCTCTAGTGCTATATGGACAGTAGTGAAACAAAAATGAACTTGAGATTATTAAGCCACTCATTGCAACTCTATAAACAGATCATATCAACCCAATCATTATCACTGAACTAAACCATTAGGAAATAGACACGCTTCATGTGGAACATATTATCTGCAAGTGTGTTCAACATGTCTTGCTTCCATAGAAGGATCAAAGACATTCCCCAAATTTCAAGGATATGTGGAAGTTCCATGTATCACAACAATGACCTTCCATTGGGCATCGGGAGCTTGCCTCATGCGTATGCATAGTTAAGTAAGTTAGGCTTCTGAACACAATGGAGTGTTATACTTCATTTAGGGCTTTACTCGGTCAATAACATCATTTCAGGAAAAACTCATAGTTGTCATGTAGAACAATTTGTTGAGGCCAAATCGACAGTAAACCAACCTGCTTCTGCACTACATAGACCACAATTAGGCCCAACTTGTCTCTGCTCAGCCAATTCACTCAGGGGCCTAGCTTTCTAAAGTCAGACTCAATGCACCCAGGCATTTTCACTTAAGAGTAGCCAAGATTGAAGCATTTTTATGTGTTGTTGTATAACTGATTATGATGGTTTTAGCGCCATTTAGACTGTTTTTTCGGTTCTGTTGTCTTTCTTGAAGAAATGGTAAACACGGCAGTCTTCAATCTGCCTTGTAGGTTTTACCTTGTGATGAATCCTTAGGCTACTGATCTACGTCTATATTGCTGGAATCTTAGTATCGTACACTAATCTTAGCGCCATTTAGACTGTTTTTTTCAGTCCAAAATGTTGTCTATGGTTAGCCAATTGGTAACATATGAGAACTCTTTCACTTTTCAGGCATGGATCCAATCCGTTGGAGTTCATTGGACTTGGCCTCGATTGGAAGGGTCTCTTTGAGCAAAGCAAAGCTAAAACCAGGAATGATTGGAAGGGTCCCTTTGAGGCCATCAATTCTGATGTTGCTACTGATCTTTTGGCCAGGGTTGAGAGAAATATTCCCGAGTATGGCCCCCAAAACACATTTGAAAGCGCCAACAACGGGTGGCCTTTTAGACTGATAAACCAATTTGTCATTATTGTAGTACTTATTTTCTTGTGATTAGGTACTACTATTGCACTTGGATTGTTCCTTTACAACACAGTATGAGTCTTAGTCGGTATCAACCACCTGAAATTACTGGTGCAAACTGAAACTTATTATGTAGCAGCAACTATAATTTCTTTGGTTATCTTCTGTTGAAAGAATGAGAACTGAAGTGACCTATGGATATATGAGATCAAGGGAAAAATTGGTTATTTACTTATGATGCATATTGTTAAACAGTAAAAGACGGCTAGTCGATATATTGATAAGAGGCAACCCTGCTCCTATATATAGGAAAACAGGGAAGCATACAAGACACAACTAAACCCTAATGGGCCAAGACATACTTGGGCCGATATTACAAAACACTTAATAACTTAAACAAATAGACTCTCTAATACTCCCCCTCAAGCTGAAGTTGGGAGAATCCCAAATCAGCTTGCAAACAGAGAGTCGGACTAAAAATAAAGAGATAGAAAGAAAAAAATAAACCAAGTCCATACAAGATGTTTCTCCCCCTCAATAGTACATTAAAGCACTCAAAACACTCAAAAACTCATGCACTCCCCCTCAAGTAGATACTCCAAGCAAGCAGGCAAGCAAGTCACAAAAGCTTCTTGATCATCATAGTAGAATCTGGAGCAGTAGTAAGCATCACAGCAACATGGTCTTCAACATAGTGGCTAACGTCGCATCCCAGAGAGTGCCGGGTCACAGGCAGCAAAGTCCAGAGAGTGCTGGATCACAGGTAGCAGTAGTAGTCGACGTACAAATAAAGTACGGACAAACCAGAGAGTGATGGCACACAGCAGTAGGCAGTAGAAGTCGACGTACAAAACAGAGCACGGACAAGTCGACATGCACAAAGCATGGACAAGCCAAAGAGTGTTGGCAACACAGCAGTAGAAGACGTAGCCGGATAGAAGACATCAACTAAATAGGCAACAGAAATAAACTCCAGATGTGAAAAACTCCAAGAAGCAGGCAGTAGTATCAATGACGTCCAAGTATGTAACTTCATAGCAGTCGAGGTAGATGATGAATAGGCAACAATAGCAGCAAAATGATCCATATATCAACAATAAAGGTAGCATGAAGATCCATATAATCAACATCATATATATCTTCCTCATCTCTCCTCCATCTCATCTCTTCCTCTACTCTTCATCCTCTATTCTCCCCCTCACGCCAACCACGAAAAAGATGAAGAGAGTAGTTGGCGTGAAGAGTCAAAAAATAATTGTAGAGGAAATACTACAAGAGGAAAAAGTATGTTGCAACACTTAATAATGGCGTTACTTGACTGATTTCAGAATCAGTAAAAAAACAGCAATGGAGTCCTGACATTTGAACGCAGGTGTCGTCGGTAAACTCAGTGAATAGGATAGTTTGAATAGTCAGCAACATAAAAGGAAGTCAGGCTACGTAAAGTGATTGAGATAATAATTGCCCAGAAAAGGACAAAACGTTTAGATAAAAAAAAGAATTAGGTAGCCTGGATAGAGGACAAAAAGTAGCAAGCATCGGCTGTTAGAACAGGAGGTAGTACAGAACATATCGCAAAGACCAGAGGCTGATTTTTAAAATAAAAAAATTCTGAACAGCAGCACTGTTATGATTGGCTTGAGAATAAAAAAATAATAGAATTGCTCCACTTGACGCATACATTTGTCTACAGCTGTATTCCATTCAATGTCAGAAAAATACTACTTTTTTTATTCAACTGCTGACTGGTAGCACTCTCCTCTTCCTTGTATTTTTGCATTCCCTTTATACTTCCGCAATAGAATAAGCAACAGAGACGATGACATTTGTTACAGCGGTGCACCCAAAAAAAATGGCAGCAAGTATTAAAACGTGTCGTAACGACACTTAAGGACCCCGATAGCATTGAATGGGCAATCAGAAACTGCATATAGAGAGAATCGATCGTACTGGGCATCCACGTGATGACAAGCGGCAGATTTTCAATAGTAATTTCATCTCCTTGGGAGAGAAGCAACAGCAATACGAGAAATCTTATAGACAGCGAGGCATAAACGGAGGCACAGCAGCAGGGATAGCAGTGCGTATAGACTAATTGAGTGGTGGATGACAACAAGGCTTATGGTATAGAGGTGACAACGCGGCGGGTGGCAGTTCTTTGCAGCAGCCAACGGAGGCAGGGGAGATGCCCAGCGGGCAGCCAAGCCAAGAAGTGGCTACAGCCGCCCGCAGGCGGAAATTCTTCTGTCTTCCTTTTGTTTGTGTTAGGGTTGGATCACTGCTCTGATACCATGTTAAACAGTAAAAGACGGCTAGTCGATATATTGATAAGAGGCAACCCTGCTCCTATATATAGGAAAACAGGGAAGCATACAAGACACAACTAAACCCTAATGGGCCAAGACATACTTGGGCCCATATTACAAAACACTTAATAACTTAAACAAATAGACTCTCTAATACATATGATCCTTCTCTAGAGGCAACTTCCTCCAATCATTTCTTTTGTTCCGTTCAATTTCTCGTTGGACAATTATTATGCAGGAAATATCCATCTTGATTTCCAACGTAGTAGCTCTTGCCAGAAATTTATTGACAGACTGGTAGCTAACTAAAATATAAGTAACTTGTCATCTGTTGTAGGTAATATTTAATCCTTTCTAGTTGAATCAATGTTCATCGACATACATTTTTGAGTGATGAAGGAGTTGTTGATTCGTACGTAAAATCTGATCTTTAATGATATCATCATGACTATGTGATATTGAGGTTTCAATCTTGGCCTATATGAACTTAACGCATCGTTTTCTCTCTCTTAACATTGTTTTCTATGTGTGCTTGTGACATTTGATTTAGGGTTTTGATGTCCATCTTGTATGGAGTATACTCCTTGATAACGCTTGGTTTCCTTGATGCTCATCATCTATTTTAGACGTGGTCTATACCTGTTTTGATGATGGTTAAGTGTTGATGAGGTATCTTGACCATAATGGTCACTTCACTCACTTTGATCAGAGGTCCAAATTAAATTCGAAGTAGCATTTTTTGTTATTCACAAATTTGCAGCTCTATTGAACGAGTGATTGAGGGTTGTGTAAGACATCATTATGAACACCTCCTAGCTGTCTGTTAATTTCCTTGCAGCTATCAACAGAACGACATCATTATGATCTCTGAATAAGGCTCCAAGACTGACTAATCTTTTGTTCAAACTCACAACATCAGTGTAAGCTTTATCAACACCCTCCAGTGGGATCTGCCACCCGCATTCAGCTCTGTTGGCTAGAGTTTTTACACTGTCATTGCTGAAACACTGCCTATTCATTGCTTTTCAGGTCATCTTCAACGTAGCAATGGTTGGTTGCACAGTCTCTTCATTGAAGAGAGTACATTATTCTTTGCTATGCTCTTCATGAATAAAGGGGGCTGCTGTTGGGAATGAGACCCTGTTTTAGTGAACTTTGATGTTTCAGATCATGGATTCCTAGTCTGATATCTGCTGATCGTTTTGAGATGGATCTCGACTGTGCACTAAGCGTTTCTGTATGCTCTTTTCTTGGAACAGAAGTTTGCCTCTTCTTTTTTGCTGTTTGAGTTGCCTGGCTAAGTTTATGGGCACTGGAAAATTTTTCAAAATGCTTATATTGATTTGAGTTATTCAATATGTCTGTTTGGTTCTGTTCTTTAGCACTAACTGAAGTTTACGTTTTGATTTGAGTTAATGTTGCCTATTATCAGGTCACATACCACATGGACAAGTAGAATGAGACCAAAATTAGAGTAAAAAAAAAATTATAAAGAGCTATTCAAACCTGGAAACTAATACTTATTGTGCCTCACTGTGAGTCCCAGGGGAGCTTGAGCTGAAACATAGTGCATTGTTGGTTTGTGCATTTTCTCACAGTGAGGCACAATAAGTATTAGTTTCAGAATTTTATAAGTAGTACTTTCCAGATTCAGTTGTATATTTTGTAAGTAGTGTTCCTCAGCTTGTGGCTAAGGTTTCAACATAGTGCATTGTTGGTTTGTGCCTTTTCTCATCATGTTTAAATACACGCCTTTACAGCTGAGACATGTTTTGTTTTATATATGTATTTGCAAGGTGAAGCTACATGTTTCAGTTTTGCATACATTTATTCTGGTGCATATTGATAATACCTTATTTGCGCAGGGGGTGATCAGTGATTAATATCAGTAGCTATGCTGATGTTTGAAGCTACTGTTACACGATGCCTCTTGAGGTAATGGATAGATACTTCTTCCAGTAGTTTGTGATTGCAAATCTTCAATTACAAAACCTTGCTATGGGAAAGGGCAACACCACCACCATTTCTTGTTTTATTCAGTTGCAAGCATGATAAACATTCTAGCAGTTTGTATGCAGATCAACCATTCCCATTGCTTGGTATGTAATATACTCCACCTTTCCATTTTCCTATTGGAAGTGAAGAAATTTCTGTCATAGCCTCTTAAACTAGCATCTTTCATGCCACCATTTCGTCTATTCTCGAAATTTTCCATAGACACTTGAAGGTCGAGAATCTGCTCTTGGGTGACAGTACAATACCAAAGTTGATGATCATCTAATTTGGTTACTCAAAAGATACAACCAATGTCATCTTTTGGATACCTTAGTTGTTGTCTCTGTCATGTTGCTTCCACTATCTTATCCCCATAGTCGCTTGACTACCATTTAGGCTTCTCTTAATATAAATTATTGGAGCATGGGGAAAAAACATATTTCCCTTGTTTTTTTATCCAATATATATACGCCCCTTCATTACTACTACATTTGGCTGTACGGAGCATCTTACTTTGTTTACATCTTCTAATTCAGTTTCCCCTGCTATACTCTAAACTAAACACACTGTTGGTACACCTTCCTACATTAGACTATAAGTTTTTATAAAATATTGAGAAATCCTCAAGGAGAATGAGATTGAAGATTTCTACTATGCATTGGAGCTAAGTTCACTCAAATCAAACCAATGTTATCATATTTTCCACATTCTCTTTCTCAGTTATATCAATGTTTTGTAGATTTGCATGCTCTTTTGAGGTGGGTTTAAACCTTTTCTTTTTGGGCAGGAGAACCACCTAGCGGACAGTCCACCAAATGGCGACCTAAGCATATCCAAAACAACATAGAGCTCACTGGATGCCCCCAATGGAGTTGCAGGAGAACTACCAGAAGCAAAAACAAGCAGAAGCAGCACCAATGTTGCCACTGAATGGGATGTCATATTGCAAAAGATATTTCCATCAAATGGTATGTCATATCTTGGAATCCTGATGATTATGTATGTGTGCCAGTGTTGTCAAGGCGCTAGGCAAGGCTGCCCAAACTAGGCGCCCAGCCCAGTATGTGCATTATATGGGTGTCTAAGGCCTTTTAAGCCTAAATTAAGTCATTTAAAGGATAAATTAGCATGAATCAAGTCTGGATTTGGTCGAATTAGATTAGCTTGAGTCAATTTATGGCTGAAATAGGTCTGATTTAGGCAAAATCAGGCCAAATTTTGGAAAATTAGGGAAAACATGTTTGATTTGGGCCAAATTGGTAAGTCATAAAATCACTTCCTCATATGTTTGTTGTTCTTGCTTCTTTTTCTTTTCTTTTTTTATCCTTTCTCCTGCATTTTAGTCCTTAATCCTACTGCTGCTGCGTTTTTTTTTAGTTATTCCTCCTATATCCCCTCCTACTCCGAAATCCTACTACTGTTGTGTTTTTTTTTATTCTGTTTTCTTCAAATCCTCTTTTACATCACCTATGCTTCGTAATGTTGATGATGTTGTACTTTCTACTTTCCTCTTTTACATCACCCTTTTTCCCTGCTTTCTTTTCTAAGTCTCCTGCTCCAATTGTTGTTGCAGGCTTGTTGATATTACTTCCCCTTTTTCTTCCTATTCCCATCTCCTGCTAATGTTGTCATAACCTCATTCTGCCCTCTTTTTATGTTTCCTATATGGTATTATATGTAGTATATATGTATAATAAGAATCAAATTAACATACTGAAAAAGATACAAAATATAAAAAACGCCCAGAACAGCCTAGGCGGGCTAGGCACCCCTTGGGAAATGTTGACCGCCTAGCCGCCTTGACAACCATGATGTGTGCTAAACTCATCCTTGCTCATATCTTGCAACATGAATGCTATTATATTTACGTGTCTGTATCTTTGTTTGCATGCGACTGATTAGCATTCAGGTTTGTTGTGCCAGTGACAAGGACAAACTTAATGCATATGCTCAGGTGTGGTTTTGTTGAATATTATATATCTTTATTTCACCCATCATCAACTGTTACATGTTTTTTATTATTAGTTGTACAACTTTTCTGTTTATTGTGAAAATTCCAATTAGATTTGTCAAGAAATTTGGTGGATGGCTAATTTTGTTGCTACCATTGGTGGTTATACCAGATGACAAAGAGAATTTTCATTAAAAGGCTCGTGATCTTGGGCCTAGGCAGTGGGTATGTCAGATGCTACATGTCCAACCTCAATAGTATTCATGGCATATGGTACTGCTGTGTTGTGGAGCAACCCATCCCTGATGTTCATGACCTTTCTAATTGGAGGATGGTATATGTGAAGAAGAAGGTGCTGACGTTATGATATCATGATGAGACTCTTGCCATCGTTCCTGCAAGCCCAACTCTTACAAGAGACAATATTTTGGCCAGTATTTATAGTTGTCATTGTATATATATTTCGTATTTATTCTATTTTGTAATTTCTATATCATGTTGGACCTCTATGTAAATTATCCAGTTTCTCTTATTAATAAAAAGGGAGAAGGCCTATGGTCTCTCTCAACGCTGCATTGCACGTTGCATTGCGGCACCACATTTCACATGTTACCAGAGCAAGGTTCCTAACCTAACCCTACCCAGCCGTCACAACCCAGCGCCGCCGCCGGTCGGTCGGCCGCCAGCCTTCCCCGGCCGACAGCGTGAACAGTAACTCCGGCGGTGAACAGTACGCGACGTGAACAGTAACTCCATTGTGAACAGTACGGCGGCGTGAACAATAATTTCTGCGTGAACAGAGCACGTCGCTAGCCTTCCCCGGCTGCCGGCCCAAAGCGGGCGGAGCAGCCATCTCCCGGGCGAGACGTCGTAGTCGCCGTCCCCCTTCTCTTCTATCTCCGGATCGTCGGGTCCTTCGGTTGATCCAACGGATTTCTAAATCTCAAACTGGAGGGTCCGTCGGTACATAAGAAATTCCTAATCACATCTCTATGTGTGATTAGGGAATTTTAGTTGGGGGTTGTGGATGCGTCACATACGCATCTGATCTTGTAACGTGACGTGTATCTCCCTGTCACCCATATCTTCTTGTGACGTGTATCAATCTGTCACACTTCTTCTCGTCAAATCATGGAGGACACCAAGGCATCTATCATCTACAGTGAGATGTCACCTATCCCCTCCATCAAGCTGAACGGGAAGAATTATCTCTTATGGATGAATGTTGTCCATACTGTATTGGAGTCACGCGACAAGGCGAGACACGTTGATTCTAATCCTCCTGCACTTACTGACAAAGGTCATGCTGAATGGAAGCGTCATAACAGCCTGGTGAAGACCTAGTTGTGGGGGAGCATGGAATCTGGGATTGCTTCGAGGTTCATGTTCTACACTACCGTCAAAGAGATCTGGGATGCAGTGAAGAAACATTATTCTCAAGAGAAGAATGTGCTTCGTCAGTTCATGATATATGATCGCCTATTTGCAGAACGACAGGGAGACAGACATTTAGAAGAATACTTTGGAGTGATTCAAGGTATTGCACAAGAGCTGAGTTTCTACCATCCAGTAACTGTCCAGGAGCAAGTCAAAGACAGAGATGACTTGACTACAGCTAAATTCTTGTTTGGTCTGAGTTCTTCGTGCATTTCAGCCCGCAGTGTTATCTTAGCTTCTGATAAACTTCCCAGCTTGGAAGAGGCCTATTCAAGGATTTTACAGGCAAATTTTGAATATGTTGATCCTACCGTAGTTTAATCTCAGGGAGATTCTCATGCTTCTGTAGTTGCTGCAGTGAGAGGACAGACAGGTATGGGCCGAGGACGTGGAACTCGCCCTAAGTGCACTTTCTGTGACAAACCTGGACACACAGTTGAGAAATGTTGGAAGAAGAATGGTCGACCTGCTGCACCACCTGTGGGAGCAGCAAACTATGCTACCACTACTGAGTCTACTGAGCCTCCTGCTTCGAGTTCTGGTCCTTCTGGCATTACACTCACCAAGGAGGAATATGATAGATTTATTCTGGCTACTCAACATCTGAGCTTGGGATCATCATCTTCAGCCAACTTGGCGTCCACCACTGGTAATCAGGCTACCTCTTTATTGGCTTCTAGTTCTACTTCATCATGGGTCGTTGACTCTGGAGCGTCACAGCATATGACTGGTATGAGGAGACTTCTTCATTCCATTGACTCACATATTCCTCACAAATCTATAACAATAGCAGATGGTTCAGTGAGGAGAGTGTTAGCCAGTGGATCTGTTTCTCTGACTCCTGGAATTGATCTTAAATCCGTACATTATGTGCCTGCTTTTTCTTTTAATCTTCTGTCTGTTGCTAAGTTGATTGATATTGTGAAATGTACAGTAACTTTTAGACCTTGTTTTGTATTACAGGATCTCAAGAGTATGAGGACGATTGGTGGGGGGCTAGGAAAGGTGATCTCTACCTCTTCCACGGTCACAGTCTGCCTCGCCAAGTGTCTGCTCCTGCTCTAGCTGTCCTGTTGAGTGGCTCTCCCTTACTGTGGCACTACAGATATGGACATCCTTCTTTAGAGAGCCTGAGAAAGTTAGAACCAGAATTGTCTCAAGTATCATCTCTAGAGTGTCAATCCTGTCAACTGGGGAAACATCATAGAATGTCTTATCCTGGTCGTGTCAATAAACGGGCGTCATGTCCTTTTGAGTTGGTCTATAGTGATGTTTGGGGTCCTGTAAAAGACCATAGTTATAATGGTTTTCGCTATTTTATCTCTTTTGTGGATGACTTCTCGTGTATGACTTGGATTTATTTGTTGAAAAGTCGAGAGTCTGTGCTATCTATTGTCAAACATTTTCATCAAGATATAAAAGTTCAATTTGATTGCAATATTAAAGTTCTTCAATCTGATAATGCCTTAGAGTATGTTCAAAATGCTATGGCTGATTTTTGTAGTTCAGTTGGGATGATACATCGTACATTCTGTCCTCACACCCCTCAGCAAAATGGGGTAGCAGAGAGGAAAAATCGTCATCTCCTTGATATTACCAGGACAATCATGTTTCAATCTAATTTTCCTAAGCGTTTTTGGTCTGACGCCCTTCTTACTACTTGTTTTCTTATCAACAGGCAACCCTCTAAGGACGTACTCCTTTCTCTGTCCTACATCCCAAAGATCAACCTTTCCTTGTTCCTCTTAGAGTGTTTGGTTGTACTTCTTTTGTCCACAATTTTAATCCTAAGGTTGATAAGTTATCTCCTAGGTCAATTAGGACTCTTTTTCTTGGGTACTCCAACACTAGCAAAGGGTACAAGTGTTATTGTCCAAGTCTTCGTCGCATGTTTGTGTCTAGAGATGTGACTTTTCATGAATCCACTCCATATTTCTCTAGTGTTGCCAGTAAGGGGGACCAATTATGTGAGAGAGTGCCACCATCAGATGCTAATGAGAGAGTGCAACCACCACATCAGAGTGAGAGAGTGCCACCTATCATTCCTGACTATACTATCATTCAGGAAGAGCAGCCAGCAGATGGTCCACCAATTCAGCAATATTCACATGTTTATAGCAGACGAGGCAGACAAGATCCAGAGGAGGTAGCGACTCCAGTCTCTAAGCCCTCCCCATCCTCCTCTACTCAAGGGATTCCTGAAGAACCATCTGAACTTGATGTTCCCATTGTTGTTCGCAAAGGTACCCGTTCATGTACTATTCGGCATCCTATTACAAATGTGTGTTGTTTGTCCAAGTTATCTCAGCAGGCTCGCTCATTTGCTCTTGGGATTGATTTTGTGGTCATTCCAAAAAATCATCTTGATGTTATGAAGGATATTGGCTGGAAACAGGCTATGCATGTTGAAATGTCTGCTCTGTTACAGAACAACACCTGGGAACTTGTTGACTTACCTCCAGATAAAAATGTTATGGGATGCAGATGGGTATTTACAGTAAAACATAATCCAGATGGTTTTGTAGAGAGATTGAAAGCTAGACTGGTGGCAAAGGGGTACACTCAGACATATGGGGTTGATTTCTTTGAGACCTTTTCACCAGTGGCTCGTCTGAATTCTGTGTGTATTCTTATTTCTCTGGCTACTACATTTGATTGGCCTCTATTTCAGCTCGATGTCAAGAATGTCTTTCTTCATGGTGATCTACAAGAGGAGGTGTACATGGAGCAACCACCTGGTTTTGTTACTCAGGGGGAGTGTCAGAAGGTGTGTCGACTGAAGAAAGCCATCTATGGATTGAAACAATCTCCTAGAGCTTGGTTTGACAAGTTCAGTGATGTGTGCTAAAGATGGGTTTTTCTCGTTCTGTTACTGGTCACTCTTTATTTTATTCTACTTCTTCTGGTGGATCTATTATTATTGTTGTGTATGTTGATGATATTGTTATCACTGGTAGTGATTCCACAGGCATATCTCGTGTGAAAGCGGGCTTGCAGGGGCACTTTCACACAAAGGATCTGGGAAAACTGAGATATTTTTTGGGCATTGAAGTACTTAGATCTCATGCAGGTACCAATTTGTTTCAGAGAAAATATGTGTTGGATTTACTACAGGAAACTGGCATGAGTGAGTCCAAGACTGTGTCTACTCCTATGGACTATCATATGAAGGAGATGATTGATGATGTTGATTATCCAGATCCAGGATATTACAGGAAAATTGTCGGAAAATTGATATATTTGACAGTCACACGTCCTGGCATTTCTTTTGTTGTAGGAGTGGTGCGTCAGCATATGAGCTCTCCAAAACAGTCTCATTGGACATTTGTCTGTCGTATTCTGAGATATCTGAAAGGTGCACCTGGTAAGGGAATCACCTATTATAGGTCGAAGACTCCTGTATCCACACTCTCTTATTGGTTATGCAGATGCAGATTGGGCTGGTAATCTGAATGACAGGAGGTCTACGTCTGGATATAGCACATTTCTGGGGAATCATCTTATTACCTGGAAAAGCAAAAAGCAAAATGTTGTGGCAAGATCTAGCACGGAAGTTGAGTATAGAGCAATGGCACATGCATGTTGTGAGTTGCAGTGGGTTCAATCTTTACTTTCTGAATTAAAGATTCTTGTTTTGTCTCCTATAGAACTCAGATGTGACAATCAAGCGGCCATATACATTGCTAAGAATCCAATCTTCCATGAATGTACTAAGCACATTGAAGTTGACTGCCACTTTATCAGAGACCAGATCAAGAATGGAACTGTTGTGACTCCACATGTCAAGTCTGAAGATCAACTTGCAAATGTTCTTACAAAGCCATTGAGTCCAGCAGCTTTCCAGAGTTTTTGCAACAAGCTGGGTCTACACGATGTGTACACTCCAGCTTGAGGGAGAGTGTTAATATATTTCATATTTATTCTATTTTGTAATTTCTATATTATGTTGGACCTCTATGTAAATTATCTAATTTCTCTTATTAATAAAAAGGGAGAAGGCCTGTGGCCTCTCTCAACGCTGCATTGCACGTTGCATTGCGACACCACATTTCACAGTCACCTTTGTCGTTGTTGGGTGTCGGGTTGTGCAACTTTCTCCTTATTCAGCCAATGACGTGCTCTCATTTTGTGCCAACATAATCCGCACCTCGAAGCAAGTATATGGGCAAGTACGTGTCCCGGAAGTCAACTCGATTGTGTTATGCTTGTGGCTGTCTATCATCATTGGGTTAAGGAACGTACATCAACATGATTGGGCATGCTTATGGTAAAACACTAACTCCCTTCCCTCCTAGTAGTAGTGGTTTCCCTATATTCAATGCAATGATGAAAATTGTTGCTAACATAACATAACGCATACTTTTCCCAATAAGTATTGTAGTCAAGCATCTCCTCCATCTATAGGCATAATATATACCCACTTTGGTCTTCTGGTGGAGCTCCACCTCGGCTTTGCAAAGCATCTCTCAGGGACATTCAGATGCAGTAGGTAAACATATATTCACTAGCCTTCGACATTTATTGTTTTTTGTGAAATTTAGTCCTGGAGTTTAACCACATGTATAACATACATGTAAGTAAGCAGTTGCACACACAAACTTATAATTCAGACATGCCTTCCTCATATGTTCTTCAAGCATGCATCTCAGCTCTTCAAGCTTCTAATTGAGACTCTTGTGTTTTACAGGCATTGCAACTTTTCAAACAGACCTTCCTCGCCCTACTCCATAGAAGTTGAAACTGAGAAGATGCTCATCTCTATGGTGGAAATTGAGTTGGAGAAAAGAAAACATGAAGATAAGTACAAAGGGAAGTTCAAGGGACAATCTCACTTATTTGGGCAGTTAGCTATGTACCTATACATATTTTCATGATTTACAAAAGAAAAATTAAGATAGAAGAAGATGCACATGATCATGTGGCATATAGAGTCTGCAGTGAATAGAGGCGGTCAGAAGAATAAATTGTAGACATGTATCTTTTTTCCATGCATATTGTAAAACGGGAGCCAGGTTAATGTCCTCCCCAAGTGTACTCATTTTTCAAATATAAATAAAAGTATCATTGTTGATTGTAAGCACATCTCGATCTTGATTAACATTCATTTTTTTTCTTTTTGAAAACCCCTCTATATTGGCAAGCGAATGACTGGATACATAATGTCTCTTACTACATATGTATGTGTAGTACATGGTGTCTTTCACTACACACTAGCTATAATTACATGTGTAGTAAGTGCTAATTTTTGCTATACATGAACTACATATACAAAATTGTAACCAATGTCATCTCTCCCTACATATCATAGCTACAAACTGAATTGTAGTCATATATTTAGCTACAATGGAAACTCCATTTTTATGTGTAAGGACATTTTTTACCTACAATTAGGGTTACATATGAATTTGTAGCCAGAGGAATAACTAACTACAACTTTGAAAAATGTAGCCTAAACAATTAGCTACACGGGTATTAGCTTTGTATTATAAATGTAAGGATAATTGTAGCCAAAGGTTTTAGCTACAAATTTTGGGGTTTTCGCTACAAATTTTTTTTGTAGTTAAAGACCATATTTTTCGTAGTGCCTCCATGGCCTCTCCTCAACCAATTCCTTCTTCTGCGGATGATCATACCACACCTGAGTAAACTCTGACTTACATCTGCCTAATAGTCTTCGGAAAGGTGTATGTTCCTGTACTAAACATCCAATTAGTCATTTCTGTTCATCTGCTAATCTGAGTGCCAGTTTTGCATGCTTTACTGCTTCTATCTTCGTTGTAACCATTCCAAAAAATGCCAAAGAAGCTCTTCTTATTCATGCATGGCGACAAGCCATGGAAGCTCAAATGCAGGCACTCTCGGATCGTAATGCTTGGGATCCTGTGGATCGCCCTTCCACCTGTCTGATAGTTGGTTGCCGTTGGATCTTTACCATCAAATATCAACCAGATGGCACTATTGAGCGACTAAAAGCACGCCTGGTAGCTAAAGGCTACACACAGACTTACGGGGTAGACTACTTTGAAACTTTTTCCCCAATTGCAAGGCTCAATTATGTTTGTGTTCTCATTTATGTTGTTGACAACAAAGTTTGGCCATTGTTTCAATTGGATGTCAAAAAAACGTGTCTCTATATGGAGACTTGCATAAGGACGTTTACATGGAGCAACCACCAGGATTTGTTGCTCAGAGGGAGTCTTCCTTGAAAGTTTGCAAACCAAGGAAAGCTATTTATGGCCTCAAACAAAGCCCTCGAGCCTAGTTTGACAAATTGAGTCAGATTCTTATCACATTTGGCTTCCGACGATCTCACTCAGATCACTCTGTATTCATCAGGAAAACTACAGTAGGATTAGTTATAATTATTGTCTATGTCAATGACATTATATTATCTAGCAGTGACACCTTGGGCATCCAGGCTACTAAAGCATATTTAGAAAAACACTTTGTCACCAAAGATCTTAGCAAGCTGCGATATTTTTTAGGCATTGAGGTATCCAGATCATCTGCAGGATTATGTCTCTCTCAACGAAAATATGTTCTGGATCTCTTACAGGACACAGGTACGCTTGGCTGCAAGCCAGCCAACACTCCTCTAAACTCAAATATTGACTGGGATGATGACTCCTCCCCCCTTATATTGATCATCACCAATGTATTAAAAAGTGGGAAGCGGAAGGCGTGCGGACGGCACCTTGTGACCGATTAAGCGGTAGGCGGGCGATTAAGCGGGCGATTTTTGAAAAAGTGGGTGCCTGAATGCTTATATATTTTACACAAAATTACACGTGTATATAAAAATTATATTTCTAAGGAACTTTTATACATATCTAATCAGCAAATCAGTAATTAACTAAGTATTAATCAATGCTTTTCTACTACTCAATATTTCTAGTCACTATAATCAGCAAGCATATCAGTAATATTGTAAATAACAAACTATCAATTATTGATTTAATACTTTACTAGGAAACAATTAATCAGTATTGCACCAAAAAAGTAATGCCAACCAGTAGTACCAATCAGTAATCACTGAAAGCAGCAAGGAAATCGGTAAAATAAATCATGCTTTAGAAATATAACAGACTAATATGATATTTACTTAGACACATTACAGAAGTACCCTATTATTAGGGCTTACACACAAAGTATGCATTCTAAATTAGGACTAGGTATATCATAGAACACTTAAATGCATACAAGTTTCATAAATTATAGTCAACACTACTTGGACCATGTAATTAATTAATGTTTCATGCTTCCAATAGATTTGTTTTAAAAAGCGGGCAAAAAGCGGGAAAAAAACGGACAAAAAGCGGGAAAAAAAGCGAGAAAAAGCGGGTGAAGCGGACAAAAAGCGGGCGATTTTCTTCAAAACGATTAATCGGGCGCTTATAGACTAAATTAAGCGCCTGAGGGTGTTGGCCGATTAAGCGACCGCTTAGGCCGTTTTTTGATACGGTGATCATCACCAATTCAGACGACTGGTTTGTAAGCTCATCTACCTCACTGTCACGAGGGCTGATCTGATTGTTGTTGTGGGGTTTGTAAGCAGATATCTAGATAAACCTAGACAGTGTCACTGGGACGTTGTCTGTTACATTCTACAATACCTTAAAAGCTCTCTAGGGAAAGGTTTATTATAAAAGAAGAATGGGCACTGCAATCTTTCTGGTTTCTCTGATTCTGATTATGCAGGAAGTGTGATCGGAGATCCACTTCTGGACATTGCACCATGGTTGGTGGCAACCTAGTCACTTGGCGTAGCAAAAAGCAAACAGTGGTAGCTAGGTCAAGCGTAAAAGTTGAATATAGAGCCATGGCTCACACTGCGTGTGAACTTATCTGGGTGCAAAGCCTTGTTAAAGAATTTGATATCACTGATTCTAAACCTATTCCAATGTTCTGTGATAACAAGGCATCTATTTTTATTGCGAGCAACCCAACCTTTAATGAACGAACAAAGCATATAGAAGTTAACCGTCACTTTTTTTGGAAGTCTGCTCTTTCGGGCCATCTGTACAACATATCTCAGCACTGAAAATCAAGTGGTAGACATCTTCACCAAAATTTTACCTAAAGCGCTTCAAGACCCTAGTGGACAAGTTGGGCATGTTCGACATCTATTCTGCATCTTGAGGGGGAGTAAAGAGATATAAAGAGATATGTTATTTCTGTGTTTTATTCTACTTATGCTTTATCTCATATTGCTCAGTTTTACTTGTTTTGTTCTCTTGTCCTATAAAAGAGAATGCATTGTAAACTCTTGGACACAACGAATACAATTCTTTTATTCTTCTAGAAATAGTATGTGATCGAAAGATCCATCTATATTGGAAAGAAAGTTTTACAAATCTATATGGCCAGCCATGCTATATGGCAGTGAATGTTGAGCGGGGATGAAACGAGGTCTCAACAAAATGAATGTGGTTGAAATTCATATGCTGAGATAGATGTGTGGGAAGATAAGAAAATTTCACTTAAAAAATGACTATATCGGAAACAAAGTAGGGGTGGCGAGCATGGAGGACAAGTTACACGACGGCAGTTTGAGATGGTACACACGTAGGAAATATGGACCAACTAATGTGCCTACTCAAGCGCAATGTGATTGTGTCAAGCACAATTGAAAGAAGAAAAGACAAGCCTAATTAACTTCGAAAGAGTTGATAAAGAGGGTTTTAGATCTTATCCTCTTAATCAGAATATGACCCATGATAGAGCTGATCGGAAAAAGAAGGATCCATGTAGCCAACCCCAAAATGGTTGGGATTGAGGCTTAGATGTTAATAATGATGATATGTATAGGTACATGTTATATACATGTATATGATAAACATATATATGAAATCCCTACGTATACACACATTCCACACACAATTTGTATGTTTATGAAAGACATTTTGATTTATTCCATTTAAACACACGCTTTACACACACACACACACACACACATATATATGAGAGAGAGAGAGAGTCAGGCTAGGATACACTCGAGTGTATCCGGAGCGGAATACACTCAAGTAGTTTTTCATGATGCAATATTTTTTTTGAAAATCTAATCCGTTGATCTTTTTAAACATCTCGTGAACAACTCATACGCAAAATTTGAGCACATTTGGATATGTATAGCTCATGTTATGAAAACCGCAAAAAATATGCATTTCAAATTAGTTTCGCGCGTCGATTTTGTTGCCCTTGGATGAGTGACTTACACTCATCCAAATGGGCTCAAAATTTGTATGTAGCCTAGTTATAGTATGACGGTGAAGATCAACGATTTACATTTTGCAAAAAACAGTCTTGATATGCAAACACACTTGAGTGTATTCATGCGATCCGTACACTCGAGTGTATTTTAGCCTGACTATAAATATATATATATATATATATATATATATATATATATATATATATATATATATTATATATAATACAAACACATTTCAGTATTTGGACATATATTACACACATTCCATACATCTATATAGACATACATAAACATACGTTACATGCATTTTTACATGTTCACAATTAAATACATAATTACATATACTTGCATAATCCACATTTAGAATTTATTATCTATATAAGCTCAATATACCATTCTATGACTATGTATAATTAGTTTGTCGGGAAAAATCCAAAATCACATACTCTCCCATACTACATATACTCTATGTGGTACATGTTAATACATATGTATAGGGGCCTACTTGTAGTGTGGGAAAAGGTCAGGGACCTATGTACAAAGTTTGCAAAAGTGTCTTCTATATACTCATTCCAACACCCTCATTGTAAGGTGTGTTGAGGGTTTCTCTCCAGCTCCGTAATATGGTATCATAGCCTAGGGTTTTTGATTCCTAATAGTCTATGGAACCGTCAACTTGATTCGTTCTCCTTAAATGTTTAGTCCAAGGAATTTAAGCCGTCAACTTGATTCCTTCTCCTTCAATGTCCACGGTGCTACATTCATTTACTATAGCCGGACAGGCTGTTGTGTCTCCGTTTGTTGGCCTCTGTCTGATCTAACTCTTGGGTTGGGTCTTCCTCAACCTCGTCGGCCCTAGGGAGACCGCCATCAATTGCGAGACGCCTTGTGGGTCCTCTTTGGACTCCACCTTCTCTGGAAATCAGTAGTAGATTTTTCCGTCAAACTTGCAGCTCATCCCGAGCGCAGACAGATCACCTTCCTCCCTCCAAACTTGGTCCTAAAGGGGCGGCTCTATCCTCTCTACTATCTCCAGGTTTCATTTCCCCTGTTTGCTGTAGACAAGGAAGTCATTAGCTCATTTTTCTTCAAGGTGTAGGCCACGGATATTTATAACAGTAGCCTGACCTTCACGTAAAGTGTCTGCTATCCTTGAGATTTTTCTGTGCTAGATTTGGGTATCTATGATGTGTTGTCCCGCAACCCAGATTCCACCTTTTAGCTTGTTCTCATGGCTGAAAAGGAGGCATTGGTACAACATGCCTCTTTTACAGTTCAGAATCAGATTATGACTAATCAGAAACTTAATGAGAATGATGTTCAGCAACCCAGATTCCACCGTTTAGCTTGTTCTCATAGCTGAAAAGCAGGCTTTGGTGCAACATGCCTCTTTTACGGTTTAGAATCAGATTAACACTACTCGGAAACTTAATGAGAAGAACTATAGTCAATGGAGTCTTACAGTTAAGATTTGGTCAAGGGTCAAGGACGCATAAAGCATCTAACTTCTGAGCCACCAAATGATCCCAATGTGTTTTGAATAATGGGAACAAAATGATGCTAATCTACTGAGTATGTTGTGGAATAACATGGAGCCGGATATAGCAGATATGACAAACCATTTTGAGACGTGTAAGGCATTGTGGGATCTGGACAAAGATATGCAATTAACTGTCAAAATCTGGTAAATAAATATTGTTTCCGTTCTTGCTATTCTTGAACTTCGTGTATGCGGGGCTGTAGCTACTCATATCATTAAGGATTTGGGTTTTACACGATCTCACAGGGTCGAAGCCCAGGGTTTCTCTGGAGGAGTGTGGACGTTTTGGAAGACAAATACAATATTTGTCGATATAATTCCATCCTATAAGCAATACACTCATTGCAGGTTTGATGGAAAGGTGTTTTTTACTTTTGTTTATGGAACCAAGTAGAGAACTGGAAGAAGGTTCTTATGGGACAGATTGAGAAATATTCATTACAATTGCAACGAGGCTTGGGTGGTTGTAGATGACTTTAATGCTCACCTATTCCGCATGAGAAAATGGGTGGCAAGACTCTTGATTCATCTAGCTGCAGGAGTTTTCAGAAGCCCTGACTGGTGTGATTTAGTTGATCTGGGTGCTAATGGGCCACTCATGACGTTTAGGTGAGGTTTGTTACATATAAGGTTCCACAGGGCAGTAGGTAATCAAAAATGGATGGAGGACTTTAACAACTCTTTTGTAGAAGTTATTGAACGGATAAGTCAGATCATGTGCCTGTTCTCATGTCCACCACGAAGGAAAAGACATCATTTACTAGATGACACAGGACCTATGCTCACTGGCAGGAACATGAACAGTTTCAGGACTTGATCAAAGTTAACTGGAGAAAAGATAAGGATCTCATAGAGAACTCTTAAGGCATTCTTAAGCGAAGCAATGGAATGGGACAAAAAGATCAGGAATGTGAGGTGGAAAAAGAAGAAATTTCTTCAAATTAGACTCCTACTTGCTCAGAAGGACCTGGCGGAACAATATGACCACAAAGTAGAGAACAATATTATTGACATGCAAGCACAACTCTTACAATAAATGAGACTGGATGAGATGGAATGGAGGCAGAAGGCCCACGGGGACCACAAAAATAACTATTTTCACACCTCTATTAAGGAAAGACAGTGAAGAAATAAAATTACCTAGTTAAAGAATGATGAAGATGAGTGGGTATCTGATAATACTACTCTTGCTACGATGGTTACTAAAGATTTTTCTGAACTCCTCATAGACCCAAGGCCAGGGATACGAACCACCTAGGCATCTGAATACATTGGTTCCTTTCCTAGGTTAAGCCAGGACCTTATCAACTGTATGGCTAGAATCCCTAATGAGAAGATGTCAGGAAGAGCTTGTTTGCAATGTCCTCCATGAAATCTCCAGGACCAAACGGTATAGATGTAGGTTTTCTTCAACTGAACTGGATGAATATAAAGGATAGTCTCTTAACATTCATCCGGAAACCTTTCAAGGGGTCTCCCTTGGAGAAAACTTCTACTGACTCAACGATTATCTTGATTCCTAAAAACCAAAACCCCACTACCTGTAACCCTCTTCGTCCTATCTCCCTCAATAATGTTTGCATCAAGGTCCTATCAAAGATCCTGGTCAATAGAATCAAGCATTTGCTAGATGAGTGGATATCACCCACACAGACGAGTTTCATCCCTGGTAGAAGCATCCATGATAATATCATTCCCATGCTAAAGATTATCCATAGAATGGAGAAGTACAAAACCAAGAAGCACTCAATGGCAATTAAAGTGGACATCTCAAAGGTTTATGGCAAGCTTAGTTGGGAGTTCATTTTGACACTCTGTCAAGAGCCTCCATCCCCTCTAACATCATTCATATTATTATGCAGGTCATCTCTTCCGGAGAGTCGACTATTCTTTAAAATGGCGACACTCTCAAACCTTTTAAACCTTTTCGGGGAGTCAAACAAGGAGACTCGTTGTCTCTATATCTATGTGTTATGTATGGATCGTTTCTGCTAGGATATCCAAAATGAAGTAGCTCAAGAATGATGGAAATCGGCTATTCTCACAAACAAGAAGGTTGCACGCAGATGACTTGGTCCTTTTTAGTGAAGCTTCAACAACACAAGCAAACAGCATTATGCGATGTCTGGGGAAATTTGAGAAAGCATCGCACCAACAAATCGCTCCGGAGAAATCGTTTGTTCTCTTCTCAAGAGATATGTCCCAACAGTATGTAGAGCAATTAGTAGAAGACTAGATATGCCTTAGATATAGGATTTTGGGAAGCATTTGGGCATACCCATTGTACACAAAAGGGATGCCAAAGCCCTCTACCTGGATCTTGGCAACAGCTTTCAGGCCAAAGTGAATGCCTGGGCAAATAAGTTGTCTTTTGCAAGACTATGACCCTTGCTAAGACAGCATAGACACCCACAGCTACACATATTATGCAATCCTCTAAACTTCCGATCTCTATATGTGATAGGCTGGATCAAATCACTAGAAATATAGTGACAAATTTGGGATTTGACAATTTTCCAATTGGTCGGAAAAAAAAATCAGAAAAATTCGTGAAAAAGTCGATATATTTCGTTCAAAGTTCGGACAACTATTCCGAAATAATCGACAATAAGTCGGCTATATATATACATACATATATATGTGTGTCTAATATATATATATATATGGACGTTCATTCAATGCTCGCGCGAGTAGCCTGGATTTGGCTACCTGTCAGACCAAAAAGTAACTGTACGATCAGAAAAGTAACTCGTTGGACAAAAAAGCAACTATGATGACAAAAAAGTAACTATACGACTAAAAAAGTAAATCTGGGCAGAATACACAGCAAATATATATATAATTATATTTTTGAATCTGTTGTTGCAAATGTAACTATCTATGTATGAAAAATAACAGTTTGCAAGGTAAAGTAACCATCTACATGTGTGAAGTAAGAAACTACAAAAAAAGTAACCAAATTAGGAGCGGATAGCTACCTGCGCGCATAGTAACAGAAGTCTCCGAATTTTACGAAAAAATCGGCGATTTTTCACGTTGTTATAGGCTCCCGAATATTCATCACGATTAATACGCCAATCGCTGATTTTTC